>CM023614.1:4119757-5472257 GCA_013358685.1 Antennarius maculatus
GTGTCAAAAGCATTTTTGAACATGTTGCCACTGGTTTCAGTCTTAAATCAACACTATGACTTCATTTCTGTTATTTCAGTCAGAATTGCTTCTAAAACCACTCTTTGTAGTTCAAACCTCAGTTGGGAAGATGTACGCTAGGGAACCTGTGGTATAAGTGTGTTTATTTGTCTCTTTGAGTGGAAAATAGCATTGTTGAACGTGTTTGCACGTTTCAGGCTTTAATCAACATTTTGACTTCATTTCAGCCTGGTCAGTCCAAAATGCGTCTAAAACCACTGTTTCCAGCTAAGAAGTCACTTGTTTTCACCTTTGAAGGAAACATACATGGAAAAAAAGCAATGCTGATAATTTTACACTTTTCAGTCTGAAATCAACATTTTGACTTCATTTTGTCTATTCCAATCAGGAACGCCTCTAAACCCACTGTTTCTAGCTAAGAAGTCACTTGTTTGAACAAATTAAGGAAACAAGTGTTACAGGTCAGTTTCATGTTAATTGTAAGTGACAGATCATTGTAGAGCAATTTTGGACTGCTTTCACTCTGGTAACAGGAGTTTGACCTCATTACAGCTATTTCTTTCAAAACTGATGTAAAACATTTATTTGCAACCAACAATTCACATGTCCTGATATATGCTGGAAACCTGTGTTACAAGCACCTTTCTCGTCGTGTTGAGTGTCAAAAGCATTTTTGAACATGTTGCCACTGGTTTCAGTCTTAAATCAACACTATGACTTCATTTCTGTTATTTCAGTCAGAATTGCTTCTAAAACCACTCTTTGTAGTTCAAACCTCAGTTGGGAAGATGTACGCTAGGGAACCTGTGGTCAAAGTGTGTTTATTTGTCTCTTTGAGTGGAAAATAGCATTGTTGAACGTGTTTGCACGTTTCAGGCTTTAATCAACATTTTGACTTCATTTCAGCCTGTTCAGTCCAAAATGCGTCTAAAACCACTGTTTCCAGCTAAGAAGTCACTTGTTTTCACCTTTGAAGGAAACATACATGGAAAAACAGCAATGCTGATAATTTTACACTTTTCAGTCTGAAATCAACATTTTGACTTCATTTTGTCTATTCCAATCAGGAACGCCTCTAAACCCACTGTTTCTAGCTAAGAAGTCACTTGTTTGAACAAATTAAGGAAACAAGTGTTACAGGTCAGTTTCATGTTAATTGTAAGTGACAGATCACTGTTGAGCAATTTTGGACTGCTTTCACTCTGGTAACAGGAGTTTGACCTCATTACAGCTATTTCTTTCAAAACTGCCGTAAAACATTCATTTGCAACCAACAATTCACATGTCCTGATATATGCTGGAAACCTGTGTTACAAGCACCTTTCTCGTCGTGTTGAGTGTCAAAAGCATTTTTGAACATGTTGCCACTGGTTTCAGTCTTAAATCAACACTATGACTTCATTTCTGTTATTTCAGTCAGAATTGCTTCTAAAACCACTCTTTGTAGTTCAAACCTCAGTTGGGAAGATGTACGCTAGGGAACCTGTGGTCAAAGTGTGTTTATTTGTCTCTTTGAGTGGAAAATAGCATTGTTGAACGTGTTTGCACGTTTCAGGCTTTAATCAACATTTTGACTTCATTTCAGCCTGGTCAGTCCAAAATGCGTCTAAAACCACTGTTTCCAGCTAAGAAGTCACTTGTTTTCACCTTTGAAGGAAACATACATGGAAAAAAAGCAATGCTGATAATTTTACACTTTTCAGTCTGAAATCAACATTTTGACTTCATTTTGTCTATTCCAATCAGGAACGCCTCTAAACCCACTGTTTCTAGCTAAGAAGTCACTTGTTTGAACAAATTAAGGAAACAAGTGTTACAGGTCAGTTTCATATTAATTGTAAGTGACAGATCACTGTTGAGCAATTTTGGACTGCTTTCACTCTGGTAACAGGAGTTTGACCTCATTACAGCTATTTCTTTCAAAACTGATGTAAAACATTTATTTGCAACCAACAATTCACATGTCCTGATATATGCTGGAAACCTGTGTTACAAGCACCTTTCTCGTCGTGTTGAGTGTCAAAAGCATTTTTGAACATGTTGCCACTGGTTTCAGTCTTAAATCAACACTATGACTTCATTTCTGTTATTTCAGTCAGAATTGCTTCTAAAACCACTCTTTGTAGTTCAAACCTCAGTTGGGAAGATGTACGCTAGGGAACCTGTGGTATAAGTGTGTTTATTTGTCTCTTTGAGTGGAAAATAGCATTGTTGAACGTGTTTGCACGTTTCAGGCTTTAATCAACATTTTGACTTCATTTCAGCCTGTTCAGTCCAAAATGCGTCTAAAACGACTGTTTCCAGCTAAGAAGTCACTTGTTTTCACCTTTGAAGGAAACATACATGGAAAAACAGCAATGCTGATAATTTTACACTTTTCAGTCTGAAATCAACATTTTGACTTCATTTTGTCTATTCCAATCAGGAACGCCTCTAAACCCACTGTTTCTAGCTAAGAAGTCACTTGTTTGAACAAATTAAGGAAACAAGTGTTACAGGTCAGTTTCATGTTAATTGTAAGTGACAGATCATTGTAGAGCAATTTTGGACTGCTTTCACTCTGGTAACAGGAGTTTGACCTCATTACAGCTATTTCTTTCAAAACTGATGTAAAACATTTATTTGCAACCAACAATTCACATGTCCTGATATATGCTGGAAACCTGTGTTACAAGCACCTTTCTCGTGGTGTTGAGTGTCAAAAGCATTTTTGAACATGTTGCCACTGGTTTCAGTCTTAAATCAACACTATGACTTCATTTCTGTTATTTCAGTCAGAATTGCTTCTAAAACCACTCTTTGTAGTTCAAACCTCAGTTGGGAAGATGTACGCTAGGGAACCTGTGGTCAAAGTGTGTTTATTTGTCTCTTTGAGTGGAAAATAGCATTGTTGAACGTGTTTGCACGTTTCAGGCTTTAATCAACATTTTGACTTCATTTCAGCCTGGTCAGTCCAAAATGCGTCTAAAACCACTGTTTCCAGCTAAGAAGTCACTTGTTTTCACCTTTGAAGGAAACATACATGGAAAAAAAGCAATGCTGATAATTTTACACTTTTCAGTCTGAAATCAACATTTTGACTTCATTTTGTCTATTCCAATCAGGAACGCCTCTAAACCCACTGTTTCTAGCTAAGAAGTCACTTGTTTGAACAAATTAAGGAAACAAGTGTTACAGGTCAGTTTCATGTTAATTGTAAGTGACAGATCATTGTAGAGCAATTTTGGACTGCTTTCACTCTGGTAACAGGAGTTTGACCTCATTACAGCTATTTCTTTCAAAACTGATGTAAAACATTTATTTGCAACCAACAATTCACATGTCCTGATATATGCTGGAAACCTGTGTTACAAGCACCTTTCTCGTCGTGTTGAGTGTCAAAAGCATTTTTGAACATGTTGCCACTGGTTTCAGTCTTAAATCAACACTATGACTTCATTTCTGTTATTTCAGTCAGAATTGCTTCTAAAACCACTCTTTGTAGTTTAAACCTCAGTTGGGAAGATGTACGCTAGGGAACCTGTGGTATAAGTGTGTTTATTTGTCTCTTTGAGTGGAAAATAGCATTGTTGAACGTGTTTGCACGTTTCAGGCTTTAATCAACATTTTGACTTCATTTCAGCCTGGTCAGTCCAAAATGCGTCTAAAACCACTGTTTCCAGCTAAGAAGTCACTTGTTTTCACCTTTGAAGGAAACATACATGGAAAAAAAGCAATGCTGATAATTTTACACTTTTCAGTCTGAAATCAACATTTTGACTTCATTTTGTCTATTCCAATCAGGAACGCCTCTAAACCCACTGTTTCTAGCTAAGAAGTCACTTGTTTGAACAAATTAAGGAAACAAGTGTTACAGGTCAGTTTCATGTTAATTGTAAGTGACAGATCACTGTTGAGCAATTTTGGACTGCTTTCACTCTGGTAACAGGAGTTTGACCTCATTACAGCTATTTCTTTCAAAACTGATGTAAAACATTTATTTGCAACCAACAATTCACATGTCCTGATATATGCTGGAAACCTGTGTTACAAGCACCTTTCTCGTGGTGTTGAGTGTCAAAAGCATTTTTGAACATGTTGCCACTGGTTTCAGTCTTAAATCAACACTATGACTTCATTTCTGTTATTTCAGTCAGAATTGCTTCTAAAACCACTCTTTGTAGTTCAAACCTCAGTTGGGAAGATGTACGCTAGGGAACCTGTGGTATAAGTGTGTTTATTTGTCTCTTTGAGTGGAAAATAGCATTGTTGAACGTGTTTGCACGTTTCAGGCTTTAATCAACATTTTGACTTCATTTCAGCCTGTTCAGTCCAAAATGCGTCTAAAACGACTGTTTCCAGCTAAGAAGTCACTTGTTTTCACCTTTGAAGGAAACATACATGGAAAAACAGCAATGCTGATAATTTTACACTTTTCAGTCTGAAATCAACATTTTGACTTCATTTTGTCTATTCCAATCAGGAACGCCTCTAAACCCACTGTTTCTAGCTAAGAAGTCACTTGTTTGAACAAATTAAGGAAACAAGTGTTACAGGTCAGTTTCATGTTAATTGTAAGTGACAGATCACTGTTGAGCAATTTTGGACTGCTTTCACTCTGGTAACAGGAGTTTGACCTCATTACAGCTATTTCTTTCAAAACTGATGTAAAACATTTATTTGCAACCAACAATTCACATGTCCTGATATATGCTGGAAACCTGTGTTACAAGCACCTTTCTCGTCGTGTTGAGTGTCAAAAGCATTTTTGAACATGTTGCCACTGGTTTCAGTCTTAAATCAACACTATGACTTCATTTCTGTTATTTCAGTCAGAATTGCTTCTAAAACCACTCTTTGTAGTTCAAACCTCAGTTGGGAAGATGTACGCTAGGGAACCTGTGGTCAAAGTGTGTTTATTTGTCTCTTTGAGTGGAAAATAGCATTGTTGAACGTGTTTGCACGTTTCAGGCTTTAATCAACATTTTGACTTCATTTCAGCCTGGTCAGTCCAAAATGCGTCTAAAACCACTGTTTCCAGCTAAGAAGTCACTTGTTTTCACCTTTGAAGGAAACATACATGGAAAAACAGCAATGCTGATAATTTTACACTTTTCAGTCTGAAATCAACATTTTGACTTCATTTTGTCTATTCCAATCAGGAACGCCTCTAAACCCACTGTTTCTAGCTAAGAAGTCACTTGTTTGAACAAATTAAGGAAACAAGTGTTACAGGTCAGTTTCATGTTAATTGTAAGTGACAGATCATTGTAGAGCAATTTTGGACTGCTTTCACTCTGGTAACAGGAGTTTGACCTCATTACAGCTATTTCTTTCAAAACTGATGTAAAACATTTATTTGCAACCAACAATTCACATGTCCTGATATATGCTGGAAACCTGTGTTACAAGCACCTTTCTCGTCGTGTTGAGTGTCAAAAGCATTTTTGAACATGTTGCCACTGGTTTCAGTCTTAAATCAACACTATGACTTCATTTCTGTTATTTCAGTCAGAATTGCTTCTAAAACCACTCTTTGTAGTTCAAACCTCAGTTGGTAAGATGTACGCTAGGGAACCTGTGGTATAAGTGTGTTTATTTGTCTCTTTGAGTGGAAAATAGCATTGTTGAACGTGTTTGCACGTTTCAGGCTTTAATCAACATTTTGACTTCATTTCAGCCTGTTCAGTCCAAAATGCGTCTAAAACCACTGTTTCCAGCTAAGAAGTCACTTGTTTTCACCTTTGAAGGAAACATAAATGGAAAAACAGCAATGCTGATAATTTTACACTTTTCAGTCTGAAATCAACATTTTGACTTCATTTTGTCTATTCCAATCAGGAACGCCTCTAAACCCACTGTTTCTAGCTAAGAAGTCACTTGTTTGAACAAATTAAGGAAACAAGTGTTACAGGTCAGTTTCATGTTAATTGTAAGTGACAGATCACTGTTGAGCAATTTTGGACTGCTTTCACTCTGGTAACAGGAGTTTGACCTCATTACAGCTATTTCTTTCAAAACTGATGTAAAACATTTATTTGCAACCAACAATTCACATGTCCTGATTTATGCTGGAAACCTGTGTTACAAGCACCTTTCTCGTCGTGTTGAGTGTCAAAAGCATTTTTGAACATGTTGCCACTGGTTTCAGTCTTAAATCAACACTATGACTTCATTTCTGTTATTTCAGTCAGAATTGCTTCTAAAACCACTCTTTGTAGTTCAAACCTCAGTTGGGAAGATGTACGCTAGGGAACCTGTGGTCAAAGTGTATTTATTTGTCTCTTTGAGTGGAAAATAGCATTGTTGAACGTGTTTGCACGTTTCAGGCTTTAATCAACATTTTGACTTCATTTCAGCCTGTTCAGTCCAAAATGCGTCTAAAACCACTGTTTCCAGCTAAGAAGTCACTTGTTTTCACCTTTGAAGGAAACATACATGGAAAAAAAGCAATGCTGATAATTTTACACTTTTCAGTCTGAAATCATTTTTATTTCATTTTGTCTATTCCAATCAGGAACGCCTCTAAACCCACTGTTTCTAGCTAAGAAGTCACTTGTTTGAACAAATTAAGGAAACAAGTGTTACAGGTCAGTTTCATGTTAATTGTAAGTGACAGATCACTGTTGAGCAATTTTGGACTGCTTTCACTCTGGTAACAGGAGTTTGACCTCATTACAGCTATTTCTTTCAAAACTGATGTAAAACATTTATTTGCAACCAACAATTCACATGTCCTGATATATGCTGGAAACCTGTGTTACAAGCACCTTTCTCGTCGTGTTGAGTGTCAAAAGCATTTTTGAACATGTTGCCACTGGTTTCAGTCTTAAATCAACACTATGACTTCATTTCTGTTATTTCAGTCAGAATTGCTTCTAAAACCACTCTTTGTAGTTCAAACCTCAGTTGGTAAGATGTACGCTAGGGAACCTGTGGTATAAGTGTGTTTATTTGTCTCTTTGAGTGGAAAATAGCATTGTTGAACGTGTTTGCACGTTTCAAGCTTTAATCAACATTTTGACTTCATTTCAGCCTGTTCAGTCCAAAATGCGTCTAAAACCACTGTTTCCAGCTAAGAAGTCACTTGTTTTCACCTTTGAAGGAAACATACATGGAAAAACAGCAATGCTGATAATTTTACACTTTTCAGTCTGAAATCAACATTTTGACTTCATTTTGTCTATTCCAATCAGGAACGCCTCTAAACCCACTGTTTCTAGCTAAGAAGTCACTTGTTTGAACAAATTAAGGAAACAAGTGTTACAGGTCAGTTTCATGTTAATTGTAAGTGACAGATCATTGTAGAGCAATTTTGGACTGCTTTCACTCTGGTAACAGGAGTTTGACCTCATTACAGCTATTTCTTTCAAAACTGATGTAAAACATTTATTTGCAACCAACAATTCACATGTCCTGATATATGCTGGAAACCTGTGTTACAAGCACCTTTCTCGTGGTGTTGAGTGTCAAAAGCATTTTTGAACATGTTGCCACTGGTTTCAGTCTTAAATCAACACTATGACTTCATTTCTGTTATTTCAGTCAGAATTGCTTCTAAAACCACTCTTTGTAGTTCAAACCTCAGTTGGGAAGATGTACGCTAGGGAACCTGTGGTATAAGTGTGTTTATTTGTCTCTTTGAGTGGAAAATAGCATTGTTGAACGTGTTTGCACGTTTCAGGCTTTAATCAACATTTTGACTTCATTTCAGCCTGTTCAGTCCAAAATGCGTCTAAAACCACTGTTTCCAGCTAAGAAGTCACTTGTTTTCACCTTTGAAGGAAACATACATGGAAAAACAGCAATGCTGATAATTTTACACTTTTCAGTCTGAAATCAACATTTTGACTTCATTTTGTCTATTCCAATCAGGAACGCCTCTAAACCCACTGTTTCTAGCTAAGAAGTCACTTGTTTGAACAAATTAAGGAAACAAGTGTTACAGGTCAGTTTCATGTTAATTGTAAGTGACAGATCATTGTAGAGCAATTTTGGACTGCTTTCACTCTGGTAACAGGAGTTTGACCTCATTACAGCTATTTCTTTCAAAACTGATGTAAAACATTTATTTGCAACCAACAATTCACATGTCCTGATATATGCTGGAAACCTGTGTTACAAGCACCTTTCTCGTCGTGTTGAGTGTCAAAAGCATTTTTGAACATGTTGCCACTGGTTTCAGTCTTAAATCAACACTATGACTTCATTTCTGTTATTTCAGTCAGAATTGCTTCTAAAACCACTCTTTGTAGTTCAAACCTCAGTTGGGAAGATGTACGCTAGGGAACCTGTGGTCAAAGTGTGTTTATTTGTCTCTTTGAGTGGAAAGTAGCATTGTTGAACGTGTTTGCACGTTTCAGGCTTTAATCAACATTTTGACTTCATTTCAGCCTGGTCAGTCCAAAATGCGTCTAAAACCACTGTTTCCAGCTAAGAAGTCACCTGTTTTCACCTTTGAAGGAAACATACATGGAAAAAAAGCAATGCTGATAATTTTACACTTTTCAGTCTGAAATCAACATTTTGACTTCATTTTGTCTATTCCAATCAGGAACGCCTCTAAACCCACTGTTTCTAGCTAAGAAGTCACTTGTTTGAACAAATTAAGGAAACAAGTGTTACAGGTCAGTTTCATGTTAATTGTAAGTGACAGATCATTGTAGAGCAATTTTGGACTGCTTTCACTCTGGTAACAGGAGTTTGACCTCATTACAGCTATTTCTTTCAAAACTGATGTAAAACATTTATTTGCAACCAACAATTCACATGTCCTGATATATGCTGGAAACCTGTGTTACAAGCACCTTTCTCGTCGTGTTGAGTGTCAAAAGCATTTTTGAACATGTTGCCACTGGTTTCAGTCTTAAATCAACACTATGACTTCATTTCTGTTATTTCAGTCAGAATTGCTTCTAAAACCACTCTTTGTAGTTCAAACCTCAGTTGGGAAGATGTACGCTAGGGAACCTGTGGTCAAAGTGTGTTTATTTGTCTCTTTGAGTTTTAAAGTAGCATTGTTGAACGTGTTTGCACGTTTCAGGCTTTAATCAACATTTTGACTTTATTTCAGCCTGGTCAGTCCAAAATGCGTCTAAAACCACTGTTTCCAGCTAAGAAGTCACTTGTTTTCACCTTTGAAGGAAACATACATGGAAAAAAAGCAATGCTGATAATTTTACACTTTTCAGTCTGAAATCAACATTTTGACTTCATTTTGTCTATTCCAATCAGGAACGCCTCTAAACCCACTGTTTCTAGCTAAGAAGTCACTTGTTTGAACAAATTAAGGAAACAAGTGTTACAGGTCAGTTTCATGTTAATTGTAAGTGACAGATCATTGTAGAGCAATTTTGGACTGCTTTCACTCTGGTAACAGGAGTTTGACCTCATTACAGCTATTTCTTTCAAAACTGATGTAAAACATTTATTTGCAACCAACAATTCACATGTCCTGATATATGCTGGAAACCTGTGTTACAAGCACCTTTCTCGTCGTGTTGAGTGTCAAAAGCATTTTTGAACATGTTGCCACTGGTTTCAGTCTTAAATCAACACTATGACTTCATTTCTGTTATTTCAGTCAGAATTGCTTCTAAAACCACTCTTTGTAGTTCAAACCTCAGTTGGGAAGATGTACGCTAGGGAACCTGTGGTCAAAGTGTATTTATTTGTCTCTTTGAGTGGAAAATAGCATTGTTGAACGTGTTTGCACGTTTCAGGCTTTAATCAACATTTTGACTTCATTTCAGCCTGGTCAGTCCAAAATGCGTCTAAAACCACTGTTTCCAGCTAAGAAGTCACCTGTTTTCACCTTTGAAGGAAACATACATGGAAAAAAAGCAATGCTGATAATTTTACACTTTTCAGTCTGAAATCAACATTTTGACTTCATTTTGTCTATTCCAATCAGGAACGCCTCTAAACCCACTGTTTCTAGCTAAGAAGTCACTTGTTTGAACAAATTAAGGAAACAAGTGTTACAGGTCAGTTTCATATTAATTGTAAGTGACAGATCATTGTTGAGCAATTTTGGACTGCTTTCACTCTGGTAACAGGAGTTTGACCTCATTACAGCTATTTCTTTCAAAACTGCCGTAAAACATTGATTTGCAACCAACAATTCACATGTCCTGATATATGCTGGAAACCTGTGTTACAAGCACCTTTCTCGTCGTGTTGAGTGTCAAAAGCATTTTTGAACATGTTGCCACTGGTTTCAGTCTTAAATCAACACTATGACTTCATTTCTGTTATTTCAGTCAGAATTGCTTCTAAAACCACTCTTTGTAGTTTAAACCTCAGTTGGGAAGATGTACGCTAGGGAACCTGTGGTATAAGTGTGTTTATTTGTCTCTTTGAGTGGAAAATAGCATTGTTGAACGTGTTTGCACGTTTCAGGCTTTAATCAACATTTTGACTTCATTTCAGCCTGTTCAGTCCAAAATGCGTCTAAAACCACTGTTTCCAGCTAAGAAGTCACTTGTTTTCACCTTTGAAGGAAACATACATGGAAAAACAGCAATGCTGATAATTTTACACTTTTCAGTCTGAAATCAACATTTTGACTTCATTTTGTCTATTCCAATCAGGAACGCCTCTAAACCCACTGTTTCTAGCTAAGAAGTCACTTGTTTGAACAAATTAAGGAAACAAGTGTTACAGGTCAGTTTCATGTTAATTGTAAGTGACAGATCATTGTAGAGCAATTTTGGACTGCTTTCACTCTGGTAACAGGAGTTTGACCTCATTACAGCTATTTCTTTCAAAACTGATGTAAAACATTCATTTGCAACCAACAATTCACATGTCCTGATATATGCTGGAAACCTGTGTTACAAGCACCTTTCTCGTCGTGTTGAGTGTCAAAAGCATTTTTGAACATGTTGCCACTGGTTTCAGTCTTAAATCAACACTATGACTTCATTTCTGTTATTTCAGTCAGAATTGCTTCTAAAACCACTCTTTGTAGTTCAAACCTCAGTTGGGAAGATGTACGCTAGGGAACCTGTGGTATAAGTGTGTTTATTTGTCTCTTTGAGTGGAAAATAGCATTGTTGAACGTGTTTGCACGTTTCAGGCTTTAATCAACATTTTGACTTCATTTCAGCCTGTTCAGTCCAAAATGCGTCTAAAACGACTGTTTCCAGCTAAGAAGTCACTTGTTTTCACCTTTGAAGGAAACATACATGGAAAAAGAGCAATGCTGATAATTTTACACTTTTCAGTCTGAAATCAACATTTTGACTTCATTTTGTCTATTCCAATCAGGAACGCCTCTAAACCCACTGTTTCTAGCTAAGAAGTCACTTGTTTGAACAAATTAAGGAAACAAGTGTTACAGGTCAGTTTCATGTTAATTGTAAGTGACAGATCATTGTAGAGCAATTTTGGACTGCTTTCACTCTGGTAACAGGAGTTTGACCTCATTACAGCTATTTCTTTCAAAACTGATGTAAAACATTTATTTGCAACCAACAATTCACATGTCCTGATATATGCTGGAAACCTGTGTTACAAGCACCTTTCTCGTCGTGTTGAGTGTCAAAAGCATTTTTGAACATGTTGCCACTGGTTTCAGTCTTAAATCAACACTATGACTTCATTTCTGTTATTTCAGTCAGAATTGCTTCTAAAACCACTCTTTGTAGTTCAAACCTCAGTTGGGAAGATGTACGCTAGGGAACCTGTGGTATAAGTGTGTTTATTTGTCTCTTTGAGTGGAAAATAGCATTGTTGAACGTGTTTGCACGTTTCAGGCTTTAATCAACATTTTGACTTCATTTCAGCCTGTTCAGTCCAAAATGCGTCTAAAACCACTGTTTCCAGCTAAGAAGTCACTTGTTTTCACCTTTGAAGGAAACATACATGGAAAAACAGCAATGCTGATAATTTTACACTTTTCAGTCTGAAATCAACATTTTGACTTCATTTTGTCTATTCCAATCAGGAACGCCTCTAAACCCACTGTTTCTAGCTAAGAAGTCACTTGTTTGAACAAATTAAGGAAACAAGTGTTACAGGTCAGTTTCATGTTAATTGTAAGTGACAGATCATTGTAGAGCAATTTTGGACTGCTTTCACTCTGGTAACAGGAGTTTGACCTCATTACAGCTATTTCTTTCAAAACTGATGTAAAACATTTATTTGCAACCAACAATTCACATGTCCTGATATATGCTGGAAACCTGTGTTACAAGCACCTTTCTCGTGGTGTTGAGTGTCAAAAGCATTTTTGAACATGTTGCCACTGGTTTCAGTCTTAAATCAACAATATGACTTCATTTCTGTTATTTCAGTCAGAATTGCTTCTAAAACCACTCTTTGTAGTTCAAACCTCAGTTGGGAAGATGTACGCTGGGACACCTATGGTAAAAGTGTACTTATATGTCTCTTTGAGTGGAAAATAGCATTGTTGAACGTATTTGCACGTTTCAGGCTTTAATAAACATTTTGACTTCATTTCAGCCTGTTCAGTCCAAAATGCGTCTAAAACCAGTTTCCAGCTAAGAAGTCACTTGTTTTCACCTTTGAAGGAAACATACATGGAAAAAAAAAGCAATGCTGATAATTTTACACTTTTCAGTCTGAAATCAACATAATGTAGCCGCAAGAGGGCACAAGCCAGTGTCTTATTGTGCCGGTCCCAAGCCCGGATAAATACAGAGGGTTGCGTCAGGAAGGGCATCCGGCGTAAAACTTTTGCCAAATCAAAGATGCGAATCAAACATATGACTTCCATACCGGATCGGTCGAGGCCCGGGTTAACAACGACCGCCATCGGCGCTGTTGACCTACAGGGCGCCGGTGGAAATTGGATTACTGTTGGTCGAAGAAGGAGAGGAGGAAAGTGCGTTCGCACGAAGAAACAGAAGAGGAGCGCCAAGAGTATAGGACTAAGAGTAGGGACGTTGAATGTTGGAACTATGACAGGAAAAGGTAGAGAGTTGGTCGACATGATGCAGAGGAGGAAGGTAGACATACTGTGTGTCCAGGAGACCAGGTGGAAAGGTAGCAAGGCTAGAAGTTTAGGAGCAGGGTTCAAGTTGTTCTATCATGGTGTAGATAGAAAGAGAAATGGAGTAGGAGTTATCTTGAAGGAGGAGTTTGTTAGGAATGTCCTGGAGGTAAAAAGAGTGTCGGATAGAGTGATGAGTCTGAAGCTAGAAATAGAAGGTGTGATGTTCAATGTTGTTAGTGGGTATGCCCCACAGGTAGGATGTGAGCTGGAGGAGAAGGAGAAATTCTGGTTGGACTTTGATGAAGTGATGCAGAGCATACCTAGAAGTGAGAGAGTTGTCATCGGTGCAGACTTCAATGGACATGTTGGTGCAGGTAACAGAGGTGATGAGGAAGTGATGGGCAGGTTTGGTATCCAGGAGAGGAACGCAGAAGGACAGATGGTAGTTGACTTTGCAAAAAGGATGGAAATGGCTGTAGTGAATACTTTCTTCCAGAAGAGGCAGGAACATAGGGTGACCTATAAGAGTGGTGGTAGGAGCACACAGGTAGACTACATCTTGTGTAGACGATGTAACCTGAAGGAGATCAGTGACTGCAAAGTAGTGGTAGGCGAGAGTGTAGCCAAACAGCATAGAATGGTGGTGTGTAGGATGACTCTGGTGGTGAGGAAGATGAAGAGGACAAAGACAGAGCAGAAGACGAAATGGTGGAAGCTAAAAAAGGAAGAGTGTTGCATGACCTTTAGGAAGGAGTTAAGACAGGCTCTGGGTGGTCAGGAGGTGCTTCCAGATGACTGGACAACTACAGCTAATGTGATCAGGGAGACAGGTAGGAGAGTATTTGGTGTGTCATCTGGAAGGAAAGTAGATAAGGAGACTTGGTGGTGGAATGAGGAGGTACAGGAGTGTATACAAAGAAAGAGGTTAGCTAAGAAGAAGTGGGACACTGAGAGGACTGAGGAGAGTAGACAGGAGTACAGGGAGATACAGCGTAAGGTGAAGGTAGAGGTAGCAAAGGCCAAACAAGAAGCTTATGATGACTTGTATGCTAGGTTGGACAGTAAGGAGGGAGAGACTGATCTATACAGGCTGGCAAGACAGAGAGATAGAGATGGGAAGGACGTGCAGCAGATTAGGGTGATTAAGGATAGGGATGGAAGTCTATTGACAGGTGCCAGCAGTGTGATGGGAAGATGGAAAGAGTACTTTGAGGAGTTGATGAACGTGGAAAATGAGAGAGAACAAAGACTAGAAGAGGTGACTGTTGTGGACCAGGATGTAGCAAAGATTAGCCAGGATGAAGTGAGGAGAGCACTGAAGAGGATGAAGAGTGGAAAGGCAGTCGGTCCTGATGATATACCTGTAGAGGTTTGGAAGTGTCTAGGAGAGGTGGCAGTAGACTTTCTGACTGGGTTGTTCAACAGGATCTTAGATAGTGAGAAGATGCCTGAGGAGTGGAGGAGAAGTGTGCTGGTGCCCATTTTTAAGAACAAGGGAGATGTGCAGAGTTGTGGCAACTACAGAGGAATAAAGCTGATGAGCCATACAATGAAGTTATGGGAAAGAGTAGTGGAAGCTAGACTAAGGGCAGAAGTGAGCATTTGTGAGCAGCAGTATGGTTTCATGCCAAAAAAGAGTACTACAGATGCAGTATTTGCTTTGAGGATGTTGATAGAGAAGTACAGAGAAGGCCAGAGGGAGCTGCATTGTGTTTTTGTAGATCTGGAGAAAGCTTATGACAGGGTGCCCAGAGAGGAGCTGTGGTATTGTATGAGGAAGTCTGGAGTGGCAGAGAAGTATGTTAGAGCGGTGCAGGACATGTATGAGGACTGTAAGACAGTGGTGAGGTGTGCTGTAGGTGTGACAGAGGAGTTCAAGGTGGAGGTGGGACTGCATCAGGGATCAGCTCTGAGCCCCTTCTTGTTCGCTATGGTGATGGACAGGCTGACAGACGAGGTTAGACAGGAATCTCCATGGACTATGATGTTTGCAGATGACATTGTGATCTGCAGTGAGAGTAGGGAAGAGGTGGAGGAGAAGCTAGAGAGGTGGAGGTTTGTCCTGGAAAGGAGAGGGATGAAGGTTAGCCGCAGTAAGACAGAGTACATGTGTGTAAATGAGAGGGACCCAAGTGGAAGAGTGAGGTTACAGGGAGAAGAGATCAAGAAGGTGGAGGATTTTAAGTACTTGGGGTCAACAGTCCAGAGCAATGGAGAGTGGGGAAAAGAGGTGAAGAAGCGTGTCCAGGCAGGATGGAACGGGTGGAGAAAAGTGTCAGGTGTGATGTGTGATCGAAGAGTTTCAGCTAAAATGAAAGGAAAGGTGTACAAAACTGTGGTGAGACCAGCGATGTTGTTTGGTCTAGAGACAGTGTCACTGAGGAAAAGACAGGAGGCAGAGCTGGAGGTAGCAGAGATGAAGATGCTGAGGTTCTCTCTGGGAGTGACCAGGAAGGATAGGATCAGGAATGAGTACATCAGAGGGACAGCACATGTTAGAGGTTTTGGAGATAAAGTCAGAGAGGCCAGACTGAGATGGTTTGGACATGTCCAGAGGAGAGATAGTGAATATATTGGTAGAAGGATGCTGAGTTTTGAACTGCCAGGCAGGAGGCCTAGAGGAAGACCAAAGAGGAGGTTTATGGATGTAGTGAAAGAGGACATGAAGGTAGTTGGTGTGAGAGAAGAGGATGCAGAAGACAGGGTTAGATGGAGGCGGTTGATTCGCTGTGGCGACCCCTGAAGGGAAAAGCCAAAAGGAAAAGAAGAAGAAGTCTGAAATCAACATTTTGACTTCATTTTGTCTATTCCAATCAGGAACGCCTCTAAACCCACTGTTTCTAGCTAAGAAGTCACTTGTTTGAACAAATTAAGGAAACAAGTGTTACAGGTCAGTTTCATATTAATTGTAAGTGACAGATCATTGTTGAGCAATTTTGGACTGCTTTCACTCTGGTAACAGGAGTTTGACCTCATTACAGCTATTTCTTTCAAAACTGCCGTAAAACATTGATTTGCAACCAACAATTCACATGTCCTGATATATGCTGGAAACCTGTGTTACAAGCACCTTTCTTGTTGTGTTGAGTGACAAAAGCATTTTTGAACATGTTGCCACTGGTTTCAGTCTTAAATCAACACTATGACTTCATTTCTGTTATTTCAGTCAGAATTGCTTCTAAAACCACTCTTTGTAGTTCAAACCTCAGTTGGTAAGATATACGCTAGGAAACCTGTGGTAAAAGTGTGTTTATTTGTCTCTTTGAGTGGAAAATAGCATTGTTGAACGTGTTTGCACGTTTCAGGCTTTAATCAACATTTTGACTTCATTTCAGCCTGGTCAGTCCAAAATGCGTCTAAAACCACTGTTTCCAGCTAAGAAGTCACTTGTTTTCACCTTTGAAGGAAACATACATGGAAAAAAAACAATGCTGATAATTTTACACTTTTCAGTCTGAAATCAACATTTTGACTTCATTTTGTCTATTCCAATCAGAAACGCCTCTAAAACCACTGTTTCTAGCTAAGAAGTCACTTGTTTGAACAAATTAAGGAAACAAGTGTTACAGGTCAGTTTCATATTAATTGTAAGTGACAGATCATTGTTGAGCAATTTTGGACTGCTTTCACTCTGGTAACAGGAGTTTGACCTCATTACAGCTATTTCTTTCAAAACTGACGTAAAACATTTATTTGCAACCAACAATTCACATGTCCTGATATATGCTGGAAACCTGTGTTACAAGCACCTTTCTCGTCGTGTTGAGTGACAAAAGCATTTTTGAACATGTTGCCACTGGTTTCAGTCTTAAATCAACACTATGCCTTCATTTCTGTGATTTCAGTCAGAATTGCCTCTAAAACCACTCTTTGTAGTTCAAACCTCAGTTGGTAAGATGTACGCTGGGACACCTATGGTAAAAGTGTACATATATGTCTCTTTGAGTGGAAAATAGCATTGTTGAACGTGTTTGCACGTTTCAGGCTTTAATCAAACTACTTGGCCAATGCAGGATGTTTGAGGCCTCTTCGGTCAATCAAAGACAGGGATCTGCTGGTACAGGACATTGTTATGTTTCAGGTCATCCACAGGGTTCAAGGTCCATTTCAAAGGTATTCAGCTTCATTTACAGTTAACCAGAATATGTAGTAGAATTCCACTCATCAACCAACATAAACTAAGTTTATGGATTTGATTATGTCAAAAATGTTAGGCTGGAACCAGTAATTCTAAAAGAAAGTACATAAATAGAATTGTTTGTTTTGATTGTTTTATAGATTCTGTGAAGGACTGAAAACTCTTGGGGTTCTGGAGAAAGTCCAGACACATCCAGACAGCTTTCGCCCCATGTTCTGCTTTTAACCAAGCAACCTGACTGCTGACCAGGTAGATGATCTTTTCACCATTCACTTGTCACCAAAAGGGAGCAACAAGAGAGTAGCAGAGGAAGTGGTGATATCCTACTGGAGAGACTATCTTCAAGATGCAGAAGGTGCAATACTTGACATAGATCCTTACCTTTAGGTTGACTAATTATACATTTTTTATTAATAATAACCTACTTTTGAGGTAAGGCAATCAAAAGGGAATTTTAATAAATGTTTTTGTGTGCATATATGTGTGTATATTGAATATAATGCATTAATGGGAGAGGAATGAACAATTAGAGTAACAATCCATTTTGAGTTAAAACAGTTCACACTTCAACAAGAGATACTGAACATTCTCATAAAGCAAATCAAAAATAGCTAGTGTCAAATCACACAGTGGAAATTGTTGCTTATTGGCTTCATGGCCACTTGAGCACTATGATTTAATGATTGGTTGACTGATCTATTTTATAGAAGAAGAAGGACCATCCAAACTACAGAAGATATTGGCCTTTGCAACTGGTGCGTCTGTTGTCCCTCCCATCGGGTTTTCACCGAGTCCGTCTGTGGAGTTCATTCATCCGGGAGATGATGATTTCTCTTCCATACCCATGTTTCCAATGGCCAACACGTGTGAACTGCATCAGGTTGCCGCTTCATGTTTCATTTCAGGTCTTCAAAGAGAAGTTTGACTTTGCTTTGGAGAACACCTACGGATTTGGCAGAGCCTGAGTTGGCATATATTGTTTGTTTGTTAGTGTAATCTTTTACACAAAATGTCATTAAGACGCAGTTCATTGGTTCACAAATGAACAAAATGTAAACAAAAAACATGTGTGGTAACTTGAAATAAAACCAGGACCACAAAAGATTGTTTTGGCTGTAGAAATTTATGAACATGAATAAAACAGGTAGTGAACAGAAATCAGGAACAGCAAGTTGTTCTGAAACTGGAGAAGTAACTTTCATTCTACGCATCTGTCAAGGTGAGTGCAGACACATTTGTGTCTTTAAAAACAAACTACCGTTTGCACTGAAACGGTACTGACCCATCAACATAACAATATGCATATGCATTTGATGCATATGTTGTTTGTTAGTGTCACCTTTTTCTCAAAATGTCATGAAGACATTGTTTATTGGTTCACAAATCAATTAGAAACATATCTAAAAAAACCCCATGTATAGCCTCCTTACTGAAAGCTATCCAGGAGTGAAGAAAACATATCAATACCATAGTTCCCATCATCTTCTAAAGGATTCACTAAATTAATCCTGTTCGTTGTGGTTTCATTGATTGTTATAGTAGATGGGATTGTAATGTTATTATTAGTCTGAAGTTCTGGCAAAGGCCCATGTTGATTGATGTCATAGTAGTTATCCATATGAATAATGTCATTTATAACAGGTTGAATGCCAATATTGTTAAGAACACCTGAATGCCATAACTGAAGCGGTGTCTGGCCCCCTTGTGTGGAGAGGCCATAGTTGTTCCATTGATTAATAAATTCTGCTACTGCCTGCTGAATTCTTGGCAAATATACATAATGTAAACAAAAAAGATGCACTTCATTCAATGAATCGAGGATACCTTCTTCTTCCATGAAGTTAAATATGTTTATAAAATGTCTACTGACAACTCTATTGAGTTCTGCCCATAGTCTTTCAATCCTCTGATTATGAACCGAAACACCTGTAATGACACTGTCCGGGCCTCTTCTCTCTAACATGAAACGTGCAACGAGTATATTTTCCATGCCATGATCGCACCTGACCCTTGCAGGTAGACCGAAGTTCTCAACGCCCCCCATGAATAATGACAAAACACTTGAGGCCCTGTTGTTAGATAAGCAGTGCAGGTATATAATTGTCCGGCTGAAGCCATCCACACAGCCATGCATGACAAAACGCCACCTAACCAGCTTGTGGTTTCCATCAAAATGCCTGTTGAAAGACCAGAATCAGTATTATTACACCACACTAATGAGAAACATAACTGCTTGGAACAAGTATCTCAAATGTCTACGTGAGGAGAATGTAACCTGACTTTTTTTTTATCCCACATATGATTTAAGAAATGTCTGTTTGTTGCTATCTCCTCAGTAATGCGGTCAATCCACCTGTAACTGCACATGGACATTTATGAAGGGCAATGAGGAGCTTGAAGCTGTTTTTTCAAAAAATGATACAAATTCACCATAATTAAGGAACACTTCATTTCATATGGTCCCACATGGGACATGTTTTTTATACATGCAATCGTTTGTGGATAGAGTTGATAACATTTACATCTGTCTTTTTCCTTATTCATGCCTTTTTATTGCCATGACTTGGCAATAAAAAATGGATATAGATAAGTATTTAATTTTTATATTCCTATGAAAATGGAAATTACAACAAAAACACAATACCAAGAGTACTTCTGAGCAGTGGGTACTTTCAAGGGGACATATTGGAAACATTACAAGACCCTTAAACATTATTTTTGTGGAAAATTGATTTTAACTATTTCAGAGTTATAGATGATTTAGACACACCTATGGTGTGTAAAAGGTGTCTTATGTTCCATGTTAAATGAGGAACTCATGTTCAGTTAGTGTTTGGTTAAATTCAAGTATATTTTGCCCACATTTCATATGATAGGTTTTTTTTGAAGAGTGCATGTTTGAGTGAATCTCGGATGCTGAACTATCTTGTAATATCGACTTCATGAATGAATGTGATTTTAAAAATCTCTCTCCCTCTCTCTCTCTGAGCACATGTGTGAGCGTGAGGTGACCTTGGAGTGAGTCTGAGTGAGTTTTTTCTATCTTTGCTATATTGCTGTTTATTTTGGATTCAAGTTATATATGTGTAGATTTCATGTGTGTCTAAGTTATCAGTTTATGGTGGCTTAGTTTAGTTTGGTGGTGGTGTTGATTAGCAGTCGGGCATTATTCCCATTGTTAGCAGCCATGTGGATCTGGAGAAGCTGACGTGCCTGCATGCAGTTAAAATATTACAAAGTGTCTGCTGCTCAATGGAGGAGGTCAGCTATGCTGGGATTTGAAAATATTAGGTCTGCCTCTCGCATGATCGGTGCTATTGTTATCTTTCTGAATGATGTGGCCAAGGTTGAGGAAGTTGTTGAGAAAGGTGTTGTGATTTGTAATACCTTCACACCTGTCCTTCCACTGGTGAATCCAGCTAAAAATATTGTCATTTTGAACGCACTCCATTTATTAAAAATGAACCAAACTGGCTTTAGAACTGTCACACTATGGACAGCTGGTGTCTCTCATTAAAATGGTTCTGCTGGGGTGTAAGTTGCCCTAACTAAAGCATGTAGTGAGTCACAGATGGCAGGTCTTTATGATTTTCAAAGACAACACCAGCGATCTGAACTCGACTTTCAGAAACCATTAAAGTTAATGGTTTCAGTTACACTGTGTTTGCGACCTCTGACACAATGAAATGTTTAGGTTGTGGGACGGAGGGACATTAGTTCTGGTAGAATTCTTCAGAGGCCTCCGTCCCAGTACCCTCGTCCGCCGAGAGAGAACTGTCCCCCTCTGAGGCTGAGCTGACATCATCCCCTTCAGATGCAGATGCCCCAGTTGCAGGAGGAGACTGAGTGTTGGCGATGGGACCCCCTCGTTCCGAGACGGTGTTGGAAGGCTGGTCGGGGTGCAGGCGATAAAACTCCATCTCCTGGTTCATCCTCTCGGACTGGCCGTTGGATTGAGGATGAAACCCGGAGGACAGGCTGGTGGAGGCTCCCAGGACACGGCAGAATTCTCTCCAGAAAGCAGAGGTGAACTGAGGGGCCTCGGTTTGAGACCATGTCGGATGGGAGGCCGTGGAGCCCGAACATGTGCTGCAGGACCAGTTCAGGTATTTCTTTGGCCGAGGGGAGCTTGGCCAGGGGCGCGAAATGAGCTACCTTGGTGAACCGGTCCACTACTGTCAGGATGGTGGTGTTAACTCCTGACAGTGGCAGCCTGGTGACGAAGTCTAAAGAGATGTGGGACCAGGGTCGGTGGGGCACAGGCAGAGGGTGCAGGTGACTGGTGGGAGCCAGGCGCGGAGCCTTGTTCCGATTGCAGACTGGGCATGCGTTCACAAAGTCTCTGATGTTATCATCCATGGAGGCCCACCAGAATCGCCGCTGCAGAACCTCCTTGGTGCGGAGTATTCCGGGATGACAGGTGAGTTGAGAAGTGTGGGCCCACTGCAGAACCTCAGACCTTAGCTGCTGGGGAACGAATAGGCGGTCTTGGGGGCAGGAGCTGGGCCCCGGCTGGTCCTCCAATGCAGCTCTCACCCGCTCCTCCACCTCCCAGGTGAGAGCGGCCACCAGATGAGAAGCGGGAAGAATGTTGTCAGGACTGGAGGGGCCCTCCTCCCCGATCATGAATTGTCGGGACAGGGTGTCAGGTTTTAAGTAGCGGGAGCCTGGCCGGTAGGAGAGGTTTAAACTGAATCTGGCGAAGAAGAGAGCCCACCGGGCCTGACAGAAGTTCAGTCTCTTAGCCGAGCGGATATACTCCAGATTCTTGTGGTCAGTCCAGACGAGGAAGGGGGTCTTGGTTCCCTCCAACCAGTGGCGCCACTTCTCCAGAGCCAGCTTCACCGCCAATAGTTCTCGGTTCCCAATGCCATAATTGATCTCCGCTGGGGACAGACGCCTGGAGAAGAAGGCACAAAGGTGCAGTTTCTGGTCCTAGGCAGAACGCTGAGAGACCACGGCCCCTACCCCCACATCAGAGGCGTCGACTTCCACGACGAACTGTGTCAGGGATCAGGAGAATGGGGGCCAAGGTGAAACGCATTTTCAGGAGCTGGAACACCTCCTCGGCAGCCGAAGTCCAGCGGAAGGGACCTTGGAGGAGGTGAGGGTGGTGAGAGGTGCTGCCACCGTGCTGTAGCCCCGGATTAACCTCCTGTAGAAGTTGGCGAATCCCAAAAAGCATTGCAGCTGCTTGCGAGAGTCGGGGACAGGCCAGGAGCTGACGGCTGAGACCTTTGCAAGGTCCATCTCCATGCGGTCCCGGCCAATGATGTAACCCAGGAAGGAGACAGAGGAGGCATGGAACTCACATTTCTCGACCTTGACAAACAGGGACCTCTCTAGCAGGCGTTGCAGCACCGTCTGGATGTGGAGAATATGTTCCTGCTTGGAACGGGAGAAGATCAGGATATCATCTAGGTAGACGAACACAAACTTGTTGAGCATGTCTCTCAGCACATCGTTGATGAGGGCTTGGAACACAGCCGGGGCATTGGTGAGCCCAAACGGCATCACCAGATATCCGTAATGTCCTGTAGGGGTGTTGAAGGCTGTCTTCCACTCATCCCCTTCTCGGATCCGCACCAGATGGTAGGCGTTGCGGAGATCCAGCTTGGTGTAGACGGTAGCCCCTTGGAGCAGCTCGAAAGCTGAGGCGATGAGGGGGAGAGGATAGCGGTTCTTCACCGTGATGTCGTTCAAACCTCGGTAGTCGATGCACGGCCTCAGAGACCCATCCTTCTTGTCGACGAAGAAAAACAGCAGCATAGAGATGCACAGCACAGAGACAGTCTGATGGGTGACAGTTCCCAGGAGATGACCGTCCAGAGAGCTGGCCGGCATGGGGCGAGGGAGAGGATCTCGGTTGATGTCCAGTTGATGGGCGAGTTCCTCGTCCATCAGGTTGACGTCTACCCCAGAGTCGATGAAGGTGGCGAGGGTGTGGGACCCCCATACCAACAGGAGCTGGACGTGAAACAGAGGTCGTGGGCTCGGGACAGAGTTCTGGGACCGGCTCAGCAGAATGCCCCCTTCTACTGCTGAGCCCTCCCCTTTTGCTGGACACCGGGAAACAAAATGGCCGGCTTGGCCACAGTAGAGGCAGAGATTTCCCCGGCGTCGTCGTTCTCGTTCCTCCGGCGTAAGGCTGGTTCGCCCCACCTGCATGGGCTCCACCCTCCCATGCATGGGTTCAGAGGGGGGGACAGGAGTGGCTGGAACCCTATGTGAACGGAGGCTGGTGATCAACTCTCTCACGGCGTTGTTCCCTCCTTCTCGCCTGTATCCACCTGTCCAGCCTCGTAGTCAGCTCAATGAGTCCGTCCAGGGAATCAGGGAGGTCAAACGGAACCAACTCATCCTTCACATAAGGAGCCAGCCCGTTTAGGAAGGTGTCACATTGGGCAGCAGCATTCCAGTCACTGAGACGAGCCCGGGTTTTGAAGTCTATGGCGTAATCAGAAACTGTCCGATCCCCCTGCCTCTGACTCATGAGTCCCCCTGCTGCATCAGGAGCCAGGGAAACGGGTCCAAACACCTTGCGAAGCTCCTCAGAGAAGGCTTGGAACGTGGCACAGGCGGGCGTGCCTCTCTCCCAGGACTGTCAGGCAGTATACCTGGAGTCACTCCAGAGACAATCTCTTACCTTTAGCCAGACTTGGTTGTTTTTATTGTTTTAAACATCATTTTGGTATTTTCAGAAAATGTCAGATATTTCCTCTACCTTTATCTGATCATTGTCTTGTTCAGTGTTGTGTGTACATTAAAAATGTTAAGACACAGTGCATACTGGCATCTTAATACAGCTCTTTTGAATGATCATTGTTTTAGAGAAGCTTTTGAATTTTTATGGATTTCTCACAGAAAAAATAAATGTTTTTTCTTCCATCCAACATTGGTGGGATATTGGAGAGTCGGATTAAACATTTTTGTCAGCAGAGTACTCACAATGTCACCAAGCACATTACTGGGAGATTGAAGTAGTATAACTGCAGAGTTCGGTGGATTCTACAGGAGCTGAGAGCGTGGTAAGTTGTTTGTGGCTAATCCTTGGCAATTTCTTCTACTTCTTTATTTTTTCTTGGGTGAATGTGTGTTGGGTTTCTCTGTACATAGTGGTGTGTAAATAGTGGTGAGGGGTGTAGGTGAAAGGGGACTGGGGTGGTTTGTGTGTGGGAGGGGGGTAGTGTGCTAGTTTTGGCACCACTTCCTGTAGTGGAAGTGGCTCCAGCCGAGTTTGAGAGGCTAAGACGCTGTCATACCATAAAACTTGAGACATAAAACAGTGACAGAGGTGTTCAGGAACAGACCAGTTCTGTTCAGTCAGAGACCGCTGATACTGGTTCTGACATTAATGACGAGTCTGTCTACGATGAAATTGTTTATGATGAAGACATGTCTGATGATTTATTAAAAATGTCTCAGAAAAGTAAATACTCTGAAGTGGTGCGGAACAGCATACCAGGCCATCTACTTTCCAGTGGACATCTAAACATTCCTGGAGAGTACCTAAGGGTCCAGACTGCCTGTTACGGCCCGTGCCGTGCACTCATTGATTAACCCTCTGTACATGTTAGAATTATGTAAAGTGCAGTGTGACACCCCCAGCTCATGAGTGTTTCCAACTGAAAGGGGTGTGAATCTTGGCTTCTCGCTCGTGCAGAATTCCGGCCTGCTGATTGGTCTCGTCCAGCGTCCGTCCACCAATCGTTGGAATGAGGCCGGAGCCTGAGCTTTAACAGCCCCATGAGTGTGACAGTCAGGGCAGCTACCACTTAAATGATTACCAGCTCGCCACATGCCTCTTGATTTTGTGTGACTTCTTTGATCTTGTATCAACTGAGGCACTTAGTTGAATAGGATTTATGTGAAGAAACCGGCCAGGGATAAGTTTTTAAACACTGACAACGCTATGGTTACAAATAGGTCATTTATGTTAGAAAACACTAGGCTTAGGGGTGTTGGCTCCACCCTTGTATTTATTCTTGTTTTCCTTGTAGTAAATCGACCGAGTGACGGTCCGGAGTTTGGGTTTGTCCACCTTGTTTGTTTTTATTTATTCTTATAGTATCTGCTCCATTGTGAGTCTCCTTTTGTCAGATTTTTTCTTTGTTTTGAGCAGCACCCAGCGGTCAATCTATCTTAGATTGGTTTTTACATTTTGTTTTGTTTCTTTGTCAATTAAACTACATTGTATTAATAAATAACTTTACTTTAAAACATCTTCAATCTGGTTTTATGTTGCGTTCCCTTTCCCATCCCGAGCCAAGGGTCATAATACTGGTCATTTGGTCAGCCAGACCTCTGACCAGGAAGTCTTGTAGGGGAGGAGTTGATGTGCTCACAGACCAGGAGGTCTACAGGTTAAAGAAGATGGTTTTAAGAGTGAAGGCACAACTACTTAATGAAGAAGAAGACTGTTAAAAGTGTCTGCTGCTGCTCTTTTTTACTGATTGGCTTCATTTTTTTGATCATCGTCTCTTATCCATGTGTGATTTTGAAATCAGCACTTAAAATGAGAGAGCTGCCATTTTTAAATTAATGGAGCTAAAGAGAGTAGATTTGATGATTTTACAGGAGACCCACAGTACTGTAAATAACCACAGAGACTGAGCAGAGTATAATGTATAAATTATATAAATTATAATTATAATATATATATATATATTATGATATAAAATTATATATATAATATAATTATATATATAATTATAATTATATAATTATATAAAATATAATTATATTTTATATATAATTTTAAATATAATTATATTATATATAGAGTATAGTTATATAAAATATAATGGAGGAGGGCTTTTAATGGGGAGGTCATTTAATGCCATGAATCCAGTTGTAGTCGGGGGGTGGGGGATGGGGGTGGGGGGCATTCTATTCTCCAGATGGCTTTTGCCTGTTTCTTATGAAGTAGAGGAAGTTATTCCAGGTGTTTTTTTAAAAGTCAAAGCTCAATTTCAAAAGTTGAAGATGGTGTTTTTAAATGTCTACGCTTCCACTAATGGTGTATAGCATGAGGATGCTCCAATGCTCGGCTCAAGGAGGATATCACCCAAAAGCTGGAGAAATGGGGAAAACATATGGAGGCGAAGGCCAGAAACTGTGATGCTGACACCAGTGATAAGGAGTGTGGAAGGCACAGAACTCAACATCATCTCAGCCACACAAAGCAAAAAATTCCATTGGCGCTTAAACCATAACATTGTCCAGAAACAACTCTTGAAATGGAATACAAAATGAACATTAATAAAATTGGACTCTTCTCTAGTACTGACAAAGACGTGTGCAAAGATGCAGGGCTATTGGATTGAATGGACGGATTAAAAACAACAATGTACCAGAATAAAATAATTTAAATTGATTTGTGACATGCAATTTGGTTGACAATGTTCTGCAATGAGAGAGATGTTGAAAAAAAAAAAAAAAGATCACCTCCGGAGCACTGCTGAGGCGCCCTTGACCAAGGCGCCGTCCCCCCTACATGTTGCTCATTTGGGGCACACCAATAAAGGAGCTGCCCGCCACTCTACCTCCTCTGCATGCGTACAGGCCCCATGTGTGTGTTTGTGTTCAGGGCCTGCACACACATACGTATATATGCATGATTTGATTTGAACTAACTAGAGTGTGCTACTAATTTCCCTATATAAAATAAAAATAAGAAAAAATAAAAAAATGTTGATGTAGGGGACGGGAACCTTACAAGCCAATGGCTTCTACCTGTCAACCCTTTTTTTTTTTCTTTTCGGATGTTGTTGCTGATGTTCCAACACTGATTAAATTGAAATCAGTTGTAATAAAATATCTGGAAAGAAAGAAAATAAACTGAATAAATAAAATAAATAAATAGCGGATGTCATTTTTAAACATTTTATCTGATACTTTTAGAACTTTTAACAGTGATTTATGTTTTTAAGGTGGGATTTTGACTGTACTGTAGATCATAAACTGGACAGGAATCATCCTGAACCTTATCCTGCCTCATCCCACAGAATCAGGCAGCTCATAGTGACACATGAGCTGTGTGATGTCTGGAGGGTTTTTAACAAAGACCAGAGGCAGTACACCTGGAGCCACTCTAGAGCAAATGGTTTGTCTCTGACCAGATTGGACCGTTTTTACTGTTTTAATCATCAGGTGAACATTTTTAAACATGTCACATCCAGCTTGTGGGTTTTACAGATCAGTGGCGCTTCTCCTCTCTGTTTTTATTTTAAAAAAGTATGTTTTAAAAGTGCCTAATGGCATTTTAACTCCACCCTTTTAAATGACCAGGTTTTTAAATCTGCTTTAAAGGTTTTCTGGGCATCCAACAGAGAGAGTAAACCTGCCTTCAGCTGTATTCAGCAGTGGTGGGACTTTGGAAAATCCCAAGTCAAACAACTTTGTCAGCAGTACACTTGTAATGTCACTAGAGATGTAACCCAGTCTATGAGAGACCTGGAGTCCGAGATAGTAGAAGTGCAGTCTTTAGCAAATTCTACAGGAGATCGAGGGTGTTTAACCCGGATCCTCAGTGCCAAGCCATGTTAACAGTCTGCCTACTGTATGTGTGACTGTGGGCATGTGTGCAGATGTTTGTGTGTGTGTGTGCGTGTGTGTGTGTGTGTGTGTGTGAATGGGGGCGGCACTATATGTGTCACTTTTTATTGTTGTATGTTTCATTATTTTATCACGTTTTATCTTGTGAAGCACTTGACCACTGTTGTTAGAGGGCGTAGCCTGGCCAGATTACCTACTGAGGGTGCCCCCTGGTGGCGTAGTGCGGCATGACTGCCGGCCAGACTGCCGGCTTTTTTTCAGCAATCTTGTTTTTAACCAATATTAATATTAATATTAATCCATATATAAAGCGCATTGGATTATCAAGCGCACTTTGGATTTATGAGAAAATTATAGGCTTTTAGGTTCGCCTTATAGTTCGGGAAATACTGTATTTCAGAGCTATGAATGATTTAGACACCATGGTGTGTCAACGGTGTGTTACGTTCCGTGTTGAATGAAGAACTTGTGTTCAGTCAGTGGTTGGTCTAATTCATGTATTTTTTGCTTATGTTCCTCTGGTTCGTTTTTTGAACGTGAATTCCTGTTTAGACAAAAAAAAGGTGATTATAGAGAACTGTTAATTGTCCACAAAAATATTTTGTCTATGTGATTATGTGATTATCTTCTCCAATCAGCCTCAGTGACAGTAATGGAAAAAAAAACATGTATAAATTGAAGGTACAGGTTCTAAACAATAATAAATATAGGGTGGGGGGTTCACACAATGGAGGGTTCACCTTGGGCTGACGGCAAATGTAAGCCCTTCTTGGGAGTCTTTCTACAAGCAGCCGTTAACAAAGAGGGTTGGAGATCTCACCGGCGCACAACTCCAATCCATTCATAAAGTTTGAGTATGACACAACTGTAGTGGGTCTCATCAGTAATAGTGATGAGACACATAACAGAAGTGAGGTGAGCAACCTACCCAGGGGATGGTGCACCAACAACTTCTCTCTGAACATGAAAAAGACTAAGGAGATTGTTGTTGACTTCAGGAGAGAACACACCCAAAATGCTCCTCTCAACATCAATGGTGCGGCTCTGGAGAGGATGAGCAAGACCACGTTACTGTGTGTGTACATCTCAGAGGATCTCTCCTAGACCAGAAACAGGACATCACTGGTCAAGAAGCTGCAACAACCTCTCTACTTCCTATGTAAGCTGAGAAGAGCAAGCACCTATCATATCCACCTTTTACAGAGGCACCATCAAAAGCATCCTGACCAGCAGCATCAAGGTGCGGTACGGTTCCTCCACCACCACCTAGCGCTCTGGTCTGCTGTAGGCACTACAATACTCAGGTTCCAAAAAATCCTCCTTTGTGAACAATGTAGATTTGTGAACTATATAGATTATGGCTGTTGTCATTTTGTTTTTTCACTCGTTTGATTGTATACAAATTTTTTTGTTCTTAGCTTTATGTTTATAGGGTTTGAGAGGAATTCGAGTTCAGCGCTTGGTGTGTGTATGTGTAGCGGTTGGGTACTCCCTCAGTCTTCTTCTTTTCCTTTCGGCTATTCCCTTAAGGGGTCGCCACAGAAAATCAGTTGTCTCCATTGCCTTCCTCAGTGCGTTGTGATTATCTTTCCTCTTTCATAGAGGAATCCACACATTCAGTGTATTTGGCCTCCATCCATTTATTCTGGGAATACATATGCCGGAGCAAGAAAGGGGATCACAGATCTTCAATTTAGTAACCTAATATGAGAAAAAAAGACCACTTGGAGCTACCCCTTTGTGGCAAAGCATAGTGCCAGCCAACACACTGAATGATAGACAGATAGATGATAGATACAGTAGATAGATAGATGGATAGATTATCTATCTATCTATCTATCTATCTATCTATCTATCTATCTATCTATCTATCTATCTATCTATCTATCTATCTATCTATCTATCTATCTATCTATCTATCTATCTATCTATCTATCTATCTATCTATCTATCTATCTATCTATCTATCTATCTATCTATCTATCTATCTATCTATCTATCTATCTATCTATCAAATATCTACCTATCATCTGCTCGCAATAAATAGATAGATACACATAACAACTACCCAACATCAAAAGTACAACGACGATTGAAGTTAAAAAGTATAAAAAGCAGATGCACACAACTGTCAACTGAGGGCCCACATGGTGAGCAAGGCACATCTATATACATCATGAAGACAGGAGACAGGAAATCCAAAGGCCTGAAAATCCCGCCCCCACTTCAGCAGCTACAGCTCGACCGTGACTGCAAATTCTATCTGGTCTATTTATCACTCTGTCTGTCTCTCTTTTCCTTGCCCTATCTCTATCCCCATTGCACTCCCTTTCCCACCCCACTGGTCAGGGTGGAAGACCGCCCTCCAGAGTCTGGGTCCTGCCTGGAGTTTCTTCCTCAATGAGGGAGTTTGTCCCCACCGCTGTCGCTTGTGCTTGCTCTGGAGGGTCCTGATAGATTTCTCTGTCTGTTAAAGCGCTGCTGATGTGATTAAGCACTGTACAAATAAAAGTTGATTGATTTATTGATCATCAGCAAATCACAGATGACTTCAGATCTTAAGATGACATTAGACACTTCGGAACCACATGGTGTATTCCTGCCTTTACCCCCCCCCCCTTCCTTCTGAGAGAAGGTTGTATCTCCCGATGGCACGGGGTACAAAGGAGCTCCTCAGTCTCTCTGTGGAGGAGCTTGGTGACAGCAGTCTACTACTGAAGGAGCTCCTACGCTGGGTGAAGGTGATGTGCAGGGAGTGACTGGTGTTCCCCAGGACTGATCTGAGCTTTAACATGATCCTCCTCTCTCGGACAGTCTGACCGATCCCAGAACCAGCCCTCCGGATGAGCCTCACCAGGCGCTTGGTGTCCTTTTTCCTGGCACCACTACCCAAACGCACAATGGTGTAGGACAGCACACTGAAAACAATGAACTGGTAGAATAACTTAAGCAGTTCAGAGCGGATGTTGAAGGATGCCAGCCTCCTCAGGAAGTAAATCCTACTCTGCCCTTTCTTGTACACTTAGTCCAAGTTCAATGACCGATTGAGTCTGCTGCTATTTATGATTTTCTATTTATATATTCTTGATGGGTTATTTATTACTCTTCCTATTTGGTGTTGTACTACTTTCTATGCTGGTGCTTTCTGTGTGCTTTTTCTGTGTTTTGTGTACTTACTGTGGTGTGTGCGACGGAGAAATTAATTTCCCTGACAGAACCTCCTTAAGGGATTCTTCTTCTTTTCCTTTTGGCTTTTCCCTTCAGGGGTCGCCACAGCGAATCAATTGCCTCCATCTAACCCTGTCCTTTGCATCCTCTTCTCTCACACCAACTACCTTCATGTCCTCTTTCACTACATCCATAAACCTCCTCTTTGGTCTTCCTCTAGGCCTCCTGCCTGGTAGTTCAAAACTCAGCATCCTTCTGCCAATATATTCACTATCTCTCCTCTGGACATGTCCAAATCATCTCAGTCTGGCCTCTCTGACTTTAACTCCAAAACCTCTAACATGTGCTGTCCCTTTGATGTACTCATTCCTGATCCTATCCTTCCTGGTCACTCCCAGAGAGGACCTCAGCATCTTCATCTCTGCTACCTCCAGCTCTGCCTCCTGTCTTTTCCTCAGTGACACTGTCTCTAGACCAAACAACATCGCTGGTCTCACCACAGTTTTGTACACCTTTCCTTTCATTTTAGCTGAAACTCTTCTATCACACATCACACCTGACACTTTCCTCCACCCGTTCCATCCTGCCTGTACACGCTTCTTCACCTCTTTTCCACACTCTCCATTGCTCTGGACTGTTGACCTCCTTAAGGGATAAATAAAGTTAAACTCTACTCTCTCTCTACTCTGTCCAGCTGCAATCCCAGGTACTTGTAAGACCCAACCCAATCTCCACTTTCCTGTCCTCGATGACCACCGGCTGTGGGGAGGGGGGTGCCCCCACGGAAATCAATCACTATCTCCTTAGTCTTGGACATGGTAAACTGGAGCTCATTCTACTGACATCACTCCACAAAGTCCATTACCATCCGCTTGTACTCCCCCCCATCACCCCCCAGACATACTGGGGTCTGTCTGTTGGACAGTCTGTGATCCAGCTCATGAGGCTGGGGTCCACACCTATCGAAGACAGTTTGTCCTACAATAGCTGGGCTGGATGACGATGAAGGCACTCGAACGATGGCTAGAGACCAAGACCACATGGTTAATAAGCTATCAGCAAGTTTTGACATAGTTTTTCTACACATGTCGTGCGCAACACGAAGTGACACACAACTATCATACTTAACACAAAGAAGCTCTCATTTGCACTAATATTTGAAAGTAACTTCAATTAAAAGGAGACTGTGATCCAACCACTTCCTTAATAGGGGGTGTTCTAACACAGAATAGACAAATGTCACAGCTAATCCACAGACATTTCAACTAGGGATGAGCGAGTACACCACTATCTGTATCTGTATTTGTTCAACTATCTAAATTATCTGTATCCGTATCTACTTGGAATGGGCGGGATTTAAACTGGAAGTGGATGTGGTTTGACCGGTATTGGGTTGGGCTTAAACCGGTACATTATTACATCCCGCTTCAAAGCGGTGATGTATTGTCATTGTCAGCATTTGTGTGTTTGTCCGTTCATCCGTCCGTTAGTTGGTCCACCAAATATCTTAGCACCCGTTGCTGATAGAAAGATGAAACAAAAAGCACATTACTCGGGCGGCAAAGGGGATGACAATGAGATGATGACCTTGACATTGAGAAGACTAGGTCAAGGTCAAACTTTAACTTTTGTACACTCTGGAACTGAATAAGATAGAAAGACGAGGGAGAAGGCCTGTTTGAGTAAGACTTAGATGAAAGTAGGTCAGAGCACTAGCTTTGATCTTTGACCTATGCAAGAAGGTCAGGAAAAAAATTTGAATTCAGGGATGTCGCGGGATGTTACAGTCTGTGACTGCCTTGTTGCAATTATTATTATTTGGTTGAATAGTTCACCTTTTTCTTGGAAATGATCAGTATTTCTCCTACGTTTAATGCACTGATTGTAAATCGCTATATTTCAAAATAAACCTCATCAGTGCAATCACTTGAATCGAGTTTCTAATATAATTATTTCTTACAATTATTTCGATTACAGAGATGTTGACTATCAATTTATGAAAAAAAGGTTCTTTATTGTCTGTTGATGTCTGCATTTTACATAAAACCACTGGATGATTTATTATTAGACTACAGCTGTTCTAGCATGATTAACGAATTATCGAGCAAATGAAGGTGGGCCCGTGAAAATTTTGACTTAGATGAAACCCGTCCATGGCGCAAACAAGGCTGGGAACCGCTGGTTATGAGAATTTCCCTTCAGCACGAGCACGAGTATTGACAAATTTTACTCTTGTCATACTTTGACTCATCAAAAAAGCTTTATCCGTACCGGACACTCGTCTGAAACGAGTACTCGGCTCAACCCTAATGTCAACCAATGGCAAGTGGGAACAAGGCAGTCAGAGACTGCAACATCCCGCAACACCCCTGATTAAAAAATTTTTCCCTGATCACTTTTCATAGGTCAGGCTAAATCAAAGTACATCAAAGTATTAGCTTTGATCTATAGTCTTACTCACGCTGGCCTTCTCCCTTGTCTTTCTATCTTAACTGGTTCTTTAGTGTACAAAAGTTGAAATTTGCCCTTTGCCCCCCATGTAATGTGCTTTTTGTTTCATCTTTCTATCTGAAACAGTTGCGAAGATATTTGGTCGACTAAGAACGAACAAACGGATGGATGGACGAAAACACGAACACTGACAATTACAATATATCACCGCTTTGAAGCGTAATGTAATAATAGACCTTGTTAAATAGGCATGTAGCAAAACTAACAGTAATGCTGGCTTTGAACTTTGACCTTTGAAGAGCTGTCTTTTAAGTGTGCCCACTGGCTTTTATTATACCATGTGTATGTATAATTATAGTTATTGCTGACTAAAGTGCGATGATGACATGTTTAACCTCCTAGGAAACAGTCATATTCTGAAGGTAAGATTTTATGTGAGTGAATACAATAGTGACAGTTACCGTCGGTAACTAAGGAGCTGCTCATTAACTACACATAGGTGTCCCTGTTTCTTTGTCATTGCAATTGGTTTTATTTTCTTCTTCTTTTCCTTCTGGCTTTTCCCTTCAAGGGTCGACACAGCAAATGAATTGCGTCCATCAAACTCTGTCTTCTGCATCCTCTTCTCTCACACCAACTACCTTCATGTCCTCCTTCACTACATCCATAAGCCTCCTCTTTGGACTCCCTCTAGGCCTCCTGCCTGGCAGTTCAAAACTCAGCATCCTTCTACCAATATATTCACTATCTCTCCTCTGGACATGTCCAAACCATCTCAGTCTGGCGTCTCTGATTTTATCTCCAAAACCTCTAACACAGGGGTCACCAAATGGCGGACCATGATGGTTCTGTCCAGGCCCGTGACCACTCCATGATAAATTCATGAGAGTAGATTTTCTGTGCGCATTTTCACTGACGGTGAAAATTCTCCTCCAGTTAATACCGTAATAGCTCCACTTAGTAGCCAATCAGATCATTTGTTTACCTGCTCTGTCAGCGCACCTGGAAGTGAGACAGCTCGCTGCCGCTGTGAGTTTACCGCTACAGGAGCACAGAGGAAAGGAGACGGTGAAGACAGAATAGCTCCAAACAAAGGGAGGTTAATGAGGAAAACCACTGATTAACAATGAGTGGACAGAGAAATTTATGTTTATTCCTCCGTCAGGCAGTTCAAAACCATCTTGCCTCATATAGTCTGAACACGTAGCACTAATTAATTAATGACGTGAAGCGCCACTATGAAACAAAGCACAGATCTTTTGTGCAGAATTATCTCCTTCTTCTTCTTTTCCTTTTGGCATTTCCCTTCAGAGGTTGCCACAGCGAATCAATTGCCTCCATCTAACCATGTCTTTGGTGTGAGAACACCAACTACCTTCATGTCCTCTTTCACTGCATCCATAAACCTCCTCTTTGGTCTTTCCCTGGGCCTCCTGCCTGGCAGTTCAAAACTCAGCATCCTTCTACCAATATATTCACTATCTCTCCTCTGGACATGTCCAAACCATGTCAGTCTGGCCTCTCTGACTTGAAAACCTCCAAAACCTCTAACATGTGCTGTCCCTCTGATGTACTCATTCCTGATCCTATCCTTCCTGGTCACTCCCAAAGAGAACGTCAGCATTTCATTTTCATCTCTGCTACCTCCAGCTCTGTCTCCTGTCTTTTCCTCAGTGACACCGTCTCTAGAACAAACATCATCACTGGTCTCACCACAGTTTTGTACACCTTTCCTTTCATTTTAGCTGAAACTCTTCTATCACACATCACACCTGACACTTTTCTCCACCCGTTCCATCCTGCCTGTACACGCTTTTTCACCTCTTTTCAACATTCCATTGCTCTGGACTGTTGACCCTAAGTACTTAATATCCTCCACCTTCTTGATCTCTTCTCCCTTTAACCTCACTCTTCCACTTGGGTCCTTCTCATTCACACACATGTACTCTGTCTTACTGCGGCTAACCTTCATTCCTCTCCTTTCCAGGACAAACCTCCACCTCTAGCTTCTCCTCCACCTGTTCCCTGCTCTCACTACAGATAACAATATCATCTGCAAACATCATAGTCCACAGAGATTCCTGTCTAACCCCATCTGTCAGCCAGTCCATCACCATAGCGAACAAGAAGGGTCTCAGAGCTGATCCCTGATGCAGTTCCACCTCCACCGTGAACTCCTGTGTCACACCTAAAGCACGCCTCACCACTGTCTTACAGTCCTCATACATGTCCTGCACCGCTCTAAAACACTTTCTCTGCCACTCCAGACTTCTTCAAACAATACCACAGTTCCTCTCTGGGCACCCTATCACAAGCTTTCTCCAGATCTGCAAAAACACAATGTAGCTCCCTCTGGCCTTTTCTGTACTTCTCTGTCAACATCCTCAAAGCAAATATTGCATTTGTAGTACTCTTTTTTGGCAGGAAACCATACTGCTGCTCACAAATGCTCACTTCTGCCCTTAGTCTAGCTTTTACTACTCTTTCCCATAACTTCATTGTATGGCTCATCAGCTTTATTCCTCTGTAGTTGCCACAACTCTTCACATCTCCCTTGCTCTTAAAAATGGGTACCAGCACACCTCTCCTCCATTCCTCAGGCATCTTACCACTATCTAAGATCCTGTTGAACAACCCAGTTAGAGACTCTACTGCCACTTCTCCTAGACACTTCCATACCTCCACAGGTATATCATCAGGACCGACTGCCTTTCCACTCTTCATCCTCTTCAATGTCCTCCTCACTTCATTCTGACTAATTTTTGCTACTTCCTGGTCCACAACAGCCACCTCTTCTAGTCTTTGTTCTCTCTCATTTTCCTCTACCTACTAAAAATCCGCGATGTAGCGAAGCCGTGCATCTTGAAGCGCGAATGAGCGATCGAATGCTGTATACATATATATATACATATACATATATACATTTAGTGTTTATTAACCATCCGTGAACTCTGACCTTGCCCAAGAAGATCTAGACAGCTTTGTCATGATTGTTCCTCCGGATTCCGTTGTGTTTATGTTTGATGACAAACATGCATACACTCACACTTACAGACATCTTCTCCATTAGCAAGCGGAGAGCAGCTCTCTTCTCAGCTCCAAGTAGTACTCAAAGATCATAAATCTTGATAAAATCTAAAATTAAATTAAAAAAGCTGCACTGCAAGCACACAAACAGGCAAATGTTACACACCATCTCATGCTGAAGCAACATTTAACAACCTGAAGTCTGCAACCTTAGTTCTGCTCACCATAGCCTGTTTCCCTGTTTCTCTTCCTGTGAAAACAATTCAGCATGTATGCTGATGTGATCAACAGGCAGTGCTTTGTAGCAACCAATATTATTTGGCGATCTCTCAGAAAGTCCAGATATTTATCCGTGTTTCCTTTCTGTTCTTGACCTGATCAAAGTCACTAAAGATATTTTTTAAAGGCGCTTAACAGCCTTAATGTTGCTTAATCACGTCCGTTGATTATAGATTGGTACAGTGTATGTCTATGTGCCTTATAACGTTGACTAGAAACGGCTGTTACAAAGACTATAGACTTGTCTGACTACGAGGCACCTTTATTAATTGTCCATTAAGTACCGTATTGGCCCGAATATAAGATGGCCCTGATTATAAGACGACCCCCTCTTATTCAAGACTCAAGTTTGAAAAAAAACTTTTTGAACACAAAATTTAATTTTTGTACAGAAAATAATTACAGTACATCTGAAACAAATGATTATCACAATATATTAGAGAGAAAAAGCATGTTATTTTGCTATTTCAACTCATGAAAAAGCTGTCTATCATGTCTCGAGCTCTTGGAAGCAGCTGCTCTGAGGACCACGGAAAGCTTTTCTCTGACTGTGAGCATGTTTTAGGCGATCTTTTTGAGCTCTCCATCTCCGTACATTACACTCTGTGACACCATATTTCACAGCCGCTCTGCAATTGTTTGAAGACTCTACCTCATTTATCACCATCATCTTGAAGTTTGCATCATAGCTTCTCCTCAGCTGCCGGTTACCCTAGCCGATCTTCGACCCACTTTTCTCCAGATTGTCGCTACGTTTCTCCATTTTCTGTTATCTATTTTCTTATTTTCTTCTCACTGCTATTTTTTATTTTTCTTCTTCGTGCTACTGCTATTTTTATTTTTCTTCTTCGTGACAGGGGTTTCTTCTTAGTGAGCCTGGGGAGTTCAGCATTCGCTTTAAAGATATCTGGCGCCATCTAGAATTGTGAATGGGTATAATGTCTAGACCCTGAATGTAAGATGACTTTTTCAGTCTCATTTCAATGCAAAAAACACCGTCTTATATTCGGGCCAATACGTTATATAGTAGGTCTTATATTCTTTTAGCAGCCTTTCATAATTTCATGCTCTATTTTAAATGGTGTCTGCTCTAGTGATGAATAACCACGTCAGGGTTGAGACGGATGACGAGCTGGAGAACTTCTTCAGGGAGAGGAAGGCGAGGGTGGCCGAAGATAAAGCCAGATTAGAACGAGACCCTAATTACATGAAAATGAAGGTGTGTAGCATGGGTCATGTTAGATTGTGGGTGGTTTAAAGTCAGGATTATGGATAATCTGCTTGACCAGTTGTTGACATGCTGAATTATGACGAAGAAGATTGTTAACCCAATGAAGTGCATTTAAAAATGTAAAAATGATAAAACAGGGTGGTGATAGGACTGACAGCATGCAACTGCTATCAGATCTTGTTTATTAACCATTTAGTGTTTGGAATGAAAAGTGAAAATTGTGTCAATTAAATATAGCTTTTAATCACTGTCTCTTTGACAAGCAGGCAAACACCCACAGAGACTATGGGTCCACAACGAAGGAAAACATCCCTCCCAAATCAAGAGCTCAAGAGAAAGGTGCAATACCTGAACATTTTCTTCACAATAAACTGCTACATTCAACAGAAAAAAAAACACTCAATTTTAAGTCCCATTTTTCATGGGCTAAACAAAGCAATGCCTGAAAGATTTAAATTCATTTTACTCACCACAAAACAGTTTTTTGTCATGAGTTTTTACCAGAAACTTATGAAAATCAGTGTTGGTGAATATTTCTCCTATTCCCAAGACAAATCAAGTTAGTGGTTGGGGTGAACACTATTTGCCACACACAGTGTGAACTGTACAGTAAATTCTTTGAATGTTTAAAATAACTACAGCATTAGCAGCTTGGGCGACTGGTCCAGGTGATGGATGATGAGATTCTGGGCTTCCATGTTTACACATTGTCTGATGTTATGAGGCTGGTTGTGTGCCAAATCATTATGAAAATATTCAAGGTACAGTGCCTTGCGAAAGTATTGGCCCCCCAAAAACTTTTTGACATTTTGCCACATTTTAGGCTTCAAACTTAAAGATAAGAAACTGAAAATATTTTTTCAAGAATCAACAACATGTGAGACACAATCGTCAAGTAGAACAGAATTTATTCAACATTTTATATTGTGTTTACAAATAAAAACTGAAAAGTAGGACATGCAAAAGTATTGGCCCCTTTGAGTTAATACTTTGTACAACCTCCTGCTGCGATCACAGCCGCAAGACTCTTTGGGAATGTCTCTATAAGTTTTGCACATCTTGAGACAAATATTTGCCCATTCCTCCTTACAAAACAGCTCAAGTTTTGATGGAGATCGTTTGTGCACAGCAATTTTCAGATCTTTTCCAGAAATGCTCTTTTAGATTGAAGTCTGGACTTTGGCTTGGCCATGGTAACACCTAAATATAGTTAATTTTAACCCATTCCATTGTAGATTTGAATTTATGTTTAGAATTGTTGTCCTTTTGGAAAGTGAACCTTCGCCCCATCTTCAGGTCTTTTGCTGACTCCAACAGATTTTCTGCCAGAATCGCCCTGCATTTGGCTCCATCCATCTTCCCATCAACTCTAATGATCTTCCCAGTCCCTGAAGAAAAGCAACCCCAGAGCATGATGCTGCCACCACGTTTGACGGTGGGGATGGTGTTTTTAGGGTGATGTGCAGTGTTACTCTTACGCCAAATGTAACATTTCGCATTCAGCGGCAAAAGTTCAATTTTAGTGTCATCTGACCAGAGCACCTTGTTCCACATGTCATCTGTGTTTACCATGTGGCTTCTTGCAAACTCCAAATGGGCCTGTTTATGGTTTTCTTTCAGAAATGGCTTTCTCCTGCCACTCTTCCATAACGGCCAGAATTATGCAGAGTAAGACTAATAGTTGTCTTATGGACAGATTGTCCCACTTCAGCTGTGTATGTCTGCAGGTCATTCAGCGTGATCATGGGCCTCTTGGTTGCTTCTCTGCTTAGTTTCCTCCTTGTTTGGGCTGAAAGTTTAGAGGGATGGCCAGGTCTTGGTAGGTTTGCAGTGGTTTTATGCTCTCTCCATTTTGATATTATTGCTCACACAGTGTTCCGGGAGACGTTTAAACATCGTGAAATCTTCTTGTATCCCATTCCTGCTTTGAACATTTCCACAACTTTATCCCGGACCTGCCTGGTGTGTTCTTTGGTTTTCATGATCCTGTTTGTTCTCCACTGTTCCTTTCACAGACCTCTGAGACCATCACAGAGCAGGTGCATTTAAACTGAGACCAAATGACACATAGATGTATTCTGTTTGTCATTGTTACTCATTTAGGTCAACATTGGATTGGCCCCCTATTCTCTCAGCTCAGCTAACCGACTCCAGAAGTTCCCTGATGACTTCTGAATGATCCAATGGACAACAATTCTAAACATAAATTCAAATCTACAATGGCATGGGTTAAAATTAACCATATAAAGGTGTTACCATGGCCAAGCCAAAGTCCAGACTTCAATCCAATAGAGCATTTCTGGAAAGATCTGAAAATTGCTGTGCACAAATGATCTCCATCAAACCTTAAAGAACTTGAGCTGTTTTGTAAGGAGGAATGGGCAAATATTTGTCTCAAGATGTGCAAAACTTATAGAGACATTCCCAAAGAGACTTGTGGCTGTGATCGCAGCAGAAGGAGGTTGTACAAAGTATTAACTCAAAGGGGGCCAATACTTTTGCATGTCCTACTTTTCAGTTTTTTATTTGTAAACACAACATAAAATGTTGAATAAATTCTGTTCCACTTTATGATTGTGTCTCACTTGCTGTTGATTCTTGAAAAATATTTTCAGTTTGTTATCTTTAAGTTCAAAGCCTGACATGTAGCAAAATGTCAAAAAGTTCTTGGGGGGGCCAATACTTTCGCAAGGCACTGTAAATATGTCTTGATTAAGAAATGGGAGTAAAAGGCATTTATATTCTTTTGAATGTATTACAGGCCTTTTATTTGAGCAATGTCTGTCAGGGTACATCCTGTTTAAACAGTCTTTGACGTTGAAACCTCTTCTGTTTTTGTTGATCCTTGACCTTGTTAAATCCTGCGAAGGGGATTGTAATTGTCAGTTTTTGTGTGTTCGCCCATCCGTCCGTCCATTAGTCGACTAAATATCTTTGCAACAGTTACAGATAGAAAGATGAAACAAAAAGCACATTACTCGGGTGGCAAAGGAGATAAAATTGAGATGATGACCCTGACCTTGAGAAAACTAGGTCAAGGTCAAATTTAAACTTTTGTACACCCAAGAACCGGATAAGATACAGAAAGACAAGGGAGAAGGCCAGTGTGAGTGAGACCATAGATCAAAGCTAGTGCTTTGATCTACCTATGCTTTAATTAAATTTTGAATTCAGAGACTGCAACATCCCATGACTTATCCTGACCTACTCTGAAAGTAGGTCAGGGTAAAATTTTGAATTCAGGGGTGTTGTGGGATGTTGCAGTCTCTGACTGCCTTGCTTCTAGTTTGTGAATGAAACTGTTGGGTGTGATTTGTCAGAAGAGAGCTTCATCATGACCCTTGGCATTGAGTATGAGAGAAAGAAACAGAGGCTTCGGGAGGAGCGGTGCATGGACTTCAGGCTATACATGGCTCAGGTGACAATTACACACTTCCTTGTTTACTTGTGTTTTGCTGTACACAAGCTGGCTTAGAGGCCCTTTCCTACTTGGCTTTCTGTAAATGAAAATGTAGTCAACTTCATCACCGTTGGGAAATTAGTAGTTCACTCTAGCACACACTGATAATTAGTCACGTACATATGTATATATGTGGGTACAGGTCCGTAACACACACACAAGGGGGTCCGTAGACATGCGAGTGATTGGCAGAAGGGACAACGGGCAGCTCCTTCGTGGTACACCCCATTGAGCAACTTACAAAAGGGACAGTGACTTGCTCAAGGGCACCTCGGCAGTTCTCGGGAGGTGAACTGGCACCTCCCACTGCCAGTTCACACTGAGAAATTTTTGCCCGACTCGGGTGTTGCCGACTGGTCCCAATCCCAAGGCTTAGTGGACTGAGCTACTGCCGCCCCATTTGACATGGTTTTATGGTAGTTTTAATTTGAAGGCAGATGTGGAGTCAAATATTGTGGCCGTTAAGTGACCCAAGAAGTCTGGTGGTGGACACACATGAAGTGTTTACTGCCAGACCATGTTCTTTTGTTTTAATTATGACCGTAATGTTTTGTGTCACAGAAAAAGCAACTTGCAGAGTCTGGACCATCAATTCACCTCAGTAATGGGAGGTTTGTCAAGGTAAGCACTTTTCCCTGGTAAGTTTATAAAGTTGAAGAACGTCTATTCAAGTGAACAGAAATTATATTTCTCATGCAAATCTCTGACTTAAAAATTCTGTATAAAAAGCAAAACTGAAATACAGTACCTGTGATCTCTGAATGGAGGAGCAGATCTTCAACAGGAATAAGTGATAGAGATTAATCTACTGAACAAGTGGCTTTTATCCTAAAAATCCTGTCAGTGTTCAAGTGTAGGAAAACTATCACTGCTTCAGTGTCTCATAACATGCTGCAGTGACATCACCATGTGATTTCAAATGTTTAAAAGACTGAAAGCAGCTTCTCTCTCTGATATAAATAAATTAAAAATCCCCTGACGAACTCAGTTCTCCACAAGGTTTAAGAGGAAATACAGGGAGGAAGAGACATGTCTGAGTAGATGCAGTTTTTATGGCAGCAAACAATTTTAAGGCAGCAAACAATAAGGCAGGAGGATTTAATGTTGACATTTAGATGAGTCTGTGTGGACATCCCTGTATGTCAGCATGTCTGACAGAAATGTCTGGAACCTTTGATTTACATCAGACCCAATAAACAGAATCTTTATTGTACCCAGCTAAAGTATTTGATGGCATCAGGATGAGGGATGAACTTATTTTTAAAACATCATCTTTCCTAAGAATGGAGTCCAGACGGGTGTTCTTCCTCAGCAGTGCCTCGCCTCAAGCAGAGATATGCCTGCTCATCTGGCTGAAATCAAGACCCTCTGCCCCAAACAGGAGCAGTCACTAGCACCTCCCAGTAATCATGACAGCATTGGGAGGCCACTGGAGGAGCAGAAGGAGGAATGTTTGAAGGAACTGGAGCTGATGGAAGGAGAAAGGTACAGACACACAGGGGTTGAGCTAAAGGTTGAGAAGATACAATCCAGTAAACCTGGCGACAGGTACTTGAAGGAATTTGTGTGTGTGCATTGTTTTTGTGTGCATGTTGAAAGAACCCGAGAACTGCCACCTTGTCGGGGTGGAGGAGTTAGAGTGTCCAAATGATCTCAGGAGCTATGTTGTCAGAGGCTTTATGCTCCTGCTAGGGTCTCCCTTGGCAAACATGTCCTGGGTGACGGGCCAGACTTGATATTTTCCTTGATATTTTTCTCCCTATGGCAAGAAAAATATCAAGGACCATGATGTTACCTGGTATTGCGCGTCCGGGGCCCCACCTCTGGTGGACAGCACCCGCCGAGGAAACCATAGGGGACGAGTGCCTTGTGGATAAGGTGGCAGTCGTGAGCATGGGGTCTCGACGACCAAATCCCCAGACAAAGTCTCGTTCTAGGGACATGGAATGTCACCTTGCTGGGGGGAAAGAAGACAGCTTGTGAGTGAGGTTGAGAGGTACTGACTAGATACAGTCAGGCTCACCTCCACCCACAGCTTTGGCTCTGGAGTGGACCATATTCTCCACCTCCATTGTCAAAGAGGCTGCTTGGAGGTGTGGTTGCAAGGTCTCCTGTCCTTGTTGTGGCATTAACCCCCAAACCCTGTGGTGGACACTAGAAGTAAGGGATACCATCAAGCTGAAGAAGGAGTCCTATCAAACCTTGTTGAATTGTAGGACTCTGGAGGCAGCTGACGGGTACAAACAGGCCAGGCGTACTGCAGCCTGAGTAGTCATGGAGGCAAAAACTTGGGTCTGGGAGTTCGGGGAGGCCATGGAAGAGGACTATCGGTCAGCCTCGAAAAAATTCTGGCAAACCATTCGACACCTCAGGAGGGGAAAGCGGTGCACAGCCAACACTGTTTACAGTACAGGCGGAGAGCTGCTGACCTTGACTGAGGATACCGTCAGGAGGTAGAAAGAATACGTCAAGGATCTCCTCAGTCCTGCTACCATTTCTTACACAGAGGAAGCACATCTCAGTAACATCGCATGGCAGTTGGGGACAGTACCTGTGGATTGGCAGACCAGAGGCGGATGTCCTTCTTTTCAAAAAGGGCTGCAGCTTCTGCAGTAATCCAGTCATTTTGTAGGTCTGAAGTGGTGAAGAAGGAGCTGAGTTGTAAGATAAAACTCTCAATTTACAATTTACATTCCTCCTCTTACCTATGGTCATGGGCTTTGGGTTAAGAACGAAAGGACAAGATCCTGGATACGAGCGGCTGAAATGAGTTTCTTCCGTAGAGTGGCTGGGCGCACTCTTAGAGATAGGGTGAGGAGCTCAGTCACCAGGGAGAAGCTTGGAGTAGAGCCACTACTCCTCCACCTCAAGCGGAGACAGCTGTGGTGGCTTAGGTATCTGTTCTGGATTCCTCCTGGACGCCTCCCTGGAGAGGTATGTCATACTGGAGGAGGAGACCTCGGGGAAGACCTAGGACACGCTGGCCTGAGAACACCTCTGAATTCCCCCAGAGGAGCTGGAAGAGGTGTCTGGGGAGAGGGAAGCATGGGCATCCCTCCTGAGACTGTTGCCCCCCCGCGACCCGGCCCCGGATACGTGGTTGAAGATGGATGGAAGGATGGATGGATGGATGGATGGATGGATGGATGGATGGATGGATGGATGGATAGATGGATGGATAGATGATGGATGGATATTGACAGGATTTTACAAAAACCTCTGTTCATTTCCTTCTCCTTTTTTTAAAGAGAAAAGGAAAATCAAAGAGATACCAGAGGAGGCAGCAGATCGGTAGCAGTGACGAATCTAAAAGATGAGGACTTTGCCACAGGACTGATAATTGGTTAGAAAATATTTAGCATTTTGACACTAATAAGATAAGATAAACCTTTAATAGTCCTACAGTGTGGAAATTTGCTGTGGGGGGGAATCATACATACAGTACATACATAAATAAATAAATAGACACATATTAACATATGTAACATGTGGAATGTACTTATTAACATATGGTATACATATTAACATATAGTATACATAACTATCAACAATTTACAATTTACTGCTACAACTACAAACTACAAACTACACACCACACTGGTCACCCAGATTTTGAGTGTGTTGTTCCGTGTGTGGTTGACTGGGAGGAGTGCTGGTTGTGCAGCCTGTCAGCCGTGGGCAGGGCAGACCTGCGATAGCATTCCTTCACGCATTTTGGGTGAAGCAACCTATCGCTGAAGGAGCTCTCCAGTGATCTTAATGTGCCTAAGGATGTTGAAACAAGATTATTTGAAAAGTGTGTTTTTAATTCAATGTCCAGCATTGAATGAACAACAAATCGCTCCGATCATGATCAATGTTTAATGGGTAAACATTAATGTTGGTTTTAGAATTTATGGCTGATTAGTTTGGATTTCGGATGGCATGGTGGTGCAGTGGGTGGTTTCTGTTGTCGCTGAGAAAGAAGGTTGTTGGTTTGATTGAGGATTCCTGCAAAACCTTTGTAAGGAAATGATGATTCTTTGTGTCTCATCTTCACAGGAGCATCAGACACAGAAGATTTGCAACGTAGGAAAAAGGAGCGCTACAGACAGGAACTAGAGGAGCAGATTGCTGAACAGCACAGAAACAGGAAGAGGTACCAGCAAACCTTGTCCTTCTGAAATGAAACATTGCGCTTCACATCTTATAAGTGTGTAAACTCTGTTAAACTACCCTATATGTGTTTGTGTTTTAGGGAGAAAGATCTGGAGCTGAAAGTTGTTACAACAGGAGTTAATGATCAAGAGAAGCAGGTTGGCTGACCAATCACAAGCAAGAAGGCTGTTGATTATCTGATATCTAAGATCACATTGGCTGAGAAAAGGGTCTTTTACTCTCCAGTTACATTGTAGATCAAATGGGTGGGTGATATTTGTGTCACAGCTTACATGGACAATACAGTACTACAAAATCTGAGTTAATTTTTGCATCCTGCTTCAAAGCGGTGATGTATTGTAAGTGTTCTTGTGTCCGTCCATCCATCCTTCCGTCCGTCCGTTAGTCCACCAAATATCTTCGCAACTGTTGCAGATAGAAAGATGCAACAAAAAACACTTTATTCCGGCAGCAAAGGGGATGGAAGTGAGATGATGACCTTGACCTTGAGAAAATTAGGTCAAAGTCAAATTTCGACTTTTGTACACTCAGGAACAAGATAAGATAGGAAGACGAGGGAGAAGGCCAGTGTAAGATCATAGATCAAAGCTAGTGTTTTGATCTATGAAAGCAGCTCAGGGTAAAATTTTGTAGATAAGAAAAAAAAAGGTTGCGCATCAACTAAGTGTTTTTACTAAAGAGTGCTAGACCAAATGATTAACTATCAAAAATAGGGATAAACTCCCAAAAGGTAGCACATCTAAAAAATTTATCAAATTTACAAAGTACTCACATTTCCACTTCTTTTATTTTGGCACACACCAAACAATGAACGCTTACGCGTTTCGGCTATGAGCATCAGAGCATTCAAATCACATAAATTCAACTCACTTTATAGGGTAGGGATAGGGAGGTAACCAACAGCTGAGACAATCAACAAGCTCCAATTAGATTACAGACAATTTGAGGCATAGATTAACAAGATGCTTTCAATACATAGTGCCAGAATATTATAGACAGTTTTAACCCAAAAAACATTTTAAGCTATAATCATCATTTAGTCCATTTGGTGTCTGAGTATTGAGTCTACATATCCACTGCATTTCTTTTTGTGCCAGTTTTTTTAGGATATCCCCCCCTCTGGTGGACATTTCAATTTTCTCAATCCCTGTAAATTTTAATGAAGAAGGTGATCCATGTTTCACTTCAGCATAATGTTTCGCAATTGCATAGGCCATGTTTCCTGTGCGAATTGCAGTTTTGTACTCAGATATTTTTTGTTTTTGTGGTCGCTTGGTTTGCCCGATGTACGCCAGACCACAAAGACATAATAACATGTAGATGACATGTGTTGATTTGCAGTTAATGAATTCACGGATGGGAATCTTCCGTCCACTGTGGGGATGGTTGAATAATTTCTTATCTGATGTGTTGTTGCAACAGGCACAGTTACCACATCTGTACATACCAGTACTTTTCAGCCATGTGGTCTTTTTTGGAACCATATTCTTGTACATGACAGTATCTTTGATTGTGGGTGGTCTTCTGAATGCAACAAGGGGTGGGGATTTGCAGAGGTCCTTTACAGATGGCTCTGCTTGTAACACATGCCAGTGTCTATTGAGTATCTTTTTGATTTCTGACGCATAGTGGTTGTATTCAGTAGAGAAAACTGCCCGACTTGGATTCTTTGTTTTTGGTGCATTAGACAGAAGGTCAGGGCGGGGGGTGTTCTTGGCACGTTGTATAGCTTTCTGAATAGAATTAGAAGAATAGCCTCTGTCCTTAAATCGAGTACTCATAGTAGTTTGTTTTGAGTCAAAATCATCAGGGTTGGAGCAATTGCGTTTGAGCCTCAGAAATTGACCTACCGGGATGTTTTCTTTTAAGTGCACAGGATGATTACTTGTAGCATGCAAAATTGAATTTCGTTCCATGTCTTTTCTGAAAATAGATGTTTGAATCATGCCAGTTTCATCCTTGTATATGGTTAGATCCAGATAGTTGATTTTGTCCATACTTTGTTCACAAGTGAATTTCAGGAAACTTGAGTTGTTGAGATATGATACAAACTCCATTAATTCGGACTGTGTGGATTCCCAAAATAACAGAATATCATCAATGTATCTTTTATATAACTTTATCTTTGAATAAAAGGGGTTATTATTAGGGTCATGTATCACTTCTTCTTCCCATTTTCCTACAACCAGTCCAGCCACAGAAGGCCCTGTTGCTGTCCCCATTGCAGTCCCAGCTTGTTGGAGGTACCATTTGGATTCATATTGCATATAATTGCGACTCAGAACAAGATGCAACAGTTCCAATAGGAACTTATTTGGGGGGTTTACTGTCATTTCTCTTTTGGACAAGTAATAAGCAGCTGCATTTAAAGCATCTTCATGAGGAATACAGCCATATAAATTTTTAACATCAAGAGAAACCAATATTGTGTTTTGATTCACAGTACAATTGCTCAGACAGTTAAGTACATCTTTTGTGTCTCCGAGGTAGGCGGCCAGATCCTTCAAAAAGTCTTTCAAAAAGAAATCAACATATTTTGATCAGGGTTTGGCGAGAGAGCCTCACAATTGGTCTGAGGGGGGGTTCTGTGGGTTGCTTATGGATTTTTGGGAGGCTGTAAATGATTGGAGCTGTTGGTTACCTCCCTATCCCTACCCTATAAAGTGAGTTGCATGTATGTGATTTGAATGCTCTGATGAAGGCTCATAGCCGAAACGTGTAAGCGTTCATTTTTTGGTGTGTGCCAAAATAAAAGAAGCGGTAAAATTTTGTATTCAGGGGTGTCGTGGGATATTGGTCTCTGAGTGCCTTGGTTCTAGTTTTATTTTTTTATATCCTGCATCAGAGCAATGATGGATTGTAATTGTCAGTTTTCGTGCATACGTCCGTTCGTTCGTCTGTCCCTTCATTAGTATGTCCACCAAATATCTTCGCAACCATTGCAGATAGAAAGATGAGACAAAAAGCATATTACTCAGGCAGCAAAGGGGATGAAAATGAGATGATGACCTTGACCTTGAGAAAACTAGATCAAGGTCAAATTTAAACTTTTGTACACTAAGGAACTAGATAACAGAAAGCCGAGAGAAAAAACCAGTGTAAGACAATAGATCAAAGCTAGTGCATTGCTTAGACCTACCCTGAAGCTTAAGTCGCAGATGTTGCAGTCTCTGACTGCCTTGTTAATTTTGTTTCCTTTTGGTTAAAAATACGTGGAAAACATATACAACAAAAGTATGCTTAAGGAAGATATCAAAGTAATCTTTAGCATAAGCTGCATGCAGTAGATTTATCTTTTAATTGTGTTGATCCACAAACCAGGTTGACCGAATCAGACAGTTTGGTCTGAGCAGGAGGAAACCTCATCATGGTATGGAGTCTTTAATAACAGCAGAAGATGAACAGTCCAGAGGCGCCGCTAACAATGAGAATACGGGTGTTGGAGACAGAGCCCTGCCTCCTCTGGAACTGCCCCACATGGCCCTCCAGTCTCCTCTGCTGCAGGACTGCTCCTATGTGGAGGATGGTGGTCGGTCTCCAACCACCCAACCTGGTGCACCCCCCTTGCTCAGATCCATGGACATTCCCAGGTATGTCTGAAAGCTAAGGCAACCTGGGCTGACATGGTAAATATTTAGTATGTCAGAAACTAAAACTAGAAACAGACGGTGTAATCTGAAGAAGATCAGTGAGACAAAGTAGTGGTAGGTGAGAATGTAGCCAAACAGCATAAGATGGTGGTGTGTAGGATGACTCTGGTGGTGAGGAAGATGAAGAGGGCAAAGATGAAGAGGGCAAAGGCAGAGCAGAAGACGAAATGGTGGAAGCTGAAAAAGGAAGTGTTCCATGACTTTTAGGAAAGAGTTAAGACAGGCTCTGGGTGGTCGGGAGGTGCTTCCAGATGACTGGACAACTACAGCTAATGTGATCAGGGAGGCAGGTAGGAGAGTACTTGGTGTGTCATCTGGAAGGAAAGTAGAGAAGGAGACTTGGTGGTGGAATGAGGAGGTACAGGAGTGTATACAGAGAAAGAGGTTGGCTAAGAAGAAGTAGGACAATGAGAGGACTGAGGAGAGTAGACAAGAATACAGGGAGATGCAGCGTAAGGTGAAGTTAGAGGTAACAAATGCCAAACAAGGGGCTTATGATGACTTGCATGCTAGGTTGGACAGTAAGGAGGGAGAGACTGATCTATATAGGTTGGCGCAAGACAGAGAGACAGAGATGGGAAGGACGTGCAGCAGGTTAGGGTGATTAAAGATAGGGATGGAAGTCTATTGACAGGTGCCAGTAGTGTGATGGGAAGATGGAAAGAGTACTTTGAAGAGTTGATGAATGTGGAAAATGAGAGAGAACAAAGACTAGAAGAGGTGACTGTTGTGGACCAGGAAGTAGCAAAGATTAGTCAGAATGAAGTGAGGAGGACATTGAAGACAATGAAGAGTGGAAAGGCAGTGGGTCCTGATGATGTACCTGTGGAGGTTTGGAAGTGTCTAGGAGAGGTGGCAGTAGGGTTTCTGACTGAGTTGCTAAACAGGATCTTAGAGAGTGAGAAGATGCATGAGGAATGGAGGAGAAGTGTGCAGGTGCCCATTTTTAAGAACAAGGGAGATGTGCAGAGTTGTGGCAACTACAGAGGAATAAAGCTGATGAGCCATACAATGAAGTTATGGGAAAGAGTACTTGAAGCTAGACTAAGGGGAGAAGTGAGCATTTGTGAGCAGCAGTATGGTTTCTTGCCGAAAAAGAATACTACAGATGCAGTATTTGCTTTGAGGATGTTGACAGAGAAGTACAGAGAAGGCCAAACAGAGCTGCATTGTGTTCAGAGAATCAGAGAATCAGAGTCTTTATTTGTCATACTGACACACGTTTCCACAGTTGACAGCACGAAATATGTCTCTGGAGGTCCCAGTAAGCCCGGTCGATAAATAAGATAAATAAGTTAAGAGAAACTAGTTAAAAAAGTTTAAAAAATGCAAGATAAAAAAGTTAAGAAAACCTAGAGAAAAACAAAAAGTTAAAAATATAAGATAAATAGGAAAAGAGAACAAAGAAAATTTAAGATGTAAGATATATAGTTGGAGACGAACTGAGAGACGAACTGTGGCATTGTATGAGGAAGTCTGCAGTGGCAGAGAAGTATGTTAGAATGGTGCAGGACATGTATGAGGACTGTTAGACAGTAGTGAGGTGTGCTGTAGGTGTGACAAAGGAGTTCAAGGTGGAGGTGGGACTGCATCAGGGATCAGCTCTGAGCTCCTTCTTGTTCGCTATGGTGATGGACAGGCTGACAGACGAGGTTAGACAGGAATCTCCATGGACTATGATATTTGTAGATGACATCGTGAGCAGGGAACAGGTGGAGAAGCTAGAGAAGTGGAGGTTTGTCCTGGAAAGGAGAGGAATGAAGGTTAGCCGCAATAAGCCAGAGTACATGTGTGTGAATGAGAGGGACCCAAGTGGAAGAGTGAGGTTACAGGGAGAAGAGATCAAGAAGGTAGAGGATATTAAGTACTTAGGGTCAACAGTCCAGAGCAATGGAGAGTGTGGAAAAGAAGTGAAGAAGCGTGTACAGACAGGATGGAAACGGTGGAGAAAAGTATCAGGCGTGACGTGTAATAGAAGAGTTTCAGCTAAAATGAAAGGAAAAGTGTACAAAACTGGTGAGACCAGAGATGTTGTTTGTTCTAGAGACAGAGTCACTGAGAAAAAGACAGGAGACAGAGATGGAGGTAGCAGAGATGATGCTGAGGTTGTCTCTGGGAGTGACCAGGAAGGATAGGATCAGGAATGATCAGAGGCACAGCACATGTTAGAAGTTTTGGAGATAGTCAGAGAGGCCAGACTTAGATGGTTTGGATATGTCCAGACGAGAGATAGTGAATATGTTGGTAGAAGGATGCTGAGCTATAAACTGCCAGGCAGGAGTCCTAGAGTAAGACCAAAGAGGAGGTTTATGAATGTAGTGAAAGAGGAAATGAAGGTAGTTGGTGTGAGAGAAGAGGATGCAGAAGACAGGGTTAGATGGAGGCAACTGATTGGCTGTGGTGATCACTGTGGGGAAAAGCTGAAAGGAAAAGATGAAGATGTCAGAAACTGTCATTTATCAGACTTTATCTGAAGTGAAGCAACGCCTGAACAAATTCTCCTGTTCACTCCAAGTGCTCTGACTTTGCAGGCAGGACAAGAAGACTGTTTGTGGTCATGAGCACTTGGTGATCATTTCAATGTGACTATGACACAAGACTTTTGGGACAGATCATAATGAAGTGTGGGATTCTTTGACTCCAGCAGGGCCAGCAGGGAAGCCGCTGTGGACTCTCAACTCAAAGTTTTCTCTTCAGAGCAATCCAGATCAGCGAGGGAAAGAAGCTACAGGGAAGCACTGAAGCAGCAGGTGGGTCAAACTTATGTAAAAAGCTGCGTTGAAATAAATGTGTTCATTCCTAGACTGGGTGAATAGCGAACCCTCCTGACATCATCGTATACTAGACTTGTCGTTCTCATCCTGAAGTTTACTTCCGATTTATGTGCTGACATCATTGCTGTCTGAGTTGATGTCAGCACAATTAGAAGGGATCCAGTCATCTGTTTTCTCTTGCTGTATTCAAAGTCAAAAGTCAAAGTCAGCTTTATCGTCAAATGTACCATATATGCACGACATACAGCGCAGATGAAATTGCAGTCCTCTGTGACCCACGGTAGACAGTACAACAGGCAGTACAACACAGTAGTACAACACGGGACAACACAGACAGTACAACACAGGCAGGACAACACAGGCAGTACAACACAGGCAGGACACATAGGCAGGACAACATAGGCAATACAACACAGGCAAGACACACAGGCAGGACAACATAGGCAATACAACACAGGCAGGACACACAGGCAGGACAACATAGGCAGTACAACACAAGCAGTGCAACAAGCAGTACAACACAGGCAGTGCAACACAGACAGTGCGACAAGCAGTACAACACAGACAGTACATCAGACAGTACAGCACGAAGTATAAGACGAAACACAAGGGATGGTTAACATCTCTATACACTCTAAACACACCGGGGAAGTGATGTGTGCGCAGTCCCTGAGTAGACGGGGGGAGGGAGAGGTAGGTAGTCAGGTGCTGGGGGGAGGGCAGGGCAGTGTGAGGGTAGAGTTCAAAGCTATGGCAGGGGGCAGAGTAGGGAGGGAGTTGAGCCTCCTGACCGCCTGGTGAAAGACCTGCAGCTGTAGCACCTGCAGCTGTAAAATGTGTAGCATCACATCAGTACACATACGAAACATGTTACTGCCCTTAAGGTAAACGCAGGGGAGAAAATTGATGGATATTGATTTAATCCAAATTGATACATATACATGCACAAAATTAATCTATAATTTGTGTGAATTTATGATGATTCATATTTAAACCAGATTCCCTGAATATTGTTCATTAGAGGCATGCTGTTGGGTACTGTTACTTGCCTACATCATAGGGTCCATCCATCCATCCATCCATCCATCCATCCATCCATCCATCCATCCATCCATCCATCCATCTTCAACTGCTTATCTGGGACCAGGTTGAGGGCACAACAATCTCAGGAGGGATGCTCATACTTTCCAGACACCTCTTCCAGCTCCTCCAGGGAGATCCCGAGGCGTTCCCAGGCCAGCCGAGAGACATATTCTCTCCAGCGTGTCCTAGGTCTTCTCTGAGGTCTCCTTCTGGTATGACATGCCCGCAACACCTCCCCAAGGAGGCGTCCAGGCATCCGGAACAGATGCCTAAGCCACCGCAGCTGGCTCCGCTCAAGGTGGAGGAGCAGCAGCTCTACTCCAAGCTTCCCACTGGTGACTGAGCTCCTCATCCTATCTCTAAGGGTGCACCCAGCCACGGGGGAAGCTCATTTCAGCTGCTTGTATCCAGGATCTTGTCCTATTGTTCTTGACCAAAAGCTCATGACTATAGATGAGAGTAGGAACATAGATTGAGCTGTAAATTGAGAACTTTGTCTTACGACTCAGCTCCTTCTTCACTTCAGACCTATGCAGACTTTCTGCATCACTGCAGAAGCTGCAGCGATCCATCTGTCAATCGCATGTTACATCCTTACCTCACTCATGAACAAGACACCTTAAGTCCTCCACCTGGGGCAAGGACTCTCCACTGACCTGAAGAGGGCATACCACCCTTTTACGAGAACCGTGGCCTCTGATTTAGAGGTGCTGATCCTCAACCCTGTTGCGTCACACTCATATGCAAACTGTCCCATAGCATGCTGAACGTCCAGGTTTGATGAAGCCAGATTTGATAGGACTCCTTCTTCAGCTTGACGGCATTCCTTACCTCCGGTGTCTGACACCGAGTTTGGGGGTTACTGCTGCGACAGGCACTGGAGACCTTGCGACCACAGCTTTGAGCAGCCGCTTCAACAATGGAGGTGGAGAACATGGTCCACTCTGACTCAATGTCACCAGCCTCCGGCAGGATCAGAGAGGAGCTCTCCCGGAGGTGGGAGTTGAAAGGGGGTTCTGCCAGATGTTCCCAGCAGACTCTCAAAACACATTTGGGCCTGCCGAGTGTGTCTGGCCCCCTGCCCTGCCAGAAGTCCAGCTCACCACCGGGTAGTGATCAGTTGACAGCTCTGCCCCTGTCTTCACCCAAGTGTCCAACACACGTAGTCGGAAGCCGAATGATAAAACAACAAAGTGGATCTTCGACTGCCCTAAGGTGTTATGGTGCCATGTGCACTTTTTGGACATCCCCGGACAAGATGTTCGTTATGGATAAACTGTGGCTAGCACAGAGGTAAAAAAACAGGACACCACTCGTGTTTAGATCGAGGAGGCCATTCATCCCAATCACCCCTTTCCAGGTCTCACTCTCATTGCACATGTGAGCGTTGAAGTCCCCAGGAGAATAATGGAGTCCCCAGTCGGAGAACTACTCAGTACACCTCCCAGGGTCTCCAAAAAGGCCGGGTATCCCGCACTGCTGTTTGTCCCGTTGGCCGAAACAACATTGAGACACCTGTCCCCAACCCGAAGTTTCAAGGGGTGAACTCCAGCATATGATGGCTGTGCTGTGGGGCTATAAGCAGGCCCACACGTGCCCGACACCTCTCACCATGGGCAACACAAGAAAAATGGAGAGTCCAGCCCCTCTGAAGGGTTTGAGTTCCAGAGTCCAAGCTGTGGGTGGAAGTGAGCCCGACTATATCTAGTCTGTACCTCTCAATCTCACTCACACTCACTGGCTCCTTTCACCCTAGTGAGGTGACATTCCAGGTCCCTAGAGCTAGACTATTTGTCTGGGAATTGGGTCGTAGAACCCCATGCTGATGACTGCTACCCAATCCACACTGCACTACAGTTTCTGAAGGTTGGGCCCTTCTGGGCAGAGCCTGGCTGGGCCTCGTGGGCAGAGGCCCGGCCTCCAGGCAAGCGCCTGGAGCCAGCCTCAAACCCAGGCCTGGCTCCAGGGTGGAACCCCGGTTGTGCCATACCAGGCAATGTCACGGGCCTTGGTATTTTTCTTGTCATAGGGGTTTTGTTACTGCTCTTAGTGTGGCCCGTCACCCAGGACCTGTTTGCCAAGGGAGACCCTAACAGGAGCATAAAGACCCTAACAACATAACTCCTGGGAACATTCAGGCACTTAAACTCCCCCACCACGATAAGGTGGCAGTTCTCGGGGGAGTACATGATAGGGTAAATAAGGTATAGTAGTTGTATAGTTGTGAGCTTTGCCTGTATCATTCTGTGCATGGAACACTGGTGTTAAACACTGGTGTTTACCTACTCTGCTGTGATTACAATGCAGTCTGTAATATTTTGACAGGGAGATTTCAGGACAAGGAGCAATGGAGTTAATAAGGCAAAGACCAACATTTATAATGTCTAATTTAAGCTTACTTATGGCCTCACAACTGCATGAAATTGTTAATGCGTTGTGCATTTGTAAGATTTCTCCGAGTTACGGCCTGGAACAACTTAAGTCCTATTCCAGTCCTTCTAGTTTCTAGTTTCAATAGAACACCAGTTTCTCCAGACCTGAAAGCATACAACGTTGCCAATATTAAAATCTGTTCCTCTAAAAATTTTCATAAAATGTAATTCCTTAAAATGTTTTATACATTTCACAAATTTAGAAGAGATAATTGAGTGGTGAATCTGCAGTTTAAAAAAACAATAGATACGTTAGAGGATTTGGACGTAATCAAGACAACACTGCTCTGCAGATCCAGGAGCAACAGGAACAGAAGCTGTTGGAGAAAGAGGAGGTTAAGTGTTATGAGGCCCAGCTGGATGCTGACATGAAGAAACATCAACCCTGGGGCCGCAGTGGTGGAGGGGCCCCACTCAGAGACAGTAATGGGAATCTTATTGGTATGTCACTGAATCTCACGTCTTTTTTTAATACAGCTTCGATTCTGACTTGTAACCTCCTGTTCTTGATCAGCCGACCTCAACCAGATGCATAAGCTCAATGAAGAGGCCCAGAGGAACCCAGGGCAGCGGCAGAAGAGAGTGATAACTGCCGTGACGGTCCCCCAGACGGAGTTCACTGACCCCAGAGAGAGGGTCCCTGGTACGGTATTGCAACTCAGTATGGCACCAGTGATGGGCGATGTGGACATAGACAGATGATCCATATCACACTACAGCACAATCATATCATTTGAATGGGTTTCACATTACTGCAAAGAAAAATCTGCTTCTTATTACTGTTTATACCATTTACGATACATATTATTAAATAGTGAAATTCTGCAATCAGATAATTTGTTTGCACTCACCCTGGATTGCTTTGAAGACACAATGGACAGGCGATATGATGAATCTTTAAGGTTTTAGTGACAGATTTTTCTTTGTTGCAGCATAGTAAACTACCTTAAGGCATGAATATGTCATTTATGTGTGTGTGTGTGGTTGATTTAGAAATTCACACACTGGAAAAGGGACAGCTAATTTGATGAGGGAGATAGGTAGGAGAGTACTTGGTGTGTCATCTGGAAGGAAAGTAGATAAGGAGACTTGGTGGTGGAATGAGGAGGTACAGGAGTGTATACAGAGAAAGACGTTAGCTAAGAAGAAGTGGGACACTGAGAAGACTGAGGAGAGTAGACAGGAGTACAATGAGATGCAGCATAAGGTGAAAGTAGAGGTAGCAAAGGACAAACAAGGGGCTTATGATGACTTGTATACTAGGTTGGACAGTAAGGAGGGGGAGATGGATCTATATAGGTTGGCAAGATAGAGAGACAGAGATGGGAAGGATGTGCAGCAGGTTAGGGTGATTAAATATAGGGATGGAAGTCTATTGACAGGTGCCAGTAGTGTGATGGGGAGATGGAAAGAGTACTTTGAAGAGTTGATGAACGAGGAAAATGAGAGAGAACAAAGACTAGAAGAGGTGACTGTTGTGAACCAGGAAGTAACAAAGATTAGTCATGATGAAGTGAGGAGGGCATTGAAGAGGATGAAGAGTGGAAAGGCAGTCGGTCCTGATGATATACCGGTGGAGATAAGGAAGTGTCTAGGAGAGGTGGCAGTAGAGTTTCTCACTGGGTTGTTCAACAGGATCATAGATAGTGAGGATATGCCTGAGGAATGGAGGAGAAGTGTGCTGGTGCCCATTTTTAAGAACAAGGGAAATGTGCAGAGTTGTGGCAACTACGGAGGAATAAAGCTGATGAGCCATACAAGGAAGCTATGGGAAAGAGTAGTGGAAGCTAGACTAAGGACAGAAGTGAGCATTTGTGAGCATCAGTATGGTTTCTTGCCAAAAAAAGAGTACTACAGATGCAGTATTTGCTTTGAGGATGTTGATAGAGAAGTACAGTGAAGGCCAGGGGGAGCTGCATCGTGTTTTTGTAGATCTGGAGAAAGCTTATGACAGGGTTCCCAGAGAGGAACTGTGGTGTTGTATGAGAAAGTCTGCGGTGGCAGAGATGTTAGAATGGTGCAGGACATGTATGAGGACTGTAATACAGTAGTGAGGTGTGCTGTAGGTGAGACAGAGGAGTTAAAGGTGGAGGTGGGACTGCATCAGGGATCCGCTCTGAGCTCTTTCTTGTTTGCTATGGTGATGGACAGGCTGACAGTCGAGGTTAGACAGGAATCCCCCCGGACTATGATGTTTACAGATGACATCGTAATCTGTAGTGAGACCAGGGAACAGGTGGGGGAGAAGCTAGAGAGTTGGAGATTTGTCCTGGTGTGATGGGGTTTTTGTTTTTCTGTTAACTAATAACAAACCTTTAATCAGTCCAAAGTCGAATCCAGGCAGGGGTCAAAACCAGAGAATCGGTACAAAGACAGTACAGAGGCGGCAGGCAAGAAACGTAATCCAATAAACAGGCCAAGGTCATTCATGGGGAATCAAAAGACAAAAATCACAGTCAAAACAGACAGAGGTCAAAATCCAGAAAATCACAGATAAGGCAAGTCAAAACTCGTGGTCGTAAGGAAGCGGTCAAGGAATAACGATTTGGCATACACGGATTTCTGTTCAAATACTAGCTACACTACGACAGCGCTGAACTGAAATGAAGGAGCTTAAATAGACCAGGGTGCTAAACTAGGTTCAGGTGGATCTGATGATTAACTAATTGACTAGGTGTGAACAATGGAAAAGAACTAAACACGGAATAGCTAAAGAGCAAACGGAACAATCAGGGGAAAACAAACCAGGTGCAGCGAATAACGAATGTGGCAGTGACAGAAAACTACAAAGTACATGAACTGAAAAACAAAAGACAAAATCAGGAACGTATGAAAAAGGCAAAACAGAACATGGCAGATGCCGATCATCACAGAAGGATGCTGAGTTTTGAACTGCCAGGCAGGAGGCCTAGAGGAAGACCAAAGAGGAGGTTTATGGATGTAGTGAAAGAGGATGGTGTGAGAGAAGAGGATGCAGAAGACAGGGTTAGATGGAGGCAATTGATTTGCTGTGGCGATCCCTGAGGGAAAAGCCGAAAGGAAAAGAAGAAGACACTGGAAAAGGGACATGAACATGCTGTTAACCAAGTAAAGTCCATTTATGACTGAAATCACTGCACCACTGACATGATAGTCAAGTGTGTTGTCCCTCTGGTAGCACATTCTCTCATCACATGCTCACTCCATGGTGCACGGGTATGCACGTGCATCCATGACAGAGTATGCACTTGAACAACATATTGCTTGGCCAGATCCATTGACAGCATGTCAGTGGTGTCCACTATGATGTAAATGAGGATGAAGATTGTCATTATGGTAGGTAGTACTTGATGAATTTAGAATAGAGGTGGTTGGTCAGGATTTGGCTCTGCCTCCATCGTCTTCTACTCCACAGTTATGACTGTGGGTAGACTAAAAGAATAGAATAGAATAGAATAGAATACCATAATGTCGTCATAAACAAGTGTACAACAAAATTCTTAGACAACTCTGTGCAAATGGACTCAGGTTCATGTACAAAGTGATTTGATGTGATTGATTGAAGGAACATCTTTAGAGGCTGTAGACTAAAGGTTTGCAATTTGAGATCCCTTCATTCATTGTTATGACAGTCAGAAGGACCTCTGTGGTGACTGTTTGAGACCCAAGGATGGCCCAGATGGTGGACTTAAGTGGGCAAATCTCCCTCTGAAGTGTGGTGATGCCAGTAAATTGAAGTGGAACCAAGTCCAGCGATTCTTAGGAGCTCCTTTAGGCTGAGCTCTTCACAGGCAGTAGAAAGCTCCTTTTCAACCTGATGAAAATTAATGCATTGGTCAGACTAAATGTTAGCAACAGTGCCAAGGTACGGCTATAAATCTCTGGAGAGCCATGATGGAAGTTCAAATGTACAGGATCCGATGTACTTGATCAAATATGATACTTTTTCCATCGTCCTATTTTAAATCTCAAAGGGACCAAGGCAGTCCATGCCTGTAGAGTAAAATGGTTGCCCACCAGAAAGATGTTGCTTTGGTTCAAGTCAAAGTTGAATTTATTTGTTTCTCTCTCAGTGTTCACACATGTCCACACACCCCAGTTTGCCAGAGGGAATGTATTTCCAAACCAGCCCAGCCAACAACGGATGCTCAAACTGAAAAAATACAAGGATGATCTCAAACAGCAGGTACTACTAGATTCCAGCAGTGGTACTCAGATGGTCATTTGCATCATCTTAGTACTCCAGATTTTAAGTGAAGCTTAGAGTTCTGTCCATGTACAGTATTTCTATTTGGTAATTAATATTATAGCCTGGAACAGCTTTAGTCCCCTCCCAGTCCTTCTAATTGCACTAAGTGCATGTCCTTGTAGTTGCACTAAGTATAACTAGTGACTATGTTGTACTGAAGCTAAAACCCTCTCTGCTGCTCAGGTTAGCTTGTGTTTGGTGTGTGATGATCATCACAGGCCGACAAAAAGTTAGAAAGATGTTTTTAGGTTGTGTTGGAACTGACTTCAGTCACTTTCTCCAATAAAACACCAGTTTCTCTAGACCTGATAGCATACTGTATAACAATACTAATATTCAAACTTGTTCCTCCAAATGTCAGAAAATGTGATACCTTGAAGATCCCTTTACACATTTCACAAATTTACAAGAGATAATCAGTTAAAAAAAAAAAAAAGGCTGGTTAGAGGATTTGGATATAAGCAAGAAAACACTGCTCTGCAGATCCAGGAACAACAGGAACAGAAGGTGCTTGAGAGAGAGGAGTTGAAGCGTTATGAGGCCCAGCTGGAGGCCGACATGAAGAACCATCAGCCCTGGGGCCGCGGTGGCGGAGGGGCCCCACTCATGGACAGCACTGGGAATCTTATCGGTGTGTTCCTTAATCTCACATCTTTTTTTTTTTTTTTTTTAATATAATACAGCATCTATTCTGACTTGTAACTTCCTGTTCTTGACCAGCCGACCTCAACCAGATGCACAAGCTCAATGAAGAGGCCTATAGGAACCCAGAGCACCAGGAGAAGAGAGCTATGGTTTCAATGACGGTCCCCCAGACGGAGTTCACTAACCCCAGAGAGAGGGTCCCTGGTATGGTATCACAACTTATTATGACACCAGTGACGGGTGATGTCGACATGGACAGATGATTCACATGACACTACAGCCGATTCATTTGAATGAGTCTCACACTACTACACAGAAAAGTCTGCTTCTTATTACCATTTATGCCAATTACTATACATACTTATTATTAAATAGTGAAATTCTGGGATCAGATAGTAGTTTGCATTCACCCTGGGATGCTATTAAAGACACATCGGACAGGTAATATGATCAATCTTTCAGGTATTAGTGACAGATATGTCTTTGTTACAGCACAGTAGACTTTCTTAAGGCCAGAATCTTGAACCTAAACAACATGGTGTGTGTACAACTTAACCCCGACCTTTACCTCTACTGCTCTGACTTGACTGTTTGCAGCTGTGATCACCTTGAAAACAGCTAGTAGACCAGAGAGCATTTCAGCAGTGTCCATGTGTCTATGATGATGATAAACATCAACATCATAGATGGGTAGTATTTGATGAATGTAGAATAGAAGTGGTTGGTCAGGATTTGGCTCTGCCTCCATCGTCTTCTACTCCACAATTGTGACTGTGGGTGGACTAAAATAAAGTGATTGTGATAGAGTGAAGGAACGTCTTTAGAAGCTGAAGCCTAAAGGTTTGGAACTCAAGATCCCTTCAATCATTGTTATGACAGTCAGAAGGTCCTCCGTGGTGACTGTCTGAGACCTAAGGATGGCCCAGACGGTGGACTTAAGTGGGCAAATCTATCTCAGTGATTCCGGTGGACTGAAGTGGAACCAAGTCCAGCGATGCTTTGAAAGGAGTTCTGTTAGGCTGAGCTCTTGACAGGCAGTAGAAAGCTACTTTTCAACCCGATGAAAACTGATGCCTTGGTCAGACTAAAGCTCAACAACGGTGCCAGGTGCAGCTGTAGATGTCTGGAGAGCCATGATGAAGGTTCAACTGTACAGATTCTGATGTACTTAAATATGAGAACTTTTATATCTTCCTATTTTAAATCTCAAAGGGAACAAGGCGGTCCGCACCTGTAGAGTAGAATGGTTGCCGACAAGAAAAAGTTGCTTGGGTTTAAGTCAAAGTAGAATTTATCGTGTTTCTCTTCTAGGGTTCACACATATCCACACCCCTCAGTTTGCCAGAGAGAGTGTGTTTCCCAACCATCCCAGCCAACAACAGATGCTGGAACTGGAAAAACACAATGATGACCTCAAACAGCAGGTACTGCTACAAACCAGCGGTGATACTCAGATGGTCATTTGCATCATCTTAGTAATCCAGTTTTTAAGTTTAGCTTAGAGTTGTGTCCATGTACAGTATTTATGTTTGGTCATTAAGGTTATAGCCTGGAACAATTTTAGTCCCATCCCAGTCATTCTAGTTGCAGTACGTAAGTCTGTGGTATTGAAGCTAAAACCCTCTCTGCTGCTCAGGTTAGCTTGTATTTGGTGTGTAATCATGATCACAGGCTGACAAAAAGTTAGAAAGTTGTTTTTAGGCTGTGTTGGGACTGACCTCTGTCACTATCTTCAATAAAACACTGGTTTCTCCAGACATGAAAGCATATAACAATGCTAATATTCAAACCTGTTCCTCCAAATGTTTTCAGAAAATGTGATACCTTAAAGATCCCCTAACACATTTTACAAATTTATAAAAGATAATCATGATGTGAATTTGCAGTTAAAAAAAACTATAGGTAAAGTATGTTAGAGTATGTGGATGTAAACAAGACAACACTGCTATGCAGATTCAGGAGCAACAAGAACAGAAGCTGATGGAGCAGGAGGAGGTGAAGCTTTATGAGGCCCAGCTGGAGGCCGACATGAACAACCACCAGCCCTGTGGCCGCGGTGGCGGAGGGGCCCCACTCATGGACAGCACTGGGAATCTTATCGGTATGTCTCTGAATCTCACATCTTTTCTGAATTTAATTTAGCATCTATTCTGACTTGTAACTTCCTGTTCTTGACCAGCTGACCTCAACCGGATGCACAACCTCAAAGAAGAGGCCAACAGGAACCCGGAACAGCAGCAGAAGAGAGCTATGCTTTCCATGACGGTCCCCCAGATGGAGTTCTCTGACTCAAAAGACAGGGTCTCTGGTACGGTATCACAACTGACTATGACACCAGTAATGGGCAATGTGAACATGGACAGATGATCCACATCACACTACAGCATATTCATTTGAATGAGTCTCACATTACTACACAGAAGTCTGCTTCTTATTACAGTTCATTACTATACATACTTATTATTTTCTCTAAATGCGTCATCCGCTTGCGCAGGTTGGGAGGAGCTGGAGCCTATCCCAGCTGTCTTGGGGTGTGAGGTGGGGGAAAATCCTGGCACAGTGCCAGTACACCACAGATACAGACAAACAAGCACACACTCACTCCTGCAGGCAATTTGGAACCACCAATTAACCTGAAGCACACGTTTCTTTCCCCACAAGGTCCTGGCTGAGCGCCGCTATGTTGGAGTTTATCCTTGTGGACAAGAGGGTCGCCTCCCTGCGCCTTAAGGCTGTTAGATGGAACATTCTGACTGTTGTCTGTGTGTATGCAACAAATGATAGCTCGGAGTATTCAGCCTTCTTGGGGTCCCTAAATGAGGTCCTTCACGGTATCCCTGTAGGGGGTTCCGTTGCACGTTGGCAATAATGGAGAAAACTGGAGGGGCGTGATTGGGAGGAATGGCCTCCCTGAACTAAACCTGAGCGATGTTATGTGGTTGAACTTCTGTGCTAGTCACGGATTGTTCATAACTAACACCATGTTCGAACACAAGGATGCTCATAAGTGTATCTGGTACTCAAGCACCCTGGGTTGAAGGTCAATGATCAATCTTGTGATTGTATCATCTGACCTTCGACAATGTGTTTTGGACACTCGGATGAAGAGAGAGGCAGAGCTGTCAACTGATCACCACCTGGTGGCGATTTGGGTCCGTTGGCAGGGGAAACCTTTGGATTGACCTGGTAAGCTCAAACGAGCAGTGACGGTGAAATAGGAACATCTAGAGGAGGACTCTGTCATGTAGGCCTTCAACTCACACCTCCAAAGGAGCTTCTCATGCATCCCTATGGAGGTTTGGGACATTGAACCTGAATGGTCAATGTTCAAAGCTTCCAGGGCTGCGCTTTGTCACCAATTCTGTCCTTGATTTTCATGGACAAGATATTAAGGCATAGTCACGGTGAGGACGTTTTAAAATTTGGTGGGCTGAATATTGCATCACTGCTTTTTGCAGATGATGTGGTCCTGTTTCCGTCATCGGCCTGTGACCTGCATCAATGACTGGTCTGCAGCCGAGTGTGAAGTAGCAGGGATGAAGATCAGCACCTCCAAATTTGAGGCCATAGTCCTTAAGCAGGAAGCTGGTGGACTGCCTTCTCCAAATGGGGAATGAAGTCCTTCCCCAAGTGAAGGAGTTCAAATATCTTGGGGTCTTGTTCACGAGTGAGGGAACAATGGAACGTGAGATTGTATGAAGAATTGGGGCAGCAGGAGCGGCATTACAGTCGCTTTACCGTACTCTTGCAACAAGGACGGAACAAAACCGGGAGGCAAAGTTCTCCATCCACCCTTGAATCTTTGTTCCTACCCTCACCTATGGTCATGAGCGATGGGGTCATGACCGAAAGAACGATATTGCCGATGCAAGTGGCGGAAATGGGTTTTCTCCGGCAGGGAGCTGGTGTCTCCTATAGAGATGGGGTGAGACCTCCCTAGGGAGGTGTTCCTGGCACGTCCAGCTGGGAGCAGACCTCGGGGCAGACCCAGGCCCAGGTGGTGGGATTGCATCTCAGCACTGGCTTGGGAACAACTTGGGATCCCCCAGTCAGAGACGGTTGATGTGGCCAGGGAAATGGACATTTGGGTTCCTTGTTGAAGCTGCTGTCCCTGCAGCCCATAAGTGGGAGAAGATGGATGGATGGAAATTCTAAGATAAGATAATTAGTTTGCACTTACCCTGGGATGCTATCCGTGGTGACTGTCTGACACCTAAGGATGGCCCAGACAGGGACTTAATTGAGCAAATCTCTCTCAGTGATGCCAGTAGATTTAAGTGTAACCAAGTCCAGTGACACTGAGAAAGGAGCTCCTTTAGGCAGAGCTCTTCACAGGCAGTAGAAAGCTCCTTTTCAACCATATGAAATGACACTTTTGTTAGAATAAAGCTTAGTAATAGTGCCAAGGTAAAGCTGCAGACCTCTGGAGAGCCATGATGGAAGTTTGACTGCATATTTTCTGATGTATTTAAATATCAGATCCTGTCCATCATCCTATTTTTAATCTCAAACAGCCAAAGCAGTCCATTCCTGTAGAGTAGAGTGGTTACCCACCAGAAAGAAGTTGCTCTGTTTCAAGTGAAAGTAGAATTTTATCGTGTTTCTCTTCTAGGGTTCACACATGTCCATACTCCCCACTTAACCAGAGAGAATGTGTTTCCCAACCAGCCCAGCCAACAACAGACGCTCCAAGAGGAAAAACACAAGGCTGACCTCAAACAGCAGGTACACCTATAAATCAGCGATGGTACTCGGATGTTCATTTGCATCATCTTCATACTACATTTTTTAAGTTTAGGCTACAGTTGTGTTCATGTACAGTATTTCTGTTTGCTCATTAACATTGAAAACAGATTGATGAGAAAATGAGGAAAAAGGCTGAGGAGAGGGAACAAATGAGACTGGAGGACGAGAAAGACGAGAAGAGGCTTGCAGAACAGAGGGCTCGCATCCAGAGGGAGTATGAGGAAGAGCAAGAAAACAAAAACAGAAATGTGTTTCCCAAACAGCCCAGCCAACAACAGATGCTAAAAGAGGAAAAGCACAAGGCTGACCTCAAAAAGCAGGTACTGCTATGAATCAGCGATGGTACTCAGATATTCATTTGCGTCGTCTTAGTACTCCAGTTTTTAAGTTTAGCTTAGAGTTGTGTTCATGTACAGTATTTCTGTTTGCTCATTAACACTGAAAACAGATTGACGAGAAAATGAGGAAAAAGGCTGAGGAGAGGGAACAAATGAGACTGGAGGATGAGAAAGATGAGAAGAGGCTGGCAGAACAGAGGGCTTGCATCCAGAGGGAGTATGAGGAAGAGCAAGAGAACAAAAACAGAAAGAAATAGTGAGGAACTTTCTTTATGATTTTAGATTAGTCAGTGTTATGGTTGAGATTAAGATCTCTTAATTTATTTCTCTTTCCTCCTGTTGTCAGCAAAAAACGAGTTTGAAGAGTTGAATCCCCTGACCGAGCAAAGGATTAAGGAAATAGAAAGAAAGGTTGAGGAAGAAGAGCAGAAGGAGATTGCAGCCCTGAGAAGGCAGTAAAAGAGGGAGAGACAGGCTTGGACGGAAGAGTTCAGTTCATAGCAGCTCCACAACATTGGTAAAATCATGCTGCAATTTATTGACAACAAAGAAATCTGAACCTGTCCAGTGCAAACTCTTACCTGTACCGGTAGTGAGGAAGAGAACCATAAAGAATTCACAAAAAGAAGAATGCCAGATTTTTTTGAGAGGACACTTCCTCCTGTTCTTTTCCCTGTTTTAATATTTTACTATTTTTTAAATTGTTTTAACGTCTTAATATTGTGATGCTCATTTATGTTTCATGTGTCCGTACCTGCTTATATCATATTTTGACTTACATGTTAGCCACCTTGGCAAAGTCTGTCTTGTAAAAGATTTTTCATCTCAATGGGACTTCCTGGTTAAATAAAGGTTAACAAAGAAAGGGACAGTCTGACCATCGTGTCGTTTTTCCTTTGTTGTCCAAATTCATTCTGAATGATGATCCCTGTGATAAAATGTTGCTACCACTAAATGACATGTACTATATGTTCTGCACTCGTATTTGAGGACTATGACTCTCTCCTGTTGGCACCCATCAGTGGGGGCTACTGTGAAACATGGGCAATACCAGACCAGCCCCGGACCCCCCACTTTTTACAGCCAACGTTCCTTTGCTCAGCTCTCTGTGAGTCACAGATATCTGAATAAAGTTCTGTATTCAAAAGGGACACATTCTCCCTTGTGTTGATCTCTGTTGTGTCTTTCAGGAGCACTCTTTGTCAGGTCTCCAGTCTCCTGCTGTCCCAGCTGTTAGGGATCAGCACCAAGCCGCAGGTACCAGATGAGTTACCTCTCTACTTACCTGTCGTAGTTTCAGCAGCAGCTTGTCTCATAGACATTGTTGGAATGTTCATGTTTAATGAACATGTGCGTGTGTGTTTTCAGGTGATCGACGTGATGTCATCAGAGCGTTGTCAGATTTCAAGAGGCAGCTTTACAGTGAACAAAAACGTCTGGAGGGTCGCGTTCGTCTGTATGACAGGGAGAAGGAGGAGTCTTCTCTTAGTGACAGGTCAGACACAAGCGCGTATCATATTGATCACATTGAAAAACAGAGAATGAAACAAAGGATACTCCATAAAGTTTAAGGCTTGAACAACAAAAAACAACTGTAATGTAATATGTTTAATATCTCCCCACCTATATATTTGAATAAGCTCACTTGAAAACCTCGCGCTAGCGCCCAACCAATCACGAAACCCAACCAATCACGACGCATCTGCCAGATGAAGTCACGTGAACAATATGGCGTACGGCATCGGGCAGCAAGGCCTTTTGTTGCGGTTACTCCTTTTGTCCATACGGCAACACAGATATCCAGGACGAAACGCTGACCAAAGTGAAGTCTTTTGAAATTGCTGAGTATATGTTGTCGTATGAACGCTGTAACCGAAACGTTTTCTATTCGGGGGGGCGTCTCCCTGCGACGAAAACCGCTTTGACGTTAGTGTGTGTGACCCATGTCTACATGTACACACAGAATGGACGGAGTTAAAACCGGCTATTTTCTGATGCACTGTATAACAGCTCCACGTTGAAGACGCATTGATAAAGATGCTTGACAGTTGGATATTTGTTTGTCTGTTTCTCCCTTTATGAGTCATAAAGTTTATATATTTATTTATTCATTCATTCATCACTCATTCATTCACGTTCCTCACCGACGCCAGTTCTGGATCAGACCGGGATGCGCTGCCTGCTGGTGGGAGAACTCTGTGATGGAGGTCGTCCTCCGGGAGGAACACACATACACACACACACACCTACGCACGTACACACACACACGCACGCACGCACGCACGTGTGACAAGTTAGAAATGATTATAATAATTATTAAATAGTAAGTTTAAAAGACTTATTTGAAGATTTATAAGAAGATGAACATTTAGTTAAGAGAAATGAAATATAATAATAATGTGTTTTGAAAATGGACTAAAAACATTAAAAACTCACAGATATGTTTAAGAAGGGTTTTAAAAGTTAAAACGCTAAAAAGTCAAATTTAATTCATTGTTTATTTTGTTTGTAATTGTTAAAAGTCAAGACGTATCAATGTTATCGTTGTTTATCAGTGCTGTCTTGATCCGATCGTCTGAGATCGATTGCTAAAGTCTTGATGTGTTATTCCGGAGATTTGCGGCACTTTTCCCGCACGGCAGTAAAGACACTACTGACTGGAAATATCTCTCGTCACATTTGTGATTATTTCGCCCCCTCATTGAAGGGTGTAACATTTTGGAGGCACCGCTGGGATTGCTATACAGATGTCCGGTATCCACAGCCTGGCAACCGAAGTCTGGAGCGGCTAAATCCCCCCAATTAACCCGGGCAGGTGACGGAGAGGAAAACGCTGTTTAAGGGGATCTGGAGGCTGGAGATTGAGTACGCTACTTGAGGCTATCAGAGATCATTAGGTACATTAAAATCTGTCCAGTCCGGAGTCAGCCTTTGTACAGTAAGATTTCTCCTGTCCTGCCGACATGATGACGGCTTTGGAAGAACTTCAGGAAGAAGTAGCAGATAACTTGTATCAGCTAACTAAAGATGATTTGCTCGAAGTCTGTGATTTTCTTGGCATATCAGGAGGACAAAGAACAGATGTAAAAGGAAAATCCCGCATATCACTTGTGACCCATGTATTGAAATATCTGGAAAGAGAAGGAGTGACGGAGTTAGAAGATGGTGGCATGTCTGTATTATTGCTACTAAAAGTTTGGCTATGAGTTTGGCTACTGACACAGATAACAGAGCCACACAAACTGAAAAAAATATGGAAAGCACAGAAACGCAGGGAAACATGGAGGGACCAATAACTGTAAAACAGCGGAAAGATTTGGAAATTCAGCAGCTTTCACCTAATAACACTACCGGTAATGAGTCTCAGCCCTGGTTCTTACAGGCCACAAATACTAAAACAAACATGCAGCCCTCAAGTGCTCCACCACAGCAGCCAAGCCCATGCTGGCGCAAAGACTTCAAAATTTCAGGACAAATAGGCGAACCAGGCCAGAAAGATAAATTGACATTTTCCAGCCTTGCTCACCAAATTGAGAATGGATTGAACAGGGGTTATCCTGAAGTGGAAGTTATAGATGCTGTAATTAGAGCTATTTCTCCAGGCTCCCAGTTACGCAGCTACTTGGAAGGGAAACCTCACCTTACTCTCCCCATGCTCAGGAGCATCCTGCGCTCCCATTTCCAAGAGAGGAGTGCCACAGAGCTCTACAAACAGCTAGCTTCCGAAGTACAGAACAGCAAAGAGACCCCGCAAAGTTTCCTCATGTGAGTTTTGGATTTAAGACAAAAAGTACTTTTCGCATCCCAAGGGTCAGAGTCAGGGCTTCAGTATGATCCTGCTTCAGTCCAACGCATGTGTTTACATACGTTACTTACTGGTCTTCTGAATGACAGTATAAGAATAGACATGCAACCTCTTCTCCTAGATGCTGAAACTTCAGAAGAGGTTTTACTTGAGAGGATGAATGTAGCCTGCGCAAATGAGGCTGAGAGGAGGAATAAAAAGAAGCTAAGTACCCAACAGTCACAAGTCACAAGTATGAGTGTTGTGCAGTCAGAAGAAAATACACCTGCAAAGTGTCCTGTGACGGAAGTCAAAACAAAGCCTTCCCTTGAACTGTTAACAGAGTTACAAGAACTGAAGGTGGGTGTAGCTTCTTTAAAAGGTCTCAGTGCAGAAGTGGCTCAGATTAAAGAGACTTTACAGCAAGGAAGGTTTCAGCCGCAGCCCTATTCTGCACCTACAAGCAGACCAGATGGAGAACCCAAGCTACATGTTTTGCCACAACAGTGTTACAGTGGCTACAGTCAGCGCCAAATGCCTGCTCCAATGCAACGTCAGTATGGACCTGATCAGCACCCCAACCGCTTTATCGACGTCCCATGGCGATGTTTTGTCTGTCAACAGACAGGAACAAATGAACGCTGCATGCACTGTTACCGATGTGGAAGTGGAGAACATTTTCAAGCTGGATGTAAGATCAGAGCAATTAGACCGTCTAGAGAAGCTCCTTTAAACAGGGAACGGTTACCACCACGGGACGGGTGTTAACCGTAACCAGTCAAGAGTCCCAGGGATGTGCAAATTGTGGCAGTGCTGATTCACCTGACAAGTTGAAACAATGCTCATCCTGCAAAGAGACACTTTATTGCTCTAAAGCGTGCCAAAAACAGAACTGGTTTAAACATAAGAAGAAATGTGTTCACCAGTCAAATTTCTGTAAGAAGTCCCCCTGTAAAGCTCAAGTTGACAACCCTCACAGAGTTACATTGCTAGTTGGCCGGCAGTGCCTTGTTGAATGTCACCTCAACGGCCACCAAGTGCAAGCTTTATGGGACACAGGTTCCCAGGTGTCCATAATTGATGAAGGATGGAAAGAGGAATATTTGCCGACCACAGAGCTCAGAGATGTCTCAGAGATCCTTGACTCATCTACCGATCTGACATTGACTGCTGCAAATGGTACAGAAATGCCATACTTGGGATGGATTGAAACCACTTTCCGACTAGCCTCTGGAACTGAACCAACTGAACTGATCATTCCTGTGCTCGTAATGAAAGGCTGGCGTCTGTCTTGTCCCATCATAGGCTTCAATGTAATTGAGCACATTCTGACAAACACTGAAAAAACTGAACAGTATCACACAGTGAGGAAAGCTTTTCCAAGTCTAAAAAGAAACAAGGTAAGAGCTTTTATACAGGCTGTTAGTGCAGAACAAGAAGATGAATGTGCAGTCAAAACAAAGAGGGAGGAGGTTGTAGTTCCAAAACACAGTAGCATTCAGGTTAACTGTCGTGTAGTTACACAGCCTTTTAAAGAGGACATGACCATGCTATTTCAGCTAGATCTCAACCCGCAGTGGCCAGATGGTCTTGAGTTTTATGATACACTAGTCAGAGTTCGGAAAGGTGTATTTCCAGTTCTAACCCAACTGATCATGATATTGTTTTACCAGGGCGCACCTTAATTGGCACAGTGCAAACCATAATGTCGGTTCTGCCAGCCCAGGTCTTTGAGAAGGTTGCCAGACCAGTCACAGTGAGTCACACTAGAGCAAACTCTGAAAATAACACCAGTGAAAGATGGGATCCCCCTGTAGATTTAAGTCATCTTAGTGAAGATCAGGGACAAGTAGTGAAGCAGATGCTTCGAGAAGAATGTCATTCTTTCTCTAGGTCAGATAATGATATTGGCTGCATTGACCAGTTGCAGATGACGATTTCTCTAAAAGACACTGAACCAGTCAAACGCACATACATTTCTGTACCAAGCCCCCTGTACCAGGAAATGAAAAGTTACCTCCACGACCTGATAGCACAGGGATGGGTTAGGAAGTCAAACTCTTCGTAGTCTTCGCCTGTTGTGTGTCTTCGAAAAAAAGATGGTACCCTGAGGTTGTGCATAGATTACAGAGACTTGAATAGGAAAACTCATCCTGACCGTCAGCCTATCCCTCGGGTACAAGACATTTTAGATAGCTTGGGTGGTAATTCCTGGTTTTCTCTTTTAGATCAAGGGAAAGCTTACCACCAGGGTTTCATGACAGAGAAAAGCAGGCCACTAACGGCGTTTGTTACACCATGGGGACTTTATGAGTGGATTCGCATCCCCTTTGGCCTCATGAATGCTCCTGCAGCCTTTCAGCATTGTATGGAGAAATGTTTGGAAGGGCTCCGGGATGATATTTGTGTTCCTTATCTGGATGACACACTGGTTTTCAGTAAAACGTTTGTCAACCAAGTAAATGATGTACGTAAAGTGCTGCAGCGTTTGAGAGAGTATGGCATTAAACTCAAACCGAGCAAATGTGATCTCTTCAAACGTGAGGTCTGTTATCTGGGCAGAATAGTCTCAGAAGAGGGCAGTATAGTTGATCCTGCTGATTTTGAAGCTGTAAGAGCACTAAAAGACATTAGACCTCAGACTGTGGGCCAACTCAGAAAAATGCTTGGTCTACTCACCTACTACAGACAGTATGTAAAAGACTTCTCGCGGAAAGCCAGTTGTCTGTATGATCTCTTAAAAACAGATTCGTTTGAAGCCCCTTATTATTATTAGAAAAACAAAGAACAAGTTAAAGAAAATGAACCATGTTGTGCCGTCGAACAAACCAATACTGTGGGAAGATCAGCACCAACAGGCACTTGAACAGTTGATTGACTGTCTGTTACATCCCCCAGTACTAGGTTTCCCTGATTTCAGTCAGCCATTCGTTGTACACACTGATGCATCACACCAGGGATTAGGAGCAGTACTCTACCAGAATCAAAACTTAGGGCAAACTTAGGGTCATTGCTTATGGCTCTCGCACCCTAACAACAGCTGAAAAGAACTACCATCTTCATGCAGGAAAGTTGGAATTCTTGGCTTTAAAATGGGCAATCACTGACAAGTTCCGTGACTATTTGTACTATGCTCCAAGTTTGACTGTTTATAGCGATAATAACCCACTCACATACATCTTGTCCACAGCAAAATTGAACGCTACCACTTCTAGGTGGGTTGCAGAATTGGCTGATTTCCACTTTACAATCAAGTACAGGCCTGGAAGAGAAAACAGTGATGCAGATGCTTTGTCTAGGATGCCACTGGATGCAGAGTCACTAATGAGAGAGTGTTCGGAGGAATTGTCATCAAACACCATTAGTGCTGCTATTCAAGCTGTTGAGGTACAGAAAGAATCCCCTGCAACATGGTCATTCTCAGCTATGGCTATGTCAGTCTCAGTCAACAGTGAATTGGCCACCGCATCAATTAGCCCCATACCCAAGGAACAGTTAAAAGATGCACAGAGATCAGACCCAGTTATCCGTCCTGTGATAGAATGTAAACTGGCTGTAAGCCACCGGTCAAGGAGTTGAAAGAGTTCAGTTATAAAACAAAGTGTCTGTTTAGGGAGTGGGACAAATTGACAATAGACGATGATGACATTCTGTACAGAAATACCACTACCCGCAAACAACTAGTCTTACCAGAGAGATACAAAGGAAAGGTACTGGAAGAGTTGCACAATAACATGGGACACCAAGGCACTGATCGCACAGTTTCCCTAGTACGAGATCGCTTCTTCTGGCCATATATGCAAGCAAATATAGAACATTATGTGACCAAAGCTTGCACATGTCTAAAACAGAAAAAGCCCTGCCATGAAACAAGAGCCCCTTTGACAAATATTGTGACGACACAGCCATTTGAATTGATAAGCATCGATTTTCTCCATCTTGACCGATGCAAGGGAGGATACGAGTACATTCTTGTCATTGTTGATAATTTTACCCGTTTTGCCCAAGCATATGCTACCACATCAAAATCAGGCAAGACAGCTGGAAACCTCATCTTCAATGATTTTTCTCTAAAGTTTGGTTTCCCCTCTCGCATTCACCATGACCAAGGGAAAGAGTTTGAAAACCAGTTGTTTAGTCAATTAAAGAAACTCAGTGGAGTGGCTGGATCCAGAACAACACCTTATCACCCGATGGGGAATGGTCAAGTGGAAAGAATGAACCGAACTTTGTTGCAAATGCTTAAAACATTAACTGAGACACAGAAATTGAATTGGAAAGAGTCATTGAACAAGCTACTGTATGCTTATAACTGCACACGTTGTGAAGTGACAGGTTATTCACCATTCTATCTGCTCTATGGGAGATCACCAAGACTTCCAGTCGATATGCTTTTCGGACTTCATACAGAGTCAGGTTCAAGTGACAAGCGAGATTATGTGGAGAAATGGAAACAAGGTATGGAGGAAGCATACGCCATTGCCAACCAAAATGCTCAAAAAGCTGCTGAAAGAAGTAAGAAGTATTATGACACAAAAGTGAGCAGTTCAGTGCTACAACCTGGTGAGCGTGTTTTGATTAAAAACATGACACCCAGAGGAGGACCAGGTAAACTCAGGAACTATTGGGAGGACACAGTTCACACTGTAGTGAGACAAATGGGTTCGGAACTGCCAGTTTATGAAGTGAAGCCAGAACAGGGTAAGGGACGCTTGAGAGTTTTGCACAGAAACCTGCTTCTGCCCTTTGATCACTTACCTTTTGAGACAGAACCAGAGTTAGTTAAAATTGATAAAAGGAAACAGAAAGGAAGACCTCAGCTTGTGACTCGAACTCAGGAATCTGATGAGGATAGTGAGGATGAATATGAACTGCATTATGAACCACTTCAGGGCCCCACAGTGTCAGCAGAGAGACATTAGACAACTGATAACCTGGAAATGCAGCTTGAACACAGGTACCTACCAGCCGAGAGAACTGAAACATCAGCTCCTGTTGCACCACCAGCATCACTTCCTGGAGGAAGTCAGCTGGAGGAGTCCAGTATACCTGCTGAGAATCTACGAGGTGAATATGTAAACTTACCTGAATTAAATTTGCCTAGTGTACATTCACCCCCAGCTCCTGCGCAATCAGATGCTGCTGCTGCTGTACCTGAAGAGTCATACCAGCTGCCAAAAAGGGAGAGACACCCACCAAAGCGTATGACTTATGATCAGCTTGGCACCCCCTCCTGCTATAATGTCCAGCCAACACCCCAGATGCTACCCATCTACCCCACATCTGGACTGGTCCCGTGGCTTCCACCTCTACAGCCATATTACCTCCAGTTCCCATTCATGTATGGACCCCAGCACGCATGAACCTACTGTTCATGTGGACTACGTTCATGGATAATTCACACGGAACATAGCCATGGAAAAGTTGAAAATTGTCATAGATTGTTTGCAATCACTTTAGTTAGTCCTAAGACCCTTGTCTTGTGCTTATGAACTGTTAAGTCATTGTACTGTGACCTTTGACCTTTGCTTGAGTGTAACTCATAAGATCTATGTGTCAAGTTCATTATAGAATAGAATAAGAAATTGTTTAATTTGATTAATGTCGGGACGACATTTATTTTGTAGGGGAGTGTGTGACAAGTTAGAAATGATTATAATAATTATTAAATAGTAAGTTTAAAAGACTTATTTGAAGATTTATAAGAAGATGAACATTTTGTTAAGAGAAATTAAATATAATAATAATGTGTTTTGAAAATGGACTTCTTCTTCTTCTTCTTTTCCTTTCGGCTTTTCCCTTCAGGGGTCGCCACAGCGAATCAATTGCCTCCATCTAACCCTGTCCTTTGCATCCTCTTCTCTCACACCAACTACCTTCATGTCCTCTTTCACTACATCCATAAACCTCCTCTTTGGTCTTCCTCTAGGCCTCCTGCCTGGCAGTTCAAAACTCAGCATCCTTCTACCAATATATTCACTGTTTTGAAAATGGACTAAAAACATTAAAAACTCACAGATATGTTTAAGAAGGGTTAAAAAGTTAAAACGCTAAAAAGTCAAATTAATTCATTGTTTATTTTGTTTGTAATTGTTAAAAGTCAAGATGTATCAATGTTACTGTTGTTCGTCAGTGCTGTCTTGATCCGATCGTCTGAGATTGATTGCTAAAGTCTTGATGTGTTATTCCGGAGATTCGCGGCACTTTTCCCGCACGGCAGTAAAGACACTACTGACTGGAAATATCTCTCGTCACATTTGTGATTATTTCGCCCCCTCATTGAAGGGTGTAACACACGCACGCACACACACACACACACACACACACACACACACACACACACACACACACACAGTGTACTGCCATTATTAAAATATACAGTACATCTCCTTCTGCCCCCTTCAGGGGCATGTTATCCCTGGGGACTCCTGAAGCAGTTGCAGGGTACTGACAGGCCAAAAGGACTGCAGCCTCGTCTGTGATGCAGGCAAAACAGAGGGTGTGGGAGGAGTTCGGATAGACCATGGAGAAGGACTATCGGACGGCACCAAAGTTGTTCTGGAGGACTGTCCGACACCTCAGGAGGGGTAAACGGGGGACCATCCAAGCTGTATAGAGCAAGGATGGGACACTGTTGACCTCGACTGAGGACGTTGTTGGTTGGTGGAAATTTGAGGAACTTTGAGGAACTCCTGAATCCAACTACCCCAACTGACCCGTCCTCTGTTGCAGAGGCAGAGCTGGAGGATAATGGGGGATTTGAGTCAATCTCTCGGGGCGAAGTCACCGAGGTAGTTAAACAACTTCACGGTGGCAAAGCCCTGGGTGTTGATGAGATTCGCCCGGAAATGCTGAAGGATGTGGGTGTTGAGGGGCTGTCATGGATGACACGCCTCTTTAACATTGCGTGGAAGTCTGGGACAGTGCCGAAAGAGTGGCAGACTGGAGTAGTGTGTGCCAACTACAGGGGCACCACACTCCTCAACCTCCCTGGGAAAGTTTACTCCAAGGTGCTAGAAAGGAGGGTCCGGCCGATTGTCGAACCTCAGATTGAAGAGGAACAATGTGGGTTCCGTCCTGGTCGTGGAACAACCAGCTTTTTACTCTCGCAGGGATCCTAGAGGGGGCTTGGGAGTATCCCCATCCAGTCTACATGTGTTTTGTAGACTTGGAGAAGGCATATGATCGGGTCCCCAGGGATATACTTTGGGAGGTACTGCAGGAGTATGGGGTGAGGGGGCCTCTCCTCAGGGCCATCCAATCCTTGTACGCCCAAAGTGAGAGCTTCATTCGGGTTCTCGGCAGTACACGCCCAGCACGATCCATGATTTGCTAACAGTCGTTACGTCACCACGTTGATTTTTGACAATGTTGGCTGTATTTTGTTTATAATACCAAGACATTTGTTTTCATATGTTTGGTATGAAGTTTGACATTATTGTTTTATCGTGGATTTTCCACGGGTTCTCGCCCGTATACAGTATGATGTTATGCCTGTTTAACTCAGTCAGGTGAATTCAGTTAAATTTTATTTGAATTTAAATATTTGTGAAGTGGGAAGCAGCTAACAACGATACAAATCAAAGCGAAGCACAAAGCATCACAAATGAACTGTGAGCTGTCAGTGATTTTAAACAGGCCATTGTCCATATGCTATATCTAGATACGATAGGTTGATCAATCCTTTAATAATCCTTCACAAGAAATGACAGAGCCCCCACAACCTTACATAATGAAAAAAATACTTTGTCTTCTTCTCCTTCCGGCTTTTCCCTTCGGGAGTCGCCACAGTGAATCAATTGCCTCCATCTAACTGTCTTCTGCATCCTCTTCTCTCACACGAACTACCCACATGTTCTCTTTCACGACATCCATAAACCTCCTCTTTGGTCTTCCTCTAGGACTCCTGCCTGGCAGTTCAAAACTAGGCATTCTTCTACCAATATATTCACAATCTCTTTTCTGGACATGTCCTAACCATCTCAGTCTGGCCTCTCTGACTTAATCTTGAAAACCTCTAAAATGTGCTGTCCCTATGATGTACTCATTTCTGATCCTATCCATCCTGGCCACTCCCAAAGAGAACCTCAGCATCTTCATCTCTGCTACCTCCAGCTCTATCTCCTGTTTTTCCTCAGTGACACTGTCTCTAGACCGAACAACCTCGCTGGTCTCACCACAGTTTTGTACACCTTTCCTGTCATTTTAGCTGAGACACTTCTATCACACATCACACCTGAAACTTTTCTCCACCCGTTCCATCCTGCATGTACACGCTTCTTCACCTCTTTTCCACACTCTCCATTGCTCTGGACTTAAAATCCTCCATCCTCTTGATCTCTTCTCCCTGTAACCTCACTCTTCCACTTGGGTCCCTCTCATTCAGACACATGTACTCTTTACTGCGGCTAACCTTCATTCCTCTCCTTTCCAGTACAAACCTCAACCTCTCTAGCTTCTCCTCCAACTGTTCCCTGCTCTCACCACGGACCATAATGTCATCTTCAAACATCATAGTCCATGGAGATTCCTGTGTAACCTCATCTGTCAGCCTGTCCATCACCATAGCGAACAAGAAGGGGCTCAGAACTTATCCCTGATGTAGTCCCAACTCCACCTTGAACTCCTCTGTCACACCTACAGCACACCTCACCACTGTCTTACAGTCCTCAAACATGTCATGCATCGCTCTAACATACTACTCTGCATGGCATGCATACTCAGTATGGCATGAAACCATACTGATGCTCACAAATACTCTATTCTGCCCTTAGTCTAGCTTCCACTACTCTTTCCCATAGCTTCATTGTATGGCTCATCAGCTTTATTCCTCTGTAGTTGCCAGAACTCTGCACATCTCCCTTGTTCTTAAAAATGGGCAACAGAACACTTCTCCTCCATTACTCAGGCATCTTTCTCACTACGATCCTGTTGAACAACCCAATCAGAAACTCTACTGCCACCTTTCCTAGACACTTCCATACCTCCACAGGTATATCATCAGGACCGACTGCCTTTCCACTCTTCATCCTCTTCAATGCCCTCCTCACTTCATCCTTACTAATCTTTGCTACTTCCTGGTCCACAACAGACACCTCTTCTAGTCTTTGTTCTCTTTCATTTTTCTCGTTCATCAACTCTTCAAAGTACTCTTTCCATCTTCCCATCACACTACTGGCACCTGTCAATAGACTTTCATCCCTATCCTAAATCACCCTAACCTGCTGTAAGTCCTTCCCATCTCTGTCTCTCTGTCTTGCCAACGTGTGTAGATCACTAGATAAGAAAAAAAGAGATTGCGTATCAACTAGGTGTTTTTACTATAGAGTGCTAGACCAAATAATTAACTATCAAAAATAGGGATAAACTCCCAAAAGGTAGCACATCTAAAAAATTTATCAAGGGAGGACAAAGTACTCACATTTCCACTTCTTTTATTTTGGCACACACCAAACAATGAACACTTACGCGTTTCGGCTATGAGCATCAGAGCATTCAAATCACATAAATTCAACTCACTTTATAGGGGAGGAATAGGGAGGTAACCAACAGCAATCAACAAGCTCCAATTAGATTACAGACAATTTGAGGCATAGATTAACAAGATGCATTCAATACATAGTGCCAGAATATTATAGACAGTTTTAACCCAAAAAACATTTTAAGCTATAATCATCATTTAGTCCATTTGGTGTCTGAGTATTGAGTCTACATATCCACTGCATTTCTTTTTGTGCCAGTTTTTTTAGGATATCCCCCCCTCTGGTGGACATTTCAATTTTCTCAATCCCTGTAAATTTTAATGAAGAAGGTGATCCATGTTTCACTTCAGCATAATGTTTCGCAATTGCATAGGCCATGTTTCCTGTGCGAATTGCAGTTTTGTGCTCAGATATTTTTTGTTTTAGTGGTCGCTTGGTTTGCCCGATGTACGCCAGACCACAAAGACATAATAACATGTAGATGACGTGTTGATTTGCAGTTAATGAATTCACGGATGGGAATCTTCCGTCCACTGTGGGGATGGTTGAATAATTTCTTATCTGATGTGTTGTTGCAACAGGCACAGTTACCACATCTGTACCACATCTGTACAACAGTACATACCAGTACTTTTCAGCCATGTGGTCTTTTTTGGAACCATATTCTTGTACATGACAGTATCTTTGATTGTGGGTGGTCTTCTGAATGCAACAAGGGGTGGGGATTTGCAGAGGTCCTTTACAGATGACTCTGCTTGTGACACATGCCAGTGTCTTTTGATTATCTTTTTGATTTCTTATGGACAGTGGTTGTATTCAGTAGAGAAAACAGCCCGACTTGGATTCTTTGTTTTTGGTGCATTAGACAGAAGGTCAGGGCGGGGGGTGTTCTTGGCACGTTGTATAGCTTTCTGGATAGAATTAGAAGAAAAGCCTCTGTCCTTAAATCGAGTATTCATAGTAGCTTGTTTTGAGTCAAAATCATCAGGGTTGGAGCAATTGCATTTGAGCCTCAGTGTAGATCAGTCTCTCCCTCCTTACTGTCAAACCTAGCATACAAGTCATCATTAGCCCCTTGTTTAGCTTTTGCTACCTCTAACTTCACCTTACGATGCATCTCCCTGTACTCCTGTCTACTCTCCTCAGTCCTCTCAGTGTCCCACTGCTTCTTAGCTAAAGTCTTTCCCTGTATACACTCCTGTACCTCCTCATTTCACCACCAAGTCTCCTTATCTACTTTCCTTCCAGATAACACACCAAGTACTCTCCTACCTGTCTCCCTGATCACATTAGCTGTAGTTGTCCAGTCATCTGGAAGCACCTCCTGACCACCCAGAGCCTCCTTCTTAAAAGTCATGCAACACTTTCTTTTTCAGCTTCCACCATTTTGTCCTCTGCTCAGCCTTTGTCCTCTTCATCTTCCTCACCACCAGAGTCATCCTACACACCACTGTCCTATGCTGTTTGGCTACACTCTCGCCTACCACTACTTTTAATTTATTTATTTATTTTTTTAATGTACTTTAGTAATCCCCGAAGGGAAATTAAGAGCACACTCTAGTTAGTCAAATCCAATCACGTGCATATGTTAGTATGTACTGTACAGGCCCTGAACAAACAAACACACACAGGGGGCCTGTATGCATGCAGAGGGAGGTAGAGTGGCGGGCAGCTCCTCCTTCCTGGTGTGCCCCAAATGAGCAACTTGTAAGGGGGATGGCGCCTTGCTCAAGGGCGCCTCGGCAGTACTCCGGAGGTGAGCTGACACCTCCCACTGTCACCTCTGGGTGTTTTTTGGGCTGGAGCAGGAATCGAACTGCCGATCTCTGAAAATTGGACGACCCCCATCCTGACTTTCCTGAAAGTCAGGATGGCCATCATCAAGCTTATCATTGTCTGGTTCAAATCTTCTACTAGGTAAGAGGTCAGTATCATGATGATGACTGTTGGACTCTCCCAGAATTGCTGCATGAGGGGAACCATGACGTAAGTCATTTGAGCGGCTGATTTCTAAGATACAATCACCATTTTGACCCTCTGCAGAACTTTCAAGTGCAGGGCAAGGGCTTGGAGACCCAGCACATTACACATCGCTTGCAACAGACATGGGTGCATCAGGATATACTGGGATATCATGAGTAGTTGTGAACCTGGAAACCTCAGCACTATGAGTTTCACTGTACCAGTATGCTGAAATGACTTCATCCTCCTCATCTGAGAATTTCTCAGTGTCTATATCTGGAGTTTGATGAGTATGTGCTTGTCAGCGCTTTTGGTTCTGCTGAATTATCTTAGGATCTGTTTCTGACAATAGGTAACAACATGGAAGTAACAAAACCCTGTGTAATGTTCTGAGCGGACTATCATCAGTTTCTGGTCTGACAGTGTAGACTGGAAGGGATCCTGCTCTGCTCACCACTACATGGACAGTTTTCTCCCACTTATCTGAGATCCCGTGTTTTCCTCTAATGCAAACATTTCTGACCAGTATTCTGTCTCCGACCTGTTACTCTGTAAAGCAATTACCCAGCTATGAAACCTGGCTTTGTTCCTATCTGCCATCTTGGCAGCATTTCCAGTTGCTATCTAATAGCTCTCTTCAGGATGAGATTCCATATTCTGCACGTATTTGGAATGTGATGTGTTGCTTATCGCTCACTGGCAACCCAAATGCCAAATCAACTGGCAGGTGAGGCTGACGTCCAAACATGAGCTCATAAGGTGTAAACCCAGTCACCTCATTCTTTGTGCAATTGTAAGCCTGGACTAAGGGCTTACAATCTTGGTCTTGAAGAGTGCCTAACATATGCAACAAAATATGATTAAACCGCTCCACAGGATTGCTCCTGGGGTAGTAGGGGGTTGTTCTGATCTTGTGGATGTTAGCCACTTGACAAAGCTCCTTTATTGTTTTAGACTCAAAGTCCAGGCCCTGGTCGCTATAAAACTTCTCTGGAAACCTGTAGTTCACAATAAAATTGTCCAAATAGGCATCTCGCCAATGTGTGGGCCTTCTGATTAAGTGTCGGCATGGCTATCCATGATCACAAGGATATCTTTGGTTCCACTATGGTCTGGTTCAAGTGAGTGGAAGTCCATACAGACCAATTCAAGTGGTCTTGTGGTTGTGATGTTAACCAGAGGGGCAGGTCTCAACATTCCTCTCAACATCCAAAGTCATTCTCGGCCAGTAAAACCTAGCCCTCACAAGGTCCAATGTGCGGTCAATCCCCATCATTTAACCTTGTCAAAATGGTTTCTCTGACCTCGTCTGGCAACACCATGTGATGTTGAATGTGAGATCCCACTTCACGCTTTCTGCACAAGAGGTTACCAATGAGTTCTAAACGACCTACTTGTCGAAGCATAAGTAGGAGTTCTGGAAGCTCCTTCCTTAGGGTAGGTGGTGGCCTTACACCTTTCTCCATCTGAAGGATGACATGCTTCAAGCACTGATCAGCTCTCTGTTTATCCATTCAGTCCGTCTTTGTAAGGTGGGCAGACCTCCAAGCTGGTCCTCATGCCTATAGCTATCAGGTGTAGCATCAGCAGACATAGCGAGAGAGTGAAACAAAGCAACCATCATCATAGCTTGGGACTACATGACTGACATTATAAACAAGCTGCCTTTCACAGATAGCTTGCACAACAGCTTTGTCTACTGCGTCACTGGTTTTATGATCAGAAAGGTGACCTTGAGTGAACTAGTAAATACATTCCTTTTGAGATTTTGGGTCATCCACAAGGACTCTACGAGGCCTACAAGACAATCCGTCTACATCCATATTTTGTTTCCCAGGTCGATACTGTTAAGGTATAAAATATACTCTCTTATCTTTCTTAGTCACCCGACTCAAACTATCTGACTCCAAGACATTAAAACAACAAAACACCCTAACAGAGGAGCGCGTACAGAAGTGGAGGAAGGAGACACCAGACGACGAGATTTGATCCACAAGTCTTTAGTTGTTCTTCAGCAAAAGATAACAGATATCTGGGGCTTCAAGTCACAACTCTAACACGAGGTTAGCAGTCAATGACGAAAACAAGAAGACCGAAGACCCTGCCTGAAGTTGCCCAGTATTATACACATCGAGATGAATATGCATGAGCTTAAGGCTCGAATGATTTGATTGGCCCTCTTCTGTTACAGGGAAAGAAGAACATCTGCCGATGGTTGCAGTTCCTCTCTTTTGTCACGTAGTGACAGCTTTTCTCCGAAACCAACGCTCGCGCCGCTATCTGTGTAGCGACAGCTTTTCTCCGAAACCAACGCTCGCGCCGCTTTCTGTGTATGAGACACGTTCCAACCACAGAAAGTTGCACAACCGTCATACCGTCTGGTGACCCAACTGTGTCCTCAGATGCACTGTGACCTTTGCATGACCTGTAAAACTTTTATTCTTTATTCAATGTGAATGTAAAAAAGCACAGTAGCAGCAAAGCATATTTAGTTAACTCTTCAATACACAGATTTGAATGTCGACAAGGCTGCGAGCCATCTGCAGCTGGTCGCATCAAGTTTTGCCAAAGTCAATACATACGTCAAAGGATTGCTGTCAGTGACCACAGTGAAGTGATTGCCATATAGGTAGTCACTAAACTCTGTAACAGACCATTTGTGGTGGGGCGCGTACATGCAGCGGCTCACAACTCTTCCTTCCAGTGCTTCTTTTACTTTTACTTAATATCTTTTTCTCACTTTTTGTGCACCATGGGTTACGTGAACATCCACTTCACCCACTAGAACCCTTTGGAAATTGGGAATAAGCACCATACACCCGCTATGAGTGACTATCATCACACGCACAACATCCCAGATGAGACAGCGAGGACACCAGGCTCTCCGTGGTTTGTTGTCAGGTTCCGGAGACGGCGCAGGCGGAGGAGGGAGAAGAAGCAGAACTGAGGCTGTGGGTCCGGCGTCATGCTAAGGATAAGGAAACAACCATACAAGCCACCTCTACCGAGCCTGTACCTCTCCATTGCCAGATCACTGGTGCATAAAACACACGACCTGCAACTACTACTTGCTGGAAATCGCTATGTTAGCGACTGCTGTGTGATGATTGTAACCGAAACCTGGCCCCATTCGGACATACCCGACTTTAGCATGCTGCTAGCAAGCCGCATGTTGCTATGCAGGGACAGAACAAAGGACTCAGATAAGAGCAGAGGAGGGGGGATCTGTATCTACACGCATAACAACTGGTGCAACAACGGGACGGTGATAGACATGTACTGTTCCCCTGACTTGACATACAAGTCTGTCAGATGCCGGCCTTTTTTCCTACCCAGAGAGCTAACTGTTGTTATCATCATGGCTGTGTACATCCCACCTAACGCCAATGAAACATGGCGCTCTCTCTCCTGTTAAACTGGGGGACGGGAAGTTCACAAGTCTATTGGCTTCTACCCGTCTGCCCTTTTTTTTTGGATGTTGTTGTTGATGTTGTAAATGTGACGGAGGTGTGAAGTCTGTTATATTAACATGTCCGAAAAAAAATAAACTTGAAAATAAACCTGAAGACTGTACTCCCGAAATTCTACCAAAATGTCAAGTGTGCCACCAGAGAGAACAACACCCTGGATCATGTCTATTCCAACGTAAACATTCACCGGCGCAGTACTGGATTACATCAAGTTCTGCATCGGGAACGTGACCAAGGACAAAAACATCCGCGTCCTTCCGAACCAGGAAGCCTGGGTGACCAGCCAGGTTCGGGCACTCCTCAAAGCAAGCGATGCTGCCTTCAGATCTGGTGACAAAAATCTTTACAAGTCTGCTTGAGCGGAGCTGAAGAGATGCATAAAAAAGACCAAAGCGGACCATAAGTCAAAAATAGAGTGCCACCTGTCCAGCAACAACATTCGGGAGGTGTGGAAGGGCATCCAGGATATCAAAAACTTCAGAGGATGCTCTTCAACATCAACAGAAAACCTGAGTGCGTCGCTGGCAGAGGAGCTAAACCGCTTCTTTGCCCGCTTTGAAGTTCCACAACACTACTCTTCAGCCCCCATCCTGCCCCCTCCCCCACCCAGTCCCTGCACACTCACCATCAGCGAGCATGAGGTCAGACGGGTGCTCTTGGCAGTGAACCCCAAGAAGGCTGCTGGCCCGGATGGATTTCTGGGCAGGGTGCTAAGAGCGTGTGCCTCCTTGCTCACACCCATCTTCACCAGGATCTTTAACCTCTCCCTGGCCAATGCTGTCATCCTGTCCTGTCTGAAATCTGCCACAATCATACCAGTACCCAAGAAGACACCAGCCACCACCCTAAATGACTATCGCCCTGTAGCCCTCACCCCGGTAATCACCAAGTGTTTCGAGAGATTGGTCGTCCAGCACATCAAGGACTTTTCCCCCTCTGGCTTCGACCCATACCAGTTGTATATCGGGCAAACAGATCCACTGAGGACACCATCGCCATAGCCCTCCATTCAGCGCTTTCACACCTAGAGCGGCAGCAGAGCTAAATCCATTTGCTGTTTGTAGATTATAGTTCTGCCCTCTACACAATAATCCCGGACATTCTCATCAACAAACTCGTCACCCTCGGTTTCTCCCCTCTCACATGTGCCTGGATAAAGGACTTTCTCACAAACCGACCCCAGACTGTGAGACTCGGCCCCTACCTCTCCACCACAAGGACACTGAGCACCGGCTTCACACAGGGCTGCGTGCTGAGCCCCCTCTTGAACTGCCTCTACACCCATGACTGCCACCCGACCAATGACAGCAACTTGATGGTCAAGTTTGCTGATGACACCACAATGGTTGGTCTCATCTCCAGAGGTGACGAGACAGCCTACAGAGAGGAGGTGCGGAAGTTGATAGCCTGGTGTTTAGAGCATAACCTGGCTTTGAACACCAGCAAAACCAAAGAGATCATCGTTGACTTCAGTAGGCTCAATACTGACCCAGTCCTGCTCTACATCTACATGATCAGGTTTTGGTTATACTCAGAAGAAGCATCATTAACTGTTATTAGATTTTGAATTTTTCCATATCTTTTCAGAAAATCCAGCACTTTTTAATCTTTCTCTGAACTGGTAATTCCACTCACAATCACAGCATTGGGAATCTTAACACCTGACTCGAGGCACACTAGTGTGTCATGGCACAGTGGCAACTGATAAGGACAATAACACAAAAAAGTTCCATCGCAAATAACGATGTTCATTTTTAACACAGTCTGAGTAAACATGTCCATTTACAAAAAATGCGAACTGGCCTTGTGCCATTAAGTCAATAAAAAAAATATTAATTTCTCGGAAATTCTGTGCAAAGTTTGCATGTTCTCCCCGTGACTGTGTGGGTTCTCTCCTGGTTCTCTGGCTTCCTCCCTCCTCCAAAAAACATGCACTTCAGGTTAATTGGCCATCCCAAATTGCCCGTAGTGTGTGTGCATTGTTGTCTCTGTGTGGCTGTGTGGTGCACTGGCGTCATGCCTGGAGTTTTCCCTGCCTCAAGCCAGCTGGGATAGGTCCCAGCTCCCCATGACCCGCTATGGCGGATAAAGTGGTGATTAGGAGATGGATGGATGAAATTTCTGTACCAACAAAAAATTGAAATGGTCGGTACTTGTATCCATGGATAAAGGTGAATAAAGGCTACAAAGCAGTTTCTTGTCTTTGTAGTCTTTATATAAACTCTAGCTGAAGAATTCTGTTTACTGTTGAAGGATTCACCCAAACTGTTGTGGGAATTCAACTAGGATCCTTTGACTGCCTCATTGGCAACTTCATCCTGCATTTCCTTACCCATCTGACCTCGAATGTCACCTCCATCATTCTTAAGCATCACAACCACTCGTAGTGGCAGAAAGGCATGATATTCAAACCACCTGACACTTTCTAGTTGCCACACGAAATAGCTGTTTTGTCATTTTATTCATTTATTTAGCAGGGAACTTGCACAAGTGTGTTACACAGAACAGATATAGCTTAAAGTTCGTTTTCATCTGTAGTCCCTGGGCAAATACAGAAATACATCAGGTTTATGAAAATATAACGATCAAAACAAGTTAAAAAAAACATAAAGCAACCCCCCAACCCCTGCCCCATCACACCCATAAATAGAGATCCATGGAACCACAAACATTAACAGGACACATCAAGAACAAATCAACTCACCACCATAATAATCCAACACATAGAATCACACTTTAACATTGTTGACCAGCAGCAACAGTTCTAGTGATGATAGCTCTGACTGTCCTTCAACCATTTCTTTACATCAAGTTTAAACTGATGTAGAGTGTCAGTCTCTCAAATATATAACGGCAGTGAGTTCCACATCCTGCCAGCTTTGACTGAGAAACAGTTTTGGCCAAATATAGAGGACCTAAAGTTCACATAGCAGACCCCTGTGGACGTGGCTCGGGGTGTTCCAACATTTGTTTCATTCCCTGATTTTAGGAAAGTTTTCAGGGATGGTGGTGCCAGATTATGCTTAGATCTAATATATTAAACTTACATTAGAAAAGAAAATGAAATTATCAAATGTTAGCAGCTTGAATTTCTTCATAATGCCACAATGATGGTAAAAGATTTTTTTTTTATCCAATATTTTAAGAGCTTGTTTGTACAGACTTTGTAATTGCTGTTGCGCAGTATTAGATGAAAGTTGTGATGCAATACTGAAGATGTGGAAATATCGTTACATGCATATACAGCTTTGCAGCGACTGTGATCATCTGCTGGCGAATATGTCCAAGTTGGGCTCATTCTTTTTTTTCACAGCCACAATCACACAAATTTCCCCACTGTGGGACAATAAAGGATTATTATCTTATATTTTAATCAGGTTTGCCATGTGCTTTCTAAAAGATAAAGTCCCGTCCAACACTGCAACTAGGGTACTTGACAGACTCTACCTCCTGAAGTTTTTCACCTTTCACAATAATTTCAGGTGCAAGTTGAAACTTATTTCTCATGGAGAAAAACATGCTCATCATTTTGTTGACATTTAGTGTCAGGCATGATTGCTCCATCCAATCTGAAACTTTTTCCATTGCACTTTGTAGCACCCCTGCTGCTCTCTAACTTGATTTAGCATGGACATAAATGTTATATCTGAAACTAAAGTGTCACTCATGTATGAGTGAAAGATAAGTTTGACACTTTCAGTGGTTTTCAGTCATTGTTTATTTTTGATTTTTACTCAGACTAATGTGTCATTTGACAAATTAGGCTGTTCTATGTCTATTATATATTTATATAGGGAGAGGTCCATTTCCTACTGTGTGATTATATAAACATGTTTTTTCTCTGCACAGATTTTCCTCAAGGCCTGCGATGGTGTCAGGCAGAGGCTGCATGTCTCCAGGGACAGGGAGGACTCTCAGCTGCTGAAGGAGAACCACCGCCTGAAGAGGAGACTCTCCAACATGAAGGAGCACAACAGGAGGCTGCAGACTGACCTCCACGGTGCTCAGGAGGAGATTGGACGCATGGACAATGTCATTCAGTCTCTTCAGCGTCAACTGTCTGATCTGCAGGCCCAGACAGAGGAGTTCTATCAGCACCAAGAGGACCTCCAGTCACCGGTGAGTCCGGTTGACATCCTGACCACTGAGTTCACTGGATTTCAGATCAAAGCTACAGTTTGAAATGGTAATAAAACGCTAGCTCATGAAATGTTAGCCCATTATATGTTACCTCATTAAATGTTAGCCCATTAAATGCTGGCTCATACCTGCCATATCACAAGATTAGACTTGAAATAATTCTGACAGTAATCACAGTGACATGGTGTGCTTTTTCTTGCACGTAGAGGGATTACAATCAATTAAGATTTTTAAAAAATGATGAAAAACGATATTAAAATCTATGCATGGTTTTATGGCTACAGTCAGCATGGGCTTCAGTGAGCCACCAAGCACATTGGAGATGTCTGGAAGTGACATCAGACATGTGTTTTTCCTTTCAGACAAAGGGGTCATTTCAGGACTCGACTCAGAGCAGTTCAGGATCAAGCCAATGGACAATGTCCACTGGACACGAAAGACAGCCTGGTCCATCATTCACCACTAGCTGGCTCAACTATAAACAAATACATCCTGACAGAGAAGCCATGGAACTTACATTGTTAAAAGACAGAGTGAACGTCACAGAAACAAAAAATGACCTAGAATGCATTGTTACAGCTTGTGTCAAATGTTAAATATTTTCATTAGAACACTGAATAAATTTGATAAATTATTAAAATATTTTTTCTATAATTATTGTCTCACAGAAAACTACATGCAAAGTTTGGTTTATTTTCATGTACACACTCACATCCCCTATTTAGGATTGAAGATGTTAATTTGATTGTCTCAGCACTGAAACCAAAGGGGATCTTCTGCATAGCCTTAACTGAGGAAGCAATGACATCACACTGAAAGACAGCAAGGTCTTCACCAACGTCCATCTCCTGTTTAGATGCTGCAGGTCTTGAGAGCATGGGTTGTCCTCTAAATAAACTGATATCTTAATCTTCCACTCTGAGCCTTTGTTTATTCATAGCACATGACAGAAAGTATGAGGTGCTACAGACAAACACAATAAGCATGGAGATGTTGCCCACCAGGCGGCACGGTGGCACAGTGGGTAGCACTGTTGCCGCACAGCAAGGCAGTTCCCGGTTTGAGTCCTGCTCTGCATGGAGTTTTCATGTTCTCCCCATGTCTGCGTGGGTTCTCTCCGGGTTCTCCCGCTTCCTTCAACCCCCCAAAAATATGCACTTCAGTTGAATTGATGATACCAAATTGCCCGTAGGTGTGATTGTGTGCATGCATGTTTGTCTGTTTACGTGTGACTCCGTGGTGCACTGGCGTTGCAGCCAGAGTGTACCCTGCCTAATGCCCCAGTCAGCTGGGATAGAATCCAGGACACCACGACCCACAGCATTTGACGATGAATGAATGAATGTTGCCCACCAAAAGGGTGTACCATTTAATTTTAATTTATAGTTTAAGTTTGACTGAAATGCTATGGTTCTAAAGGAGAAAGTAGTAGGCTTGTAAATTCACTTTGAATTGCAGTACCTGCAATTGTGAGAAATGTATGTTTTAAGAAGCACAAGAGTTGTATTGTCACATCTAAACATAAATATGCTGGAGATGATCTTCGCCTACATGTTTCAAACTGTTATAGGCCTAGCTACTAGTCAGCAATATGTTTAGTGTGAATACTACATCTTGCAATAATATTAATCTTTTTTTTCATGGCCATTTGGCAAGAGGCATTTTAGTTCAGAAGAATTTGATCTTTGGTATTCTGAATTCCCGATCACAGCTTCAAATGTGCTGCTGTAGATTTTGAAAAAAATGTTTAAAAATAAAGCTTTCATGTTTTGTGAGCGCCTCGGGCTCCCCCCGGAGGAGCTGGAGGAGGTGTCTGGGGAGAGGAAAGTATGGGCATCCCTGCTGAGACTGTTGCCCCCACGACACGGCCCCAGCTAAGTGGTTGATGATGGATGGATGGATGAAATTTCTTTGGACATCCATTTAAAAGATCCTGATCATATAGATTTGGCACATTTCCATTTATTTCTAAAGATATTGTACAGATTATGCAAAAAACAAAGGGGTGCCAATAATGGCGAGCAGGACTGTAGTAGGATATATTCAGAATTTGTTGGATTGGAAAACAGACACCTGTCAAAGATTAAATTTTTAATGTAATCCAGAGGTTTAAGATTCTTCTTTTCCTTTTGGCTTTTCCCTTCAGGGGTCGCCACAGCGAATCAACCGCCTCCATCTAACCCGGTCCTTTGCATCCTCTTCTCTCACACCAACTACCTTCATGTCCTCTTTCACTACATCCATAAACCTCCTCTTTGGTCTTCCTCTAGGCCTCCTGCCTGGCAATTCAAAACTCAGCATCCTTCTACCAATATATTCACTATCTCTCCTCTGGACATGTCCAAACCATCTCAGTCTGGCCTCTCTGACTCTATCTCCAAAACCTCTAACATGTGCTGTCCCTCTGATGTACTCATTCCTGATCCTATCCTTCCTGGTCACTCCCGGAGAGAACCTCAGCATCTTCATCTCTGCTACCTCCAGCTCTGCCTCCTGTCTTTTCCTCAGTGACACTGTCTCTAGACCGAACAACATCGCTGGTCTCACCACAGTTTTGTACACCTTTCCTTTCATTTTAGCTGAAACTCTTCTATCACACATCACACCTGACACTTTTCTCCACCCATTCCATCCTGCCTGGACACGCTTCTTCACCTCTTTTCCCCACTCTCCATTGCTCTGGACTGTTGACCCCAAGTACTTAAAATCCTCCACCTTCTTGATCTCTTCTCCCTGTAACCTCACTCTTCCACTTGGGTCCCTCTCATTCACACACATGTACTCTGTCTTACTGCGGCTAACCTTCATTCCTCTCCTTTCCAGGACAAACCTCCACCTCTCTAGCTTCTCCTCCACCTCGTCCCTACTCTCACTGCAGATCACAATGTCATCTGCAAACATCATAGTCCATGGAGATTCCTGTCTAACCTCGTCTGTCAGCCTGTCCATCACCATAGCGAACAAGAAGGGGCTCAGAGCTGATCCCTGATGCAGTCCCACCTCCACCTTGAACTCCTCTGTCACACCTACAGCACACCTCACCACTGTCTTACAGTCCTCATACATGTCCTGCACCGCTCTAACATACTTCTCTGCCACTCCAGACTTCCTCATACAATACCACAGTTCCTCTCTGGGCACCCTGTCATAAGCTTTCTCCAGATCTACAAAAACACAATGCAGCTCCCTCTGGCCTTCTCTGTACTTCTCTATCAACATCCTCAAAGCAAATACTGCATCTGTAGTACTCTTTTTTGGCATGAAACCATACTGCTGCTCACAAATGCTCACTTCTGCCCTTAGTCTAGCTTCCACTACTCTTTCCCATAACTTCATTGTATGGCTCATCAGCTTTATTCCTCTGTAGTTGCCACAACTCTGCACATCTCCCTTGTTCTTAAAAATGGGCACCAGCACACTTCTCCTCCACTCCTCAGACATCTTCTCACTATCTAAGATCCTGTTGAACAACCCAGTCAGAAACTCTACTGCCACCTCTCCTAGACACTTCCAAACCTCTACAGGTATATCATCAGGACCGACTGCCTTTCCACTCTTCATCCTCTTCAGTGCTCTCCTCACTTCATCCTGGCTAATCTTTGCTACATCCTGGTCCACAACAGTCACCTCTTCTAGTCTTTGTTCTCTCTCATTTTCCACGTTCATCAACTCCTCAAAGTACTCTTTCCATCTTCCCATCACACTGCTGGCACCTGTCAATAGACTTCCATCCCTATCCTTAATCACCCTAACCTGCTGCACGTCCTTCCCATCTCTATCTCTCTGTCTTGCCAGCCTGTATAGATCAGTCTCTCCCTCCTTACTGTCCAACCTAGCATACAAGTCATCATAAGCTTCTTGTTTGGCCTTTGCTACCTCTACCTTCACCTTACGCTGTATCTCCCTGTACTCCTGTCTACTCTCCTCAGTCCTCTCAGTGTCCCACTTCTTCTTAGCTAACCTCTTTCTTTGTATACACTCCTGTACCTCCTCATTCCACCACCAAGTGTCCTTATCTACTTTCCTTCCAGATGACACACCAAATACTCTCCTACCTGTCTCCCTGATCACATTAGCTGTAGTTGTCCAGTCATCTGGAAGCACCTCCTGACCACCCAGAGCCTGTCTTAACTCCTTCCTAAAGGTCATGCAACACTCTTCCTTTTTTAGCTTCCACCATTTCGTCTTCTGCTCTGTCTTTGTCCTCTTCATCTTCCTCACCACCAGAGTCATCCTACACACCACCATTCTATGCTGTTTGGCTACACTCTCGCCTACCACTACTTTGCAGTCACTGATCTCCTTCAGGTTACATCGTCTACACAAGATGTAGTCTACCTGTGTGCTCCTACCACCACTCTTATAGGTCACCCTATGTTCCTGCCTCTTCTGGAAGAAAGTATTCACTACAGCCATTTCCATCCTTTTTGCAAAGTCAACTACCATCTGTCCTTCTGCGTTCCTCTCCTGGATACCAAACCTGCCCATCACTTCCTCATCACCTCTGTTACCTGCACCAACATGTCCATTGAAGTCTGCACCAATGACAACTCTCTCACTTCTAGGTATGCTCTGCATCACTTCATCAAAGTCCAACCAGAATTTCTCCTTCTCCTCCAGCTCACATCCTACCTGTGGAGCATACCCACTAACAACATTGACCATCACACCTTCTATTTCTAGCTTCAGACTCATCACTCTATCCGACACTCTTTTTACCTCCAGGACATTCCTAACAAACTCCTCCTTCAAGATAACTCCTACTCCATTTCTCTTTCTATCTACACCATGATAGAACAACTTGAACCCTGCTCCTAAACTTCTAGCCTTGCTACCTTTCCACCTGGTCTCCTGGACACACAGTATGTCTACCTTCCTCCTCTGCATCATGTCGACCAACTCTCTACCTTTTCCTGTCATAGTTCCAACATTCAACGTCCCTACTCTTAGTCCTGTACTCTTGGCGCTCCTCTTCTCTTTCTTCGTGCGAACGCACTTTCCTCCTCTCCTTCTTCGACCAACAGTAATCCAATTTCCACCGGCGCCCTGTAGGTCAACAGCGCCGATGGCGGTCGTTGTTAACTCGGGCCTCGACCGATCCGGTATGGAAGTCATATGTTTGATTCGCATCTTTGATTTGGCAAAAGTTTTACGCCGGATGCCCTTCCTGACGCAACCCTCTGTATTTATCCGGGCTTGGGACCGGCACAATAAGACACTGGCTTGTGCCCTCTTGCGGCTACATTCCAGAGGTTTAAGATTGATGGTAGCAAAACAATTAGAGTATGTGTTACTGTACAGTATGCGTTCCTGCAAAAAAACACAGCATATTTTTTTTTGTCTTTTTTTGTTTAAAACCATAAAAGGGGGTTAACTTCTTTGAGATCAATGCTTGTTTGAGTCTTGCAGCAAAATCTTTTTTTTAATATATCTTATTGCGTGGACGTGACCATTACTGGCCCTCTGTGGGAACTATGTTGTCAATACAACCTAGTTTGTCAACACCCCAAAAATAGGTAGGTACCAGCATTCCTCATTTTCTTGGAGAGGGGGAGCTTCTTCTGCATGTCTGTTGTCAAAGAGCTCTTCCATGAAGACAACAAAGTGTTCTTTCTTTTGGGGATCTTTATGTGACGTGCATTGCAAGGAATGGAGACGGGAGAGGGCATGAGCACGAGTATTTAGAAGGCGTGGCCTGGGATACTTGAACTGTAAAGGTGCAATCCAACTGTTTTGCTCATCTCTTTGAAACTCTGCCTGCAAAATCTCCAGAAACTTCTCGTCCTCAAAAGACAAGGCAGGTTTGATAATGATCTCCGTTCTCACAAATACATCTTGTCCGAGTTTGTCATCAGCAGGTACGGGAGAAGCAGGATAACCTGACTAAGGGGAAGTGAGGTAGTGTCTGTGCTCCCCGCCGTAGCTTACTCTCTCTTTCACACAGATGTGATTCTGACAAGGCATCAGAAAATATGGACGTCCATTTTGCAGGACATTTGTCTTGAGGACAGATACAATAGGCTTGTGGGCACGGTCGATGCAAACCTCCCCTACTATCACCCACCCTAAGTCCAAACGCTGGGCAAAAGGATCAATGTGAGGCTCATTAATCTGTTGTCTCACCTTGTGAACACGTATGAGATCTCTCCCGAGCAAGGTTAAGATCTGGGCTTCTGGGTCAATCTCTGGGATGGAAGATGCCACGGATTTCAAGTGAGCATAAGAGTGAGCAGCCACTGTTGAAGGAATTTCTGATCTGTTGCTCATGATCTCATTGCATTTGATGAGTGGAGGTAAATCTAGACACACTCCACTGTTTACTGGTTCAATCTGAAAACCAACTGCCTTTCTTCCAGTCATTTCAGTTGTTCCGGCACAAGTTTTCATCAGATAGGGTGCAAAACCTGCCATGTATGCCAAAGAGCTGGAAAAACTCAGATCTTGCAAGTGAGCGATTGCTCGGGTCATTGAGGATGGCATACATTTGGACTGAGCATTCTCTTTGGCCTTGTTGGAAAACTCGCACCAAGCATATCTTTGCACAAGAGCATGGTGGGAGACCTTCTCCGCAGACCTCAGAGCACCTGGAGGTCACCTCTGGAGAAGAGTTGATTTGCTGCTCTGCATCGGACTCTGTTGCAGAAGATACCACAGGTAGGATGGTGTTGTCTGAGTGCATGGGTGTGCAGTGTTGATTGCTCTCACACTCATTGCATCTCAACTCCACTGGACATTCTCTGGCCATATGAGTAGCAAAACAGCTACTCTCTATTCTCTTTGAGGAGTTGTTTGCGTTCTATTAGCGTCTTCATTTTAAAAGCTCTGCACATCTCTTAAGGGTGAGGTTTATTATGGAGTAGACAGTGCTTAACTAGATTAGTCCCATTTTTCTTGTATGGTGCTGCTTTCTGTGCTGTGGTTGAATCTGCAATTGCTGACATATCCGTCTTATGCACCGATATAGCTGTCTTCACACCATCATACTTAGCTGTGGGCCTTTCATTGCGGTATTGACTAGGATCATTTCTGGCATTTGCCTGTCTTCTCACAAACTCGGTGAAGAAAGAGAAAAGAGGAAAGGAAACTGTTATCCTCTTTGTATTGTGAACCGACAGACAGCCATTTTTCTTGCAAGCAGAATGGTAGCTTTTCAACAATGGGTTTAATTCCTCGTGGTGTGTCAAGATAGCTCAGTCCAGGTAGGTATCTGTCCTCTTTGGCTGAGAGTAGTTCTAGTTCCCTAGCCCTTTTACAAGCAGGTCCAACTCCTCACTGGCTGTTAACTCTAAATCTTGAGTGGCGTTAAGGAAGGAGGACTCCCAAGCTCTGAAGCTCTCAGGCTGATCATTACATTTAATGAGCCCTGTGGTTACCAACTCCCTGCGAGCGAGGTACCTGGCAAAGTCCATTACGTTAGTAGCTGGAGTAGTGGGAGAATTCTGTCTGTTGTTTCTTGGAGGATAATTTGGATAGCTTGCACATCTGAATGAAGAGGGGCCGTGATCCTGATAGGTTTTAGAGGCAGACTGGAGTTTCTGTGGGTGTGAGTTAGAATGCTGAAAGTGAGATTCTGGATGGTGAGGCATATGTAGATGTATCTGATGCAGATGTATCTGATGCTCAGATACTGTTAAGTACTTTGTTGTGTATCTCTCGCTGGTTTTACATCATAGTGGTATGCAGGGGTTGTTTCAGAAGCTTCCCACTTTAATGGTGATGTCATCTCTTTAAAGAGAGGAGAGGCTCTATCTGGAGGGGTTGTGACTGGTTTAAAGGTGACAACAGCCTGATGTTCCAGAAATGCCTCTGTTAACTGTCTTATTGTACATGGTGAGACACCACTCCTGGCGCTGCGCACATCCTCACATTCTATCCCTACTGCAGCTTCAAGCTTCAGCCTCTGCAATGGCAGCTGCAGCTGCCTTTTCTTCTTCTAATGCTTCCAGATCCACTTCTAATATAGCTTTTTCCAAATCTAATTTAGCTCTGTTTTTAAAATTCTAATTCCTTTTTTGCAAACGTAGCCCTAGCAAGAGCAGCTCCGGCCCTGGCTCTAGCTTTGGTAGCAGAGCAGCACTTGCTACTAAAGACTCAGCAGAAGAGGCAGATTCGATGCTGTGCGGTGATAGACTGACTGAAGATGCTCTTTCATCGTCTCTCGCCTGGTCCTCCATAACTGTGATGCACGAATCCTTTTAATATTATGGCTTTTCAAAGTACTGTTCTCTTCATGCGTTTTACTTTCAAATTGTTAACATGAATAAACAGCCAGCCAAACTCCTTTTCAAGAGCCAGGAAGTGAGCGACCTTGCTCCTGTAATAACTTTCCACACAGCAGTTTACTGGCGGTGAAACACTGAATCGGAGTGGAACTATGAAATAAAATACAAAAAATATACTGTATGTAAAACATTGTGAAACAGTATAAACAATTTGCAATTAACTTAATGGACACAGAACAGGTAAGTAGGTAGCTGTAAGGTTGTCTTCTAAACACATACAAATAAAGTTTCTAAATCACAAATAAACTCCACAAAATGTCCGCAAATATAAATACCTATATAAAGAAAAACATCTACACTTAGAGCCACTGCTTTCTGGAGGATTGGCATGGAGGATTGCACTCGATTGTGACGTTGCATTACACACAATGTCGTCACACTCTCCAACTCCTATCACATCGCTGCTCTACTTCCTACTTCCTGTTTCAATTTCCTGTTACCGCTAACTTTCGGTCCTTCAAAATAAAAGCATTACGAATTTTTTTTTTTTTTTAAACGCGAATAAAACAATAATAAAACACATTTATACAATCAAACTGGTCTATTAACATTTTAAACACATTTCAACAACTTAGGGCAGAACAGGCAGGCAGAAAGGAGAGGAGAGAGGAGGAAGTGGAGCAGAGAAGGGAGCAACAAGAGGGCAAACCCACCCCAGACCACAAAGGCCAGCCAGAGCGCCCCAGAGGAACAGGCACAGCCAACACCTGAGATCCCTGGAGACCACAGGAAGTCAGCATCCCTATGGCTCAAAAGGCGAGACAACAGATCTGTTGTATAGGACTAGGTGTTGATATCCCTCAATAGATTCATACTTAAGGCACCGATGAGACTCTTTGGAGTTCAAGTGAGTGATGGCGTCCTCCACAGCCACTGGCTCCCCTTCTCAGCAGCCCGAGAGAGGTCCCTGACTGCCTGCCTGTGGGCCTTCCCTCGTACTCCCATCTGTCTGAGTAACCTGGATATTGAGGTGGCTACAAACCCTCTGCAGCCTACTTCCACTGGGCGTACCATCGCTTTCCAGCCTTGTTATTGAGCAACTGCAGTGATGTCGGCATACCTCAGCTTCTTCCATTCGTAGGTCTCCTCCACTGCACCCTCCCAGGGCACCGTGAGCTCTATGATGTAAATGAGCTTGAGCGAAGGTGACCACAGAACAATGTCTGGGCGCAGGTTGGTGGATGTGATCTCACTTGGGAAGCATAGTTTCTTGTCCAGGTCTGCCAGCAGCTTCCAGTCCCGTGCTCTGCCCAGCTTTCCAGTGTCAGCTCTTGTGGAGGCGAGGCTGGCTTGTCCCTCTCGGACAAATGGTGTTGGCTGCCATCGGGATGACGCGGGAGGAAGTGCGTTTACGCTTGTCCGTTGATTTTCCAGCACTGATGCAAGACACTTTAGCACCTGGTTGTGCCGCCAGGTGCATCGGCCTTGGGTGAGGCTGGTCTTGCATCCCACTAAGATTTGTTTTAGTGTTGCTGGACTTGGACATAGGGGACAAGTGGGGTCTTCGCCATACCACTGGCCTAGGTTTGTAGGAGAGGGCAACACATCATAAGCAGCCCTGATGGTAAAGCTTGCCCTGAAGGCCTCCATCTCCCACAGATCTTTCCAGGAGATCTTCCTCTTCTCAACTCCTTCCCATATCATCCACTGACCTTGCTTTGCCTGCGCCACAGCTTGTGCACGCCTCCCTGCCTCCTCTTCCCGCCGTACCTCCTGGACCACCAGCTTGCGTCTCTCGGACGGATTGGCCTTGCTCCAGGCCGGTGTACTGGCCCCGGTACCAAGACCACCCCTCCCTTCTTGAACTCAGCCCACGATATCCCTGTGTCTGAGTGCTGCCTTAGCCTGCTCCGTTGCAACCAACGGGGTCCACTTCCTTCCAGGGGCAGGGATGGGTGCCACTTGGGCTACAAATGGATCGTTCGAATCCAGTAGCATCATCTCCAGTCGGACCTTGGCGCACTTGTACTCCTCTGCTACACTGGAGATGGGCAGGTGTAGCATTCCTTTGCTGTAGATCCCAATGCTGCTGAGGCACCTGGGAAGGCCAAGCCACTTCCTTGTATATGAGTTAACCAGCCTCTCCAGCTTTTCCAGAGACTTCAGAGCGGGACTTCTTAGACGTTAATGGCCACAGGAGGCGTGGGAGTAGTCCATACTGCATGCATCAGAGCTTCAGCTTGCCCGGAAGCAGGGTTCTGTCGATGTTCTTCAGGCCACTGGCTACCTCCTTCCTGAGCTGCTCCACTTGCTCTTTGTCCTTGAGGGAGGCATCGTACCAGCGACCTAGGCTCGTCACTGGCTTCTCGGAGACCGTTGGAATGGGTTGCTTGCCAATGTGGAAGCGATGGTCTGACAGCTTCCCCTTGACAATGGAGATGCTCCTGGACTTGCTCGGCTTGATCTTCATGCGAGCCAGCTTGATATTTTCCTGGAGCTGTCCTAGCAGCCACATTGTGCAAGCTTTGGTAGCGGTGAGTGTTGTGAGGTCATCCATATAGGCTCTGACTGGCGGCAACCTCAGCCCAGGTCTTACTCGCTGTCCTCCAACCACCCATCGAGAGGCCCGTATGATGCTCTCCATGGCCAGGGTGAAGGCCAGTGGGAAGATGGTGCAGCCGGCCATGATTCCCAATTCCCAATTCCCAATCCTGGAAGTAGGCCTTGACAAGGGTTGTAAGAGCTGGTGGAACTCTGAAGTAGTCAAAGGCTGTCCACAGGAGGTTGTGAGGAACTGAGCCAAAGGTGTTTGCAAGATCCAAGAACACCACGTGGAGATCTTTTCCCTGCTTCTTGGCGACCTGGATCTGATGCCAGATGATGCTAGCGTGTTCCACACATCCTGAGAAGCCTGAGATGCCTGCTTTCTGGATCGACATGTCAATCATGTTGTTTCATAGGCTGGCAGGTATCCTGCCAGCCTATGAGCAATCACTCTGAAGAAGATTTTTACCTCGACATTTAGAAGGCTGATCTGGCGGAACTGGCCGATTTATGATGAGTCCTTTTCCTTGGGGATAAGGATCCCTCCGGCTCTCCGCCAGGATGTTGGTATCTCCTTCTTTTGCCACACGACTCTCATCAGCTTCCAGAGGAATCGCAGGACATCTGGTGCGTTGTTGTAGAGCCTGTATAGGACTCTGTTGGGACCTGGAGCTGATGAGGCCCTTGCTCTACGCAGTTTTGTCCACTTCACTCCACCTGGGTGGAGTGATGTCTAGGTTGTGCTCTGGTGGACTGAGTGGTGGCATGTCAGATGGAAGTGTAACCTCTTTGTGGTGTCGATCAGCTGTGCAGGACTTTTTCAGATTTTCTTCCATGTTGGTCTTTGACACTGAGAGACTTCCGCTCTTCTCCCTTGTGAAGAGACTCTTCACAAATTTGAAGGGATCTTTATAGAAGCGTGATGTTGTTTGCTCCTTCCTTCTGCGCTTCTTCCGGAGGTTTTCAGCTCTCCTCAGTGTTGCAAGCTTGCTCTGGATCTCTTCCTGCAGCAGGTTTATTCCCTCCTTCTCCTCCTCTGTGGCCTTCCTCCACTATTTTTTCAGCTGCCTCCTCTCCTTGACTAGGCGGTCTACTTCTGTCTGCCTTCTGGACTTGGTGGGAATTGATGGAGTAGACCGCTTGCCTTTGGCCACTCCCAACCGTTCCGATCCATAGGTAGGTTAGGTTGGCCATTCCCTCCAACTTCTTCATGGTGGTACCTTTCATCCCTTCTAGGATGTTGCAGAGATCAGTGTTGACCTCTTTCCACAGCGTCTTGTTGAAGGACTCCTGCTGAACTTCAGTCGACTGACTCGGCCTGCTCCTCAAAAAGTAGCTGTCGATGCAACTTCCCTGTTGACCCTTCCTTAGGTACTTCTTGCCCTGGTGTATTTTCAGGCCATGGGAGGAAGTAACCTTTGTCCAACCACATACGCATTTCTGGAGCTTGCGTCCTGCTGTAGCTGTCGGAGCCTCAGGTATGCTGATCATCAATCTCGTAGTCTGTTCCGTTCCTGTGGTCGTTACCATGTTATCTGTCGACGAGCCATCTTCCGCCCCCGCTCTTGCAGGCTCAGTAGCCACCCGGGATAGGCGCCAGAGCCAGGCAGGCCCCGGAGATCCAGAGAACAAACCCAGTCGTAAAAGGGAAAGGGGTCCTGTAGTGCTTGCACACAGCCATGGTGTCCCCAGATCCATCATTGAACTATAAGGTGGCAGAATAGACATAAGTTAGTGATGAGATCACAGACAGCAAAAATACAGTATGTTCAGGAACATCTCAGATATGTAAGAGTGGAGACATACACTGACAGAAAAGAGAAAGATATACATTAATATTTAAAGATCTTAATAAATGGAGACCATTTTTCTGTAAACGATGCCAATAGTTTTTTTTCTTTTGAGTGGCCGATATTTTCTCAAGCAAAATGTGATCAAAGAGGACATTCAGCCAAGGGGCGATGTTTAGGGTTTTTTTATATTTCCGATTGATCAAGTTGGTTTTCTTGGCAATGGCAAAAGCTCCAAGTGTGGGCTGTAATTGGGCGTGAGGTAAGGCCATTTCTGTTAAATCGCCAATCAAGCAGATGTTTGGTGATTGTGGAATCCTACAGTCCAACATGGAGGACAGTTTCTGAGTAACTGATGGACAGGTGAACATAGCCAAAGGGCATGAAAGTAAGTATAAATTGTGTTCTGTGTGCGTTGGATACATACAGTACGCCCTCGCTCATTTGCGCATTAACACTCCCGACTTCACCTCATCACAGATTTTTGGTAGGCAGTTACATATTACCATAATTCTATTGGCTGAGTAAAGCGTTCAGCTATGACCTACAGCCAGCGGTTATCTGCACTTTTTCTAACAGTGTTGCTTCTGTAGGAGGCACCACTTCACAGTGTCATACATGGATCTGTGGCGCTCATTCAGCCAATTTCACTGTAGTGTGGGTGATGAGAAATACTGAGAAAACTCCCGTCTAGAGCTGATTTTGCCATTGTCAATGCGATGACCCGTTTTGCAGAGAAGGATTTAATCCACTTGGGAAACAGTCTACAGTCATGAGACCGTATTTTTCACCTTCTCAGGGTGTCAATTCAAGTGTTGACAAGGTCAGGTGGGTGATGTCTGTCCCATCTGATGTGTTGGTTTTGGTGGCTTTCCCAGGTTGTTCTGTACACATATCAAACATGATTTGCAGTCTTCTGCTGCATAGGTGGAAAAACTTTTGCAGCAGAACCAATGACTGGGTTGCTGCACACATCCAATACCTCCTTCTGACGTAGTCAAGACCATATGACAATTAAGCATAGGCAGGAAAGAGACAGGACTTGAGACATATAGGGTTACCCATTCGGATCAGTCCAGACACCGTTGATGAGGGAGGTGCCCAAAGCCTGCTGAAGGTTGCCATTGTTTGTGAAGACAAATTAGACAGGGAAGCAGGGCAGTTGGGTGAAGAAAAGGAGAGTGGAGATGGGGAAGAAGAAGAGCAGCTGTCTTGGCTGCAGCATCTGTGCAAGTGTTTTGGACACTGGGTCTGTGGAGGAAGTGTGTGCTGCACATTTACAGATAGAGACGGCAGATGAGAGGAGAACAGCACCAAGCTAAACAGAAAGCTTCAGTCAAGGCAATCCATTCCACAGCTTGTGTTGAGAGGTGAGGGGAGAAGACAAAGCAACTTCGTACACAGCAATAAAAGCATAACCAATACCAGCACACAGTAACCAGGTCACAGGAGGCAGAACCATCCCCATAGAAAATGGGATCTGAGTTGGGCCGTCCAGATGTGGTCAACTTCAGCAGAACACAAATGTGGTTCTCCTTCATCCAGGAGAACCCCAGTCAGAAGAGTATTAGGGTTGAGAATAGAACAACCTTCAACAGTAACATAAAGATGATTCAAAAGAGTTGTGGGGTAACATAGCCTGGGAGCTGGAGTGAGATGAGACATGCGCTGTTGTTTTAAAATCAAAGAAATACTGTGAGGAATGTGCAAGTGGAATTGTGTGTACCCAACAAGCGCGCAAGTCGCTAACACAACCAACCCATGGGCAGTAATAGCACGGACACAGGGTTGAGTTGGCCAGAGAAAATGTCCACAGAAAAAAAAGTTTTGCACCTGAAAGTAACCATAATAAAGTCTGATTTTGAAAACTGTATTGCACATGGTAAAATTAATGAGTGATGAAGGTTAGCTGTCCTTCTTGCAGGAATGGGAGGAGCTATACAGTCTGATGGCCACCAGTAGGAAAGTCCTACTGTGGCGTTCTGTGGTTATTTTTGGTCACCTCAGAATATGCCTGATGGTGCTCCTATAACCCTACAGTCTGGCGTGAAAGGGGTGAGAGACATCGTCTCTGATGCTGATCAGTTACCTCAGAATCCTCCTTTCTGAGACATCCACAAAAGACTCCAGTTCCACTCCCAGGACAGAACCAGCCTTCCTGATGACTTTGTTTCTGATCATTCTATTTGTGTCAGCTGCTTTCAGCCTGCTGTCCCAACACACCACAGCAGAAGAGGACACTGGACACCAAATGATAAACAGCTGTCTGGTGATTAATAGCTGCAGCATGGGTCCACAGAAATTAAAAGATCTGAGTTTCCTGAGTGAGAGCAAGAGGTCTGAACTTTTGTGAAAACTAAATTGTTGTTTTCTGACCAGTCCAGTTTATTGTTAATGTGGACACCCAGGTAATTATAATGTCCACCTTTGTTCCAAGAATGGAGACAGGGTTCAGACAGGTCCTCCATCCCCTAAAGTCAACAACCAGCTCCTTAGTCTTTTTGATGCTGAGTTGGAGGTGGTTTAGTCCACACCACTCCACAAACCTGTCCACAGCCTCCTGGCCTCTGCTGATGCAGCCCACAATAACAATCCTGTAGGTGGCAGGACTGTGAAGAGAAACTGTAGTCTAAGCATAGAGTGTAAACAAGAAAGGATTACAGGACAGTTCCTTGTGGTGTCCCCGTGCTACTGACAATGGTGTCAGAAGTGATGCTTTGCAGCCTTTCTTGCTCAAGGTGGCCTATTAAATAATCTGTAATCCAGGCCACCAGTGGAGCATTAACCTGCATTTTCAAACCTTAACTGAACAAATTGAACAATTCCCAGAGTGTGCAGACTGAAGAATTAACTCCAGGCCTTTGAAGGTGGACAGCGCGCGTGTGTGGAGTCCATGTCACATCATGCCGTAGAGGAAATAGGCATCATAACACCTACTGGGGAATGGAGATAAGAAAAGTTAGGAATGAGCTGATGGCAGGAAGAACATATACCCCAAAAAAGGAGACATCTTGGTTCTTTGATAGATTTGGGATAGTCAACAATGGCCTGGACTCAAGACTCACACCATGTCCCAGGAAGATACCCTGAAACAAACCAAAGTTTGGATAGAGAAGCCTTATGTCTGTCACCTGTAAGATGACCAAGCAGAGCAATTGTGTCATGTTCGGGAAAAGGAAACAGGGAAAAGGGCATTAGAAAGATCAACCACAGAAAAACAAGAAATCCTGATGGGATCTAAGACATGATGGTGTAAGGATTTTGAACACAGAGCAAAGACAAATGAATAGCTGCACTAAGAACTTGGAGATCTTGAACCAAGCGCCATTCTGTGGGTTCCTCCCAAAGAGGATATTGATGTTTGTGTGATCTGAAGTTGGATTTTTGTTGAATACGTACAAGTGGACAGAGACCCCATAGGAATTTAATCAGAGACCCCATAGGAATTTGAGCCAACACTGGTGAAATGTCCAATGGTGTACTTGGAGTTTCCTGCACTAAATAGTCATCTTGATGATGGATAGAGGGCGGCACGGTGGTGCAGTGGGTAGCGCTGTCGCCGAACAGCAAGTCGGTACTGGGTTTGAGTCCCACTTTGTGTGGAGTTTGCATGTTCTCCCCATGTTTGCATGGGTTCTCTGCGGGTTCTCTGGCTTCCTCCCACCTCCAAAAACATGTGCTTCAGGTTAATTGGCCAGTCCCAAATTGCCCTTAGGAGTGAGTGAGTGTGTGCGTGGTTGTCTGTCTTTGTGTGGCTCCGATGTGCACTCACGCTTTAAGACAGCCAAGATAGGCTTCAGCTACGGTGGATAAAGTGGTTCGGAAGATGAATGAATGAATGAATGATGGATAGTTAGTACTAACATAACAAAGCGTATGGTATGCACTCCAGCAGTGAATGACGTTCTATAGGAGTAGATGGTGCTTTCGTCATCAAAAATCAAAATCTGACATCATGACATAAAGGGACCCACATCTTTCCATTGAGCATGCTCTGGTTTGGAACCATGTGGAACAGAATTCTGACCTTGAAAAAATGGTCTCTGTTCACAAAGCAAAGCCAAAGAAATGCGCAAAAGCTGTGAGTGTGGTACCCTTAACCTCATGACTACAAGGAAAAAAAATGTGTCCAATCACAATTATTTTTAAATGTCCCAATCTTCCTACAGTAATAAGAATAATGCTAACTTTTTTTTTGAATATTTTTCTTTTATTTTTAAGATAACATGTGTCCACTATAGTGGACATTGGAAAGCCATTCATGTAAAACTGAACCTTGATGGCAACCACTTAGTCCCAAGGACAGTATCAGAAAATCAACATTTGAGTGAGTTTAACAGTAGCTTTTAATTTTCCATCATCACTTCGGCTTTGTCGTGTTTATTTGGAATCATACTTCAGAAAGAAATTCATCTTCTTGGAAACACAAAGGAATACCTTGAACTTTGTGCACATCACAAATGTTTTGCTCTTGCAGCCGGATCTTGCTGCATGTGTTTCATCCACCATCTCCGGGAGATGGATGGTGCCGTAATGTCTTACAGCTGCATTTGGCTGCGGTTTGCAGTAGAAACTCAAAATTCCATGTTGGTGTTGTACTCAGCAATTGCCAGTGGCCTTGACACCTGGACAAACATTTTGTCTTTCTTGGACCGTCTTCTGCGTGTGTCCTGAGGTTCAATGCATCCTGCTCAAGCACTGCATCTTGATCTTCTTCATCTGACAACTCAATATCTGAATTTCCATCAACAATTCGAAATAAAAGTCTCTGCTTTTGAGAATGACTACCTTTCTTGTCATTTGAAAAAACAACAAATTGGAGGACATAAATACAAACATCCACTACGGAAGATATTTTTAAACACTAAAATACTAAGTCTTTGTCAGGTCCTGCATGTACACATGCAGTACAATGAAATTCATTTGGTTTCATAATGGCTGATGATGGCCAAAGAAATGGGAAAGCAGCTGACAATAGATCTGCTCCCATGTTGAGTTCATCCACTAGACAGACACAGAGTGGAGGAGAAACATCACATTTCACAGAACAAGAAAATGTGTTCAGATCAGTGTTTCCTGTGATGATGATGCCATCTTGTGTTGATTATAGGGTGATGCACAATTGTACCATAAGGTGTCTTCCTAACAGATTAACATGGTATGTGTCTGATAACAAAAGTGAATCATTTTTCTCTACCTTCTGCTTCTTTCTTCCACACATTCAAACATTTATGTTTTTCAATTTCTTTACTTACTCTGACCTTCTTTATTGTCAGTTTTTTGTCTTCGTATTACTTTAGTTGACATTCCAGTTGGTACACTTGTGCTGTCCTTAAGGAACCCCATCAGGAAGTCCAAAATGGTTCACCAATACATTCATTCACTTCAAACATTCATCTCCATATTTCTCTTTCATTGTCAAAAATAATGGCAGTGACATGTTAGGTTCCTGGAACCCCTTACAATTGTGATATCGCGTTTCATTTGGATCCTAGATCCAAAAAATCTTGCAGACGATTTCTCAATGTTCCCTGGATCTTCACTGAGTTCCCAGATCTCAGGTGTCCTTGACACCTAATCGTGTTTTGCTACGATCTCAAACACTCACAAAGACAGTACTGGAGACCTTACCGTCTGAAGTCCATGGGGGTCTCTTGTCCGCAGATGACGATCGGTACAGGAAGTGCTCAGTCCTCCTGTCTAAAGAATTGGGTAAGAGTCAGAACATCTTTGATGGCTCTCGATGATCAGTCACTGCTCCGACATTGGAATCCCACACCTGACAAAAACTTCTGTTTTGGAAATTTCTGTAATGAAGGCAATCACAGTGAATAAATTAGATGAGGCTAAAGGCGAAAAATTTTATGTCTACAAAACACTTATTTTGAGGTGCTAATGTTACTGTGGTAGTGCAACTATTTTTTTTACTGCTGTATGTACAAAACCTTTTACATGTCTATTTTATGAGGCATTTTGTTTGTATTCATAACAGACTATCACATTACCAGAGAGAACTGTACATCGATTGTACCTCTATACTGGCTGAATTTTATAGTGTTTATTACATTAAATCTGTTAAAATTTCCTTTCCAATTACTAAGACTCCTCATTGCCTCAGAAATGGAATGCATCCAAACACTGAACTCTATTAATTGAGAAAAAACAGTGCAGTATGTAAATGACTTCAGGGCTTCAAGCGTGTTGAGCATCCTGTGCATTCTAGTCATTTTTATAAATACTTGATAAGGATAATGAATGCTATTGCTCACTTATGCTACTCAATTTCTTGGATTAGTCAACTGCTGAAGTGGCCTGAAAGTGGACATCTCCTTAATGGATGATACGAGAACTGCACAGCCCAGTACTGTTCGTAAAAGTTTTTCAAAGGGTCGAGAGTCATTCTGCATTGAGTGTTTGAGGAAATAACAGACCTCACTGCACACTGAAAAACTGATCCAAACGCTGAAAAACTGTAAATCCTTTTAAGTATGACTCTAAGGCCACTAGAGTTGAGTAGGTATATTGTCTTATCACTGGGTGGCACTGCTGTATCATGCAGGACATAAAATAACTCTCAGGTCTGTAAAAGATAAACCTCCAACTGTGAGATAACATATTTACACACATGATGTAGACTGGGTTTGTTTCAGTAACCACAGTGAGTCTGATTAAAAAGAAGAGAAAGAATGTATGAAATGTATTCAGAGTGAGATAGTGATTTCACACTCAGCGAATCACTGTCCTCCAACATGTTCACACCCTCTTTGCCCCCCCCCCTTTCTTTTTTCTTCTTCTTCTCCTAATCTCATCTCATGCCCTCCCTCCCCTTCTCAAATTCAAGCCAGGATGCGTCACATTAAAGTTTGGATCAATTGTTTGATCATTCCATACAACATTACTGCTACACCCAATTTAGCTGACACGCACCACCACATACTGATGTACACTTGTGCAGCCTATCCCTTATGTTACCTCTGGGATATGCCTGACAAATAACGACACTACTCCTCTGCCAAACCTGAGTCTCCTGCTTGGCAGGGTGTGTGTGTGTGTCTGTGTATGTGTTTGTGTTGCTGGAGAAAAGAAATCGTTGAGGGACATGGGGAGATGTAGGGGACCATTGGCAAGGTTTTTTAGTTGGATTAGTTGGATTGCACATCCTGCAGAGTTATGGATTTTTGACAGAAAAGACAGTTTGCTTCAACCATGTTGTTCAGCAGAATATAAAAAAACAGCATGTTTTCTTTCTTCCCAAGCACAAAACATGTTGTTTAAGGAAAATCAGTTGTTTGTTGGATTCAAGAGAATAAGAAAACAGCAGTTCATAAAATTCAGAGAAGAAGGGAGGAGAAATTAACAATTAACAACAAAGTAGACTGTGAAGTGTTAGACATCCAATTGTGGATATTTTTTGGAAAAAATACTGATAGCTTGTAGCTAAGTGGGTTAACACATTCATGTATAGCACAGGCACTTTTTTAATCTAATGTACTGTAGATATCAGTCGTTGCCTGTCAGAGACAACATTCAGAGAGTTCCAGGACACATCTTGGTCAGGTTGTGTTGTGACAAAAACCTGAGCCTTCTCCACCAGCTCTTCTCAATGTGATTATGGTTAATCTCTAACAACCTCCTGGATGCCTGAGATGATATGTGAATGTGAGCCCAGCCACCCTGCAAAGGATTTCATATGGGCCACTTGTTCTCACAGTTATTCTTAGTGGAAGGTTACAATGGAAAACAACCAGAAAATCTCCTTCAGGCTGAATTCCAGTTTCATCATGACAATCCAGCACAACTTCTGAGTTAATCATGTGGCACTAATTCAACTGCTGACCTTGTGGTCCCCACCAGAGGCAGCATCCCATACAAGTTGGATTTTGCAAAATGAAGTTAGCACACTAAACCTGCAACAAGCACATTCTCATCCCAGTTTACACACTGCTTTGTTATGACATTGTGCATCTCATCCAAATGCATCATTCAGCATCCGACCCCCAAAGCATGGTTAGCATGAAATGGTACCAAACTTAGCAGGTAGTTGTAACGAAAGATAAGCATGTATTTTGTTTCACACAGGGCAAACTCAAATCTCATGAGGTAAAGCTGTGTGTGAGTGGCAAATCAACTTTCATTCGTCTTGAGACTTTCTCGCTTTGTGAACTATGTGCATTAACTTCTCTTTGTGAGGCTTCTATGTTTGCATCGAAAGTAGGCCACACATATCCAGATGCACAAGGACAACCTTTATATGTGGAGGAGATGTGGAGAGATGTGCCAAAAACAGTCGCATTTGATGCCTTATTAATAAGACTGGCTGGCTGGGCACTGGTATTCCAGACAAACTTTATTTTATTTTTCAGCTACCGATGCAATCTTTTTCAAAAGGCTGCATGTACAACACACGAAGAACCACACGACAGATTTGCCTAAGTAAAAAACCCATTTACCTTGTTGCTCCATTTTTTTCACCAAAAAGATTATACGGGTACACACTGGTGTAATGATCTGTGTCTATCTTGCTTTTGTCTTTATTTATTGGCTTTCATTTTATGTATATTTCTGGTTTCTCTTACTGCCGTCTACTGGATTTATTGCACCTGGTCTTGTTTTCCCTGATTGCCTCATTAAGTGTTCAGCCAATCCGTGTTTAGTATTTCCCAGTATTCAGTCCCATGCAATATGATGTTAATTACTCTCACTGAAACCTAATTTAGCACACTGGTCTGTGTATTTAAGGGCCACCTTTTCAGTTCTGCCCTGTCACTAGTGATGTCTGAATGGTACCCCATGGGGCTTTGAACTGTTTGCAAAAATTGTGCCGAAAACTGATTCATTACTCGGCACCCCATACATTGGCAACGTGGGTGCCCTCTTTGGCAGGGTGTCTGTACTGCAACCACACAACGGTTGACATCCGAAAATAATAGAAAAAAAATCCACAATTTTGTTGGGAGGTATAGTTTGTCTGTTAAGAAAATGAAAGCAATGTGGAAATGTGTTCACTGACTGCATATTGTGTGAAAGCAACATGACAGTGTGAATGGTATGGCCCCAAAAGACCGACGCTGTGCTAATTGTGTTTAGAGTTTTGAAAATGTGACTACTGTTTGGACAAACGCTTGTTAGCGACTGAAAAAAACTGTAAGACTTCAGCAGATAAAGATGGACACGAGTGGTGAGACATTTAAATATGATTCCCCAATGTTTCTCAGTGCGGCGTCTGACCTTGATGGTGTATGGCCCGAAGCAGTCTACTCCTGTTGAGAAGAACGCGGGCTTAAGGAGTCGTAGACGGGCAGGAGGTAGGTCTGCCATCAGTGAAAGAACTGGCTTCCCTCTCCATTTCCTGCATTCGGTACACGTAGTTTGATGATGCTCGATGGCCTGCCTCCTGTGGAGAACCCAGTATTGGTGCCTGATTTCAGCAAAGACCCTATCAGGGCCTGGGTGGAATAGACATGCATCCACATCCTGAATGAGGAGTCTTTCCTGCATGGCGAGTGTCCACAAATCCTTTATTGGTTCAAAAATGAAAACGAATGAAAACGAGTAAATATGGGATAACATATGTACATTAATCTAACAGCGAGGAAAGCAATCTGCTTGGCTGACCTTTAGAAAGAATATTTCTGCATCATGAAGGTCAGGTTGAGGTAGGGGGGAAACAGCCGCTGTATATTGAAGGAACTGCTGGGTGGCCTTTACCAGGTTGGTACAGTTATTGAACTGTGTGGCATCTGGTGATTGGCTTGCAGGACTTGCCAGTGTGAGGCCACAGAATATGGTTTGTTTGAGCTCGGGATTGTCGTCTCGCTCTGTAGGAATCAAACGTGATGGCCATCTGTCAGGTGTGTCATGGAGGAATGATGGACCTTGGATCCACCGACTTGGAGCTGCCAGCTCAGCCAAAGTCTTGCCCCGGGTGAGATCATCGGCCAGATTGTTGGCTGAGCGGTCAGGTCTTGGATTTCTGAGACCTTGAACCTGCAGGATTCGGATGTCAACCAAGTCAGGACTGTAGTGGAGTCAGTCAAGAGAAAGGTTTGTGTGATGGTTAGGGTGAGCTCTCAGTGAATGAGAGAGGAAAGCTGGGCTCCTGTAAGGGCTGCACAGAGCTCTCACCTTGGCATTGACTGTTGCTGCATAGGGGCTACTCTAGATCTTGCCATGACGAATGAGACATAGATCGTGTTATCTCTCTTGGTTGTGAGGTATGCTACTGAACCATAGGCTTGTTCAGAGGCATCACAAAAAACATGCAGGGTGTAGTCTGTGGCTTCAGTGGCGATCTCTACAGGGGCATAGGTTGTGGTATGGAGATGTTTGCCAGCTCAGGAAGCTCCCTCTCCCAGTTGGACCAGGCCTCAAGGATGTCAGGAGGGAGGTTTGGGTCATCCCAGCCTCTTTTCTTGGCCAACAGTTTCTGGACCAGAACTTTAGCCTGTGTTGTGTAGTGGATAATTATGCCAAGGGGATCGTATTACTTGGCTAGCACTTTGTACACTTGGCTTAGCAGACTGTGGTGTTGACAGACTCTGGAGACAATTGTTGACATAGAATGACTGTTCAATGGACTGCAACAAGTCCTCATTTTCCTCTGGGAGCTCTTTGCATTTCTCTGCAGTGCAAACATTGCACAACTGGGCTGCTGGTCATGCCAAATGGCAAGACTTGCCATTGATAGATGTCAGGGTTGCTCCTCCCTTTGCAGGTTTCTCCAAACAAACCTCAGCAGTGGCCAGTCCTCAGCAGGAGATGAACTTGATGGAACATCACATGGATGTCTCTACTGATAGCAACAGCACACTGCTGGAATCGTAGGAGGACCCCCAAGAAGTGACGGCCCAAGGGTCGGACCCGGGAAGTAGTTGTTCGTTAAGGGAGAGGCTGGAAATATACGAAGGAAGCAGTCGAAGACCAAGCAATTTTTACCATTATGATGGAAAAGATGGTGATAGGGAATGAACCATGATTCGTTGGAATTCTGCTTTTGAGTTTAGTAACACAACCTCCATCAATGAGCTTTTGGATTTCTGCTTCATAGATTTTAGCTCTGGCCAGGTCTTTTACTAACCTTTGCTCGGTGCTGTGGAGCATTGGCGTGACCGCATCAGCTGTGGCTTTTAGTGGTGTCACCACTCCTTTGCTGTATGTCGCTGACTTTCACCCTCTGGTGTGTGCCTCCAGGATGCTCACAGTCTCTTGTCCAAATGGGATCTCACTACTTGCCATTAGCTTTGAATGGAAGAACGTCAAGCTGCCAAAGACATTCGACGTTTTGGTAGAGATCGTCGGCCCTGGCCTGAGAGCAGTGAAGTATTGTATGAGGTGGTTTGAGAAGTGAGACTATCTGGGCCCTGGAGTGCCCAACCAAGTGCTGTGTGAATGGCTGCTGGTCCACCTGTGGTGCCAAACCTGACAGGCTCCCGGGCTGTGATCAAATGTGTGCAATCTGCACCAATTAGCAGTAGTGGCTGCACCTTACTGAAATTCTGTAGATGGAGACTCCTCGGGTGGTGGTAATATCTTCAAAGCGCTGTCATGGGTTAGGCTTGCGTTGACAGGGTTAGCTGACCAGCAGTAAAGGCACCCTTAACCAGATGTAGTTTTGAGGATTTTGTGAGTGGGGCTACATGGAACTGATGCACCAGTGAGCTGTGTTGTGTCTTGGCAGACTGTTTGCAGAGAAAGTGACTCGACATTGCCAGTTAGTCCCAAATGTCGAGCAGCAGCTGGCAGAATTATTGTGCGCTCAGCGCTGTTGTCAAGTATTGCATAGGTTTCTACTGACTTGCTTTCATGGGTTATTATAACTGGCACCACCTTGAGATACACTTTTTCTCCTTGCTTAGAGTTTAAGAGTGAGGGTCGATTCTTTGGCTTGGTGAGGACATGGAGCACTCTGAGGTGAAATCTCTTGGCATTCACTGCACGGTTTCTTCAAGGTGCAGGCTTGCTGTGCGTTGTTTGGTGCGACCACAATTAAGACAACGCTTGCCATCTCTTATCTACTTCTCGACCTCCTCCAGTGTACACCGGACGATGTTTGGACATTGTGATAAATAGTGCTCATCACTCTTAAAAAGAGGCACATCCGCTTGGGTTTCTGCTGCTTTACCTCTGACCAAAGTGCCCCTGTGGGTTCGCAGTTGTGAGTCTTGTGATCATAATAGCCGTGGTACACTAGATGGATTGGTTACGTGGTTTTGCTATGGGATCCTGTTTGTCTGTCTTAGGGGGTTGCACTCCTTCAAAGCGATGGCGCTGTACCATTTTCACCCACAGTCTAGCTTCTGCCTTGACCTTGAGCCACTCAGAGAGGTCCCGAAGGTTGTATGGGTTGAGGCTGTTGGTGCTGAGGCAGTCATGAGCCTGTAGATGCTCCACAAAGCCGTCTCTTAGCTGTTTTGGGAGTTTACTAAGGAGTCAATCAACAAGGCAAGTCAACTTCACTTCCATCCCATTGGAACCCTCCAGCGATGTCAGCATTCCCACTAGCAGTTCAATACTAAGGGCGAAGCTCTGGAAGGCTTTGGAGGCTCCTGCTTTGAGGTCGGGAGCATTCAGGATTGCTGCAATCTCACTTTGTGTGAGCTGGTGTGGCTGCCCGTATTGTCGCTGAAGGGCTTGCGTCGCGGCTGTGTATGGCTGTGTATAGTGTCTGCAGTACTGGGCGATGAGCCAGGGTTCATCCAGGATCAATTGTTCCATAAGAACTCAATACTAATAATGTTCAGAGTTCAATATGAGGGTTTAATAAGTGGTCGAGTGCCATCTTCAGGTTAGCGAACTCTCTCTCACTGTCATGAACTAATTTTGGCATTTCAGGTACTGGGATTGGTTGCTTAGGAGTCTGGAGAGCATATGGCACTTGTGGCGGTGCAGACTGAGGCTGAGGGGTGTACTGGACCTGTGAAATCTGATATGGTGCTGGGCTAGGGGTTGGAAGCACTAGCTGATTAGCTGACTGGGTTGAAGGAGTAGGCTGATGCTGGTGCACTTGTTGCGGTTTATGGTGGCAGTTGGTACACTGACTGTGTGGGGATGAAATGAGGGGTTTGACACACTGTCAGCTGGGGCATGGCAGGAGTGTATGCTTTTTGGTAATTAGACTGCTGAGGTATGCCTGCTAGGTGTTGGCTTGCTGGCTGGGTAGCAGTTGCGGTGCATAACTGGTATGCTGGTATTAGGGTGAACCGGATACTCGTTTCATACGAATTAAAATGAAAAAGAAGAAAAAAAATTGTTTTGTTGAGTATGACAATTCTGCTTCATGCACACTTTGTAGTTAATTACTTTTTTTATTGCTTGTACTTCATTAATGCACTTTGTGTTTACTCATTCTGTATATAGTTCCTTTAGTATTGTGATCAAAAGCGTTGAATCTCAATTCTGAAGCTCTTCGGTAAATATTCATTCATAGACTTAAGAATATTCATGTTCTGACTCAGTTCCATAAAAAACTTCTGTAAATAGTTCTCTTACTTTTGTGATCAAAAACATTTATTTGAATTTCAATTTTCAGGCTGTTTTGTAAATAGTTTTAAAATAAGCAAAAATACAGCAACTTGTGATCAATCCATATCAATTTTAGACTTAAAACAATGTAGTGATTTAAGCCCCACCCATTTCAGGACAAACCACAACCACTTCTGGTTTAAGCCCCGCCCATTCCGAATACTGATATGGATACAGATAATGTAGATGGTTGAACAGATATAGATACAGATATAGATAGTGGTGTACTCGCTCATCCCTAGCTGGTATGGTCTGTGTTTGGGGTGCAGGCTGCACGGGTGCATACTGATATATGGAGAATCTTCAATCAGTTGTCTCCATCTAACCTTGTCTTCTGCATTCTCTTCTCTCACACCAACTACCTTCATGTCCTCTTTCACTGCATCCATAAACTTCTTCTTTGGTCTTCCTCTAGGCCTCCTTCCTGGCAGTTTATAACTCAGCATCCTTCTACCAATATATTCACTATCTTTCCTATGGACATGTCCAAACATCTCAGTCTGGTCTCTCTTACTTTATCTCCAAAACCTCTAACATGTGCTGTCCCTCTGATGTACTCATTCCTGATCCTATCCTTCCTGGTCACTCCCAAAGAGAACCTCAGCATCTTCATCTCTGCTATCTCCAGCTCTGTCTCCTGTCTTTTCCTCGGTGACACTGTCTCTAGACCAAACAACATTGCTGGTCTCACCACAGTTTTGTACACCTTTCCTTCCATTTTAGCTGAAACTCTTCTATCACACATCACACCTGACACTTTCCTCCACCCGTTCCATCCTGTCTGTACACGCTTCTTCACCTCTTTTCCAAACTCTCCATTGCTCTGGACTGTAGACTTTAAGTACTTAAAATCCTCCACCTTCTTGATCTCTTCTCCCTGTAACCTCACTCTTCCACTTGGGTCCCTCTCATTCACACACATGTACAGTACTCTGTCTTACTGCGGCTAGCCTTCATCCCTCTCCTTTCCAGGACAAACCTCCACCTCTCTAGCTTCTCCTCCACCTGTTCCCCGCTCTCACTACAGATCACAATGTCATCTGCAAACATCATAATTCATGGGGATTCCTGTCTAAACTCGTAAGGCATCCTGTCCATCACCATTGTGAACAAGAAGATCTATAAAAACAAAATGCAGCTCCCTCTGGCCGTACTCCCTCTGTAGTACTCTTTTTTTGGCATGACACCATACTGCTGCTCACAAATGCTCACTTCTGCCCTTAGTCTAGCTTCAACTACTCTTTCCCATAGCTTCCTTGTATGGCTCATCAGCTATATTCTTCTGTAGTTGCCACAACTCTGCACATCTCCCTTGTTCTTAAAAATTGGCACCAGCACACTTCTCTATTCCTCAAGTATCTTCTCACTATCTAAGATCCTGTTGAACAACCCAGTCAGAAACTCTATTGCCACCTCTCCTAGACACTTCCATACCTCCACAGACCGACTGCCTTTCCACTCTTCATCCTCTGCAATGCCCTCCTCACTTCATCCTGGTAGTGATCCTACCAGGATCCCATTCATTGAGAATGAGGACGCCCTCTTTGCCAGGGTGTCTGTACTGCAACCACACAACAATCAATGAGCCCAGAAAACCGCACTTTGACATTTCCTGTAATGCACATATTTTCTGAATAAAACCGAATATAATCTAATTCAGTGTGTTAATCCTTGCTTGCTATTTTGTAGCCATATATGATAGGAACTTGCTTTATGATCGTTGGTCCTTGCAGGGTTCAGTAAAGCAATAAGAGATATAGATAACATGTTCATGCATGTATAGTCAATATAAATATATTCATATATAGTTGTGTCCATCCATCTATCTTCCTCCGCTTATCCGGGGTCGGGTCGCGGGGGCAGCAGCTTAAGCAGGGAAGCCCAGACTTCCCTCTCCCTAGCCACTTCGTCCAGCTTCTCTGGGAGAATCCCAAGGCGTTCCCAGGCCAGCCGGGAGACATAGTCTCTCCATCGTGTTCTGGGTCACCTCCCGGTAGGACGTGCCCAGAACACCTCACCAGGGAGGCGTCCAGGAGGCATCCCAACTAGATGCCCGAGCCACCTCATCTGGCTCCTCTCGATGCGGAGGAGCAGCAGCTCAACTCTGAGTCCTTCCCAGATGACCAAACTTCTCACCCTATCTCTAAGGGAGAGCCCGGACACCCTTTGGAGGAACTCCTTTATGCCACTTGTATCCGGGATCTCGTTCTTTCGATCACGACCCAAAGCTCGTGACCATAGGTGAGGGCAGGGACATAGATCGACCAGTAAATCGAGACCTTTGCCTTTCGGCTCAGCTCCTTCTTCACCACGACGTACCGATACCGATTCCGACGCTGCACCGATCTGCCTGTCGATCTCCCGTTCCATCGTACCCTCACTCGTGAACGAGACCCCGAGATACTTGAACTCCTCCACTTGGGGCAGGATCTCATCCCCAACCCGGAGAGGGCACTCCACCCTTTCCGACTGAGGACCATGGTCTCAGATTTGGAGGTGCTGATTCTCATCCCAACTGCTTCACACTCGGCTGCGAATCACTCCAGTGAGAGTTGGAGATCATGGCTTGATGAAGCCAACAGGACCACGTCATCTGCAAAAAGCAGAGAAGCAATACTGAGGCCTAAAAACCGGACACCCTCAACACCTTGGCTGCGCCTAGAAATTATGTCCATAAAAGTTATGAAAAGAATCGGTGACAAACGGCAGCCTTAGCGGAGTCCAACCCTCACTGGAAACGAATCTGATTTACTGCCAGCAATGCGGACCAAACTCTGACATCGGTCGTACAGGGACCGAACAGCCCTTATCAAGGGGTTCAAGACCCCATACTCCCGAAGCCCCCCCCACAGAACCCCCTGAGGAACACGGTCGAACGCCTTCTCCAAGTCCACAAAACACATGAAGACTGGTTGGGCGAACTCGCATGCACCCTCAAGGACCCTGAGGAGGGTGTAGAGCTGGTCCACTGTTCTACGGCCAGGACGAAAACCACACCGCTCCTCCTGAATCCGAGATTTGACTTCCCGACGGACCCTCCTCTCCAGAACCCCTGAATAGACCTTGCCAGGGAGGCTGAGGAGTGTGATCCCCCTGTAGTTGGAACATACCCTCCGGTCCCCCTTCTTAAAAACGGGGACCACCACTCCAGTCTGCCAATCCAGAGGCACTGTCCTCGACGTCCACGCGATGTTGCAGAGGCGTATCAACCAGGACAGCCTGTACAACATCCAGAGCCTTTAGGAACTCCGGGCGGATCTCACCCACCCCTGGGGCCCTGCCACCGAGGAGCTTTTTAACCACCTCGGTGACCTCAACCCCAGAGATAGGAGAGCCCCCCTCAGAGAACCCAGGCTCTGCTTCCTCATGGGAAGGCGTGTTGGTGGAATTGAGGAGGTCTTCAAAGTATTCTCCCCACCGAGTTACAACGTCCCAAGTTGAGGACGTTGCCCCAACCCCACCATACACAGTGTTGATGCTGCACTGCTTCCCCCTCCTGAGACGTCTAATGGTGGACCAGAATTTCCTCAAAGCCGTCTGGAAGTCGTCCTCCAAGGCCTCACCGAATTCCTCTCATGTCCGAGTTTTTGCCTCAGCAACCACCAAAGCTGCATTCCGCTTGGCCAGCCAGTACCCATCAGCTGCCTCAGGAGTCCCACAGGCCAAAAAGGCCTGATAGGACTCCTTCTTCAGCTTGACGGCATCCCTTACCACCAACGGGTTCTGGGGTTGCCGCCACGACAGGCACCAACGACCTTACGGCCACAGCTGCGGTCGAGCTGCCGCCTGGACAATGGAAGCGTGGAACATGGTCCACTCAGACTCAATGTCCCCCACCTCCCCCTGGACGTGGGTGAAGTTAGAAGGAGTTTCAACTCCCACCCTGGAGGTGGGAGTTGAAACTCCTTCTAACAGGGGATTCCGCCAGGCTTTCCCAGCAGACCCTCACAATACGTTTGGGTCAGGCATCGGACAGGCATCTTCCCCCACCACCAGAGCCAACACATCACCAGGTGGTGATTGGTTGACAGCTCCGCCCCTCTCTTCACCCGAATGTCCAAGACATGCAGTCGCAAGTCCGATGACACGACCACAAAGTCGATCATCGAACTGCGGCCTAGGGTGTCCTGGTGCCATGTATGACATGTATGGACACCCTTATGTCTGAACATGGTGTTTGTTATGGACAGTCCGTGACGAGCACAGAAGTCCAATAACAGAACATCACTCGGGTTCTGATCGGGGGGGCTATTCCTCCCAATCCCGCCCTTCCATGTCTTACTGTCATTGCCCACGTGGGCATTGAAGTCCCCCAGCAGAACAATGGAGTCCCCAGTGGGAGTGCTCTCCAGCACCCCCTCCAAGGACTCCAAAAAGGGTGGGTTCTCTGAACTGCTGTTTGGTGCATAAGCACAAACAACAGTCATGACCCATCCCCCCACCTGAAGGTGGATGGAGGCGACCCTCTTGTCCACCGGGGTGAACCCCAATGTACAGGCGCCAAACCGGGGGGCCATAAGTATACCCACACCTGCTCGGCGTCTCTCATCATGGGCAACTCCAGAGTGGAAGAGAGTCCAACCCCTCTCGAGAGGACTGGTACCAGAGCCCAAGCTGTGTGTGGAGGTGAGCCCGACTATATCTAGTCAGAACTTCTCGACCTCACACACAAGCTCGGGCTCGTTTCCTGCCAGAGAGGTGACATTCCACGTCCCAAGAGCCAGCTTCTGTAGCCGGGGATCAGATCGCCAAGGTCCCCGCCTTCGGCCATCGCCCAGCTCTCAATGCACCCGACCCCTATGGCCCCTCCCACAGGTGGTGAGCCCATGGGAAGGGGGACCCACGTTGTCCTTTCGGGCTGTGCCCAACCGGGCCCCATGGGTGCAGGCCCGGCCACTAGGCGCTTGCTTTCGAGCCCCACCTCCAGGCCTGGCTCTAGAGGGGGCCCTGGTGACCTGCGTCTGGGCAAGGGAAAACGTGGTCCATTGTTTGTATTCATTCATTGAGGGTCTATGAGCCATCCTTTGTCTGGTCCCTCGCCTAGGACCTGTTTGCCATGGGTGACCCTGCCAGGAGCAAAAAGCACCAGACAACTTAGCTCCTAGGATCATTGGGACACACAATCCCCTACACCACAAAAAGGTGACGACTCAAGGAGGCGATATAGTTGTGTGCGTGAGTTAAATAGGATGACTATTGTGACTAGAAAAAAAAACAAGGTTGTGAGATAGAAGTCTGAATCCTGAGACATTATCACAGCAGCACCACGAGCTTCATTCTCACATCTGGCTCGGTAATGCCTCATCATTGATGATATGTTGTTACTGTATGTTATGTTACAAGTGGAGGTATGTTATGTTTATGTTGTTTCCCCTTGGTTTATATTTGTGTTCACCAGATCCGTTCCTTCTCAATAGGTTTCACCTGTGTGATCATTCTAAGGCCTGCACAGCTGAAACCAGTTGCTCTCCAATCAAGAACTCACCAATCATCTCTCCCCTGTTTTCTATATCAGTTCAGTTGTTTGCTTTGTGGAGAGAGGTGGCAGCTCTCATCTTTGGCTTGTGTTGTTTGTGTTGTCTTGTTTTTCCAGCCTTGTTACAGTTTGGTTATAATTTTGTTCTTTGACCATGTGTTTGTTTGTTTTTTTGATGTTAATTTAATTTTATCTTTTCTTCTCTCCTTGGATGGGGCCAGAGCCAAGAGGTAGGGAACTTAGTTACACACCTGCAGGTATATATCATGTTCCCACCTCACGTAGTCAACCCTCTGTTATACACACTAGCTAGAGTGATGGCACTAACCTTTGTATTTTTGGGGCACTATGGTGCCTGTTTTGTTAGGGTTAGTTTGGGGTTATTTTGGAAGAAGGGTTTAGTTTTTTTGGAGACTTTTATTTAGTGACCAGTGCATAGCTTAGGGGGATGGGGTCTATGTGTGTTCTGTGTCCCGTGGAGAAGTTTTGGTTTTGTAAATAGATTGTTGTTACTTAGTAACTTTGGTTGTCCTGCCTCCTTCAAGTACACCCGCGCTGTCTTGTGTTATGCTGGCGGCTTGACCATCTAAGGAGGGCGTAACACTGTACATCGGGTGCTTGAACAAAGCAAATGCTTCACCTGCAAATTAAAAATGACGTGTGTGGTTTATTATTTTCTACTGTTTCAGGAACAGCCTGAAAATAATTCTTATAAATTAAAACCTACTTTGTTCAGCGGCACCACTTCTAAATGCTCCCAGACTTGGGATCTCTTTGTGGTTGGATCCATTGTAAAGCAATTATGATGCAAACTGTCAGCAATCCGCACCCTAATCTGATCAATACAAGGGATACTGACGCAATAGGCAGTGCGCCGCGCTGTTTCGTCCATTTTAAACACTCTGGGACCGGCCAGTGTTTCAGATCACCATGGATTCGGACCACCAAACTGGTTCCACCTGGTGAATGGAGCGCTTAGTGTTTTGGAGCACTTGAGTGTGCCAAACGTCATCAGTCACGTGGTTCTCCATGTTTGAAACAGGCTTCGGTGCAATGGTTCACATGGGAACGCCCATCGAGTCCAGGATGTGTATCGCAGCACCGGAACAAAGTGGACATCACTACGTGTTGCAGTGTAATTCAGAATTTGTTTGAGCAGAGAGCCTCGTGTGCCGATCGCTAATGTTACTCCTTGACCATTTTTGTACAACCAAAATGTTTTCCTTGTGTAGTCTGTTCTTTGCTGGATTTGACCCTTGTCTGTTTGAACTACTATTTTTGTCTTTGATGCCTTGTGTATGACCTTCGGCCTGTCTGTCATTTTACAGTTTTGCCTGCCTCCTGTGTACCATTCTGAAACTGGTTTTGACCCCTGCCTGGATTTTTACTACGAGTTTTAGATATCCCTCTGGTGCTGCAATCCTTGTGTTATTCTAGTTTGAAACGGACTGATTAAAGGCCTTTTATTTTGTGACACTGACTCTCACGCCTGGTTCCTTTGGAAACCTGGTAGATGATTCTTTGCATGCTCTAATGCATGCTGGGAAATGGCTTCTTTTATTTTTGATAATTTAACAGGATTTAGTCATTATAGCACGTGCCAAACTCAAGGCCAAATGTGGCCCGCGAAAACATAACAGGTCAGAGTGTCTAAACATAAATAGGTCTTTGACCGAAGCTACATTTCCCACATTGCAGTAATTAAGCCCATTTTAACAATAACAAAAACATTTCTAACAAAGCTAATGTCATAACTCGTGTTTGATGTTGTTTTTCTTTATTCACTTGGATGGTTTGATCCTTGATTGATGGAGTTATATGGATTTCATAACCTGAAAAATTAAAAAGATTGTTAGAGCAAACAAACAAATGTATTTTTTCTGTGCAAACTGTTATGTTTGTAACTTCAATAAGTAATAAATTCTGTGGTAATTAACATTGTGGAGTAGTTTACATTACATTGAGCTACATTTAGTTAAATTTCTAAGTTACATCTCGTCCTTTGACGACAGCCATTGTGGCTGATGTGGCCCCCGGTGAAAATGAATTTGACACCCCTGCGTTACTGGAGGGCTGTGCCTCTCACCACAAGGGATAGAGTTCAGAGTCCCTGACAAGTTCAGGGATGTGATAGTGGCGAAATCAAATGAATGAGGAGAAGTGAAAGAAGGATGGCAGCATGTCCACCCAAACCAAATAAATCCAACGACGGTAGAAAATAAAGCAGAGTGAACTCATGAATGATCAAGATGTACAGGTGATATTCTAGCTCTTGTCTAAATGAGTGCTACAATGGAGAGAAGCAGTGAAAGAGGAGAGCAGTTAAGGCCGATACAGCTAAGAAACAGATGCTTTAATTAGCAGACAGAGAACTGTCTGTAGTAGTGTGTGTGTGTGTGTGTGTTTGATGATGTTAATTAGATGAAGTGTAAGATGAAATGCAAGGGAAAATCAACAAAGTGGCATCTCCGTGAAGGTTAATCACCACCCATGTATTCTCAACCGTTTTTCTTCTCTGATCCCTTTTTTCTGAGCATCGGCAGCGGGGGGAAAGAGGAAATAAGCAGGAGACTAAGAATTGGAATAAAGGGGCAGAATAACTCTCTGTAATCAAACCTGTAGCTCAAAGCAGCTTTATTAGTGCTGGGTGACCAGAAACAGAGGGAATCAGTTCAAGCCTGTGCTTCATTGTACAGACCAGATGTGGGTAGAATGTCTGACATGTCTGCCAACCAAAACTGAGTGTCTGATTTTTGACGTCTCGCCTGTGGCCTGGATGAGACTCAGATTATTTACATGGGTGAAAATTTGCAAACCCTGATGCGTTGCTCAGTGGAGAAGAATATGGTAACTTGAGACAGTTTTAACACAAAAGGTCATTTGTTATGGATAAAATGTTATAGAACTCAATGTGTTTCGTACCTATGGAAATTAAACAAGTTAAAATAATTTTTATGGTTTTAGGGCAGTGAGTCATCAAAAAGATTAATTTAATTTCACTATTTACTGACCACAGAGGAAAGAGCCATCAGGACTGTAATAGGAGCAAAGTTCAAAAGCCAACATCTGTGATGGTACTGACGTGTATTAGTGCCCAAGGCATGGGCAAGTTACACATTTGTGAGGGCACCATTAATGCTGAAAGGTATGTAACCGGGTGGAAATATGAAACCTAACTGTTGCCAAAATATGTGGGAAAAAAACATTAAAATATGAGAAACATGTTAAACTTACGTTCTTTCATTTAGAGCACCCTTTTTATTTTAATTCATACATTTATCATTCAATCCAAACAACCTTTCTTAATCTTCTTTTTCATTTATAATTTGAATTTATCCCAGAGGTCTTTTGCTTCAGTAGGTGGTCCTGTGAGAAAAACTTTTAAAAGTGATTTCCATTGGTTCGTTTCAGTTGAGCTGAGTTGCTAATGCTAGGGCAACGTATCTCCCGCTCCCTTCACACGAGGAGCGCGATAATAGTGTGAAAACGAAACTGAGAGCACAAGACAGTACAGAGACACGGAGAATTAATATGTGATAAAAAACTTGTAAAAAATAGTCTTTATGTTGGTATGAGAGACTGTGCGAGCAGATAAAAGGTTTGTGAACCACTGAAGCGACCCTGGGAACATCCAAGTGTTTGTTTTATTACTTTCTTGTCCCGGCTGGGTTTTTTTTTTGATACCCTGAGATTCTGGACCCTGGATTGGGATGATTCTCTCCCTGACGAGGAGATGGCAAGCTACCTCCGAGCGAGCATCTGGACTGAGGAGGGACCTTCCCATTCTTCGTGCGCTGTCCTGCCAGAGTAGTAGGGCTGGGGAAAGGGACTTCCTAGGACAGTTGAACTGAACTATTTTTTGGGAAAAATATTTATTTTATTTCATTAAGGGTGCACCCAGTAAAAAACAAAAGACATTTCAAACAACACTAAAGTGACGGCCAGCAGTGATTTTAAATTGTTTATTTCTTAAAAGTGTTAATACAGGGTTGCTGAAACTGACCCGTGTGTTCTCGCTCTTTTACTCATTGCGTGTCAAACCTTTTTCTAACTTAGCCCTACGAACCTAGTGTGTACTTATCTGTAAAGGGGGTTACAGGTACATACAGGTTTTTGGAGCAACATGTGTTGGCATCCAAGTAGGGGCGTCTTTTTCATGGACGCTCCGACTTATTTCAGCAAGACAATGCCAAGCCACATTCTTGCACATGTTACAACAGCGTGGCTTCATAGTAAAAGAGTGCGGGTACTGGACTGGCCTGCCTGTAGTCCAGACCTGTCCCCCTTTGAAAATGTGTGGTGCATTACGAAGTGTAAAATACAACAACGGAGACCCCAATCTGTCGAACAACTTAAGCTGTACATTAAGCAAGAACGGGAAAAAAATTCTACCCGAAAAGCTTCAAAAATTGGTGTCCTCATTTCCCAAACATTTACTGAGTGTTGTTCAAAAGGAAAGGTGATGTAACACAGTGGTAAAATGCCCCTGTGCCAACCCTTTTGGCCAATGTGTTGCTGGCCATTACATTCTAAGATGATTATTTGCAAAAGAAAATAAAGTTTCTCATTTTGAACATTAATTGGCGGTGCACTGGCATCACGCCCGGAGTTTCCCCCGCCTCAAGACCTCAGTCAGCTGGGATAGGCATCCAGCCCCCCACGACCCAACCACAGCAGATGAAGCCGTTGATGAATGAATTTGAACATTAAAATATCTTGTCTAGTTAAATTGTTGTCCGTCTTGCATATTAGTTTTTCTCTATTGCTAAAACACATTTCACCACACTGCCCCTCTATTTTCCCACAACTCTAACAGAAAACACTTTCCTCAGCACTATTCACACAACTGCATTGTCTTTTCAAAACCAACCCATATACTCCAAAACAGGTTGCCTAAATGTTCAAAGTCGCACAAGCACACCAAAACAATTGCAACTATGCTCAAAGTCTCACATATTCTCAAAAGTAAACCTTGACAATACTCTCAGTCCTGCAAAATGTAAACACTACTGGCATCATTACACACACATACCAAAAAAAATTCAAAACGCAATGTTCAGAGTGTGTGACTGTTCATTCTACAGTTTCACAACTGCCAGGACACATTTTAGAAACTCATACATATGTGTATTTTCAAATATTGTATTGGGCACATACTCTAGATTTGTGTGTTTACAATAGGAATAGTTACATAAGAAAATGCAGTTATCACAACTCAATGTAAATGTATAGCACTGTAAACACCATGGAGGATCCATTGCACACAATCATACAATTGAAAACACAATGTTGAGGTATAACGTTTTTTATTTTAATGTACAGTATTACAAAATAAACACCCATGGTTTTGAGGACAAACCATGGGTCCATGAATTAGAAAATGTTTACAGCAAGAATATAGTGAAAATAGCCCATCTACAAGCCTCACTTCTACAAGCTCACAACAAACATTGTAGATCTGCCATTTACACTAGTTTGGGTCCTGGGAGAATGTCTCATTTCCCTTTTGGGTCACTGGCCAAAACGTGAATAAAGACTCAACTCATTGGTCGGCATCATGTCATAGGGCTGGGTCAGGCCACAGGGCCTCATCAACATCACATGCAATATTATCCATGGCCAGGCAACGTGGGAAGAATGCCCTGGAATGCCACATCCAGCCTTGGAAGGCCTCCGCACGCACATCATCACAGGCCAGGTCCATAGCCGTGAGAAGATTCTCTCTGGTGTAGAGTTGGCGGTCATAGACCTTCCACCGCCATGATGAAAGAACCCTTCTATGGGGTTTAGAAATGGAGAGTATGGGGCAGGACACACATGATAAATTGCTGGTTGAGTTGAACCACTCTCTGACCTGGATGGTGCGGTGGAAACTAACCATTGTCCCAGACGATTACATAGATGGGAAGATCTGCTGCCCAGGATTCTGCTGGTCATGGATGGGATGATCTGCTGGTCTACCTTTCTGATGGTCACGATTATGAAGAACATCTCTGAGCTCCCCCAGGAAGGTGAGGAGACGATCTGCATTAAATGACCCGAGGAGAGCACGCCGGGTGGAGAAGGCCTTGGGAATTCATTGCAGCACAAAGGGTGATGTTCCCTCCTCGTTGGCCCAGAACATCTACAATAGCTCTGTGCCCAATGAGGTTACTGCCTCCTCTTATGAGGTTGAGCCGGCCTCATCCACACAATATATATTCATGGAGTTCTGGCCATGGAGTCCAACCTGAAGATTGTCTGTGGAAACAAAGTGTTTTCAGCCGTTTAGAAAGGCAGTCAAAACAGTACATTATGATAGAATACAGTACTGTACTGTAGGCCACTACGCAAAACAGTATGTACACCCACTGTACTGTAAGTTGTGTACATGGATTGTATACTTGCACATACTGGTGACGGAGGTATTTGACTGTCAGTTGCGCTGAAAGGGTACTCTATAAATCTGCTTCATGCGCACCCTCTGGCGCTGGATGACTCGGTGTATAGTGCTCAGGCTGACAGCTTCAGTGTTGGGAAAGTTCACGTTGTCAGAAATGATGTTGTCCTGCATTCCCTTAGCCAGATGATATTGTTCTACCGAACCATTTCGACAATCAGGAGCTCTTGGGCTGCAGTGAATATGGCACCCCTCCCACCTGCATGTGGCGGTCTTTCAACTCTAAATAAAAATAATTTGGTCTGTTTAGAGATAGTCCTTACAGTACACACTTATACTGTAACCATGGTTGCAATGGTTCTAGGTGAAAATGAAGGCTTGCCCCTCAACTGTACTCCGAGTTTACAGTAAATACTGTAAAGGTAATGAAACATGCCTTTTACAGAATTATACACAGTAAATACTGTAAAATGAAGGCATGCATTCAATACATGGACATCTTTTTTCAGCAAACTGTGGCGAATCGAATTGCACTCCACTATACAGTATTACTGTGCTGTGTAAATATCTACTGTAGTGACCAAGAAATACTACATTCAGTACCTGTTGTGTTCTCTGAAGGCCCGAATAATGGTGGCCAGTGAATATCTGCTGATATTCCTTGGCCTACTCCTCTCCCTCCTTGGCCTGCTCTCTCCCTCCTTGGCCTGCTCCTCTCCCTCCTTGGCCTGCTCCTCTTCCTCCTTTGACAAGGACTCTTCTACCTTGCCCATCCATTGTTAGAACATTCAGCAAACTCTGCAATCTGCACTGACTTATATAGGCGTGGCTACCTCATTTGCAACAAGTGTGTTCAATTTTGAGTCGTTGTGTTTACAGTTTTTTTCAGTCGCTAGCAAGCGCTTACCCATACTTCAAATACGTTTTCCAACCTGAAGATTGTCTGTGGAAACAAAAGTGTTTTCAGCTGTTTAGAAAGGCAGTCAAAACAGTACATTATGATAGAATACATTATGTACTGTACTCTGAACACAGACTCACATCTTGTCACGTGTGGCGGGATGTGGGACCCAAATGCAGGACACCAAAGCGAATCAGCCAAGAATTAGAAAAAACAAGACAGATTACCAGGAACCAAACACGAGCAATGAAAACAGCTCTGAGCTCTCATTGAGCCAGGCTTAAAAAGCCTTAGAGTCGTTAGCCCAAAACAAGTTCAGGTGAGATGATCACCCCGGTGTGTGGATGAGCTTCAGGTGTGGAGCCGTGACTCCACCCACCAGCTGGCCTCTCCCTGCACACACCAGCACTGCCACGCCGACCGTGACACATATAGAAAACACAATTGACCATATGGTTAATTTTCTTCTCAAAAACACATTTTGTTAAATAAACACTAACTCTTCATTTAAAATAGAATACACCCTTTTCTGTACACACACTTTACAAAACACTGGATATTTGACTCAAATGAAATTACTGTGTCAAACAATAATCCTTGGTTTCACTTCATAAGGTACAATGCAGTCAATCAAAGTACACCAGGTTTCAAATACTGGGTACTGTTGAAATTATAAAAATTGCATAGACTTTTATGTTCAGTTTTACTGGTATTTGCATGGACAATGTACCCAATGTCTTGGTTGGGACTGTATGTCCACATGTAATGTTCACATTAAAAGCATTCCAGTAAAGAGCAAATCAGTTTTTTTTTCCTTACAATTTATTACAGGAGGTACAGTAAAAATACTGTTTACAATATGATAGAAAAGAAAAAGCTTACAGTGAACAAATAACCATGAAACCCACAAGAGCGTTCTGAAACAAAAAATACAACAACACCACAAAGCCAGAAAAAAAGGGGGGCGTAAAAAAAACACAAAATTACTGTCTCTAATCTCTATGATCTCTGATATCATCCAAGGCGATGCACCTGGGATAGAACCTCTTGGTATGTTAGATCCACCCTTGGCAGTGATCAGCTGTGTGTCAATGGGGGGGCAGTGACTCAGTGGTAGAGCGGGTCGTCCAATGTTCCAAGATTGGCGGTTCAATTCCCGCTCCCACCCAAAAATACCCGGATTGTGAGCTGACGGTGGGAGGTGTCAGCTCACTTCCAGAGCACTGCCGACGCGCCCTTGAGCAAGGCGCCGTCCCCCCTTACAAGTTGCACTTTTGGGTGCACCATAAAGGAGCTGCCCGCCACTCTACCCCCCCCCTGCATGGGTACAGGACCCCTGTGTGTGTGTGTGTGTGTGTGTTCAGGGCCTGTACACACTAATACTGTATATGCACGTATGAATTACTAACACTAGACTGTGCCACTAATTTCCCTTTCAGGATTAATTGAGTATATAAAATAAGAAAAATATAAAAAATAAAAAAATATTCATTGTTTGTTTAGCAGCTGCGATATAATGTTTTTTGAGACTGATATCATTGCAGAAGCGAGGTTTTTATACTGTATTTAAGGTTTGGAATCTTGTTGTTGCTATTGTGGGATGTTGTGTGTTAACATTAGAAAATAATAGAAAAACAATCCACAATTTTGTTGGGAGGTTAGCTTGTCTGTTAAGAAAATAAAGCAATGTGGGAAAAGTGTTCACCTGACTGCAATATTGTGTGAAAAGCAGCATGAAATTTGTGAATGGTATGGCCCCAAAAAACTGATGCTGTGCTAATTGTGTTTAGAGTTTTGAAATTGACTACTGTTTGGACAAACGTTGTTAGTGACTGAAAAAAACTGCAATCAAGGACACAAGGTATGTTCATTGTGTTAAAGTTTTGCTGACTGTGGGTAGCATTTTGCATTAATGAGCTTCACAACGCATGTTTGAGCAGATATATATTTGCAGAATGTGTTTTAGCAAGACAAAATGTGTTTAGAGTTTTGAGAAAAGTGAATGAGGTTTTGTGAAACTGTGTCTACAAGAGAAATGTGTTTCTGGCTGTGGGAAATGGGGGTTCTTTTAAAAAACGTGTTTAGGGCAACTGGTCGTTAGGTTTAGAGTATGGTGAAATGTGTTTTAGCAATAGAGTAAAACTGTATTGCCACAGTAAGTCCCTCATTACTCGTGGTTAATGTATTCCAGGACCACCTTCAAAAAAACGAAATTCCGCAATACAGCGACTAACTATTTATTTTATTATGTAGGGTTATTTGAACCCTCCCCATACTGATATTAAATCACCTTATATCTGCATTATCTTTTCCCACACGCTTATAGACTGTTTAAAAAATACTTTTAAGGTGGTTCTTTAATACACAGAAGTGCACTGCGTTGGTGAGTCAGCGTTCACATGGGTGCTGTCAGCCAATAGCATGTGCGTATGACGTGACTACCTACTAAAAATCCATATGTAGTGAAAGCTGTGCATCTTGAAGCAATGGGAATACCGTGTTCTGTTTTTATGTATGATTTACACAACATGTCAACTTCACTGGGTTTGGGTTTTGGACATAGTAGACCTGTTTCACAAAGCAGGTTTAATGGAAACCTGGGTATGTTACCCTGAAATCAGGGAAAACCAGGGTTTTCAGTTTCACAAAGGGAGGTAACTTAACCCAGTGTCAGTCTGTTTAGGAAGCGAGCTAAACTGAACCTCTGGTCAGACTCTCTGAAGCTAACCTGGTTGGGAGCAGGTTTATTCCAGTAACCCAGGGTTTCTGATTCCGCCTCCTTCACAGCTGCTCGCGTGGCTTCATTTCATGGTTCTGTTGGACGGAGAATTTGACCAATGTTCGGTTTTACAAAAACCGTATTTTAGATGTATTTCACAGGCGAACATGTCATGAGGATCCCATTGATGGAGTGGAGTTTCAGTGGAGTTTAAGCATTAATTCACAGGGAATTAAATATTTTTGTAGATAAACTAACATATCCAGAGGTGATACTGCAGGCTACATTTCAACCTTTATATGTATAACGCTTAATCACATCAGCAGACTTTTCAAAGAGCTTTAACAGACGGAAAAACCGAACAGGACCCTCAAGAGCAAGCATAAGCGACAGCGGTGGGGAGGAATTCCACTCATTTCTAATGTGAAGACGAAGTGGTCCTGGTCGGTTCCTGACTCACGGATGTATGATGAGTCTTACCTGAGCAACAGACTGTAATGTGGTCAGTAACCTAAAGATTAGCACAATAATTCACTTGTCTCTGTTCCACTCTAATAAATCTACTTTACATTACAGGAAAGTTTAATTTAATTTAATACATTTATAATCCCCGAAGGGAGATTAAGAACAACACTCTAGTTTTTGTGAGTCAATCAAATCACACGCATGCATATTAGTGTGTACAGGCCCCTGGAATACACACAACCACACACAAGGGGGCCTGTAGGCATGCAAGGGAGGTAGAGTGGCAGGCAGCTCCTTCTTGGTGCACCTCAAATGAGCAGTTTGTAAAGGAGACAGCACCTTGCTCGAGGGTGCCTTGGCAGTGCTCCGGAGGTGAGCTGACACCTCCCACTGTCAGCTCACCTCCGGGTATCTTTTTTTTTTGGAGGGCGGGAGCGGGAATCGAACCGGCAATCTTGAAATCATAGGACGACCCACTCTACCGCCCGCTTTATCACTGAGCCACTGCCGCCCCGAGTTTGATGGTTTTTTGCTGGGGGACAGGGTTTACCCATGCCATCCGAGGTTGCTAACCCCATACTAACGCAGGCTCCCAACAGTACTTCAAATGGGTTCACTGCAGGACAAGAACCCAGATGGAGATGACCATAGGCCAGCTGAAAGCCCGTTTCCAGTGCCACCGACACCCCAGGATGATTCCTGAACGAGCCTGTCAAATAAATGTGTTTTTCATACTATTGTCACTGTCAGAGGATAATAACACCCTATCCCACAAACTTAAGACCCTGATTTATTTTATTTAACCTTTATTTAACCAGGCAAGCAATTAAGAACAGGTTCTTATTTACAACTGCAGCCTGAGCAAAGAGCAGTGGCCCTTAGAGGTGTGGGGGAGGGGAGGAAGGCTGAAATAAACACAGAGTTATACATTATACAGAAATATAAATAAAAAATAAATACAATACAAAAGAGAACGAGAGCGAGAGAAAGAGAGAGAAAGAGAGAGAGAGGCACTCAACAAGTGCAGCTGTCAACTATAATTTCATGCAGGTTATGTTTAAAAGCAGTGAGTGACATGGGGACAGTGAGTTTGAGGGTGTTTTGAAAAGTGTTCCAATCATTAGCTGCAGCAAATCGAAAAGCACTGTGACCAAAGACAGTACGGGCTTTAGGGATGGAGAGTTTGATGAGCTTACTGGACCTAAGATTGAGGGCAGAATGGGAGAGGTGTAGAAGGGAGGAGAGGTAGGGAGGTGTTTTTCCAAGTATGAATTTGTAAATGAGGTGAAGCCAGTGGTGGAGCCGTCTGGTTTGGAGGGATGTCCAATCTACCAGGTTGTACAGGTCACAGTGGTGAGTTCTGAATGGAGCGCCTGTGGCAAAACGGATGGCAGAGTGGTGGAAAGTGTCAAGTTTGCTAAGAGTAGATTGGGAAGCCATCTTATAGATGGTGTCACCATAATCAAATATGGGCAGGATGGTCATTTTCACAAGCATGCGTTTGGCTGATTGGGTGAAGGAGGCCTTGTTCCAGTAGAGGAAGCTCAGGCGAGCTTTGACTTTTGATTGCAAATGCATAATGTGGGTGGTGAAGGAGAAGGATGAGTCCAACCAGAGACCGAGGTATTTATAGCTGGTCACAAACTCCAGTTCAGAGCCATCGGCACAGAGGATTTTAGGGGCAGTGGTGGAGTAATGTTTCCGGTCAAAAATAATGCATTTGGTTTTCTTGGTGTTGAGTGAAAGATGAAGGCCATGAAAGTACTGTTCGACAGAAGTGAGACTGAGCTGTAGTGTGGATGCTGCAGAGTGAAGAGAAGGGCCCGCTGAGTATAAGATGGTATCATCAGCATATAGGTGAATCTTGGAATTACCGGCATGCTTGGCTACATTGTTGATGTAGATGGAGAACAGCGTTGGGCCCAGGATGGAACCTTGAGTCACACCTTTCATGATGGTAAGAGGGTCAGACAAGACATTTACAGACTTTACTTGCTGAACTCTGTTGTTTAGGTAGCTAGCGAACCAATTGCAGGAATGTGATGACAGACAGTGGATGACAAAGTCGAAGGCTTTGGATAAGTCAATAAAGGCAGCAATGCAGATCTGTTTGGAGTCCAAGGAGGTAACAACATCATCCAGAATCTTCAGAGTAGCTGTGGTGCACCCATGGCCAGGCCGGAACCCAGACTGTAGGTTGGATAGAATATCATTTGAAGCAATGAAGTGGCTGAGCTGTCTATGAACCATGGCAGGATGGATACAGGTCTGTAGCAGTTGGGGTCAGAGATAGAGCCACCTTTAAAGAGTGGGAAGTCCAGTCCAGTCTGAAGGAAAAACAGACAGCTCCAGAGACATGTTGAATAGATACAAGATAGGGTTGACAATGACGGGAGCAGCAATTTTTAAAAATAAGGGGTCGAGCCCATCAGAGCCAGCTGACTTGTTAGGATCCAGTTTGGTGAGTTCCTCTAAAACCTCCGAGGACAGGATGGGACTAAAGGAGAAGGTGCCTTCCCAGCTCAGGGAAGGTGTAGGTGAAAATGATGGGGCAGCAGTTGGGGAATTGGCAGAAGAGACATGGGCTGAGTTGACAAAGTGTTGATTGAGAAATGAAGCCATATGAGACTTATCAGTGACAGAGTCACCAAAGATCATTGCACTTGGAAAACAGGGTGGGGCAAGCTTATTTTCCATGGACTTGACCGTTTTCCAAAATGTCTTGGAATCAGAGACACAGGATGCAAATTTGTCCAGAAAATGAGTGACTTTAGCTTTCCTGACAGCCTGAGTGCATTTTTTCCTACACTGCCTAAAGGCAAGCCAGTCGACAGGTGACTGGGAGGAACGGGCTTTCCGCCATAAGGTGTTCTTCTGGTGGATTAATGTGGCTAAGTCACGGGTAAATCAGGGGCTGAAGCGATCCTTGATCTGAAATTTTATGAGTGGAGCGTGTTTGCTGATGATCTGACTGAAGGTCAACTTAAAGTAGGACCAGGCGGCATCCATAGTTGAAAATGTATTAATTCTATCCCAGTTCACTGCAGCAATGTCATGGAGAAAGGCATCTCGGTTAAACTTCTTCATGGAGCGTCTGATTACAGTCACAGGTGGATGTTTAACTGAGGAACCAGAGCATGTGCAGGCAATAGTAAAATGATCACTCAAATCTTGACTGAAGACGCCAGATTTATAATTAGAAGGGGCGTTTGTGAGGATCACGTCTATCAGTAATGCAGAAGATGGAGATTTCAAATTATGTCTGGTGGGCTCTGAAATAATTTGGAAGAGGTTTAAGGCATCAAATTGTTGCATGACTATATCTGGGGGGTTAGTCAGGTCCCAATTTAGGTCACCCAGGAGAATAAACTCAGAGGAGATGTACGGGGCTAGAAGTTCACTGAGTACAGCTAGAGAGCATAGTGGGGCAGAGGGTGGTCTATAACAGACAGCAACAGAAAGAGAGAAATTAATTGACAGATTGATTTTTAACACCAGCAGTTCGAGAAACTTGGGAACAGACTTTGACAATAAAATAGAGCATTGCAGATGGTCCCTCACAAAGAGAGCCACGCCCCCACCCTTAGTAGCTCTGTCCCGGCGACATACATTATGACCTGGAATTAAAATATCAACACCCGCAATGCTCCTTCTAAGCCATGTTTCAGAAACCGCTAAAGCATCAGGATTTGCAGTGTGTACCCAGGATTTAAGCAAATCAAGTTTAGGTAAAAGACTACGGATATTGATGTGTAAAAAGCCCAGAGATTTCCGTTTACAGAAATCATCAAATGACAGACTAGGAGCAGTGGGACTAACATTAGCTGAAGCAGGCCCTGGATTTGAATGAACATTGCCAGAAATGGCCAACATGAGAGTGATTAACACATGACAAAAAGCAGTGCTAAAACATTGAGAGTTTTTATCTTTCATTGGAGGCGTGGTTGAGATTAAAGAATTTGAACTATGTAGCTGTTGCAAAAGCAAGTTAGAATACAGTGGAAAAAGAGCTGTTACACGCCGAGTTGGAAGACCAACAGACAATGTAGAGCAAAGGGATGAGACATCCTTAGGTGGAAAAGTGAAATCCAATGTACCACGGCCATAGTATGACAATCGAGGTAATAATTAGTGATGAGCGAGTACACCACTATCTGTATCTGTATCTGTTCAACCAACTAGATTATCTGTATCCGTACCTGTATTCTGAATGGGCGGGGCTTAAACCAGAAGTGGGTGTGGTTTGCCTGGAAATGGGTGGGGCTTAAATCACCACACTGTTTTAAGTCTAAAATTGATATGGATTGCTGTATTTTTGCTTATTTTAAAACTATTTACAGAACAGCCTCAAAATTGAAATTCAAATAAATGTTTTTGATCACAAAAGTAAGAGAACTATTTACAGAACAAGTTTTTTATGGAACTGAGTCAGAACATGACTATTCTTAAGTCTATTAATGAATATTTACCGAAGAGCCTCAGAATTAAGATTCAACGCTTTTTGATCACAATTTTAAAGGAACTATATATAGAACGAGTAAACACAAAGTGCATTAATGAAGTGCATGCAATAAAAAAAGTAATTAACTACAAAGTATGCATGAACAAGAATTGTCATACTCATACTTTTTAATTTTTTTTCTTTTTCATTTAAATTTTTTTCTAGTACTTTTTTTTCAATTATTCATTTTTAGTACCAAATACTATTGCCATTTTTTTTCATATAAAGTTAATTTGAACAGACTTTAGAACAGGTAAAAAAAAAGACTTTAACCACCGAGGCGGTGGCTAAATGCACACGTACGTGCAACTAAAAAAAAAAAAAAAAACAAGAAGTTCACCACATGACCAAACACGAAAATAGAGGCAAGCTGAAGAAAATCTAATAAGAAGGACGAGAGCAACAGTGAAGCCATGAACAGAGAGATCAGTAACTGCGTGTACCAGAGACAGAGTGGAACAGGGAAACGCCGCTCTAACTGCAGTGAGTAGGGAGGGGCGGGACGTATGTGTGACTGGCCAATCACAGAGCGTCCGGCTGATTTTCCTTCAGTCCGATCACGAGTATTAACGGGCTTTATTCGTATTCGTACTCGTACTCGTCAAAATGTATTATCAGTACCGGATACTCGTATGAAACGAGTATCCGGCTCAACCCTAGTAATAATGTCTGTTGAATAGGAGATTGCCTGGGAGTAGTAAGAGTCCCAGTATCCCGGGTAGTTAGAAGGAAGAGTAGGATGATGAAAAGAGACATATTTAAACACCCCGCAGTATCTGACTCATGTGAAGTTTTGTGGAGCTGTAGAATGTGAAAGCCCAGGTTCAGCAGGTAGCCAGGTTTGGATGATGAATGCCCAGGATGAGGCTAACAGGTAGTCCAGTGTGGATGATGAAGGCCCAGTTTGGAGCTAGCTGGAAGCCCAGTGAAGAGGAGTGAAGGACCAGGATGAGGCTAGCAGGTAGCCCGATGCAGATGGTGAAGACCCAGGTTGGAGCTAGCCGAAGCCCGATGCGAATGGTGAAGGCCCGGGTTGGAGCTAGCCGATAGCCCGGTGCGGATGGTGAAGGCCCAGGTTGGAGCTAGCCGATAGCCTGATGTGAATGGTGAAGGCCCAGGTTGGAGCGATGATGACCCCGTCCACCTGCTAGATATCCCGGACAGCAAAGACGTGAGACACAATCTGCCAGAATTATTTGAGAGTCTGTCTAAGTCGCCATCACTACAGTGGGCAATAAAAACACATTTCATTTGATCATCTTTATTTCTTCCAAATGCAAGGTTATTTTTTATATCGTTCCAGTAGTTAACATTCCAATATTTAACATGATTCACTTGTGAACAACACCCATCTCTAACTTGTGCTCCACTATTTATATGTCCAGCTCCATCTGGATGTCCAAATAAATCTGTTTTCTGTTGTATGTATTTTTTTAGAAAGTGAATTCGATAAACCTCTTTACCAGATAGCTGGAAAAACATGAGGAGGACATACAGTTGCATATGAATTCCACAGAATGAACTGCTGGTGTTTACAGAGCATCTGTCTCACTGTGCGGTGGATGTGACGGATTGTCCAGCTTACTCTGTTAAAAAAGGATGAGAAAGTGTTAATACTTCAGTGGAGGCTAAATGTCACTGTACTGCACCAAAATGTTACGCAATAGGAAAAATCGGTAACAGAATATTTGACCACTTTTTTTTTCTTGAATTTCTTGTTAATTTCTTTTTCGTTTTATCGATTAATAACTCCTGTATCATGTGACTAAAAGAGACAGAAAATTAAACCTGGATTCCCTAAAAGCAGTTGTAAGCAGTACAATGCCACAGCTATTGAGTGAGAATTGAAGCAGTTTTAGCCATTAATGTATATAGTAAACCATGCAAAAGGGTGAGATGTCAGTTCTTGACGTCAGTTCTTATGTAATATAGGCATTCGCGATGTTATGAATATTCTTCTTCTCAACTGTTTTTGTAACATGCATATATAAGTTACAGTTTTATTTACCTAACATGAAAATGTTTGAATACATTTCCGTATTTAACAGAATTTGATATAGATGAGAGCACATTTATGTGCATGAAAAGAGCATTATATTGGCAATACAAAAACTGAAAAGTCAAATGTCCACTTAATATTTATCGTACAATATCAAACATAATGAGGATGAGGAGGATGCGGTCCCCAACCTTTTTTGCGCCACGGACTGGTTTCATCTAAGACAATATTTTCACGGACTGGCGTTCATTTGCTCGATAAGCGTTAATGATGCCAGTACAGCTGCAGTCTAATAATAAATCATCTGCAGTGGTTTTATGTAAAATGCAGACATCAACAGACAATAAACAACCTTTTTTTTCATAAATTGATAATCAATATCTCTGTAAATAAAATAATTGTAAGAATTATATTAAAGCCAAAAGACCCGGCTCTTTTTATTGAGCCGAGCCGAAAGAGCCGGAAATCCCATCACTAGACCCAGCCCACTCCACTGCACCCTCGACCCAAGCACAGGGTCTTGCACCCCCACACGCCCATCCAACCTTCAGGAAACCCGGGCAGACCAGAGATAGGTGCCACCTCCCCCCGTGTCGCCATCCATGGAGGCAATCGTACCTGAGGTGGCTAGCCCCAACACACTGCCAGCCACCTCAGACCCTTCTCAGTAGTGGGAAGGGATCGGCATTATCGGCATTGTCTCCTTGTTTTAACGATTCTGTGTCAGACCCAATCAACCTCACTGACAGTAAGGGGAAAAAGATGTACAAACTTCGTTTCCTCTCTGCTTTTCCCTTCGTCACAGCAAATCAATTGCCTGCATCTAACCCTGTCTTGTCCATTCTCTTCTCTTACACCAACTACCTTTCACTACATCCATAAACCTCCTCTTTGGTCTTCCTATAGGCCTCCTGACTGGCAATTCAAAACTCAGCTTCTTTTTACCAATATATTCAATACTATGGACATGTCTAAACCATCTCAGTCTGGCCTCTCTGACTTTATCTCCAAAATCTCTAACATGTGCCGTCCCTGTGATGTACTCATTCCTGATCCTATCCATCCTGGTCACTCCCAAAGAGAACCTCAGCATTTTCATCTCTGCTACCTCCAGCTCTGTCTCCTGTCTTTTCCTCAGTGACACTGTCTCTAGACCAAACAACATCACTGGTCTCACAGTTTTGTACACCTTTCCTTTCATTTTAGCTGAAACTCTTCTATCACACATCACACCTGACACTTTTTTCCACCTGTTCCAGCCTGCCTGTACACTCTTCTTCACCTCTTTTCCACACTCTCCATTGCTCTGGACTGTTGACCCTAAGTACTTAAAATCCTCGACCTTCTTGATCTCTGTACAAACTGATGGTTAAAATTGTAAACAAATATAAATTTAAAGATCGGGCTGAACACCATAGAGGGTTCACCTCGGTCTTACACCGGGCGTGAACTCTTCATGGGAGTTCTTCTAAGTCACCCTTAACCGAAAAAGTTGGAGATCTTACATAGTGCTGTGGCCTTCAAAAGTTTTATTTTGATTTTGAATCCAAATGTGTTGGAAAACTGTCCATGCGTACATACATAATTGTATACAGGCTCATGAAACACAACACATTCGGGGCCTGTGGGCATGCGATTAGTAACATCAAACATCAAACAGTAGGGGGAGGCAGAATGACGGGTCGCGCATGAGGGATCGTGCTCCAAATGAGCAGCTTGTAGGGGGGACGGCGCCTTGCTCAAGGGCGCCTCGGCAGTGGCTGGGAGGTGAGCTGACACCTCCCACCATCAGCTCACACTCCGGAGGATGTCCTGGCGGGAGCGGGACTCGAATCACCTATGGCTGGGTAATCTGTCTTCAGGACGTCTGGAAACCACTCTAGGCCTTTGCATGTGCAGTGCTGCTTGTGACATGAAATGGCCTCTTATATACCCTGGGAATCAATTTGGCTTAAGAATGTCAAATAGGACATAAAGTATTATGTGACCAGCTGCATTTTTTGTTGTGTTCATTGTATTATACGTTTAGTGGTACAATCAACCCTCGGTTTTCGAACATAATCCGTTCCAGAAGGCTGTCCGAAATGCGAGTTGTTCGAAATCCGAAACTATTTTTGCCATTATAATTAATGTAAATAATTTTAATCCGTTCCAAGTCTAAAAAACAACTTTTCTAAGTTTTTTTTACTATTTTACACCATAAACTGCACTGTGTACTGTTTACCATGAATAAAAAAGGGTAGAAATAGACACTGTGTTTTATTTTAATAAAAGATATCCTATCGAACTTTGAACACGAATGCGCAACGGAGGAAGCATCCTGGGCATTCGAGTTTGCTCGACTCCCGAATGAGTCGCGTTCAGGTACGCTCGGCTTCTTTCGGTTTGGTCGAAAGCCGAATTTTGGTCGAGTACAGAGATGTAAAATTCTCGGATTTTCTGGTCGAAAACCGAATTGGTCGAGAACAGAAGCGTTCGAAAACCGAGGGTTGACTGTACCAGATATTAGAATGAACAAGAAATTGAAGAAAACAAGGGTGGTCTAATAATTTTTTCCATGACTATATATGGAAAAAAAAATACAGTATATATACAGTATATATATACAGTATATATATACAGTATATATATACTGTATATATATATATATATATATATATATATATATATATATATACGTGTGTATATATAATCGTCGTCAGTATATATATTAGTGCTGTCAGGCGATTACAAAAATTTATCTTATTAATTACAGGCTTTGTAATTAATTAATCTAATTAATCACATTTTAATCTCATACCTGCTAAAGGCCCCCAAATAAAGAAGTTGAATTCTAGGACATTACAAAATTGTAGTGCATGACTAATCAATAGAATAAACCAAGAAGAAAAGATTTGAAATCCACATCTTTATTGGTTAAGTGTGCTTTATAAATGAAATTCAAAAGAAAAAAGGCCAAGCACATTAGCAAACCAATTAGGCCAGGTGTATTTCTCAAAAATGCAATACAAATACAATTAAATCAATAAAATTCAGAAATAAAATAAGGCTGAGTCTCAAATAGGCACATAAGCAGACTTTCAATCAAAATGAATACTAAAGCTGACTCAATACAGCAATTCACAATAACTAGTATAACATGCCTCTAAATTAGGCAACATCAATAGCTAGATGCCAACAGGGCCAGGCATTTCCTTTGAAAGGGTAAGCTAACAGGAACTGACAACAGACAACTCTGTGTCCTTGACATGTTTTGCATTTAAATGATACGTTAGGCTGGAGCTGCTTCGGTGATATGAAAATTCTCTCTTACACAAGGTACAAATCACTGCGTTTTTGTTGATAGTCCCGTCTTTGTTCTTTTCATAAATAAATTTTCCGCCCAAAGGTCTGAGTGGGCTTGCCTCGCTCTCCTGTGTCGGGTCCATCTCTGTTTTTGACTTTTTTGTCACTCTGCTTTTGACTAGTGGCGCAGGTATGAATTGACATGCCACTGCAGCCTACGGGTCACTCAATGGGCTAAATTTAAAATGCTTGCGCATTGACTTGCCACGATTAATTGCCTTAATTTTTATAGCGCATAAATTTGCAGCGTAATTAATTAATCTAATTAACGCGTTAAACTGACAGCCCTATTCTTAACTATTATGAACAATCTAAAATGCTGTGGTGGCTGCCAGCCAGCTGGAGACACTGATGTTATGATGCCAAAATGGTTTTCTTATGGCTCCCAATCACTCATAGTCAACACAGGTAACCTGTACCTTCCTTGTGCAGCTCCCACTACCTTATGATATTCGACACAATTATCTTTTGCTTTATTTTTCTTACACATTCTTGGCACTGCCTTCTCCTCTTCATCTTCCGCTGCTCCAAATGGGGCTCTTGCATCACCATTTGTCAGGCTTTTGCTTTCATGTGTCCTGAGCAAAGTTCCTTTGCGAGTCGCATCACGAGGTTCCATTTTGACGCCATCTTATTTGAGCACTTCTTGAACAGGATCATAGCATTTATGGCAGCCAGGTTAAGGCTGCCATAAATGGCATGTGTGTAATACATGAATATTTCCACTCCATTTGATCAAGCATATCTACTCCAACCTTGGTTCTTTGATGGTACTGTACGTAACAGTCTCCAGTTTAGCCTCATGGCCACTTGTGATGTTGACAGCTGTGTGGTTTGTGATTAGAATGGATAAATTTTTCCTTGGTTAACATTGATAAACTGTTAGGGTTGCACTGTCACATTTCAGCACCTCTTTAGTGTGCAGGGCCCTTTGCTCTTCTACAAATGGAGGAAGCTCTTGTTTACTCTTATTTACTGAACCAACCAGGCTGCTTTTCTGGGCCTTTGGTGCCTTGGAAAGTTCAAGAGAAGTAAAGAAGTTATCAGTGGTGATATTTCCCCCCTCATCACAAGTTACTTGTGTTGACTGAGTGTTTGTGAGGCATAAGCAACAACTTGGCGTTGTAACATCAGTGTCTACAGCTGGTTGGCAGCCATTACAGCATTATTGAATGTTCATGATGACACCAATCTATTTTGAAGCAGGATACTTTTTTTTTTTATTTTGCAGAGATGCATTTGTTTTTATTTTACAGTTCGAATTTGGATGTGTAATTGCAGAGAAGTTATGTTGTGTCAATTAAATAAAACATTCAATCATTATAGTTTTGATTTAATGTCCTGATTTGTTTTTATGAATTCCACCAATATATTCTTGGATATTTTCAATGATAATCCAAACTATACACAAATATTGTTCAAGCAGTCAAAATCACTGTCTATGGGAGTTTGAGTAGTTGCAGAATTCTGGGAGGCCGAGTGTTAAGGTTTGTGCGCGTGTGTGTTTGTGTCTGTTTGTGCATGTGTGGGACTGACTTACTGTGAGAGAGAGAGAGAGAGAGAGAGAGAGAGAGAGAGAGAGAGAGAGAGAGAGAGAGAGAGAGAGAGAGAGAGAGAGAACATGTGTGTGTGTGTGCGTGCGCTATGTAACAATTAAAATATCTATACAGTATATAAATCATTAATTTGAACTGAAGTGAGAAATTTTCAAACTAAGAGCAAGCAGGTAAAAACAAAAACGACTGGAGGCAGTGACTGACGGGACACGAGCAGTTTTCAGCTCTGCTTGGTCAAATACACCGCGTATTTGCAACAAAACAAAGCAAGAAACAAGTTCACCAAGTAACCTTAAATAGACCGAAATAGAGGCAAGCTGAAGAAAACCTAAGGAAATCAACTTGAGCTACAGCAAAGACATGAACAGAGAGATCAGCCAATGTCTGTGGAGCAGCAGCACCCTGGCTGCAGTCTCTGTTGGGAGGGGCAGGCGCTGTGTGTCTGGCCAGTCACTGAGGGTGACGACAGTCAGTTCTGAGGATTTTACAAGCATAAGTTTTGCTCATATCGTACTTGTACTTGTCAAAAATGCGTTATCCGTACCGGATTCTCGTCTGAAACGAGTACTCGGCTCAACCCTAGATTTCAAATACTTAGGGTCAACAGTCCAGAGCAATGGAGAGTGTGGAAAAGAAGTAAAGAAGCGTATACGGACAGGATGGAGCGGGTGGAAAAAAGTGTCAGGTGTGATGTGTGATTGAAGAGTTCCAGCTAAAATGAAAGGAAAGGTGTACAAAACTGTGGTGAGACCAGCGATGTTGTTTGGTCTAGAGACTGTCACTGAGGAAGACAGGAGGCAGAGCTGGAGGTAGCAGAGATGAAGATGCTACGGTTCTCTTTGGGAGTGACCAGGATGGATAGGATCATGAAAGAGTACATCAGAGGGACAACACATGTTAGAGATTTTGGAGATAAAGCCAGAGAGGCCAGACTGAGATGATTTGGACATGTCCAGAGGAGAGATAGTGAATATATTGGTAGAAGAATGCAGAGTTTTGAACTGCCAAAGAGGAGGTTTATGGATGTAGTGAAAGAGGACATGAAGGTAGTTGGTGTGAGAGAGGAGGATGCAGAAGACATGGTTAGATGGAGGCAAATGATTCGCAACCCCTGAAGGGAAAAGCCGAAAGGAAAAGCAGAAGATGGAGACCAGCAATAGTTTTAAACATAAATTAGTAAATTTTGTGGAAAAGTCATGAATATAACATGCAATTACATTTAGAATATACAATACTCATGCAGCTGCGGAGCTGCACTTAGTACAGTTTTTTGCGTTCTCTCAGTCTACAAAAATTTGAGAACGATATGGTTTATCTGAATGTATGTTATTTGATCTGTGAGGCTAAGTGTTGGTATTTTACAGCGGTTTTATACGCCAGTACAAGCCAATTGCTGCAGCCCCACAACCCCATTTGCTTCTTTTTATCCTGTATATCTTTACGACATTAATCAGCTACATAATGACAGTGGTAGTAGAATCAGCATTAGCACAGCTTCTACACAAAGACAAGAAAAAGGATTTTGTCAGAAATTTACAAATGTGTTAAAGCAAGATTATGTCCAGATATGTTTTTGAGGCCCACAAAAGAGCAGCTTGAAATATTGCGAAAGACTAAATGAAGATTGAAAACTGTGTTGATCAAGCTCTTAGTATTTATTTGTGACAGCTTTAGTCATATGTCATGCTGTCTAAAGACTTTTGTATTGCAGTGCCATCGCTATGAGGGGAGGCTGACATAGGGAACCAGCACACGGAGCATTTCCAGCTGGTTGCTTGTCAGATTATATTCTTTTGTCAACCAGGGAGGGTAATCAGATTGTGAAAATTATCTCCCCTCAGTGTTGCAAAACAAAATTGCCAAATAACTGTTGAAAAAATAAATAAGTTATTTTTATTTTTATTTCTAATACAACCAGTCAGTGATAATCTTTGTCCATAGCAGGTGCCTTACATTTTCCTCACAAAAATCATTTGGCTTTTTGTCTTTTTCCTGTCTGATTCCCTTTTTGTTGTTGTGTTTTGTAACTTCTAACTTAATTTGTTGTGTTGTCCTGTTTGCTGCTGTGAATTGCACTGCTGAGACCATACAGTACCAACATGATGAGATCCTATTCATTTAAAGCATCATTGGAGTCCAGAAAAGGCAAAGCAGGTGATAGTGTCTTAGATCAATCAAACTTTACTACAATTATGAAACGTAACTATTGTAACTATTGATCAACATTATACAGACTTTCCATTTATTACAAGCAGGATTACAACTTCTGGATATGCAGGGCCCTGCTGATGATCTGTGATTTTATTCTGCCAGTCTACTGTATTTTCTTTTGCAGAGCTTAGATCTATGACAATCAAATACCACAAAGGAAGACGAGTAGGGGTAACAGAACTGGGAACTGAAACACTTAACACTGGTCTATAATACAGACAGGAGACAGGAGACAGGAGCTCACCCATTATCACAGATTGGCCTACACTGTGCATTGCCACGTGGCAATCTATTGTATTTCAATGAAATTTACCTATTTAAAAATCTTTTGTTTCTGCACTGTGACACAAAGAAAATATTTCAATATGGAATCTTCAACACATCCTGGAATTCTAGACACACCACATTTCATCTCATCATTTCATTCTCTTTTCATTCATGCTCAACCTTGCGTATTTATAACTACTGCTCAAAATCAAGCAGCATGTAGTCTTTAAGCTATCAATTAAAATATCTTGCTTTGCAGGCCCTGCACTTTTCACAGACAAGGGCAGTTGTCAGACACTGATGGGACATACAAAGTCTAATCTGTCACTCATTTGGTTATTTTCTAGGAAGGCTCATTTTCCTACAGTTGAAAGATCTATCACAACAATACATCATTTAATCATGCATTTAATCCACAAATGGCTTCCTGTTGATGTGAAGTGGAGCCCTTCCAGGTTCCACCAGTGTGTCATTGTGAAGCATCTGTTCAACAAACAAGAAACAAGGGGGAGAGCAGTGGCTCTCCTCCCGGCTGGGGTGCAATCCATCAATGACTGAGCTGTGGGCCCATACGGATGTATTTCTGGTGATGGTGGTTGGCGGTGTGTATCTCAGCAGTAATTAAGGAGTGTTTTCAGCTCCAAGACATGTCGTGAAGGAGTGATGTTAACACCCACACACACACTCAGCGCAGCCCAACACAGTTTGACCCTTGTCTGTTGTCATCAGGATAGCTGGCTAATTAAGATGAGCTCCTCTCACACCGACACACACACGACAGCCTGTCGCCAGTTTCCCTATCAGAGACTCTTGTGAAGAGCCTGTGGGTGTCTGTGTGTGCAAACATAAATGGGGGCGGCAGTGGCTCGGAGAGCAGGTCGTCCAAAGTTCTGAAATCGGCGGTTCGATTCCCACTCCCACCCAAAAAAACACCCAGATGTGAGCTGACAGTGGGAGGCGTCACACCACCTCTGGAGCACTGCCGAGTTGCCCTTGACTAAGGCACCATCCCCCTTACGAGTTCCTCATATGGGGGCACCACAAAATAGCTGCCCATCATTCTACCTCCCCTGCATGCGTACAGGCCTCCTGTGTGTGTTTGTGTGTTCAAGGCCTGTACACACACATATTTCAATAATATATCAATTGACTACAGTGTGCCAGTAATTTCCTTGCGGGATCACAATCAGTATATATAAAACAATGTGCGCGCGCATGTATATACTGTATATATATATATACTGTGCGCCCTCGCGCATCAATGCTCGCAACTTCACCTCATTGCGGTTGTTTGGTAGGCAGTCACGTGATACAGTATGTGCATTCTATTGGCTGACGGCATCCGAAAGTGTGCTATGTTCTGTGAGTCTCAGACTAACAGGTACGTGAGACACAAAAGTGCTTTAAACGGTCGCAATTAATCACATTTTAATCTCATACCTGCTAAAGGCCCTCAAATAAAGAATTTGGATTCTAGGACATTACAAATTGTAGTGCATGACTAATCAATAGAATACACCAAGAAAGAGAAGATTTGACATCCGCATTTATATTGGTTAAGTGTGCTTTATAAATGAAATTTAAAAGAAAAAAGGTCAAGCACATCAGCAAACCAATTAGGCCAGGTGCATTTCTAAAAAATGCAATACAAATACAGTTAAAATAAATAAAATTCAGAAATAAAATAAGGCTTAGTCTCAAATAAGCACAAAAGCAGACTCTCAACCAAAATGAATACTAAAGCTGACTCAATACAGCAATTCAAAATGAATAGTAAAACGTGCCTCTAAATAAGGCAACATCAATAGCAAGATGACAACAGGCTTGTCCTTTAGAAGGGTAAGCTAACGTTCAACTCTGTGTCCTTGAGCTGCTTCGGTGATATGAAAATTCTCTTTTACAAAAGGTACAAATAATAATAATAATAATAATAATAATAATAATAATAATAATAATAATAATGGATTAAATTTATACAACGCTTTTCTGGACACTCAAAGACACTTTACATCGGATCCATTATTCATTCACTCCTCATTCATACTTTGTGATGGTAAGCTACGTGTGTACCCACAACTTCCCTGAGGCAGACTGATGGAGGCATCTACAGCGCAGATTGGCAGCGCAGGATCACTGCGTTTTTGTTCACAGTCCTGTCTTTGTTCTTTTTATAAATAAACTGTCTGCCCAAAGGTCCGAGTGGGCTTGCCTTGCTCTCCTGTATTGCGTCCATGTCTGTTGTCAGTCACCCTGCTTTTGACTAGTGGCGCAGGTACGAAGTGATGTGCCACTGCAGCCTACGGGTCACTCAATGGGCCAAATTTAAAATGCTTGCAAATTGACTTGCCACTCACGATTAATTGCGTTAATTTTTATAGCGCGTTAATTTACAGCGTAATTAATTAAACCTATTAACGCGTTAAAGGGACAGCCCTAATATATATATACTGTATATACAATATATACACACTGTATGTTAGTGCTGTCAAGCGATTAAGAAAACTAATCTAATTAATTACAGGATTTGTGATTACCGTATTGTCCCCAATATAAGACGGTGTTTTTTGCATTGAGATAAGACTGAAAAAGTGGGGGTCGTCTTACATTCGGGGTGTAGACATTATATCCATTCACAACGCTAGATGGCGCCAGATATCTTTAAAGCGAATGCTGAACTTAACTCCCCAGGCCAAAGCGAACCCCTGTCTCGAAGAAGAAAAATAAAAATAGCAGTAGCACGAAGAAGAAAAATAAAAATTAGCGATAAGAAAGAAAAGAAAAGAAAAGAAAAGAAAAGAAAAGAAGAGAAGAGATAACAGAAAATGGAGAAACGTAGCAACAATCTGGAGAAAAGTGGGTCGAAGATCGGCCAGGTTAACTGGCAGCTGAGGAGAAGTTATGATGCAAACTTCAAGATGATGGTGATAAATGACGCAGAGTCTTCAAACAATTGCAAAGTGGCTGTGAAATATGGTGTCACAGAGTGTAATGTACGGAGATGGAGAAAAATTAAATTTGGTGTTCAAAAAGTCTTTTTTCAAACTTGAGTCTTGAAAAAGAGGGGGTCGTCTTACAATCTGAGTCGTCGTATATTCGGGCCAATACGGTAATTAATCTAATTAATCGCATTTTAATCTCATACCTGCTAAAGGCCCCCAAATAAAGAATTTAAATTCGAGGAAATTACAAAATTGTAGTGCATGACTAATCTATAACATACACCAAGAAGAGAAGGTTTGAAATCCACATTTATATTGGTTAAGTGTGCTTTATAAATGAAATTCAAAAGAAAAAAGGCCAAGCACATCAGCAACCAATTAGGCCAGGTGCATTTCTCAAAAATGCAATACAAATACAGTTAAATGAAACTCGGACCTTTGGGCGGAAAAGTTTATTTATAAAAAGAACGAAGACGGGACAATCAACAAAAACGCAGTGATTTGTAGCTTTTGTAAAACAGAATTTTCATCCTAATGTATCATTTAAATGCAAAACATGTCAAGGACACAGAGTTGTCTGTTGTCAGTTCCTGTAACGTTAGCTTACCCTTTCAAAGAAAATGCCTGGCCCTGTTGGCATCTTGCTATTGATGTGGCCTTATTTAGAGGCATGTTATACTATTCGTTTTGAATTGCTGTATTGAGTCAACTTTAGTATTCATTTTGATTGAGAGTCTGCTTATGTGCCTATTTGAGACTCAGCCTTATTTTATTTCTGAATTTTATTTATTTTATTTAACTGTATTTGTATTGCATTTTTGAGAAATGCACCTGGCCTAATTGGTTGCTGATGTGCTTGGCCTTTTTTCTTTTGAATTTCATTTATAAAGCACACTTAACCAATATAAATATGGATTTCAAATCTTCTCTTTCTTGGTGTATGCTATTGATTAGTCATGCACTACAATTTTGTAGTGCATAACTAATCAATGACATGACAATTTTCTCACTCCACACTACAGTTACATGCATACAGTATGTGTTAGATCATGCATACACACATACATACATTGTTGTATACAGGCCCCTGAAACACAACACACTAGGGGCCTGTAGGCACGTAATTAGTAACATCAAACAGTAGGGGGAGGCAGAGTGACAGGTCGCGCATGAGGGATCGCGCCTCAAATGAGCAGCTTGTGGGGGGCACGGTGCCTTGCTCAATGGCGCCTCTGCAGTGGCTGGGAGGTTGGCTGACACCTCCCACCTCACACTCCGGAGGATGTCCTGATGGGAGCGGGAATCGAGCCGCTGATGGGTGGGCGATGTCTAGTCTTCAAGACGGCTGCTCTACCGCTGAGCCACTGCCACCCAAGGTAAAGGTAAAGGCTATAAGACCAAGCAGCTTGATGTCCCTGTGATAAGAGTGGCACATATTATTCAAAAGTTTAAGATCATTGGGACTGTAGCCAGTGCCTCAAAAGGTTGTGCGACAAAATATGAAGTTATGGTTACTGAAGGAAGATATAATTAAATATATTCACAGGTTTTATGTTCACTTTATTTCAATGTTATGCTTTTCTTTATAATGACGTAACCAAACATACTGTGATGGGCGTTCCCCGCTTGTCGTGGACGCCAGCTGTGTAACCTGATCGATTCTTTGTTTGAAGATGCAGATTAGGCAGAGAGCCAACCAATTAGAAGATGACACCGTGTGGGCTGGCCAACTGACCTGAGATCAGAAGTTCCTATGGATTGTCCAACCGGAGAAGGCTACAATGAATAAGAATTGCTGTATAACGGTCCGTCCTTAAGACGGTGTCTTGTTACATCCACTATAAATTCTTTGTTTCTCCGGAATGTGTTGTTCCTGCCCCTTGTCACGGTTCAGACCGCATTAGATTCTATGTTAGGGACGGTGAACCCAGATCTGCTAAAATTATTGTATCAGTGCAAATACATTTGTTAAATGAGACTACTTGTTTCTTGTTTCTCCTTCCGGTTTTGAACACGCACAACTGCTCTAGGTGGACTTCGCGATAAAAGTCTAAAAAACCTAACAGTTTAATTGGTGACCCCGACGTGATGTGTAGCGGAAGAAATCTCGACGACAACTCCGTTTGATGACAGATCGATTGGGACCGGCGAAACGACGTGTCTGACTTCAAGGTGAAGGTGAAAACGGTAGATGATTCGGATAAAGGTCTTCACATCCCTTCTGCGTCTCCGCTGGGCCCTGATTAAAAAGGTGAGCAGAACTCCTGTTTGATAATTCACAAAATTTCTGCTAATTGGATTGATTAAATTGTGGAGACAAAGTAAGTGTTGTGAATGCCGCTAAATTAATAGGAATAAAGAGTAAAAGAGTAAAAGAGTTCAAGAGTAAAAGAGTTAAAGAGTAAAAGAGTAAAAGAGTAAAAGAGTTAAAAAAGTAAAAGAGTAAAAGAGTAAAAGGAAAAAAGGAAAAAGGATAATGGTAAAGGATAATAGGTTAGTTAGTAATTTTTCTGTGGTTTCGTGACTGGTCGAGCTGCCCAGACGTGTAAAAAGGCTAATGAGCTACCCATGATTTAGACTTTCCTCATCGTCGAGAGGAGATCTATTATAGGAAAAGTTATTCGTCGTGTGTCGCGTATAACGGTTTTAGGATTAGTTTAGGTATTAGATTAGCCCGTTACATGCGTAATGCTGTCCCTGTGGTAGGGCTGTCGAACTGACGAGTTTGACGGGTAACTAAGTTGTTGCATTCTTGCGAGAGGATTACGGCCTCGCGAATTGTATGACCAAATTATAAGACCGGCAAAAAGTGTGTTCAAACGAGGAGAACGAGAGTAAATTCTAATTTGGATTTAAACCGTGACGCTGTGTGACTGTGGGTGTCGTCTGTTTGGGTTTCTAGTGATCCTGCTGTGGTCACTGTTTGCTTTAACTGTGGGTGTGCTTGGATTTTATTGGGGTAAAAGTGTGAAATAACTGATAGGATGGATGAAGAATTTAAGCGTGAGTGTGAAGAGTATGGCTGTGAGAAAGAATGGTTGAATTTGTATGCTGGAGTTGCATTGAAAGAGTTTGGAAAAATGAAACATAAGTTGCAGAGACTGTGGTTAAATTTGAATAAAAAACGAGTAGTGGGTGAGAGAGGTAAGTATGGGTTTACAGAACTCGCCCGACGTTTGCAACAGGTTGAAGCCTGGTTGGCAGAAGAAATAGAGGTAAGGAAGCAGAGGGGAAAGGTCTGTTCAACCGCAGTAGGGAACTAAAGGAATGTGAAAAAGAAACAAAGGAATTCCGTGTGTTGTACTAGATGGTTGTTGCGGTGACGGCGTTGGCTGGCACGGATGAGGTAAGAAAAAAAAAAAGAAAAAAAGAAAAGGGTGTGGTTTTTTCTGATGAGATGTGCACGGCTTCACAGCCAGGCTGTTGTGTGGCTGATTCGGGGATGCTTGTTCCCCAGACTTGGGGGGCGGATCTTTTGCCCCCTCCTCTTGAAGTACCGCCCGCTTACACCCCCTTCCGACTTCAACATTGTATCCAGTGCTTCATCTAGGGGGGAAAGTGACAATTGATATCGAAGATGGTGAAGAAGCAGCGATACCACAGCCATTAAAAGATCAGATTGCACAAACAGTATTAATAAATCGTAACTTGGCTGGTTCTGGCGTACCACAGTACGATGACACCTCCTAGTGCTCCAATTGATAAGACACTTGTATCTTCTTCGACGTCAGCTATCTTTCCAATGCCACAACAACAGCAACAGGGTTCATATACATCTGTTTCAGGACAAACCAATCCAGATATCGCTGTTATGTTACAGGAACAAAAAACACGCATGGATGAAGTACAAAAACAAGTAGAGGAATCTTGGGAAGAATGGCGCAGTATTCTAGCAGCCAAACCGACTTTGCAATCTACACTAGAAGAACATGCAGGTAAGAAGAAGAGTACAAGTAAGGGACGTAAGGATGATTTATGGGAGGCTGCAATGGAAGGAGAATCAGGCACATCGGCTTCTGAACAAGAAGAAGAGGATGAAGTTGATGGAGCTTCTGCTTCATGTAAAATACCAACAAGACCTAAAAAATCGACTGCTCGGACACATTCGATGACTACACGCCGACAGGCTAAAATACAGCTTTCACATTCTGACTCTGAAGATGAAGAATATAAACAACTGTTATTACACCAAATGCCATTAGTAGCTACACCTGGAGGAGATAATTACAAGCCATTTTCTTTGGCAGATACAGCGCTTATGATTGAGAAATTGCCAAAATTAGCACAAGGAGGGACACAGTGGGTTGCAGCGTTCGTGGGCTTGTTTAAAGGCACACGATTGGCGATTGGTGACATAAAAAAGGCTATTGCTTCTAGTTGTACACTAGTCGAAGCTAGGATTATAGAGGAACAGGCACACATTGCAGAACTACCCCCAGAGACACCATTACACAACCATGCTAAACTTATTTTTAGAGTCATAAAAACATATTTTCCTCCACAGATAGCAGATGTTCCAACAGTGTTTCCGTATAAACCTGGTACGGAGCCATTAGAGTTCTATGCTAACTCTATGCATTAGTGGATCATGGCAACTGGGCGAAACCCGGCCAGGTCCCATTTTCTCAGTCTATGTTTAGGACAGCTTTATTGGCTGGATTACCAGACGAACCAAAACAGGCCTTAAAAAGAGATCCTGATGTAATGATTAGTGATGAACAGAGATTTAAACATTTACTTTCACATCATCTTAGACTTTACAATGACTCCATATCTAAAACAAATACTGATTTGAAGGAAATGGAAGCTCAACTTTTGAAGCTACAGTTGACAAAGGCATGTGAAGAGGTCAACACAAAGAAAAAGGAACAAGGAAAGGAAAACAATATCAAATACCGAGGGGTTGAAGATGGCCAGTTTTGGCAAGGATCAATGCGTGGAGGAGGTCGAGGTGGTCGTGGTTTCGGGGGACCCGACATGGGGCGTTATAGATACCTGCTAGGAATCCAAAGGAGTAATGCATGCTTCATTTGTGGTCAGGACGGGCATTGGGCTCGACTGTGCCCACATAATCTAATGCAAAACCAACAACAGTGGGGTCAAAGTGCAAGACGTCTGTTCCAGTCTCGTGGTCGTGCTGGTCCATCTTTTGATCGTGGTATGGCGCCATCCAGAGGACAGGCTCCACAACGACCATGGCAGATGAGAGATGTAGCTGGATCCGGTCAATTTTACACTTCGGACTATGACTGGGACGCAATGCAGGAATAGGGGTGCCCGGGACCTTTGAGTAATGGTGCATCGGCAGAGCCATTACTTCCGGCTAAAGTGGCAGAACAAGACGTTTCCATGTTGGCTGATTCAGGTGCTACTTTTTCAACCCTGAGCTTGTCACTTCCAAAGTCATCATTGTCTTCAAAACCTGCTTCGCTGACTGGATTCTCGGGAAAACCTCAACACCTGCCCTTTACCAAACCACTGGTAACCGAGATTGCTGGATATCGGTTTGAACATTCATACACTCATTCGCCCCAAACTCCTGTAAATCTACTGGGAAGAGACATTTTGCTGAAAACAGGTGCCACTATTTTATGTGGTCCGTTGGGCGTGACGGTTCGATTTCCGAATGGCACGAAATTCGAATGCAATCATCAAATGTTTTGTGGACAAGATGGACTATGGCTGGTACAAGCTGAGACCCCACCTGACCACGCGGACATTTATTGGTGTGCGTTGCTTCCTGAGGATACTTCTGGACAGGGTGTCTTCTCTGCCTACATGTTGTGGAAACCATGGATTCCATTCGAGACTATAACCCACCAATTGATCCTTTACATAGTACTTTGCACTATGATAGACAAGGGGATGAGGTTTATGCTGAGGAATTCAGGTTAATTGAAGGTTCCCGATGGAATCTTTCCTCGTCTCTGATCTTTGTGGGACCTGAAGGTGTCGCTGCCAATTGTGTTTTGGATAACACACAGTTATCCTGGTACAAGATGGCCCCTAAGGCTTCACCACACATATCTTTAGCCTTGAGTCCAGGCCATGAGGCGAGGGAGCTCGGCCCCATGGTCAGACGGTTAACTGACACCACTGATTGGCGGTCCACAGATATTCCTATGGTTGATTATTCACCTTCTACAGGTTCATATAGGATACATGTTGGTCAAACATCTGATTTGTCTTCTTTGGAACATCGTGTTATCTCACGAGATCATGGGCGAGAATTAACAGATCACCCGAACGCACAGGAAATGTTACAATCCATACCAGAAGGGGTCTGGTTTTTTCACCCTTCGATGTAGGGTTTTGTGAAAATTTCCAACCTGTACACATTGAATTACAACATGACACACCTATTTATCGCCCTCAGTATCCTTGGCCACCTGCGGCTGACCAAGGTATGGAGGATACGATTGCAGGGTTATGGGATGCTGGGGTTTTGGAGCTATCGACTTCTCCATATAATACCCCGTTAAGACCGGTACAAAAGGCTAATGGCGTAGATTGGAGAATGGCACATGACTTGAGACCTATAAATGACGTTACAATTACACCTGTTCTACCTGTACCAGATCCACATCGCTGTTTGACTACACTGGGACCTGACTTGAAGTGGTTTACAGTAATTGATTTGGCTAATGCCTTTTTCTGTTTGCCATTACATCCAGACTCAAGACAGTATTTTGCTTTCAACTACAGACACTGCAAACTGCAATACACTCGACTTCCACAAGGCCTAAAAAACAGTCCAGGTATTTTCAATCAGGCTTTATTACACATGCTATCGACATTACGACTTCCAAACGGTTGCAAACTTGTGCAGTATGTTGATGACCTTCTTATTGCTGCAAAAACAGATACCATTTGTCTTGAAGCAACACGGCTTTTGCTTCTCAAGTTGTTTGAGCTTGGCTTTAAGGTCTCCAGGAAGAAACTACAATGTTGCAGAGCTACTGTGTCTTTTCTTGGCAGACGGCTGTCACCTTGTGGTCTTTCTATGTCATTAGACCACAGCTCTTCTATCTTGAAACACAAAAGACCCACTACGGTGAAGGAAATGCTTTCTTTTCTAGGTCTTTGTGGTTACAGCAGACAATACATTCCTGACTATCTTGTGAAAACTGCTGCCCTTCGTCAGTTGGCGACGGACCAAGGGATTCGGAATCTTTCTGCATCTCTGATATGGACTCCTGATGCAGATCTTTCCTTTACTACTTTGGTGAGAGACTTAGCCTCGGCTCAGGCGAGTCCAGACTATTCTAAGATTTTTTATTTGGATGTTTCTTGTGCCGATGGCATGGCACATGGTTGTCTTTTTCAGAAATCGGATGGTGGCAGATCAGTTTTGATGTATGCTAGTGTCATGTTGGACGGCATTGAAATTCGCCAACCGATGTGTACACAGCATGCTGCTGGTCTAGCCCGTGTCATTGATAAAACTGCTCATTTGGTTATGGGCCATCCTCTAACAGTTTTGACCGAACACTCGGTCTCTGCTTTTGTTATGTCTTCGGCTTTCACTATGTCTTCTTTGCGTCAAACACGCCTTGTTAAGGTTTTGACAGCACCACACATCACTTATTCTCATTCAGGTATCAATATGGCAGAGAATATCATTCTGGGACCACATGAATGCGCGCTTGAAGTTGCACGTTCATGTAAACTTCGTCCAGATTTATCCAGTACTATTATTTCAGATAGTATATGGAAATTTACAGATGGCTGTTGTTGGCGTGACAATACTGGTAAGTTACATGCTGCTGCCGCTGTTGTGACACTTGACAATTCTCATGTTCCTGGTTCTTTTTTGGAACATGTTGAAGTTCTTGTGGATTCTTTCTCCAAATGGGTTGAAGCTTGCCCTGCGGGTCGTGAGGACTCCGCGGTGATCATTAAGGCTCTCATTAATGACTACATACCACAACATGGGTTTCCTTCTCGTGTTCGCTCCGATAACGGCACACACTTTCACAATAAGGCTTTGCAGGTTGTGGAAAAGATGTTGGGTGTAGACCATCGTTTTGGTTGTGTTTATTATCCTCAACGTCAGGGTCAGGTTGAGCGTATGAACAGGACTTTGAAAGAAAAATTGGCTAAAATCTGTCATGACACAAAATTTAATTGGTTGGATGCATTACCTTTAGTTTTGTTATCAGTTAGGCAGTCGGTTAACAAATCTACAGGTCATTCACCCTTTGAACTTCTTACAGGTCGATTGATGCCCGTCCTACATCTACTTTAATCTGTGATTCTGATGTTTCTTTTACAGATATTTCTCATCGTGATAACTACAAGACCTTACATGCTTTTGTGCAGTGTTTCTCTCTACAGGCACGTGACTCTTTGGTGGATCTAACCACTCTTCACCCCAAGTTTGGGATTCTGTTTATCTCAAGGTTCTTTCCAGGAAGTGGGACACTCCTCGTTGGACTGGACCTTACGCTGTGACTGCACGCACACACACTGCTGTCAAACTGCAGGGAGAAGGACAGAAGTGGTTCCATTACTCCTTGATTCGTCCCGCCTGCATCCGTGGCTCTGTGTGATGGACTTCGGTTCCCTCAGTCCAAGAGAGGGAGACGATGGGTTTCGTGTTTGTATTCTAAATATATAAAACATAGTTCTCAAGTTGAAAATATTCAAATATATAACTCTACTGTTATATTTAAGGCACATTATGGTCTACCGCATCTAAATGAATCAGTGCTGAAACAATTGGCTATAAGTATGGGAATCCCCTATGTAATCTCAAGAGACGAATATGAGTATACCTGGCTTCACCAAGACAGGAACTATGTTGACACATTTGAAGAATTTTTTGTGTTTCCAGCTAGCTGTCACGATGGAATTGACTTACAGTGTAAAATGAAGGTTTTGAAGTGTCTCTTGTGTTACAGGTCTGAAGGAATTTGGATAACTTTGAATCCTACACCGTATGCAACATGTGAATATTCATTTAAGTTCTACCAGGATCTGAAAAAAGAGAAGGAACAGGAATGTAAAGCTATTTTCGCAACCCCTTATGTAGAGTCGGTGTTCAACCAAGACGATAATCAAGACAACATAGTCTGCAGTAGTTGTTATGCTTGCTCTATGTGGCTGTTTTTGTATTCCTTGTATCCGTTCTCTGCTTACACGTTTGGTGACCATATGTTTACAGCTTCAACTGGTAAGGGTCAATATTTGTTTGTCCCTACTCCTGACAGTAAGGAAGGTGAGTTTATCCAACCAGGGGATATAGTTACTTTTCCTTAAGTGCCTTACCTCAATTTAGTGTTTACATTTTATATTATATCTTATGTTCTATTTTTTATATCTCACACATCACATTTTTATTTGAATTTTTTAAGATAATACACACAATAAATCGCACTACATTTATATATTTTTATACCACAAAATGTGAATTTTGACACTGTATTTACACTGTGCACTGCACTGATTTATTTTTGTGACCTATTTTCAATAGGTCAAGAGAGGGAATGAAGGAAGATATAATTAAATATATTCACAGGTTTTATGTTCACTTTATTTCAATGTTATGCTTTTCTTTATAATGACGAAACCAAACATACTGTGATGGGCGTTCCCCGCTTGTCGTGGACGCCAGCTGTGTAACCTGATCGATTCTTTGTTTGAAGATGCAGATTAGGCAGAGAGCCAACCAATTAGAAGATGACACCGTGTGGGCTGGCCAACTGACCTGAGATCAGAAGTTCCTATGGATTGTCCAACCGGAGAATGCTACAATGAATAAGAATTGCTGTATAACGGTCCGTCCTTAAGACGGTGTCTTGTTACATCCACTATAAATTCTTTGTTTCTCCGGAATGTGTTGTTCCTGCCCCTTGTCACGGTTCAGACCGCATTAGATTCTATGTTAGGGACGGTGAACCCAGATCTGCTAAAATTATTGTATCAGGGCAAATACATTCGTTAAATGAGACTACTTGTTTCTTGTTTCTCCTTCCGGTTTTGAACACGCACAACTGCTCTAGGTGGACTTCGCGATAAAAGTCTAAAAAACCTAACATTACCATCATTTTTGTCCAGGTCTGTTTCATTAGTTTGTTTTTTTTAATAATTCTGTTGAACGGCAATTCCAAAGTAATGTCTGATTTTGATTCTTTATTTTCAATAAATTTTTATTTATTGTTAATCTGGTAAGTTTCAAGTCATTTTGGTGACCATTGTGGGTTTTTCTTCCATTAACAGAAGGGTACCAACAACTTTGTCCATGTGTGTGTGTGTATATATATATATATATATATATATATATATATATATATATATATATATATATATATATATATATATATATATATATTAAGTCGACTGACTTGAATGCAGGAGGTTGTGGGTTCGAATCCCGGTCGGGACAAACACTATCCAGTCAACTTACACAAACCAGGAGGGACGTGGCCTGGAATGCAGGAGGGCGGGGATTCGAACCCCAGACATGGCGGACACTATCCAGTGAGGGTCCTTGGGCAAGACCCTTAATGCTATACCAGCCTACCTCAACAATGAGTGAACACAATACAGACAGAGTCATACCGGCTCGGACGTCGCCCGGGTTAACAAGGTCCGCGTCAGTTGCTAGGGAACCAGGGCAAGCTGACGAGAAATGGGTTACTGGAACAAGACACACATGGACAAGGGCGGAGAATACGGAGTTGTTGGAATGCTACTACACGAGTAACCCCAGAGCGAGGGGGTATATGGGGCGGATGTGGGACCAATGGATGCTTCGAAACCCACAATCAAGGCTAACAAAGAAACAGCTGTTAGCCCAGTGTTCCAACATCCGTAACCGAAAACTGCTATCACAACTAGAGATCGATGAAATACTACAACAATGCTACGGCAAGGGGGAGCCAGGACGCCAGGTCAGCGGGGGGATTTCACCATCCCCCCCACAATCCGAGATTGGGTACCAAGCCCCAAGAGACATAGAGAGCCTCAACACAAGAGCTGCTGTCCTGAGAAGGAAGATCGTGACCCAAATGGAAACCTGGAGCCTCCGAAAAATACCGAAACTAAGTTGTCAAGTACCTTCAGAAGATCTGCTAGAAGATGTGAATGCTGCGATAAGAACCATCCCCACAGGGAACATAACTGAGACCAACAAGCTGATTCACAGTACAGCAACAGTAATCCTCGAGATGCTGGGATATAAGATCAACACAGGGCATGACAAACAATACCCTTCATGGAAGAGACGGTTAGAGGCCAAGATAAAGGTGACACGGAGAGAAGTCAGCCAGCTAGCCGAGCTGCAGAAGGGGAATATGGTGAATAAAGGGGTACCCAGGAAATACAGCAAGCTCTCCATACCTGAAGCACTTGAAACTGCCAAACAGAGACTAACAGCTCTGGCTACCCGACTGAAGAGATACACCAAGGAGATGGAGGCCAGGAGAATAAACAAGACCTTCTCCTCTCAACCAGCAAAGGTGTACTCTCAGTGGCAGGGAAATAGCAGCCAGCCAGACCCACCAAGAGCTGAGGCGGAAAAATACTGGAAGGGCATATGGGAAAGAGGAGCATCACACAACACTGATGCCCAGTGGCTAGTGGACCTGAGGACTGACCACAGCTGCCTCCCAGAACAAGAACCAGTAACCATCTCAATGGCAGACATCCAAGAAAGAGTGTCAAAGATGAAGAGTTGGTCAGCACCGGGCCCCGATATGATCCATACATACTGGCTAAAGAAGCTGACAGCACTCCATGAGCGTCTAGCAGCACAGATGAACCAGCTGCTAAGGGATGGGACGCACCCAGAATGGTTGACTGAAGGCAGGACAGTCCTGATCATGAAAGACCCACAGAAGGGATCTACACCATCCAACTACCGGCCAATAAGCTGTCTCTGTACGACATGGAAACTCCTGTCAGGCATCATGGCGGCTAAGATGAGTGGGCACATGGATCAATACATGAGCGGGGCACAAAAAGGAGTTGGTAGTAACACCAGGGGAGCCAAGCACCAGCTACTGGTGGACAGAGCAGTACACAGAGACTGTAAGAACAGGCAGACCAACTTGTGCACCGCCTGGATAGACTACCAGAAAGCCTATGATTCAATGCCACACACATGGATACTGGAATGTCTGGAACTGTATAAGATCAACAGGACACTAAGAGCCTTCATCCAGAACTCAATGGGCATGTGGAAGACAACCCTAGAGGCTAACTCCAAGCCAATTGCCCAAGTTAACATCAAGTGCGGCATATACCAAGGGGATGCACTATCACCACTGCTGTTCTGCATAGGCCTGAACCCCCTCAGTCACATCATCACAAAGAGTGGCTATGGATACCGATTCCGAAGCGGGACAACAATCAGCCACCTCCTCTACATGGATGACATCAAGCTGTATGCCAGGAATGAGCGAGAAATTGACTCATTGATCCACACCACCAGGATCTACAGCGACGACATAGGGATGTCATTCGGATTAGACAATGTGGCCGGATGGTATCTAGAAGGGGCAAGATGATCAGAACTGAAGGGGTTGACCTACCAAGGGGCAGGATAGAAGACATCAAGGACAGCTACAAATACCTTGGAATCCCACAGGCTAATGGCAATCATGAGGAGGCCGCAAGGAAGTCATCCACAGCCAAATACTTCCAGAGAGTAAGGCAAGTCCTGAGAAGTCAGCTGAATGGCAAGAACAAGGCCCGAGCCATCAACATGTATGCACTCCCAGTCATCAGATACCCCGCTGGGATCATAAGCTGGCCAAAGGAGGAGATAGAAGCCACAGATATTAAGACTAGAAAGCTCCTCACCATGCATGGAGGGTTTCACCCCAAGTCCAGCACCCTGAGGCTGTACACTAAGCGGAAAGAGGGGGGCCGAGGACTAGTGAGCATCAGGGCCACTGTCCAGGATGAAACATCAAAGATCCAAGAGTACATCAGGAAGATGGCCCCAACAGACGAACTGCTTGGTGAATGCCTTAGACAGCAGAAACCTGAGGAGGAAGAGGAGGAGGAGGGGGAGACAACATGGAGGGACAAGCCCCTACACGGCATGTACCACCGTCAGATAGAGGAAGTGGCTGATATCAAGAAGACCTACCAATGGCTGAATAAAGCTGGACTGACAGACAGCACTGAGGCACTGATCATAGCAGCACAAGAACAGGCCCTAAGTACAAGAGCAATAGAGGCCAATATCTACCACAGTAGATCTGACCCAAGGTGCAGGCTATGTAAAGAAGCCCCAGAGACAGTCCAGCATGTGGTAGCAGGGTGCAAGATGCTAGCTGGGTCAGCATACATGGAGAGGCACAACCAAGTAGCTGTGATAGTGTACAGGAACATCTGTACCCAGTATGGACTAGAAGTACCCAAATCCCAATGGGACATACCACCAAAGGTGGTTGAGAACAACAAGGCTAAGATCCTGTGGGACTTCAGCTTCCAGACTGACAAACAGCTGCTAGCTAACAAACCGGACATAGTGGTGGTGGACAAAGAGCAGAAGAGAGCAGTGGTGATAGATGTGGCGATTCCAGCTGATGCCAACATCAGGAAGAAGGAACATGAAAAGATTGAGAAGTATCAAGGGTTAAAAGAGCAGCTGGAACACATGTGGAAGTTCAAGGTTAATGTGGTCCCTGTGGTAGTAGGAGCACTTGGGGCAGTGACCCCCAAACTGGAAGAGTGGCTCCAGCAGATTCCTGGAATAACATCTGAAGCCTCAGTCCAGAAGAGCGCAGTCCTAGGAACAGCTAAGATACTGCGCAGAACCCTCAGACTCCCAGGCCTCTGGTAGAGGACCCGAGCTTGAGGATGACACACAGATACCACCCTACAAGGGTGAGAGGGACATTTTATATATATATATATATATATATATATATATATATATATGTATTTGTCAACATGTGTGTGTGTGTATGTGTGTGTGTGTGTGTGTGTACATACTGCAAGCATCTGCTTGACGTCATCCATGTAGAGGAGATGGCTCTTTGTTGTCCCGCTTCATAATCGGTGTCCGTAACCACTCTTTGTGATGATGTGACTGAGGGGGTTCAAGCCTATGTAGAACAGCAGTGGTGATAGTGCATCCCCTTGGTATATGCCGCACATGATGTTAACTTGGGCAGTTGGCTTGGAGTTAGTCTAGCATTGTCTTCCACATTCCCATTGAGTTCCTGATGAAGGCTCTTAGTGTCTTGTTGATCTTATACAGTTCTAGACATTCGAGTATTCACGTGTGTGGCATTGAATCATGGGCTTTCTGGTAGTCAGTCCAAGTGGTGTACAGGTTGGTTTGCCTGTTCTTACAGTTTCTGTGGACTGCTCTGTCCGCCAGTAGCTGGTGCTTGGCTCCTCTGGTGTTACTACCAACCCCTTTCTGCACCCCACTCATATATTGATGTGCCCACTCATCTTAGCCGCCATGATGCCTGACAGGAGCTTCCATGTTGTACAGAGAAAGGTTATTGGCCGGTAGTTGGATGGGGTGGATCCCTTCTGTGGGTCTTTCATGATCAGGGCTGTTCTGCCTTCAGTCAACCATTCTGGATGCGTCCGATTCCTTGGCCGCTGGTTCATCTGTGTTGCTAGGCACTCATGGAGTGTTATCAGCTTCTTTAGCCAGTATGTATGGATTATATCGGGGCCCAGAGCTGACCAACTCTTCATCTTTGACACTCTTGCTTGGATGTCTGCTATTGAGATGGTTACTGGTTCTTGTTCTGGGAGGCTGCTGAGGTCAGTTCTCAGGTCCACTAGCCACTGGGCATCGGTGTTGTGTGATGCTTCTCTTTCCCATATGCCCTTCTAGTTTTTCTCCAACTCAGCCGATCTTGGTGGGTCTGACCGGCTGCTGTTATTTCCCTGCCACTGAGAGTACACCTTTGCTGGGTGAGTGGAGAAGGTGTTGTTTATTCTCTTGGCCTCTATCACCTTGTTGTATCTCTTCAGTCAGGTAGCCAGAGCTGTTAGTCTCTGTTTGGCAGTTTTGAGTAATTCAGGTATGGAGAGCTTGTTGTATGTCCTGGGTACCCCTTTATTCATCATGTTTCCTTTCTGCAGCTCAGCTAGCTGGCTGACTTCTCTCTGTGTCACCTTTATCTTGGCCTCTAAACGTCTCTTCCATGGAGGGTATTGCTTGTTATGCCTTGAATTGATCTTATATCCCAGCATCTCGAGGATTACTGTAGCTGTACTGTGAATCAGCTTGTTGGTCTCAGTTATGTTCCTTGTGGGGACGGCTCTTATGGCAACATTCAGATCTTCTAGCAGATCTTCTGAAGGTACTTGACAACTCAGCTTTGGTATTTGTCAGAGGCTCCAGATTTCCAGTTGGGTCACGATCTTCATTCTCAGGTCAGCAGCTCTTGTATTGAGGCTGTCTATGTCTCTTGGGGCGTGGTATCCCCAAGAAACATTGATTGGATGGTAAAATCCCCCCGCTGACCTGATGTCCTGGCTCCCCCTTGCTGTAGCATTGTTGTAGTATTTCATCGATCTCTAGTTATGATAGCAGTTTTCGTTTACGGATGTTGGAACACTACGCTAACTGCTGTTTTTTTGTTGGCCTTGATTGTGGTTTTCTCTGCATCCATTGATCCCACATCCGCCCCATGTATCCCCTCTCTCTGGGATTACTCGTATGGTAGCATTCCAACAACTCCGTATTCTCTGCCCTTGTTCACGTGTGTCTTGTTCCAGTAACCCATTTCTCATCAGATTGCCCTGGTTCCCTAGTAACTGAAGCGGACCTTGTTGACCCGGGTGACTCTGTCGTTAATTTGTTCGCTCATAACTGAAGTAGGCTGGCCTAGCATTAAGGGTCTTGCCACAGGACCCTCATTGTATAGTGTTTGCCATGACTAGGTTTTGAAACTACGCCCTCCTGCTTTCCACTGTACTGTCCAGCTGGTTTATATATACGGTATATATATATAATGTGCGCGTGTTTGTGTGTGTGTGTGTGTGTGTGTGTGTGTGTGGTGTGTAGTGTGTATTTGTGTGTGTCAGGGAGCTGTTGTGTGACAATTTCTGTTCCTCTGTCAAACAGCTGTCTCCTGTTGTGAAGGGCCAGAGGTGATTTGTCTCCCTCAGTTGAACTCTTTCTGTGTGTGTGTGCAAGACAATGATTGATTACAGACAAAACAACCGCAATCACTGTGAGGCAACAGCACTAACTGCCACCATGTGCAGTGTGTTAAAAAACAAACAAGCAAACAAACAAACAAAAAAAACATACCTACATTTCTGCCCAAGTGAATAACTTCACAACTGTGGATGGTCTTTGAAATTTGTGATCTGACCACCAGTGACACTCAGTGGAAAATTCCATTGACCATCACTGGGGCAGCCAGGTGGTTCCTGGAAATGTTCTTTGGAATATGAATGGCACTGACCACACCTCAGAGAGGTTAAATATTTGGCAACACTAACCACCAGCAGAGCTGAAGACACCTTTTGGATGAGAAGTGAAATATTTTAAAGGACCAGTTGATTTGATTAAATGCATTTTGGATAATGAACGACATTCATTGGAACATCTTTATATCACCTTCTTTAGGTCCCATGAATCTACATACATACCTCCTGAGATGATAATGTTCACATGCTTCAATGCTGCAGAAGATGCAACATTGCATTACTTGACCATGCAGCACATTTTATTGATCCGGGGAACCAATCAATGATACGACAACAAAGTCGATCATCGACCTCCAGGACATCTCCTAGGGTGGACAATGTGGACATCCCTGTAGTTGAACAAGGTGTTCGTAATGGACAAACTGTGACTAGCACGGAAGTCCAATAACAGAACACTGCAACCTTCACCTACCTTTATAAGATCATCTTCAGTAACTATGGTGTGATCAGATTGTTGTGGCTGTCAGTGGGATGAACTGCATATATTTTTGTGTTTTTGCTTCAGATTTTTCCCTATTTTTGTTTTTTTTTAGGAATTTTTCTGCATTTCTTTTGACAGCTTTCACTCCTCGTATCAGTTTATGCATCATCTGGTTTGACTTTAGTTTTCTCTGACCATCAGTTCTGTGATGGAGAATATGGTCTGTTAAAAACATGTCTGTTCTATTGGTGAAGAGGCCAGTTTCATCAGGTGAGAAACTCAAGAGTTCCAGTAAAAGGACATTGAGGAAAGATTCTTTCTTTCTTTCAATCTCTAAATTAATATTTTTGTCTCCATAAATGCTTAAGATTATTGATAAATTATGTATTTTGTAGAAAATGAAAAATTATGGCATGATAAAATGATGAATGAGAGAGGAAAATCAGCCAATCCCCACTATTCGTCAGCTCCTTTCCTTTCCTGCATTCCTTCTCTTTGAATAAATGAATGTCTTCATCATTGATATAATTAAATGTTGTACATCTGTTCTGATTTTTCTCAAGAGAGAAGGGAGAGGAAAAGGGAGGATAATAATCTTTAAAAGGAGATGAACTGACAAAGAGGAGACAGCGCCTGTTTGTGTGGGTGTTTCAATGAGACTTCAATAGAACTTCAGAGAGAGAACGGGCCTCATCCATATTAATAAACTGTGGGTCTCTTGCCCCTCTCCCGAGACCAATAACTCCCCTCGCTCTAATAGAACCTCGTCTCTGATCACACGGTAGTTTGTTTTCAAAATTAACTCCAATTCAACTCTGTGTGTGATATTTCTGCTTTATGACATTTGCTTGACATTTTAACTTCATTATGGCAGAGTCGTGTGCGTCCCTCAGGATTATCATTGGTGCTGTTACTATATACTTTGCGGATATTTGTTGGTAAATGACTGTATTATTTTAGGCAAGATGGCTTCTTTGTGTATTCACAGCAGAGATGTTGTCTTCAAAGGAAGGCAGAGCATAACTGTCCCTTGATGAGAGTGATGATATAGCTTGTCAGAAGCTTTAGAGCTGCAATCACTATTCCATATCGATAATGGATAAAATCTCTATAGGAATTTTATGTGACATTTCATTTTCAGCCCATTGTCTTAGCCCAAGACTATGCTTTGTGAGTAGATAAACATCAGATGAGTATCTATTATTAATCAGTTTGGGACTATGGAGTCAAATGCTGCCTGCCTACACCTTCCTTCCTTCACAGATTTGACCCACTCAGACGCCTTCATCATTCTCATGATACAACTTTCAGGACAGATCCTCTTTAACCTGTCCCGAGTCCATGAGCCAGAATAATTGAACACAGCAGTTTGGTGAAGAACATCATTTTCTGAATTGAAAATTGAATTGAAGCGTACATTTATACATTGGCTAACGCACCAATGTCTGTGGTCAATATATCTTCAGCCGTCTAATTCTAACATAAAGTACTGTATGTCTTGCTGGAAATGTAGCCACAAGAGGACACAAGCCAGTGTCTTATTGTGCCAGTCTCAAACCCGGATAAATACAGAGGGTTGCATCAGGAAGGGCATGTGGCGTAAAACTTTTGCCAAATCAAACATGCGAATCAAACCTATGACTTCTATACCGGATCGGTTGAGGCCCGGGTTAACAACGACCGCCATCGGTGCTGTTGACCTCCAGGGTACCAGTAGAAATTGGACTACTGTTGGTCGCAGAAGGAGAGAAGGAAAGTGTGTTCGTTGGAAGAGAGACAAGAGGAACACCAAGAGTATAGGACTGTGAGTAGGGACATTGAATGTTGGAACTATGACAGGAAAAGGTAGACAGTTGGTTGACATGATGCAGAGGAGAAAAGTAGACATACTGTGTGTCCAGGAGACCAGGTGGAAAGGTAGCAAGGCTAGGAGTTTAGGAGCACGGTTCAAGTTGTTCTATCATGGTGTAGATAGGAAAAGAAATGGAGTAGGAGTCATCTTGAACGAGAAATTTGTTAGAAATATCCTGGAGGTAAAAGGAGTGTCAGATAGCGTGATGAGTCTGAAGCAAGCAATAGAAGGCGTGATGTTCAATGTTGTTAGTGGGTATGCTCCACAGGTAGGATGTGAGCTGGAAGAGGAGAAATTCTGGTTGGACTTTGATTAAGTGATGCAGAGCATACCCAGAAGGGAGAGAGTTGTCATCGGTACAGACTTCAATGGACATGGTGGTGGAGGAAACAGAGGTGATGAGGAAGTGATGGGCAGGTTTGGTATCCAGGAGAGGAACGCAGAAGGACAGCTGGTAGCTGACTTTGCAAAAAAGGATGGAAATGGCTGTAGTGAATACCTTCTTCCAGAAGAGGCAGGAACATAGGGTGACCTATAAGAGTGGAGGTAGGAGCACACAGGAAGACTACATCATGTGTAGACGGTGTAATCTGAAGGAGATCAGTGACTGCAAAGTAGTGGTAGGTGAGGGTGTAGCCAAACAGCATAGGACGGTGGTGTGTAGGATGACTCTGGTGGTGAGGAAGATGAAGAAGACACAGACAGAGCAGAGGACGAAATGGTGGAAGCTAAAAAAGCACTAACCGCTTGCATGACTTTTAAGAAGGAGTTTAGACAGGCTCTGGGTGGTCAGGAGGTGCTTCCAGATGACTGCACAACTACAGCTAATGTGATCAAAGAGACAGGTAGGAGAGTACTTGGTTTGTCATCTGGAAGGAAAGTGGATAAAGAGACTTGGTGGTGGAATGAGGAGGTACAGGAGTGTATACAGAGAAAGAGGTTAGCTAAGAAGAAGTGGGACACTGACTGAGGAGAGTAGACAGGAGTACAGGGAGATGCAGCTTAAGGTGAAAGTAGAGGTGGCAAAGGCCAAACAAGGGGCTTATGATGACTTGTATGCTAGGTTTGACAGTAAGGAGGGAGAGACTGATCTATACAGGTTGGCAAGACAGAGAGAAAGAGATGGGAAGGACATGCAGCAGGTTAGGGTGATTAAGGATAGGGATGGAAGTCTATTGACAGGTGTCAGTAATGTGATGGGAAGATGGAAAGAGTACTTTGAAGAGTTGATGAACATGGAAAACGAGAGAGAACAAAGACAAGGACTGTTGTGGACCAGGATGTAGCAAAAATTAGTCAGGATGAAGTGAGGAGGGCACTGAAGAGGATGAAGAGTGGAAAGGCAGTCGGTCCTGATGATATACAGTACCTGTAGAGGTTTGGAAGTGTCTAGGAGAGGTGGCAGCAGAGTTTCTGACTGGGTTGTTCAACAGGATCTTAGATAGCGAGAAGATGCCTGAGGAATGGAGGAAAAGTGTGCTGGTGCCCATTTGTAAGAACAAGGGAGATGTGCAGAGTTGTGGTAACTACAGAGAAATAAAGCTGATGAGCCATACAATGAAGTTATGGGAAAGAGTAGTGGAAGCTAGCCTAAGGGCATAAGTGAGCATTTGTGAGCAGCAGTATGGTTTCATGCCAAAAAAGAGTACTACAGATGTGGTATTTGCTTTGAGGATGTTGATAGAGAAGTACAGAGAAGGCCAGAGGGAGCTCCATTGTGTTTTTCTAGATCTGGAGAAAGCTTATGACAGGGTGACCAGAGAGGAACTGTGGTATTGTATGAGGAAGTCTGGAGTGTCAGAGAAGTATGTGAGAGCAGTGCAGGACATGTATGAGGACTGTAAGACAGTGGTGAGGTGTGCTGTAGGTGTGACAGAGGAGTTCAAGGTGGAGGTGGGACTGCATCAGGGATCAGCTCTGAACCCCTTCTTGTTTGCTATGGTGATGAACAGGCTGACAGACGAGGTTAGACAGGAATCCCCATGGACTATGATGTTTGCAGATGACATTGTGATCTGCAGTGAGAGCAGGGAAGAGGTGGAGGAGTAGCTAGAGAGGTGGAGGTTTGTCCTGGAAAGGAGAGGGATGGTTAGCCGCAGTAAGACAGAGTACATGTGTGTGAATGAGAGAGACCCAAATGGAAGAGTGAGGTTACAGGGAGAAGAGATCAAGAAGGTGGAGGATTTTAAGTACTTAGGGTCAACAGTCCAGAGCAATGGAGAGTGGGGAAAAGAGGTGAAGAAGTGTGTACAGACAGGATGGTAGTGTGTCAGGTGTGATATGTGATAGAAGAGTTTCAGCTAAAATGAAAGGAAAGGTGTACAAAACTGTGGTGAGGTGTACAAAACTATGGTGAGGTGTACAAAACTGTGGTGTAGGTGTACAAAACTGTGGTGAGACCAGCGAGGTGTACAAAATTGTGGTGAGACCAGCGATGTTGTTCGGTCTAGAGACAGTGTCACTGAGGAAAAGACAGGAGGCAGAGCTGGAGGTAGCAGAGATGAAGATGCTGAGGTTCTCTTTGGGAGTGACCAGGAAGGATGGGATCAGGAATGAGTACATCAGAGGGACAGCACATGTTAGAGGTTTTGGAGATAAAGTCAGAGAGGCCAGACTGAGATGGTTTGGACATGTCCAGAGGAGAGATAGTGAATATATTGGTCGAAGGATGCTGAGTTTTGAACTGCCAGGCAGGAGGCCTAGAGGAAGACCAAAGAGGAGGTTTATGGATGTAGTGAAAGAGGACATGAAGGTAGTTGGTGTGAGAGAAGAGGATGCAAAGGACAGGGTTAGATGGAGGCAATTGATTCGCTGTGGCGACCCCTGAAGGGACAAGCCGAAAGGAAAAGAAGAAGAAGGAGTCTAAGTAACATAACATTGTATTTTCTAAGAGTTTAGAGAGCAATAGTGAGAGGCAGTGGCTGATTCAGTAAAGTATGCATGTCTGTTTTTGTGCAAAGCTGGTATTGTTGTCTTATCACAGTGAGGTTTGTAGTTTGTCTCTGGCAGTGTATTCCATGTTTTGAAAAGGTTAACAGGTGAAGGTAAGAAGGTAAATACACATAAGAGTGGAGATGGGCAGCCTAAGAGACTCCATGCTGTTATAGCAGGAAGCTACAGGAAAAGTCCCAAACAATAAGTGAATTGTTAAGCACAAAAAACAGAAGTTAATGAACTAATGAACTGAGGTGTTTAGATTTGAAACGGCTAGCTGCCGGTGTCCTGAAAAGTCACCATATAAATAGTTATTTAAGAGTAGAGCCGACATCTTCAGGGTGAAGTCTAGTAATGCATACAGTATTATATGGACTCATTGCTCATGTGCCATTATAATAATATTCTATGACTACAATGGAACACAATAGTTAGACCAGTACAGTATTTCCAGGAGCGGAAGACGCAAGCTTGAGCACCTTTTGGAACTTGTTCCCATTGCTGCAAAATCTAATATAATATTTGATGAATTTGAATACAGTCATTATGATGGATACAGGAAGATGGATAAAGAATGCTGTGAAGGAGGATGATGTTTATTAGAAGGTGATTTGATATAAACAAAAACAGAGTTTTTTGTGGAACACATTAAATGTGCAAATCTACAATTGTGGACAGCCTGTTTGCAGATGAAATTACATGTGCTATATCAATAAACCAAGTAGGGATGGTATCTAGTAGGGATGAGCGAGTACACCACTATCTGTATCTGCATCTGTATCTGTTCAACCAACTAGATTATCCGTATCTGTATTCTGAATGGGCGGGGCTTAAACCGGAAGTGGGTGAGGTTTGACCTGAAATGGGTGGGGCTTAAATCACTACATTGTTTTAAGTCTAAAATTGATATGGATTGATCACAAGTTGCTGTATTTTTGCTAATTTTAAAACTAGTTACAAAACAGCCTCAAAATTGAAATTCAAATAAATGTTTTTGATCACAAAAGGAAGAGAACTATTTACAGAAGTTTTTTATGGAACTGAGTCAGAACATGAATATTCTTAAGTCTATGAATGAATATTTACCGAAGAGCTTCAGAATTGAGATTCAATGCGCAATAGTAAATGAACTATATACAGAACGAGTAAACACAAAGTGCATTAATGAAGTATATGCAATAAAAAAAGTAATTAACGACAAAGTGTGCATGAACCAGAATTGTCATACTCAACAAAACAATTTTTTTTCTTCTTTTTCATTTAAATTTTTTTCTAGTCCTTTTTTACCAATTATTTATTTTTAGTACCTAATGCTATTGCCATTTTTTTCACATAAAGTTAAACAATATTGATTATGGTGTGTGTGTGTGTGTGCACGCGCACGCGCTATGTCTCAGTTAAAATATTAAGTGTAGACATTATTAATTTCAACTGAGTTTAGAACAGGTAAAAAAAAAAAAAAAGACTTTAACCACCAAGGCAGTGGTTAAATCCACACGTACGTGCGACAAAAAAAACCAAAACAGGAAAGTTCACAACATAACCAAACACCAAAATAGAGGCAAGCTGAAGAAAATCTAATAAGGACGTGAGCAACAGTGAAGCCACGAACAGAGAGATCAGTAGCTGCGTGTACCGGAGACAGAGAGTGAGACAGGGAAACTCTGCTCTAACTGCAGTCTCTAGGGAGGGGCGGGAAGTATGTGTGACTGGCCAATCACAGAGCGTGAAAACAGTCCGGCTGATTTCTTCAGTCCGATCATGAGTATTAACGGGCTTTATTCGTATTCGTACTCGTACTCGTCAAAATGCATTATCCGTACCAGATACTCGTATGAAATGAGCCGGATACTCGTATAAAACGAGTATCCGGCTCAACCCCAGTATATATCAGCGGGCCACTTCTTCCTCAGCTCGAGCAGATAATTATTTTGGGAGCGAGGAGGCTGTTTGACCAAGAAAGTCTGCCTAGTGCACATTACCTCACTTCATTCTGGAAATGCACCCCCCCATCTCTCTCTACCTCACACAAACACACACACAGACACACAGACACACACACACACACACACACACACACACACACACACACACACACACACAGACAAACACATATGCACACACACGCACACACACACACACAAACACACACAGTGGAACATGATTAAAATTACAGATGGAAGCCTAATAATGCAAGCCCAATTTTGTATGAAGTTTATTGGAAAATTATACCATTTATCAGTTGTTTGCAACTATCACATTAAAAAACAGTGTAAATAGCTCAGTACTTTACATTAGGGATGACCGAGTACACCGCTATCTGTATCTGTATCTGTTCAACCATCTAAATTATCTGTATCTGTATCTGTACTCGGAATGGACCGGAAGTGGGTGTGGTTTGACCAGAAATGGGTGGGGCTTACATCACTACATTATTTTAAGTCTGAAATTGATATGGATTGATTAGATGTTGCTATTTTTATTGTTTATTTTAAAACTATTTACAGAGGCATAAGCAACAACTTGACGTTGTAACAGCAGTGTCTCCAGCTGGCTGGCAGCCATCACAGCATTATTGAATGTTCATAATAGTTAATAATTTTTATTGTTAAGTTCGCATGATGACACCAATCTGTTTTGAAGCAGGACACAATTGTTTTAATTTCACAGAGATACATTTGTTTTTTATTTCACAGTTTGACTTTGGATGTGTAATTGCAGAGAAGTTATGTTGTGTCAATTAAACAAATAAAACATTCAATCATTATAGTTTTAATTTAGTGTCCTGATTTGTTTTTATCTATTTGTGGGACATATGTTAAGACACTGAGCACCCCCTATCACCCTGTATTGTTTATGTAATTTTTATTATTTAATTTTATTATTTTGTGGGTTCATATTCTGTTCAGATGCGATGTCAAATGTAGTATTTTAGGAATGAATGCATGGGTAGAATGGGCAGAGCTCACACAGGCACTTTGGGCAGACAGGTGGCCTTAGGGGTCCTTAAGAAGGCACGGGCAGCTATGCCATATTGTGTATATGGACAGCCTGCGGCGCACAGAGAAGAGGCTGATGTGCGTGTGTCTGTGTGTTTCAGGTGAGCAAAAGTACATTAAAGTAAGGATGTGAATGTATAATTTGCGTAAGAATGTGTTGCCTTCTGACTAAAGTACTACTGGCATGAATGTACAGAATATGGAGAATGTTTTTGAGTATTTTGCGGGGTGATTAGCAAGTGTTGCATATTGTGTATATGGACAGCCTGCGGCGCACAGAGAAGAGGCTGATGTGCGTGTGTCTGTGTGTTTCAGCAATTGTCAAGTAAAGAACCTAAAACTCATGCACGCCTGGAAGTCCGTTTATTTACGTCCAAATGTGCAACAAAAATTGGAGGCACCGCTGGGATGGTTAACGTCGCGGTTTGTGTGAAAAAAGACGAGAAGCGGGAGTACCTTAATTGACGGCGGGTGCGCGCAGCATCGGGAGCGCGGACACACAGAACGCAATGGATCTGGAGGCGTTGGCAGAGACCGTGTGTGATGGAAAGTTTTATTTGTTGCATTTTGTGTGTGTGATTTGATTCAACAGCTTTAGCTGCAATAAAATGGTCAGCATATCATTACTGAGGGCATGCAGACCCTCCTCCGGTCACCCTCCCACGGTCACCTGCTGGGCTGCGTTTGGACACAGAGTTCACAGCAGGGTTCAGTATGCATACCAAGGGGTAATAAAGGTCTCTTAGTTTGGGTGCTGTTTTCCATCTCAGTCAACTTGTTGTTTTTAGTTTTGATGTGATAGGTTTGGTGCATTCCAAAGGTGTAAGGTCTCCTGTTAAGATCTTTTATGGGTGCGTGAAGGGTCCCTACACTGCAGTCCCAGGGGAAGTGAGGCTAAACTGGGGGGGAATATCCCCACAGGGGGTCCCGCATGTGAGATGGACCTGGCCAGTCCAGCTCACATTCAAGGGGTATAAAAGGTAGAAGATTTTCTGTCCCCATTAAGAGTCAGCTGTGGTTTTCGTGCGAACGCTCAGCAGGTTGGAGCTTCTCTACCTGGGTTGTGGACTCTCCTTCCCCTGTGACAAGGTAAGAGGCGAAGCACATTTGGAATGACACCAAATCAATGCTAAACCTCAACCATTGAATCATTGAAATTGTTAGCCTGAGTTCTCTGTTTTTGGGTGAACCACCTTTATCTTAGCATCATAGGCTTTGGTTTTCAGGTCCGGTGTTGGCCTTTGGTTCTGTGTTGAAGAGTGAATGAAATACGCCTGTTTTATTCAGGTTACACAGACATTGTATGTTTGTTTGTCTATATTTTTATTATCATTCTTATTATAATTACTCACGTTTTGCTTACTTTCTTTTCCTTGGTTCTGTGTCTGTGGGGAATGAAACTAGTTAATTCTAGCATCCTAGCTGTTGTGGGGAATTAAGCTACAGGTTCATTTCAGCAACATAGAATTGTTTGTTTGTGTGTCTTGCTCTGTTTTGCGGTGAATAAATCATACATTTATTTTAGCTTAACAAGAGTCTTGTTGATTCATTGACTGAGTTTTCTGTGTACCCACCTCCTACGAACCTATTTGTTGGAGTTTTTCATAAAAGATTTGGCGTCACAAACCAGATTAAAGTTTTTCTCAAAACCTCTGACGCCACGAAAAGGATCCAACAATATAAATTAAAGTTTTTCACAAAACATTTGGCGTTGTCGGCAGGATCCTTATAAGCCATTTTAATAATAAAATTGGGCTTTTGAAGGTTGGAGGATATACACAGAAAACGATGTTCAAAAAGTTTTGGAAGCGCTCCAAGGAGGCTCCAGAGGCAGGGAGAGATGGAGAGATTCTTGTTCCCGGCTGGGAAGATGCGCCTTGGAAAGGATTGGCGCTGTGTTTGCGAGATGGTGGTGGTCGGCCCGAGCCGTGGGCTGACTTGGTGAAGGATGGTTCGGTGGCTTCTGTAGTAAACGTACTACAGGACGTCCCGGTTTCATCCAAAACTCCCCTGGGGGGGGTTCAGCGGCGCATGTGGATTTGTGCCGAGGCATGGCGGCAGCAGTGTAAGCTGAATGCTGAGCTAACGGCACAGCTTCATCAGCTGACCCAACAAATGACTGATTTGCAGTCGCAAAATGATGTGAACGTTCAGTTGCGACAGCAATTGGCTGCTCTGCAATGTAAATATGACAGATTGGCAAAGCTGACAGACCGTGCGGTCAAGCATGTGTCTAAAGTCAATCGCCGTAAGGCTCCGCGGCGTGCTGAAACCACCCAGATCCGATCTTTTGTGTCTCGGATCATGGATAATGAACAGGTCGCCTGGGATCCAGAGACCTGGGACGGGAATGTGTGGGAGGATTCAGATGGAGAGGAAGGGATTGATTTGTCTCCCAACCCTCCGCGGCTCTGTGTAAACCCGGTTGTCCGCCGGAGACAGATGCAACGACTGATTCCACCCGTACGCCGGCAGGCGGTAGATGGGGCGGGCAGGCCGATGGTCGACGAGCATGGACAAGCTATCATGGTCGACGAACCACAGCCGCAACCCGACCCCGAAATTTCCCGAACCTTAGAAGATTATACATCTGAAGAGATTGTTCATTTGATGTCCCGCTTTCGACAGAAGCCGGACGAGCCGTTAGACTTGTGGCTGCTGCGCATGTTGGATGAGGGGGGGTCACAGGCTGAGGTGGATGACGGGGACGGGATGAGATTTGCGGGGCTGTCACGAGACCCTGCGGTAAATGCGACTTATCGTCATCCCGTCCGCGATCGCGGAGCAGAAATGACGACGGTCCTCGCTTTATACGCTGAGGCGATTCGCGAACTGCATCCTCTGCCAACAGACTGGCCTCCGCTAGACCGTAAGTGGCAGACCATTCGCGAAGGAATGCAGCGTTTAGTGAGGCTTTGTGTGCGGGAGGCGCTGCTAGTGGGGATGGTGGAGGAAGTCTCAGCCATGGCGGTTCCCAAGGCAGTGAGAGACACAATGATTAAAACTGCACCTCCACCCTATAAGTCGTTGATTTTATCACTTATGTTAGGATCACCCGATCGCCCAATGGGAGAGGTTCGGGGGAATGATGGCCGAACTCGGGTCATTAGGAGATTGGGAACAAGCCCCGGTCCGGACCCGAGACGAGCCACGGCGCATCCCCGCACGGGAACCGTCTGCGCATGCTCAGAAAGCACCCACGTCCAGCCAGTATAGGCAAGAACTGTGGCGTGTTTTGAGACGAGCTGGAGTCCCTGTCGCTGAGATAGACGGGCTCCCCACTGATGAATTAAGGAGATACTGTAAAAAGAAGGGGTTAAATATTCGTTGCCTGTCAGACTCGAAACCTTTCAATCGGCCTGTGCGTGCATTGAAAGAGTTACCTGTTGCAACACCGCTCACTCCCTCAGCTCCTCCCCTGGAGAACTGGGACCAATCACATGGTTCCAATCCTGAGCAGGAGGAGTCGGCAGGCTCCGAATTAGAGGAAGACAGGCGAGTGAGGAGGGTCCAGGCTGCTAAGCGGAAGAAAGGAAAAAATAGCAACAAACGCGAATCGCGCCTCTACCCTGATTTGGCTGATCTGCTGCTTGATGTTTAGGATGAAGGCCGAGCCCCTGAAATTCGATGCCAAAGCTGGTCCATGGATGATATTCGACCTCATGTCAAAGTTGAAATTTACTGGAAAAAATCTGTTCAAAGAGTGATAGCTCTGGTAGACACAGGGGCAGAGGCCACTTTGATTCACGGAAACCCTCAGCGCTTTGAGGGGCCCTCCGTCTCTTTAACGGGACTGGGAGGGAATGTAATAGTGGGAAAAGCTGTTACATTGCCTCTTAAAATTGGGCAAATGCCCGTCAGAAAATATTCAGTCATAATCACCCCTGTGAGAGAATGGATTGTGGGAATGGATGTGCTGGCTGGAATGACTTTGTACTTACAGCATGGCAAATTTGAATTCGGAACTGATCATAAACACTTGCAGTGTCGGCCAATCATGGTGGGAAAGCTCCACACGGATCCTTTTCCCATTCCCATTGCTTCCCGGGTAATAAGTTTGAAACAATACCGGATTCCCGGGGGACATGATGAAATCACTGCTACCATCAAAGATTATGTGAATGCAGGTGTTTTGAAAACATGCACGACAGCATGGAACAATCCCCTTTGGCCTGTGCGCAAGCCGGACGGCTCATGGCGCATGACGGTCGATTACAGACAGCTGAACAAGCACACGCCCCCTCTGACGGCGGCAGTGCCTGACTCCATCACCATCATTGAACAGGTGCAGCATCATCCTGGAACGTGGTATGGAGTGATTGATTTGGCGAATGCTTTCTTTACGATTCCCATTCCTGAGGATCGTATGGAGCAGTTTGCTTTCACCTGGGGGGGAAGACAATACACGTTCACACGGCTACCTATGGGGTACGTGCACAGCCCCACAATCTGCCACCGTGTGGTGGCTGAACAGCTGGACAACATGAAATTGCCCCCCGATGTCATGATTTCGCATTACATTGATGACATCATGATTCAGGCCCCGACTGAACCACAAGTGCAGACACTGCTGGCTGAACTCATCACCCATATGAAAAGTTATGGGTGGGAGATCAATCCGGCTAAAGTCCAGGGGCCGGCCCAGAGGGTCACATTCCTCGGCATTTGTTGGAATAGAGGTGAACGACAAATCACTGACAAAGCGCGCGAAAAGATAAAGGCGTTTGCAACACCACACACAAAGCAAGACGTGCAACGCTTTATCGGTCTGTTTGGTTATTGGCGTAACCACATTCCACACCTCGGTCAGATTTTGCAACTGTTGTATCAAGTCACCAGAAAGAAGGTAGACTTTCAATGGACAGACCGACAGCAGCAGGCGTTTGACCAGGCAAAAGACGCAATACAGCGAGCGATGGCTCTGGGGAAGCTACATACGGGTCCCGTGGAACTTCGGGTTTCTGCCCGTAATGACTATGCTAACTGGAGCCTGTGGCAGAAGCAGGGCCGCGTCCGGAAGCCGCTGGGCTTCTGGTCCCGGAAGCTGCCTCCCGCAGGTGTGCGTTACACCCCCTTTGAAAAGCAGTTGCTGGCATGCTATTGGAGCTTGGTGGAAACAGAAGCCCTGACTGTCGGGCACGAGGTCGTCATGCGACCTTTGATCCCCATTTTGAGCTGGGTGCTTAGTGACCCAGCCACTCACCGCATCGGAACCGCCCAGGAGAGCAGTATCATCAAATGGAAGTGGTTTGTCTCTGAGAGGGTGAAAGCGGGTCAACGGGGAGTGTCAGTGTTGCATGAACAGGTAGCAGAAGCACCTGAAGCTGGAGAAATGAGCTTCGATGTGGTGGAGCTCAGTGAGTCACCGGTCAAAGCCGGCGGCAGATTTGATGAGCTCACACTCGAGCAACAGCGCTGTGCTTGGTTTGTGGACGGTTCGGCTCAATGGATAGCCGGCAAACGGCGCTGGAAAGCTGGAGCCTTCAACCCAGTCCTGGGGCAGACCCTGGAAGAACTGGGCGAGGGTAAGAGCAGTCAGTGGGCTGAACTAAAAGCCGTTCACATGGTCCTGCAGCAGGCAGATGTGACGGAAGCCCACATTTTTTGACTCATGGTCAGTGGTGAATGGCTTAACCACGTGGATGCCCACATGGCAGGCTAATGATTGGAAAATTCAAAGCAAAGACGTGTGGGGCAAAGATTTGTGGGCGGCTATTTGGGAAAAGGCACACACCATAACTTTGACGGCGTCACATGTGGACGCCCACACAACCAACACAGACTCCGAGGCTTTACACAACCGGTATATCGATGGGGTTGTTAGGGCCATGCCTGTAAATAGGGAATCTAGTGTGGGGTTGGCGAAGTGGGCACACGAGAAATCGGGACATTGGGGTATCCAGGGAACCACTCAATGGGCCCGAGATCGCGGTATTGACTTGAAAATTGACGATGTAAAAACTGCAGTGCAGCAGTGTGAGCAGTGCCAATATCAGCAGCGTGGCACTCCTCAGCACATGTCTGGGCAGATTCATCGAGGTAAACGCCCAGGACAGATCTGGCAGGTGGATTTCATAGGGCCGCTGCCGGAGTCACAAGGATGTAAATATGCGTGTACGGCCGTGGACACATTCTCAGGGGTGGTGGTGGTTCATCCATGTAAATTTGCTAATCAGAATGCAACTTTGAAATGTTTGAATCTGATTGAACAGTTTTACGGCCTGCCATTGCAGATGCAAAGTGATAACGGCACTCATTTCACAGGAAACCAGATCAAAGACTGGAGCAAGGAACGTCATGTTAATTGGATTTATCACATTCCTTATCACCCTCAGGCGGCTGGTCTGATTGAGCGCATGAATGGGCTGTTAAAGGCCTCCTTAAGAAAAGCCAGCCCCACCCACACTCTGAATGGGTGGAGAAAAGTGCTTGATCAGGTGGTTAAACAGATTAACAACCGACCATTGGCTCCGGGGATCACCCCCATGAACAGGATGATCACTGTCACAGACACACCGGAAAAGGAACCAATCCGGATGTGGAAAATGAATGATAAAGCAGAAATCCCGATCCGGGCCACGCCCGGGTCAGCAGGTCTGGATCTACGGACCTTGGAGACGGTAACACTGGTTCCAAATCAACCCCTTGTGGTGAAAACTGGTCTGGGCTTGAGCTGCCCCACCGGCATGTACGGTCACGTGTTACCTCGCTCTGGTCTAGCATTGAAAGGACTAACCATTCTAGCGGGGGTAATTGATTCGGACTATCAAGGGGAATTGGGCGTGGTCTGCCACAATTTGACATCGGAACCCCTACTGCTTAATGCAGGGGACAAAATTGCTCAATTAGTGATTAAGCCCTGCGATATGACTAATGTTCAGGAAATCTCTGCTCCACCTAAGTTAACCCTAAGGGGATCTGGAGGTTTCGGCTCTACTGATAAACCAGGAGCCAAAGTGTGGGTGACCCAGGAATCGGGTCCCCCACGTGCAGCAGAGATTATTGCTCAAGGAAACGATCAGATTGTGACCGTTCTTTATCCTGGAGACGACAAATGGGTCAATATCCCAGTGTCTAAATGTTATCTAAGAGAAAACTAATGATGTTGTGTCTCTGTGTTCTTAAGCAGCAATTGTGTTTCAGGAATGTTCCTTTGACACCTGCTGATTGGACGAATAAACCACGGCGCGGTGATACGTCAAGATGGGTGCCTACAACATCCGGTCCGCTGGTGGTGTCGTGTCCTGGGGCATCATCCTCCTTGTCCTGCTTGCTGGAAGGCGAGGGGGTACCGGCCCCTTACTGACAGAGGCGTCTCCAGCCACTCAACGGTTTCCGATTCATCAGCCCGCGCGGGTGGGTTGGCAAAGCAGTGAACACACCCGCATCCAGGGATCATATGTGTGCCCCGCCAATGAGACCTGCTACCCCGTCTCCTACACCAGCCCATGCCCCATCTACCGGTGCATCGGCTGTCTCCGGAAGCAGACTAGGACGTGGACTGTTCACCTGGTCCACGACAACTGCACCATCTTCATCACGTCCTTGACAGCGGTATGTAAGGTGCGTGATGGCACCTTCTGGCCATCCCCAAAATGTGATGCAGCTTATAACGGTACAAGTTGGAATATCACTATCACCAAGGACCTGTGGATTGCAAATAGTACTGAAATCACTAACCGCTACACCTTCGCATGGCTGGTAAGGGTTGTCCCATCCCGTCCTCAACTTCTTAGCCCAACTAATCTGGCCCCTATATTGGATACATGCACACTGATGTCCACACAAACCCGGCATGTGGATGTTCAATGGGCGGTAATATTCCCTAAGCTGCCCAAATGTACCCGGCAGCGACGAGCCTGGTATGACACTATTCTGGGCGGAACAGGGGCAGTACTGGGGCTTTCTAACGTTATTGACGGAGAAGTTACACGAACTATGCTTTCCAACACAGGACATCAGACATCATTAGGAGTTCGGCAGATTGGACTGTGGATGCCCTCCACAGTAATTACTCAAGAAGAGGCAGCTAAGGTGTTTCTACAAGATTTGAACTGGGATGTAAGAATGTGGAACTTGACAGCTGATGTGTTAGCTAACATAACAAAAGCTTTAAATATGACGATTTGTAATGTGCAGGCTTTGGATGCCCGCTTGCAGCGTGAAAGGTTTGAACGGGTGGTAACCACAAATAATCCACAGGAATGGCGGCGACTTTGGAACATCTCTGCCCGTTGGTGGCTACAGCTACACCCCGAAAATACTAGATGTAATGCCACAATGTGTACTGGACACTGGTTACAGTTGAATGTCGCTGACCCCCTGACCATCTGTAAGTATTTCGTGTTACCTGTAATCACTGACCTTGGATACTGGTTCCTGAAAACTCAAGGTGATTGGTTTAGCCCGCAAACTAACCATACGTATGACCTTCGCATGTGTAAAACTACAGACAAAGGTATGGCTTGTCTATTACATGACGCATTTTATGAACCATGTTTAACCCAAGACGAGGCAATGTGTGAGTGGTTTGTAGACAAACCTAAAGATATGTTATGGCAGATAGGCCCTCAAACTCTCTGTGTAGCGACGATGCACCAACACCCGTTATTGCCCCGAGCACCCTTCACAGGCTGTATGCACGGCGTTCATCTTTGGCATTGGACAAACCAGACCTATCAATTGGCTAACTACAGCCACGAGCATAGTCTAAACCAGGTACAATGGAGGATTCTTCAACTACCCTGGACAGTATCCCTTGACCGGTTTAGAGGCGCACTGAACAGGTCAACGGAGCTGAGAACAATTATGAACTCACATAGGTCGAACGTGTCCAGACTAATGATGTCCACCGTAATCAGCCAGGGACAGGTGTTGCATGCTGCTAAAATGATAGCACAGGATTCTGCTCATCATTGGTGGGATATCTTCTCTGGGATGTCTGTAACAGCAAGAAAGACCCTTGTGCCTCCTATGTTTATATTGATCTGCATATTAAGTGTATTAACCTTTTGTAATGTGTATACGTGTTTTTATATTAGACAGGTCCAACGTGACGTGGCGTTGCAATTCTACCATAACGCACTGACATGACAACGTGTGTATGTGTGTGTAAGTGTATGTGTGTTGTCTGTTTATTATGTCCTGATTTGACTCTGACTGAAGTATAAGTCAAAATCAGGCCAAAGGGTGGAGTGTGATGGAAAGTTTTATTTGTTGCATTTTGTGTGTGTGATTTGATTCAACAGCTTTAGCTGCAATAAAATGGTCAGCATATCATTACTGAGGGCATGCAGACCCTCCTCCGGTCACCCTCCCACGGTCACCTGCTGGGCTGCGTTTGGACACAGAGAGTTCACAGCAGGGTTCAGTATGCATACCAAGGGGAAATAAAGGTCTCTTTGTTTGGGTGCTGTTTTCCATCTCAGTCAACTTGTTGTTTTTAGTTTTGATGTGATAGGTTTGGTGCATTCCAAAGGTGTAAGGTCTCCTGTTAAGATTTTTTATGGGTGCGTGAAGGGTCCCTACACTGCAGTCCCAGGGGAAGTGAGGCTAAACTGGGGGGGAATATCCCCACAGGGGGTCCCGCATGTGAGATGGACCTGGCCAGTCCAGCTCACATTCAAGGGGTATAAAAGGTAGAAGATTTTCTGCCCCCATTAAGAGTCAGCTGTGGTTTTCGTGCGAACGCTCAGCAGGTTGGAGCTTCTCTACCTGGGTTGTGGACTCTCCTTCCCCTGTGACAAGGTAAGAGGCGAAGCACATTTGGAATGACACCAAATCAATGCTAAACCTCAACCATTGAATCATTGAAATTGTTAGCCTGAGTTCTCTGTTTTTGGGTGAACCACCTTTATCTTAGCATCATAGGCTTTGGTTTTCAGGTCCGGTGTTGGCCTTTGGTTCTGTGTTGAAGAGTGAATGAAATACGCCTGTTTTATTCAGTTTACACAGACATTGTATGTTTGTTTGTCTATATTTTTATTATCATTCTTATTATAATTACTCACGTTTTGCTTACTTTCTTTTCCTTGGTTCTGTGTCTGTGGGGAATGAAACTAGTTAATTCTAGCATCCTAGCTGTTGTGGGGAATTAAGCTACAGGTTCATTTCAGCAACATAGAATTGTTTGTTTGTGTGTCTTGCTCTGTTTTGCGGTGAATAAATCATACATTTATTTTAGCTTAACAAGAGTCTTGTTGATTCATTGACTGAGTTTTCTGTGTACCCACCTCCTACGAACCTATTTGTTGGAGTTTTTCATAAAAGATTTGGCGTCACAAACCAGATTAAAGTTTTTCTCAAAACCTCTGACGCCACGAAAAGGATCCAACAATATAAATTAAAGTTTTTCACAAAACACCGTGTCCGAGAAACTATGGCTGCTGCACCTGGACCAGCTCAAAGTGGTATGTGCAGAGGTTAAAATCCTGATTGGAAATGTCATCACAAGGCGAGCGTTAATCAGGAAAATTACAGAAAATATGGACAATGTAATTAATGATGAAGAACCGGATGTTGCAATACATCATCTGGAGACTGTTCTGAAACGTGTTGAGCAAGTTATAGAAAATAGGAACAGTGAAGTTAATACTGAGAGCACAGCGGAAGAAAGTAGTTTAGCAGAAAAGTACTCACAGCTTCAGCTAAACAGCCAAGCACTGCAGGATGAAGTGAGGCGGCTGAGTGAAAAAGTGGACAATGCATTGTCAAGCCAAGTTTCAGCCCCACAGAATGTGACGCCTGCAGCCATGAATCGCATCCCAGAAGTAACAATAAGACGTGAATTCAAGATATGTGGTCAAATTGGGGAGAAGGGACAAAAAGATAGACTCTCCTATACAAACCTGATGCATCAGATTGAGAGAGGTCTAAATAAAGGACACAGTGAGGCTGAGGTTGTGGAAGCCGTGATCAAGTCAATTAGTCCAGGTTTGAGTATTTGTGATATGCTGGAGATAAAAAGTGACATGACCCTTCCCCAGTTGAAGACAATATTAAAGGGACATTTCAAAGAGGATAGCTCTACAGACCTGTATCACAAGTTAGTAAACATAACTCAAGACAGTCCCCTCAAAACTTCTTTAGAGCAATTGAGTTAAAAGAGAGACCGTTGCTTGCTTCACGAGAAGTGGGATCGGATGAACAGTACAGTCCCGAGCTCATACAGAAGAAATTCTTGAGGTCCGTGAGTACTGGGTTGTTAAGTGATCATATTAAGTTTCAGCTCAAGCCTTACCTGGATGATCAGGAAGTGACAGATGAAGTACTCATTGACAGAATGAATGAAGCAGCTGGTGTTGAATCAGAAAGACAATCCAAACAAAGGAAAAGTGCAAGCAACAGAGTCCCTAAAGTAAATGAAATGCAGACAGAAAGGCAGACCAGTCAGCAGAGTCAGTATACAGCCGAAGCCAGGGTGGGTGTTCAGGAACAGGCTGCTGAAGTTAAGCTTAAGAGTCGCAAAACACCTGCTGTTGCCAGTTCAAGAGATTCCGACTTTTATGAGACTGTCAGGTTGTTGAGAGAAGAAATAGCTGAAATAAGGAAAAGCATTACTAACTCTCCAGGGTCCAGCCACCAAGCGAGAACGAGTGTTAAGAAAGGATGTAAAGTTTGTCAGGAACAGGGAACAGGTGACCAGTGTGAACACTGTTTCAAATGTGGACTGTCTGGGCACTTCTCAAGGGGCTGCAGAGGACAAAGGAAGCTGCCTGGGAAACCTGACGGCATGAAGGTGGTAATTCAGGCAGGTGTGTCACCAAATTCTTCAGCCTCAAGACAAGCTGAGCCAGATGACAAGGTGCATGAGCTTCTGTGTGATAGAATTAGGCAGCTAGAGGCGGAGTTAGAGAAAAATGAGAGGGCTGAACAGATTGTAGGTGCTACCTTTGCCAGTCATCTCTCTTTACGTCGTCAAGCCAAGCTGAATGCCCTCATCGGTAAAAAGTGCATGGTAGATTGTTTTTTTGAGGGAGTAGCAACACAAGCGCTGTGGGATACTGGTTCACAGGTCACAATCATTAATGAAAGCTGGAGAAAGTCCTGTTTCCCACACGTTCGGTTACGTAGGTTGAATGAACTCTTGAGGGAAGATGAGACCCTTGTTGGCAGAGCAGCAAACCAGACCGTCATCCCCTTTTCTGGTTGGGTTGAGCTTAAGTTCAAGCTTAGATCAAGTGGAAGCCCACAGTCAGAGATAACGGTACCAGTGCTAGTCTCTAATGAACCTGGTGTAGCAGAGCCACCAATTATCGGCTACAATGTGATTGAGAATATGGTGATGAAAGGAATGGAAAAGCACCCAGAAGTTACATCTGCTCTAGTAAGAGACGCTTTCTCCATTGACTGTAAAAAAGCAAAAGTGCTGATCCACATAGTGCAGGGCTGTGACCAGAATGACAGAGAGGGTGTGGTAAAAGTGGGAAGGTTAGCAATAGTAGTCCCTGCAGGGCAGACTAAGGAGGTTAAGTGTAGTGTGAGGACAGGTCCCCTCTCCATAAAACAGGAAGTCCTTTTTGAGCCAGACGAGGTTCCAAATTGGCCAGAGGGGTTGGACATTCATGAAACCGCCGTATGCCTGCAGAAAGGAAAATGGTCTCGGGTGACTATCCCGATCACTAATGACAGCAACCAGGACATCACCCTCACCCCTCGCAGTGTTTGGACAGCTACAGCAAGTTAAGGCTATTTACCCAGTAGATGTTAGACCAGCGAGTACTAGTGAAAACACTACCAAAACTTCCACGGTGGGTGAGCCTACAGCTAACATAACTAGTACCCCTGAAAAGCTCAAAGAAGAATGCAGACATTTAGACTGCACACATGATTCATGGGACCCTCCTGTGTCAGTTGATCACTTGACTGTAGACCAGCAACAGAAGGTGAGGCAAATGCTCAGAGAAGAATGTGCTGCATTTTCAAGAGATGAGAATGATGTGGGATGCATTCCATCCTTACAGTTGAAGATTAGGCTTAGTGACACAACTCCAGTAAGACGCACTTACACCTCAGTACCTAAGCCGCTCCACAAGGAGGTGAAGGAGTCGTTGGAGGACCTACTGAACCGAGGATGGATTCAAAAGTCCCGGTCCCCGTACTCATCACCAATAGTCTGTGTCCGTAAGAAGGATGGGAGTTTGCGTCTATGTGTGGATTATCGTGAATTGAATCAGAAATCCATCCCAGATCGCCACCCCATTCCCCGGGTACAGGATATGCTGAATAGCTTGAGTGGAAGTGTATGGTTTTCTGTACTGGACCAGGGAAAGGCATATCACCAGGGTTTCCTGGAGGAGAGTAGCAGACCACTTACAGCCTTCATAACACCTTGGGGTTTATATGAGTGGGTGCGAATCCCTTTCGGCCTGTCCTCGGCTCCAGCAGAATTCCAGCGCAGTATGGAGGAGTGCCTTGCAGGGTTGCGAGATGAGACATCACAGCCTTATTTGGATGACAATCTCGTCCACAGCAGAACGTTTGAGAACCATCTAAGTGATATGAGAGAGGTGTTACGTCGCTATCAAGCACATGGAGTAAAACGACAGCAAAGAAATGCGAAGTGTTTAAAGACAAGGTGAAATTCCTAGGGAAGATTGTATCCAAAGATGGTTACTGCATGGATCCTGCTGAGATAGCACCTGTACAAGCACTCAAAGACCGCAAACCTAAGACAGTTGGAGAGTTGAGAAAAATGTTAGGGTTCCTGTCATATTACCGCCAATATATACCAAACTTTTCACGCATTGCCAAGCCACTGTATAGTCTGTTAACCACAGAGAAAACTCTGGGGGGCGGAACTCAACGATCAAGTGCCAGGAAGAGTAAGGGGAAACACAAAAAGTCAGATCAACTATCCTCTAGCCAGCAGATCACCTGGACAGGACAACACCAGGAGGTGCTTTGCAAGCTTCTAGAGTACCTGTTGAGTCCACCACTCTTAGGTTACCCCGACTTTGAGAAGCCGTTTGTGTTGCATTGTGATGCCTCTCAGGAAGGACTTGGTGCAGTTTTGTACCAGAAACAAGAAGGCAAGCTGGTTGTCATCGGTTATGGGTCAACACTAACTGCCCCAGAAAAGAACTACCACCTCCATTCTGGCAAGTTAGAGTTTTTAGCAATGAAGTGGGCAATCTGTGAAAGGTTTCGTGATTACTTGTATTATGCATCGTCTTTTACGGTGTACACCGACAACAATCCTCTGACATATGTCCTGACCACAGCGAAGCTGAACGCCACAACACACAGGTGGATTGCTGAGCTTGCAGACTTTAACTTCTCAATTAAGTATCGGCCAGGGAAAGTGAATGGAGATGCGGATGGCTTGTCACGAATGCCGCTTGACATGGAACAATACATGCAGACATGCTCAGATGAAATGGAGCCCGAAGTGATAACAACTATCACGCAGTCACTCCAACTCCAGTCCCTTGAACGTGAGCCCTGGATGTGTCCAGCCACTATCAATGCAGCATGTGCTGATGTAGTACAGGAACGAGTGGCATCCCCAGTGGCAGAAATCCCCATGGAGACCCTAAAGAAAGCACAAATTGATGATCCAGTCATTGGCAGAGTAAGAGAGTATGTCATCAAAGGACAGTGGCCTCGTCTGGGGGGAAGAGACTGGCGGGATGACATCTCTGTTCTTGTAAGAGAGAGAAACAAGCTGTTTGTCAACGAAGAAGGTGTCCTGTACAGAAAGTCAGTGGTTTGAGTTCAACTGGTGCTACCTAAAACATTCCACCAGCTGATCTACCGGGAGCTGCATGAGGAAATGGGTCACCTGGGAGTGGAGCGAACACTCAGCTTGATCCGTGATCGATTCTATTGGCCTCATATGCAGAGAGATGTGGACCATTATGTGACCAAGGTGTGTAGCTGCCTGAAACGGAAGCGTCCGAACAAGCCGACTAGAGCACCCCTGGTTAATATAATGACCACATACCCCTTTGAGATGGTTTCAATAGATTTCTTGCATCTGGAAAGTTGTAAAGGAGGAAATGAGTACATCTTGGTGGTGATAGACCACTTCACGCGCTTCGCACAGGCATATGCATGTACCAGCAAGTCAGCAAAAACTGCAGCAGAAAAGATTTTTGGGGATTTTGTGCTCAAGTTTGGATTTCCGGCCAAGTTACATCACGATCAGGGCAAAGAGTTTGAAAACAAACTGTTTTCAAAGCTGGAAGAATACAGTGGAATCCAAGGCTCACGCACGACACCCTACCACGCAGCTGGAAATGGTCAAGCAGAGAGATTCAATCGAACACTCCTTTCCATGCTTAGAAACCTGACTGCAGAAGCGAAATCAGATTGGAAGAGCTCCCTAACCAAAGTTGTTCATGCATATAACTGTACGCGCAGTGAAGCGACAGGGTATGCCCCATATTACCTCCTCAATGGTAGAAATCCCCGACTACCTGTTGACATAATGTTTGGGCTGAAGCCATGTGACCAGAGCGCGTCTCAGAAGGATTATGCCAGCAGGTGGAGAAGAAGGATGCAAGAAGCATACAGACTAGCATCAGAGAGTGTAGAGAAGGCACAAAGTAGAGCCAAGAAGCAGTATGACCAGAAAACACATGGAGCAGAACTACAGCCAGGTTGTAGAGTACTTGTGCGAAACTTCAGAGACAAAGGAGGACCAGGAAAGCTGAGATCGTATTGGGAGGACAAAGTCCATGTCGTGACCAAGAGGAAGCACAAGGACAGCCCCGCGTATGAAGTACAACCTGAGACAGGCCCAGGAAGGACCCGAGTTCTGCATAGGAATTTGTTACTGCCATGTGACTTCTTGCCGATTGAAGAAGACAAGCAAGAGGAAAAGACACTGAGAAAGAGAAACCTGATGACTGACACAAAAAAGAAAAGACAGGCAAAACAGGAGAGAGACCTGGAGAATAGTTCGGAGGATGAAAGTGACTGGAGAGTCATCATCACACGACCAACAGAGCCATTCAACCAGGCCAGAAGTCAGCTAAGAGTGGAGGCGGAGGAATTCCAGCCACGAACAGCTGAAAAAGAAGTGGAGCAAGGTGGTGACAAAGAGGCATGTCCAGAGGTGGATGAAGGCAGGATGGAGAGCAGAGATCCGGCAAGGGGAGAGCTAGAGGCATCATCTGAAGCAAGCGAGCCAAACTCTGAGCAGGAGCCGTCATCTGATGAAGCAGATGAAAGGGATCCTGAGTTGCTGCAACCTCCTCGGAGAAAGTATCCTTTCAGAAAAAGAAATCCACCAGAGATACTTACATACAACACATTAGGTCAGCCATCAGTCGCATACAGACACAAGTGATAGTTACAGTTCAAAATTAAGGACAGAAGTTAATAGCCATATGTTGAATTATTGTTGTAAAAGAAAAAGAGTTCATAGGAGCATTTATAGTCACAGTTAAACTGGGAAATTGATATAGTGATTTATGTTTATTGGGAAAGAAAGTACCAGAGTTCAGACTACTAACACATAGAAGAAGCTGGAATGTTTGTGAAACACAGTTATGCGTGTGGGTCTGTGTAATGGGTTGTGGGGTAGAAGCAGGATCAGAACCCTTCGGTATGAGATACATAACCCGCATAAGTGGCGGAGTAGCATTTCAGATATCACCTGGCCAGTGGTATCTGTTGCTAACACATGACGCAAAGAGGGAGATATGTGTCATGTTAAAGACTGTTGCTGTACAGGAAGTATCTCTAAAGACTGCCTCCCAGAAAACCTACAGCTACAACTCACAGGTTGAAGACAGAAGACTTTGGAAAATCTCAAATGTCGAGACGACATTCATTTTGGAGGGGAGAGTGTGGGACATATGTTAAGACACTGAGCACCCCCTATCACCCTGTATTGTTTATGTAATTTTTATTATTTAATTTTATTATTTTGTGGGTTCATATTCTGTTCAGATGCGATGTCAAATGTAGTATTTTAGGAATGAATGCATGGGTAGAATGGGCAGAGCTCACACAGGCACTTTGGGCAGCCAGGTGGCCTTAGGGGTCCTTAAGAAGGCGCGGGCAGCTATGCCATATTGTGTATATGGACAGCCTGCGGCGCACAGAGAAGAGGCTGATGTGCGTGTGTCTGTGTGTTTCAGGTAAGCAAAAGTACATTAAAGTAAGGATGTGAATGTATAATTTGTGTAAGAATGTGTTGCCTTCTGACTAAAGTACTACTGGCATGAATGTACAGAATATGGGGAATGTTTTTGAGTATTTTGAGGTTTTTTATATGTTTTTGTTTACTGAGTTTTGGATGAAATAGTATGTATCCTTTCTTTATTTTAAAAAAAAATGAAGGTGAACATTTTGAGGAAGTGCTCCTCTTGCTTGCAGCACCAATGTTCTCTATGTGGCCCTTGATTAAATAGGCTAAATAGCTGCAGCAGCAAAAACTTTCACAAAGATACGTATAGGACAGTGTATTTTGGGCCAGTACTGTTTTTGTGAATTCAACTTGATTTCACCAATGGTCTGCCCAATGTTTGATCCAAAATGATTTAGATTAGATTACAGTTTGTTAATCATAGGCAATCACTAACTACATATACTGTATTTGATTTGCATTGCCTATACTGTAGGCTACATCACAAAATTATCGAACTAAACCTGCATTCACATAAGACAAATTAACACATAACTGCAAATTAGTTTTCATTTATCTATCTAATTACATTTTTCTCTCCAAGCATATAGATCTCCGCAGTTCGTCCTATTTTTCAGTTTCATGTTGTGATAGCATGTTCTGCATTTGACTTTTCTTTTTAGCAGTTTTCTCTTCTGAAGCCACTTTATCAGCTTCTGGGCGTTTCTTTTCGAGGTTTCGCCATTAATAAGCTTCTTCAGTCGGGTAAATGTGCTCATTGTTTTCTGTATGTGAAAAAAAAAGCATTAAACACATCCTGCTGGAGATGGACGTAGGTTGAGTTTGCAATCCCGCTCTCAGCACGTCATCGACATGATGACGTGGAGGCGTCAACGCTTTACGTACAAGTGTGGTGATCAGACTGGAGAAATGGAGACCGAGGGCTCTGAACTGAACCGACGAGTCCGGCGGACGCGGGCTCAAAAGAACGTCGGTGTGGAGACGGAAGAACGGCCGTCAGTGGAACTAGTGGTGGTGAGTACCATATGTGTTTGTTTGCTGGCTCACATGGATGATGTGCAGCTGACAGCGTTAGCTCTCGCTTCCTGCCTGAAGTTACTACCGCGAGATGTATAATGAGTATGATAGCAGAGAAACAGTATTTCAGGGCCTTTGACTTGTACATCATGACTCTAGCAGCTCGCTTGTTTTTGTTTTGTTCTGTTTTTTCGTGCACGGCCGGCCAACTTAACTTAGTTAATCAAGCTCACCTGGCGGATCTCTCTCTCTCTCTCTCTCTCAATTCAATTCAATTCAATAGGCTTTCTTGGCATGACTGTAGATTAACAATATTGCCAAAGCCATTACAAATTTACAAATAATTCAATAATACAAGCTCTCTCTTTGGCTCTCACTGTCATGTGTTTGACCAAATGCACGAAATCAGAAATCAAATCAGAAATGCGTAGCCCACTTATTTTTAACTCACAGACATATTTATTTTAATAATGTGATAAAATATCTCGAAATTTTAAAACAACAAATTAGTGAATAATAATTTCATCATAGTCCAAAGAAAGTAAGTCCCCCAACTGGGGGCTCTGAAACCTACAGAGCAAACACAGCCACTACTGCACTAATTATGAAAGAATATACTCATGCACATAACATTAAACAGCAGAATCTGGGTGACAATGTGTTTAAATTGTGTTTACATGACCCAAACACAACTCAAATAAACAACTAAACATTAAACTCCATGAAGGACTGATGGGTTGACCCAGTCACCACATTTCTGGCTCTAATATATGACTGTACTTTATACAAAACACATAAACGCTCATATTGAAGAGCAGACACACACACGCTGCTTCGCCAAAACATGGTTGTAAAATTCCTCTTGCCTTTGCTGTTTTGCCATGAAAAGATTGTTTTGTCGGTAAATCCACAATATTTCCAGTTCATTTGTGTTACATTTAAATCAGTCTGGGCGTTTCTGACGGGCTTTGGTTCCACCCATAATGAGATGTAAAATGAAACACACATTTCAGGACCACTGACTTCTTTCATCAGATTAGCCTGCTTTCATATTTAATAGAGGGGGAATAATATCAGGATGTGCCTGCTGCTGTAAAGGATAATATATGGTTATCATAGAAGGCTGAAAATCACAGGACATGTATGTTCTGATGGTAGGCCTACAAATCAGCAGTGTAAAGCTCAAGCATGTGGCTGTAATGGAGGGTGGCCTATACAGACATATTGAATAGAAATTAATACTTAAACGTTTATAATAATAAATGAAACTTTATTTCTTTTAGGTGTGCCCCCCCCCCCAGTGCACAGCTGGTAGACAAAAGGACATCTCATGAGTTGGAGATGTGCAAGCTGAAGGTAGAGCTGCAAAAGGACAAGATTGATCAATCAATCAATCAATCAAGTTTTATTTATATAGCGCTTAATCATGGCAGCAGACATTTCAAAGCACTTTAACAGACAGAGAAACCCAACTGAACCCTCCAGAGCAAGCATAAGCGACAGTGGCGGGGAAAAACTCCCTCGATGAGGAAGAAACTCCGGGCAGGACCCAGACTCTTTTGGGCGGCCATCCGCCTCGACCGGTTGGGTGGAAAAGAAATCAAAGGAAGATAAGAACAGGGTCGGAGAGAGAGAGACAGAGAGAGAGTGACAGATAGGCCAGATAGAGACAGTGTCAATATGGTTAAGGTTGTTAAAGTCAAGGCACAATTACAGCTGCGTAGATGACTGTATGGCGGCACGGAGGAAGAAAGGAAGCAGGACCCCAGCCAATGGATAGTAGCTTATCAAAGAGAGAGACTACCTAAAAAAACAGCTAGCAACAGGTACGTCTCCCTACACACAAAAGAGAAATTCTTGTGTTGTTGGTTCTTATGTTATGGCTGTATCTCTGCACTCTGTTTGTGTTTGAATCTGTTTTAACAGCTCCTAAAAAAGAGTGTCCAGGTTCCACCCAGGCAGTCTGCTTGTCTTCATCGTCCTTTTGTGACAACTCAGAGGAGTCCTCTGATGCTATGTCTGACTCCTCTTCTACTGCATCCTCATCAGAGGAAGACAAGAAAAAGAAGAGGAGGAAGAAGAAGGGGAAAGAGAGAAAGTCCAAGAAGTCAAAGAAAATGAAACCAAAGACACGTAAAAGAGGTAAAATATGCTCCATGTAATACTTTCATCCCTTTCTATTGACTGGGTTTTTGGCTTGGTCCTGTTTAGTTCTGCTGTATAATTTTTCCTCTCCTGGCTGGTTCTTCTTCTCACATGATGTGACATGTATGATTGTTGTGTTGGCACTAACTAAATCTACTGTAATAAATCACTTTGGCCATGTTCAGACTGCAGGCAAATCTGATTCAAATCAGATTCCTTCTCAAATCTCAAATATGTTCAGACTGGGTCACATTACTGACCGATCTGACAGGTTGCTGTAGCAACGGCGTCGGCCAGCGTGTGTATTTTGTGATGTCATATAATTGCGACAGTGACAACAACAACAACGGAGCTATCTCACCACAGAGACATTTCATTTCATCCTCTGTCCAAGGACTGATGTTTCCGATGTCTCTCGCTCCACTCCGTTGATATCGCTCCACAACTCGAAACAGGCAGGTGTCAGATGGCAGTCTGGTATCGCGAGTGACGTCACAGACAGTCAAAACCGATCTAAGTGTTTGGAGCTGTTCAGACTGAAACACATCTGTCCAAATGCGATTTGAAACTACCTCCCAAAGGTGGTTTTGATCCGGTTTGCAAAAATCAGATTTCATGTGATTTGTGACTGTTAAGACTTCAAAAGAACTATCCGGTTCCAATCTGGATTGGCTAAAAATCGGATTTTGCGTGGCAGTCTGAACGCAGCATTTGAGTGTGTGCATACGTGTGTGCATGTGTGAGTGTGTGTGCTTGTTTTAAAGTGTGCAAATACCTTTTTTCTTTCTTTCTTTTTTTTTTTTATTGTTGATAATACTAATTCTTTGTCGTCTAAATTGCAGTCCAATGCTGTTTAATCAGGGCGGCAGTGGCTCAGCGGTAGAGCAGATGCCTTGAAGACAGATCGCCCAGCCATCGGTGGATCGATTCCTGCCCCTGCCAGAACATCTCTGGAGTGTGAGCTGACGGTGGGAGGCACCAGCTCACCTCCCAGCCACTGCCGAGGCACCCTTGAGCAAGGCGCCGTCCCCCCTACAAGCTGCTCTATTGGGGCGCACTCCAGGAAGCTGCTGCCCGTCACTCTGCCTCCAGATGTACAAGCTTGATGTTGTGTGTTGTCTTGTATGCACTAACTGCATGCTTACAGGCCCCCTTGTGTGCTGTGGTTGTTTCAGGGGCCTGTACATACTGACTGAAAAAACTAACACGTAATGTACACCCGAGTGACAAATGTAATTTCCCCCAGGGGATCAATAAAGTGTATCTTCTTCTTCTTCTAATCGAGGAAGGACAGTGTCTGCTGCCTTTAAGCATGTTTGGGTGGACCGGAACAAGGTTGTTGTCACTGCTCCAATCGCAGAGCTGTTCATTGCTGCCCTCAGCAAATACAAGGAACTCCTTAAAAGCTACAACAGTCACGTGAAACTCAGTGGGTTTGCCATACAGTGTGCCACTGCAATTGAAGATGATCCAGGAATAGTGAACACAGTTAAAGCCTTTAAGATGTCTGGAAAGCTGCTTCCCCTGAAAAGAAAGACAGTTATAATGCTAGATTAACACTGATGTTTGAAAGATGGAAGACAGAAAAGTTCATTGTTGAATTGTGACACTGGAATATTTTCTGACTTGATTTTTTGATAACAAAAGATTTTATTTTTTTGATAAAGATTTTATTTTATTATTTCATTTTTTTTCCAATTCCAATTTCAATTCTCACAATCTACTTTTTTGGAGTGTTTGCCAGTAGTTAACCTAGCACAAATCTCTGGACTCTTTCTTAATGAGGTAAACACAGATATTTCACAAAGAGCGATATGAATAAAGATTACTTAGTAATTATAATGATGATGGTTATCAATTATCAATCTTTTATTAGAATATCAATTCCTGCATTGGGCTGGCAACAGGCAGCTAGGCTTGCATGTCATGATTGCTGACAGCCAACTTGTGGTCAAATCACGACACTGATGCAGATTTAATTAAATCAGCGAAACCTATGGATTTCAAGCTTAAACCAAGATGTAAATCACCTTGGATGCCTCAATATCCACTGAAGCCTGAGGCTGAAGCAAGAATTACGGGAACCATTCAAGGTCAGTTGACAGCTGGAGTGCTGCTGCTTGAACCAAACCAGTGCAACAACACATCAAATCATGGTTAACGTGTTAAAAGCTGACAAAATAATGAATTTGCTCATAATGTACATGCATTGAATTAAGTAATAAAGGACTGTGCCAATGAGATCCTAAATCCTCACATTTTGCTGTCAAATGTCCCACCTGAGGTTAGGTGGTTCACTGTGATTAAGTGTGTTCTGTATTCTTTAGTCTTTAGAGTCCAGTTAGCAGACATTTACTTGCTTTAATTTATTGTAATCAATCCTGCACATATACAGTACACATACCCCAAGGCTTTAAACACATCCCTCACGTGTTTGAAATTTTTGAAAGGAAACATGGTTAACTTGGCTGGTAAAATCACGAGCATGGGCATTCAATATGTGGATGATATCATTTTGTGTGTATCACACTTTGTAAGCCTGCCATATGGACTCCAGGATCTTTTTAACTATGCTTGCTGAAAAAGATTTCAAGGTCTTCCAGAAAAACTGCAGTACTGCATGCATCAGATAGGGTATCTGGGTAGGTTAATCAAAGAAGGAATGTGATAAGTATCTCCCTCCTCGTTGAAGTTGGTATCAAGGGCTCCCTATCAAACCACTGTCAAAGAAATTATGATATTTTTAGGGATGACTAGGTATAATTCAGAATGGATTAATGGACATGCTACTATTATTTGCTTATAGACATTGGGTGTGCTATTTGTGTGGTGCAGAGAGAAAGGGGAGAGGCTTCAGAAAAACTGACAGTTTACATCCAGCATTGTGATCAGGGCATGCAACTGGCAATAATGAAGCAAGGAGCTAAAGTCACTACTGATGCTGCACATCAGGAGTGACTCATGGATCGGTACAAGAAATACAGCAGCAGATGAAGCAGCTAAGCAAGAAGCTTCAGTGGCAACAAGGCCATATTCATGACTTATGCTGTGGACTTGGAGGAGTAAATGACAAACAAATGCTGTAAATGATGCTGTTACAACAGTAAGCTCCTAAAGCAGAATGCCAGTTGTGGCTCCAGAGGGGAGCATCTGAAAATGAAAAATGACTTTGTAGAAATTTTGAGGTTCTATGTGTTGCTCTTGGCGAACTCCTGCCTTTCTTTGATCAATGAGGCTCATGGGCTAACCCAAGACTCCAGCAGCAAAGTGCTGAGAAAAATTATTCATTCGTTCATTCATTCATTCATTTTCTCAACCTGCTTCATCCGCACACACACAATCATTCCTATGGTCAATTTGGGCCCAGCCAATTACCCTGAAGCACATGTTGTTGGATGTGGGAGGAAGCCAAAGAACCTGGAGAGAACTGAAGAGATTTAAACATTATATACATGCTATTCATTATTTTGCTGGCTGCATAAGTATCTAGTTTTAATCATACAATAAACTTTCTATCACTCTGTCTCAGCAATTATACACACACACAGGACATAGGCGGCAGTCTCAGTTCTCTGTAATCTGACACACACACACACACACACACACACACACACACACACACACACACACACACACACACACACACACACACACAGTTACAATAACAATTCCATTCATAGGACATAGGTTGCGGTCTCAGTTCTTTATTCACAGGATGAACCAGAACCGGAAACCAAATTCCAACCAGAACCTGAAACCACATTCCAACGCCCACGGAGGTGGCTCAGCCATGGAGTGGCTGAACACTTGTCACAACCGGACCAGAACACATCATATCATCTCATGCAAATTCCTTATCTGAATTGTATAAAAAAAACACCGGGCAGAAAGAGATAGTACTCTTCTCAGCTGCGCTGTTGCAAGCCCTGTTTACTGCAGGCATTCGGGGAACTGGGGGGAGCCCGGATATCTGTATTAGACTTGTTGTCAAGAATAAACTTTTTAAACTTATGATGATCGGCTAAGTCTCCTACTTTACCTCAATAACAACAAACAAAGTTTTAAGACTACACTGCTTCAGAACCCACGCAGACACGGGGAGAACATGCAAACTCTGCACAGAGTGGGACTCAAACCCAGAATTCTTGCTGTGAGGTGACAGCGCTTCCCACTGTGTCACCGTGCCGCCCTGAAAAAAATCAACAAGTGAAAGTATTGGGCTCCTAAATTACAACATATTAATGGAGTAACTGGTCACTGTGAAACGTACGTCAAAAGTAATTCAGAGAGGTGAAATGACTCCTGCTGGACACAACATTTTCTGCATTTGATCGTGATCATGCTGTCATGGAGCGACCCATGCACGGGAAAAGATACATTGCTTTAATCAACACTATTGCTTTAATCTAACTAGATTACAGCACAGATATTGAAAAATGATGGTGTTGATAAATCTATTATATATACACTGAAGCATTAAATTAAGTTAAACTTGCTGTGCTTGTGAAGTTAGATATAGTTTCTTTATGTTGACATCAGAATGTTGAGGTTAGTTGGAAGAGAGCCAAGCTGCATATGCTACATATTTACAAAAGTCGCCACAGTCTGAATCTGACGTTTGGTGCTACTGGCATCTTGGAAGGCTTTATAATGGTTTTATTCATCCACAGATCAATTTTTACTTGCCTTTAATTTTCACTGTTGGCAGTTAGCCATGGCCTTGCCATTTGATCTAGCCTTCTTGAGAGTTGTGTTTTTTACTTTTTCAAAGAGAAGTCTCGTCTGTGACTGTGATGTTAAACCCATCTTATCAATATCACTTGAATCACCTTGGACATCAAAAAGATATACACCGGGTTCGGTACGGAGGCCGGGCGGATCCGCAAAGCGAATGCCTTGCAAATCTGCCCGTCTCAGTCGTTTCGAGGACGCGCACAGGAGCCGGGCCGGTTGCGTGCAGCGTAACCGGGCCGTTGCCGTTGCGTGCAGTGTTGTGGTTTATACACAGGGTGGTGCACTACTGACTTCCTCCATCGAAGGAACACAGGTAATTTAGGGAAGGTGCCGGTAATGAACAGCAGGTGTGTGTGTGAACAAGGACACGCAAACAATTTGTTGATCGTGTGCGTGAAAGTTGTCCCATATAGCACCCGACGCCGGGGCAGATCCGCCCTTAATACGGGCTTCCTCGGCGGCTCACCCGCTTCGGGGAAGCGCACAGGAAACGGCCCGGTTGCGGGCAGCGCACCGTCAGACAGCGGACTCCGTACGGATGCCAGGTGGATCCGCAGAGCAGATGCCCCTACCAAGATAGCACCTGATACCGATGATGATGAGCCGATCGATTATGAGCTCCAACACACCTGATCCTCATTCAAACGATCAGGTGTGTTGGAGCAGGGAGACGTCTATCCGGGGGCGTGCCCCTGTGACGAAAACCGGCTATTTTCTGACGTAGAACGGCTCCACGTAGAAGAGTCGTTTATGCTTGACAGTTATAAAGTTTATAAATGTATTATTCATTCATTCATTCATTCATTCATTCACATTCCTCGCCTAAGACGCCGATGCCAATTCGGTGTCGGACCGGGACATGTGCAGTAGGGGTTCCGTAATTGGTCAATACGACATTACGAGCCTGGATGACCCATTACGTACGCACCTTTCTCCGCCCACAGACGCCGGATGAGGATGCTGCTGAACAAGGTAAATTCTGTAACTAGACGACACTCAAATATATCTAATATGTACTTTCGTCTTACTGGAAAAATTATATTCATTATAGACGTTAAGCATAAGTATGCGATGCTCTTATTGTGGTACTTCCTGTTGTGAGCGGAAGTTGGTCTATTGTATGTGTATGTAAATTATGGGCTTGACAGGTGTAGTGCGGCATGATTACTGTGGGAGTGTTCCGGTGACGTAGCAGGCATATGTCCAATCAAGAAAATATATACTCCGCTCCGTGTATTATTCCTCCTGCGCAAGTCGGATATCGTAACGATAGATAAAGGCCACTTGTTTCGTTGTTTCTGAAATGTTCAATTATGATAAGTTATGCTTGCTAACGGTACAGAGCTAGCATCAACATTAGCCTGAGAGATTCTCAAACTTATTAAGGTAACTAGCTAAAGTTAACTTTAAAATTTTGGACGATGTTTTTATGTCTGGGAGGTGGGGAGAACTGAACATTAGCTACATGCCTTGCTCAGCGGGTTGAATTCAGTCATGAAGGACCACATTAGAATAAATTCAGTTCAGGTGTGTCTGGAGCTGTCATGTCAGAACGAGTAAAGAGTTGTAGAAGTCATCCATGAGTATAGACCAATGTGCAGGTGCCTGATTGAGCGTGTGTTGGTATTGGCTTGTGGTGGGAGGAGTGGCACTATGGGTGTGTCTTCAGAAATCATTAAGTAATGCCTCTCACCTGAACGCTTTGAACGCCTTTGGATGTAAGGTAATGTGACTGCATTTGACATGTTGGTTATCTGTATTATTGTCTGTTTTACAGGCACTCAGATATGACTAAGTGTCGATCGGTGAGCAGCGATACGATGTTTAGACTGCGCTGCGGCGGCTGTTTCATCATTTGGTCATTCATCAGCCGCAACAAGAGAAAATTGGAACATGTTTTCAGCATTTCCACTGAGTTAAACCAACATTTGTCTAGCTATAGATTTAAATTCACTCTTCAAACATGAGATCTGCTGAGTTTTGTCAACAATGCAAATGGGGGCTAATGTCAGGCAGCAAAATGTCATTTGATGAGCCAATGGTTATACACATCTTTTTAAAACATTATGTGGCAGGATGATGTGCCCCATCGGTAGTTAATTGGGATCTGCTGCGTAGTCACTGGCGGCCAATGACTACGTGGTGGCACTCCTTTTAAAGGGAGTGTTGGCAACCTCCCCTCCCTCTTGCTCTGGCCGTCCTCGTTACTTCCGGGTCCCGTCGTTCCCTTCTTGCGTCTCCGGTACAGGTATGGTAGTAGTGGCTGCTAATAATACTCTGTGAATATTGTTGCGCCGATTTTCCTGGTTGGGCTTGCTCCTAGATACCGTTAGTCTGCGGCTCCCGGGATCACTGTCGTACGGGACCTTATACGATGCGCTTGTCTTTCTCCTCTCCCTCTCCCTCGTGGCGATCCCTCACGAGGGCTTGACAGGGGCTTTGAGGACCGGGTGGTTGCTGGGGAGTTTCAGCGGCGTTAAGTTGCACCTCCAGCAGTGGTACAGCTCCAGCAGCGCCAAGTACCGTAGGGACACCGTAGCTTGTCACTTTGTGGATGCCACTTTGCCCTGCTTCGCTACTGCTCTGCTCGGCCAGGTTTCGCTGTCCTGACTGTGTCCTTTTGCTTGGTTGCGGGCTTCGTGTCGCTGCTGCTTTGTTTCCTGGTTTTATTTGTCTGCGACACCTATCCAGACTCGGGGGTCGGCGGCTCCTTTTCGCCTCAGCCTGCAGCCGCGACAAGACTCTTGGTGCTCCGTGCGGTTGAGGCTACGGCTGCTGCGGCTGCTAGTCCCGCTAATCCGGCACGGTCGCGGGCGGAGCCGTAAGGATAGACCTTTAAAACCAAGGATAAGACCTCCACGGCACAGCGGACTGGACCAAATATTTGGTAGCTTTTAAAACTTGATTTTAATGACTGAGTGAGATCAGTGGGGTTATTTTGGGTTCTAATTACTTCGTTTGTTTCTCTTTTCGTTTTTTTCATTTCATTTCTGGTCGAATTCGTTTCTACGAGTTGGTTAAATCATTTCTCCATTGATTTCTTTTTATTTTTCTAAGTACTCAATTATTTTCCCCTTGTGTTTGCGACATTTGTCGTTTGTTTAGATGAATATCGGTTTTGGGTTTAATCATTGAATTAATTTGCTGTATTTGGTTACCTTGGTGTGTGTGTGATCCACTAATTCCCTTGTTCTTTTCACCTTTTTCAGTTGCTGAGAGCCGACGGTGGTGGTCCCTGGTGCCCCGGTGGTGGTTTCCTCGTATAGTGTGCTGTGATCCCCCATATTTGAGTTTTCCAGAGTGTGTGTAGTGTGTGTCACGAGTGATTGGGGTGCTTTTCTTCCCTGGGAATCCCGTTTGTGTTCCACAACCACTGCACCGTCGACGAGCCTCAGCACCTGAAGAAGGTCGTCCCTCCCGGGTGTGTGTGGTAAATTTTAAAAAGCTTTATTATTTTTAATATTGTTGAAAAATAAAGATAATTGTTTGAACCTGGAACCACGTCTCCTGCCCGTCGTAAATAGAACGAACCTGTGTGCCTTACTCTGTTGGGGTTGATTAAAACTATCTCCTTGGGTGAAATTCCCATGGTGGTGTTGTCGGCAATTATAACTTAGAGGAAAGTGTAAGATTGAGTAAACTCGACCCCAAATCTGCCCCTCGAGCTGCCACAATTACAACTGGTGTCTGAGTTCTTGGGATTTTGTGACATTTGTGTGATTTCAGGTGCTGTAAAAGAGAGACAGCTGTGTTGGGACTGAAGACATAATCAGATGTGTAATTTGCTGGTTCAATCTCGCAGCTGACGGGGGGGGGGGGGGGACTCGAGGCGTCCTGGTACTTCAGATGAGGACCCACCAGTGCAAAGTTAAAGCAATGTTGTCATGTTTGTTTTTCATGTCTTCCTATCATGATTATCAATCATATTCTTTTGTAATTGATTTCCCAGAGAGACGTGGCAGTAAAATGCTTTGGATACAATTCATGGTTGTTTCATTTTTCCATTTACAGTATTAATAAGGGCAGAGTGGTTAAGGAGAGTATTCAAGCTTTTTCAGAACAACGTTGATGTTGGATATTTCTGTTGTGGCCAAATGAGCCATTTTGAATAAAGGATCTAGGCCAGATGAGCCACTTTATGAACGGTCCCGGAGCGGGTCCGCGCCGGTTCATCCGCGTCATGAACGGTTCCGGAACGGGTCCGCGGCGGCACCGGGTCAACCGTTTCATGAACGGTCCCGGAGCTGGTCCGCGCCGGTTCAGCCACGTCATGAACGGTTTCGGAACGGGTCCGCACCGGGTCTGCCGCGTCATGAACGGATCCGGACCGGGTCCGCGCCAGGTCAACCGCATTATGAACGGATCCGGATCGGCTCCGCGCCCTATCTGGTTTGGGTCCGAGGTCCTTGCCCGCTCCGAGTCCGTCGCGTTGTATTGAAGGTATTGAAGGTTAGGGTTCAATAGGTTAGGGTTAAAAAATATCCTCTTGTTTTCTTTCATGTGTCAAGTTCAGCACTTTCAGAAATTATCTTCATGGGTGTGTCAATGATGAACAACTACTTAATTTGTGTCTATTGTCTATGTTGTATTTTGTTTTTATTTCCTTCCACTTTTATAGCCAACCTACTTCCTGTCGTCACATTCTCCCCACTGAGTGCACTACAGAGAAAGAGACACTGTCCCCTCCATCCTACCCTGGAAGTATTAATGAAACTTTAATCAGCTACATTTCTTTACATACTGATTCTGGTGTAAGACGGGTGTCATCACATTTTTTTTGCCACCTCTGTGGACTGTAACCCAGGCTGGGTGTACATACAACAAAGGTTCTGCTACAGCTACCCCAAACAACCATGTGTGACCCTTGGAGTACCTTCAAGCATATTTAATCTGTTTTCACAATGGTGCTGCTCTGTGAGGTGAATGAGCAAAAGGATGGCGAGATGTAATGTGATTTGCATTCAACACACTCTGATGAAGAGATAGGCAGAACAAGTAGGCATTATGTTCAGAAGTTTCAGGGTATTTATATAACATTAGATGCATTGTTAAAAATGTGAACATTGTCCAGACCCTTTGGGACACACAATCAATGATTTTGTTTCTCCAGCAATACTTACCATCATTTCTCCTGAAATGATCATCTGGGATGAAAATGATTCGTAATTTCTCCTGATAGCCTATGAACTGCAATAGAAGTGAACCTAAGCATTGTAGAGGTAAGCGGTAAAAGTAAATGTGTGTGGCATTTATTAATACATGAGGCTACTGCCACTGTGTTTTGTTTTTGTCCAATAACAAATAATTTGACTTATTTTTAAGTTGGAATTGAAGGGAAATATAAGAAAAGTTGAAATAGAAATAGTCTGCAATGTTTTCATGCTTGTGGGTTTTATAAAGAATAGAAGTTGATTTTGGTCTGCATAGATGGCACTGTAGTCAACGTCGGAGTTGAAAATGGACTGTTCTGAAATTACATGAGATGGTGTTGTTTGGGGATTCCTTTCCACTGCATTGAAAACTACTGAAGCGGCTGAGTACGTGGTCCCATACTGGGAGACATTTACTCACTCCATTGTAAAGTCACTAAGCATTTATTAACAGAATGTGTATGTAAAAACACCAGAACAAGCGAAGAAAGTATGTGTCAAGTGAAGCCAACAAAAACATGTCGACTTCAGTGTAGAAAGTGAAAACCATGCAGCATCCTCAGACGCTCCTTACAGAACTAGTGCAACACAGACTAATCCATACAAATGGTTTGGAGATGTTCAAAGGAGACGGACTTCTCAGTGACATTCTTGCGGTAAATGTATGGCCTTTCTTGCTTTTATGAGGCAAAACAAAATAGACTGTGTCACTGAATTTTACAACACGAATGAGAGCTTTCATTTCAACATGTCCTCTCTTCTTGGCTCCACAGCACAATATCTTTTAAAATGTTTTAGGTTACACTAATGTCAATCATCTGATTGAAATCCCTCTGAGATGTTTGGAGGAAGATTTCATTTCTTGTGTGCATTTTAGTCTGCATATGGCATTTTTTATGAATAGGTATATCAAGCAGTTCTTTCTGTCTGGAGTTTATGTAATGTACTGTAATGCACCGATGAACGTATTTGCTGATTTTAACCACTAACATGACCAGCAAAAACCAAATTGAAGGAACATTTTACTTACACATTTTCCACTTTACTCTGAGTTTAGCTACATGAAATAACTGTTTTATCTCACAGTTTGTAATTTGTAATTCGTAATTCATCAATAGTGCCTTGGGAACAGTTTACTCAGTGAGTCTGTTTCCTGTATCCTTCCACTGGAGAAGAACTTGATTTTCAACTCTTTGATCACCTGGTGTCACTACTGTTTAGCTGATTCACATGGAACAAGTCTCCGAACCAGCAGTGACTCTACTCCCCATTTTAATGTTTCTTATGACTTCCCCAAACTACACTGCCAAAATTGAAAGGCTCTCACCAATACAGATTTACGTCATTAGCAAGACCATCAGCTTTTACTGTCAAACACACTGCATTTGTATTGTGTGCTAATGAGAAGGTTTTAGATTTCTTTTGTGTTTCATACACACAAACTTAGGTAAATATCTAAGAATTTCTAATTGCTTATGGCGAAAAGAGACACCCTCACATCCCTCAGGATACAAAACAAAAAAAATATATAGCATTATCATTGTCATTATCTGTGTTTAAGATGTATTACCATCAATTTTAAAGGAATAGACCGCGAGATCCACTTATAGCCATTTAAGATGTGGATGTATTTCATAGTCCTAAAGTTGATATCTTACTCTGGTTCGGTCACAAATTTCCCAAAGGTGTGAGGGTGTGCGTGCGTGGCTGTGTGCATGTGGCTCCTCGGTGCACTGGCATTGCGCCTGGAGTGTACCTTGCCTCAAGCCCCCAGTTGGCTGGGATAAGCTCCAACACCCAGCGACCCGTGACAGCTGAAGAGGGTATTGAAAATGAATGAATGAATAATTAATGACCTTAACAATTCTTACATTTGTGTCAGCAGACTAGCTTTTATTGATATTCAAGCTAGCAAAAACATATTTTATGGTTTCAGAAGCTCTCTGCTCCACAGACATGGAAATGGAAGAGATGCCTTTTGAAACTCCCCATATTTGTGAGGACACTTACCTCATAAGCATTATTCATCCCTGTAGGGATAGTCACTCAGGTGTACATGTTGTTGTGTTAGTTTTTTTAACAATCAGTGTATACACAGGCCCCCTGAAACACAGCACTCAAGGGGGCCTGCAAGCATGCAGTTAGTACACATCAAACAACACACATCAGTGAGGCAGTGTCAGGCAGCGGCTTCTGGAGCTTGCTCGGGGGGCGCCTCGGCGGTCAGCTGACGGTGGGAGGCGTGAGCTGACGCCTCCCACCGACACCTCCCACCGTCAGCTCACACTCCTGGTGGCATCCTGGCGGGGGCGGGATTCGATCCATCGATGGCTGGGGCAATCTGTCTACAAGACGTCTGCTCTACCTACTGCTGAGCCACTGCCGCCCCTATATGGTAATTGTTTGCGTGGCAATTTGCATTCATTAGTATACTAGGCCTGCTTATATCTGATAGGTCATTTTAGTTAAAGAAAATTTCAACTGCTGGCCAAATACTTATTATTTCAGGATTTTATTTGTCTCAAAAAATATGGAGGAAAATCAGACTTGTGGATAACATCAAGATTGACCAAACTAAAGACAGTCATTCAGTTAATAACTCATAACTGATTGTGTGTAGCTGTCTTATTTGGCACTTGCAAACATATGACTCTGGGGCGACGAGCTCTGGAGCTCCTGGCTCTGAGCTGTCACGCTGGGGCTCTGGCTCTTGGACATCTGACTCTGTGCTTTTATTCTGGGGCTTTGAGTCTGGGGGCTCTGACTCTGAGGGCTCTGAGTCTGAAGGCTAGTGCTGGGTTGCTGGCATCCTCATCGTTCTCTAGTTTCCTTAAAAAAAATAAAATAAAAAAAATTCCTGCATCTGCCCCAAGCAAAGTTTTTTTTCCCCTTCCCTCAACTTCTTACCCAGGAACCATGCAATGAATCAATTGATCTTTGACTGTGTTTTGATTTGAATTGATATGTAGGTCATCGTTCCAACTGTTAAAAGAAAAAGTAATTATCAACATCAAGTAATGTTCGATGTTTAAATTGTAATAATTCTTCAGACTAGAGTGCTTGAAAGCTGCAAACTGCTGTCAAAGCCAAATCGTTTGGAGGAAGTTCATCCAAATGTTTTATAGACGTGTGCTTTGCAGTTGAATTTGCTATTTGGTTAGAGTTTGACTGGATTTTATTGGTCTTGAATATAGTAGGTGTGAGGTAGTCAAAAATGTGAATTATAGCAATTTATTAACAAATGTGAGAGATGTTGCAGGAGGGATGCAAAATGATGGAGTGATTTATTATATTTGTCTCAAGCTGAATTAAAACCTAACTATTAGAATGTTAAGTATAGTAACAATACAAAAACTAACTTTGTATTTGTCAGAAATAAAGATGACCAAAGGAAATGTGTATTTTATGTTTTTATTGCCCGCTGTGATGGTAGTGATGGTGACTCTGAAATGATTCTGGCAGATGGTGTCTGTCACTGCTCTGCCGTCCTGGATAGCAGGAATCATCCTGAGGTGACGTCGGCTCTCTCCTTTAATGTATAGTTGATTCATTAGACTGGATTACACATTGAAGACAAGTGAATTATTATGCAAATATTTAGGTTACTGACCACATTACAGTGTACAGCTCAGGTAAGACCATATATCCAAGAGTCAGGAACAGACCCACACCTCCACATCAGAAATGTAGTCTGCAGCATTACATGATCTGGACAGATGTTTGTTTGTCTGTAATGCAGTCTTTAACATGTTGAAACAATGTTCAGTCTACATGTACCTTGATGGGAATGTGGGTACCATCTGTACAGCCAATTAAATTGGGAAATCCTAAAAGAAATTAAAGTTAATAATCCAATTCTGAGGTTGTAGCACAATGTCATTAATTAAGAGAATATCATTTGAAATTCATTTATCAGATTTCTACATCATTCACCTGCAATCCTGTGGAATTCCTCCTTGATGATTCTGACGGGTTTATCTCCAGGGAAATAGAAAAACTGGGGTAAAAGTTTCCAGGCGAGGTGCACAAGAGCATCTCTCACATTGTATAGAAAAACTACCGTTTGCAAATAAAAAATAAAAAAACTGACCGGACCACTACCTACACACAGCACTGATGCAGATGTGAGGATGGATCAGGTCGTGGATGTGTGTGATGGATCGGGACGTGAATCGGTCCCGATCATAAAGAGAACTGTCTGGATATGACTGGACATCTGAACGCGATACAAAAAAAAATTAAATATCTGTGAATTAATGCGGAAACTCCATCAAGTGGCTCCACGTCAAACGAACATGCCATGTTCGCCTCTAAAATACGGAGTTATTTATAAAATCTTACTTCGGTAAAACTCTCCTTCTGACAGAACCAGGAAATGAAGCCGCGCAAGTGACAGTGAAAGGGGGCGGAGTCAGACGAAACCCTGGGTTTGTGGAATAAAACCTGCTCCCGACCAGGTTAGCTTCAGAAAGTCTGTTACGGTGGTAACAAACCCAGAGGTTCAGTTTACCTTGCTTCATGAAACAGGTCAGTGTTACTGCTCTAACTCTGGGTTAAGTTACCTCCCTTTGTGAAACCGAAAGCCCTGGTTTTCCTTGATTTCAGGGTTAACCTACCCTGGTTTTCCACTAAACCTGCTTTGTGAAACGGGCCCACTAAGTGTGGCTGAGTTAAAAACTGGAGCACACTGAATTTTCATCGTTTCACTATATTACCATTTTCCAACTGTAGCCGAGAATATTACACACATGCTTAGACACACTCTGCACAGCAAAAGCTAATATTTGGAACTCCATTGAGGTAAGTAGATTGAAGAGCTTTCTGTTAAGAATGACACACTGAAAATGTAATCACCCATACTTTAAGTTGTCATACTGTGAACTAGTCATTTCTTTAACACTGAACATAAGTAAAATATTTTGCTTTTAGTATTAATTATTTTACATCCCTGAAATTTACTTGGATACATGTAAAACGTTGTAAACAAACTTAAGGTGTGGTATATGGTGTGTTTTTTAAAACATGCATCTATAAAAGTAGATTTTAACTGATATTTCTCGGCCTCTCGGAAGCACCAGCAGCACAGTAGTGAATAAAATATTAATGCACTATAACAGTTCAATGGTCAGTAGATCGACAGACACTCTGCCTATCGTCACTTTCCTTTTAGGTTTGCTTTAGTTTCCACCCATTGAATGAATTACTTGGGTAGTTGCTAAGTGTGTGATGTTTGTAGGGAATGCAGCTCACAATGTGTCGATTTGTACCCAAAAACAGTTTCCAGGATTGATAAGTGTAGTGTTACTAAACAAAAATAAAGATCAGACACCAAGAGGCTCCCTAAGCTGCAGTATCAACTCAGGGAGCTTCTTGGTGTCATCACTAAAAACAATGATGTAAACTGATTCCGTTCACTAGACTGTCCAACTGCGCACAGGTTCACGAGTGGAAAAGAGCTGTAGACATGTATTAGTTCAACACCTTAAGAATAAATACAAGAACATTTTAAAGGTTAGAAAAACCAGGTAAAATGTTAATGTGGAGAGCAGACATTATTTTATCTTATCAAGTTTCTCCATGTTTAAATGTGTGGAAAGCTGTTTCTGCTGTATAAAGAGACTGAACTGTATTTCTCCGTTATGCCTAGAGAATGTATTGGCATTTGCCACAAGGCATTTTTGATGTGCGCTGTGTTAGGAAGACATTACAGGCCTCCCAAAATGATGCACAGTTCTGGGAGGTGAGCGATTTGCACTCCTATGGATTTATATTACACCTATGTGAGAAGAAGCCTGTGCTCTTTTCCATTAATGTCTGCTTTTTCATACAGGTGTAAACCTATACTGTATGCTCAAATCTGTGTGTGGATCTGTGTTGAGGCAAGATGATGCCAGAGAAAGAGAGGACAGGCTGTAGTGTGAATTACTCTTCTGTGTCACTTCAGCTAAAGGGCCAAAAATAAATAAATAAATAAATACATACATACATACATACATCAGGGGAGGAAAAGATGAGTAACACTGAGGAGGAGACTTTCTGTGGCGGAATAGAATATAGAATGGCTTGAGTAGAGAAATGGAAGGGAATGGGATTCATAAGAAAGGTGGTGGTGGGTGGTGAGGTGGTGGGAGTAAAGACAGGGGGATGCAAGAAAAGCATGGTGGAAAGGTTGATTCCAAATAAATAACACAAATGCAATGTGTGTGTGTGTGTGTGTGTGTGTGTGTGTGTGTGTGTGTGTGTGTGTGTGTGTGTGTGTGTTTGTGTGAAGGTGAAGGGCGGAAGGGCATATGATGTAATCAAGTGACATTTAGCTGACAGGGGCGGTGCAACAGATGAGACTGGGGATGGGGAATGAAAGTTACTTTTTGTGTGTGTGTGTGTGTGTGTGTGTGTGTGTTGCACACGGGAACATGTTTGGTTTCAGAAGTGATGTGACACTAATTGGTCCAAAAGGTTACCAGGTTCAAGTTAAGTGTTCATCATGTGGGCGTCACAGTTGTGAGATGGTGGTAGAGGGTTTGTGGGACTATGGTCCTTCAGTGACGCAAACTCCTCAGTGTCTATCTCAGATGAGTGCAGGATGAAGAGTTCAAGGGTCACAGCTGCAGAGGAGGGAAAGATCAGCGGCATGAGTGACAGTTGATATTGAGGATTTGTTCTCAAGTAGGAAGTACATGTACTCAGCTACTTAGATGAAATAAATAATAGATGAGAAATAATTGAATAGTGCTTCTAATATTTAAAAATAAAATACCGGACTGAATTTGAATGTCATTCGTGAGGGTTCATTCTACATCAGAAATAAAGCCTGTTCAGTTTGATGCACCTTTCCTTGTATGCTGTATTCTTACTACTTAAGTGAACTACAGTCATACTTGATGACTTTTTCCACCACAATTTTTGGTGATATAAGGATCAAGAATACTCAACAGTACAGCAGTAACAATTAATACCAGATGCAATAATGTGGTGTTTTAATCAATAAACAGTATTATTTAAATATTTGATATACAATAACTTTGACTGATCAGTTTATTCTTTGTCATGCATACTTCCGATTGATTATCGTTTAGTTGTTGACAATTGATCAAACAATGGAAATTGTGAATAATTTTTTTTGCAGACTGGAGTAATTCAGAAATTGTCCCCCGATCAAGTAACAAGAAAATAATGGCTTGATGTCATCCTGATTAAAACACTAATTCCCTCTTATTAAATCAATGGGTGTTGAAATTATGCAAGACTTCAGGTGTGAACTTAAGCAAGTTGATGATAATATATATTTTCTAGAATCAATTAAAATAACTGGATTCACGCAATAGGTCAGATTTTTAGTTTTTCCACTGCTGTTGAGTGTTTATCCCATCTCTCTCCCTCCTGTCTTGAATGTAGTTTTATTCTGTATTATTGTATTATTGCCCTTTCTCCCCCGTTATTCCATTTCCGCCCAAAAACATTCATCGGAGAGGGAATGGCCAGCAACGCCACCATAAGAGCTGATGCTAGAAAGCTGGGCAGAGCACAAGACTGGAAACTGCTAGCAGATCTGGACAAAAAACTCTGCTTCCCACCTGAGATAGCTCCCACCAACTTGCATTTGGATCTTGTTCTGTGGTCACCCTCGCTCAAGCTCGTCTACATCATAGAGCTCACAGTGCCCTGGGAGGGTGCAATGGAGGAGGCCTATGAGCGGAAGAAGCTGAAGTATGCTGCACGACAACAAGGCTGGAATGCGATGATATGCTCAATGGAAGTAGGCTGCAGAGGCTTTGTCGCCACCTCAACATTCAGGCTACTCAGGGAGATGGGAGTGCAAGGGAAGGCCCACAGGCAGGCAGTCAAGGACCTATCTAAGGCTGTTGAGAAGAGGAGACAGAGGCTGTAGATGAAAAGAAAGGATCGACCTGGGCCTTCAAGTGAGCTGAGTCAGCTAGGGAATGAACCTGAGATGCTGAGAATCATTGCTGAACTCTCTGGTGGTGTGGGTCAATCAGCAAAACATCAGAGAAAGACCGCTTGCACCTGACAACCCGAAGGATATCATCACTCACTTGAACTCTACAGAGTCTCATCGGTGCCTTAGGTACTAGAGTAGTCTTTAGTTTTGATAATGCCAATATACATACATTCAAACTCTTTGGATTTTGGAGTTACAATCCATCCATCTATCCATCATCTACCGCTTATCCGGGGCTGGTTTGCGGGGGCAAAGGTCTCAGGAGGGATGCCCATACTTCCCTCGTCCAGCTCCTCCGGGGGGAGCCCAAGGCATTCCCAGGCCAGCCGAGAGACAGTCCCTCCAGCGTGTCCTAGGTCTTCCTTGAGGTCTCCTCCCGGTAGGACATGCCCGGAACTGGCCTCTCTCCCTGCCACACACCAGCACAGCCACACCGAACCATGACACAAGCTTTGATAAGGCCAACCGGACAACATCATCAGCAAAAAGCAGAGGTTAAATCATTTGGTCCCCAAACCGGACTCCCTCCAGATCCTGGCTGCGCCTAGAAATTCTGTCCATAAAGATTATGAACAGAACCGGTGATAGAGGGCCACCCTGCCGGAGTCCAACATGCACCTGGAACAGGTCTGACTTACTGCCGGCAATGCGAACCAAGCTCTGGTGTCGGTCATACAGGGACCGGACAGCCCTCAGCAAAGGGCCCCAGACCCCATACCCCCGAAGCACTCCCCACAAGATACCACGAGGGACACGATCAACTGCCTTCTCAAAATCCACAAAACACATGTGGACTGGTTGGGCAAACTCCCATGAACCCTCGAGCACTCGATGGAGAGTGTAGAGCTGGTACAGTGTTCCACGACCAGGACAAAAACCGCATTTTTCCTCCTGAATCCACGGTTTGACTATTGGTCTAATCCTCCTCTCCAGTACCCAGGAATAGACTTTCCCCGGGAGGCTGAGGAGTGTGATCCCCCTATAGTTGGAACACACCCCCTGGTCCCCCTTTTTGAAAAGAGGGACAACCAACCTGGTCTACCGATCCAGAGGTACTGTCCCCGACTGCCATACAGTGTTACAGAGACGTGTCAACCATGACAATCCCTGCACATACAGAGACTTGAGGTACCCAGGGCGAATCTCATCCATGGCCGGTGCTTTGCCAACAAGGAGTTTGGCAACCACCTCGGTGACTTCAGCATGGGTGATGAACGAGTTCACCTCTGAGACCTCATCCTCTGCTTCCTTTGTGTAAGATATGGCAGTGGGTTTGAGGAGATCCTCAAAGTATTCTTTCCATTGCCCGACAATATCCCCAGTCGAGGTCAGCAGCTCTACTGTAAACAGTGTTGGCTGTGCACCACTTTACCCTCCTGAGGCGCCAAATGGTTTGCCAGAATTACTTCGAGGCTGACTGATAGTCTTCCTCCATGGCCTCCCCTGAACTCTTCCCAGACCCGAGTTTTTGCCTCCGCGACTACTTTGGCTCCAGTATGCCTGGCTTGCCTGTACCTGTCAGCTGCCTCCGGAGTCCCACAATTCAACAAAACTTGATAGGACTCCTTCTTCAGCTTGATGGCAATGTAAAATGTAACAAATAAACATAAATTGTTGCAAGATCATTCCAATGTCCAATGTATATATATATATATATATATATATATATATACACACACACACACACACACACACACACACACACACACACACACACACACACACACACACAGTATAAGAAAGATGTAGTGAAAGAGGACATGAAGCTAGTTGGTGTGAGAGAAGAGGATGCAGAAGACAAGGTAAGATGGAGGCAACTGATTCACTGTGGCGACCCCTGAAGGGAAAAGCCGACAGGAAAAGAAGAAGTGTAGTTCAGCTGCGGGACTAAATTAAGCATACTTTCTTTCATAAATTTACAAATAGCTTGATCTGATAAATGTCAAATTTAAATACTGATATATAAAATTAGTTTTACATAAAATATAACTAATTTTACCGTCCGGATGCCTCACTTTTATTTGTGCATTAATTACAAATGCAGTTTTCCTTCTCCAATGGTTTAATAAAACTTCATCCATCCAACCATTCTCTACCGCTTATCCGGGGTCGGGTCGCGGGGGCAGCAGCTTGAGCAGGGAAGCCCAGACTTCCCTCTCCCTAGCCACTTCGTCCAGCTCCTCCGGGAGAATCCCAAGACGTTCCCAGGCCAGCCGGGAGACATAGTCTCTCCAGCGTGTCCTGGGTTGTCCCCGGGGCCTCCTCCCGGTACGACGTGACCGGAACACCTCACCAGGGAGGCGTCCAGGAGGCATTCTGACCAGATGCCCGAGCCACCTCATCTGGCTCCTCTCGATGCGGAGGAGCAGCGACTCGACTCTGAGTCCCTCCCGGATGACCGAACTTCTCACCCTATCCCTAAGGGAGAGCCTTAGAGATAGAGACCCTTAGAGACCCTGCAGAGGAAACTCATTTCGGCCGCTTGTATCCTGGATCTCGTTCTTTCGGTCACGACCCACAGCTCGTGACCATAGGTGAGGACAGGAACGTAGATCGACCGGTAAATCGAGAGCTTTGCCTTTCGGCTCAGCTCCTTCTTCACCACGACGGACCGATACAGAGTCCGCATCACTGCAGACGCTGCACCGATCCGCCTGTCGATCTCCCGTTCCATCGCACCCTCACTCGTGAACGAGACCCCGAGATACTTGAACTCCTCCACTTGGGGCAGGATCTCATCCCCAACCCGGAGAGGGCACTCCACCCTTTTCCGACTGAGGACCATGGTCTCAGATTTGGAGGTGCTAATTCTCATCCCAACCGCTTCACACTCGGCTGCGAACCGTTCCAGTGAGAGTTGGAGATCACGGCTTGATGAAGCCAACAGCACCACGTCATCTGCAAAAAGCAGAGACGCAATACTGAGGCCACCAAACCGGACACCCTCAACACCTTGGCTGCGCCTAGAAATTCTGTCCATAAAAGTTATGAACAGAATCGGTGACAAAGGGCAGCCTCGGCGGAGTCAAACCCTCACTGGAAACAAATCCGACTTACTGCCGGCAATGCGGACCAAACTCTGACATCGGTCGTACAGGGACCGAACAGCCCTTATCAAGGGGTTCGGTACCCCATATTCCCGAAGCACCCCCCACAGAACCCCCCGAGGAACACGGTTGAACGCCTTCTCCAAGTCCACAAAACACATGTAGACTGGTTGGGCAAACTCCCATGCCCCCTCAAGGACCCTGCGGAGGGTGTAGAGCTGGTCCACTGTTCCACGGCCAGGACGAAAATCACATTGCTCCTCCTGAATCCGAGATTCGACTTCCCGACAGACCCTCCTCTCCAGAACCCCTGAATAGACCTTACCAGGGAGGCTGAGGAGTGTGATCCCCCTGTAGTTGGAACACACCCTCCGGTCCCCCTTCTTAAAAAGGGGGACCACCACCCCAGTCTGCCAATCCAGAGGCACTGTCCCCGACGTCCACGCGATGTTGCAGAGGCGTGTCAACCAAGATAGCCCCACAACATCCAACCCCGGGGCCCTGCCACCGAGGAGCTTTTTAACTACCTCGGTGACCTCAACCCCAGAGATAGGAGAGCCCGCCTCAGAGAACCCAGACTCTGCTTCCTCATGGGAAGGCGTGTCGCCGGAATTGAGGAGGTCTTCGAAGTATTCTCCCCACCGAGTCACAACGTCCCGAGTTGAGGTCAGCAGCGCCCCATCCCCACTATACACAGTGTTGATGCTGCACTGCTTCCCCCTCCTAAGACGTCTGATGGTGGACCAGAATCTCCTCGAAGCCGTCTGGAAGTCGTCCTCCAAGGCCTCACCGAACTCCTCCCACGCCCGAGTTTTTGCCTCAGCAACCACCAAAGCTGCATTCCGCTTGGCCAGCCGGTACCTATCAGCTGCCTCAGGAGTTCCACAGGCCAAAAAGGCCCGATAGGACTCCTTCTTCAGCTTGACGGCATCCCTTACCGCCGATGTCCACCAGCGGGTTCTGGGGTTGCCGCCACGACAGGCACCGACCACCTTACGGCCACAGCTGCGGTCGGCCGCTTCGGCAATGGAGGCGCGGAACATGGTCCACTCAGACTCAATGTCCCCCACCTACCCCGGAATGTGGGTGAAGTTCTGGTGGAGGTGGGAGTTGAAACTCCTTCTGACAGGGGATTCCGCCAGGCATTCCCAGCAGACCCTCACAATACGTTTAGATCTGCCAGGTCGGACCGGCATCTTCCCCCACCATCGGAGCCAACACACCACCAGGTGGTGATCGGTTGAAAGCTCCGCCCCTCTCTTCGCCCGAGTGTCCAAGACATGCGGCCGCAAGTCCGATGACACGATCACAAAGTCGATCATCAAACTGCGGCCTAGGGTGTCCTGGTGCCAAGTGCACATATGGACACCCTTATGTCTGAACATGGTGTTCATCATGGACAGTCCGTGACGAGCACAGAAGTCCAATAACTGAACACCATTCAGGTTCTGATCGGGGGGGCTGTTCTTCCCAATCACGCCCTTCCATGTCTCACTGTCATTACCCACATGAGCATTGAAGTCCACCAGTAGAACGATGGAGTCCCCAGTGGGAGCGCTCTCCAGCACCCCCTCCAAGGACTCCAAAAAGGTTGGGTACTCTGAACTGCTGTTTGGTGCATAAGCACAAACAACAGTCAGGACCCGTCCCCCCACCCGAAGGCGGAGGGAGGCTACCCTCTCGTCCACCGGGGTGAACCCCAATGTACAGGCGCCAAGCCGGGGGGCTATAAGTATACCCACACCTGCTCGGCGTCTCTCACCATGAGCAACTCCAGAGTGGAAGAGAGTCCAACCCCTCTCGAGAGGACTGGTACCAGAGCCCAAGCTGTGTGTGGAGGTGAGCCCGACTATATCTAGTCGGAACTTCTCGACCTCACACACCAGCTCGGGCTCCTTCCCTGCCAGAGAGGTGACATTCCACGTCCCAAGAACCAGCTTCTGTAGCCGGGGATCGGATCGCCAAGGTCCCCGCCTTCGGCCACCGCCCAGCTCACAGTGCACCCGACCCCTATGGCCCCTCTCACAGGTGATGAGCCCAAGGGGGACCCACATTGTCCTTTCGGGCTGCGCCCGACCGGGCCCCATGGGTGAAGGCCCGGCCACCAGGCGCTCGCCTTCGAGCCCCACCTCCAGGCCTGGCTCCAGAGGCGGCCCCGGTGGCCCGCGTCCGGGCAAGGGAAAACGTGCTCCACTGTTTTGATTCATCATTAGGGGTCTGTGAGCCGTCCTTTGTCTGGTCCCTCACCTAGGACCTGTTTGTCATGGGTGACCCTGCCAGGGGCACAAAGCCCCAGACAACTTAGCTCCTAGGATCATTGGGACACACAAACCCCTCCACCACGATAAGGTGACGACTCAAGGAGGAGTTAATAAAACTTCCATAAGATTTATTTTTTAAAAAATACAGTATTTTCCGCACTATAAGGCGCACCTAAAAGCCTATAATTTTCTCATAAACGCGCAGTGTGCCTTATAATCCAATGCACCTTATATATGGATTAATATTCATATTAATATTGGTTAAATACATGATCGCTGAAAAAAGCCAGAAGTCTGTCCGGCAGTCATGCCGCACTACGCCACCAGAGAACATTTTCACAAGGCACTCGGGCCTAAGCCCCTTAACAACGCTAGTCAAGGGGCGTCACTGAGGTGCCGGCTCTGGCTGACCTGCTGTCTGACGGCAGAGCAGCCTGCGGAGAGCACCGGTGCCTGGCTATGACTCCGTAGCAAAACAAGGAACTTTTAACAAAACTATTAATAAAGTTAGACTGACTGACTGATTTCAGTATTTCCCAACTACTGTGGGGCTGAGAAATAACCCACTTAAATTGGCCTAAAAAATGCTATTGTCGAGTGTCAGTGCTGTAATTTGGTATCTAGTAGGGATACCACTATCTGTATCTGTATCTGTTCAACCAACTAGACTATCTGTATCTGTATTTGGAATGGGCGGGGTTTAAACTGGAGGTGGGTGTGGTTTGACCGGAAATGGGTGCGGCTTAAATCACCACATTGTTTTAAGTCTAAAATTGATATGGATTAATCACAAGTTGCTGTATTTTTGCTTATTTTAAAACTATTCACAGAACAGCCTCAGAATTGAAATTCAAATAAATGTTTTTGATCACAAAAGTAAGAGAACTATTTACAGAACAAGTTTTTTATGGAACTGAGTCAGAACATGAATATTCTTAAGTCTATGAATGAATATTTACCGAAGAGCCTCAGAATTGAGATTCAATGCTTTTTGATCACAATAGTAAAGGAACTATATATAGAACGAGTAAACACAAAGTGCATTAATGAAGTGCATGCAATTAAAAAAGTAATTAACTACAAAGTATGCATGAACAAGAATTGTCATACTCAACAAAACTTTTTAATTTTTTTTCTTCTTTTTCATTTACATTTTTTTTAGTACTTTTTTTTCAATTATTTATTTTTAGTACCAAATGCTATTGCCATTTTTTTTTTCACATAAAGTTAAACAATATTGATTATGGTGTGTGTGTGTGTGTGTGTGTGTGTGTGTGGGTGTGTGTGTGTGTGTGTGTGTGTGTGTGTGTGTGTGTGTGTGTGTGTGTGTGTGTGTGTGCGCGCAAAATATTAAGTATAGACATTGTTAATTTGAACAGAGTTTAGAACAGGCAAAACAAAAAGACTTTAACCACCGAGGCGGTGGTTAAATGCACACGTACGTGCAACAAAAAAACAACAAAAAAACAAAGTTCACCACATAACCAAACACCAAAATAGAGGCAAGCTGAAGAATATCTAATAAGGACGTGAGCAACAGTGAAGCCACGAACAGAGAGCTCAGTAACTGCGTGTACTGGAGACAGAGAGTGAGACAGGGAAACTCCGCTGTAACTGCAGTGAGTAGGGAGGGGCGGGAAGTATGTGTGACTGGCCAATCACAGAGCGTGACAACAGTCTGGTTGATTTTCCTTCAGTCCGATCAAGTATTAACGGGCTTTATTCGTATTCGTACTCGTACTCGTCAAAATGCATTATCCGTACCGGATACTCATATGAAACGAGTATCCGGCTCAACCCTAGTATCTAGTGACGGTCCATTCTATTAGTCTGAAGAAACACAAGGAGAAACTGGCATAAAGGTGAATGAAAGACTGCCTTTTCTGAAATTTCGAGAGCAGAGTCACTGCTAGACAAACGTGCCTGGTGTGCTGCAATTGATTTGCAAATATACAGTAGTTGATACCTGAAAAACACTTTACGGGGGGCAGGGGCGCATTCAGGCTTGTCTATTTTGTTTGGCAGCAACGTGCTGTGAGATTCACGGCGGTGAGATGCCGACGTTAAGGACTGAAACGTGCAAATACGTTCCACGATGCTATTTTCCACTCTTCTTCATTTCCTTTCGGCTTTTCCCTTCAGGGGTCTTCACAGCGAATCAATTGCCTCCATCTAGCCCTGTCCTTTGCATCCTCTTCTCTCACACCAACTACCTTCATGTCCTCTTTCACTACATCCATAAACCTCTTCTTTGGTCTTCCTCTAGGCCTCCTGCCTGGCAGTTCAAAACTCAGCATCCTTCTGCCAATATATTCACTATCTCTCCTCTGGACATGTCCAAACCATCTCAGTCTGGCCTCTCTGACTTTATCTCCAAAACCTCAAACATGTGCTGTCCCTCTGATGTACTCATTCCTGATCCTATCCTTCCTGGTCACTCCCAGAGAGAACCTCAGCATCTTCATGTCTGCTACCTCCAGCTCTGTCTCCTGTCTTTTCCTCAGTGACACTGTCTCTAGACCAAACAACATCGCTGGTCTCACCACAGTTTTGTACACCTTTCCTTTCATTTTAGCTGAAACTCTTCTATCACACATCACACCTGACACTTTTCTCCACCCGTTCCATCCTGCCTGTACACGCTTCTTCACCTCTTTTCCACACTCTCCATTGCTCTGGACTGTTGACCCTAAGTACATAAAATCCTCCACCTTCTTGATCTCTTCTCCCTGTAACCTCACTCTTCCGCTTGGGTCCCTCTCATTCACACACATGTACTCTGTCTTACTGCGGCTAACCTTCATCCCTCTCCTTTCCAGGACAAACCTCCACCTCTCTAGCTTCTCCTCCACTGCTTCCCTACTCTCATTGCAAATCACAATGTCATCTGCAAACATCATAGTTCATGGAGATTCCTGTCTAACCTCGTCTGTCAGCCTGTCCATCACCATAGCGAACAAGAAGGGGCTCAGAGCTGATCCCTGATGCAGTCCCACCTCCACCTTGAACTCCTCTGTCACACCTACAGCATACCTCACCACTTTCTTACAGTCCTCATACATGTCCTGCACCGCTCTAACATACTTCTCTGGCACTCCAGACTACCTCATACAATACCACAATTCCTCTCTGGGCACCCTGTCATAAGCTTTCTCCAGATCTACAAAAACACAATGCAGCTCCCTCTGGCCTTCTCTGTACTTCTCTATCAACATCTTCAAAGCAAATACTGCATCTGTAGTACTCTTTTTTGGCATGAAACCATACTGCTGCTCACAAATGTTCACTTCTTAGTCCTTAGTCTAGCTTCCACTACTCTTTCCCATAACTTCATTATATGACTGATCAGCTTTATTCCTCTGTAGTTTTCCACTCAAAGAGACAAATAAATAAACTGTACCACAGGTTTTCCTAGAATATCTCTACACGTAAGGTTTTAACCACAAAGAGTCCTTTTAGAAGCAGTTCTGACTGAAATAACAGAAATGAAGTCAAAGTGTTGATTTAAGACTAAAACTAGTGGAAACATGTTCAAAAATGCTTTTGTCACTCAACATGACAAGAAAGTTGCTTGTAACACAGATGTCCAGCATATATCAGAACATGTGAATTGTTTGTTTAAAATAAATGTTTTACATCAGTTTGGAAAGAAATATCTGTAATGAGGTCAAACTTTTGTTATCAGAGTGAAAGCAGTCCAAAATTGCTCAACAATGATCTAGTCACTTACAATTAATATGAACCTGTAATATGACCTGCAACACTTGTTTCCTTCTTATTTTGTTCAAACAAGTGACTTCTTAGCTAGAAACAGTGGTTTTAGACGCATTTCTGACTGGAATAGCTAAAATGAAGTCAAAATGTTGATTTCAGACTGAAAAATGTAAAATTATCAGCATTGCTTTTTTCCATGTATGTTTCCTTCATATGTGAAAAGAAGTGACTTCTGGAAACAGTGGTTTTAGATGCATTTTGGACTGAACAGGCTGAAATTAAGTAAAAATGTTGATTAAAGTCAGTCCTATGAGTAAAACAGTGTCGCATTTGCCAGTAAATTAGCAGCCTGACATTAAAAACTGGTTAAAAATTGTTTAGGACACACAGCAGCAAATAGCTGCACCTCACCTCCGACTGGACTATCGGTAGAAACAATATTTAATTAATAAACGAAGACGAATGTCTGAGCTTAAATATCTGCTTCGAACTTCAGATCAGAAAATAATCCTCCCTGTTCGAACTGAGCGGTACACTCGTAATGAATTTAACCAGTTTTTAATGTCAGGTTTTTTAATATGGCGTATTTTGCCAGACAGAGTGGCAAATACGCCACTTTGTCTGGCTCCTACAACTGACTTTTACGTCGGTGCCTCACCTCCGTGAAATTCACCACACGTCACTGAGAGCTATAGAAATAAAATCTAATTTGGCTTTGTTTTTAGATAATTTTGTACTACAGTATTTTGTAGTACTTTTATCAGTAAATTTCAGCAGCTAAGGGAAAAACCCAAGCGTGTTGACTTCTTTCTAAGATGGCAAAGTGATCAAGTGACCAGGTTTCCTTGATGAGGCTCAGAATGGCTTCATTGAAATGACAACAGGGACATTCACAGCTGATTAAACGTACTTACAGTCATGAATGCTCTAGCTAGTGGACGGATAGCGCAACTACAGCCACTAGTTTTTTTCAAATCTATTTGAATTTTTTTATTATATGCGCCTTATAATCTGGTGCGCCTTATATGAAATAAATTATCAAATAAACAATTCATTAAAGGTGCACCTTATAATCTACCTTATAGTGCAGAAAAAACTGTACTTATTATTTTATTGTGTTTATATTTAGTCATTTGAATACATATATAGATATAAAGCCTCTAAAAATTACAGTCGTACAGGACAAAATAATCAAGTGCACCTCAAGTCATTAAAGGGACAGTAAACTTATTTTTAACTGACATATATGTTGTTCATCATTATGAAAAATAGAAGAAAAATGTTTTTTCGATGTCTAACATCAACCCTTTGGTCAGAAAACCACAGTTGCTGCAGCAACCACTGCAGCAAATTCTGCATCCAGTGGTCATGTGGGGTCATATGTTATTGGCGACCTACATTTGACCTTCATTTGTCAGGGCAGCCATTAGAACACAGTGCAATCACCGAATCCATAAATCCGGTAAAGAACATGGTTACCTGTGAGGTGAACGGTTGTGCCAACACAACAGGACATAAACACAAAGACAAGGACCTATCCTTCTTCAGAATAACTTCCGGGAAGCTAGGAAGGAAATAGAAAGCAAGGATAAATAGGGTCAAGATGACCAAAGATCCGAGAATCAGCCATGAGCTCTTTACTTCGGAGGATTTTAAGGGATTTGAAGGTAAGATCATTTTAGGCACAACCCACATTATTTATTTTCAATTCCCAAGGTTTAGTGGATAATTAATTCATGTCTAGACATGACATGACATGACTCGAGATATTGTTCAAATGTTTTTTTTTACCAGATTATCACATGATTATCGCACTTGCGATAAGTAAACAATATCAAAAGGGATAGACAAGTAATTTTACTGTCAGGCCCTGATCCTTATACATTCGTAAATACAAGACATATTTACTGTATATAAACTGGAGTTGTTACTAACTCCACACAGTCCAACATTAACGAATGGCAGCTAGCTCAATGCTAACATAATATGGAAAATCCCTTTGACGGGCTAGCGCGTGAGCATCGGTTGCGTGATTAACTTTTACATACACACAGTAAACCAAAATGAGCCATTATAACTAGTTGGATATCTCTGTTAGAATGTGACTCAGATGAAGCTACCTGGGATGAGTCGCTAGATGTCCAAACTCTGACATACATCGGGTGATAATTATACGTGATAATTACACCCCCATGTGGGTTCACAGGGAACTCGTCCTCAGTATCCGATGATGATGACATGATTTTAGACCAGCGATTCTTAACCTTGTTGGAGTTACCGAACCCTGCCAGTTTCATATGCTCACTCAACAAACCCTTCTTGAACATTTTTTCAAAGTTCATACATATATGTTTTACTGGTGTATTTAACGAATTGTGCATTAATGTCACCTTTTTCATGCACCAAGACAGTGCATTAACTCACATGAAATTACCTACCTGCAAATCAGTGTGACTTCTGCTGTTGTTATTGAGAGACCAGTTCAGATATGCGTGGCTTCATCTTGGCAAGTGCTACTCTTACGTCATTTTCACAGCAAAGTCTGTTTCTTTTGTTTTCCATGCAGCTTAAGGAAGTGTTCCTTTATTTTTGCCAGTGCGAGACTAGAGTTGCTCAACTTGACATTGCAAATGCAGTCATGCAGAACGCTGACTCCCATCACGTTCCGTTAACAGTACATGTAAATTCATGTTGCACATATTCGTCCATACACTTTATTTTTTTGCTCAACATAGTTACTATTAATTAAAATATTAAGAAAGCAATCACATGACTTACCATCATGACAGGCGCACTACTAGTTCAGTTCAGTTCAGTTCATTTTATTACAAATATATATTGAAAGCATTACAAATTCGTTCACATACAATAGGTGGCAATGCATATTTGTAAATGGTACACCCTTGAAGCAGCATTTAGCTTATGTATGGGGCCCACATCAACAAACAGTATTTAAAACAAACATTCAGTGCTTACCTAACCTGAACCTACCTAAGCTTACCTACCGACTAAAACATACCTGTCTTCCCTACATACATTTTAATTGCCTACTTTACTTTAGCTATCATGTGTATTCCATGTAATTTATAAAAGTACACATTTTGCTGTAAACATTATAATATATATATATTTTTAATTCCCAAATTAATACTTTGAATTATGAATGGTCTAAGTATTAATTTTAACCACTCAAAGTTAATACTTTGAATTGTCAAAGCATCACCTTGACCCTTCAAAGCTACTGGTCAAAGCAACAGCTACTGTTTATTATAGTTTCCCGAGAGCTCCGTTTTTAATTTCTTTTTTAAAAATGAACAGAGATGATGTGCGTGTTCAGCTTGTTCCAAACCTGTGGGCCTTTACACGTCACACCAAAGCTTGCGCACTTTAGTTTTCCCATTTTTCCCTTCAAGAGGGTTTTACGTCTGGTGGCGTGGGCAAGAGCAGGTGTAGAGACAGGAATGAGCTTAGCCAGTCTGTCCTCAGGTCGATTAACTACAGTGTACATCATACACACATTTTGAAATATGTTGCACTCAGTGAGTTTCAGAAGCCTATATTTACAGAAAAGGTAATCAGTGGGGCTGTTAAACTTAGCCCAAGAGATCACTCGAATGGCCTTTTTTTGAAGGACTTGTAATTTGGAAAGATGGCTAGGGAATGAATTGCACCAGACCACATTACAGCAATTTACATGAGGTTCGAAAAGGGATCGGTACAAAATTAAAAGTGCTTCTAGGGGGAGAAAGTGTCTCAACTTATGAAATAAACCAACGTATTTGGATAATTTATTCACCAGGTGATCAATATGATTGAGGTGTTCGTCAATCTTAATTCCAAGAAATGTGGTACAATTGAATCTTTCAATGTTTTTACCATTTATTGAGATGAGCAAGTTTTCAAGATTTTTTTTTGCTTCCATTTGAGCTGAAAAGGATGAATTTAGTTTTATTTATATTTAGTGATAATTTATTGGAATTAAACCACTTATCTCCTTTTTTTAGTTCCTCATTTATAGTATTCTGTAGAAATGTGGGGTCTTTATGGGATAGAAATAGGTTTGTATCGTCCGCAAAGATTACTTTATGAAGGATTTGAGATGAATTTGTGAAGTCATTTATATAAATAATAAATAATAATGGGCTTAGGATTGAGCCCTGTGGGACCCCGCAATTAATAATTTTACGGTGTGATTGCTGATTATTGATGTGCACGTATTGTTCCCTTTCATATAAGTAGCTTCTGAACCAAATGAGTGCTGAACCTCTGACACCATAATGTTCCAACTTACCAAGGAGTATTTCAAAATCAATAGTATCAAACGCTTTTGATAGATCAAGGAAAATGCCTATTCCACATTCACCTTTATCGATAGCGTCATATATTTTTTCTACCAGATCCAAGATTGCCATGCACGTGGTGCTCTTTTCTCTGAAACCATATTGTGATGGTGTAAGAATATTTAATTTGCTTATGTAGTCCATTAGCCTCTTATATACAACTTTTTCATATATTTTCGAAAGTGTTGGTAAATGGATCTTCTTCTTTTCTTTTCGGCTTTTCCCTTCAGGGGTCGCCACAGCGAATCAATTGCCTCCATCTAGCCCTGTCCTTTGCATCCTTTTCTCTCACACCAACTACCTTCATGTCCTCTTTCACTACATCCATAAACCTCCTCTTTGGTCTTCCTCTAGGCCTCCTGCCTGGCAGTTCAAAACTCAGCATCCTTCTGCCAATATATTCACTATCTCTCCTCTGGACATGTCCAAACCATCTCATTCTGGCCTCTCTGACTTTATCTCCAAAACCTCAAACATGTGCTGTCCCTCTGATGTACTCATTCCTGATCCTCTCCTTCCTGGTCACTCCCAAAGAGACCCTCAGCATCTTCATCTCTGCTACCTCCAGCTCTGCCTCCTGTCTTTTCCTCAGTGACACCTTCTCTAGACCAAACAACATCGCTGGTCTCACCACAGTTTTGTACACCTTTCCTTTCATTTTAGCTGAAACTCTTCTATCACACATCACACCTGACACTTTTCTCCACCCGTTCCATCCTGCCTGTACACGCTTCTTCACCTCTTTTCCACACTCTCCATTGCTCTGGAGTGTTGACCCTAAGTACATAAAATCCTCCACCATCTTGATCTCTTCTCCCTGTAACCTCACTCTTCCGCTTGGGTCCCTCTCATTCACACACATGTACTCTGTCTTACTGCGGCTAACCTTCATCCCTCTCCTTTCCAGGACAAACCCCCGGGCCACTCTACACGACAATGCAGACCCGGTGTTTTCAAAAAATGTCAATTTGGCCAGCGTTTTCGTCCTGGATATCTGTGTTGTCGTGTGGACAAAAGGCACAACCGCAGCTGCTGCCCGATGCCTTACGCCATATTGTTCACATGATTAGTTCTGGCAGATGCGCCGTGATTGTTTGATCGTGTGACAGGGTGAGACTTTTCAAGTGAGCTTATATATATATATATATATATATATATATATATATATATCACACACACATATATATATTTTTATCACACACAGGCAAACAGGCAAACCTCGGTTTCCGACCACAATTCGTTCCGGAAGGCTGTTCAAATACCGATTCGTTCGAATTCCAAATACATTTTTCCCATTACAAATAATGTAAATGATAATGTAAATCTGTTCCAAGACACTAGAAAACTACCTTTTTTCAACATAATATCAATCCATTTTTTGCCACTGTATCCACTTACTATATGTCATTTCATAATGTCATTTATATATCAAATTGTATAGTAAAGAAATAAATCAAAGAAATGTAAAAGAAAGAAGCAAACACAATAAAAAGAAAAAAAAAAACATCAACGTAATCTGGTAAGCCTAAGGTACAAGTTACCGTCGTCTTTTGGACAGAAGTTTACGGTACCGTAACTCGTACCATAGGCAATGGAACGCAAATTAAGTGAAAAAATATTGAATACAGTAAACTAAAATAAAAAACACATTACAGTTAAAGCATAAGAACAATAAAGATACGAATTTTTACCTATTTGGTGGTGAGCAGTTGTGTTAAGTACGATCCTGTGACGCTCTTATTTTGTGACTCCTGTTGTACCCGGAAGTGGTAACACATAAATATACTACGTTTTTTCTATTGAATGCGACATGCGTAATGTGCCAATTGAGTGTTCAGGTGAGCGAGCGTGAACGTTGTAGAGGAAGAGGAGGAGGATGGATGTTACTGTGTTTGTTTCGTATTTGAATTCCAAATTTTGTTTGACTTCTAAGACAAAAAAATTCTGAATTATTTGGTCAAATTCCAATTTTTTCGATGTCCAAAGCGTTCAAAAATCAAGGTTTTCTTATATATACATATATATACATGTCAGACTCTCCTCCAGGAGATGCTCTGCAAGAGGCACACCAGTGAAGAAGTTGTCAGTGGTGATGTTGCGACCCGTGTGTCTGAATCCACTGCACAACTGATGGGCAATGCTTCCCCCCAGATTTTTCTGGACACTTCCCCCTGGTTGTCTCCCTAGGTGAACAATTCCATAAATTGTATATGGGGTACGTACATCACAAATCCAGAAGATCTTTACGCCATACTTGGCGGGATTGCTTGGCATTTACTACAGAAGCTGGGTCCTTCCTCTGAAAGGCAGGAGTTTTGGATAACACTGTCACACAATCACTGGGGGATGAATTTGTTACCGTAGCTGACCAGGAACAGGTCCCATATGTGGCAAACAGCTGCCAGGCGATCTGTTTGCAGTCGGTCGGCCCTGGTCCACTTGTCATCAAAGCATAAGAAACGGCGAATGTCTTCAAATCTTTGAATTGACATAGTGGCCTTGTACAATAGGTTGTGCAGAGGACTCCCGAAAAGTGTACGTACTTGCACATCCCAGTTCTTCTCACTTCCTGCATGAATGATCAATCTAATGAAGGCCACAAACTCATCTTAGGTTATATTTTTCCACTCTTTCCTCATTCCTCTGAGGCCATACTTTCTCCTTCCTTGTTTGTGCATGTCAGCACCTCATCTATTATATCATCAGACATGAACCCCTTCCATGCATCAATTAGGGAGACAGTCCTAAACCCAGGGACAGGTCCTAGTCGAATACGTTGAAAACTGTAACTTGGTGTTTTCGCCTGTCTAGCAGGTAACTCTGCCCAGTAAGAGCCCTTGTGGCTCCTTCGGTTCGGCACAATATCCACGTCCCCTTCAGATGACTCATCAGGGGACTCATATGTGTCTGACAATAGGCTAGGTCTTCCATATCTGAGATGTCAGAATCTGAGTCAATGACTGTGACTGGCTCTTCATCCCTGGATCATTTGCAGGGCACAGTCCAAAGGGATCCTATCTGGCCTCCCATCAGCCATTTTACTAAAGATAAAATAAAAACACACATTTACGCAGTAATGTTATCACACGTTAGAATATATCACTAAAAAATTAAGTTCATAAATGGAGAAATGACTTACAAGTGTGTTGCTCCGTAACAGTGAGCTCCTGGGTGGTGACCTTGCTGACACCAGGTGTGTTGATTGGAAAGTTGCAGCAGAAGTAGATAATTGACAACAGATGTGAAAGTGGGACAGTAAAAGTGGCTAAAAATCAAGGGTTCATACAAAAATCCATAAAAACTATTTGGGGGTCATATGTGACCCCACTTGTGGAAGAGTGAGGTAGTGATACAAAATATGTTTTATAAATGAAAATGACCTGATGTCACAAATATATTTTATGAGGAATACCTGGAATATGAATATATTACAAGCCTTTATTTTGAAGATGCTGAAGAAAAACAACCCATGGGGTCATTGCTGACCCCACATGTGCATCTAAGGGTTAAGTACCTTCATTCAAAATGGGAATAAAATCAGACACCTTTTGGTCCTGTCTGGTTTAAAATAAACCCTCAGTTTAACTAAGAATAACTAAATCATGAGAGCGTAGGCATCAGAGAAGCCCTCAAGGCCAATGCAGAGACCAACAACATTTTCATAAATAGCAAGGTGGTGAAAGGTTTTTAAGTCCAGAGTAGAGTTGATAATTGCTTTAAGAGTTTAACCTTTAAACATTGTCATGACCAGGAGGGGAGACATGATGTACATTTCCTGTGTTCCACAGGCTGTGCCTTCCCTCATTATCACCTTTGTCCATCTTTTTCACCAGATCAATTTGGTGTCCTAGATATATCCTACAAACACACATTTTGTAAACATTCTCAAGTGCATTTTCAATTTGAAAAAGTTGACTCTTTGTTTCTGGAAATGGGAAGGTTTGATTTTGGTACTTTCTTCTGTCTGAGGCCAAGAAGCAGAAACTGTCTCCTGTGTTGTTGTCATTCTTTAGATGGAGATTTGAGGCGACATGTTTACTGAACATAGATCTGCTGGGATGTAAGTGTGTGACGCATATAGATCAGCGGTGATTCAATGAACGCTTTGACACCTGTCCGTTTCTTTCTCTTTCCTTCTTTCATTCATTCTCCTCTCGTGTTCTGTCCACCTCTACTTATACTCCTGTTTCCTCTCATTTATCCTCTTGACTTTCATTAGACGTGTCACTATCCTGTCCTACAAACAGTGTCCACTCAGCTTATTGTCACAGCCTCTGTGTCCAATTAAAGAGGCTTAGTGTGTGTTTATGCAAGGGTGTATATGTGTGTGTCTGGTTGTGTTAACCGTCCTGTCAGTTGAAAGCCATGCGTAAGTTGGTAATGGCTACAAAGTATATGCTAACATGGGATCTACAGTTACTTAAACGTTATTTCTGAGACGTGCCAATCTCACACGGTTAACATGTACCTGATTTTGAGTATGTTTTGCACCTACTAAACTTAAAGTTCCTTATATTATAATCCTTACTAGATATAATACTGAAATTTCACAAAATTTTGAACTTTTGTGAACAAGAATTTTCAAAGAAAGGACAGATTTAGTCAAAGCATATTTTTTTTAAAAAAATGCTCAACACAACAAATAAAGAAATTGAGGTTCACACTGACATAAGAATACCTATGAAGGTGTATTAGTATAAGCAGTGACTTGGTACAGGGGAGGCAAGTCCTCACCTGCCATCGTGAAAGAAAAAAAATGGAAAATGGAAGAAATAAATTAGTTATATTTATCCAGTGATGTGTATTATAAAGTTATTTTCTGTTTAACATCACCAATTTTAGATTTTTACTTAAAATCACTGAATTTCCACATTTACCGCTGAAATAGTCAAGCAGCAGCCAGCTGAGCCTCACCATGGATTGTGAAATGATTTGGCTAGCTCTGCTGGCATGCTAAACATGTAGCTATTGAAATTAGGGATGAGCGAGTACACCACTATCTATATCTCTATCTGTTCCACCATCTAAGTTATCTGTATCCGTACCTGCACTTGGAATGGGTGGGCCTTAAACCAGAAGTGGGTGTGGTTTACCTGGAAATAGTTGTGGCATAAATTGGTACATTATTTTAAGTCTGAAATTGATATGCATTCATCAGAAGTTGCTATACTTATCGTTTATTTTAAAACTATTTACAGAACAGCCTCAAAATTGAGATTCAAATCAATGTTTTTGATCACAAAAGTAATAGAACTATTTACAGAGCAAATGTTTATGAACTCAGAGTATGAAGTGCATTAATGCAGCGGCCCCCAACCTTTTTTGCGCCACGGACCGGTTTCATCTAAGACAATATTTTCATGGACCGGCCTTCATTAGGTCGATCATTGTTAATGACGCCAGGACAGCTGTAGTCTAATAATAAATCATCCGCAGTGGTTTTATGTAAAATGCAGATATCAACAGACAATAAACCTTTTTTTCATAAATTGATAATCAACATCTCTGTAAACGAAATAATTGTAAGATACTGTATAATTATATCAAAAACTCGATTGAAGTGACGGCTCTGAGGTTCATTTTGAAATGTAGCGACTTACAATAAGTGCATTCAACGTAGGAGAAATACTGATCATTTCCAATAAAAGGGTGAACAAGTCAATCAAATTATAATAATTACAACAAGGAGAATGAGCGGATTTGGACCGCTGATCTAGGGGTAACAGGAGATAATGACACCTGAAGTGTGTTCCGGACGTCCGGTCTACTCTGCAGTTTGGTTTTCTTCACGGTCACTGCAGAAAATTCCGTTTCACAAAGACAGAAGGTTGGAAATGGAAACAGGGTTTTCGATACTTTTTGGGCGATCTCAGGATTAGCTGCCTTGACTTTAATCCAGAACACTGGCGCGGTTGTGGGCGCTTAATTTAGGGGTAATGGTTGATGACCTGTCATGTGACCAAGACCTGTCAAACGAGACAGACGCACGCATTCGCCTGTGCGTCATTCCGCATAGACGTCATTTTTCAAAATAAAACGTCCTTCAGACTCCGAAATAAATAAAACGGAAGTAATGCAAATTATTTTTTCTTTCTTTGTGGCCCGGTACCAAATGACCCACAGACCGGTACCGGTCCACGGATCGGGGGTTGGGGACCACTGCATTAATGAATACAATACATTCAATAGGAAATTATGAACTACAAAGTATGCATGAACAGGAATTGTCATACTCAACACAAATTTCTATTTTTTTTTCTTTTTTACGTTCAAACTTTTTTTTTCAAGTATTTATTTTCGCCACCTAATGATCTTGCCTTTTTTTTTTCCACACAAAGTTCAATAAAGTTAAAATATGTGTGCGTGTGTTTGTGTGTGTGCCGGTGCGTGTGTGTGTGACTGAATGACTGTGTGAAAGGGAGAAAGAGAGATTGAGAGCGTGTGTGTGCGTGCGCGTGTGCTATATAACAGTTAGGGATGCTAATATGAAAATCACACTTTTTCAGGTCTCTACATATACATAGTGGTCCTCCATAACCCGACCAATTCCTAGAATCTGGTAAACAAACGCTTCCTGCATCAATAGATATTTGGAGTTTTATGAATTCATGGCCCGGATCGAATCAAAATGATCAAAATTTGCTAGAATGGCCATTTGTGAGGTAAATTACATCACAAATAGCGCTCTGTGATTGGACAGAGTGATTGACGATACTGATTGGTTGACATGCCCAAAGGCGTGGCAATCCCAGAGGGGGGAATACGTTCAGGCTACGGTAGCATTGTGCAGTAATGTCCTAGCTCAGAGCTACACACTGAAAGTTAGTCATAAACTGTGAATTCAGCTATCATTTGGCTAACAAATTAGCTCTGCTTCAGTCAGGTGTGTATGTGTGTGTGTGTCCGCCCGAGGCTATCCCCAGCATCACAGCAAACGCATAACCAGTTGCACATTAATTACTAATTCAGAACAATTGTCTGTTTTTTGGTGAATGAAAGCGGCTTTAGCTCTTCTAAGTGATCGGGGTGCTGCGTGTATCCACACACACACACACACACACACACACACACACACACACACACACACACACACACACACACACACACACACACACACACACACACACAAGAATACAAGAGAAAAACTTGGTCTCACCCCAGCCATCGGTGGATCGAATCCCGCTCCCGCCATGATGCCACCAGGAGTGTGAGCTGACAGTGGGAGGTGTCAGCTCACCTCCCAGCCACTGCCGAGGCGCCCTTGAGCAAGGTGCCGTCCCCCCTACAAGCTGCTCAATTTGGGGCGCATTCGGAAGCTGCTGCCCGTCACTCTGCCTCCCAATGTGTGTAGTTTGTTGTGTGTATTAAATGCATGCTTACAGGCCCCCTAGTGTGCAGTGGTCAGGGGGCCTGTATATACTGTTGAGACTAACACAGATTGTATATACTACCTGAGTGACATTGTAATTTCCCCTTGTGGGATTAATAAAGTGTACTTCTTCTTCTTCTTCTTCTTATCCACGAACTGTAATTGTCCATGATGATTTTTGGAAAAAACAACTTTAACAATCACAATACATCACTTTGAAGCTGGATGTAACTATCTCAATGGCCGGTCTGATCATGTTTACACAATCAGCTACGAGTCTTTGTTCAGCAAAAACTGGGGAACATGAGGAAGCAGGTCCACGCTCTGCGCCGAAAAAATCAACCGTTATATTATGGAAAACAAGAGTGGAAAACACGAGAATTAGAGCGAAATACCTATGTTTTTTAACTTTCAGCAACGTAAGTTACTGAAAGTTAAAAAAGCTTCTGACAATGGCAATCAATCGATCTGTAATGCAGGCGCGTTTGAGTTGCGCAAGTAAACAAACACATGTGAAGGCGCTGGGGAGGGAAGCGTTGATTAGTCAGCTGAGAGGGGGGAGGGAGATTTGCAAGGCTCAGGGGGGGTGGAGATAGGTAGCTGAGAACTACGCCCCATTAAAAGAGCATTTGGGGGCAGAGGAGAATTTATCAATATTCAATCAAAGATATTGAGGACCACGGATCACATTGGGGCAAGACATTTCAAATGCAGTGTAGTTGGACATCTGGCAGCTGACTGACATGAATTAAAACAAGCATAATATGGGACCTTTAAAATATCTATACAGTACAAAAATTATTAATTTGAACTGAAATGAGAAAGTGTCACACTGAGAGCAAGCAGGTACAAGAAGAAAAAAACAAAACACGAATGGAGTGGAGGTGGTGACCGATGCGACACGAGCAGTTTTCACCTCTGTCTGGTCAAATGCACCGCAAACGTGCAACAAAACAAAACAAACAAGTTCATAGAGTAACTTTAAATAGGGTGAAATAGAGGTAAACTGAAGAAAACCTAAGGAAAGCAATATGAGCTACAGTGAAGCCACGCAAAGACAGATCAGTCAATATTTGTGTGTGCGAGATATCTGTGTGTTTTCCAAAGTTATATCTCTCTGCCCAATTCAGATTGGGGGTGGATTGTATTTGGATATTTATTTCTACCGATTAACATTTTCTTTTTAAGACAGTCTACTGAATATTTGGAAGTAAATTTTTGTTTACGGTATATATTAATTATTTATGTTCACTTATTTGTTCATAATATATGTTTTTCGGCAACCTTGTTGATATTAAAGGGTCTCATTTGGTTTTTTGGCTTTATATATTGATACATGGCAAAACTATAAAATACAGTATAAATCAAAACATGGAAAAGTATCCAGCAAGCTCTAAGTTGTAAAAAAACCAAAACGGGAAATATGTATACATTAAAATTGGTTAGTTACAACATAAATGGAATCAAATCATCCTATAAAGAGAACAAAAATCATTACACAGTTGAGAAGGCTCAATTGTTCAATAGCATTACTGCAGGAGACACATTTGAATTTGAAGGAACACAAGAAGTTGAGAAAGGGGTGGGTAGGGCAGGTTTTTAGTAGGGTTGAGCCGGACACTCGTTTCATACGAGTATCCGGTACGGATAATGCATTTTGACGAGTACGAGTGCGAATACGAATAAAGCCCGTTAATACTCGTGATCGGACTGAAGGAAAATCAGCCGGACTGTTGTCACGCTCTGTGATTGGCCAGTCACACATAGTTCCCGCCCCTCCCTACAGACTGCAGTTAGAGCGGAGTTTCCCTGTCTCACTCTCTGTCTCCGGTACACGCAGGTACTGATGTCTCTGTTCGTGGCTTAACTGTTGCTCACGTCCTTCTGATTAGATTTTCTTCAGCTTGCCTCTATTTTGGTATTTGGTTATGTGGTGAACTTTCTTGTTTTTTATTTCTGTTTTTTTTGTCGCACATACGTTTTTTTTTTTACCTGTTCTAAACTCTGTTCAAATTAACAATGTCTATACTTATTATTTTAACTGAGACATAGTGCGTGCAGGCTCGCGTGCGCGCACGCACACACACACACACACACACACACACACACACACACACACACACTACACACTGCACACACACACCATAATCAATATTGTTTAACTTTATGTGAAAAAAATGGCAATAGCATTAATTAGTAAAAATAAATAATTGAGAAAAAACAGTCGTAGAAAAAAATGTAAATGAACAAGAAGAAAAAAATTAAAAAGTTTTGTTGAGTATGACAATTCTTGTTCATGCATACTTTGTAGTTAATTACTTTTTTTATTGCATCTTCTTCTTCTTCTTCTTTTCCTTTTGGCTTTTCCCTTCAGGGGGCGCCACAGCGAATCAACTGCCTCCATCTAACCCTGTCCTTTGCATCCTCTTCTCTCACACCAACTACCTTCATGTCCTCTTTCACTACATCCATAAACCTCCTCTTTGGTCTTCCTCTAGGCCTCCTGCCTGGCAGTTCAGAACTCAGCATCCTTCTACCAATATATTCACTATCTCTCCTCTGGACATGTCCAAACCATCTCAGTCTGGCCTCTCTGACTTTATCTCCAAAACCTCTAACATGTGCTGTCCCTCTGATGTACTCATTCCTGATCCTATCCTTCCTGGTCACTCCCAGAGAGAACCTCAGCATCTTCATCTCTGCTACCTCCAGCTCTGCCTCCTGTCTTTTCCTCAGTGACACTGTCTCTAGACCAAACAACATCGCTGGTCTCACCACAGTTTTGTACACCTTTCCTTTCATTTTAGCTGAAACTCTTCTATCACACATCACACCTGACACTTTTCTCCACCCATTCCATCCTGCCTGGACACGCTTCTTCACCTCTTTTCCCCACTCTCCATTGCTCTGGACTGTTGACCCCAAGTACTTAAAATCCTTCACCTTCTTGATCTCTTCTCCCTGTAACCTCACTCTTCCACTTGGGTCCCTCTCATTCACACACATGTACTCTGTCTTACTGCGGCTAACCTTCATCCCTCTCCTTTCCAGGACAAACCTCCACCTCTCTAGCTTCTCCTCCACCTCGTCCCTACTCTCACTGCAGATCACAATGTCATCTGCAAACATCATAGTCCATGGAGATTCCTGTCTAACCTCGTCTGTCAGCCTGTCCATCACCATAGCGAACAAGAAGGGGCTCAGAGCTGATCCCTGATGCACTTCATTAGTGCATTCATTCATGCACTTCATTAATGCACTTTGTGTTTAGTCAGTCAGTCAGTCATTATCTAAACCCGCTTAATCCGCTGACGCGGGTCGCGGGGGAGCCGGTGCCTATCCCGGCAGTCTCGGGGCGTGAGGCGGGGGACACTCTGGGCACGATGCCAGTGTACCACGGAGCCACACAGAGACAAACAACCACTCACACACACATTCACTCATTCAACAATGTGGTGATTTAAGCCCGACCCATTTCCGGTCAAACCACACCCACTTCCGGTTTAAGCCCCTCCCATTCCGAATCCAAATACGGATACAGATAATCTACTTGGTTGAACAGATACAGATACAGACAGCGGTGTACTCGCTCATCCCTAGTTTTTAGTGCCTCTTGTAGAGACGGTAAAGAGGTGTTGCAATTTTGTGCCGTAAAACTTTAGATTTAGTTTCAGAAGCAGTGTATAGAGACAAAAGTGAATGCCACACAATGGTAGTAGGTACTATTAGGAATGTTACATTAACAATTTTGAATCTTTATGCGCCAAATGAAGACGACCCAGAATTTTTCAAAGAAATTGCAACACTTCTAGCAGAACTCGCAAGGGGTGTTATTATAATAGGACATTTCAATTGAGTGTTAAATCAAACATTGGATAAACTTCCATATGAACAGGGATCAAACACACAAAAAGCAAAAACATCACATAGTATATTGGAAGAACTTCGACTCACTGACATTTGGCGTTTAAAACACCCTAAGGACAGAGATTTTACTTTTTTTTCAAGGGTGCAAAAACACACTCCCGCATAGACCTTTTTTGTATTTCAATAGGAGAAGCTCACAAAGTGACCGACTGTCATATCGAACCAATAACTATCTCAGATCATGGACCGGTTGTCATGTCATTTCTGATGGAAACAGAAAAATACTCCAAACAGTGGAGGATGAATTTTTCTTTATTAAATAGCCCAGATGTTGTTAAGAGTATAAAAGACAACTTTAAGAATTATTTAGAACAAAATGATAATGGGGAGGTGTCTGTATCTACTTTGTGGGAGGCATTGAAGGCAGCACTAAGAAGTAAATTTATTGCACTTGCTTCTAGAATAAAAAGATTACGAGAAGAAAAACAAAAACATTTAGAAGACAACATTAAAAAAATTGGAGCAGGAACATAAACAGAAAAATGATGACGCCATTTTGAAAATTCTTAATAAGTGAAGACAGGACTTAAATGACCTATTGACTAACAAAGCTGAAGGCGCTCTAAGATTTACAAATTAGAAATACTATGAATCTGAGAACAAAGCCAGTTGATTGTTGGCCTGTCAGTTAAGGCACAAGCCAGCAGAGTGATTTCAAATATTGTTAACCCTATTTCCAAAAAAATAGTTTCCCATCCCAAAGAAATACAGTATCAGAGGCTTTTGTTGATTATTATGTGGAGTTATATGATGCACCGGTGACAGAGGATAAAGTAGGTAAAATTAGATCATTGCTTGATACATTTAACCTAACAAAATTAAATGAAGATTCCAAAAAATGGCAGAACCAATTAATAAACAAGAAATTGAAGATGTTATTAAAAATTTCAAAAGCAGTAAAATTCTGGGGATAGATGGATATCAGGGGGAACTTTATAAATGCTTTAGCAATGAGATCACACCCCTTCTCCAAAGAGTTTTTAATTACGCTCTCCTGGAGAGGGACCCTCCTAAGACATTGGCAGAGACAATTATCCCCGTGATACAAAAGGAAGGTAAGGACCCAATAGAATGTACATCTTATAGACCTATAAGTTCGCTTTGCACAGATTTAAAGATACTGAGTACCATCATGGCTAAAAGAATCCAGACCTGCATTAATAAAATGGTAAAACCAGATCAGACAGGTTTTTTTCCTGGAAGGCAAGGAGTAAATAACATCAAGCGAACCCTGAATATAATTACTTTGGCCGCTAGGTCTCAGGGAACATCAATGCTTCTCAGCTTAGATGCTGAGAACGCTTTTGATAGATTGGCTATATTTGCAACTCACATAAGAAAAAATGGGCTTTCATTCTGATTTTATTTATTGGGTTAAAGTATTGTGTAAAGGACCACTTTCACAGGTCTGAATTAATGGGTACATGTAGGGAAACTAAATTAAAAAGTCACCAGACAAGCGTGCTCCCTGTCACCGTTGCTGTTTGTAATAATTATCGATCCCCTAGCCGAAATTATAAGGATGGAGCCGGGAATACATGGAGTACCAAATGGTGTAGTAGTTCGTAAAATTTTGTTTTATGCTGATGATGTTATTTTTTACCTTGGTGAACCCTTTACATCAATCCCAACACTTCTTCAATGTCTGAGGGAGTTTGGCGCAGTATGAATTCAATGAAACAAAATCTGAGGCCATGATGTTGGTGGGCGGGTGGCCATCTCAGAGGTAAGATCAATCAAGTTCAATCAAGTTTTATTTATATAGCGCTTAATCATGGCAGCAGACATTTCAAAGCGTTTTGACAGAGACACCTACTGAACCCTCCAGAGCAAGCATAAGCGACAGTGGCGGGGAAAAACTCCCTCGATGAGGAAGAAACTCCGGGCAGGACCCAGACTCTTTTGGGCGGCCATCCGCCTTGACAGGTTGGGTGGAAAAGAAATCAAAGGAAGATAAGAACAATGTCAGAGAGAAAGAGACAGAGAGAGAGTGGCACATAGGCCAAATAGAGACAGTGTCAATATGGTTAAGGTTATGTTTCCCATTGCTAAAGTCAAGGCACAATTACAGCTGCGTGGATGACTGTATGGCGGCACGGAGGAAGAAAGGAAGCAGGACCCCAGCCAATGGATAGGTGAGGGGTGGTATTGGTGGGCTTGGAGGAGAAGGTCCACAGCACATGGAGAGATAGGGGTTGAGCCCGACCTGACCAGAAATTCGGGTCGGGCTCAAAAAGTCAACAATTACTGTCGGGTCGGGCTGGATTATTTTGGACTCGGGCTCGGGCTTAAACTCTTAACATCTAAGCATTCGGGCCGGGTCGGGCTCAAAATGTCAATAATTACGTTCGGGTCGGACTAACTTTTTAAATATATATTATGTATCTCAAACGATCTATGGATATTCAACTAAGGAATACCTTTTTAAAGTAAATAATTTAGTGAAACAGAAGGCGCTGTATGGTAACTGCTATTTAATTACTAAACAAGAGCCGCGGAGCCAGAGCATGCCCTGCACACGTTAACAACCCTTTTTTTAATCTTACCCTCCGCATCCATTACATATTTTTGACCTGATATTTTGACATGGAGCAGCAAGAAGTTCAGAATAAACTAAAGACAGGGGATTTAAAAAGACAAAACAATCACCAGTAAGAGTGAGGTATGGAAAAGCTTCAAATTGATTGTACAAGATGCTCCAGAAACCTGTGTGGGCTTCGCTGAATGTAACCAATGCAGCGCTTTGCTCTCATACGAGAGCAGAAAGACTGGCACCTCGACACTGAGCAGGCATTTAAAAAACTGCTGGCAGAAATATTGATCATCAAACATCTATATTATCATTTGTTGCAAAGACTGCACCTCTTCGTGCTAAGCAGATCGTTACGGATAAGTCCTGACTTTTGCTGTCAGGACCTTAGACCATTTTCAGTAGTTGCTGGCGAAGGTTTCAAAAGTCTGGCACAAGAAGTGATCAATGTTGGATCAACTTTTGGCCGCGTACCTGTTGACTCAGTCCTGCCGCACTACTCCAGTGTCAAAGGCATGCATCTAGAAGGCCGAGGTAATTAGGAGCTTATTAATTGAGCGATTAAAGAAAGTTGTAGCAAGTGGCTGTGACGTCGACATGAGTACCGATATATGGACTGATGATGACAGAAAGATGTTATATTGCAATAACTTGTCACTTTACTGAAACAGACTTCAACTTAGTTGGCAAAACCCTTACCACTGTTGTATTTCCAGCAGAGGATGCCAGGGAAGAATATAAGAGAACTGGTGCGTATTCTGGTTAATAGATTTGGTTTGGAACCTTCATCTTTATTCAGAATCATGTGGGTCACAGATCAGGGGAGTAACATTGTGAAATCTTTGGAGCCTTACAAACACCTCTCGTGCCTTGACCATGTGATTAACACTGTACTTCGCCATGGGCTGGACAAGGACACATTGTCTATAAATGCTCCGGATATTGGAGAAACTGTCAGTGCAGCCAAGAGTGTTGTCCGTTTCATTAAACAATCTGGTTTAGCAGCACAACTTTCCAAAACAGTGCTTCAAATGGCTGAGATTACCTGTAGATTCAGCACTGTTTACTTGACTCTCAAGTCTGTGTACGACATACAGTGTGTATAATGAGTTGTGTGAGAGATTGCAGGCACGCAGAGGGAGAGCGTATGGTCAACATTGCGCCAGATCTGTTTGGAGAAGCCACCACAACAACTTTTGAAAACAGGGAGGAGGCAGGTGAGGGACCAGACAAAGGACGGCTCACAGACCCCTCATGATGAATCAAAACAGTGGAACACGTTTTCCCTTGCCCGGACGCGGACCCCCCTCTGGAGCCAGGCCTGGAGGTGGGGCTCGAAGGCGAGCGCCTGGTGGCTGGGCCTGCACCCATGGGGCCCGGTCGGGCGCAGCCCGAAAGGACAACGTGGGTCCCCCTTCCCATGGGCTCACCACCTGTGAGAGGGGCCATAGGGGTCGGGTGCACTGTGAGCTGGGCGGTGGCCGAAGGCGGGAACCTTGGCGATCCGATCCCCGGCTACAGAAGCTGGCTCTTGGGACGTGGAATGTCACCTCTCTGGCAGGGAAGGAGCCCGAGCTGGTGTGTGAGGTCGAGAAGTTCCGACTAGATATAGTCGGGCTCACCTCCACACACGGCTTGGGCTCTGCTACCAGTCCTCTCGAGAGGGGTTGGACTCTCTTCCACTCTGGAGTTGCTCATGGTGAGAGACGCCGAGCAGGTGTGGGTATACTTATAGCCCCCCGGCTTGGCGCCTGTACATTGGGGTTCACCCCGGTGGACGAGAGGGTAGCCTCCCTCCGCCTTCGGGTGGGGGGACGGGTCCTGACTGTTGTTTGTGCTTATGCACCAAACAGCAGTTCAGAGTACCCACCCTTTTTGGAGTCCTTGGAGGGGGTGCTGGAGAGCGCTCCCACTGGGGACTCCATCGTTCTACTGGGGGACTTCAATGCTCATGTGGGCAATGACAGTGAGACCTGGAAGGGCGTGATTGGGAAGAACGCCCCCCCCCGATCAGAACCCAAATGGTGTTCAGTTATTGGACTTCTGTGCTCGTCACGGACTGTCCATAATGAACACCATGTTCAGACATAAGGGTGTCCATACGTGCACTTGGCACCAGGACACCCTAGGCCGCAGTTCGATGATTGACTTTGTGGTCGTGTCATCGGACTTGCGGCCGCATGTCTTGGACACTCGGGCGAAGAGAGGGGCGGAGCTGTCAACCGATCACCACCTGGTGGTATGTTGGCTCCGATGGTGGGGGAAGATGCCGGTCCGACCTGGCAGACCCAAACGTATTGTGAGGGTCTGCTGGGAACGCCTGGCGGAATCCCCTGTCAGAAGGAGTTTCAACTCCCACCTCCGGCAGAACTTCACCCACGTTCCGGGGGAGGCAGGGGACATTGAGTCTGAGTGGACCATGTTCCGCGCCTCCATTGTCGAAGCGGCCGACCGCAGCTGTGGCCGTAAGGTGGTCGGTGCCTGTCGTGGCGGCAACCCCAGAACGCGCTGGTGGACATCAGCGGTAAGGGATGCCGTCAAGCTGAAGAAGGAGTCCTATCGGGCCTTTTTGGCCTGTGGAACTCCTGAGGCAGCTGATAGGTACTGGCTGGCCAAGCGGAATGCAGCTTTGGTGGTTGCTGAGGCAAAAACTCGGGCGTGGGAGGAGTTCGGTGAGGCCTTGGAGGACGACTTCCAGACGGCTTCGAGGAGATTCTGGTCCACCATCAGACGTCTCAGGAGGGGGAAGCAGTGCAGCATCAACACTGTGTATAGTGGGGATGGGGCGCTGCTGACCTCAACTCGGGACGTTGTGACTCGGTGGGGAGAATACTTCGAAGACCTCCTCAATTCCGGCGACACGCCTTCCCATGAGGAAGCAGAGTCTGGGTTCTCTGAGGCGGGCTCTCCTATCTCTGGGGTTGAGGTCACCGAGGTAGTTAAAAAGCTCCTCGGTGGCAGAGCCCCGGGGGTGGATGAGATCCGCCCGGAGTTCCTAAAGGCTCTGGATGTTGTGGGGCTGTCCTGGTTGACACGCCTCTGCAACATCGCGTGGACGTCGGGGACAGTGCCTCTGGATTGGCAGACTGGGGTGGTGGTCCCCCTTTTTAAGAAGGGGGACCGGAGGGTGTGTTCCAACTACAGGGGGATCACACTCCTCAGCCTCCCTGGTAAGGTCTATTCAGGGGTTCTGGAGAGGAGGGTCCGTTGGGAAGTCGAATCTCGGATTCAGGAGGAGCAATGTGGTTTTCGTCCTGGCCGTGGAACAGTGGACCAGCTCTACACCCTCCGCAGGGTCCTTGAGGGGGCATGGGAGTTCGCCCAACCAGTCTACATGTGTTTTGTGGACTTGGAGAAGGCGTTCGACCGTGTTCCTCGGGGGGCTCTGTGGGGGGTGCTTCGGGAATATGGGGTACCGAACCCCTTGACAAGGGCTGTTCGGTCCCTGTACGACCGATGTCAGAGTTTGGTCCGCATTGCCGGCAGTAAGTCGGATTCGTTTCCAGTGAGGGTTTGACTCCGCCGAGGCTGCCCTTTGTCACCGATTCTGTTCATAACTTTTATGGACAGAATTTCTAGGCGCAGCCTAGGCGTTGAGGGTGTCTCGGTTTGGTGGCCTCAGTATTGCGTCTCTGCTTTTTGCAGATGACGTGGTGCTGTTGGCTTCATCAAGCCGTGATCTCCAACTCTCACTGGAACGGTTCGCAGCCGAGTGTGAAGCGGTTGGGATGAGAATTAGCACCTCCAAATCTGAGACCATGGTCCTCAGTCGGAAAAGGGTGGAGTGCCTTCTCCGGGTTGGGGATGAGATCCTGCCCCAAGTGGAGGAGTTCAAGTATCTCGGGGTCTCGTTCACGAGTGAGGGTACGATGGAACGGGAGATCGACAGGCGGATCGGTGCAGCGTCTGCAGTGATGCGGACTCTGTATCGGTCCGTCGTGGTGAAGAAGGAGCTGAGCCGAAAGGCAAAGCTCTCGATTTACCGGTCGATCTACGTTCCTGCCCTCACCTATGGTCACGAGCTGTGGGTCGTGACCGAAAGAACGAGATCCAGGATACAAGCGGCCGAAATGAGTTTCCTCCGCAGGGTGTCCGGGCTCTCCCTTAGAGATAGGGTGAGAAGTTCGGTCATCCGGGAGGGACTCAGAGTCGAGCCGCTGCTCCTCCGCATCGAGAGGAGCCAGATGAGGTGGCTCGGGCATCTGGTCAGGATGCCTCCTGGACGCCTCCCTGGTGAGGTGTTCCGGGCACGTCCTACCGGGAGGAGGCCCCAGGGACAACCCAGGACACGCTGGAGAGACTATGTTTCCCGGCTGGCCTGGGAACGTCTTGGGATTCTCCCAGAGGAGCTGGACGAAGTGGCTTGGGAGAGGGAAGTCTGGGCTTCCCTGCTCAAGCTGCTGCCCCCGCGACCCGACCCCGGATAAGCGGTAGAGAATGAATGGAATGGAGGAGCCACACACCAGCACACTCTCACCACCTGTACTTAAACGAAAAAGGAGTTCTTATCTGAGTGGGAAAACGCTTATAATGACGATGATGATCCCGTCATAGATGAGGTTAACCTATACATTAGTCAAAGGCATGCTATGGCTGGTGACCGAGATTTGCTTGGTTGGTGGAGAATAAACTCCAATATCTACCCGAAACTTGCCAAGTTAGCAAGATCTGTGTTGTGCATCCCCGCAAGGAGCAGCAGCAGTGAGCAAGTTTTTAGCGCAGCTGGTCGCACAATTGATTAGCGGTGAACTTCACTGAAACCTGGCACAGTGGATGCAATCTTATTCTTGCACGACGACCACAAAAATTAAACAAAGTAAGACATATCCTGTTGTTAAAATCGCTATTTTGATTATTGTCTTGGGTTTATTTATTTCCCTTATTCCACAGAAATAAAGAGCAGGATGCAAGGCAGCAAGTTGCAGACTACAAGCAATGCCATGCCAGGCTTAAACACTTTTATTTCATTATTTTCATTTTTGTTTTACACAACTTGTAAGTTAAATTTATTTGTTTATATTTGACATTTATTGTACTATATATTCACTAAGCTTTTACTTTTTATTTTTAAATGATAGTTTTTTTCTTGTTTGAGTTATCAGTAATTATTAGTAGGTACATTTTTAATTTGTATGTTTAACTTTATTTGGTTCTTTATTTTTATAATGGTCTTAACTAATTTTTTGTTTATTGAAATTAGTAACGTTGTATTACATCTAGCTTGCTTATTTATATATTATGTTGCTCTTTACAGCAGGCTGTTCTTTCATTGGTGTGGTTTTTTTCAAGTATTAATATATTTTTAAAAGTTCGTTCCTTAATTTTTTTTTTTTTCAGTTCTCCTTAAAGCAGGTTGTTCTTTTGTGTGTTCTGGATTCTGATGCAAGTCCTTAAAATAAAGAATGGTATTTAAAAGTTTTAAGTTATTTATGTATATTAATTTATTGTATTTCTGATCTTGCTCTTCAATCATTTCATTAGATATTCGATTTCAGACCAAATCAAAAATTAAAACTTATTTTCAATATTGTTTAATAAAATATAGAAATAACAATATTGTAAATTTTTTCCTATTTGATTTCCATTATTCTATTAAAAGTTTAGTGGACTGCAGTATTTTTCCGAGTAATTGGGCAAGTGCGCATCAAGATCTCTTTTGCTCTCTTTGACTGGCCTCTTATTCTGTTTTCTCGCCTTCAGCTTCAACAGTTACAGTGGTTATCAAACTGGATCTAGCTAGCACATTTTAATAGTTTGTAAAACACCAGGTACGAGCAACCAGACTTGGACCATCACTCTCCAGCTTTGAGAAATATCCATCTACAATACCTGCTCAGCTCCCTCCATGCGTCAGCTGGCTTCTCCTGGCACTTTACCTTTCGGATCGTACAGACTGAAAGTAGAGGTAAGATCTTGAATTTTGGGCCGGTCAGGCTCAAAATGTCAATTACGTTCGGGCTCGGGTCAGGTTGGTCTTTAATACCCTTGGGCTCGGGCCGGGTTGGGCTTTGATACCCTCGGGCTTGGGTCGGGTTGGGCTGTAATACTCTCGGGCTTGGGTCGAGTCGGGCTTTGATACCCTCGGGCTTGGGTCGGGTCGGGCTTTAATACCCTCGGGCTCGGGTCGGGCTGGATTTTTTTAGGCCCGATCTTACCTCTATCTCAGCTGGATACAGAGGTTTCATTTAATTGATCAACACTGGGTTTTAGATATATGGACGTGTTTATCACTCCGGAAAAGTCTCAATTATACAAACAAAATTATGGTAGATTAATAAATCAAATAAAATCAGATTTTTTTAGATGGGAGATTTTTCCACTCTCATTTTTTGGGCGAATTGAAACTGTCAAGGTGATCCTGCTCCCAAGGTTACTATATCTGCATCAATCATTACCCAAAATGCTTGAGAAAATGATTTCCAGATTTATATGGCAGAAAAAGAAACCAAGAATCAAACTTAAACTAGGCTACTCAAAAAGGTTAAGAGGGCTCAATCTTCCAGATTTGAAACTGTACTAATGGGCAGTACAACTCCATGGACTGGCCGAATTGCTAACGCAAAATGAAGGAACAAACTGGCTGGATTTGGAAAGAGACTCGTGCCCCCAAGTGCCTGTTGAGTTTTTGCCATTCCGAGGACAACGGACTGTGAGAAAACTTCAGATGGACAATGAATAGACGAATTGTACCCTGAAAACTTGGAATATGGTTCAGAAGAAAATTGGGGCACCCTTGACCAAGGGCAATGCAGATTGCCAAGGATGGGAAATTTCCACCTAGCACCTTAGATGCAGGGTTCAGGGAATGGGAAAAAAAAGGACCTATTGTGGTTGATCAACTGTTTGAAGGGGATGCATTAAAATCATTTACACAATGACAAAAAAAAATTTGATTGAAGGTCCAGAAGATCTCCACAATTTTTTTTCAAATTCGAAGTTATTTCATGTCTCATAAAGAGTGGGATGCTCTCAGGCAACCTCCCACCCCCATTGAATTGTTTTGGATAAAAATCATTAAAGATAAGGAATGCTTGAAAACAGTCTCACAACTTTATAGATATTATCACAGATATCTGGAAATACTCTCAATATAAAATAAAATAAAAGGAGATGGAAATGAATGTCATTATTGGGGATGAGAAATGGGAATATGTGTGTGAAAAGGGACATAAATTAACTAGTAGTCCATTGTGGAAGGAATTTAATTGGAAGTTGAAGATGAGGTACTTTAAAACTCCCTCCATAATAGGGAAATTTGATAAAAGTAAAACAAATTTATGTTGGAGAAATTACCAGAATATTGGAAATCATACATTTTTTGGGAATGCCCAAAATTAAAATCATATTGGGAGGATATTCGAGCAGAAATATCAGCAATGCTGAATGTTGATTTGCCTTTGGACCCGCGATTCTATATTCTGGGAATAGTGGCATCAGTCATGAAATGTTTTACAAGTCGAGAATTATTTTGCTAGTGGCAACAAAAAGAACTGGCCTGGCTTAACCCCCTAACACCTACCATACAACAATGGAGAGACAGATTGATGTTGGTATACTTGATGGAAAAATAACTGCTCAGGTTTATGTTAAATACGATGTTTTCCTTGCTAGATGGGGTCCAGTGATTACATATTTCGGACTGTCAATACAAGTCAGCCTTGGATTGTTCCCAACTGGTCAACGGTTACATGTATTTTCCCATTTTGTTAATGTTGGTTGCTTCCCTCTGTGGGCTTGTACAAGCAGCCATGAGATAATTTCTTTTTTTCAGAAGTCTGCCGAATTGTTTTTTTTTTTGTTTATACGTTGTCGATTTTTTTGTTCTGTTGTCATTGCTTTATGACTCTAATAAAAAGAATGTATAAAAAAAAACCTACCATGGTGATGCCCTGATCAGCCCCCATAATCAGCCCCCCTCAGCCTGTCATCTGTTATTTTGATAGTTGATAATCTTCACACTTAACCCTTTACACAGAACAAATATACAGTATAACCCTTAATAAATAATTCATAAATTCAGTCACATGCATGAAAAACATCACTTGACTCAACTAATAGTATGGTGGGTCACAGCATCACCAAAGTAAGATTAAAGGGGCCCTATTATGAAAATCACACTTTTTCAGGTCTCTATATATACACAGGGGTCCTCCCTAACCCGACCATCTCCTAGAATCTGCTAAACAAACGCTTCCTGCATCAATAGATATTTGGAGTTTTAGGAAGTCATAGCCCTGAACGAATCAAACCAGTCGTATTTTGCTAGAATGCCCTTTCTTGATGTCATCCAAGGGGCTCTGTGCAATTGGACGGAGTAATTGACGATATTGATTGGTTGACATGCCCAAGGGCGTGGCCATCCTCAAGAATGAGTTATTGTCCTGGAGTGAGGTAGCAGTCTGTTGAAATGGCGTCCATGAGAGGGAGACATGATAGTAGCTCAGTTGTTGATTGTACAAATCAAAATCAGTGTTTATTTTTCATCCCATCCAAAGAACAGGAGAGACTGTGGTTGCTTTTCATTTTTAATGGCATTGTGACGGCTACATCGCCTGCACATTTGTTTGTGTGTGCAAACCGCTTCACTCCAGCCTGTTTTAGCAATGAAGGTCAGTACAGAAGACGTTTTGAGTCTGAAGCTAGAAATAGAAGGTGTGATGGTCAATGTTGTTAGTGGGTAGGCCCCACAGGTAGGATGTGAGCTGGAGGAGAAGGAGAAATTCTGGTTGGACTTTGATGAAGTGATGCAGAGCATGCCTAGCAGTGAGAGAGTTGTCATTGGTGCAGACTTCAATGGATATGTTGGTGCAGGCAACAGAGGTGATGAGGAAGTGATGGGCAGGTTTGGTATCCAGGAGAGGAACGCAGAAGGACAGATGGTAGTTGACTTTGCAAAAAGGATGGAAATGGCTGTAGTGAATACTTTCTTCCAGAAGAGGCAGGAACATAGGGTGACCTATAAGAGTGGTGGTAGGAGCACACAGGTAGACTACATCTTGTGTAGACGGTGTAACCTGAAGGAGATCAGTGACTGTAAAGTAGTGGTAGGTGAGAGTGTAGCCAAACAGCATAGGATGGTGGTGTGTAGGATGACTCTGGTGGTGAGGAAGATGAAGAGGGCAAAGGCAGAGCAGAAGACGAGTGGAAGCTAAAAAAGGAAAAGTGTTGGCTGTTGGAACATGACTTTTAGGAAGGAGTTAAGACAGGCTCTGGGTGGTCGGGAGGTGCTTCCAGATGACTGGACAACTACAGCTAATGTGATCAGGGAGACAGGTAGGAGAGTATTTGGTGTGTCATCTGGAAGGAAAGTAGATAAGGAGACTTGGTGGTGGAATGAGGAGGTACAGGAGTGTATACAGAGAAAGAGGTTAGCTAAGAAGAAGTGGGACACTGAGAGGACTGAGGAGAGTAGACAGGAGTACAGGGAGATGCACCGTAAGGTGAAGGTAGAGGTAGCAAAGGCCAAACAAGAAGCTTATGATGACTTGTATGCTAGGTTGGACAGTAAGGAGGGAGAGACTGATCTATACAGGCTGGCAATACAGAGAGATAGAGATGGGAGGGACGTGCAGCAGGTTAGGGTGATTAAGGATCGGGATAGAAGTCTATTGACAGGTGCCAGTAGTGTGATGGGAAGATGGAAAGAATACTTTGAAGAGTTGATGAACGTGGAAAATGAGAGAGAACCAAGACTAGAAGAGGTGACTGTTGTGGACCAGGAAGTAGCAAAGATTAGTCAGGATGAAGTGAGGAGGGCACTGAAGAGGATGAAGAGTGGAAAGGCAGTCGGTCCTGATGATATACCTGTAGAGGTTTGGAAGTGTCTAGGAGAGGTGGCAGTAGAGTTTCTGACTGGGTTGTTCAACAGGATCTTAGATAGTGAGAAGATGCCTGAGGAGTGGAGGAGAAGTGTGCTGGTGCCCATTTTTAAGAACAAGGGAGATGTGCAGAGTTGTGGCAACTACAGAGGAATAAAGCTGATGAGCCATACAATGAAGTTGTGGGAAAGAGTAGTGGAAGCTAGACTAAGGACAGAAGGGAACATTTGTGAGCAGCAGTATGGTTTCATGCCAAAAAAGAGTACTACAGATGCAGCATTTGCTTTGAGGATGTTGATAGAGAAGTACAGAGAACGCCAGAGGGAACTGCATTGTGTTTTTGTAGATCTGGAGAAAGCTTATGACAGGGTGCCCAGAGAGGAATTGTGGTATTGTATGAAGAAGTCTGGAGTGCCAGAGAAGTATGTTAGAGCGGTGCAGGACATGTATGAGGACTGTAAGACAGTGGTGAGATGTGCTGTAGGTGTGACAGAGGAGTTCAAGGTGGAGGTGGGACTGCATCAGGGATCAGCTCTGAGTCCCTTTTTGTTCGCTATGGTGATGGACAGGCTGACAGACGAGGTTAGACAGGAATCTCCATGGACTATGATGTTTGCAGATGATATTGTGATCTGCAGTGAGAGTACGGAACAGGTGGAGGAGAAGCTAGAGAGGTGGAGGTTTGTCCTGGAAAGGAGAGGGATGAAGGTTAGCCGCAGTAAGACAGAGTACATGTGTGTGAATGAGAGGGACCCAAATGGAAGAGTGAGGTTACAGGGAGAAGAGATCAAGAAGGTGGAGGACTTTAAGTACTTAGGGTCAACAGTCCAGAGCAATGGAGAGTGTGGAAAAGAGGTGAAGAAGCGTGTACAGGCAGGATGGAACAGGTGGAGAAAAGTGTCAGGTGTGATGTGTGATAAAGAGTTTCAGCTAAAATGAAAGGACAGGTGTACAAAACTGTGGTGAGACCAGCGATGATGTTTGGTCTAGAGACAGTGTCACTGAGGAAAAGACAGGAGGCAGAGCTGGAGGTAGCAGAGATGAAGATGCTGAGGGTCTCTTTGGGAGTGACTAGGAAGGATAGGATCAGGAACGAGTATATCAGAGGGACAGCACATGTTAGAGGTTTTGGAGATAAAGTCAGAGAGGCCAGACTGAGATGGTTTGGACATGTCCAGAGGAGACATAGTGAATATATTGGCAGAAGGATGCTGAGTTTTGAACTGCCAGGCAGGAGGCCTAGAGGAAGACCAAAGAGGAGGTTTATGGATGTAGTGAAAGAGGACATGAAGGTAGTTGGTGTGAGAGAAGAGGATGCAAAGGACAGGGCTAGATGGAGGCAATTGATTCGCTGTGGCGACCCCTGAAGGGAAAAGCCGAAAGGAAAAGAAGAAGAAGAAGGTCAGTACAGAAGTGGCTTTGCCTGAGACTGATCCTGATTAAAGGATCACTCCCAACCATACGGGACCAAGGAACTGCACCCTAGTTCACCCCTCATCCGCCCATCCGCTGTGGACCTTCCTCTGTGGACCTGCACCTCCAAGCCCACCAGTATCACCCCCATCTCTCCATGTGCTGTGGACCTTCTCCTCCAAGCCCACCAGTAACACCCCTCACCTATCCATCGGCTGGGGTCCTGTTTTCTTTCTTCTTCCGTGCCGCCATACAGTCATCCACGCAGCTGTAATTGTGCCTTGACTTTAGCAATGGGAAACATAACCATATTGACCCTGTCTCTATCTGGCCTATCTGCCACTCTCTCTCTGTCTCTCTCTTTCTGACCCTGTCTCTCTCTCTTCTTTTGATTTCTTTTCCACCCAACCGGTCAAGGCGGATGGCTGCCCAAAAGAGTCTGGGTCCTGCCCGGAGTTTCTTACTCATCAAGGGAGTTTTTCAGTTGTGTTTCTGTCTGTTAAAGTGCTTTGAAATGTCTGTTGCCATGATTAAGCGCTATATAAATAAAAGTTGTTTGATTGAACTTGATTGATAGTTACAGGTAAGTCTCACCACATTTATCTCTTTTGCAGTTGTCTATTAGCATGAGTGATCAAGTTCTATTTGGCTTATTAGGTAGTACTGCTTTGTTTCACGTTTGCGTGCGCGCACGCTCCAACACGTGTGTACATGCTGGACCTACAGTATCTAGCTACAACGGACATAAGTTGGGCTCACATTTAATCTTTTTTCATGTTGTCGGTTAGCATGAATGAAGTCATGTTATGCTAGGGTATGTAGGGAGGTCTCCTTTGTTTCGCGTTTGCGTATTGTGTGTGTGCGTGCAAGCCCGAACATGTGTGTGAGTGCTGGACCTACAGTAGCTACAACACACATAAGTTGGTCTCATATTTTCTTTCCTATTATCTGTCAGCATAAATAAAGTCAACTCATGCTTGGCTATGTAGGGAAATGTCCTTTGTTTTGCATTTGTGTATTGTGTGAGTGCGCGCACGTGTTAAGAGTCGATTGTTTGTTTGGCGTCATAGCGAAAACGCACACAGGTCTGTCCTCCTTATCCAAAATCAGAACATTGGTGTCCTGAAATTAGTGTCCCTCTTCCTTGTGCATCCATTCAGCCACCAGCTTCAAGGGACATGGCGTGCCAAATTGACCCAATGGACACTCATACTATATACTTTATTAATCCCGGAGAAAATTGCACAAATAGACAAGTCATATTTCAAGTCATATTCCATACAATGTTTTAATAAAATTGGTTAAATAGACTAATTTTCTAAATATTGTTGTCTACAGGTGTTCAGGCAACTGCGTCCTGTAAAGATGTTAGTGTTGGAACATCCCCAGCAAACCCATCCTTTCTTTTTTCATCAACGCCTATAAAGAGACCCTCAAAGAGACCTCGTCTGGACCTTGAAGAGGAGCTGGAGGAAGATCCATTAGGCAGCTCTTCTATGCCAGCTGCAAAGGAGGAGGATCGCACCTATAATCCTGCAGAGTCCATCACAGCACTGTCAACACTTGGGTCGTAAATTACCCATTATGTTGTTCTATGTGTTAGTGAGTGCACATGTGTTGATAGTAGTTCTGTAAAAAATAATAGTGCTGTGCATTAGAATATTCCAGCAAGACAGTAAGTGAAGTGTAGAGTTTAGTATTACATTTTTTGAGACAGATTCATGTATGTCATATGATGTTGTTTGGCTCCTTATTTTATTACGTTTCTATTGTACAGTTTACATTCACAAAACTTTAGCCTCTATGGAAAATGAAGTTCCTGTCCTGCAGATCTTCTATAATTTTTGACTATATTTGCCTTTGTAATGCCGCTGTTATTTACATCAGTAGTTGTACCCATGTTTAAGTTAAGTGTATACTACTGAAGACAACTGTTTAATTGCGAATTGTGTTCTCATTTTCTTTGATATATGCAGAAATCATCCACTCTCACCCAGAAGATCAAAAAATACATTGTGTATGAAAGCTGTCTTCTGAAATTATTTGCCGAGTGTCCTGTCTGCACCCGGAAATGTGATGTAAGGACCACAAAGCTGGGAACATTCCTGTCTGTGGAGCAGAGATACTCCCATTGCAAGTTCCGCAGGCACTGGAATAGCTAGCCTGTCCTTGAGAGTACACCAGCTGGGAACCTGCATCTTTCAGCAGCTGTGTACCTCAGTGGAGCTTCCTTTGTAAAAACTGCACAGGTAAATAATATGCAACTGCATTCCCTTCAATTCAAATAACTATTCTCACTGTAGAGTATGTCTGATTAAGTTACGTGCGTCATAGAAAAAAAATGGCCTCCCAACAGGTGTTTGAGGCGATGAATCTACAGCTTTTCAAATATGACGTATTTTGCCGGCATTCCAGATCTTTCATTGAGCCTGCAGTCATTCACCGCTGGAAAACTTTGCAAGAGGTGATGCTTCAGCGGCTCAGTCAAAAGAGTGAAGTTATAGTTGGTGGTGACATGAGAGCTGACTCTCCAGGTATTTGCATATGAAAGAATTAGTGAAATTTGTCCAGGATTTTGATATTTGGTGACGTTCACAATAGTGACATGAAAATGCAGCATAATCAAAAAGTATCTGCTGTGTAATATAAAAAGTTGAACACATCTTTTTCAAGGCACTCGGCAAAATGTGGGAGTTACACAATGATGGATCTCAAAACAAATGAAGTTTTGGACATCGAGTTGATTCAGGTGAGTGTTTCAAATTCAAATTGTAAAAAGGATAATCAGTGACATTATTTAAATGCACATTTGTTTATTGATCATGTTAGTTTCATCTATTTTTTTGTGTTGTTTTACTTTGTCGGAGCAATGAGGTTGGTGGGAGTTACCACATGGAGAAAGAGGGTCTGACGAGGAGTCTGGCATTGCTGGAAGACCGTGGCATTAACATTGACTACATTGTCACAGACCGTCATCTGCAAATTCAGAAGGTCCTCAGGGAGAAAAATATCACCCAGTATTACAATGTTTGGCACTTTGCAAAAAGTATTTGTCCCCATTATCATGTGCATCCACATATGTGGTCCTGAATGTGCATGATGCACAAAGCGCTTTGTATTGCACATTCCATGAGCAACATGTTAGAAAATTTGTGTCCTTCCAGTAGCATTTTTAAGCTATTGGCCAGTTAGTGTCATGTTTTGAAAAAGGTTATGAAATGCTGCAGTTGACTCATCATTGTATTTACTATCAATATTAACTTTAGGTATTGCAAAGAAATTAGACAGGATCAGTATGAACAAAGACTGTCAAACACTAAAGAAGTGGATGACAAGCATAAACAAGCATATATACTGGATTGCATCAACGTCATCCACCGGGCCAGAGAGACACACCAAATGGGCTTCAATCCTCAACCACGTGCAGAACATCCACACCCATGATGACCCTCTCTACCCTAAGTGCATCCATGAGGATCGCCAGACAAAGGACACTACAAAATGGATCAAAGATGGTAATGTACTAACAAACCAAAAGCTATTTCATAATCCCCATTCAGTGACCACATTTTGTCTAAAAGACAACTACACCTAGTAATTCATTCATTTTCTTCCGCTGTTTCCGCCTTGGCAAGTCATGGAGAGCTGGAGCCTATCCCAGCAGGCGTGCCGCGGGACAAACTCCGGGCGCGACGCCAGTACACCGCGGACACATAGTAATGTGCTTAGATAATCGTCGCAAAGAATGTCAATTAAAATTCTTCTTTTTTTAATCTTCCTCTTCCCGGGTCGTGGGTGTTGCTGGAGTCTATCCCAGTGGACCATGGACAAGAGATGGAGGGGACACTCCAGACATATATCGTGGAGCCATACGAAAGAAACTACCATTCACACAAATTCCCGAACCTATGGTCTATTGGCAATACATATTTGTAGTATTTTGTATTTATTATTTTTATTGTTTCTAGGTGATGTGCCTTTCAAATTCTTACTAAGGGTTTTGACCAACAAGAGAACTTTGAAGGATGTGGCAAAACTGAGCCCTTACCACCAGACTTCATCTTCAGAGGCTTTCCACAGTTTAATCCTTCGGTTTGCATCAAAGAATGCTGTTTTTTCCCTTTATTGGAATGATTTGCAGGTACATTAAGCAGAAGTTACTCCATTAAGAGATGCAGCCTAACCTGTGTTATATTATCATCTGTTAATTTTTATCTTCTGTGAACTTCCAGACTATACCTGGCTGCAATGTACTTCAATGAAAATGCAGACAGACCACAAGCCGAGACCCAGGAAGGTGTACCCTCTTCAAGATCCACTTTCCAAAGGCTTTGAAGGGACAATGCAGAGTCAAACCTCAAAAGACAGAGCCAACATTCTGTTAATGTTGCGATATTTTAATATTTGAAACATGTTTTGAAACAAAACAGTATAAAGTAACCATACAAATAAATAAATTAGTAGCAAGTACCAGGATGTATTTTGAACACAATTTTTCTAAACAAAGAAATAAATCTAACGACATCAATAACAGTAAAGATATACAGTATCTTTGTGTTTTATTGAACAGGTTTTGTAGCTGACATGATGGACCTCATATTTGAAAAAGTCTTGGTGGACCCATGCCATACACAAATGAGATGTTGGCCATTCCTGTCCCAGATAATCTGTCTGCCCAGTATGAGCGTCCAGACAAGGAGGAGGTCAGGTTAAACCGAGACTCAGTTTAAATCCAGGGTAGTGGCCTTCGTCCTCAGGAAACTCCCGGTGTATGCGAAGGACCACACAGGCTGGGATGACAACCTCGATTCTACGCCCTAAGTAGCCCCAGCACCAGCAAACAAAGGTGCGATAGGCCAGATGTCTGCACCGTCTACAGAAAAGGACACAAAATTATTTATTTCACAATGTTGTCAATCCTGAGTATTACAACTGTTGTTGTTTTCCTGATAGGATGGCCCTGTGTTCTCATTATTGTTATTGTTATTTCTATCTAAAAGAAAAAAAGAAGAAATACTCATCCGGAGGGCTGGTTCTGTGATTGGTCAGGATCTGGACTCTGTACAGACTCTCCTAGAGAGGAGGACTATGTCCAGGTTTAGATCGATCCTGGGTAAAACCACCCACCCCTTGCACACTACCTTCGCCCGGCAGAGGAGCTCCTTCAGTGGCAGACTGCTGTCACCAAGCTCGTCCACTGAGAGATTCAGGACCTCCTTTGTGCCTCGTGCTATCAGAGGGCACAACCACTCTCTCAGAAGGAGGGGGGCCGAAACCACAGGGTCATCAAGGTCGGCTGAGAAGGGATAGACGAGGGGGGGCCTGGGACGCACTGTGGATGCACTGTGGGATACTTTGTGGCTTAGTGTCAGTTTACAGCTTGGTTCATCCACGTGTTTCCGATCATACATCGTCTACACCCAATGCTTCTTTCTTCTTTCATGTCCCTATGCTTTCCTTTTATTTTAGGTTCTTCTGTTTTTCTGTTGTCATAATTATGTCAGTATGTAAATTATGTACTTTATACAACATCTTTTGGCTGTGTCATTTTTTTCTGTCACTGTTATGTGTATTTATTGTATCTCTTGTGAGCAGATGTCACCTGAATTTCCCTTGGGATCATTAAAGTATATATCTATCTATATATTGTCTTATTATTGTTTTTGGGTGTATTGTTATATGTAAATAAATGCTTGTATATGTCAACAGAAATGGATTGTGAATACCAAAAAATGTTCAACATGTCTATTAATAAGACAAATCAAGGTGTCGCAAATACAATATATTAGACTTTGTTGTACCTATATTTGTCATGCGTTACTGCATTAATGAAGGTATGCCTGATGAAGCAAAATAAGACATAACTATAGTTTTTATTCTGTGACATTTTTCAAAGAAGGACTTACCAATGTATTCGTCTCAGACATGACGGGCCATACTCAGCCCTCAGTATGTGACCGGTCATTTGTAGGATGTACTCATTTAGGCACACAGGCTGGAATTGAGTCATGCACGGAACCTCCTGCAGATGGCTCCTAACCTACAGTGAAAAACATGGTAAAGGTCATCTGAATTTATAATTGTAAAAGTAGCCAAATAGAGACATAACTTTGTGGTTTAGCTGTGAGCGTGCTACCTGTGGTATGTCCAAACATATTTTCTGCTTCTGTTGGCATCCGTTCACAGTGTCCACAGGAACACCTGTACAATAAACAAAAGGTGAAGACATCTCAATATAGAGTAGATAAAGGGATCACTGCAAAATGGCTACATGTGTCTTGTCATAGAGGACTGCCTCAAGTATTTTGCAGCTTAGTAACGGGTTAAATCAATGCGATATAAAAATAAAGTAACTTAACCGTGAGCAGAAGCTAGCATTAGCCACATGGTAATAACTAGACTTGTTTCATACGAGTATCCGGTACGGATAATGCATTTTGACGAGTACGAGTACGAATACGAATAAAGCCCGTTAAAACTCGTGATCGGACTGAAGGAAAATCAGCCGGACTGTTGTCACGCTCTGTGATTGGCCAGTCACACATAGTTCCCGCCCCTCCCTACAGACTGCAGTTAGAGCGGAGTTTCCCTGTCTCACTCTCTGTCTCCGGTACACAGTTACTGATCTCTCTGTTCGTGGCTTCACTGTTGCTCACGTCCTTATTAGATTTTCTTCAGCTTGCCTCTATTTTGGTGTTTGGTTATGTGGTGAACTTTCTTGTTTTGTTTTTTTTTGTTTTTTGTTGCACGTACGTGTGCATTTAACCACAGCCTCGGTGGTTAAAGTCTTTTTTTTTACCTGTTCTAAACTCTGTTCAAATTAACAATGTCTATACTTAATATTTTAACTGAGACATAGCGCGTGCGCGCGCACACACACACACACACACATACACCATAATCAATATTGTTTAACTTTATGTGAAAAACAATGGCAAATAGCATTAGGTACTAAAAATAAATAATTGAAAAAAGTACTAGAAAAAAATTTAAATGAAAAAGAAGAAAAAAATTAAAAAGTTTTGTTGAGTATGACAATTCTTGTTCATGCATACTTTGTAGTTAGTTACTTTTTTTTATTGCATGCACTTCATTAATGCACTTTGTGTTTACTCGTTCTATATATAGTTCCTTTACTATCAAAAGCGTTGAATCTCAATTCTGAGGCTCTTCGGTAAATATTCATTCATAGACTTAAGAATGTTCATGTTCTGACTCAGTTCCATAAAAAACTTGTTCTGTAAATATTTCTCTTACTTTTGTGATCAAAAACATTTATTTGAATTTCAATTTTGAGTCTGTTCTGTAAATAGTTTTAAAATAAGCAAAAATACAGCAACTTGTGATCAATCCATATCAATTTTAGACTTAAAACAATGTGGTGATTTAAGCAGCACCCATTTCCGGTCAAACCACACCCACTTCCGGTTTAAGCCCCGCCCATTCCGAATACAGATACGGATACAGATAATCTAGTTAATGTAGCCGCAAGAGGGCACAAGCCAGTGTCTTATTGTGCCGGTCCCAAGCCCGGATAAATACAGAGGGTTGCGTCAGGAAGGGCATCCGGCGTAAAACTTTTGCCAAATCAAAGATGCGAATCAAACATATGACTTCCATACCGGATCGGTCGAGGCCCGGGTTAACAACGACCGCCATCGGCGCTGTTGACCTACAGGGCGCCGGTGGAAATTGGATTACTGTTGGTCGAAGAAGGAGAGGAGGAAAGTGCGTTCGCACGAAGAAAGAGAAGAGGAGCGCCAAGAGTATAGGACTAAGAGTAGGGACGTTGAATGTTGGAACTATGACAGGAAAAGGTAGAGAGTTGGTCGACATGATGCAGAGGAGGAAGGTAGACATACTGTGTGTCCAGGAGACCAGGTGGAAAGGTAGCAAGGCTAGAAGTTTAGGAGCAGGGTTCAAGTTGTTCTATCATGGTGTAGATAGGAAGAGAAATGGAGTAGGAGTTATCTTGAAGGAGGAGTTTGTTAGGAATGTCCTGGAGGTAAAAAGAGTGTCGGATAGAGTGATGAGTCTGAAGCTAGAAATAGAAGGTGTGATGTTCAATGTTGTTAGTGGGTATGCCCCACAGGTAGGATGTGAGCTGGAGGAGAAGGAGAAATTCTGGTTGGACTTTGATGAAGTGATGCAGAGCATACCTAGAAGTGAGAGAGTTGTCATCGGTGCAGACTTCAATGGACATGTTGGTGCAGGTAACAGAGGTGATGAGGAAGTGATGGGCAGGTTTGGTATCCAGGAGAGGAACGCAGAAGGACAGATGGTAGTTGACTTTGCAAAAAGGATGGAAATGGCTGTAGTGAATACTTTTTTCCAGAAGAGGCAGGAACATAGGGTGACCTATAAGAGTGGTGGTAGGAGCACACAGGTAGACTACATCTTGTGTAGACGATGTAACCTGAAGGAGATCAGTGACTGCAAAGTAGTGGTAGGCGAGAGTGTAGCCAAACAGCATAGAATGGTGGTGTGTAGGATGACTCTGGTGGTGAGGAAGATGAAGAGGACAAAGACAGAGCAGAAGACGAAATGGTGGAAGCTAAAAAAGGAAGAGTGTTGCATGACCTTTAGGAAGGAGTTAAGACAGGCTCTGGGTGGTCAGGAGGTGCTTCCAGATGACTGGACAACTACAGCTAATGTGATCAGGGAGACAGGTAGGAGAGTATTTGGTGTGTCATCTGGAAGGAAAGTAGATAAGGAGACTTGGTGGTGGAATGAGGAGGTACAGGAGTGTATACAAAGAAAGAGGTTAGCTAAGAAGAAGTGGGACACTGAGAGGACTGAGGAGAGTAGACAGGAGTACAGGGAGATACAGCGTAAGGTGAAGGTAGAGGTAGCAAAGCAAAGGCCAAACAAGAAGCTTATGATGACTTGTATGCTAGGTTGGACAGTAAGGAGGGAGAGACTGATCTATACAGGCTGGCAAGACAGAGAGATAGAGATGGGAAGGACGTGCAGCAGGTTAGGGTGATTAAGGATAGGGATGGAAGTCTATTGACAGGTGCCAGCAGTGTGATGGGAAGATGGAAAGAGTACTTTGAGGAGTTGATGAACGTGGAAAATGAGAGAGAACAAAGACTAGAAGAGGTGACTGTTGTGGACCAGGATGTAGCAAAGATTAGCCAGGATGAAGTGAGGAGAGCACTGAAGAGGATGAAGAGTGGAAAGGCAGTCGGTCCTGATGATATACCTGTAGAGGTTTGGAAGTGTCTAGGAGAGGTGGCAGTAGAGTTTCTGACTGGGTTGTTCAACAGGATCTTAGATAGTGAGAAGATGCCTGAGGAGTGGAGGAGAAGTGTGCTGGTGCCCATTTTTAAGAACAAGGGAGATGTGCAGAGTTGTGGCAACTACAGAGGAATAAAGCTGATGAGCCATACAATGAAGTTATGGGAAAGAGTAGTGGAAGCTAGACTAAGGGCAGAAGTGAGCATTTGTGAGCAGCAGTATGGTTTCATGCCAAAAAAGAGTACTACAGATGCAGTATTTGCTTTGAGGATGTTGATAGAGAAGTACAGAGAAGGCCAGAGGGAGCTGCATTGTGTTTTTGTAGATCTGGAGAAAGCTTATGACAGGGTGCCCAGAGAGGAACTGTGGTATTGTATGAGGAAGTCTGGAGTGTCAGAGAAGTATGTTAGAGCGGTGCAGGACATGTATGAGGACTGTAAGACAGTGGTGAGGTGTGCTGTAGGTGTGACAGAGGAGTTCAAGGTGGAGGTGGGACTGCATCAGGGATCAGCTCTGAGCCCCTTCTTGTTCGCTATGGTGATGGACAGGCTGACAGACGAGGTTAGACAGGAATCTCCATGGACTATGATGTTTGCAGATGACATTGTGATCTGCAGTGAGAGTAGGGACGAGGTGGAGGAGAAGCTAGAGAGGTGGAGGTTTGCCCTGGAAAGGAGAGGAATGAAGGTTAGCCGCAGTAAGACAGAGTACATGTGTGTGAATGAGAGGGACCCAAGTGGAAGAGTGAGGTTACAGGGAGAAGAGATCAAGAAGGTGGAGGATTTTAAGTACTTGGGGTCAACAGTCCAGAGCAATGGAGAGTGGGGAAAAGAGGTGAAGAAGCGTGTCCAGGCAGGATGGAATGGGTGGAGGAAAGTGTCAGGTGTGATGTGTGATAGAAGAGTTTCAGCTAAAATGAAAGGAAAGGTGTACAAAACTGTGGTGAGACCAGCAATGTTGTTTGGCCTAGAGACAGTGTCACTGAGGAAAAGACAGGAGGCAGAGCTGGAGGTAGCAGAGATGAAGATGCTGAGGTTCTCTCTGGGAGTGACCAGGAAGGATAGGATCAGGAATGAGTACATCAGAGGGACAGCACATGTTAGAGGTTTTGGAGATAAAGTCAGAGAGGCCAGACTGAGATGGTTTGGACATGTCCAGAGGAGAGATAGTGAATATATTGGTAGAAGGATGCTGAGTTTTGAACTGCCAGGCAGGAGGCCTAGAGGAAGACCAAAGAGGAGGTTTATGGATGTAGTGAAAGAGGACATGAAGGTAGTTGGTGTGAGAGAAGAGGATGCAAAGGACAGGGTTAGATGGAGGCGGTTGATTCGCTGTGGCGACCCCTGAAGGGAAAAGCCAAAAGGAAAAGAAGATACAGATAATCTAGTTGGTTGAACAGATACAGATACAGATAGTGTTGTACTCGCTCACCCCTAGTAATAACTATCAGAACCACCGTCAGACTTTACTGTCACTTATAGAAGTACAGCAACATTTTAGCATTCAACACATCTGTACATATGCAACATACAAAATATATAATAAGACGACATTATTACTGTGCGGTAAGAGGCGGCAGTAGAAAAAAAAAGTCGCGACCGACGATGCTCCGGTCCTGTGATGACGTAGGTTAGAAAACACAACACAGAACCAAATAAGTAACATTCGCACGTACTAACTATTCAGAAAGTCCTGCTGCAGCCGCACAGTAGGTGGCTCTTCAGGAGCCTCCGCTTCTGGGTCCGACTCAGGGTCATAAATGTACGGCGACACAATGGGGCCTTCGAACGCCACAGTGATAACAAATGTAATGCCAGTCAGTGTTCCGTTAGCCCAATGCTCTCCTCCAGAGGGGTGTGACCCAAGTGAAGGAGGCGTTGACCAGCGGAGCTCATTAGCATACTACAGCCGGAGGGCTGTAACGAAGCGTTTTGTGAGTACCTCAGATGAGTGATTTTGAAAAGCTGATATTTAGGACCACAGATCACTTTAGGTCAAAATATTTGGAATACAGTCTAGTTGGACATCTGGCAGCTGAATGACATTAAGTTAAAAATGCATAATGTGGGACCTGTAATAAAAATATTTTTGATCCATTTGTCCATACTCTGTTTTCTTGATGAGCATGGAAAGTAAATCTAATCTGTCCCACAAAATAAAACTGAAGTCCTGGTAACAATGACACAAATTGCACCAGTCACATGACCTCCTCTTAGCCTCGTTGTTGTGCATAAAAGAAATTCTCCATCGTCCTACTGCCTGAAGCTCCACAGTGTATCTCTGGTCTGTATGCCACTTTGAATCTGCACATTCATTTCCAAATGGATCTGTCTGTTTTTATTCACATCATCACTGCTTTAATGTATGTTGATAAGGATCAATTATTGATCAATATTTGCAGAAATTATGCAACTGATTTAGACCCACAATTGGAAAGATCAGACCATTGAGTGTAAATATCAATACACTACACATCCAAGACTTAAGACTGTGTTTTTATCGCAATTCAGACATATTTGACATTGAAATGTTTGTAGGAATATCTGGAGACTGATTTTCAGTGCAGCAGCCCCCCTGAGGGAAATGAAGGCCTAACCTTGCATCATGCCCCACAAGAAGAACTATAAAATTAATTTTTATTATGTTAAAGTAAGGAATCTGTTATAGACTGATTGATTCTCTTGACATTTGCGTGAAGTCTCCAGGTACACCCCAAGGCATGTGAAAGCTGCTAAGTTAGAACCTGCGAAAACAAAATATTACAAATCTTAATTTACTTTAACCTGGATATGCCTGAGTTGACTTGATTAGATTTGGACTGGCCTCTCTGTCCTTCTTCATTGGAGGTGCAGAGGTGTGTGTGTGTGTGTGTGTGTGTGTGTGTATGTGTGTGTGTGTGTGTCAGTGATGGATGTATTGCAGATGGTCTCAGTCCCATCTAATTATGCAATGGACAGTGGAGAAAGTCCTGCACAGAGGTCATTCAGGACACACACACACACACACACACACACACACACACACACACACACACACACACACACACACACACACACACACACAATGCGGGTGGTGTGAGCGTGTGCTTGAGGTGTTTCTCTTAGATTTACTTTTTCTCAAACTGTGCAGAAGTTGCAAATGTCAGCACAATTTATACACATACATTAAGAGGGCTGCTACAAATCACACACCACACTTCTTTTTTATCTACACTTGCCTCTACTACATCCTCTCTAGGTTTGGACAAGTTGAACTATATCCACATTGTCATGGGTGTAAGTTTTTCTAAAGCACACTCAATGTTTGTATGCATATCTGGAAGTCTTGAAAATTTAACCATTCTACATCAAGAGTCACTGTTTTCCGTTAGGAAGCCTTTTTGCATAACTAGGTCCTATGGTCCTGTAGAACAGAACAGAAGCTGCAAGTGGATGCAGCAGCTCCACACTGTGCCTACAGGTTGCAGATTTGTCTGAAACTGAGACTTGGCACCTGAAATGAGATTTCATTTTAAAAGACATTTGTACTGGACATTCCTCACGTTTAACTCAATCTCGCTGAGGTCAATGTACAAAAACCAAGCCTTCAACTGAGAGGAGACACAGGCCATTAAAACGTAACCATACAGCAAAAACCTGCGGGACATCTTTCCTGCTGCTTTTGCATCAACATACTACTGTTAGGGTTTTGCGATGAACAAAACTCTCTTTGGGTCTTTAGCTATACAATATAAAACAATATACAATATAAAACAATAGGTAATAGCATTTTTACTATGCCCATCCCAGCTGACATTTTGTGAGAGTTGGGGTACACCCTGGAAAAGTTGTAACTTCATCACAGGACTGACAAAAAAAAGAGAGAATACTGACATTCATGGACCGTCAATCACTTATTTGCCTTATATTGTTGGACTGTTGGTGGAAGCTGCAAAACCTTCTTACCATGTAGTAACAGTCATAACCGCCATCGCTACGGACATCACTTGTACATTGTGTTTAACACATCAACTTTTCAGGTTTTGTAATCTTTGCATTCTTCCTCTTGGATTCATGTTTTTTGGTTTATTAGTTTTTTTTCTGTGTCTGACTCACTTCCTGGTTCAACTTACGTGTGCCTCAGTATCTTCTTAATCGTAAGTATCTCAATTTACATTTTTATTGAATAAAACTGCATCTGATCTGCCTCGGCTATCTATCCTCGGTTATTACTTGGCTATAATCTTCATCGATCAATCCTCTACATGGTTTGGTCTTTGCCCCACTCCTGTCAGATGGTTCTGTCCTGGTTGTGTTTGCCTGGCTGCCTGTCTCATCCACCAGTACTTCAGCTCTCCAGTAGTTATTTGCATGCAAGTTCTTCTGTCTAGCTCTTCACCTACATTTGTGCTTTTTTTGTCTACCTTCCTTAATTAAATTTTCGATAACTTTAAACCTGTGTCTGCCTTTGCTTCTATTGGTACCATAAGTAAATCAAAGTGTAATAACAGGACTATAAACCAACAGTTAGTGTTTCTATGACAAAAAGTATAAATGCAAAAAGGAACGGGAGACTAATTTATTCTTAAAGCATCTAAACAACGTAGAAATTAAAATTAAATAGAGATCCAATAGAAAATTGAGTATTTTAGAGCTTCACTCAACATGAAAGCTTATGTTGTGTTACTCAGTATAACAGAAAATAGACTGCACAAATGCAAATGCATAGTTTCTCCAAGTTTCATCATAATATAATCAGTGGTGTCAGACATATCCTTCATGCATCACATCCACAAGCAGTATTCTGCAAATTACAGATTTTCATTAAATGAGTGAAATAGTTTCACACCTTTGAAGTTTTGTTCACAAAAAATTTGTTAGAACAGACCAAATGAGTTGTTAAGACAAATCACTTTAGTAAGGATTGACACCTGCTGTTTGCATCTTAATGTCATTTTGTCTTTCCCACTTCAACGTGCAGATTAAACCTTGCATAAAGATTTAAGATGACATGCAAATCCGAAGTCAGATTTAACTCTTCATCTTATAAATTCAAAAAATTTTCCATCGTAGCCCTATTTTTTCCACCAAAGAAATGCTAGGCTTTGCAGAGATAAGCCCAAACAATATTAATAAAAGACATATGTAAAGCTAATGTTTGTTCTTAAGAAGAGAGCGTGGACATAACACGGAGCAAATAATTAGCCACACTGAATCAAGGCAGAGAAGAAAGTAAATCCAGACCAAGACGAGGGTGTGATAATGAAAAGAAATAGAATGAAAGAGACCAAAATATGAAAAAAAGGGAGGGAAAAGCAAGATGATAGGAAAGGAGAATGATAAGAAGGAAAAGACATGCTAATAGTAAAAGAAGAGACTGACACTGAGCAGCATAAAATACTGACTGAATGAAAACATGATGCGAGAAGAAACTATGAGAACAATATGAACATCAAAGGTGAGAAAAGCTGGAGCTCAGGAAAGACAAAGTTCTGTCGACAAATCTTTTCAATTCACTTACAGACAGTAAAGTCATTTTAAAGTGATATATATTTTGTTTATCATTATGAAAATATGAAGAAAAAAATTACGGACGTCTGGCATCATCCCTGTAGTCAGGAAACCTTAAAATCTGTGCTGCAGCAGCTTCCGTATCCAGTGGTCACGTGGGGGTAATAGGTCATCGGCGACACTGGTTGCTTCATCAGTCAGGGCAGCCATTAGAACACAGTGCGATCATTGAAACGATAAAAAGCCATGGTTACCTGTGAGGTGAAGGGTTGTTCCAACTGTTGGGAATTTCCATTTAACAATGGAAATGACCACAAAACGCATCTGTTTACACAAACACAAATAGCACAACACTTAGTTCTTATCACATAATTTTCTGAACACAAAAGTACAGCACAAGCACACCACATAGATAACTACTACATGTGAGGCTGAGACAGGCGGCTGGTAATTAAAGGACAGTCTAACCCAAACACTATAAAGATCACGGTCAATGAACATTCGGGGCTCTTCTCCAGAGGTTTGTTGCTGCATCTGTTGGAGAGCCTAGCACTGTATTCTCACCAACTTGTAAACTGCTGAACTTCTTCAGTAACCCCTTTTTGGAATACAATTTGTCTCATCATTGAAGATAACCCTCTTCGGGTCTTTAGCTTGGTTGAGAGGTGTCTTTTCAGAGCAAAACCCGAACAAACTGGTGCCGTGATTCTGCCCTCGAGAGAGGTGACATTCTCCGTGAGAACCAGGTGGTATCTGACTGTGGAAACAAAAGGTAAGCAGAAACCTTTTCTAAAATTCTGCTAGAAAGCCTGCCTGGTTTATCACGTCTGTGTAAATTTTGTTAATAGCCACCAGTTAAACATAAATATTTATAGTTGTGTTTTACATTGTGAAAAAGTTGGTCAGGAAGGGAAATTGGCAGGGTCCTGGGTTAAATTCCTAGTGGGAGTCGGTGTACCCCACCTAAACAGGTTTAGATACCTTTGTCGGTTAACCAATCATAAAATGGTTTAGAGGTGCCCTGGGTCACGTCTGCGTATTGGCCCTAAAAGGTTGAGAATGTTACAGGTAGTTCAAGTCTGGACCCCAAGGAACAGAGACTGACACAAACGTAAAAATAAACAGTTTTATTGCTCAGGCAAAAACACAAGTGAGCAATGAAACCGAAACAGCAGAGCAAAAAAAAAACAAAAATCCACAAGACTGAAAAGAGCATGCAGCTGTGAGAAAAACTAGGAACACTAGCATCACGAAAACAGGATGAAATAATCTGGCACCCTCTTAGGGAAAAGCCAGGCCTTTTAAAATGAGGCTGATGAGCAGAGTGGGAGCTGGTGTCCCTCGTTAGCTGCTAGGATCCAGCCACACCCTCTGCCACAGCTTGACCTGTCAGGAGAAAATTAGTTTTCACAATAACAGACCTGCTGAGCACACCATCAGAACAGAACCATGACAGAGAATCCCGTGACCACCGTCCTAGCCACGAAAATATCTGAAGGGAATTTTATTCCTGAAGGATTGGGGGGGACTATAAACTAAGAGAAGTGAGCAATAAGCGCTATATAAATAAGAGTGAAATAAGAGTGTAAAATAGAAATAGTGTGACCCCACCATCGGTATAAAAGCATCATTTTAGGTGTAAAGTCCTGTACAAAATACAGATCTGTCTACATCAAATAGCTCAAAAACTGGGATTTTGCGATCCCGCTGTGACAAAGATTTGGCCACTCACGTAATAAATTTAATCGACCAGGGAATTATTCAGTCTAAAAAGGCGAAATAGGGTTAGAAGCCCCTAGACTCCGAGACAATTAAATTATACCACGTAAGTTAAATGCTCCAAATCAAGGTTAAAAGTCCAGACTTACGTATAAATTTGTGTTTCTAGCACTTACGGCACTGTCTAGACAGTTAAAGTCTTACGTTCTAGGACAAAAAAGTGAGAGTAGGAATTGGGTGGGGTCCAAGTGCAAAGACGTCAAATAAGACTAGATAGGGTTAAACTGGTAGAACCGCTGACTTCTCAGAATGGAAACATCTGAGGAGACAGTGATTCAAAAAATGGCGACTGCTGAGTTAAAATAAGATACCTGGGGTAAAATGTTATGCAAGCTTGCCAAAATAAAAACTAAATGTTAGAATAATGTGTATAAGTTATCTCATATTTACTCTTTTATATTCCTTTATTCTTTTGTACTACATATTTTGACCATATAAAATGTTTATACCTGTGTGTAAGTGACTCGCTATGCATCAAGTTATTTTTTCAGGGAGACGACAGCAGCAATGGGATCACTGGTAGAGGTCCCTTGAGCAGGGCGTGACCTCTGAACTGTTGATTAGGAACGTGCCTGGTTGTTGTTTTTGTAAGGAGAGGATGTCGTAAAAAGAATTATTATTAACTCTTTAATGGCATCATGCCACAGGTGTTGTTTTACTGTTGTTGCTTTGCCCCCCATCCCTTAGAAAAATGATGTAAACAGGGAATGCCCCAAGTGAATAAAGACATCATCCCACTTCTGACACCACATGTAAATGAGTTCATTTGATGAGGGCCAGGTGTACAGAAATGAGCCAAAAAAATTGCAGGTAAAACCTTTACTTTTATTTCTCTACTTACAACAAAAATAAACATGTACTGTCAGCAGCACATCCTCCACCTTGAGCTAGTTTAGACCAAAAAGAAAATTTTTTACCATGCTTTTGGTCAGAGCTTTTATACTGCTGGTCATGACCAACCGTCCTCTCCAGGGAACCCAACACACATTCAGCCATAATTATGGTGACAATGATGAACAAAAAAAATACATTTCAAAACACATGATACAACTCCTGTACTCATGGTGAACCGTCAGCTGAAATGCAGCAATCACAACATTGGTAGCATTGATTAATACTTTTTAACAAAAATCAAACACCCCTTTCACAGTGGTACGCTCTGATCGTTTTCACCTCCCTATAAAATGGTCATGGTAACCAGGTGTGGTTACCATGACCACACCTGGTCATGGTACTTATCTTCTGCCAGGACAGAAGATAAGTATCACAGCATTTGTTTGATTTGACTTTAAATAAATGATTTAATCGGATGCTTTGTGTGTCTTTTATAAACTGAATGAAATGTACATATGAGCTAATAAAAATTGTAACAAACTGAAAACAATTGTGATTCACAGCTGATTCAGGTTGGGCCATGTGTATGTTTGGGTAGGTGCTGACCATATGGAGCGAAAATAATAAACCCATTTCAGTGGTAAGGGCAGGCTGGCTTTACCACACACCCCCCCCTTTAAGACCTGTCCCTCATAACCCTTTGCGGGACAGGAAATCAGCAACCACATTGTCTTTTCCAGCACGATACTTAACAGTGAACCTATATGGCTGCAAGGAAAGATACCATCGTGCTATTCGTCCATTTGAATCCTTCATTCTATTAATCCATTGGAGAGCCCGATGATCAGTTTCTAGAACAAAGTCTTTCCCAAGGATGTAATACCTGAGTGTGTCAAGAGCCCACTTGATAGCTAGACCCTCCTTTTCAATGGTAGAATAACGGGTCTCTCTGGGGAAGAGCTTGCGGCTCACATACAGCACTGGTCTTTGGTCCCCCGTTTCCCCTTGTAATAACACTGCCCCAAGACCCAGCTCAGAAGCATCTGTCTGTATTGTAAAGGGCAATGAAAAGTCTGGATTCTGCAACACCGGATCTTGACACAGACACTGAGGTCCTGAAATGCTGCATCACAATCCGTTGTCCACTTAACTTTCACCGGACAAGATTTACGTGTTAGTGCTGTAAGTGGTGCTGCTCTGTCTGCAAAATTGGGGATGAATCTCCTATACCACCACACTAGACCCAGAAAAGACCTTACCTGTCGTTTGGTTGTTGGTGGTGGGCAGAATTGGACAGCTTCAATTTTGTCTATCTGTGGATGTATTTGGCCTCCCCCTATAACAAAGCCCAAGTATTTTACCTCTGACTTCACCAACTGACATTTCTTGGCATTGACCACCAGCCCAGCCTGCCGAATGCGTTGGGAGATATCAGAGAGATGCTGCAGATGCTCTTCCCAAGTGGAGCTGTAGATGATGACATCATCGATGTAGGCTGCAGAATAGGCCTCAGCTCCTTTCAAAACCTTGTCCATGAGCCTTTGGAATGTTGCTGCTGCTCCATGTAGACCAAAGGGCATCACAGTGAAACGGTACAAACCAGAGGGCACTCTGAAGGCCGTAAAGTCCTTTGCTCTTTCTGTAAGGGGAACTTGCCAATATCCTTTACTCAAATCAAGAGTGGTCAAATATTTAGCACTTCCCAACCGCTCTATTAATTCATCTACACGGGGCATAGGATAGGGGTCAAAGGCAGATACACTGTTCACTTTGATGAAGTTTATACAAAATCTCAAGTCGGGACTGTCTTTCTTTGGCACCAATACCACCGGACTACACCACTGGCTAGTGCAAGGTTCAATGATGCCCATGTCTAACATTGCGTCTACCTCCTTTTTGAGTGGAGTGACTAAGGCGGATGGAATTCTGTAGCTAGACTGGCGAATAGGTGCGGTTTCGGGAGACGACAACTGAATGTCATGCATTATCAAGTCTGTACGTCCAGGGCGTTCACTAAACAACCCGTCAGGAAAACAGTTTTTCAGTTCGTTTTGTTTGGAAGAAACAAGATGACTTACATTTGGGATTTTGAAGGATTCGTTGGATACAGGAAAGTATTGCTCCTCCAACTCTTCCTCATCAGTGACAACTCTGGCCAGGAGCTGTTGAGACAGAGGGATTCCCTCCTTCCATTCCCTCAGAAGATTTATATGGAAAGTCTGATGCTTCTTACGACGGTCTGGCATGTAAAGTTCATAAGTCACAGGTCCCATTTTCCGAGTCACCTGAAATGGACCTTGCCACTTAGCAAGGAGGCTGCTCTCAGAGCTGGGTAACAGCAACAACACCTTTTGCCCCGGCTGAAAAGTGCGTTGTTTACTTTTCCGGTCATAGCCCTTCTTTTGCCTCACCTGTGCAGCCACAATATTATCATGTGCCAGGTCAGTCAGCTGCTCCAGTTTGTCTCTCATTTTCAGCACATAAGATATAACTCCAACCTGTTTTGCTGGCTGCTCTCCTTCCCAGGACTCTTTGAGAATGTCCATAGGTCCTCTGACATGACGTCCATACAAGAGGTCAAAGGGGGAAAATCCTGTTGTAGCCTGGGGGACTTCTCTGTAGGCAAACAGCAGGAACGGAAGCCACTGGTCCCAGTCAGTACCCGTACTGGACACAAACTTGCGGAGCATGGCTTTCAGGGTTTTGTTGAAGCGCTCAACCAGGCCATCAGTCTGTGGGTGGTAGGGGGTGGTTCGTATTCCCTTAATGCCCAAGAGGCGGTAAACCTCTTTCAAAAACTTTGAAGTCAAATTACTTCCTTGGTCAGTAATCACCTCCCGGGGAATTCCCACCCTTGAAAATAACTGAATCAAACAATTAACAACCTGGCGACTTTTAACTTTTCTGAGGGGAAAGGCTTCCATATATTTCGTAGCATAGTCTCCTATGACTAGGATGTATCGGTGGCCGGATGAACTCCGTTCTAAGGGACCCACAACATCCATGGCGATACGTAAAAAGGGCTCATCCATCACTGGCATAGGAATTAAAGGGGCCCTGTCACCTTTCATTCCCGTAGCAGTCTGATGGCAATCTGCACATGTCTTACAGTAGTCTATTACCTCAAGGTACATTTGGAGCCTGTAAAAGCGTGCAGCAATACGGGCATAAGTTTTTGTCTGACCTAAGTGTCCTGACCAGGGAATTGAGTGTCAGGTGCAACACTGTCGATCTCAAACTTTTTGGTACCACCAACTGGTCACCTAAACTGGTGCGCCGGTACAAAATCTGTCCCTTAATAACAAACAGTTCCTTCTCAAGGACAGAAACCTTTGTGGACTCATCCACACTCTTCTCAAATAGTTTCTTGAGTGTGTCATCTTGTCTCTGTAATATGCAGATATCACTTGGTAAAAGATCAGAACCTATTTCTGGTAGTGTTGGTTGGAATTCCATCTTAGTCCCACGTACCTTATCTTGACGTCTCTGTCTGCGGGTTTTCCTACCCTTATTCTCATTGTACACCTCCCCAGCAAATGGTAGTTCCTCCCACCCAGGACTTAAATTTGAGCTTTGGGACCTAGTGACTACCATGGTTTCCTGGTGACTGTCAGAAACGCCGCATGTGAGACTAGTACCGTCAGGATACTGGTAATAATTTAACAACTCATAGAGTATTGGCAAATCTCTTCCCAAAACTATGGGATAGGGTAATTTTTCTACCACCCCAACAGTGAGAATATACTCTTGTCCATTTATCTGAATAGATATTGCAGCAGTTGGATAAACCTTACTGTCACCGTGAACACAGGTTACCTTAACTTTACCTGCCTGTACCAACATCTGATTGGTCAAATGGTCTCCTCTAATCAGAGTCTGGTCACTTCCTGTATCTAACAGAGCTTTGCAATAATGACCTGCTAGACATGCTTTGATTACACTATCAGACTTCATTATTGGCAGTTCTGAAGAAGGTGAGTACACGGAACTTAAATGAGACTTCTTAACAGAAATAATAGGGCATTCTCGTTTAAGGTGGCCTGGCTGGTCACAGTTATAACACACAGGGGGAATCTTATCTGGTTTCCTACTGGGAGGATCCTGTAAAAGGGGCCTGGCATCTTGTGATCTACTAAAAATCCTAGACCCACTACTGGAACCACCCCCATCATTACCTCGATTGTAGAGAGGTATGGTGGATGACCTCCCCATCTGGTAGTTCTTGGAGGACCTTCGAGCTGCAATGAAGGTCTACGCCAGCTCAGCTGCTGCTGAGATGGTCATCGGACCATGTTCTTTGACCCACGTTTGCAGCTCTGGGTTGAGGATGCGTAGATACTGCTCCATGACAATGGCATCACCAATCTCCTCCTTCGACTTGTGTCTGGGATTCATCCACTTGTCATAAAGCTCCTTCAGCCGTGCCTGAAGTTCTTTTGGTGTTTCACCAGCCTCCACTTTGCTGGAGCGAAATCGAACACGGTAAGTCTCTGGACTGATTTCAATTTTTTGCAATATGGCTGCCTTCACCTGGTCGTACTCCATTGCATAGTCAATGTCCAAGGCCAGGTAAGCTGCTCTCACCTTGCCGGACAGGAGGGAACAAGATGAAGAGCCCAACTGTCCCGGGGCCACCGGCACGCCAATGCTATGCGTTCAAAAGTGGCCAGATAGTGTTCAATGTCCTCCTCTTCCCGGTAGGGTTGCATTTTTGGCCCTTTCCAGTTAATTGGTAGTGGTGCAGTAGCTCCGTGGCCTGATGAAGGAGTTTATTCCCCGATCATCATCCATCCAAAAAACCAGCCATCCTGGTAGGTTGACGTTCACCAAAGTCAACAGGAGAGTGCGCTGTACCAGGTGGCTTTACTTCCGGCGACTTAAGCTCTGCTCGGTCCAGCTGTATCATTAGCTGTAGCTGGCTAAACTGGTGTTGTAGGTTTCGCATCTGTACCTCCTGGGTCTGATGTTCACGCTCCCTTTGTTCATCTCTCTGCCGTTGATCCTGGAGGAAGGCTTGAAAGATCTCGCTCAGACTTTCCACTGATTCTGGAGCTCTGCCACAGGTTGCTCCTTCCTCCTCCTCTCTCTCTTCTCTATCCTCTGCCAATGACGGCTGGTTGTCATCATCTTGGCGTGTTCTGGATCTAGTAGTTTTTTTGGTTGCCATTATGTTTCTGCCACCCTTGATTGCCACTCATCCCACTTCTGACACCACATGTAAATGAGTTCGTTTGATGAGGGCCAGGTGTACAGAAATGAGCCAAAAAATTGCAGGTAAAACCTTTACTTTTATTTCTCTACTTACAACAAAACAAAAAAACATGTACTGTCAGCAGCACATCCTCCACCTTGAGCTAGTTTAGACCAAAAATAATTTTTTACCATGCTTTCGGTCAGAGCTTTTATACTGCTGGTCATGACCAACCGTCCTCTCCAGGGAACCCAACACACATTCAGCCATAATTATGGTGACAATGATGAACAAAAAAAATACATTTCAAAACACATGATACAACTCCTGTACTCATGGTGAACCGTCTGCTGAAATGCAGCAATCACAACATTGGTAGCATCGATTAATACTTTTTAACAAAAATCAAACACCCCTTTCACAGTGGTACGCTCTGATCGTTTTCACCTCCCTATAAAATGGTCATGGTAACCAGGTGTGGATGTTTTAGCCAATTTATGCCAGGACAGAAGGTAAGTATCACAGCATTTGTTTGATTTGACTTTAAATAAATGATTTAATCGGATGCTTTGTGTGTCTTTTATAAACTGAATGAAATGTACATATGAGCTAATAAAAATTGTAACAAACTGAAAACAATTGTGATTCACAGCTGATTCAGGTTGGGCCATGTGTATGTTTGGGTAGGTGCTGACCATATGGAGCGAAAATAAATTACAATATTCTAGAATGAAAATAATAAACCCATTTCAGTGGTAAGGGCAGGCTGGCTTTACCACAAGGAGGCAGAGCTGGAGGTAGCAGAGATGAAGATGCTGAGGGTCTCTTTGGGAGTGACCAGGAAGGATAGGATCAGGAATGAGTACATCAGAGGGAAAGCACATGTTAGAGGTTTTGGAGATAAAGTTAGAGAGGCCAGACTGAGATGGTTTGGACATGTCCAGAGGAGAGATAGTGAATATATTGGTAGAAAGATGCTGAGTTTTGAACTGCCAGGCAGGAGGCCTAGAGGAAGACCAAAGAGGAGGTCTATGGATGTAATGAGGGAGGACATGAAGGTAGTTGGTGTGAGAGAAGAGGATGCAAAGGACAGGGTTAGATGGAGGCAATTAATTCGCTGTGGCCACCCCTGAAGGGAAAAGCCGAAAGGAAAAGAAGAAAGAAGACTAGGCTCCACCTTAAGGATGAGCCACTATACATTAGCTCATATACATTGTGTTGTTCTCTGGTTAGTTGGTTCTCCCTTATACGGTTCTCCAGTGCCAGTCTCCAGTGTCTCCAGTCTCAGTCTCCACCTACAAGAGAGCCAAACAAATTACACAGCCGGCGCCCGCCGCTAAACGGTGGACGCCCATTACACAACATATTTGGCTATAACATTATTAAATGAAAAGTAACGTGAATACAAAACTTGAGAATATACTTGATTATATTCTCCTTCAACATTAAGCTGCTGTAGGTGAGACATGACTTTGTTGACTCCTTTTGCATTCCAGGATATAAATTTGGTGGTATTAGCCATCCTTTTATTGAGATCTGTACTCATGTATATTCAGAAGGGATAGTAAATGAATAGTGTAGGTTGGAGGCGGTGTAGTGGTGCGTGTCTGAGGGGTGCATGTTGACAAAAGGAGAAAAGGATATGTGTGTAACCTATATACCTTATCTCAAGGCTTGTGCCTCTACTTCACTTTGTGCCTTATTTTAGTCTGCACTTCAGGCTCTGTCTTGAAAGTGAAATGATTTCAGTAAAATATACAGAAAGGTAGAATTGTGTTTGGTGAACCACATAAAACTAAGGTAAGTAACTAGATCAGGGAGTCTGTCCCTTGAACCTAAAACTTGAACCCAGAACAAATATATGGAAGTCACATGAGGAGAAGAGAGAAAATAAACTAAGGGCCAATTTAGTTTGGTGTCATTGCGGTGAGTTATCGAAATAAACTGAGAAGTTACGTAGTGAGTCTTTATGGTTCTTACAGAAATAATGTGTTGTAAGTGCCGCGCAATGTCCAGGGGGGCGTTGTACAGGTGAAAAACGAATTCTGCTCAGTGAATGGGTTTTAATCGGTGAATGGGTTTTAATCCCATTCACCGATTAAAACCCATTAATTCACTCATTAAGAGTGAATGAATGAATAATAAAAGGAGTCGATTTAAGGAAGCAACATATTGATGATAACAGCGATAAAAAATAAGTAAATAAGTAAAAAATAAGTATTCATGATCACTGATGGCGCCGCGGATGGCCACCTCGGTGTTTCGGTGCGCCCTTGTTTTTCTTCTTTTGAGCTTTAATTGGGTTTTCTGCCACTCTGATGGCTACTACTCCAGGGAAGCTCTCATGGCCATCAGAGCTACCACTCCGGAGGGTTTATTTCCGACTTTCCTGGCCTCAACTGCAGTTTTATTGCCAATTCTGGCCAAGGAGGCTCGCAGCAAGGTGAGACGCCGCAGAAGAGGAAAGCGCTCAGGTGCGCTGGTGCGTCTCCGCCGGCGTGGACTACGCACAGCTCTCCCCGGGATATTCCTCTCTAACGTGCGCTCACTCTGCAACAAAATGGACGAGCTGAGCCTGCTACTAAACACAAACAGGGACTTTTCCACGTCCTGTGCTTTACGGAAACGTGGCTGTGCGATCTCATTCCGGACTCTGTGCTTCACCTGAGCGGTTTCGATCTCTACAGAGCGGACAGGAACACGGCGCTTTCCGGCAAAACGAAAGGGGGTGGAATTTGCTTTTATATCCACAACGGCTGGTGCAACGACAGTACTAACTCGGCACTGTTCCCCGGACCTGAAAGCCCTCATCATCAACTGCAAGCCCTTCTACTCGCCCCGTGAGTTCTCCTCATTCATTCTCGTCAGTGTTTACATCCCGCCAGAAGCCAACGTGCGCGAGGCACAGTGCGCGCTGACCGATGTGATACTGAGAGCAGAACGTGCACACCCGGATGCCTTGGTTACTGTCCTCGGGGATTTTAACAAAGGTAATCTCTCCCAAGACCTCCCAAAGTTCAAGCAGTTCATCAAGTTCCCCACCAGAGAAGGGAACGTCCTGGACCACTGCTACTCCACCATCAGCGGTGCGTACCACGCTGTTCCCCGCGCTGCACTGGGCCAGTCCGACCACATCATGGTGCATCTGATTCCTGCCTACAAGCGGAAACTAAAGCTCTGCAAACCTGTTGTAAGGACATCCAAAAAGTGGACCAGTGATGCAGTAGGGGAACTTCAGGAGTGTTTGGACTGCACAGATTGGGATGTGTTTAGGTCTGCCACCAACAGCCTGGATGAGTACACCGACACTGTGACGTCCTACATCACCTTCTGTGAGGACAGCGTCATCCCAACACGCACCAGGGTTAGCTACAACAACGACAAACCCTGGTTCACAGCCACACTCAGAAGGCTCAGGACAGAGAAGGAGGCTGCATTCAGAAGTGGGGACAGAGACAGATACAAGGAGGCCAAGTACAGATTTGGTAAGGAGGTGAAAAGAGCCAAATCTGCATATGGTAAGAGAATGGAAGAACAATTCTCAGCCAACGACTCTGCCTCTGTCTGGAAAGGGCTCAAAGCTATCACCAATTACAAGCCCAGAGCCCCCCACTCGGTCAACGACCTACGTCTGGCCAACAAGCCTTAACGACTATTACTGTCGTTTTGAAAGACAATGGAACAGACCTGACCCCCCAATCATTACCAACGACCAGCCACTGGACAGCAGCCCCATCCCCTCCCCCACTGTCTCATCAGGTCCTTTACAGCCCCACACCTCAGTACCCCCCCCCCCCCACACCTCTCCTTATCAAAGAAAGAGAGGTGAGGAGTCTCTTCCAACGACTCAACCGCCGCAAGGCTGCAGGCCCAGACTCCGTCTCTCCCTCCACCTTGAAGCACTGCGCCAACCAGCTGGCTCCGGTGTTCACTCAGATCTTCAACACCTCACTGGAGACCTGTCAGGTACCAGCGTGCTTCAAGACTTCAGCCATTGTCCCAGTCCCCAAGAAGGCAAGGATCACAGGACTTAACGACTACAGAACCGTTGCTCTGACATCTGTGGCCATGAAGTCCTTTGAGCGCCTTGTCCTGTCCCACCTCAAGGACATCACTGGCAACCTCCTGGACCCTCTACAGTTCGCCTACAGAGCCAACAGATCTGTAGACGATGCTGTAAACATGGTGCTACACTTTGTCCTCCAGCACCTGGACTCCACAGGATCCTACGCCAGGATTCTGTTTGTGGACTTCAGCTCTGCTTTCAATACAATTGTCCCAGTTCTGCTCCACGACAAGCTCTCCCAGCTGAACGTGCCCAACTCCATGTGCAGGTGGATCACGGACTTCCTGACAGACAGACGGCAGTTTGTGAGGCTGGGGAAGCATGTCTCCGACACCCGGACTATCAGCACTGGATCCCCTCAAGGCTGGGTTCTTTCCCCTCTGCTCTTCTCCCTGTACACTAACTGCTGCACATCTGGTCACCACTCTGTCAAACTCCTGAAGTTTGCTGATGACACCACCCTCATCGGCCTCATCTCTGATGGGGATGAGTCGGCCTACAGAAGTGAGTTGGACCGGCTGGTATCATGGTGCAGCAGGAACAACCTGGAGCTCAACGACCTCAAAACAGTGGAGATGATAGTGGACTTCAGGAAAGACCCTCCTGCCCTTCCCCCCGTCATCATCTGTGACACTCCAGTGATCCCCGTGGAGTCCTTCCGCTTCCTGGGCACCACCATCACCCGGGAACTCAAATGGGAGCAGAACATCAGCTCCCTCACCAGGAAGGCTCAGCAGAGGATGTATTTCTTGCGGCAGCTGAAGAAGTTTCACCTCCCTGCGAAGATGCTGGTCAACTTCTACACTGCCACCATTCAGTCCATCCTCACATCCTCCATGTCAGTGTGGTTTGCTGCTGCCACGGCCAGGGACAAGGCCAAGCTGCAGCGTGTCATCCATTCTGCCGAGTAGGTCATCGGCTGCAGCCTCCCACATCTCCAGGAACTTTTCGACACAAGGACCCGCAGACGTGCAGCCAGGATTGCCGCTGACCCCTCTCACCCCGGCCACAACCTCTTCCAGACCCTCCCCTCTGGCAAGAGGCTACGGTCCATCCTCACGCCATAAAAACAGCTTCTTCCCCACTACAGTCAGCCTCATGAATAATGCCCCCCCCCCCCAGGTAACCATCTGCCCCTCACCAGTCTGCAAAGACAGTTTACTGTTTGGACTTCCTCTCTTCGCCTGCAAACACCATCCTTATACAGCATATCTCAACTCACCGTAGTGTGAATTGTAAATAGTCTTCTGTTCCTGTTCCTATTCCTCATTCTCTATTATTCTCTTCCACCTTCAATGCACCGACACCGCGTCAAGTTCCTCGACAGTCATTTTTACTGTACTTGGCAATAAAACCTTTTCTGATTTCTGATTTCTTTCTAAAAAAACAGATACAGTAAACAAAGTAACGCAGTATAAGGAGACCTAGGTTATTAGGTTAATTGCTCGGTGTTTTATACATCGGGCGTCTTCATTAATCAGTGGGATCAGTTCACTCACCAAATGACTCAGCAGGTCAGAAAAGAGGGATATGACTCCGTTTTCCACCGACTTTGTGATGGATTCATTCAGTTGGTTGTCTATTCTCATAAAACGCGGCGGCTTCCGCGGGGGTGTTGAATTCGTGCCTGGATCCATCGGCTATTACACGGAGGCTGAATTGGAATCCCGTTCTCCTCAGCTGAACTTTTATCGGGGCAAAGGCGGCTCTCCTCTTGGACACCTTTTGGCACTGTAATCTGGGTAGATGTGAATCGTGTTGCCCCTGAAGGCCAGAGAGCCCTTTCACGAGCGAGCTGCAGGATGCGCTGCTTCACCTGGAGGTGAAGTATGCAGGCGATAAATGGTCGGGGCGCGCCGTCCTTTCTCCTCCTGACGGCCAGCCTGTGCGCTCCATCTATGGGCGTGGTACGCAAAAAAGCATCGGGGCCAAAGTCTTCTCCCGGGAAAGATTCAGTGAAAGAGGTCGGTTTGATGCCCTCGATTCCCTTTGGTTTCCCTATTATAAGAATATTACATCTCCTGGACCTGTTTTCGAGGTCATCCACCTTTGACTGCAGCTGCTCATTTAATTTAGCAAAACTCTTGACCGTGGTCTCCAGAGTGGTCAGTCACGAGTGCAAATCATTCATGGAAGTTTCCATGGCCTGAATTCTTTGGTCATGTGGCAGCGTGGTTGACAGAAATTTGTGCTGTCAGGTTTTGAATTATTCGCTCTTCCATATCAGTGAGCTGTATCATTATTTCTGTCAGTGACGGAGCATGTGGGTCGTCCTCGCACGTGCTACCAGCCAGGCTCCTGCTAGCTAGCTGTTTGGGGGCTAACTCGTCGTCTTGTCCGCTGTTGTTTTCTGTCTTTTTACCTCTTTTGCCCATGGTTAGTCGGGAGCAGAATATGCCAGTCAGGGAGAACTTTCAACAGCCGGTTCACCAAGTTCCAAATGAGCATGTAACACTATTAATTTATCAAATTAAAATCGGTGATGACAGACCTCTTCCGATTTCCTGCCTACTCCATTGCTCACCAAACCGGAACCCAAAAACTGCTATTTAAGTGCACCGTAATCTGCAATTTGACAATCAAACATTCATGCATCAATTTCTTGTTAATAAGAGTTGTCCAATTAACCTCTGTGCCCATGATTTGTTACATGAATTGAGGGCATCCGTGGTGTGCAGGAAGTCCTTGACTGACATAATTTTCCTGAATCGGAATGTGCACTGTTGCATGCTGCAGGTGGCTGCGGTGGATGGTCTTGTCGAAGCTGGTGCAGTGGTGTGGTGGGTTAAGTTGACCAATTCTGAAACATCCCCATTAAAGACACACATTGAAAAATGGCTCCCATGGATTCAGAATCTGAGAGCATATTCAGCACCAGATGACCCATCACACTGTACATACCACTACCTGATTCAAGATCAGGCGTCAGAAGCTATTAAAGAATATGAGGACTTTTAGACTGCAATCACCACTAGATGGAGTCACGCTAGTTATACACCTGATTTACAGAGGCCCTGGCCCTGAGGGAGTCACTGTGCGTTTAGACCAGTAGACTGAAGTGTTATATTAGTTACCTCACAGTGCACCTCACATTACATTTTTGATACAAACGGGGTGAAGCAAGGAATTTGGGCCCTATCACACAGTAAGCCACAGACTGCTTTTGGACCTGGCCAATTACAGTTGCAATTTAGTTCCCGACTTTGCAGCTATGGTTAAGCCCCTGAGAGGACTCATCATGTCCACGAGATCTGCTGCTCTGTCTGCTACCTTGCAGTGGACCACAGTGGCTGATGAGGCTTTCGTTTTAGTTAAACAGGCTTTAGCAAAGGCTAAATGTTTTGATAGTCCTGATTTTTCCATATTTTTCCATCATGATGTGTCTGAAAATAAAGGGATGCTGAGTTCTGTGTTGTTTCAACACAGCCCTCAAGAAAGAAAGATCCTCTGTTATTACCCAGGATCACTGGACCCAGCTGAAAAAGAACAAAATACAAGTACGCGAGCAGTGGCAGCTACTGCAAAAGCACCAGCAGGTACCACTCACATAACAACAGGGGGCGATGTTTATATTCATACTAACCATGCAGTGACAGCCTTCCTGAATAGCAAACGCTTCACACTATCACAAAAGAGTTATTTGAAGCTGACAGAAAATGTATTTTCCTATAGTTAGCAGATAAAAACGGCTGGATTGATGGGAGACCACAACAGTGTAGTACTTGAGAACCCAGACACTTGTTTGTTCACAGACGGACACAGCCATTTTGACGAAGAAACAGACCAAATAACCGCATCATATGTCATAACCACACCTGACCCAAATAGGGAGGATTCATTCTCTATTGTAGACGCATAAAAGCTACCACCACCACACTCGGCACAGCTGTACGCAGTTCACTGGGCATGTCAACTAGCAGAAGTGAACTTTTGTGTGCAGGGCTCTGCTCACAGATATGACATCATGGCAAAGAACTGATTTCCTGACCACCACAGGCTCTCCAGCAAAACATCATGAATTGCTTCTAGATTTAGTCGATTTGGTAAAATTGCCCAAAACTGTTTCATTGGTTAAAGTAGCCAGACATTCAAAAAATAGAATATTTGAAGATCATGGAAATGCTAGCGCTGATTTGGCTGCAAAATATACTACAGAATACCGGGCCACAGCTGCCAGGCAGCTGGTGCAGAACTCTGTTGATAATTTTCAATTACAGAGGGGAGCAGCAGAAATCAAAAAGCACAGGAAGCTGCAGCTCCCACAGACAAACAGCAGTGGCTACAAAAGGGAACCGCTGTCAAAACTAGATGGAATTTGGAGATCACGGGATGGTAAAATAGTAGCACCTAGTGGGCTATTACAAGTACTATGCCAACACAGTCAATACAGGTGACATCATTCAGCAACGAGGCTTCAGAACATAATTCAGTTAAACTGGTGACATCCTTACCTTAGTGACATTTGTAAATATTTTATAAATACTTGTGAAAACTGTCTGAAATTCAGTCTAAAGATGACACTGAAGACTGGGATGGGAGGCTTCCCAGCACAAATTACCCATGGAAAGAAGTTGTTGTTGGGGGGGGGGGGCACGTTCTCAGTTGAAGTTCGCAGTTGAAGTGAACATATAGGATACATATACGATCACCAGACTGCGTTTGTGAGGTAACCTATTTTGGGCCACCTCAACAGGGGGAGTTGTTGGGAATTGCCAGTTTGCAATGGAAACGACCACAAAAAGCAACTGCTTACACAAACACAAATAGCACAACACTTAGTTCTTGTCTATCACATAATTTTCTGAACACAAAAGTACAGCACAAGCACAGCACATAGATACATCTGAGGCTGAGTCAGGCAGCTGGTGACTCAAGGACAGTCTAACCCAAACACAATAAAGATCCCAGCCAATGAACATTCGGGGCTCTTCTTCAGAGGTTTGTTGCTGCATCAGTTAGAGAGCCGAGCGCTGTATCCTCATCAGCTTGTACACTGCTGAACTTCTTAGTAAACCCTTTTTGGAATACATCATTGAAAATACACCTCTCAACCGAGCTAAAGAACCGAAGAGGGTTTTGTTCAGAGTAAAACCCTAACACAACACCACAGGAGAAATCTTGGAAGGAAATGGAAGGCAAGCTAAAAATTACCAAAGATCTGAGAATCTGCCGTGAGCACTTACCCGCAGATGATTTCCATAGAGATTTGAAGGTAAGATCATTTTCGGACAACCCACATTATTTATTCTCAATTCCCAAGGTTTAGTGGATAATTAATTTATGTCTGGAGCTACTGGAGATATTGTATAAATGTTTTGTTGACCAGATTATCACCTGATTATAGCACTCATGAAAAATAAACAATATCAAAAGTGATAGGTAGGTCATTTTACTGAGAAAATCTATGAAACTGAAATAAAACATACAAAAACAGCATGTCATGCCCCGAACCTAATACATTTGTAAATACAAGACATATTAATATGAACTAGAGTTGTTATTATTAAGTCCACACAGTCCAACAATAACAAATAGTGGTTAGCTCAATGCTAACATAATATGGAAAATCCCATTGACGGGCCAGCGTGTTAGCATCGGTAGTGCAATTAACTTTTACATACACACAGTAAGCCAAAATGGGACATTATAACTAGTTCGATATCTCTGTCAGAATTTGATTCAGATGAAGCCACCTGGGATGAGTTGCTAGATGTCGGCAAACTCTCATCCTCCGCATACATTGGGTGATAATTATACGGGATAATTACACCCCCAGGTGGGTTCACAGGGAACTCATCCTCAGTATCTGATGATGATGACATAATTTTACATGATATCCTGATAAATTAATGTAATACTGTCGGCTCGTTACGTTAGTGCTTGCTGTATATTTATATAACGGCGCTGATATGGATTGACTGTAATGTCTACAAATGCGTCACTTCCGCTATCATGGCACACTCCATAACTTATGATAATTTTATAAGTCCCCATTGATCATTAAAAAAAAATAAAAATGCCACCAAGCCTTTTGTTTAATAATGTACTTCAAATACAGACCTGGTTCATTTTGACTTTACTGTCCCTTTAAATACCACTACCAAAACTGGTAACTGGAATAAGGTGGAGTAGACCTTAGTCCCAAGACGTTCTATTATGTGATGATAGTAATTAGACTCAGAGCATCAGAAAAGCGTGCTTCAGAGAGGAGAAGTAGGTGACGTTGGAGTGCTAAATTCCTGTAAAAGTAGATTGAAAGAGAAGAGAAATGTGATCTCTCAATCTGGATCATGTTACAACGTGAGCTAATGCTTCCTGGATTAATTTAAGATGTTTAATAGATTTGTTGGGACAACCTCACAATAATGAATTGCAGTCATCTATCCTTGAAGGACCTTTTTTTCATTTCTTTCAGTTAATATGTCCCTGATTTTTGCAACATTGCAAAGGTGAAAGAAGTCTTTTGAAAGTACCTTTGCATTACCAGTCTGTATATTTTAAGGTTGTGTCATCCTTTGTTTACATTTGCCACCTTAATATTGCTTTAAAAGTACTTTATACCAAGGGTGACAACATTTCTCCAGTGAATATGAGACCATGGAGAGAAATAAATGTATTTATGTTCTTTCACCAGCATTGGATATATATGAGCTATAAACACAGCCGACTTTCAGTTTAGCATTGATATAGGCATCAATCACAATGTTATTTCAATGCATAATAGAAGCATACAGTATTTGATCACTGAATGGGGCTTTATGTATTTTTCTTGATGTGTTTGTGCATGCATGCTGTTTTACATTCAGTCCTACTGTAGCAGAAACAAACAAGTTATTATTCCTGTGGCGTTGCATTCTCTGAAACTAAAAAACCTGGAAAATTAGGCTTAATGTTGCAATTTTTTATGTACACACACACACACACACACACACACACACACACACACACACACACACACACACACACACACACACACACACACACACACACACACACACACACACACACAGTCAGTCAGGTAAAATGAGTCAGCATGAATCTAGCTTGCTATTTAAAGGATCTGGAATTTTTAGGCTTCAGTGCTGGGTGCACAGACACATGTGAGCCATGTAGCCGGAAGGTTAGACATCCAGCCTTCCATGACCTCACAGAAATATCCATCAAACATACAGCAGCAGTTTCTTAATGACCAAAACATTCTTCAGTTGGACATGAATGGTGTTACAACATACATAACATGGGTAATCATGACACAGAAGATTTCAGTAGTGAATTTGTACAACAGACACGTGAGCTTCTCTCATAATTACTAATAAAGTTGCAAATAAATAAACCACTAACAATTGCAGATAAAATCTACTTATGCTGCATGTGTCACAAAACTGTTCACAGAAAGCCAAGACCCCGATGTAGAGAAGAAAACTGAACAGGTCTGTTGACAGCAAAGTACAACAGAAAATCCCCATTTGGGTTCAAAATACATTTTGAAAAATACATTTCACAAAGTATCAACTGAGAAACTGCCACGAGGGGCAAAAAACAAATAAACAATAATCACCACAAAGGGGAATACTCACAAAGTTCCAGCTGAAAAACCGAGGAGTTTGACTATAACTGGTATGAGGACTAAAAACAAATACTACTCAAGAAACTTTAAACTTGAGACATGAGGTTTCAGAGTACCAATTGAATCATAACAGCGTGTTTCTATCCCAACCACAGTGGCTGAACATTTTACCTTGCCACACCCCTGACAAACTGAACAAAACAGATATATGATGTTCATCCATTAAACCAGGTGACAATATAAGTAGACATACAGTTGAATCTGGTAGACATAGACGTCATAGACATATAATCTATCCATTCATCCAAACATCCGTCCTTCCATTTTAGTAATACATCTAATACCACTGACAACCCCATGCTATTACAGATTCCAGACATTTAATTGGCATCAAAGGCATTGCGTTAAATTGGTTTGAATCCTAGATTTTTCTCAGTTTGTACATGTGAGGGATGACTGTGTAGTTTCTCAGCCATTCAGATTGAAATAAATCAACAAGAGCAAAAAAGGGAGAAAAAAAAGAGGCTGGGATCTGAGAGGTGGACTCATCCATCAACTGAGCTGAAGTTAGTTGATAGACAGTTTAAGTCAGCTGGAGTCAGTTGATGAAGCTTGGCAGCCACCATTTAGACCAGACGATTCCTCTGTACTTGTCTTGGAAAATGTGAGTGTTAGATTTGGGACTATCCGGTTACAGTGCCTTGAACATCCATTTATCCACTTTCTCGTAAACAAGGTGATTGCAATCATGTTATCCACAGCTGCTTATCCACCTAGGGGGTTACACATCTTCTGCAGCCTGTGTCAGCTGGCTATGGGTGAAAAGTGGGGTACACCCCAGATGAGATGCCAGCTTATTACGGGTCCACGTGACCTACGGACAATTTGGTGGGACCAATTCACATAAACTGCATTGGTTGGGGGGAAGCCCACTTGAACATTTAATTATATTCAATGAACTGAACAAAGTTGGTGTAAATCATGCTTATCAGACTGATTTCAATTTTTTCATGTGAACAATGAATAATCCATACATGGTGTTTGCCAAGGTTCTGTGCTTGAACCTACTCTAGTTTTTTCGCAGGTTATATATCATAAAGAAAATAAAGAAAATATCATAAAACCCTTGACAGGGTTAGATTATTAGAACTTTTTTTCCTGTCAGGCTGCTCCAGTAAAGCCCTCAAAACTCTTCAGTTGGTCCAGAATGCTGAGGCTCATATACTCATAAGAACTAGAAAAAGAAATCACATTTGTCTAACTTTTCTACATAATTGAATTTAAAATGCCTCTCCCCTCTCACAAAGGACCGAATGATCATTCACATGATATCTTAAAGAGCTCGATGCATTTGCTGTCGCCTAGTCCTGACTTTTACACTCAAAAAAATGAACTAGGGTATGTGTTTGTTCAATAATCTAAAACGTGTTCATCTGAAAAGAATTAAGCATGTTCATGTTCATTAAATGGTTCATTCATGTCTGTTGAACATGGATTTTACAAAAACTGGACGAATTAGCTTCATTCATGTCAGTCCAATGAGACTGAGGTTCCTCAACGCATCAATGATTCTGCTGCGCATGTGCAGTGATGCTCCTCCCACTGTGCACATTTTTGGAGGGAGATCGATATCAATGCAGCAACACCGTTCCTTCAATTTAACAGTAAGTAATCAAATATTTATTCAATTATTTTGATAGGGTCAGTGTTAAATTATAGTTATTTGACATGTACGAGACAATTCTCAGACCGATAGTTTTGCTATGGTAGGACCGATAGTTTCTTCCGAAACAAGTGTTTTCTCACTCTTGTCTCAAAGTTAACAGATGCCAAATTTAGATACAGTACTGCCATATTTTATTGTTGTGGGGTGTTTTTTCTCTGAAAAGCGCAGTTTTCGTTGTCTGTGTGGAAACTGTTGCCTGACCCGTCAGTTGCATGAAACTAGTTTGAACCGGCAGGAGGCTCCGCCATGACAGAGTCAAGTGTGTGTGAGCGGGAGAAAGTAGGGGAATAGGAGACATAGGCCGTCCACACGGTGCCGGAACTTTTTGAAAACGCTACATTTTCACCCCGCATAGAAAAAGTTCTCCCACCAGCAGGCAGGGCATCCCGGTCTGACCCAGAAATGACGTCGGTATCTTTGGCGAGAAACTTGAATTAATAAATACATATATAAATTTTATGACTCATAAAGAAAGAAACAGACGAACAAATATTCAAGTGTCAAGAATGTTTATCAACACGTCTTCGACGTGGAGCTGTTATACGTCAGAAAATAGCAGGTTTTAGCTCCGTTTGTACATGTAGACGCGGGTCACATGCGTGACGTCACAGCGGTTTTCGTCGCAGGGAGACGCCCCCCTGATAGAAAAAGTTGCGGATACAGCGTCCACACGACAACGCAGACCTGGCGTTGTAAAAGAATTTCACCTTGGCCAGCGTTTTCAAAAAGTTGCCCAAAGCTGTTTAAGTCGATCCACTGGACGTTAAGAAAGTTCTTGAAGACGTTTCGTCTCTCATCCAAGAGACTTCTAAAGTTCTGCTGAAACTAGAAGGTGACCTGATTACTGGAATAAAATAACAGTATACAAAAAAATGCACAGAATCAGAACCACTATGTTTATATATTGAGCAAAGTTTGTGTGTATGATTTGATTTAAAGGTTTGATGTTCACATGTAATGAATTTGAAACTTTCCTTGGTTTAACTCCTGAGCTGGAGCTGAGCAAGGCAGCTAACCAAAAACAATTTGTTTGATTTTTAGTTATTCAGCGTTTCAGTTCTGAAAGCTGACGAAGACCTGCTTGCTAATTCTTATGATTCATATCCACTGGTCAATTCACCAGCCCCAAATACTTACCGTAACAACGACATGTATTAGTTCTTTTTAAAACAATGTTTGCACAAATAAAAAATATCTTTTTTTCCTCCAGAAATAAATCTCAAAAATAAGCAGTGGCCCCATGCTCTGAGGATTTGTATGCACTTCCTCGTCCGTACATGGTAAGTTCATATATTTGTAACATTATTGTGAAATAGATATCAAAGTTAACTCAAAAAAACAAGACTTGAAAGAACTCAGACAATGTTGTATATTTAAAAAAAAAATAAAATTAAGTAACAGTATACAAAAATACCATCATTAGTTGCATATCACCGACCCATCTATTATTGTACCTTTGTATTGATAATTCCTACTCATTACATCATTTGCTAATGTTTTTCTTTCTTCATCTTTCAGTGATCTGTATGTGGCAGTGCAAACATTGTACAACTAAGGAGAGTATTAGGTACAAACTACTTAAACATTACAGACTACTCCACCATTATGGACGAGATCAACATTATGTGTGCATATGTAAATGTAAATTTACATGTAAATTGTCCATGCACATTCAAGACATGGAGTGGACTTGCCACCCATGTCCATAAAGCTCATTCTGCTCATCTTACACAGATAGCCTCTAACTCGGTGACATTTAAGTTTGAATTAAGTGAATGTGCTGAATTTGCCAGTGAGAGGGATTATTTTGTTCATATTGGAACACACCTACAAAGTAACAAAACAGTTGTGTTTTTTGGTTGTCCTTTCAAAACAAATGTTTACAGTACTTTTTACACACACAAAGAGGAAGCATCATTCACACACACTCAAAGATTTGACTCCTCAAGGGTTACATTTTGTCTAAATGGATTCCTATTTTTCCCCATCAGGATGACTCGATACACAAACGAAGAGCATGCACCCTCCAATCCTTGTGCATCTACTTGAACGAAGACCAAGAGAAGCTCATAAAATACATGGTGAGTTACATACACAAAGTGAAACTAAGGCTGCATTCAAACTGCAGGCAAATCGGATTCCAATCAGATGCTCTTTCAAGTCTGAGTTTTTTGGGCTGAACTTCCACACTGTGTATAGCAGTGACCTAATTGGATCTTGTCTGTTCAGATCGGGCTACATTATTGGCCGTCTGACAGATTGCCGTAACAACGACATTGGGATGGAGGCGTCGTTCACGGCCCGTAATGTGCATTGGCTCTTGTGTAGTGTAAAGCGACGTCACGGTCAATTGAATCAGATCAGTGTGTTTGGAGCTGTTCCGACTGAAAAGCATCTGTCCAAATGGGATTTGAAACTACCTCTCGAAAATGGTTTCAATCTGTCTTTGAAAAAATCTGATTTTATGTGGTATGTGACTGTTTAGACTACCAAAGAGTCATCCGCTTCCAATCTGGATTAAGACTAAGGCTGCGTTTAGCAGCCAAAATCATATTTTTAGCCCTTCCAGATTGAAAGTGATGCTCTTCTGTAGTCTGAACAGTCACATACCACATAAAATCAGATTTTTTCAAAGACAGATTGAAACCACATTCCGGAGGTAGCTTCAAATCGCATTTGGACAGATGCATCTCAGCCTGAACAGCTCCAAAACATCGGCTCTGAGAGTTAGAGATATCACTCTACGCACCGCAACAGGCACTGTGCATAACGGAGCATGGGGGACGCCTCTGTCCCGATGTCGTTGCTACGGCAACTTGTCAGATCAGCCAATTATCTAGCCCAGTCTGGACAGAGCAAGATCATATTTGGACACTTGCTAAAAACAGTGTGAACAGTCAGCCCTTAAAATCACATATGAAAGGGAATCTGATTGGATTGCGATTTGCCTGCAGTCTGAACAGTCTATTGATCAATTGGACAAAGCACATAATTGCTTCCCTGGTATATCAAATTTAAAAATCAAGGGTTAAAAAAGCAATAGTTTTCACAGCAAAACAAACCATTTGAAGCCCAAACAGAAGTCTGTTGGAATCATGCTAGCAGCTGCTTTTTTTAGTTTTAAAGTGCCTGAGAAACTTATTTTTTTAACTTAGGACTGTGATACTGCAACAGATTCTCTTTGTGATTGTGGTTGCTGTCAGTTAGTAGCACACATACTAACTGACAGTGAGTATGTGCATATAGAGTATAGAGTAGTGCATCCACTACATGCACTACTCTATTAGCTGATATAATGCATATTGGCAATTGTGTAACCATGGACAATTCCATCTAAATGAACAATAAAATGCAGTTTTCTTTGTAGTTTTGATGCAGATGTAAAACCGTTCACTGTATGGTGTGATATTTTAAAATCTGAAGATTACTAGTCTAGCTGGTAAATCTGGAGCTTTTTTACAGTGAAAGTTGTCTCTGTACTAACTTCCTTTGAATTTTTAATGTTCATTGGAATGTCCAACTGTAGAAGGTACTTCTTTTGTGCTTCTTTTGGAATGTATGCATCTATATTGCTTATCTACATAAGAAAATGTGTTTGTTGTATTTTTCTCAACAGGACACAGACATGGAGTCCCACAGTTCAATGGAGCAAACCGTGATGGGAGTGTATGTTATAAGGAAGGAGGGAGCGGAGCCTGGAGATGACCCAGAAGACATTGGTGTCCTGATTGAAGGTGTTCAGGTCCTCTGTGAGTTGGGGGACACTGGGACAGCTTGTGCTCTGTTGTTTGGGCTGACATACTGTTTGAACCTGAGTTACCCTCCAGAACTTAAATGCACCTTTTGATTTGATGCCATTTGCAGTCTTCTTCACTGTTTTTTAAATATATATATATATATATATATATATATATATACACACATATATATATATACACACACACACACACACACACACACACACACATATATATATATATATATATATATATATATACACACACATATATATATATATACACACACACACACACACACACAATCACACACATATATATATATATATATATATATATATATAATATAAATTGTAATGCAGTTTGTCATTTTTCTGGGTTTATAATGGTATAAAGGATAAAACCTTAATTTATTCAACAAGATCAAAACAAATAAATTAAATGAAACCCAAAAAAGTTCAGAAAACAAGGTTGAATTTTGGTCATTTAAAATGTTTCATCATTATAGACCAAATGTAATTGAATTTGACTGGAATAACTAAATGCAAAGATTTTAATTCAATGAAAGGCAAACAAATTGAATGAACATATTCAGATGATGTAGCACCAACAAATGTATGTTATGTTGAAACAACGTAGTCAAGATTAATTGACTTAACTTGGTTAGTTTTGATGGAATATAGGTGGCATGATAAAATCTTGTTCATCCAATAAATTATTTTTTTGAGTGATAGGTCCTGTTGTTACACCCAGTTATACTTCATTCAGAACTTCCTTAAAATTCAGGGAAAGGTTTTGGATTAGGATTATGTTTTGTAGGTTCTGCATCTTCATAAGAGTTTTTCTGCGGGAAAATGTCATTTTTATCTTTTGTATATGGGCTTGTATACACTGATTATTATATTTTATTGTAGAACATTATCTTCAAATTCTTTTTATATCTGTTTCTTTGCAATTAAACTAAGATACTGTATGTGGGTATGACACATAAAGCAGCAGCCAGCCCAAAATAAGCCTTAACTTCTGTGTTTGAGCTTGGTGAAGACATGGGCATAAAATTAGACCTGCATGTCCTAGTGGTGATATTAAGAGGGAGTTTGGGTAACGACTTCATGTACTTCACTTTTCTTAACGATGAGATGACATGGAAGGACAAGAATAAATCTTACCACCTGGCTGTCAACCCATAAATACACCTTTGACATTTTTCCTTGTCAAGAGCTGCCCACAAGAGAGCCTGGAACTGTCACAGTAGGCCACTGTCTTGACTGTCTTTTACCATTTGATTTTTACTGTATAAGTGTGACATGTAGGGGGGATGAAACTTTAATGATCTCTACTGGGGAGGCACATAACAACAATGATCCATGCTTGATAAGGAAATCAAATTTCCAGCATCCCACATCCATCCAGCCATCCATCTTCAACCGCTTATCCAGGGGTGGGTCACGGCGGCAACAGTCTCAGGAAGGATGCCCATGCTTCTCTCACCCCAGACACGTCTTCCAGCTCCTCCGGGGGGATCCCAAGGTGTTCCCAGGCTAGCCGAGAAACATAGTCCATCCAGCGTGTCTTAGGTCTTCCTTGTAGTCTCCTCCCAGAAGGACATGCCCAGAACCTCTCCCCAGGGGGCATCCAGAAAAGATGCCAGAGCCACCGCAGCTGGCTCCACTCGAGGTGGAGGAGCAGCGGCTCTACTGGTGACCGAGCTCCTCACCTTATCTGTAAAGGTGCGCCCAGCCACTCTACGGAAGAAACTCATTTCAGCCGCTTGTATCCAGGATCTTGTCCTTTCGGTCATTTTTATTCGACATGTGGGATGATTGTTTGACCTCGATAAAGCAACAACACTGTTTAATATCCAACAAAATTATGATCCTCTGGATGAACACAAAGAACTCTTTGTGAACTTAAAAATAAATCATTTTTATGTATTGAATGTTTTTTTGTATATGTGTTCACACACACAGACACACACACACACACACACACATCATGCATGTGCAAACTAGACACAGATGCATGCAAGAACATAGTACAAATAGATATAATTAGATTAGTTTTGCACACACGGTGGTGCAATGGTTAGCAATGTTGCATCACAGCAAGCATGCCCTGGGTCCGGTTCCTTTCTGTGTGGAGATTGTAGGCCCGTTTCACGAAGACATACCCTGAGGTGAACCTGTGGGTCTGGGTTGACTTACCCCGAGTTTGGAAAACCCAGGGATTCAGGTTTCACAAGGCTATTCAGTGATAGTTTAAGGAACCCAGGGTAGATTAACAAGCAGTTTAGCAGGTGCTACAACAATATAAAAAGCCATCATCAATGGAGCCCCGACTGAACAAGTCAAGTTGACGGCAAATAAACGCTGCGAATATTTCACCTCGATTGAGGTTGAAACGTTAATGCACGCTTACACCGATGTGCAGCACATATTCCGAGGCAAGAGCAACAGCGCTGTGGCCGCAAAGGAGAGGGAGAAGGTGTGGGAGGAAATTGCTGCTTGAGTAAATGCGTAAGTTTAAATGTAACGCTGTGCAATAACGATAAAATTACGGGGGGAACGGTGTGAATGATAATTCATTAACTAATTTCATTCAGGTGCAGTCCTACGGGGGTGAAGCACACATGGCAGCAATTAAAGCACAAAAACATCCTCCACTCAGGTCAGACTTCTTTATCTCATGGGGGTTTCCCTTCATTTTCATCATGTTTAATATTGTACAGCAGTGCCACAACATTTTTGCGCCACGGACCTGTTTCATCCAAGACAATATTTTGACAGACTGGCTCTCATTAGCTAGATAATAATTAGTGACGCCAGGACGGCTGTAGTCTATTAATAAATCACCACAGTGGTCTGATGTCAAACGCAGGCATCAACAGAAAAAATAAACAACCTTTTTTTCATAAATTGATTATCAACATCTCTGTAAACGAAATTATTCATTTTAGAACAAAAATCCTTGTTAATAAGAAATAGTTGTATCGAATAACTTGACTCAAGACACTGCACTGATGAGGTTCATTCTGAAATATTGCAACTACTAATCAGTGCACTCACCGTAGGAGAAATATTGATAATTTTCACAGAAAAAGGTAAACAAGTCAATCAAATAAAAATAGTAACACCTGAAGTGTGTTCCATACGTCCGATGCACTTCGGTCTACTCCGTAGATAGTTTTTTTAATTTTTGTTTGCGGTCAATGCCAAAAATCTTGCTTCAGGGAAATAGGAGCTTGGACATCGAAGGAGGATTTTAAGTGCTTTTTGGTTGATCTCAGGATATTCTGCCTTAATTTTAGTTCAGAACACTGGCAGAACACTCATTTTTGCTTGTCGGCTTAAATTATGGGCTAACGACTGGTAACCTGTCATGTGACCAAGACCTGTCAAGAGACAAGGGCATTCGTCTGTGCCTCATTATGCACAGAAGTAACTTTCCAAAAGACAACATTGTTACACCAATAATAAAAAAGGAAAAATTCAAAAGTTCTGTGCCGCACGGTATCTAACAGCCCGATATCGGGTCGTGACCCGGTGGTCGAGGTCCGCTGTTGTACAGTAAATATGAGGTGGCTGATTGACTCTGCAAATGCTCTATTGCCACCTTATTGCTGTTGTCACCCACATTAATGTGCCCTCGCCTACATCGAATTCAGTGAGATGAAACGTATTGTAAGTAACAGACTTTACTGCAGCCAACAGAAAGAAGGTGGACACAGGAAAAAACGGGTGGCAGCCCAGCACCCCCATCTCCAATGAAGGCAGAGGAGCTGGCCCTGAACCAATATGTGGGAAGGCCAACCGCTGAGGGATCCCAGAGGGACGTCATCATGTGACCCCTCCCGCCAAGACACAAGTAATGTCAGATGGCCTGGGATCCATCAAAGTCAAGTCAAAGTCAAAGTCAGCTTGATTGTCAAGTGTACCATATATGCACGACATACAGCACAGATGAAATTGCAGTCCTCTCTGACCCATGGTAAACAGGCAGTACAACAGGCAGTACAACAGGCAGTATAACACAGACATCAGACAGTACAGCACAAAATATGAGACGAAACACAAAGGGATGGTAAACATCTATATACACTCTCTAATCCCGCAGGGAAAGTGACGTGTGCACAGTTCCAGAGTTGACGGGGGGAGAGAGGGAGAGGTAGTTAGGTGCTGGGGGAAGGACAGGACAGGGCGAGGGTAGAGTTCAAGGATGTGGCAGGGTGCAGAGCAGGGAGGGAGTTGAGCTTCCTGACCGCAGTCTTCTACCTGAAGGCAGCAGGCTGAAATGGATGTGAGAGGGGTGGGATCACCTGCAATGCTGATAGCTTTGCGAGTGAGGAGGGTGTTATAAATTTCTGTGAGGGAAAGGAGAGAGACACGAGTGATCTTTTCAGCTGCTCTCATGATGCGCTGCAGGGTCTTGCCGCAGGAAACGGCGCAGGCGCTGTACCACACAGTGATGCAGCTGGTCAGGATGCTGTCGATGGTGCCTCTGTAGAAGGTGAGCATGATTGGGGGTGGGGCTCTTGATCTCCGCAGTTTGTGGAGGAAGTAGAGGCAGTGTTGGGATTTTTTGGCCAGTGATGCGGTGTTGCACCCCCAGGACAGGTCCTCGGAGATGTGTACACCCAGGAACTTGTTGCTGCTGACCCTTTCCACTGCAGCACCATCAATGGTTAGTGGAGCATTCTGGGTGCGTGCTCTCCTAAAGTCCAAAACAATCTTCGTCTTCTCCACATTCAGATGGAGATTGTTGTCCTTGCACCACATAGCCTACAGAAATGAGGTGAGCCACCTGGCTGTCTCATCGTTGTTGTCGATGAGACCCACCACAGTCTGCGAACTTTATGAAGAGATTGGAGCTGGAAATTGGTGTCCAGTCATGGGTCAGCAGAGTGAAAAGGAGGGGGCTCAGTACACATCCTTGGAGGGGCTCCCGTGTTCAGCGGGATGGTGCTGGAGGTGTTGCTACCGACTTGAACTGCCTGTGGTCTCCCTGTCAGGAAGTCCAGCAGCCAGTTGCATATGGAGGTGTTGAGTCCAAGCTGGTCAAGTTTATGGATGAGCTCCTGGGGGATGATTGTGTTGAATGCTGAGCTGAAGTTGATGAACAGCATTCTGACGTATGAGTCTTTGGTCTCCAGGTGGGTGAGGGTTGAGTGTAGGGCAGTGGAGATGGCGTCTCCACTGCCGGTAAGCAAACGGAAAAGGGTCCAGGATTGAAGGGAGGGCAGACTTGATGTGGTGCATGACTAGCCGCTCGAAGCACTTCATGAGGATGGGAGTGAGTGCAACTGGGCGGTAGTCGTTGAAGCTGGGGGCGACTTATTCGGGACTGGGATGATGGTGGTGGCTTTGAGGCAGGTGGGGACAACAGCCTGGCTCAGGCAGATGTTGAAGATGTCTGTGAAGACATCTCTGAGCTCACCAGCACAATCTCTCAGGATACAACCAGGAATGTTGTCAGGACCTGGGGCTTTCTGTGCGTTGGTCCTTCTGAGGACTTGCCTCACGCTGTCCAGAGAAAGCGTCAACACCTGGTCACCAGGAGGAGATGGAGTCTGAAGCAAAGTCTTTTCAAAGCTTCTTTATTCTGTATTTTGCATAAGTCAGTTGCTAAATCATCAAATTTCTTTTGGCATTTCTCATAGAAGTGGCAACATCTCTCTGTCTCCACTGTTTCCCTACTTGACTTTGCTCTTTCTTCAACAACCTCCACTGTCTTCCTTATCAACTTTCTTTTGCTCTCGTGATCTTCCAACAGGGATGGCTGATATTCCCTCTCACTTACAACTTCTGCTTCACTTCCTTGTCTTACTTCTTCTAGTTCCTTTCTCATCTCATACTCCACTCTATCTCTTCTCTGTCTGTCCCTCTCTCTCGCTATTATTGCCATTTTAAATCAAAATAGAGTTTGACGTGCATCACCAAGCACAGGACAGGGGGTGTGTTCTGCTGTTTTCTACAGAATTTGAAGGAAACACAATTTTGGATCACACCCCGAGTGAATTTCAAATCATCTTCTATTTTTTTTTTCTTTTTTTTTTGCAATTTCCCTCTTTTCTCTAAAGTTTTAAAGTTTTTAAGACTCTAATAATCCTACAGGGAAATTATTTACCTATGTTAAATACCTGTTCAGTCGTACAGCATATGTTACACAAGAATACAGCTATCACGGTTAGACAACACAGCATTCACACTAAACACAAGAGACATATAAACACTACTGTATAGACAACACACAACAAAACTAACAGCATAAAAGAGTGCAGAGATCACACAATAGCTCATAGATCCCATTGGATCTCAAGATAGATGCTAGACCTTACTCTCCTGGACTTGTTTTAAAAAGCCTCATCTTTATGTTTTACGACATTTATTATTTGTGAGCTCGTTGTTCTGGGATCAGAAACGGTCTCGTCAGACCTTCAATCAGATTTACAGACAATTTGTTCAATCAATCAACTGTTTAACTTGCTTAATTGGCTGGAATTTAGTTCATCTTTATTTTGGCAAGCTTGCATAACATTTTACCCCAGGTATCTGATTTTCACTCGGTGGCCGCCATTTTGTGAACCCCTGTCTTCTGGATGTCGCCGTTCCGAGCAGTCAGTGGCACTCCCAGTTTAACCCTATCTAAACGAGTTTTACCTTTTTTTTTCTTTTCAAGCCTTTCAAACATCACACTCTGTCCCTGACCATTTATTCCATTCATTTCACACAATCTCCCTTCATCACGTTCACCTTCCATTTCACACAATACAATGCAATACAACACAATATTCAATAAAACCCTTTATCACGTCTACCGAATCGCCGTCGGAGGGACTTTAACCCAAGAATATTTACCGAATCGCCGTCGGAGGGACTTTAACCCAAGAATATTTACCGAATCGCCGTCGGAGGGACTTTAACCCAAGAATATTAACCGAATCGCCGTTCGGGGGGACTCTAACTCCAAGAATATTAACCGAATTGCCATTCGGAGGGACTCTAACCCCAATGGTACTTCTCCAGAAGGACTCCAACCTATCTTATCTTATCTTACTGAACCGATCTTACAACATTATCACTCATCTCCTTTAATTTAGTCAGTCCAATTGCAGAAATTTGGTTGTTACAAAAGGTTTTCTGCTTACCTTTGTTAATTGTGGCCACTGGGAGATGAAAAACAATGTTTTGGACCGTGTCGTCCGAGGTCGTCGTGCTGTTCATGGCCGCTGTCGCCGCTGTCGTCACACAGTTGACGATCCTTCGTCTCCCCCTCTCACCACGTTGGGCACCAAAACTGAAGCAAAGTCTTTTCAAAGCTTGTTTATTCCGTGGGTTCTTGTTATTGAGGTAAAGTAGGAGACTTAGCCGATCGTCATAAGTTTAAAAAGTTTATTCCTGACAACAAGTCTAATACAGATATCCGGGCTCTACCACAGTCCCTGACTGCCAGTACTATACGGGTCTTACATCAGACGCAGCTGAAGAAGAGCAAATTCTATATTGGCCCGGTCAAATTTAAACAATTCAGATTAAGAATATGCATGAGGGGATGTGGTGTCTTCTGGACCGATCCGATCGTGACAGGTTTCCGGCCGCATCTTCTTGACGTAGTTTCCGTCTCCGGTCTCATCCTGTAAACAATCCTGCCTACTTCCTGATCACCCCATAAGTGTGAAGACTTCCATAAATGGAACTGTTACCTTGGGTGTGTGGGGGTGTGTAGGTGTGTGTGCGTGTGTGTGTGTCAGATTAGATAACTTTGCCTATGTCCTCCAAATGGAACTGCCTCTGCAACCATGTTGTATGTATGTGTGTATGTGTGTGTGAGTATGTGTGTATGTCAAATTAGATGAGTTCAAGTGTGTGAAAATTTACTGAGACAGAGTGATAGAAAAGTTTACTGCATAATTAAAACTAAATACTTATGCAGCCAGCAAAATAATGAATAGCATGATTTTAAATCTCTTCAAGTCTTGTGTGCTGGGATGCTGTTGTCTGCCTCAAAGTGCACAAAGAAGTCTTTCAGCTGATTCAGTAGAGTGGTGGAGCTGTCGCAGGACTGCGGAAGGGGCTTGTAGTCCATAATGGACTGAATCCCCTGCCACAGGTTCCTGGTGTCTCTGCTGTCGCTAAAGTGGGTGGCGATCCTCCTGGACTACTGTCTCTTGGCCACTCTGATGCCTCATGACAGGTTAGCCCTAGCTGTCCTTAGGCCCACCTCGTCCCCATCTCTGAAGACCGCGTTCCGTGCCCTCAGGAGCCTGTGGACTTCCCCTGTCAGCCATGGCTTCTGGTTGGCTCGAATAGAGATGGTTCTGGTGACCGTGACATCATTCATGCATTTCCTCATGTATGCAGTGACGGTCTCCGTGTACTCCTGGAAGTCTGTGATGTTTGTGTGGGTGGCTGCATCTTTGAATATGCTCCAGTCTGTGGTTGAGAAGCAGTCCTGAGGTGCCTCTGACGACCCATCAGGCCCCACACGTATCTACCTTTTTGCAGGTCTGACGACTCTGACGAGTGGTCTGTATGCTGGCGTTAGCATAACAGTGGTGTGGTCTGATGCCCCAAGGTGGGGGAGGGCGCGGGCTTTGTAGGCATCTTTATGTGTGTTGTGGACATTGTCAACTTTGTGGACATATCAACTTTGCCACCAGCTCCTCTGGTGGCAAAGTTGATATGTCCATGTAATTTTGGAAACACAGTCTTGGGGTTTGCATGGTTACAGTCAAAATGAGAACTGCCAGAATGAGGAACACATCTGGGTGGGCTGTCTGCTGCTCACTGATGAGATGGTAGAGATCATTCAGTGCCTCACTCCTGTTGTTGCTGGAGGTGGGAGGGTTGTATATTGATACCAGCAATATGGCAGAAAACTCCTTGGGCAGGTAGAATGGCTGGCATCCGATGAACATAAACTCCACCAGAGGAGAGCAGTGTTTGCAGACCACAGCAGCGTCACGGCACCAAGAATCCCTAATGTAAACACAGAGTCCCCCGCTGCGGGTCTTCCCTCACTCGACGAGCGCTCTGTCAGCCCGGTAGCACAGCCCGAGACGCTGTTGGTGAGCCATGTTTCCACAAATACAAAAACACAACACTCATCCACAGACTTAGTTGATGATCGGGGCAGGCTGATGTAGTCCAGTTGATTGTCCAGTGAGTGTACATTGGCGAGTGTGATGGTTGGAATGGCCGGCCGGTGAGAGCTAGCCGCTAGCCTAGCCCAGATGCCTCCACGCTTGCCCCTTTTCTGCTTTCGTATGTTCCACCTGTAGCACTTCCACTGCGGGCTGGGAGCAGGAGTGGGGGTCGTCATACATACAGTCATGGGGAAAATATCACACCACGTTGTTTCCTCAATGTGCTGTTAATGATATTGTATTAACAGTACGTTTGCATGGAAATAATATAACAAAAATAGCTCATGAGAGTACCTTGATCCCTTTGGAATTGTAATCTTACATTACACACTAATACTAGTCGTTCCCATGCACATGCCAATGTTATGTAACAGCTGACATCTATCTGTTTTCCATGATTCCCATGATAATCACCACAGTTGCTTTAAGTTCTTGCAGCAATAGCTGTGGCGCTGTACTCCCCACAGCAGCTTTTAAGCAAGGTGCATTTTCCTCCTGTTTGGGTCACATGATACACACAGTGTTCACTAACCGATGAGCAAGAGAAAGACATTAACGAGACATTGAAGGACACCAGGGTGGTCTAATGATCTCATCCATGACTACTGCCCTTTTATGTAGCCTAATCATATAAATATTAGTTTGTCTTTCATATCCCTATTTCCTTTAGTCCTAACTGATGCTAGTGGTGCAATGTACCCAGCGGAGCCCCATCACACCACAGTGGAGTCCGTACTTGTATGCATTACACCAAAAATGTCACCAAATGGGAATTCAAAATCTACTGGAAGATATCAGTCATCCGGGATGAAGATGTTGAGGAAACAATGTTTGCCGCCTTCACAGAGGAGGATTCAGTGAGGCCTTTGGAGGTAACATGTGTTACTGAGGGTCCTCTTCCCATTTCCTAATATTCTAGTGATATTTGGAGTGTTACATTTAGCTGCCACTGACGTGTTAACACATTCTCATCCTTTTAAACAGAGCATGGCTGACAAACACCAGGAGGGTCCCTCAATGTCCACCACAAGGATCAACACAGTTGACATAGATGCCCAGCAAACACCAGCAGTTCATTGTTTGGAAGTCATATGTAACTCCATCTTTTCATGCCTTCATCTAACCACAGCTACCGGTGAAGGAACTATGGATATGAGGTTTACCAGCTGAAAAAAACAAAAAAAACAACTGGAAATAGAAATTGTGCAGCACCAGTTAGAGGTGGGTGCATGGCCACAGATGGATCATGTTAACTACTCGCAAGACACAAGAACTAATATTTGCATTTGTATTTGTAGGAAATAAAGAAGACCAAAATGAAATGCTCATTGCAGGCTCCTGTCCTGCAATGAGCCCAGTTGAAGTTCTGCCTGGGACCTGGTTCAGGGTCAGGGTAAGGGGTCGGCAGCCGTGGTTGGCGTGGGTACGCCCTGTCCCCCAGCAAAACGCCATAGAACTCTCCTGTAAAGTGGATTAATTACAGTGGATTAAAGAACAGACACAGGTGAAATATTGTGCAGATCTTAAGGTTACCTACCACGTTGCATTCTTTCTGCCACTCAGATAAGACTCACGGTATATCCGTGAGTCATAGACTGACCCAGGCCACTTCGCCACTACATTAGTGGTGTGGTATTCAGCATCACATATGATCTTGACATTGCAGACAATGACCTGCACATTTATGCTGTGAACAGACTTCCAATTCACATAATCACCATCAATCTGTGAGGGGGCCTGAAACGGAATGTAGGTTCCATCCATACAGCCAATAACATTGGGAAATCCTACACACAAGCGGAAGTATTTTACCAAGCCTATTGTTAAAGCATGATGTTATTGCGAAAATACTATAATCCCTCACATATTTAAGAGAACTATTTACAGAAGTTTTTATGGAACTGAGTCAGAATATGAATATCCTTAAGTCTATGAATGACTATTTACCGAAGAGCCTCAGAATTGAGATTCAACGCTTTTGATCACAATAGTAAAGGAACTATATATACAATGAGTAAACACAAAGTGCATTAATGAACTACATGCAATAAAAAAAGTAATTAACTACAAAGTGTGCATAAACAAGAATTGTCATACTCAACAAAACAATTTTTTTTCTTCTTTTTCATTTTTTTTCTAGTACTTTTTTTTTCAGTTATTTATTTTTAGTACCTAATGCTATTGCCTTTTTTTTTCAGATAAAGTTAAACAATATTGATTATGGTGTGTGTGTGTGTGTGTGTGTGTGTGTGTGTGTGTGTGTGTGTGTGTGTGTGTGTGTGTGTGTGTGTGCGCGGGCTATGTCTCAGTTAAAATATTAAGTATAGACATTGTTAATTTGAACAGAGTTTAGAGCAGGTTAAAAAAAAAAAAGACTAACCACCGAGGCAGTGGTTAAATGCACACTTACATACAACAAAAAAAAAACAAGAAAGTTCACCACATAACCAACCACCAAAATAGAGGCAAGCTGAAGAAAATCTAATAAGGACGTGAGCAACAGTGAAGCCATGAACAGAGAGATCAGTAACTGCGTGTACCGGAGACAGAGTGAGACAGAGAAACTGCGCTCTAACTGCAGTCTGTAGGGAGGGGCGGGAACTATGTGTGACTGGCCAATCACAGAGCGTGAAAACAGTCCGGCTGATTTTCCTTCAGTCCGATCACAACGGGCTTTATTCGTATTCGTGCATTATCCATACCGGATACTCGTATGAAATGAGTATCCGGCTCAACCCTACTGCTTATAACTGCTTTTAGGCATTCCATGTTTAATTCTCTGTGTCTTTTAGTCATATAATATGTAATTGATAAAAAGAAAAAGAAATTAACAGGAAATTGAAGAAAGGTGGTCAAATATTTTCTGTTATTGATTGTTCCTATTGCATAACATTCTGGTACAATACAGAGTGACATTTAGTCTCCACTGATGTATCAAACACTTTCTCTTCCTTTTTTAACAGAGCAAGCTGGACAGTCCGTCACATCTACTGCACAGTGAGATGCTAAGTGAACACCAACGGTTCATTCTACGGAATTCATATGCAACTGTATGTTTTGATGTCCTCCTCGTGTATTTCCAGCTATTTGTTAAAGAATTTTATCGAATTCACTTTCTAAAAAATACAGACAACAGGTAAACAATGGTTTCTTTGGACCTCCATATTGGGAGGCCAAATTTGGACATACAAATACTGGAGCACAAGTCAGAGGTGGGTGTTGTTCACAAGTGAATCTTCTTCTTTTCCTTTCGGCTTGTCCCTTCAGGGGTCGCCACAGCGAATTAATTCCCTCCATCTAACCCTGTCCTTTGCATCCTCTTCTCTCACACCAACTACCTTCATGTCCTCCCTCATTACATCCATAAACCTCCTCTTTGGTCTTCCTCTAGGCCTCCTGCCTGGCAGTTCAAAACTCAGCATCCTTCTACCAATATATTCACTATCTCTCCTCTGGACATATCCAAACCATCTCAGCCCGGCCTCTCTGACTTTATCTCCAAAACCTCTAACATGTGCTGTCCCTCTGATGTACTCATTCCTGAACCTATCCTGCCTGGTCACTCCAAAATTCAACGTCCCTACTCTCAGTCCTATACTCTTGGTGCTCCTCTTCTCTCTCTTCGTACAAACATACTTTCCTCCTGTATGGAAGTCATAGGTTTGATTCGTATTTTTGATTTGGTAAAAGTTTTACGCTGGATGCCCTTCCTGACGCAACCCTCTGTATTTAGTCGGGCTTGGGAACGGCACAATAAGACACTGGCTTGTGTCTTCTTGTGGCTACATTTCAATGTTCACAAGTGAATCAAGTTGAATATTAGAATGTTCACTACTGGAACAATCCAAGAAATACTGTCTTGGCCCGAATATAAGACGGTGTTTTATGCATTGAAATAAGACTGAAAAAGTGGGCGTCATCTTACATTCAGGGTCTAGACATTATACCCATTCACCCATTATACCCAGATGGCGCCAGATATTTTTAAAGCGAATGCTGAACTTAACTCCGCAGGCCAAAGCGAACTGTCACGAAGAAAAATAAAAATAGCGGTAGCAAGAAGAAGAAAAATAAAAAATAGCGATAAGAAAGAAAATAAAATAAAATAAGAGAAGAGATCACAGAAAATGGAGAAACGTAGCGACAATCTGGAGAAAAGTGGGTTGGAGATCGGCTAGGTTACTGTCAGCTGAGGAGAAGTTATGATGCAAACTTCAAGATAATGGTGATAAATGAGGCAGTCTTCAAACAATTGCAATGTGATTGAATATATTGTTGTAATCATTTATTTCAGATGTACTGTAATTATTTTCTGTATAAAAATTAAATTTGGTGTTCAAAAAGTCTTTTTTTCTAACTTGAGTCTTGAAAAAGAGGGGGTCGTCTTATAATCAGGGTCGTCTTATATTTGGGCCAATACGGTAACTTTGCATTTTAAGATGACCAAATGAAATGTGTATTGTATGTTTTTAATGCCCGCTGCGGTGACGGTGACTTAGACAGACTCTGAACTGAGTCTGGCAGATGGTGTCACTGCTCTGCCGTCCGGGATAGCTGGCAGGTGGACGGGGTCATCATCGAGGTGTTTAGTTTGTGGGGTAGGGTGTTGTTCTCCCCTGACAGTGGCAATACTATGATGAACAGAACTGCCTCACAGGTCCTCTCAGGAATCATCCTGAGGTATTATAGACACTAGAAACGGCCTTTCAGCAGGCCTATGGTCATCTCCACCTGAGGTTTTGTCCTGCAGTGAACCCATTTGAAGTTCTGTTGGGGTCCTGGGTTAGTAAGAGGTCAGCAGCCTCGGTCGGCATGGATAACCCCTGTCCTCCAGAAAGCAACCATCAGACTCTCCTGTGATAGAAAGTAGATTCATTTGAGTGGATTAAACGATGGAGACAAGTGAATTATTGTGCTAATCTTTAGTTACTGCATTAGTCTGTTGCTCAGGTGAGACTCATCATACATCCGTGAGTCAGGAACCGATCAGGACCACTCTGTCTCCACATCAGAACTGAGGGGAGTTCCTCCCCGCCGCTTATGCTTACTCTGGAGCAGCGGTCACCAAACTTTTTGAGGCTGAGGGTTACTTCATGGTCATCAAGTAGTATGAAGGGCAACACAGGACCAGTTTGCTACAAACCTCCTAAATAACAAAACTGCATGGATAACTAACATTATAATACTGATATTAAAATAGCAGTAGTTGTTCTAACACTATGTAAAATTATTGTCCACATATCAATAATTATTTTCCACAAATATTAGTAATTTACATAGCAATAACAATCACAAAAACATGTTTAAACATGAAACACTTTGTTTATTTGCTGAAACATTTGAAAGTCAGGGGAACGCCTGCTGTATTTTTAATGCTAATGATCACTTTTATCACTTTTAAGACAGAAAAAAAAACTTTTGTCTGAACAAGAATACATTCTTTCAAAACATTTAACATTTTGTGCAGTATTTTTGATGAATATTGCTGCAGTTTAAACAATGAAAAAAATTGTCTCTGTGATTGGTCAGCTCATTTACTATGAAGGCTGGAGGCCTGGCACTGCATGCTGCTCACCAGTGCAATCTTGTGAATAATATGACACTGCAATTCTCAGTGAAATCTGTAAATGTCACCAGGTCACCATATTTAGTGGACAGCTCCTCCGGTAGCATCTTAAACATTCTGTGTTGCTTAGCTTTGGGGAGGATGCTGTTTATGATCACATCACTTTCGCACAAATCATTTGCAATGGTGGTGCAGAAATTTTGTGAAGTCCAGATCATTTTTGCATTGTGCAATAAAGCCCTCATGCTGGCCCGTCAACGGTGCCCCATCTGTTGTTACCGATGTTAACTTCTGTACTGGCACCTTTTCCTCCACAAAGAAGTTTGGACTGCGGTGTATTTGTCAACTCCCCGCCTTGTTGTCTTCGGTGGCAGAAGTGTCAGCAGTTGTTTTTGTAGAAAAGTCATCAAACACCATTCGGATAAATATCAGCTGTGCTGTCGCTGTCTACCCACTCGTGACACTGGACACCAAACCACCTACAGGCAGCGAGATCCCGCCAGTCCAGCTGCACTGTTAAATTCACAAAGGGGTCACTCGTCTAGCCTTCGTACTTCCAAGCTGGACATCGGAGATGCGGAGATGACGTCAGGACCGTGTTTCTCATCTTTGACTAACTTGTTAGCTACAAGCATTACAGCTTCTTTGAAAACCTCACATCCGAAAAAAGTTTATTGTTCTTTATCAAAAAACGTGCAGCTCTAAACGAAGTTTCACTTGCGTTCGGGGATTTTTTCACTGGCTTCATTAAAACAGACTGTTACTTACCCAAAGCTGCCTTTAACTCACAAGCTTTTTCTGCCCGTATTGCCCTTCCCGGTGGGTAGTTAGTTAGCATGGTAGCTTTCATGACACATAGTGAAGTGTCTCTCCACATTGTGCCGCTTTGACGTCGCCACAATAGCCCCGCAAATGAGACACGCAGGTTTCTTTCACAGTTTAAGAAAGAATTCCTCCTCCCATTCATTGTAAAAGTGATAAGATTTCTTTCTTTTTTCTGCTGTTTTGGGGTCAGAAACTACATTCAGCGTCCATCTGCGCTGCGCCTGCAAGCTTACTATCCACTAGCACTGGTTTAGTCACGTGTGATTTAAAAAGAATAGCAATAGAACAAAATAAAGGTTGAAAATGTAGTCTGCAGCATCACACATGATCTGGACAGATGTTAGTTTATCTATGATACAGTCTTTAACATGTTGAAACAGTAGTCAATCTTCCTGTACCTGCATATATTTGCTGTGAATGGACTTCATCTTCACCTTCATTATGTGAGGGAGCCTTGATGGGAATGTGGGTACCAATTATGGCAGCAAATTACATTGGGTCATCCTAAAGGAAACTAATGTTACTAACCCAAGTCTAAGGTTGCAGCACAATATCATTAAGGGAACATACTTTCAAATCAATTTATCAGATTTCTACATCATTCACCTGTAATCCTCCTTGATGATTCTGACAGTTTTCTCTCCGGGGAAATAGAAAAACTGGGGTAAAAGTTTAAAGGCGAGGCGCACTGAGCATCTCCCAAATTATATAGGAAAATTACCTTTTCCAAATAAAAACTGAAAAACTGTGAACAGAGCACTACACACAGACGTGAGGATGGATCAGGTTGTGTATGTGTGTGTGTGTGTGTGTGTGTGTGTGTGTGTGTGTGTGTGTGTGTGTGTGTGTGTGTGTGTGTGTGTGTGTGTGTGTGTGTTGGATCGGGACATGAACCGGTACCAATCATAAAGAGAACTGTCTGGATATGACGGGACATCTGAATACAAAAATATTTAATTCTCTGTGCGGAAACTCCATCAAGGGGGCTCCACGTCAAATGGACATGATATGTTAGCCTCGTCTAAAATACGTCTAAAATAAAACTTTACGTCGGTAAGAATCTCCATCTGAAATAATCAGGAAATGAAATGGCACGAGTGGCTGTGAAAGGGGGCGGAGTCAGAGGAAACCCTGGGTTTGTGGAAGAAAACCTGCTCCTGACCAGGTTAGCTTCAAAGAGTCTGTTACTGTGGTAACAAACCCAGAGGTTTGATTTACCTCGCTTCTTGAAACCTGCTAGGTTTACTCCTCTGATTCTGGGTTAAGTTACCTCCCTTTGTGAAACTGGAAACCCTGGTTTTCCCTGATATCAGGGTTAACTTACCCAGGTTTTCCACTGAACCGGCTTTGTGAAACGGGCCCAGTGTGTCTGCTCGGGTTCTCTCCGAGTTCTCTGGCTTCCTTTCACCTCCAAAAACATACAGCATATGTGTCTTATGTAGGGTGCACCCCACCTTTTGCACATATCCTGTTGGCATAGGCTCCAGCAGCCCTGTAACCCACTAGGTGGATGAGTGGCTGTAGACAAGACAGTTACAATCGTCTCATCTAAAGAAAGTAGATGGATGAATAGTTTGCAGACCGTATCACGCTGTAAGCTTTGTTGTAAAAGCCATTCACTTTGCAGAAATGAAAGTGATCAATATTATATCTATGGATTTCACATTTAGGCTGTGTGTATGTGTGTGTGTGTGTGTGTGTGTGTGTGTGTGTGTGTGTGCCACATCTTGTTTTATTTTGATTTAGACAACAGGCTACAAAGCAGTCAACCAACATACTCCTGTATAAAATAAATTTGGTTTCAGTGGCAAGGACTCCTGACTCAGAGCTGTCATATCCCCTTACTCTGTCATGCACACATGCACACACACACTGGTGCGATAGCAGCACTACTAAATGATTAATCACACCTGAGTTGAGGTGCCTGTGTGGGAGACACGGAGAGGTCAGATGAGATCAAATGAGGGAGAAAGAGAAAGATGTTTGTTCTGTGTCACTCATCTCAGAATGACCAATGCAAAGACAGGAGACACAGAACCAGAAACGTGGACACACACACACACACACACACACACACACAGACAGCATGCCTGAAGCGAGCTGGAACCAGAGATGAAAGGCATGGGTCAGGTGGTACTACAGGTACCAGGCAACAATGATGAACTTCTTTTGAACATGATCTTGCTACACTAACATCATTCTGACATGAGATCATCCTGAAAACCTCAGACAGGTATCAGTCTAGTTATTGTGCTAATATAAACATACATTTTCATGCAGGATAGTCCAGCTACTTCCAAAATGCTTCAGTCAAACTTTGTTTTTGTCATGAATGTATATTACTCAAATGGGAGTAAATCTTAACCATTATAAAATAAGTCATAACACTAGATTTTGAAGCTGAAACATTTATACATTGTTTTCTGTTTTCTTGCTGAATATTAACGTTGCTGATCTACTATGCACACTGTTACTAATGTTTTAGTGGCTACAGGAGAAGCACACTGAAATCTCAAAGCCATTAAATATTAGAATATTTAAAACTGGGCTCATGAGATGACGTTTGCTTGACGTATGTATATATATATTGTATATATATGATTAGAAACAGGCATCAGAAGATGGGTAGGCTATACATAGCCAATGGGGGACATCCATCATTAACAATTCACAGTCTCAGCCATACAAAGCTTGTTAGTCTTAGCATCTAATGTGTGCCATGAAAATTAGGGTTCAGCCGGGTACTCATTTCAGACGAGTATCCGGTACGGATAAAGCATTTTTGACAAGTACAAGCATGATGCGATTATTTACGGTTATTTAAACGTTTATGAACCCTGCTCATATTGATATTAAACCACCTTCCATCTGTATTACCTTTTCCCACATTCTTATCGACTGTTTAAAGCACTTTTGTGTCTCACAAAAATCTAAGACTGACGGAAAAAAGCGCACTTCAAGATGCCGTCAGCCGTCAATGTGCGTACAGTATCACGTGCTACCTACAAAAATCCGCAATGAGTTGGAGTTGCAAGCGTTGATGCGCGAGGGCGCACTGTATATTAAAAACTCGATTCAAATGACTGCACTGACGAGGTTTAATTTGAAATATAGCAACTTACAATCAGTGCATTCAACGTAGGGGAAATGCTGATCATTTCTAACAAGAGTGAACAAGTCAATCAATTAATAATAATTACAATAATGAGAATTAGTGGTTGGGGACCGCTGATCCAGGGGTAACGGGAGACAATGAGAACTGAAGCGTGTTCCGGACGTCCAGTCTACTCCGCAGATTGGTTTTCTTCCAGTCACTGCAGAAATTCCCGCTTCACAAAGACAGGAGGATGAAAATGGAAACACGGTTTTCGATACTTTTTGGGCAATGTCAGGATAATCTGGCTTGACTTCAGAACACTTGCGCAAATGTGAGTGCTTAATTTAGGGGTAACGGCTGGTAACCTGTCACGTGACGGAGACCTGTCAAAACGCATGAATTCCTGTGTGTCATTCCGTACAGACGTCACTTTTTAAAATAAAACATCTGTAGACTGATAATAAAAAAAAAAGAATTTTGAGGCTGTTCTGTAACTAGTTTTAAAATAAACAACATAGCAGGTTCTGATCAATCCATACCGATTTCAGACTTAAAACAATGTACCAATTTAAGCCCCACCCAAACCACACCCACTTACGGCTTAAGTCCCGCCCATTCTTAGTACAGATACAGATAGATAATTTAGATGGTTGAACAGATACAGATAGTGGTGTACTCGCTCATCCCCAATGAAAATATTCATTAAATCAACCTATCAATCAACTTTTATTTACTGTATATAGCGCTTAATTGTATCTGGAGATACAGTATTTCAAAGCGCTTAACAGATAGAAAGCCAACAATGCTCTCCAGAGCAAGAATTAGCGACAGTGGCGGGGAAAAACTCCCTCATTGACGAAGAAACTCCGGGCAGGACTCAGGCTCTGGAGGGCGGTCATCCGCCTTGACCTGTTGGTTGGGAAAAAGCAATACACTGGGGACAGAGATAGGTCAAGTAACAGAGTCAGAGAGAGAGAGTGTGGCAGATAGGTCAGATTGAGTTCAATGTCCGTATTGAGCTGTTGCTGAATTGGGGGTGGGATTTCCAGGCCTTTGGATTTCCTGTCTTCCATGCATGTTCCCCACCTGTCGAACAGAAGCACAAAGACAGTGGCAGTATCGTGCAGACAAAGAGTGCGATTTAACAGTAGTAATAAAATCTCGAAGCATACTGTAGAAAGATGAAGAGAAGTGACAGAAGCTCCAGAGTATCTCCCTTTAACGCAAGAGACGGGAAAAAATACCCTCAGCAGCCTAGGCCTGTAGCAGCATATCTAGTGGAGTGTGTGTTATTTCTAATTGTAGGTTCTATCAAAGAGGAGGGTTTTTAGTCTACTCTTTAATAAGCTAAGGGTGTCTGCCCCCTGGACCGAGGCTGGGAGGTCATTCCAGAGTAAAGGGGCCAGATAGCTAAAACTTCTGCCTCCTGTTCTACTCTTAAAAACCCGACGGGTCACCAGATATCCTGCGTTTTGTCAGGGGAATTTAAGACTCCCCTGGTGGGTACATCACCCTCGTTTCTATCGAGAACAAACTCGCACCAGTCAGAGTTGTCTTTGGGGATTCGCGCGGGACAGCAGAGCTCTTGACAAGAAGACGCTCCTCCGAACTGCCGAAGTTCTGCTGCCCGTGGTCCTCTTTTATTTGAACATCAGCATAGCAACAATACATGATTTGCGTCATTGATTCCAGGAACTGCAGTTAATCAGTAAAGACATAAAATATAGACACCCTGTGGTTGACTTGAAACAGGAAGTTTGAAGCAGGTGCATGACAGCCGTGACTTCCTGTTTTCCGTGCTCCTATCTACGACTTTATTACCTTTTATTGCACAGGTTGTTTGCTCGACATATGTGGTTATTACCTTTGAGTTCCTGGAACGACATGAGCGATGGGTGCAGAGAGCACAGCTAGGTCACCATCCCAGGCTGAACTTACACACCTCGGACGATGACCCAGTGGACTCACCACCTCCAAAGAGCTATAAAGTTTTCACTACTCTTCACATTATTAATTGATAACATATTTCCTTCACACATCCTCAGATCGAAGGATCAATGAGATATTCAATGTAAGACGGAGCCTTAGAGTGGAGAGCTTTATATGTAATCATAAGGAGTTTGAATTGTATTCTAGAATTAATCGGGGGCCAATGTAGGATTGCTAGGACAGGAGAGATGTGCTCTCTCCTTCCAGTTCGAGTCAGTAAGTGGGCAGCTGCATTCTGAACTAACTGTACAGTCCTAATAGAGGAGCTAGAACAGCCCGATAATAAGGAATTGCAGTAATCCAATCTAGAAGTAACAAAGGCATGAGCGATTTTTTTCTGCGTCTTTAAAGGATAAGAAATTTCTAACTTTAGCAATATTTCGCAAGTGAAAGAAGGCTGTCCGAGACACAGACTTAATACGAGAATCAAAAGGACAGATCTTGGTCAAAAATCCCTCCCAAGTTCCTGACTTCATTGGTGGAGGATAGAGCACTGCTATTTAAGTGAATTGCAATGTTAGAGAAATCATCTCATCTCTAAGATGCTTCGGCCCAATAATGACTTCAGTTTTGTTACTGTTCAACATTAAGAAATTGTGAAGCATCCAGGGTTTAATATCCCTGAGGCAGGTTTCCAAGTTAATTAGCTGGTCAGATTCATTTGTTTTAATTGAAAAAAATTGTGTATCGTCTGCATAAATATGAAAATTAATGTTATGTTTCCTTACAATATTTCCCAATGGTAGCATAAGTAAATTAAACAGAATTGGCCCCAGAACAGATCCTTGAGGTACTCCACAGGTGAGAGTCCTTCGATCTGAAGATTTATTATTGACATAGACAAACTGAAATCAGTCAGATATGACATAAACCAGTCTAGTGCCGAGTTTTTAATCCCTACGTCCTCTTCCAATCTCCCTAAAAGAATATTATGGTCAACAGTATTGAATGCTGCACTCGGGTCTAATAAGACTAGAACATATAGATTAAACCATCACCAGACGGAACTGTTACGGCAGAAAGCAGCAGAAAAATCTAAATTGTGCATATTATTGTTCAACTCAATGAGGTCATAAACTGTAATGCTAGAATGCATTGAGGCAGCACGGTAGCACAGTAGCACTGTTGAATATTGTAACATTTTCAGGATTTTTATCTTGATTGTCCATTTCTAGAATTCAATCATCATTCACATCACATAGTTTTAAGTATGCAGCCAATAGTGCCATGTCTATTGTCACGACAGGCAGGGTTTGGACCCAGATGCAAACCACCAGTTGAGAAGTCGTCTTCCATAGTTTATTTAGTACAACCAAAATTCAAGGAAACACAAGAAAACTCACAAAGTCCAGCAAACTAGAAGTGCGGGTAAGGGTGCAAAACAATCCAGCACCAAACCAAAAGAGAGTCAGGCTTAAAAAGCCTCAGGCTAATCAGCCTGATCAAGTCCAGGTGTCAAAATGAGGGACAGGTGTGGAGATGAGACTCTGCCCAAAAGTTCGGCCTCTCCTTGTGCCATACCCCAGCACACAAAGCAGCAACACCAAACCGTGACAGTCTATATATAAGCAAGGCCATCCATGCTACTGAGAGTCTACATCTATTATTATGAAAAATAATGGATGTAGACTATTATGAAAAACACATTTTTTTCAGGTCTCCACATCTATATCATGGTCCTCCCAAGCCCTACCCACTCCTAGAATCTGGTAAACAAACACTTCCTGCATCAATAAATATTTGGAATTTTAGAAATTCATGGCCTGGACAGAATCAAAACAATCTGATTTACTGGAGCGCCGTTTGTGATGTTACAAATGGGGCATAATTGACCTATCCCGAGTCATTATTGATTGTCTACCCGGATATGGGTGTGGTCATCCCCGAGGTGGAGGTTTGTTCAGGCTACGGTAGCGGTATGTGCTAACGACCTGGCTCAGAACTACACACTGAAAGTTCCTCACAAGCTGTTGAAGCTGTTTTGGGTGGCAGTGGCTCAGCAGTAGGGCAGATGTCTTGAAGACAGATCGCCCAGCCATTGGTGGTTTGAGTCCTGCTCCCACCAGGACATCCTCGAGAGTGTGAGCTGACAGTGGGAGGTGTCGGGCTCACCTCCCAGCCACTGCCGAGGCGCCCTTGAGCAAGGCACCATCCCCCCTATAAACTGCTCGTTTGGGGTGCGATCCCCCATGAGCGACCTGTCACTCTACCTACCCCTACCGTTCGATGTGTGATGTTACTTATTGCATGCCTACAGGCCCCAAGTGTGTTGTGTTCAGGGGCCTGTATTCAACTATACTGTATATGTATGCATGGCCTAACTCATATGTAACTGCATGCAACTGTAGTGTAGACGGAGAAAGACAATTACTCCGTTGAGGAATAATAAAGTGGACTTTCTTCTTCTTCTTTCTTGAAGTCAGCCAACACAGCTGCATGTATCCAAAGCAGCTCCACTGCTCATTAACTAAAAGCCTCAGCCTTTATTTACAGCCTAATAGATATTGGGCCCGTTTCATGAAGACAGGGTTAACATCAGTGACGTGCGGTGAGGTTCATGGCTTGTGAGGCACTGATCTCATCATAATGAGATTTACAAACATATGAACCTACAGTAGCTTATTCACCATTTAATTATCAACAGTGAGTGGGTTATGTTTAAAGTCCCAGAGCAGAATTGTTTACACGTACAAACTGTAACACACAAATAGGCACATTTGATTAAAAAAAAAACGCGTTATGTTGTTACCTACATGTTTGTTTCTATGTTACTTTTACTTATAAATGAAGTACATGCACCGTTCCTTCTGAACAAAAGCAGCGAAAAAAATTTTATAGTAAGGCAAGGGGAGTGGAAAACAAATGAATGGCTGTAGTTTGCTGTCACTTCTTCTACGGCTGAGGAGAAAGAATCCCTGGCCGAATCCCTGGGATCACCAGCACCCCCTACCAATGAGGCGCATTGGTCTCTCATTGGCCTCACCTGCCTCCCCTGACCGCATGTCAATGGCTAACATACCCTGAGGTAAACCTGTGGTTCTGGGCTGATTTCCCCTGAACTTGGAAAACCAGAGATTTCGGTTTCACAAACACTTTTCAGGGTTAGTTTTGTTAACCCAGAATAAGTTGACCCGCAGTTTAACAGGCACGACAACTCGAAAAAAAGCCATCAACAGTGGAGCCCCGATTTGACGATTCACCATGACGACGGACAAGACGCGCATCGCAACACTTTACGGTAGTTGGAGTTCAGATTTTCATTTATGCAGATGAAGACTTTGAGCACATTTTCAGAAGAAAGAGTGACAGCGATACAGCTGCAAAAAAGAGAGAGATGGCGTGGGAGTGAATTGCTGCTCAAGTCAATACGTAAGTTTAAACGTAGTCCGTCGCACTCACGGTAAAAATACATAGGTAAACGGCTTGAATAACAGTTTATTAATTTATTTTATTTAGGTGTGATCCAGTAGGGGGAGAAGCACACATGTCAGCAGCTGAGAACGACGGATAAAAAGATTCTTGACTTTCCAGTTGTTTTATTGACAACATAATGATCTTTTCACGCACATAAATATGTTCTCTTCTATATCAAGTTCTGTTCAATAAGGAATAAAACTTGCTTCAGAGAGTCTGTTACTGTGGTAACAAACCCAGAGGTTCAGTTTACCTCAATTCATGAAACAGGTCAAGGTTACTGCTCTAACTCTGGGTTAAGTTACTTCCCTTTGTGAAACCTAAAACCCTGGTTTTCCCTGATTTCAGGGTTAGCTTACCCAGGTTTTCCACTAAACCAGCTTTGTGAAACGGGCCCATTCACTGTCAGCCTCAGCCTTTATTTATTTAGTTATTTACAGTCTAATAGATATTTACAGTCACCAGTCAAGGGTTACGTTCAGCTTCTCTAAAACTTGCATGTGAAATAATCCAGACAGAAATCAATAGGGTAAATTCATCATTCATTCCCAGCCTTGTGAGAGACAAAAGATGCTTATATTCTTACACACATATCCAATATCTATCTGTTCGTGCAACGAGGAAGAAAAGTTCATATATGGGTGTGTGCATAATGTATATGTGAGGCTGCAGGCATGGATGAAGGTCTGAGCTATGTCACCTGCAGGCTCAGCTACAGACCTGCCTCTCATCTGCCATCAGCAGCCAGCATGAGAACCTCATCTTGGATGGATGTATGAATGAATGAATGAATGAATGAATGGATGAATGAATTACTGCCAAAGAGGAAAGAAGTCATGTGTCCACTCTGATGTTAAGTTACAAATGTACATAACTCAGTCCAGTCCGTATGAAATATGAAAGTGGGACATATGACCATAACCCAGTGTTCAGGTTGCTGGATCTGTACTATTAAATTTTCCTATTTCAGTATGTTAATCTGAAATATATTCTTGTTTCATACCCATGGTATATTATAATTCATAAAACACATGGTTTTAAAGTTTGAAACAGTTTTTTTTCCCGGCTCATCGGATACAGTATGCTAACTTTGATGGTTACACATTGTCTTTGTTTTAATTTATGGATTGTAAAAAACTAATATCTTGTATTCATACGTGTTCGTAAAAACAATATTGATCAGAAGTTATATAAAATGTCTTTTTCATCATGCACTGTGTATGGATAAGGACAAAGACTGTTAGCTAGCTAGAGAATTTAGTGGGTAAAGGATAACCATAGTAGCCATTATTATCTTTGTTATTATAATCCTATTAAACATGATAGATGAATGTAGCCGCAAGAGGGCACAAGCCAGTGTCTTATTGTGCCTGTCCCAAGCCCGGATAAATACAGAGGGTTGCGTCAGGAAGGGCATCCGGCGTAAAACTTTTGCCAAATCAAAGATGCGAATCAAACCTATGACTTCCATACCGGATCGGTCGCTTCCATCGGTACTTCCATACCGCCATCGGCGCTGTCGACCTACGGGGTGCCGGTGGAAATTGGATTACTGTTGGTCGAAGAAGGAGAGGAGGAAAGTGCGTTCGCATGAATAAAGAGAAGAGGAGCGCCAAGAGTATAGGACTGAGAGTAGGGACGTTGAATGTTGGAACTATGACAGGAAAAGGTAGAGAGTTGGTCGACATGATGCAGAGGAGGAAGGTAGACATACTGTGTGTCCAGGAGACCAGGTGGAAAGGTAGCAAGGCTAGAAGTTTAGGAGCAGGGTTCAAGTTGTTCTATCGTGGTGTAGATGGGAAGAGAAATGGAGTAGGAGTTATCTTGAAGGAGGAGTTTGTTAGGAATGTCCTGGAGGTAAAAAGAGTGTCAGATAGAGTGATGAGTCTGAAGCTAGAAATAGAAGGTGTGATGTTCAATGTTGTTAGTGGGTATGCCCCACAGGTAGGATGTGAGCTGGAGGAGAAGGAGAAATTCTGGTTGGACTTTGATGAAGTGATGCAGAGCATACCTAGAAGTGAGAGAGTTGTCATTGGCGCAGACTTCAATGGACATGTTGGTGCAGGTAACAGAGGTGATGAGGAAGTGATGGGCAGGTTTGGTATCCAGGAGAGGAACGCAGAAGGACAGATGGTAGTTGACTTTGCAAAAAGGATGGAAATGGCTGTAGTGAATACTTTCTTCCAGAAGAGGCAGGAACATAGGGTGACCTATAAGAGTGGTGGTAGGAGCACACAGGTAGACTACATCTTGTGTAGACGATGTAACCTGAAGGAGATCAGTGACTGTAAAGTAGTGGTAGGCGAGAGTGTAGCCAAACAGCATAGGATGGTGGTGTGTAGGATGACTCTGGTGGTGAGGAAGATGAAGAGGGCAAAGGCAGAGCAGAGGACGAAATGGTGGAAGATAAAAAAGGAAGGGTATTGCATGACCTTTAGGAAGGAGTTAAGACAGGCTCTGGGTGGTCAGGAAGTGCTTCCAGATGACTGGACAACTACAGCTAATGTGATCAGGGAGACAGGTAGGAGTATTTGGTGTGTCATCTGGAAGGAAAGTAGATAAGGAGACTTGGTGGTGGAATGAGGAGGTACAGGAGTGTATACAGAGAAAGAGGTTAGCTAAGAAGAAGTGGGACACTGAGAGGACTGAGGAGAGTAGACAGGAGTACAGGGAGATGCAGCGTAAGGTGAAGGTAGAGGTAGCAAAGTCCAAACAAGAAGCTTATGATGACTTTTATGCTAGGTTGGACAGTAAGGAGGGAGAGACTGATCTATACAAGCTGGCAAGACAGAGACAGAGATGGGAAGGACGTGCAGCAGGTTAGGGTGATTAAGGATAGGGATGGAAGTCAATTGACAGGTGCCAGCAGTGTGATGGGAAGATGGAAAGAGTACTTTGAAGAGTTGATGAACGTGGAAAATGAGAGAGAACAAAGACTAGAAGAGGTGACTGTTGTGGACCAGGATGTAGCAAAGATTAGCCAGGATGAAGTGAGGAGAGCACTGAAGAGGATGAAGAGTGGAAAGGCAGTCGGTCCTGATGATATACCTGTAGAGGTTTGGAAGTGTCTAGGAGAGGTGGCAGTAGAGTTTCTGACTGGGTTGTTCAACAGGATCTTAGATAGTGAGAAGATGCCTGAGGAGTGGAGGAGAAGTGTGCTGGTGCCCATTTTTAAGAACAAGGGAGATGTGCAGAGTTGTGGCAACTACAGAGGAATAAAGCTGATGAGCCATACAATGAAGTTATGGGAAAGAGTAGTGGAAGCTAGACTAAGGGCAGAAGTGAGCATTTGTGAGCAGCAGTATGGTTTCATGCCAAAAAGAGTACTACAGATGCAGTATTTGCTTTGAGTATGTTGATAGAGAAGTACAGAGAAGGCCAGACGGAGCTGCATTGTGTTTTTGTAGATCTGGAGAAAGCTTATGACAGGGTGCCCAGAGAGGAACTGTGGTATTGTATGAGGAAGTCTGGAGTGTCAGAGAAGAATGTTAGAGCGGTGCAGGACATGTATGAGGACTGTAAGACAGTGGTGAGGTGTGCTGTAGGTGTGACAGAGGAGTTCAAGGTGGAGGTGGGACTGCATCAGGGATCAGCTCTGAGCCCCTTCTTGTTCGCTATGGTGATGGACAGGCTGACAGACGAGGTTAGACAGGAATCTCCATGGACTATGATGTTTGCAGATGACATTGTGATCTGCAGTGAGAGCAGGGAAGAGGTGGAGGAGAAGCTAGAGAGGTGGAGGTTTGTCCTGGAAAGAAGAGGGATGAAGGTTAGCCGCAGTAAGACAGAGTACATGTGTGTGAAAGAGAGGGACCAAAGTGGAAGAGTGAGGTTACAGGGAGAAGAGATCAAGAAGGTGGAGGATTTTAAGTACTTAGGGTCAACAGTCCAGAGCAATGGAGGGTGGGGAAAAGAGGTGAAGAAACGTGTACAGGCAGGATGGAATGGGTGAAGAAAAGTGTCAGGTGTGATGTGTGATAGAAGAGTTTCAGCTAAAATGAAAGGAAAGGTGTACAAAACTGTGGTGAGACCAGCGATGTTGTTTGGTCTAGAGACAGTGTCACTGAGGAAAAGACAGGAGACAGAGCTGGAGGTAGCAGAGATGAAGATGCTGAGGTTCTCTTTGGGAGTGACCAGGAAGGATAGGATCAGGAATGAGTACATCAGAGGGACAGCACATGTTAGAGGTTTTGGAGATAAAGTCAGAGAGGCCAGACTGAGATGGTTTGGACATGTCCAGAGGAGAGATAGTGAATATATTGGTAGAAGGATGCTGAGTTTTGAACTGCCAGGCAGGAGGCCTAGACGAAGACCAAAGAGGAGGTTTATGGATGTAGTGAAAGAGGACATGAAGGTAGTTGGTGTGAGAGAAGAGGATGCAAAGGACAGGGTTAGATGGAGGCAATTGATTCGCTGTGGCGACCCCTGAAGAGAAAAGCCGAAAGGAAAAGAAGAAGAAGAAGATGGATGGATGGATGGATGGACGGATGGACGGACGGACGGATGGATAGATAGATAGATAGATACATAGATAGAAATATAGATACTTTATTAATCCCAGAGGAAATTACATATCCACTGCTCAGGCATACATAATGAATAAATACTAGTAGTAAATACTACTACACGAACAGACACATGCAGCAGTAACAGGACATATACTAAACTAAAATATAAACAGTATATAATAGAATAAAAAGTGTAAGTGAAGATAGCAGGAGGCCCACATGGTAGGTAAGGTACACCCTTCTTACATTGTACGGCATGTCACTATCTAATGTCACAACATCACAACACCTTGGCCCCACTACACTGCAACACAGTCTGACATCCCATCTCCTCCCCTCCATTCAACTGCATGCTGACCTCGCCGCCTCCCCCCCGCTCCTATATATATTGCTAAACTTAATACAGTCTCAGCTACAGAGCTCTTTTGACTGTTTTTTATTTTTTAATTCTTCAATAGAAAAATGCAGCCTTCATTTTTAATTGTGCCTGTGGCACATTTTTTTAAGCAGCGCAGAGTTCGACTATTCCATTTGATCCAACACTTGTTCCAGGAAAGAATATTTTGGATTGATTACACACTAAAAGGATAAACCATTTGATTTAAATAACAACATAGTGTCCCCTTGAATCACTTTAAGATAAAATATTATTGTTACCCCACCAGTTATCTAGGCAGGGCTACAGACACACAGGATTCAGATCCATCAGATCTCAGCACTTCCCTGATGAGGATAAAGAAATCTTACATGCAGTTAAAATTAACACAGTGCCAAACAGGGCTCACTGCCAGTAGCTGCAAATTACAAACCAGCTGGTGATTCTACATATGAAGAACAAAACGTGCAGGCAAAGACATAGAGAAAACTATTTAAAGGTAGAACATTATGCCTTTCTTAAGATTAATACAATGTAAACCCGGAAAAAGATGCATTTTTTAAATTTTTTAAAATTGCCACACTCTAAAAAAACTGTGTAGCTTAGAACGGTCAGCTAGGATATTAGTTTCAAGATATTTTATGGAGAGACTGTGTACAACAATAACATAAGAGCACTGTTACATAATGTCCATAGTTACCTTATAGTCACAGGTTTGTTGTGCAGGTTATGTGACATTACTTATTAACAAGCTATTTGTCTTACGCTAGTTTGACTTTCAGACTTTCCATCTTTGGAAACACGAACTTGGATTGACTGTCAGGCAAAAGTCGGCTCCCATTGTTGTTCACAACTAAAGCATCACGAGTTGTGTCAGTTTCAAGGAATTGACAGCCTGGGAGTTATCTGGATTGATGAGTAGCAGGAGGAAGGAATTGGAGATTAATCTACAGAAAGAATTAACTGTGAAATATGAGCTTTTTGACTTGTTATTGGAGCTGGCTGGAGTATTGTCTGTCTTGGCCGATTTTAGCGGTGATTCAATAGATGTCCAAACAGAGGCAGCACCATTAAATCTACCTTAGACTGAAGTCTGTTGCTTGGATGAACAGGGTTGTGGTTTTGTTTGTGGAGAGGGTGGAGCAGGTAAAACTACTGTTAGAAAGGGGGATATCTGTGAATTGATTGTTGGAACAAGTCCCACCGTTCTTTCAGCCGACATCAGAGAACACCTTGTCAAAAGTGCCCTTTTGACAAGGTGTTCCATATGGGAGTGATAAAATGTCTTCATGGGTACTTTTTTTTAGGATTATTGATGTTTACAAAGATTTTTTTCAGGTAAAAAAGGAAAGCTTTGGGAATACTTGATGGTAAGGTTTATAGTAATCTCAAGCTAACTTGACTGACCCAATAGATGTTTGATGGACTTTAAGTCCATCAACCAAAAATATGGGTGTGTGTCAATATTAAAACAACCAAAAATAGTTTATATTGGAGGGACTGTTTTTATGTGATGTTACTAAAACCATCCATGAGCAAATTCTGAGTAAAATATGACTTAATTCTGTACAACAGCTCAGACTTTAGGTATTTTAGGGAGATTATAGTATTTTTGGTACAGACAGAAGAGAGGCAACAAGAGATGTGGGCACCTGTCTTGTGTTAAGCTGTGAAAGTCTTTGTATTTACATAGAACAGGATGTTTAAAAAAAAGGATCAAAGATAACTGATACATACAGTACATAGAACACCACAATCACATCCCTTACCACTGAGTTAATTGCAAGAAACAATTAACTATTAATCAGTATTTTTACTACAGTATGTATGAATGAAATCCGAATGAATTGTATTGTTTAAACAGCATATTTATTATATCCAGTCCAGCGGTCTGCATTGGAAATCAAAGTCATCCTCCAAACAGGTTCTATCTATCAATCCACAACTTGGTTTACTTATATTCCTTAACAACACCACCCCAAATAGTTTCTATAAATTTTTCAATGCTGTTTTTGAAACTTTTCTTGTACTGTCTAACTATGGAAAACATCACTGTGGCAGATAGACAGACAAAGGGAAACAATGAATTCCATTTGATCACTTAGTCTGTAGCTCTGAATTATCAATGTGGATGAAAGAATGTGGGCTTGTGTGTTCAGCTTAGCAGTTTAACCCTTTTCATTGAGTACACAGGCTGATGGTGTCAAACGATTGGTCACCCCTGCACTGCATTCCAAGGCAGGATCACAGAGAGCGCACTCACACAGCAAGGTCTGAGCTTCACAGTAGTAACAGCAGCAGCTACAACACAGCTCTGCATTTACTGTCTTACAGTTTGCTTACTCGTCATTATCTGCACGCCACAAGTCCTTTATCATGCACAAGAGGATAGGTAGATGGATGGATGGATATATACTTTATCAATCTCGAAGGAAATTCAGTGTAACATCTTCTCACAAAAAATACAAATACACATAGCAGTAACTGACACAGACAAAAAGACGTTATGTAATTACATAATTACATCAGTACAAATAACATAAAAAAGGAAGCATAAGAACATAGAAGGAGCGTAAGAGAAGACATGAGAAAAGGTGGATGAACCAAACTATGAACTGACACCAAGGACCCCCACAAAGGAGGCATGTAGATTGTGGTCAGCTGGGTTGGAGGAACTCTGGGGACAGGGGTATGGAATGGCAGGGGAGCTGAACCAATTAAAAAAGCTGTTGAGTTCATCAGCTTGCTCCATGTTCCCCTCTGCTGTACTGCGGCCCTCTCCATAGCCGGTGATGGCCCTCATGTCACACCAGACGTCACGCACCTGGTTGCGCCCCAGTTGGTTCTCCATTTTCCTCCTGTACAGTAGGTTTCTTTAGTCTCCCTTAGGCAGAGTCTGACTGCCTGCTGGGCCTTCCTCATCTCCTCCTCATTCCCACTCCTGAATGCCTGCTTATTCCTGTTCAGGACAGCCTTCACCTCCTTGGTTGGAAGTGAAGGCTGTCTCAGAAGAAGGAGAAGAATTGTTTAGCCTTTTTTCAAATTCATCCAAAGCTGCTTCAGCACTAAAGCCTGAGCAGCACTTCCCTGAAATCCCAGATGACAGCTGGCCTTTATGCAGTCCCAAGTTAAACTGCAGGAGGGCAAAAAGCAGCAGGAAAGCCCAAGATGCTGTGTGAACCCAGCAGTACCTGTCAACCTCAGACAAATCTGTGAGCTCAGATGAAGAAACTTCCTGTAATGTGATAAAGTATCACTGTATATTCCCGAGAATATACAGTGGATGTTGATAATATGAATGGGTTTGCAGTTGTATGCCAGAAAGAAAACAAAAATTATCAAAATCAAATTGACATCAATAACTAATTGCTCCAGTTTGCATGTATAGTTTCGTGGCTTTCAACTGTCTGTGGAAAATCATAAGGTCATAACCACTGTAAATTATGTTCAGCCATTGTTGAATGATCACTGTTTTGTTCTAATATAGAAACACTAAAATGTGAGAAAGAAAAGCTTGTGTAAGTTGAATCCGAAAGATAATGTATGAGTATCAGGTTTAACTTGAATGACTTTTTTATAGTGTACGGCAAATGTTGCATTGCATTGTCTACACAATATGTAATATGAAAAAGTTTAATAATTTACTAGAAAATGAGATTGTGAGATAAATGATTGAATCATTGTTGAACCATTGTTTAACTGTGAAGCAAAATAACAGAAAATAGAACATTATACAATGCACAATAAACAAATGCATCTAATTAATCAATGTCAACAAAACAAAAAAAAAGACAAAGAATAGCATTAATGTAACAGACATGAAGAACTTCCTAAAAATACAGAATACATAGAGTATACGTGTCACAACATCATTGATAAAATATGTAAGTTGAAATCCTGGTGCTGACATAGTGGCGCAGTGGGTAGCGCTGTCGTGTCACAGTCAGAAAGTTTCAGGTTTGTGGTTTCAGTCCTTTCTGTGCAGTTTCCATGTTCTCCCCGTGTCTGCATTGTTTCTCTCAGGGTTCTCCGGCTTTCTTCCACCTCCAAAAACATGCAATTTAGATAAATTGATCACTCTAAATTGACCATAGCTGTTAGTGTTTGTATAAGTGAGCAGTTGTCTTTTCAGTCATTATCTGCAGACGCATTGCACTGGCAATGCGTCTGGAGTGTACCACGCCTCTCGCCTGTAACCAACTGTGATGGGTTCCACCTTGACCAGCAAAATAGAAAATCAGCTGAAGATGGGACAACCAGGACTGTCTTGTCCTCAAGAAAATGGACAGATGGATGAATGGATGGATGGATCAATGGATGGATTCATGCCTGTGGTAAAGACACTGACGTCTTTCAGTGCTAACCATTATAGCGCTTTAAGAGACAACCTGAACAGCAGCTTTGTAACAAATGTGAAGTACAGCCCAGCCGAACTGTACATCATCAGAAACAACCACACGGCATCAATTTCACCAGCTGTGAAAGCTACTCTCGGCAGACTGGGGATACTCAGGACGCAGGAGCGGTGCGGGGGGCCCGAGGACGGACCGCCAAGAGGAAGCGATGTGGCAGAAAAGAGGAAAGAGGGCTGGCTGGCTAACCCAGCTAAAATCCAGCAGACCACCATTCCCCTCACTCTTTTTGGTCAATGTCCGTTCCTTGGACAATAAAATGGACATGCTACGCCTCCGGCTGCGGGTCTGGGAGGAGATGAGGAGCTGCTGTGTGGTCAGCCTGACGGAGACCTGGCTAAACAGCATGCCGGCTCTGCTTTCCAGATCGACGGATTACAGCTGTTCCGAGCGGACCGCGACCATCGATCCGGAAAAACACGCGCGGGGCGGGCCGGAGACTGTGTGTATATGCGAACAGAGGTTGGTGCACAAATAGTGAACTGGTTAGGAGCTAGTGCTCCGGGGCGATAGAACACGTGACTGTTAAATGCCGGCCGCACTATCTGCCTCGTGAGTTCACGGCGGTGTTTGTCTCCATTGTTTACATCCCGCCGGGTGCAAATACTAACGCTAACGGCAGCGAAGCGTTACGTGAGCTGCACAACACCATCAGCTCACTGCAGACCAGGCACCCGGAGGCGTTTTACGTGGTAGCAGGAGACTTCAACCATGTTAAACTAACGGACACACTGCCCAGTTTTTACCAGCATGTCACCATACCCACACGTGGGGACAACACGCTGGACTGCGTCTACACCAACCTACGCGGCGCATACAGGTCCCTCCCCCGACCGAACCTCGGCCTATCAGACCACATCTCCATCCTGATGGCCCCAGCATATCGTCCCAGGGTGAAATCCCTCAAACACGAGGAGAACCATCACTGTGTGGCCCCACCACACCAGCTAGCAGAGGTGTTAACAGACATCTTTAACACCTCACTGCAGCTAGGAACAGTCCCCAGCTGCCTGAAGTTTGCCACCATCGTCCCGGTCCCTAAAGGCCACTCGGTGAAGGAGCTTAATGACTATCGGCCGGTGGCCCTCACCCCGATAGTCATGAAGTGCTTAGAGAAGCTGGTCATGGCGCACATCAAATACTCTGTAGACATAGCGGTGGACCCCCACCAATATGCCTACAGGAGGGACTGCTCCACCTTTGATGCCATCTCCTCTGTGGTCTACACATCCCTCACACATCTGGAGAGCAAGGACTCTTTCATCCACCTGCTCTTCCTGGATTTCACCTCCGCATTTAACACCATCAGCCCCCAGACCCTGGGGACTGTCTGCCACCACAGGGAACTGGGTCCTGGACTTCCTGGCAGACAGATCACAGACTGTCAGGATAAACAACACGGTCTCCTCCCCCATCACCCTCAGCACCGGCTCCCCACAGGGCTGCGTGCTCAGCCCCCTCCTGTTCACCCTACTGATGTATGACTGCTCAGCGAAACACCCAAGCTGTCATATCGTAAAGTTTGCAGACGACACAGTAGTGGTGGGACGCATCCGGAACGACGATGAGTCCAAATACAGAGAGGAGGTGGAGCACCTGGTGCACTGGTGCAGATGCAACAACCTCTGCATCAACGTGGGGAAGACCAAGGAGATGGTGGTGGACTTCAGGAGGAAAAGACACTCCCCTCCCCCCCTGCACATCGGAGGAGCAGCTGTGGAGGTGCTCCTCCACAGCTGCCAGCCAGCTCTCCAGCTACAGGTACTTGGGGGTTCATCTCACTGAGGACCTCACCTGGAGCTGTAACACCTCCTACCTGCTCAGGAAGGCCCACCAGCGGCTCTACTTCCTCAGGAAGCTGAGGCGTGCTGGACTGGGGGGTCCCGTCCTGAAGGCCTTCTACAGGGGTGCGGTGGAGAGCATCCTCACCACCAGCATCACTGTGTGGCACGGCAGCTGCTCTGCAGCAGACAGGAAAGCGCTGCAGAGGGTTGTGAAGGCTGCACAGAGGACTGTAGGGGGTGGCCTACCTACCACCACAGAAATCTACACGAGTAGGTGTAGAAGGAGGGCCACCCACATCATGACAGACCCCACCCACCCAGCACATTGTCTATTCCAACCCCTCCCCTCAGGCAGGAGACTACGGAGTAGGACCACCAGGCTGAGGAACAGCTTCTTTCCAGAGGCTGTTAGACAGCTGAACTCCTGTGGTGCTCTGTAGTCACCCTCACGACACCCCGTGTGTCACCACAGATACATGGGGATTCAGTGCAATATGGTGCTTCTTCAAATGCAATATATGGAGCACCTACACACTTGAGCTGCTGCGTTGTTGTTGTTGTTATTGTTGTGAAATTCTGCTGTCCAGACACTTTAAACTTCAGCTTATATATCTTACATCTTAACTTTTCTTTGTTCTCTTTTCTTATTTATCTTACATTTTTAACTTTTTGTTTTTCTCTAGTTTTTCTTAACTTATTTATCTTGCATTTTTAACTTTTTTATCTAGTTTTTCTTAACTTATTTATCTTATTTATTGACTGGGCTTACTGGGACCTTCAGAGACATATTTTGTGCTGTCAACTGTGGAAACGTGTGTCAGTATAACAAATAAAGACTCTGATTCTCTGATTCTGATTATTATAGCCACTGCTTTCATTCATAGCAAGCCTGAACTGCTGCTTTGCTGGGAACTCCTGCATTCGGCATTGCATCTTGCTTGTCTGGTTCTGGTTCTGCTCCAGGCAGTGCAGCCATAGACCATAGCAAGATGGTAGGGGGACAGCACACCAAAAATTGCAAGCACTCTTGGGGGCAAAGGGAAGTCTGCCACTTCTTGCACCCAAAGCAAGAGGTGGCTTTGGATGCACCTCTTGCTTTGGGTGTAAGGGCCACACAAGGGTGTGGCCCTTGGATGGATGCTGAAGGGCCACACCCAGTGGCCCTTCAGCAGGCCAAATGTGTGCTCTATTACGACATGCATCTGGGCATATCTGTCACTCTAGAGGGATTTCTGAATTGATCCATATCCATGGATCACCTAAATTATAATAATTTAAATGATCAGCAAAAGGGAGGTTTTCAGATTTAATAATATAAAATATAAATCATCCTCAAAGGCATCTATTTCTCAGAGCTCTTGCCTCCAAATCTATTCCCACTGTGTTGTTCTGTAGAATTAAACACTTACGGATTTTGTCATGCTATCGAGCCACCACACTGAGTATGTAGCAGTCAGCATCACAGATTACCTGCTTGTTTGAGTGGCAATTTTTACGTTTCATGAATTGCATGGACCACGGTGCATGGCGTCACGCCTGGAGTGTCACCTGGCTCATGACCCCAGTCAGCTGGGATAGTCTCCAGCACCCAGCTATCCGCAGCAACGGATGAGGCGGGTAGGCAGAATGAATAGATGAACTGCATGGAGTCTGCAGTGGAAACCCTTGCACAAGGGTGCAGTTAATCGACTTAACCGTGTTTAGCATAGCAGTGATGACATGGTAACCCCTCTTTACTTCCCTGTGGTGCTGGTCTCCACAGAGAATTATGAGGCATCCGGCCATCTGTGCTTTAATGCCATTCAAATCAAAGGGATGGCAAAGCTCAGACAAGGCTGTGAAATTCCAGCCGAACTGCAATTTCCCTGTGAAATGTACCTGTTGACAGTAAACCCAGGGTGAACAGTACTTGGACGACAGGAGGAACCGGATGAGAGTGGTGTGTTCCCACACCCAGTTGCCATTCCAGGGAACTGCAGATTTGCAAACAATACATGGTAGTCAGAATCGGCTGATAATCATTTCATCACTCTCCTTGAACATGTTTCTGTGCTCTCTGAAAACGTCCTCCTCTGACTGAAAGGTCTGCAATTCTTCTACCAAGGCTAGATCTGCCATCTTTACATTATTTTTTGGATGTGAATTGGCAGCAGATGCATCATTTCATAGTTGGCTTTAGTTTTCAGTTTGGAACTAAAAACAGACAAAGTTGATTATTTCACTTATATGCTCATATATTTTTAAGTAAAATTAAATGTTAAATTGAAGAATGAAGATTTTAGGTATAAGGATGATGGAAAAAAGTGTCTATTTCATGGATTTTATTAGAATATTTAGTAAATTTTGTAGCAAATCCTGTTTTAATCATTATTTTTAAGGTTTTTTTTAATAAACTTGGCAGGATAATGTCTCATCTGCGTTTAATTACGAGCTGCTATGTAGAGTCCCTGTCAGCCAATGACCTCATGGTGGCACTCCATAAAAGGGAGTGTTGGCGGTCTCCCCTCCCCCTTGCTTTGGCCGTCTTTGTCGCTTCCGGGTCCTGTTGTTCCCTCCTTCTCGCTGTTACCGGTGCAGGTATGTTGGCGGTGGCTGCTAGTACTGCCCCTTTAATTATTATTATTTTTTGCACTGATTTGCCTGGTTGGGCTTGCTTTCAGAGCCTGCGGCTCGAGAGATCACCCATGTGCAGTACCTTCGACGCGCTCGCCTTCCTCCTCTCCCTCTCCCTAGGGGTGATCTCCCACAGGGGCCTGACTGGTAGGAGATTGATGCCGACCTGTGCTTTTCCTCTGCTCTTCCACTATTTCTCCAGACCTCACTAAAGTCAATTCTTTGTTTGTAACAGGGGCTGTGAGGACCGGGTGAATTGCTGGGGAGTTCCAGCGGCGTCAAGTTCCAGTTCCAGCAGCGCTAGGTTACTGTAAGCACACCATAGCTCATTGCTGCGTGGATGCCGCTCTGCCCTGCTTCGCCTCTGCTCTGCTCAGCTTCGCTAGTTTTCGCTGTCTTGACTGTGTCCTCTTGCCTGTGTTGCTGGCCTCGCTTTCTCCTGGCTTTATTTGTCCGTGGCACCTATCCTGACTCGGAGTCGGCAGCTCCGTTTTTGACTTGGCCTGCTGCAGTTATAAGGCTCTCAGGTGCTCCGTGCAGTCAAGCTATGGCTGCGAACCCAGCTCGGGACTAGACTTGGTCGCTGTCGGAGCGCAAGGATAAAAACTTAGCAGCTGATGCGGCACAGCGGACTGGACCAGTTATATTGTGGGCGTAGAACTGACTTTCTCCCAGCTTGTTTTTTTAAACATGGTTTTAATGACTGACTGAGATCAGGGTTGTAATTACTTTTTGTTTGTTCTTTTCTTTTCGGGTTTTTCGTTTCATTTTTGGTTGAATTGGTTTCTGTGAGTTGGCTTAATTTCTCGTTGCTTTATTCCTTTATTTTTCTAAGTACTTAATTATTTTCCTTGTGTTTGATACATTGGTTTTTTTTTGTGTAACTGAATATTGGTTTGGGTTGAATTATTGAGTTATTTTTGTTGTATTTTGGTTACCGTTTGGTGTGCGTGACCCACTAATTCCCTTTTTGTTTTCACCTTTTCAGTTGCTGAGAGCGGACGGTGGTGGTCCCTGGTGCCCTGGTGGTGGTTTCCTCTTATTGAGTGCTGTGATCCCTGAATTTGAGTTTTTCCACACAGTGTGTGTTAGTGTGTGCCACGAGTGATTGGGGTGCTTTTCTTCCATGGGAATCCCGTTTTGTGTTTCACAACCACTGCACCATTGATGAGCCTCAGCACCTGAAGAAGGTTGTCCCTCCTCGTGTGTGTGGTAAATGTTTTAAAAATCTATTTTAAAACTTGTTGAAAATAAAAGTAATTGTTTGATCTTGGAACCACGTCTCATGCCCTAACTGAAGAGAACGAACCTGTGTGTCTCAAACTGTTTGGGTCGATAAAACGATCTCCTTGGGCGAAATTCCCAAGGTGGCGTTGTCGGCGATTACAAATTGAAGGACATTTTTAAATTAAGTAAACTCGACCCCAGAACCGCCACATAAATTAATGAGGCCCATTACAAGCACATGGCACAACCATAAGATACAGATCAAGATCCAGTGAAGCACAAACACCTTCTCTGGTGACAACTAATATTAATGGTTGTTTTTGAGGCTGGTGGAGTTCAGTCATATCAATGCAACAACATCAATTTGGTCAGGAGGAAGTGAATGAAGTAAAAATCACATTTGCTGCAGGAAAAGCCTACGTGATAATTAGCTTGTCAGAAAGTGTTTTGATACAGACTCTGTCGAGGTATTGAGAGGAGGACTATTGTCCTGAACAACAAAGTACAAAGAGCTGGTGTCTCTATTTGATTAACTGATTTGATTAACTTCTGGTAGAGGATCATTGATATGTCTCAACAGAGACGTATAGGGACATACTGAACAAGTTTCAAGTCTACAGTCATTTACAAATGTGAAGTTAATAAAATTGTCATGTCTCTTGACAATTACTGTTCTGTTTGTTTTCTTTCCCTTTACTAACATATCTGTCGTTCCAGATCTCGTCCCTCTTGCAATCAGCTCATTCCCTTCACCTGCCTTCCCTTTGCTCACCTGCAGCCACTCTCCCACTCTTCGTATACCCAGCTCAGCCCTCAGCTCTCTGCCAGATTGTTAGCGTTTGTCCTGACCTTCCAGGGTTTGTATCCTGCCTAACCTTTCGAACTTGTTTCGACCCTGCCTGTTGTAACCCCACTTCGGATTTGGACTGAGTCCCCAGTACCAGAACCCTGTCTGTCCTATTAAACCTGTTTTGAGACTGGACCAGCCTGCTTCACTGTCGTGCTTTTGGGTTCTCACCACCAGTCTTGTTTGAGTCGTGACTAAAACAAAGATCAGTATGCTGACCACTGTTATCCACAAGCACTTTACTCTTTCCATTCACTTATTAAATACATATTATGCATTCACAGTCCATGTAAAAAAGCTTTATAACAGGTTATTTTTGTTGTAATGTTTTGTTACACATGTCACACACCCAAAAAGAGAAGGGAGGGATGTAGTGTCACTATCTGTTTGTCCTTAAAAACACAGTCTTTATAAATCTCAATCATAAACACAATGCCTTATTATAGACACCCACCCACCCACCCACCCATACATGTAATTGTAACTAATCCTGTCATATCGTGACAATTTAATAAATGCACAAACACCAGAAGCAATTTACTTTAACAAACTGTATTTTTCTTGCCAGGTATTGAGATCGACATTCAAGTCTCAAGGCGAATGTACTGTAAGTCACGTGAATGTAATACCTCTGTGTGTGTGGGTGGGTGTGTGGTTGGGTATGTCTTTATACTCTTGAAGTAATCCATTTGAGAGTGTTTTAATTAGTTGGGAAAGCCAGGAGAGGATGGTGGGTGTCAATTTATAGCACAAACAACATTTAACAAAGCTTTAGCGTCACCTACACGTGGCCCTACTGACAAAGCCACACACAGTGACAGATTTACACACACATGTGTACAAATACAAGCACATTGTAGTTCCACAAATGCATGCTGCAGACACACACGCAAATCACCAAGGTTCCTTTGTCTCAGCCCAGTTTATCAATGAGAAACGGGGATAAGCTTTCAATGAACCTGAATGGTCTTTGGTTAAAAGTGTGTTGTGTCTTGTAGTTTCATGGTGTGTGTGTGTGTGTGTGTGTGTGTGTGTGTGTGTGTGTGTGTGTGTGTGTGAACTGAGCAATTATATATATATATTTTAAAAAAAATGTCCCTCTCACTCTTGTGGGGTGGTATCTGTGTGTCATCCTCAAGCTCGGGTCCTCTACCAGAGGCCTGGGAGTCTGAGGGTTCTGCGCAGTATCTTAGCTGTTCTTAGGACTGCGCTCTTCTGGAGTGAGGCTTCAGATGTTGTTCCAGGATCTGCTGGAGCCACTCTTCCACATCTGTTCCAGCTGTTCTTTCAACCCTTGATACTTCTCAATCTTTCCGTGTTCCTTCTTCCTGATGTTGGCGTCAGCTGGAATCGCCACATCTATCACCACTGCTCTCTTCTGCTCTTTGTCCACCTCCACTATGTCCGGTTTGTCAGTCTGGAAGCTGAAGTCCCACAGGATCTTAGCCTTGTCGTTCTCAACCACCTTTGGTGGTATGTCCCATTGGGATTTGGGAACTTCTAGTCCATACTGGGTACAGATGTTCCTGTACACTATCACGGCTACTTGGTTGTGCCTTTCCATGTATGCTGAGCTGGCGAGCATCTTACACCCTGCTACCACATGCTGGACTGACTCTGGGGCTTCTTTACATAGCCTGCACCTTGGGTCAGATCTACTGTGGTAGATATTGGCCTCTGTTGCTCTTGTACTTAGGGCCTGTTCTTGTGCTGCCATGATCAGTGCCTCTGTGCTGTTTGTCAGTCCAGCTTTATTCAGCCATTGGTAGGTCTTCTTGATATCAGCCACTTCCTCTATCTCACGGTGGTACATGCCGTGTAGGGGCTTGTCCCTCCATGTTGTCTCCTCCTCCTCCTCAGGTTTCTGCTGTCTAAGGCATTCACTGAGCAGTTCATCTGTTGGGGCCATCTTCCTGATGTACTCTTGGATTTTTGATGTCTCATCCTGGACAGTGACCGTGATGCTCACTAGTCCTCGGCCTCCCTCTTTTCGCTGAGTGTACAGCCTCATGGTGCTGGACTTGGGGTGAAACCCTCCATGCATGGTGAGGAGCTTTCTAGTCTTGATATCTGTGGCTTCTATCTCCTCCTTTGGCCAGCTTATGATCCCAGCGGGGTATCTGATGACCGGCAGTGCATACATGTTGATGGCTCGGACCTTGTTCTTGCCATTCAGCTGACTTCTCAGGACTTGCCTTACTCTCTGGAGGTATTTGGCTGTGGATGACTTCCTTGCGGCCTCCTCATGATTGCCATTAGCCTGTAGGATTCCAAGGTATTTGTAGCTGTCCTTGATGTCTTCTATCCTGCGCCCTGGTAGGTCAACCCCTTCAGTTCTGATCATCTTGCCTCTTCTTGATACCATCCGGCCACATTTGTCTAATCTGAATGACATCCCTATGTCGTCGCTGTAGATCCTGGTGATGTGGATCAGTGAGTCAATTTCTCGCTCATTCCTGGCATACAGCTTGATGTCATCCGTGTAGAGGAGATGGCAGATTGTTGTCCCACTTCGGAATCGGTATCCATAGCCGCTCTTTGTGATGATGTGACTGAGGGGGTTCAGGCCTATGCAGAACAGCAGTGGTGATAGTGCATCCCCTTGGTATATGCCGCACTTGATGTTAACTTGGGCAATTGGCTTGGAGTTAGTCTCCAGGGTTATCTTCCACATTCCCATCGAGTTCTTGATGAAGGCTCTTAGTGTCCTGTTGATCTTATACAGTTCCAGACATTCCAGTATCCACGTGTGTGGCATTGAATCGTAGGCTTTCTGGTAATCTTAGCTGCCTATTCTTACAGTCTCTGTGTACTGCTCTGTCCATCAGTAGCTGGTGCTTGGCTCCCCTGGTGTTACTACCAACTCCTTTCTGTGCCCCGCTCACATATTGATCCATGTGCCAACTCATCTTAGCCGCCATGATGCCTGACAGGAGCTTCCATGTTGTACAGAGACAGGTTATTGGGCGGTAGTTGGATGGGGTAGATTCCTTTCGTGGGTCTTTCATGATCAGGACTGTCCTGCCTTCAGTCAACCATTCTGGGTGCGTCCCATCCCTTAGCAGCTGGTTCATCTGTGATGCTAGACGCTCATGGAGTGCTGTCAGCTTCTTTAGCCAGTATGTATGGATCATATCGGGGCCCGGTGCTGACCAACTCTTCATCTTTGACACTCTTTCTTGGATGTCTGCCATTGAGATGGTTACTGGTTCTTGTTCTGGGAGGCAGCTGTGGTCAGCCCTCAGGTCCACTAGCCACTGGGCATCGGTGTTGTGTGATGCTTCTCTTTCCCATATGCACTTCCAGTATTTCTCCACCTCAGCTCTTGGTGGGTCTGACTGGATGCTATTTCCCTGCCACTGAGAGTACACCTTTGCTGGTTGAGTGGAGAAAGTCTTGTTTATTCTCCTGGCCTCTATCTCCTTGGTGTATCTCTTCAGTCTGGTTGCCAGAGCCGTTAGTCTGTTTGGCTGTTTTGAGTGCTTCAGGTAAAGAGAGCTATATATACAGTGTATATATGTGTGTGTATATATATATATATATATATATATATATATACAGTATGGGTGGCGCAGTGGGTAGCGCTGTCGCCTCACAACACAGTGGACCAGGATTCGAGTCCCGCTCTGTGCGGAGTTCGCATGCTCTCCCCGTGTCTGCATGAGTTCTCTCCGGCTTCCTCCCACCTCCAAAAGCATGCGCTTTAGGTTGATTGGCCGGTCCCAAATTGACCGTAGGAGTGAATGTGTGTGTGAGTGGTTGTTTGTCTCTGTGTGGCTCCGCGGTACACTGGCGTCGTGCCCGGAGTGTCCCCCGCCTCACGCCCTGAGACTGCCGGGATAGGCACCGGCTCCCCCGCGACCCGCGTCAGCGGAATAAGCGGGTTAAGATAATGACTGACTGACTGAAATACAGTGTACATTCATCTTCAAACCCGCTTCTTTTGCTGTTGAGGGTTGAGGAGTGCTGGAGCCTATCCCAGCCGACTGGGGGCGTGAGGCAGGACGATGCCAGCGCATTGTGGATCCATATGTTGACACACAGACAAACGCACACACTCACACCTACGGACATTGTAGAAAGTTCATTCCACTTGAAGTGCATGTTTTTGGAGTTGGGAGGAAGCCGGAGAGAACTCATGCAGACACGGGGAGAACATCCAAACTCCACACAGAGCGGGACTTGAACTGGGAAACGGTTTGCCGTGCAGCTACCCACTGTACCACCGTGTCATATACAGTGGTACCTCTACTTAGAATGTCTTTACATACAAAATTTTGTACTTAGGAAACGCCTCAACAGGAAAATATTGCCTCTAGTTACGAAAGAAATTTCGAGTTTGGAAAGGTAAAAATACAGTATGGGCTCCAAAAGGTTCCTGAACACAACATTCTTATAGCTGCTCTGCCATTGGCTATTACATAGCATCCTGGCATACCATTGGCTAAGAGGGACCTCTATGTGTAGCTAGATAGGCATCTATGCAGCGTCCTCTCATTCGGCCCTCGACCTATGAGGTGTTCTGATAGTTTTACACAAATATATTAACTTTTTGAGTATTTGCTATGGATCCCAAGAAAGTGACGGAGAAAAGAGGAAAAGAAAAGATGAAAAGTTTTTTTGTCCATACAAACAAAGCAAGAGATAATAGAAGAGCATGAAAAAGGAATGCGTTTAGTTGATCTTGCCAAAGAATATGGCTGTAATGCATCTACAATCGCCACGTTATTAAAATGAAAGAAGTTTAAGTAGTTTAAGGCATCGCGTGGGTGGTTGGAGAAGTTCAAAAGGAGGACTGGAATTCACTCTGTTGTTCGGCATGGTGAGGCAGGAGCGCATGAACCAAAAAGGGCAAAAAACAATGAGGACAGCAGTTAAAAGGTAAATGACCATCATTTTTATTCTTTATTATTTGTTTTTTACGTTATGCACAACTCTCATTTATTGTGTAATAATGTAATCGTAACATGTATTTGTTACATGTTTTGATGCATTTTTATGCTTTATAACACATTTATGTCTGAATTTGGGGGGACTTCGAACGGATTAGGTCATTTGCATGGAAAATGCGTCTTTACTTATGAAATTTTCGACTTATGAAATTTCTTCCAGAACCAATTAATTTCGTAAGTAGAGGTGCCACTGTATATAGCACTGTAAATCCAGCATTTCACTGTTAAGTTGATTCAGGTTTTTCACTGTTACATTAACTGTGTGTTACTTTAATACTAACACACACTGAATTATAGTATATTACTGTATTTTCTTAATTTACAGTAAACTACTGGCAGCAGGGTTGCCACCAAATTACCATTTTTCTAGTTTGTTTACTGTAAACTTATTTACAATTTATTGCTATTATAGTGTCATGTACTAAAACACAGTATGGTGCTGTATTTTGCTGATTTTACAGTATACTTGACGCAAGGTCTACAGTATTGTTTTGTTTTTGTTTTTTTACAAATTATTCAGGTGGAATACAGAGTGACATTTATCCGCTACTGAAGTATTAACAAATTCTCATCCCTTTTTAACAGTAGCAGAAGAGTCCCATGATGATTCCAATGATTCTGGCAGATGGTGTCTGTCACTGCTCTGCCGTCTTGGATAGCAGGAATCATCCTGAGGTGTCGTAGGCTCTCTCCTGTAATGTAGTGGATTCATTAGACTGGATTACACAATGAAGACAAGTGAATTATTGTGCAAACCTGTAGATTACTGACCACATTACAGTCTGCTGCTCAGGTAAGAACATATATCCAAGAGTCAGGAACAGACCCAGACCTCCACGTCAGAAATGTAGTCTGCAGCATCACATGATCTGGACAGATGTTTGTTTGTCTATGATGCAGTCTTTAACATGTTGAAACAATGTTCAGTCTACCTGTACCTAAATGGGAATGTGAGTACCATCTGTGCAGCCGATTACATTGGGAAATCCGAAAAGAAATTAAAGTTAATAATCCAATTCTGAGGTTGTAGCACAATGTCATTAAGAGAATATAATTTGAAATTCATTTATCAGATTTCTACATCATTCACCTGCAATCCTGTGGAACTCCCCCTTGATGATTCTGATGGGTTTATCTCCAGGGAAATAGAAAAACTGGGGTACAAGTTTCAAGGCGAGCTGCACTGAGCATCTCTCACATTATATAAAAAAACTACCGTTTGCATATAAAAAAAACTGACCGGACCACTACCTACACACAACACTGCTGCAGATGTGAGGATGGATCAGTACTGATCAGTATGATCGGTACCGATCATAAAGAGAACTGTCTGACAGGATATGACAGGACATCTGAACACGATACAAAAAAAATTAAAATGTCTTTGAAGTAATGCGGAAACTCCATCAAGGGGTTCCTCGTCAAACGGACATGACATGTTCACCTCTGAAATATGGAGTTATTTATAAAACCTTACTTTGGTCAAACTCTCCGTCTGACAGAACCAGGAAATGAAGCCGCACGAGCGGCGGTGAAATGGGGTGGAGTCAGAGGAAACCCTGGGTTTGTGGAATAAAACCTGCTCCCGACAAGGTTATGTTCGGAGAGTCTGTTACTGCGGTAAAAAAACCCAGAGGTTCAGTTCACCTCGCTTCATGAAACGGGTCACAGTTGCTGCTCTAACTCTGGGTTAAGTTGCCTCCCTTTGTGAAAATGAAAGCCCTGGTTTTCCCTGATTTCAGGATTAACTCACCCTGGTTGTCCACTAAACCTGCAGTGTGAACGGCCCCATGTCACGAAGCGGGGCTAAGGACCCCGAGTACAACCTGTGGTTCTGGGTTGCTTACCCTGAACTTGGAAAGCCAGGGTTTTGGGTTTCACAAGCGCTTCTCTGGGTTAGTTTTTCTAACCCAGGGTAAGTTGACCCGCAGTTTAACAGGCGCAACGCCACTTTAAAAAGCCATCATCAATGGAGCCCAGATTCAACGATTCACCATGACGACGGACGTGACGCGTTCCGTGTTACTTCACGCAGTTGAAGTACAGGTTGTAATCTACGTGTATGAAGACTTTGAGGACATATTATGAAAAGAGGAACAGCGTTGTCATGATCACTCCGTTCCTGCAGTCTACTCCACAGTTTCCACTGTCCCACCTTCCAGCCTGACCACACCTCCTGCTGACCACCCACACCTACAGCCCATCTGCAATCAGTCCGGTATTTAAACCCACGTCTCACACTCAGTCTCTACCAGATTGTACTTGACCCATGTCCTACTCTCCAGCGTTCTACTCCGGATTGCCTGCCCCATCACGACCTGTTTCGTCCCTGGACTCTGCCTCTCGTCTGCTTCCCAGCCAACCTACCCGCCCTTCGTCCACGGATTCCGCCGCCTGGGAGACACAGGTTCGATCCCCACTCCGCCCGGCCTGAAAATAAACACTGTTGAAGTTAACTCCTGTATTGTTTCTTTGTGCTGCACTTGGGTCCTGTTCACACCCCGTGACAAGCGTTGCAGCTGTAAAGAAGAGAGATGACTTGAAACTGCTGCTCAAGTCGATGCGTATGTGACCGGTAGAAAATGTCCCTCCTGGGCCACCAGAGTTGGGTAGCAGTCAGCTCCTCCTACCAATCAGCCAGAAATTGGTATAAGGTGTCACTATGCTTCCTTTCTGGTTAGGAGTTGACTGCTGCACATGCTGCCGTAAGTTGTCTTCTGTTTATTTTTATGTTTATGTGCTTTGTATGTGTTTTTAAGATTTATTTTTGTCATATGTTAGGTTTTGTTCAGTGGCTTCCCTCATGCCCACACAGGTGGATCACCGGAGAGGATTGTTCCACAGGAGGTAAAAGGACAATTCCTTTTGTGTACAAATTGGTTTATTTGGCAGAGGTATTTATTTAACCTGTCTTCTTTTATTTTAGACAGACTGCCACTGCTGTTTTGTTTTTATAGTTGGGTTTCAATGTTTGCTTTTAATTGTTTCATTTTACTCAATTTTATTGATTAGGCTTTCGTGTCCTTTTATACTCTTTGATTTTATTCTAGGCTTGTATTTTCCCCCAAGACAATAAGCAGTACTGTTGCAGCAGTCCTGCTAGCTTTTAACGTGTTTTTAATTGTTCTTTCTATTGCATGAGAGCTGCGGGGCCGGTGACGGGGATTTGCTTTGGACGGTGGAGCCATCGGTGGTCGGGGTCCTTCACTTCAGCTCCACACTCCCCTTAATTTGTGTGTGTAGTGGTTTTTTACACAGCCTTCACGTTTTACACTTTACCCCTTGTCTTTTTGGTTGTTTGCTGTGTGAGTGTGAGTGTTGGGCACGGAGCTTGGTGAGTGTTCCGGCCTCGATTGGCTCCCTAATTACAGTCATCCCGGCCGTCCTGCAGGGCTCATGTAGACCTGAGAGGTCTGATAGGTCTTTTGGCATTCTTGTTCTTTTTACTCTTTTAATAAAGTTTTTATAGTCTTGGGGGAAGAACTTTGTCTCTGCCCGTTATTGGACCGTCGCTTGTGCAATTTTTTTAAATATCACTGGCCTGTTCACCAACTTAAACAAATCTTGTAATTTGGTTATTTACTGTTCCTGAACAGTCTGAGTTCAGTACGAACCAGCGGTCACATTCTGGCGTTGTCTGCAGGATTGCAGTGACGGTCTAGGTGGGCTTATGAGACAAGGGCCTAAAGGTTTGGTTCATTTTTTTTTGGGATAATTTAATGTCGTTTTTTTTTTTGTTTTTTTTGAGCACCCTTCTGGTTTTATTGTTCATCTATTTATCGACTTTTTAAAAAAAAAAAAATTTTTTTAACAAAACAGCAGTGTGCACTTCGAGCGAGGGATTTTCTGAGTCCAGTGTCTCGTCTTGGGTCCCAGTTGACGAGGCTGAAAGGTCCCCACAGACAGTGCTGCTGTGTCCATCATGACAAGCGAGCTTCAAGAGTTAAGAGACTTGGTCCAGCAGCTGCAAGCTGAAAAGGAGCAGCTGCTGGAGGAGCAAGCAGCAGCTCGTGTACCCCAGTCGGGCCCAAACCCAGATGGTTTGGCTGACCCTCAACGATTGGGTCGGAATGAGTCTCGCTCTGTTGAATGTGTGTTATATGTCCCTAGGGAACGAAAATGCCCAGTCTTTAGGGGGACATCAGGGATCCCGGTGGAGGATTGGGTCGAGGAGATGAGGGCAACTCTCAGAACTATCCACATGAGGACTGTCGAGCGAGCTTATTTTATATATGATCATCTGGAAGGGGAGGCCAAGGATGAGATTAGGTACTGGCCTAGAGCAGAAAGGGAGGACCCAGAAAATATTTTAGCTATCCTCCAAGACTTGTATGGGTGTTCTAAATCATATGTTTCCTTGCAGCAGTGTTTCTTTTCTCGGAAGCAGCATGAAGGAGAGTCCCTGCAAGAATTTTCACATGCTTTGTGTTGCCTCATGGAAAAGATTGAATGATGCACCCCAAGTGGAGTGCGCGGTGCCCCCACACTCCTTAGAGATCAATTTGTTGAACATGTTTCTGATGCTAACCTTCGCAGGGAGTTGAAACGTATTGTGCGGCGTCATCCAGAGTACACACTCTTGGATATAAGAGCAGAGGCCATTCGCTGGGAGCGGGATGAGTCGCTGATGAGTCAAGAGCCAGGAGCTAATCGGTGCCCCCCTTTAGTGTCATGCAGTGTTCTGAGGCTAAGGCAGTTATTGGTTCTGGTAATGCAGAAATGACAGAGTTGAAGCATATGCTACAGAAACAACAGGAACAGATTGATCAACTAACAAAGGGTCTATTAGCACTTCAGACAGCTTCCAAGTCCCGTAATAGAACCTCTGCTAGACCAGCAAATATAGACACTGTTGTGTGCAGACGCTGCCAAAGAACAGGACATTATGCCAACCGGTGCAATAACGAACCTGTTGTTTTCCAGGTTAGGCTTCCTCCGCCCCCGCAGCACGCCATGACCATCTCTGCTGCTCAGGATGTGGGAAACTGCTCCCCCCTGGTGTGAGGAGCCAAGCATCAGGAGGGAAAGACAACGGCTCTGAGATACATGGGCCAATGCCATCAGCAATTGCCCCTAACCTGGTTGCACCATGTCCCAAGGTAACAGTTAGCTTGGGTAATGTACCTGTGAAACTCCTGCTGGACACCGGTTCGATGGTGACAAAAAATTTCCGAGAGCTTCTTCCTCCAGCATTTCCAGGGTGCCCCTAGGTCTTGTCACTGGTTGCAGCTGCGTGCGGCCAACGGCCTAAATATTCCCTATGTTGGTTATGTAGAATTGGACGTGATTGTTTTTGGCAATGTTATACCTCAACGAGGTGTATTGATTGTTAAAGACCCCCCAGACCAAACCTGTCCTTCAGGTGCCCCCGGTGTCTTGGGCATGAACGTGATTAGAGAGTGCTATCAGCAGCTATTCACCCAACATGGCATTGACCTTTTTAACCTACCCGTAGTGCAGCAGACCCCTCCCTCGTGGCAGCAGGCACTACAACATTGTCACCAAGCTCAGTTCTTTGCTGCCACAAAAGCCACCACAGGATTGGCACGAGTTAGGGGTAGACGGCCCATTACTATACCTAGAGGCGCAATAAAATGGGTTACAGCTACATGTGCCTCACACTTCAGCGAGTTTTCAGGTGCGGCCTTGATTGAGCCTCATGGTGATGGTGGGTCCTTTCCTAAGTGTGTGTTAATCTCCCCAGCGATGGTCACTGTGAATAGGGGCACAGTGTATGTGCCATTAGTAAATGTAGGTGAGACAGATGTCCTTTTGCACCCCCGCCACCCCATAGGACTCTTGAGTCAGGCACAGATTGTCAGTTGGCCAGAAGGGATCTCCACTGTAGAACATGGGTCGAGTGGGATTACAGCTACAATGTCCACACAAGTAGTGCAGGGCAACCCTGTGAGAGAGCATATTGAGGCAATGAATTTATCTGCACTTTCTGAACCAGAACAAGGGAAAGTGAGGTCTATGCTGCTAGGACACGAGACAGTATTTGCAGCTTCTGACCTGGACCTTGGTCGTACTAACCTCATGACACATGAAATCCCCTTACTGGATGACATCCCAATTAGGCAGAGGTATAGGCGTATCCCCCCCTCCGACTATGATGAGGTTCAGGCCCACATATGCCACCTGCTAGACAGCCAGGTTATAAGGGAAAGCTGTAGTCCCTATGCCTCTCCTATTGTCCTGGTAAGAAAGAAGGACGGTAGCTTGCGACTCTGTGTGGACTACAGGCTGTTAAATGGTAAAACACGGAAGAATGCTTTTCCCTTGCCACGAATCGAGGAGTCGCTGGATGCTCTGTCAGGGGCTAAATGGTTTTCAACACTTGATTTGGCCAGTGGCTACCACCAGGTCCCAGTCGCAGAACAAGATAAAATGAAAACTGCTTTCTGTACCCCATTTGGCCTTTTTGAGTTCCAGAGGATGCCCTTTGGTCTATGTAATGCCCCCAGTACATTCCAGAGATTAATGGAGAGGATGTTTGGGGACCAGCACTACCGTACCCTGCTGCTCTACCTTGATGATGTCATTGTGTTCTCCTCAACAGTGAATGAGCACCTTCGCCGGCTGGACTTAGTTCTGGATCGTTTTCAGAAGGAAGGATTAAAAGTCAAACTGGAAAAATGTAACTTTTTCCAGCAGCAGGTACAATACTTAGGGCATGTAGTTTCTGCTGCAGGTGTGTCTACAGACCCAAAGAAAGTTGCTGCAGTAGCTGACTGGACAACTCCCACTACAGTGCCTGAACTCAGGTCCTTTCTCGGTTTTGCCAGCTACTATAGACGCTTTGTTGAAGGGTTTGCTAAACTGGCCAGTCCCCTCCACAAGGTAGTTGCTGACCTCACCGGGAAGAAGAACGGTCGGAGTGGGGGGGCGGCTCTGGGAGATGCCTGGACACCTCAGTGTGAGAACAGCTTCAGACAACTCAAGGAAAGATGAGTGTCTTCGCCTGTATTAGCTTATGCTAACTTCGACCTCCCTTTCATTTTGGAAGTAGATGCCAGTCATGATGGTCTGGGGGCGGTACTTTCCCAGGAGCAGGAGGGGAAGGTCAGACCAATTGCCTATGCAAGCCGGAGTTTACATCCCGCAGAGAAGAATTACAGCTCTATGAAACTTGAATTCCTGGCCATGAAGTGGGCTATGACAGACAAATTCCGTGAGTATTTGCTGGGCCACAAGTGCATGGTGTGGACTGACAATAACCCCCTCAGCCACTTGGGCACAGCCAAACTAGGTGCCACAGAACATCGCTGGGTGGCCGAGCTAGCCGTTTTTGACTACACTATGCGGTATCGGCCAGGGCGCAGCAACGGCAATGCGGATGCCTTGTCTAGGCAACATTCTTCCCAAGAGGAAGTAACAATCTGTCCACCCCGCCCTGGGACCACGGTGCCGGAGATTGTTCGAGGATCTGTGGTTGAGTCATGGTCAACGGTTCAACACACTATCTCTGCTGCCCCGGAGCGTTCTATTGATGACCTGGTAACATTGCAGAGAGCAGACCCAGCCATTAGTGCTATACTCCCTTTCCTCCAGCAACAGCGGATGCCAGGCCGTGCGGAGAGGCAGGGACTTAATCCTGCAGCACTGGGACTCCTACGTCAGTGGAGTCGACTCACATCAAGAAATGGGCTGTTGCACAGGACCCATCGGCGCCCTGATGGCGGAGAGTGGGTGTACCAGCTAATTCTCCCAGAGAGCCTGAGGGAGGAAGTGTTCCAGCAGCTGCATGATCACCATGGTCACCAAGGTATTGAGCGCACTACAGACCTAATACAGCAGCGGTGTTACTGGCCAGGTATGGTCAAAGAGATCAAACGCTGGTGCCAAACGTGTGAGAGATGTAGTGTTGCTAAGAATACACAGCCCAAGGTTCGAGCCCCTATGGGACATCTGTTAGCCTCCAGACCCAATGAAATCTTGGCTATTGACTTTTCATTCCTTGAGCCTGCCAGGGATGGCAGAGAGCAAGTATTAGTAATGACTGACGTGTTCTCCAAGTTTACACAGGCAATCCCCACCCGAGACCAGCGGGCCTCCACAGTGGCAGAAGTGTTAACCAAGGAGTGGTTTTACAAATACGGAGTCCCAGCACGGTTGCACTCAGACCAGGGACGCAGTTTTGAAAGCACAATCATACAGCAGTTGTGTGAGCTATACGGCATTAGGAAGTCCAGAACCACACCATATCATCCTCAGGGAAATGGACAGTGTGAGCGCTTTAACAGGACCCTCCATGACCTTCTTCGCACTCTGTCAGCCGACCAGAAGCACAGATGGCCAGAGTACCTCCAACAGGCACTGTTCAGTTACAACACCACCCCCCATCAAACTACAGGGCAATCACCCTTTTTCTTGATGTTTGGCCGTGAACCCCAGCTACCAGTGGACTTCCTTTTAGGTCAGGTGGAAGAGCCAACTTCAGGGGAAGTTTGCCACTGGGTCCGGGAGCATCAGCGACGAATACAGGTGGCAGTGGAGAGTGCTTGGGAGAGGATAAAGAAAGCGGCTGCTCTGCGGAAGGAAAGGGTGGACCAACAAGCCCAGGAGGAGGTGCTACCAGCAGGACAGCATGTGTATCTAAGGGACTACTCCCACCGGGGAAGAAATAAAATCCAGGATGTCTGGGCCACTGACATCTTCCAGGTGGTGAGACCCCCTGAGCAAGGTAACTCAGTGTATGCTGTCGCCCCAAAACACAAGCTGACAGAGGTACGTCACGTTCATCGCACGATGCTCAAACCTGTACCAGCTTCTGACATTCTTCCCAGACCTGTAGAAAAGCACAGTGCAACTGCAACAAGCCCCGACACCGAGGAGCAGGGCCTGTGGATGGCAGTCAGACCCACCCCTGGTCCAGAGAATTCCCAGCCTGACAGGGTGCAGGCTGCATCTGAAGTGGACCCAATGCTACACTCTGCAGTACCTGCAGCAGTCCCCCCGGAGGTCCCCACAGGCACCAGCTTCCCCCCAGCCCCCTGTCCTGAGGGAGTAAGAAGATCCACGCGTGAGACTGCTGGTAAACACTCTAACCCTCATCATTTGCCAGTGGCAGTAGGAACTGCGGTGAATGGGGCTGCAGCTTTCCAAATGCTTGGTGCTAGCACTTCCTCTCCAGCTCCTTTTCAACCCTGGTCTTGACAAATTGTCGGGCCGCCAATTTAAAAAGCCTGGGGTAGAATGTGACCGGTAGAAAATGTCCCTCCTGGGCCACCAGAGTTGGGTAGCAGTCAGCTCCTCCTACCAATCAGCCAGAAATTGGTATAAGGTGTCACTATGCTTCCTTTCTGGTTAGGAGTTGACTGCTGCACATGCTGCCGTAAGTTGTCTTCTGTTTATTTTTATGTTTATGTGCTTTGTATGTGTTTTTAGATTTATTTTTGTCATATGTTAGGTTTTGTTCAGTGGCTTCCCTCATGCCCACACAGGTGGATCCCCGGAGAGGATTGTTCCACAGGAGGTAAAAGGACAATTCCTTTTGTGTACAAATTGGTTTATTTGGCAGAGGTATTTATTTAACCTGTCTTCTTTTATTTTAGACAGACTGCCACTGCTGTTTTGTTTTTATAGTTGGGTTTCAATGTTTGCTTTTAATTGTTTCATTTTACTCAATTTTATTGATTAGGCTTTCGTGTCCTTTTATACTCTTTGATTTTATTCTAGGCTTGTATTTTCCCCCAAGACAATAAGCAGTACTGTTGCAGCAGTCCTGCTAGCTTTTAACGTGTTTTTAATTGTTCTTTCTATTGCATGAGAGCTGCGGGGCCGGTGACGGGGATTTGCTTTGGACGGTGGAGCCATCGGTGGTCGGGGTCCCTCACTTCAGCTCCACACTCCCCTTAATTTGTGTGTGTAGTGGTTTTTTACACAGCCTTCACGTTTTACACTTTACCCCTTGTCTTTTTGGTTGTTTGCTGTGTGAGTGTGAGTGTTGGGCATGGAGCTTGGTGAGTGTTCCGGCCTCGATTGGCTCCCTAATTACAGTCATCCCGGCCGTCCTGCAGGGCTCATGTAGACCTGAGAGGTCTGATAGGTCTTTTGGCATTCTTGTTCTTTTTACTCTTTTAATAAAGTTTTTATAGTCTTGGGGGAAGAACTTTGTCTCTGCCCGTTATTGGACCGTCGCTTGTGCAATTTTTTTAAATATCACTGGCCTGTTCACCAACTTAAACAAATCTTGTAATTTGGTTATTTACTGTTCCTGAACAGTCTGAGTTCAGTACGAACCAGCGGTCACACGTACGTCTAAACGTAGTCTGTTGGACTCACGGTAAAATTACGGAGGGAAATGGCTTGAATAATAGTTTATCAAAATATTTTATTAGATTCAATCCAGCGGAGGACAAGCGCACATGTCAACAGCTGAGAACGAAGTTTAAAAACATCGTTCACACAGGTCAGACTTCTGCATCATCTCATTAGGGATTCTCCTCTTCCTCATTATAACATAATGACATTGTACAGTAAATAATAAATGGACTTTCGGCTTTTCAGTTGTTTTATCACAAACAGAATGCTCTTGTCACACACATAAATGTGCTTTCATCAAAAGGCATTCCATGTTTAATTTTCTGTGTCTTTTAGTCAAACAACACATAATTGACAAAAAGAAAAAGAAATTAACAGGAAATTGAAGAAAATAAAGGTGGTGAAATATTTTCTGTTTTCTGATTGTTCCTATTGCTTAACATTCTGCTGCAATACAGAGTGACATTTAGCCTCCACTGAAGGATCAACACTTTCTCAAGCTGGACAGTCCGTCACATCCACTGTATAGATAGACGCTCAGTGAACACTAGCGGTTCTTTCTGTGGAATTCATATACAACTGTATGTTTTGATGTCCTCCTCATGTATTTCCAGCTATTTGTTAAAGAAGTTTATCCAATTCACTTTCTATGAAATACAGACAACAGATATCAATGGTTTCTTTGGACCTCCAGATTAGGAGGGCAGATTTGAACATACAAATACAAAGTTAGAAGTGGGTGTTGTTCACAAGTGAATCATGTTGAATATTAGAATGTTCACCACTGAAACGATCTAAGAAATAACTTTGTATTTGTAAGTAATAAAGATGACCAAATGAAATGTATATTGTATGTTTTTATTGCCCGCTGTGGTGATGGTGACTTGGACAGACTCTGAAATGATTCTGGCAGATGGTGTCACTGCTCTTGTCACCCTGGATAGCTGGCAGGGGGACGGGGTCATCATCGGGGTGTTAAGTTTGTGGGGTAGGGTGTTGTTCTCCTCTGATAGTGGCAATACTATGAAGAACAGAACTGCATCACAGGTCCTCTCAGGAATCATCCTAAGGTGTTATAGACACTGGAAATGACCTTTCAGCAGCCTATGGTCATCACCACCCGGGCTCTCGTCCTGCAGTGAACCTATTTGAAGTTCTGTTGGAGGCCTGGGTTAGTAAGGGGTCAGCAGCCTCGGTTGGCATGGGTAACCCCTGTCCCCTAGAAAACAACCATCAGACTCTCCTGTGATGGAAAGTAGATTCATTAGAGTGGATTAAACGTTGGAGACAAGTGAATTATTGTGCAAATCTTTAGTTACTGCATTAGTCTGTTGCTCAGGTGAGACTCATCATACACATGTGAGTCAGGAACCGATCAGGACCACTCCATCTCCACATCAGTATGCTATGCTTGCTCTGGAGGGTTCTGTTGGGTGTCTGTCTGTTAACGCTCTTTGAAATGTCTGCTGATGTGATTAGGCGCTATACAAATAAAGGTGGAAAATGTAGTTTGCAGCATCACATATGATCTGGACAGATGTTAGTTTATCTATGATGCATTCTTTAACGTGTAGAAACAGTAGTCAATGTACTTGTACCTGCATATATTTGCTGTGAATGGACATCCTCTTCACATCATCACCTTCATTATGCGAGGGAGCCTTAATGGGAATGTGGGTACCATTTATGGCAGCAAATTTCATTGGGACATCTGAAAGAAATTAATGTCTGGGATTGCAGCACAATATCATTAAGAGAACATACTTTCAAATTAATTTGTCAGATTTTTACATCATTCACCTGCAATCCTGTGGAACTCCTCCTTGATGATTCTGACGGTTTTCTCTCCAGGGAAATAGAAAAACTGGGGTGAAGGTTTAAAGGCGAGGAGCACTGAGCATCTCCCACATTATATAGGAAAATTACCGTTTGCAAATAAAAAATGAAAAACTGAACGGAGCGCTACACGCAGTGCTGCTGCAGATGTGACGATGGATGTGTGTGTGTATGTGTACCGATCAGTATGATCGATACCGACCATAAAGAGAACTGTCTGGATATGACGGGACATCTGAACGCGATACAAAAATATTTAATTCTCTGTGAATGAATGCGGAAACTCCATTAAGGGGAACATGTCAAAAGGACATGACATGTGTGCCTCTAAAATACCTCTAAAATACGGAGTTATTTATAAAACCATACGTCGGTCAAACTCTCCGTCTCACAGAACCAGGAAATGAAGCCGCGCGAGCGGCGGTGAAAGGGGGCGGAGTCAAAAGAAACCCTGGGTTTGTGGAATAAAACCTGCTCCCGACCAGGTTATGTTCAGAGAGTCTGTTACTGCGGTAACAAACCCAGAGGTTCACTTTACCTCGCTACGTGAAACAGGCCAGGGTTACTGCTCTAACTCTGGGTAAATTTACCTCCCTTTGTGAAACCGAAGACCCTGGTTTTGTCTGATTTCAGGGTTAACCTACTCTGGGTTTCCAAGGCACCTGCTTTGTGACACGACCCCTCCTCCAGACCAGGCTAGCTTCAGAGTCTGTTACTGTGGTAACAAACCTAGAAGTTTACCTCGTGACACTGGCTAGGTTTACCCCTCCGACTCTGGGTTAAGTTACCTCCCTGTGTGAAACCGGAAACCGTGGTTTTCCCTAATTTCAGGGTTAACTTACCCTGAAATCATATAGAGAATTCCCCTATTATATAGAGAATTCCTGAGTTTGGATACAGATGAGACCATGGTGTCCTACGACGTCACCTCCCTGTTCACATGTGTCCCCACAACGGAGGCTGTGGAAGCGGTGAGACAACGGCTTTCACAGGACACCACCCTCAGCGACAGGACAAACCTCAACCCCGACCAGATCTACAAACTTTTGGACCTCTGCCTCAACACAACCTACTTCCAGTACAGAGGGAACTTCTATAGGCAGAAACATGGATGTGCCATGGGCTCGCTGGTGTCTCCTATCGTGGCCAATTTGTACATGGAAGAGGTGGAACACAAGGCCCTTACCACGTTCAACGGAACACCACCAAGCCACTGGTTCCGGTATGTGGACGACACATGGGTTAAGTTAAAAATCCACGAGGTGCAACCTTTCACCGAACACATCAACTCGGTGGACAGCAACATCAAGTTCACCAGAGAGGATGTAAAGGACATCAGTTTGCCCTTTTTGGATTGTGAGGTCAGCATAAAAGATGACAGAAGTCTGTCTGTTGGGGTATATAGGAAACCAACACACACGGACCAATACCTGCTTTTTGACTCTCACCACCCACTGGAGCACAAGCCGGGCGTCATCAGGACCCTGCAAGACAGGGCTGATAAGCTACCAACCAGTGCCCAAGACCAGGTGAAAGAACACCAACACCTGAAAGGGGCACTGAAAACGTGTGGATATCCTGACTGGACCTTTGTGAAAGCTCACACAAGATCCAGAAAGGAGAACAACCCAGTGAGGGCGGAAGAGAGCAAGCGCAATGGTATAGTGATCCCGTATATGTCTGGAGTGTCTGAAAAGCTGAGGAGGATCTTTAACAAACACAAGGTCCCTGTGTATTTCAAGCCGGGCAACACCCTCAGACAAAGACTGGTCCACCCAAAAGACCCCACACCACACAGTCAGAAGAGCAATCTGGTGTATGCAGTAAAATGCAGCGAGGAATGCTCAGATGTCTACATAGGGGAAACCAAGCAACCACTACACAGACGCATGGCTCAACACAGAAGAGCCAACACATCAGGACAGGACTCGGCAGTCTTCCTTCACCTCAAGGAAGAGGGTCACTCACTTCAGGACACCGATGTTCAGATCTTGGACAGGGAAGATAAATGGTTTGAGAGAGGAGTGAAAGAGGCCATCCACGTCAAAGTGGAGAAGCCATCTCTGAATAGAGGGGGTGGTCTGCGACATCACCTTTCTCCCATTTATAATCATGTCTTTTCGACACTCCCAAAAAGATTGTCACAGCAGATTGACCCAGGTGATGTGTCTCATGCTAATGACCCTCATTAGCATACAAAGATGTAACTCACATCCCAATGACCCCCTTCGGACCCCCATCAACAATCGTTGAGGAGCCAGACGGGTTTTGGCGACGTTCGTTGGAATGTGAATAGCACTGACCACACCCCACAAGGTTTATAAGCTGGGACTTTATCAGCCTCTCTCTGAACTGAAGAAGTCTCTTGGATGAGAGACGAAACGTCTTCAAGAACTTTCTTAAACGTCCAGTGCATCGACTCAACAGCTTTTGGATAACCATGACCTGGATGACTGAGAACCTACACAGACAGTTAACTTACCCTGGTTTTCCACTAAACCGGCTTTGTAAAACGGACCCAGTGTTTCTAAAAGGATCATGTTAGTGGCAGTTTGATGACAATCACCATGAAGTAAGCACTGTCTTTGGCAATTTCAATGTGAAATGTGCAATATATAATGACTTAATTAACTAAAACGTAGCTATGAAAAAATATTTATTCGAATGAAGAGACAAAATACAACTGACAATGCAACCCATTATTTATTTAGGCAGCAGGGTGAAATGCAATTATCCACCAGAAACCAAATGAACAACTGTTGAAACTGGTGAGATGCAGGTATCTATGTTGTCATGTTGCAGATCCAAATGGAGATGGTTTCTGAGATGCAGCCATTGATGCACCACTTCATGATAATAAAAAGGGAGCTGAGTACATTTACCTTGGCCAAAAAGAATCAGGGATATTCAACACTTACAGCCAAGTGAGCCAATGTTCAGGAAGATGCAGGCCCTATTTCTATCTAAGGCCTTTTACGCCTATGTTCAAGGAGAGCCACAGAGTAGCTGGCTGGTTACATCTGCAGGGGCAGCACTCTATAAAATCTGTACTAAAGCCTTCCTCACCCCTCCACCAGGAGCTCCTTCCTAATTGCTGCAGAAAAATGGAACTAAAAGGGGCTTCAATAGAGTTTTGGTCTTAAATTTGAAAAATAGTAATTCTACGGCATAAATACCCAAATTTTTAAATGAAATATAGCAAATTTAGCAGACAGGCAAACAAGAACACATAACCTAGACAAACAGTGTGAAAAAGTGTGGTTGCGTTGATGCAGAGAGTTTTCACTGACCTATATGAAATTCCACTCAAAGTCTATGAGGTTCTTCAGAAGAATGGACACATGGGGATTAACTGTTTCAGACTTCTTCTGAACAACTTGTCCTGTCCTTTTGGAGACCATTTTGCCCTGGCTGGCCTTGCTACCTCTCTCTGGGTTGATCCCAATGAACCGCCTGAAAACACAGCAGTCTGAGATTAGAGGTTTGATCGAAATTAAGTCTACTACCATAGAGAGTAAGGCTGGATGACAAGAGCAAAATTAAATGTCAAAACATTTTTGACGGAATACTTCAATATCAGTGTTGTGATGCTGTTGTACAAATGGCCATTGGTGATTCCGTAAGATATTTGTATACATAATTTTTGATAGAAAATCATTAGTAATTTGAATATGATGGCTAGAGAAAAGTATTACAATGGCTGCAACAGTTTCATACGTTCAGAAAACTGCATGTCTTTACTGTAAAGCAAGCTTTTAAAACAGGAGAAAGCAGCAGTATTTACAGACATTTGGTGTATGTGCTTGGCTGAGGAGCCAATGGTGCAAAGCTACCATCTGTGGGATTATGACTGAATGCCTCTAAGTCAGAATCACGCTTAGACGTAACAATACCATAGCGCCGCGGAACTTTGGTTGGCCCCTAATAGCCGGCGGGCTTCGTCCAGCCGGTGAGTAGAGCCGTTTGTGACAGGGCCAGGGCATGGCCGGACGATGGCCGCCCCTCTCCTGACTCGCACCGCACGTTTGTGGAGAACCTGGTGCTAAATCACTCGCAGACGACCTGATTGGTTCATCTATGGTTTTGGGGTTTTGGCAGGGGTAATCATACACTGTAACTTTTTTGAGAACAATGACTTAGGCATTATTTGGTCTGTCCTCAGAGTGATGGATCCTTGTCAATTGGTGACCTCTGTCTGCTTCATCAGCAGGTGGTGACTCACTCTACTGGATGGATCAGCGTGCTTTTGACATAAATCTATTATTGTTACCCATCCATCCATTTTCATGTACCATCGCTGTGTCCGCCGTAGCGGGTCACGGGGAGCTGGAGCCTATTTTGTTATCCAATGTCCTGTGTCTTGTAAGCTGGCATAGGGCCTGAGGCGGGGGACACTCCGGGCACGACTCTAGTGCACCGAGGAGCCACATACAAAGACATACAAACACGCACACACACACTCACTGCTACGGGCAATTTGGGACGGGCCAATCAACCTGAAGCGCATGCTTTTGGAGGTGGGAGGAAGCTTGAGAACCCGGAGAGAACCCACGAGAACACGGGGAGAGCATGCGAACTCCACACAGAGCGGGACTCGAACCCGGACCCGCCGTGTTGTGAGGCGACAGCGCTAACCACTGCGCCACCGTGTTTATTGCTTCTGTTATTGTTATTATTATTATTGTGTTGTTAATCTGTACATGCGATATCTATTGCTTCGTCTGTCCGCATCTGGAAGAGGGGTCCCTCCTCTGTAGTCTTCCTGAGGTTTCTCCCATCCTTTTTTTTCCCTGTTAAAAGGGTTTTGGGGGGGAGTTGTTCCCTATCCTATATGAGGGTTGTACTGCTGGCAGTACACAAAGGTCAGAGGGATATCGTCCATGTGCAGATTGTAAAGCTTTTGAGACATTTTCTGTGAATCTGGGCTATATAAGAATAAACGAACTTGAAACTTGAAACAGTTTCTTATGAGTATGACAAAAGTGCTATATTGATATATCCTCCTCGTCACTGCGACGTAGGCTAGTGGTCGGGGATAAAGTAGGGAACAGCCAACAATTTAACATACTTTCTCTAACCTTTCATTAGTCTGCATTAGTTGGTGTTATTAGCCAGCAATCTCTCGTTGTCTGTGACGGTTGTCGGGAAACAGCTTTTATTACATCCTGTTTGCAATCATCTCTTGTCTCCACTAATTTCTATCCCATGTGCTAACACTGTGTGTTTTCCTCCAAAAAATCTCCAAGATCACGGGCCGGTCTCATTTTGTTTACGTTCAGCAGACTGAGAAAGCAGCTCCATGCTTAGAGAAGAAAAATGAACAGTTATGTCATGAAAAACAAGAGAGAAGAATAAGAGCGAAATATAGTACATTGTGACGAAGTTACAGAGAGTTAAAAAAAGTTCCAGCCCAAGGCGATTGATAACGGTAGCATATGCGTTCATGCGGTGCATGTAAACAAAACACAAGTGAACGCGAGGCGGGGGTGGAGGTGTTAATAGATGCAGTTCAGAGGGGGGTGGTGATTGAGAAAGCCACGCCCATTAACACGGAGCATTTCAGAACAAAAGTGATTTTAACAATATTCAATGAAAGATATTGAGGACCACGGATCATTTTGGGGCAAGACATTTCAAATGCAGTCTAGCTGAATGACATGAACTAAATAAAGCATAATATGGGACACTCCAAATTCAAACTGAACTTTTACTCCGAAGTTTACTTTGACAAATTCTCAGAGTTTAAAAGAAATCTCACCTGTGTGTGCGTGTTTGTGTGTGTCAGTCCTGTTATTTCACTGACCATTTGAGAAATGGTTCCCACTTATTCAGCAACGGACACATTTTCACACCAGGAATGGCTCGATAAACAGGCTCTTTCTCTTTCTGTCACACGGACATTAGAGCAACACCTATGCATGAGTTCACACACAGTAGGAACTAAATGTCATTCATTTACTACCTGTAGCTGAAGTCTTCTCCCGGCACATGGATACGACAGCGTGCTGTTATCCAATGTCCTGTGTCTTGTAAGTATCTGGGAGAGGACTATGCAGCAAATCATATGTCATTAAAAGTTATGAAATACATTTAGACAGTCAATTCTGACTTTCATGAAATAAGGACAAAAAAATTTGGATTCAGTACAGACGGTGATTTGTTGTTCTCTTTAAAGGAACAGCATGGATGTTTATATAAGATATTTGTATACTCAGAATACACATACACACACACACACACACACACACAAAAAACTTGTGGCTTATACAGGTCCTTCTCAAAAAATTAGCATATTGTGATAAAGTTCATTATTTTCCATAATGTAATGATAAAAATTAAACTTCCATATATTTTAGATTCAAAGTACACCAACTGAAATATTTCAGGTCTTTTATTGTTTTAATACTGATGATTTTGGCATACAGCTCATGAAAACCCAAAATTCCTATTTCAAAAAATTAGTATATCGTGAAAAGGTACTCTAAATGAGCTATTAACCTAATCATCTGAATCAACGAATTAACTCTAAACACCTGCAAAAGATTTAAAAACTCCCAGCCTGGTTCATTACTCAAAACCGCAATCATGGGTAAGACTGCCGACCTGACTGCTGTCCAGAAGGTTATCACTGACACCCTCAAGCAGAGGGTAAGACACAGAAAGAAATTTCTGAGCGAATAGGCTGTTCCCAGAGTGCTGTATCAAGGCACCTCAGTGGGAAGTTTGTGGGAAGGAAAAAGTGTGTCAGAAAATGCTACACAACCAGAAGAGGTGACTGGACCCTGAGAAAGATTGTGGAGAAGGGCCGATTCCAGACCCTGGGGAACCTGCAGAAGCAGTGGACTGAGTCTGGAGTAGAAACATCCACAGCACAGGCATGTGCAGGAAATGGGCTGCAGGTGCTGCATTCCCCAAGTCAAGCCACTTTTGAATCAGAAACCGGCAGAAGCGCCTGACCTGGGCTACAGAGAAGCAGCACTGGACTGTTGCTCAGTCGTCCATAGTACTTTTTTCGGATGAAGGAAAATTTTGCATGTCATTCAGAAATCAAGGTGCCAGAGTCTGGAGGAAGACTGGGGAGAAGGACATGTCAAAATGCCTGAAGTCAAGTACTCACAGTCAGTGATGGTCTGGGGGGCCATGTCAGCTGCTGGTGTTGGTCTAGTGTGTTTTATCAAGGGCAGGGTCAATGCAGCTACCTATCAGAAGATTTTGGAGCACTTCATGCTTCCATCCGCTGAAAAGCTTTATGGAGATGAAGACTTCATTTTTCAGCACGACCTGGCACCTGCTCACAGTGCCAAAACCACTGGTAAATGGCTTACTGACCATGGTATTACTGTGCTCAATTGGTCTGCCAACTCTCCTGACCTGAACCCCATAGAGATTCTGTAAGGATATTGTGAAGAGGAAGTTGAGAGACACCAGACCCAACACCGTGGATGAGCTTAAGGCCACTATCGAAGCATCCTGGGCCGCCATAACACCTCAGCAGTGCCACAGGCTGATTGCCTCCATGCCACGCCACATTGAAGTAGTCATTTCTGCAAAAGAATTCCCAACCCAGTATTGAGTGCATAATTGAATATAATTATTTGAAGGGTGACTTTTTATGTATTAGAAACACTTTTTTTTATTGGTCGGATGAAATACGCTAATTTTTTTGAGATAGGGATTTTTGGTTTTTCTTTACTTTTTTGCCAAATTAATCAATATCAAAACAATAAAAGGCTTGAATTACTTCAGTTGTGTGTAATGAATCTAAAATATATGAGTCTAATGTTTATCAGTACATTACAGAAAACAATGAACTTTATCACAATATGCTAATTTTTTGAGAAGGACCTAAGCCCACATGTATTTGTGCAGCTCACCCTATGTGGCTTTTTCAGTTTTATTCCTTATTTTTCACAAACATTTCAATGTAGTGTTGAAAATGGTCATAAGATGATTAAAAGGGTCCTAGTATATTTTTTCAGGTCTCTAAATATACATAGTGGTCCTCCATAGCCCGACTAACTCCTAGAATCTGGTAAACAAATGCTTCCTGAATCAATAAATATTTGGAATTTTAGGAATTCAATGAGTTTTGACAGAATCAAAACAATCAGATTTTTCTAGAGTGCAAATTTGTTAAGTTACAAATTGTGCTCAGTGATTGGACAGAGTGATTGACAATATTGACTGGTTGACATGCCCAGGGTGTGGCCATCCCCAATGGGGAGTTCATTCAGGCTTCAGTAGCAGTGTGCGGTAATGTCCTTGCTCAGAACTACACACTGAAAGTTCCTCACAAATTGTTGAAGTCAGCTAGCATTTGGTTAACTAGTTAGCTCGGCTTCAGTCAAGTGTGTGTCCATCCGCTAAAGGCGAATCCTCATTGTCATACTGTAGCAAACACAGCTGTGTGTGTCCACACCGCTCATAAACAAACAGGCTCAGCCTTTATTTACAGCCTCTTCTTCTTTTTTTTTCCTTTCGGCTTTTCTCTTCAGGGGTCACCACAGTGAAACAATTACCTCCAGCTAAATCTGTTTTCTGCGTCCTCCTCTCTCACACCAACTACCTTCATGTCATCTTTCACCACATCCATAAACTTCCTCTTTGGTCTTCCTCTAGACCTCCTGCCTGGCAGTTCAAAACTCAGCATCCTTCTGCCAATATACAGTATTCACTATCTCTCTTCTGGACATGTCCAAACCATCTCAATTTGGCCTGTCTGACTTTATCTCCAAAACCTCTAACATATGCTGTCCCTCTGTACTCATTCTTGATCCCATCCATCCTGGTCACTCCCAAAGAGAACCTTCATCTTTGCTACCTCCAGCTCTGTCTCCTGTCTTTTCCTCAGTGACACTGGGCCCGTTTCACAAACCGGTTTAGTGGAAAACCTGGGTAAGTTAACCCTGAAATCAGGGAAAACCAGGGTTTTCGGTTTCACAAAGGGAGGTAACTTAACCCAGGGTTAGAGCTGTAACCCTGGCCTGTTTCACGTAGCGAGGTAAACAGAACGTCTGGGTTTGTTACCGCAGTAGCAGACTCTCTGAACATAACCTGGTCGGTAGCAGGTTTCATTTCCTGGTTCCGTAGGACGGAGGGTTTTACCGACGTAAGGTTTTATAAATAACTTTGTATTTTAGAGGTATTTTAGAGGCGAACATGGCATGTTCGTTTGACATGGAGCCCCTTGATGGAGTTTCCGCATTCATTCACAGAGAATTAAATATTTTTGTATTGCGTTCAGATGTCCCGTCATATCCTGACAGTTGTCTTTATGATCGATACCGGTTCACTTCCCAATCGAACACACACACACACACACACACACACACACACACACACACACACACACACACACACACACACACACACACACACACACACACCATCCTCACGTCTGCAGCAGCACTGTGTGTAGCGCTCTGTTCAGTTTTTCATTTTGCAAGCGATAGTTTTTCTATACAATGTGGGAGATGCTCAGTGCGCCTCGCCTTTAAACTTTTACCCCGGTTTTTCTATTTCCCTGGAGAGAAAACCGTCAGAATCATCAAGGAGGAGTTCCACAGGACTGCAGGTGAATGATGTAGAAATCTGATAAATTCATTTGAAAGTATGCGCACGGAGGTCGCACCCCAAATGAGCAGCTTGTGGTGGGACGGCGCCTTGCTCAAGGGCGCCTCGGGAGTGGCTGGGAGGTGAGATTGACTACTGTTTCAACATGTTAAAGACTGTATCATACATGAACTAACATGTGTCCAGATCAGCAGACTGTAATGTGGTTAGTAACCTAAAGATTTGCGCAATAATTCACTTGTCTTCATTGTGTAATCCAGTCTAACGAATCCACTATATATTACAGGAGAGAGCCTATATGACACCTCAGGATAATTCCTGCTATCCAGGACAGCAGAGCAGTAACAGACACCATCTACCAGAATCATTTGAGAGTCACCATCACCACCATCATAGCGGGCAATAAAAACATACAATACACATTTCCTGTGGTCATCTTTATTTCTGACAAATACAAAGTGAGTTTTTGTATCATTACAATACTTAACATTCTAATAGTTGACATGATTCACCTGTGACCATTACCCACCTCTAACTTGTGCTCCAGTATCTCTATGTCCAGATCTGTACTCCTAATCTGGAGGTCCAAAAAACCATTTCTATTTTCTGTACTTTTTTAGAAAGTAAATTCTATAAACTTCTTCAGCAGATAGACAGGAATACATGAGGAGGACATTAAAACATAGTTGCATATGAATTCCACAGAATGAACCGCTGGTGGTCACTGAGCGTCTATTTCACTGTGATAGTCTGTGCATGCATCCCTTCTGCTACTGTCCATCCATGCTCTGTTAAAAAAGGATGAGAATTTGTTAATACTTCAGTAGAGGATAAATGTCACACTCTGTATTCCACTAGAATGTGAAGCAATGGGAAGAGAACAATCAGTGTCATAAAATATTAGACCACCTTTGTTTTCTTCAATTTCTTGTTAATTTCTTTTTCTTTTTATCAATTAATAACTCCTGTGTGTATCATGTGACTAAAACAGACAGAAAATAAAACTTGGAATACCTTAAAGCGGTTATAAGCAGTACAATGTCACAGCCACTGATGTAAGTTTGACCCACCTAGAATGTAGTCACATTTTTGTGTTGTTTTATTTATTTTATTTTGTGTTTTGAATTCATTTTGGGAGCTGTCACTTGTCAATGTGTCTGTAATCAATAAGAGTTTACCTGGGACAGTAGGGGGCAGTATAGGAGTGTTTTCACTTATCTTCCACTTGGGTAAGAAGAAGTTACCTGCAGACAGGAAGATCACCCCTCATTCTAAAGAGAGCAACCAGTCTGATAACAACAAAAACGTTCTGTGTGCTTCCTTCTCCTATTTAACAAGTTAGTGTTAGTGCACCAACTCACTAAATGATACATATAGGTTTACAATAACATTAAGTACACATTCTGATGGTGGAGCTTAACTTTAAAGTGTTTGCAAGAGATCATTTTTGTTTATAAGTGAATTCAGTGCAAAACACAGTAGTTTGGCTGAGTGAATAAATACAAAATGGCGACGTCCATATACAATGCTTTTTCAAGGACACTGACCCTAGTTTACACTCCCAAGGATCCCCCGTTTTGTATTTTATTGTGTATTGTATTTTGGTGACTTGTGTGTGTTTTATAAGATGTGTGACCCGCTATATTATTTTATTTGGACATGGTTATGAATAAATTCATCTCTCAGTATTAATAATTAAAGTTTTACAGTAAATACAGTAACTCAGAGGCGTTATTGCAAAAACTAAGAAAATAAGAAGAGTATAATTACTTAAAGGAGCATTGCAAAGTGCACTGATTTAAAGGTGGATATCCCTAACATGAATAAGACAATGATTGAAGGTCTATTACAGTACTTTATTGTGTGTTTTGAAGTGATGATACATAACCAGTGTACTATAAAAAAGAATATGGGTCAAACATGCAGTATTGTAATGGTCAATAATTCCAGTGATACAGTGATGGTTTTATTGATGTATTTGTTTACGTTGATGAAAAGAACATTGGAGATAAAGTAAAATACATTGAAATAATAATACCAGTAAAGAAAATAAATGGGAAATAAGAGATTTGATGGATTTGTGATGTTTGTGAATAAATTCTAAAGAGAGCAACCAGTCTGATAACAATAACGTTCTGTGTGCGTCTTTCTCCTGTCAACAGGACAACATTATCTGAATGTTTGTCCCGGCCACCTGGGACCTGCAACATAAGAACTAAAGCACTTTTGGCTGTTACTGTATCAAGGAAACACTGCAAACGAGCTACATGTCAGCTCTTGATTTCAGTTCTTAAATAATATGGGTATATGCAATGGTGTGAATATCCTTCTCAACTGTTTTTGTAACGTGCGTATGCCGATTTACTGTTTTACTTACACAACAATAAAATGCTTAAATATATTTCTTTATTGAACTGAAGCTGATATAGATGAGAGTGCATTTATGTAAAAGAGCATTATGTTGGCGATAAAACAACTGAACAGTCAAACGTCCACTTAATATTTACTGTACAATATCAAACATAATGAGGATGAGGAGGATCCCTGACGAGATGATGCAGAAGTCTGATCTGTGTAAACGATGTTTTTATACTTCATTCTCAGCTGCTGACATGCGCTTCTCCCCCCACTGGATTGCACCTAAATAAAATAAATTAATAAACTATTATTGAAGCCGTTTACCTACGTATTTTTACCGTGAGTGCAACGGACTACGTTTAAACTTACGCATCGACTTGAGCAGCAATTCACTCCCACGACATCTCGATCGTCTTTGCAGCTGCAACGCAGTTGTCTTTCTTCTGATAATGTCCTCAAAGTCTTCATATTCATAAATTAAAATTTGTACTCCGACTGCCGTAAAGCGTTGTGGTGCGCGTCTCGTCCATCGTCATGGTGAATCGTCGAATCGAGGCTCCATTGATGATGGCTTTTTATAGTGTTGTTGCATCTGCTAAACTGCGGGTCAATCTATCCTGGGCGGCAGTGGCTCAGCAGTAGAGCAGATGCCCTGCAGACAGATCACCCCAGCCATTGGTGGATCAAATCACGCTCCCGCCATGATGCCACCAGGAGTGTGAGCTGACAGTGGGAGTTGTCAGCTCACCTCCCAGCCACTGCCGAGGCGCCCTTGAGCAAGGCGCCGTCCCCCCTACAAGCTGCTCAATTTGGGGCGCATTCAGAAGCTGCTGCCTGTCACTCTGCCTCCCAATGTGTGTAGTTTGTTGTGTGTATTAACTGCATGCTTACAGGCCCCCTTGTGTGCAGTGTTCAGGGGGCCTGTATATACTGTTGAAAAAAAACTAACACAGATTGTATATACTACCTGAGTGACAATGTAATTTGCCCTTGTGGGATTAATAAAGTGTACTTCTTCTTCTTCTACTTAAACTACCCCTGAACAGCCTTTGTGAAACCGGAATCCCTGGGTTTTCCAAACTCAGGGTAAATCAACTCAGAACCACAGGTTTACCTCAGAGTATGTTAACCCTGCCTTTGTGAAACGGGCCCACTGTCTCTAGACCAAACAACATTGCTGGTCTCACCACAGTTTTGTACACCTTTCCATTCATTTTGGCTGAAAGTTTTCTATCAAACATCACACCTGACACTTTTCTCCACCCGTTCCATCCTGCATGTACATGCTTCTTCACCGCTTTTCCACACTCTCCATTGCCCTGGACTGTTGACCCTAAGTACTTAAAATCCTTCACCTTCTTGATCTCTTCTCCCTGTAACCTCTCTCTTCCACTTGGGTCCCTCTCATTCACACACGTACTCTGTCTTCTGTCTCACTGCGGCTGTCATTCCTCACCTTTCCAGGACAACTCTCCACCCCTCTAGCATCTTCTCCACCTGCTCCCTGCTATCACTGCAGATCACAATGTCATCTGCAAACATCATAGTCCATGGAGATTCCTGTCTAACCTCATCTGTCAGCCTGTCCATCACCATATCAAACAAGAATGGGCTCAGAGCTGATCCCTGATGCAGTCCCACCTCCACCTTGAACTCCTCTGTCACACCTACAGCACACCTCACCACTGTCTTACAGTCCTCATACATGTCCTGCATTGCTCTAACATACTTCTCTACCACTCCAGACTTCCTCATACATTACCACAGTTCCTCTCTGGGCACCCTGTCATAAGCTTTCTCCAGATCTACAAAAACACAATGCAGTTGTCTTTGGCCTTCTCTGTACTTCTCTGTAAACATCCTCAAAGCAAATACTGCATCTGTAGTACTCTTTTTTTTGCATGAAACCATACTGCTGCTCACAGCTGCTCACTTCTGCCCTTAGTCTAGCTTCAACTAATCTTTCCCATAACTTCATTGTATGACTCATCAGCTTTAGTCCTCTGTAGTTGCCACAACTCTGCACATCTCCGTTGTTCTTAGAAATGGGCACCAGCACACTTCTCTTCCATTCCTCAGGCATCTTCTCACTATCTAAGATCCTGTTGAACAACCCAGTCAGAAACTCTGCCACCTCTCCTAGACACTTCCATACCTCCACAGATATATCATCAGGACCGAGTGCCTATCCACTCTTCATCCTCTTCAATGTCCTCCTCACTTGATCCTGACTAATCTTTGCTAGTGTGGTGTTCTGTTATTGGACTTCTGTGCTAGTCACAGTTTTTCCATAACAAACACCTTGTCCAACCACAGGGATGTCCTGTGCAGGCACTTATGGAAATCCTCGTTCTTATGGACATACCTCGTTTACCGAGGTAAACTCTAACATATGACGGAGGTCGATTATCGACTTTTTTGTCGTATCATCAGACGTCTGACCGTATGTTGGACACTCGGATGATGAGAGGGGCAGAGCTGTCAACCGATCACCACCTGGTTGTGAGCTGGATCCGCTGGCAGAGCAGGGAGCCGGACAGACTCTGCAGGCCCAAACGTGTTTTGAAAGTACAACAGAAGTTGTTTTGCAGCCAAAACAGCAATTATTTAATTGATTCTCAGTTCATCAATACAGATCAATTGGGAAACAGCCGTTGGACTCATCTCTCATGACCCTTTTATAGTCACAGGTTCACGTTCGTGTGTACGTGTGTGGGTGTGCATGTCTTTTCTTTGGAAAACAGGAAGCATTGGATTTCCAGGCAAACATCCAGATCTTCATCACCGCCCTAAAGTCACCATGACCCCCTTCCCGTCGTCCCGGTTTTATACTATTGGGTTCTTCGCTGCCAAACATGAAAATCTTTTTCCTCCTGATTTGAACCATCCATTATTTTGCTTCCACAGAGTCTGTTGGGAACATCTGGCAGAACCCTCTGTCAGTGAGGTCTTCAACTCCCACCTCCGGGAGAACTTCTCTCAGATCCCACAGTAGGCTGGGGACATTAAGTCAGAGTGGACCATGTTCTCAACCTCCATTGTCGAAGCGGCTGCTTGGAGCTGTGGCCGCAAGGTCTCTGTTGTCTGTCGCGGCGGTAACTCCCAAACCCGGTGATGGACACTGAAAGTAAGGGATGCCGTCAAGCTGAAGAAGAAAACCCAAGGCCTGAAGCTGAAGAAAATTGTTGAATTTTATGACTCTGGAGTCAGCTGAAATTTACAGTCAGGCTAGGCATACTGCAGCTCGAGTAGTCATGGAGGCAAAAATCTAGGTCTGGGTGTTCGGGGGGGCCATGGAGTAAAACTGTCGGTCAGCCTTGAAGAAATTCTGGCAAACCATTTGGCGCCTCAGGAGGGGAAAGCGGTGCACAGCCAACACTTTACAGTAGAGGCGGAGAGCTGCTTACCTCGACTGAGGATATTGTCGGGTGGTGGAAAGAATACTTCGAGGATCTCCTCAATCCCACTACCATGTCTTACACAGAGTAAGCAGAGGATGAGGTCTCAGAGGTGGACTCGTCCATCACCCAAGCTGAAGTCACCGAGGTGGTTGCCAAACTCCTTGGTGGCAAAGCACCAGGGGTGGATGAGATTTGTCCTGAGTACCTCAAGTCTCTGGATGTGCAGGGACTGTCATGGTTGACACGTCTCTGTAACATTGCATGGCAGTCGGGGACAGTTCCTCTGGATTGGCAGACCGGGGCAGTGGTCCCTCTTTTCAAAAAGGAGGAGTGGAAGGTGTGTTTCAACTATAGGAGGATCACACTCCTCAGCCTCCTGGGGAAAGTCTATTACAGGGTACTGGAGAGGAGAATTAGACCTAAAGTCGAACTGCATTAGGAGGAACAATGCGGTTTTTGTCACGGTTGCAGAACACTGGACCAGCTTTATACTCTCCACCGAGTGCTCAAGGGTTCCTGGGAGTTTGCCCAACCAGTTCACATGTGTTTTGTGGATCTCGAGAAGACATTCGATCGTGTCCCTCATGGAATCTTGTGGGGAGTGCTTCGGGAGTATGGGATTCGGGGCCCTTTGCTGAGGGCTGTCCAGTCCCTGTATGACTGAAGCCAGAGCTTGGTTTGCATTGCCAGCAGTAAGTCACACCTGTTCCAGTTGCATGTTGGACTCCGGCAGGGCTGCCCTCTGTCACCGGTTCTGTTCATAATCGTTATGGACAGAATTTCTAGGCGCAGCCAGGATCCGGAGGGAGTCCGGTTTGGGGACCAAAGGATTTCATCTCTGCTTTTTGCAGATGAGGTTGTCCTGTTGGCCTCACAAAACCTGGACCTTCAGCATGCACTAGGACAGTTTGCAGCAGAGTGTGACGTGAGTGGGATGAGGATCAGCACCTCTCGACTGGAAAAGGGTGGTGTGCCTTCTTCAGGTCGGCGGAGAGTCCCACGTGGAGGAGTTTAAGTATCTTGGGGTCTTGTTCATGAGTGAGGGAAGGATGGAACGTGAGATTGACAGATGGATCAGTGCAGCTTCCAAAGTGATGCGGTCGCTGTATAGGTCTGTCGTGGTGAAGAAGGAGCTGAGTCGCTCTCGATTTAACGGTCAATCTACGCTCTTACTCTCACCTATGATCATGAGCTTTGGGTCATGACCGAAAGGACAAGATCCGGGATACAAGCAGCTGAAATGAGTTTCCTCTGTAGAGTGGTTGGGCGCACCCTTAGAGATAGGGTGAGGAGCTCAGTCACCAGGGAGAAGCTCAGAGTAGAGCCGCTGCTCCTCTGCCTTAAGTGGAATCAGCTGGGGTAGCTCGGGCATCTGTTCTTGATGCTTCCTGGGCGCCTCCCTGGGGAGGTGTTCTGGGCATGTCATACTGGGAGACCTCAAGGAAGACCTAGGACACGCTGGAGGGACTATGTCTCTCGGCGGAACCCAAAAGCAAGACAGACAAGCAGGCGGGTTGAGAGTCTCAGAACATTTAAGAAACAGGATTTGGGTACCTGGTAAATCAGTCCCACAGGCAGACAAATCAGATGAGAAGGCAAAAAGGCAGGATCCAGAGATCAAGAAGAATCAGATGCAGAAGTCAAAACTAAGGCAGGTAACAAAGACTAAGCCTGACTACCAGTGTCTCTGTTGGAGAGTGTGTAGCTTTATCTCCAGTTGAGGGTTTACTTCATAATCTGTTAAATAACTGCATAATGCCAAATTACATAACCCTTTCTTTTGAAATAGCATTAACCCTGTTAGCTACACATGCTAAAGCATGTAGCATACACAACATGGTTTGATCTTTTCCTTTCTATTTTTCTCTTGTGTTGTTGGTTTTAGACCATGTTTAAAATAAATTGAATGGAGTATCGCTGCTGCATTTCAGCTAGTTCATTAGCTGTGATTGATTCTCCAGGCTTGAGAGAATGCTCAAACTCAGTTATTAAAAATTAAATTTGTTCCACTGAGCTAATATTCTATCATCACTGTGTTGCTGACTGTTAGCTGAGGTACAAATCAGGATAGAAACTCCAAAATCAACCCTTGAAATTAATTCTCAAAAGCTCTTGGACAAGAAAAGCACATTCATCATTGCTCTACTTGTGTGTGTGTGTGTGTGTGTGTGTGTGTGTGTGTGTGTATACAGTGGTACCTCTACTTACGAACGTCTCTTCAGACAAAATTTTCAAGTTACGAAATGCCTCAACAGGAAAATATTGCTTCTTGTTACGAAGGACATTTCAGGATATGAAAGGTAAAAGTACAGCATGGGCTGCTATTTGCAGCTCCCAAGTTCCCTGAACGCAAAATTGTTATAGCTGCTCTGCCATTGGCTATTACCTAGCATCTTCCTGGCATCACATTGGCTAAGAGGGACCTCTATATGTAGCTAGATAGGTGTCTCTGTAGTGTCCTTGTCATTCAGCCCTCGACTCATGACGTGTTCTGATAGTTTTTGTAAATATATTAACTTTTAGAGTAATCATTATGGACCCTAAGAAAGTGATGGAGAAAAGAAAAGAAGAAAAGAGTTTTTTTGTCCATACAAACAAAGCAAGAGATAATAGAAAAGCATGAAAAAGGGATGCTTTTGGTTGATCTCGCCAAAGACTATGGCCATAATGCATCTACAATTGCCACGTTATTAAAATAAAAGGAAGCCATAAAAGCTGTAACTCCTTCCAAAGTCGGTGAAAGAACACCGGGAGTTTAAGGCATTGCGTCAGTGGTTCGAGAAGTTCAAAAGTAGGATTGGAATTCACTCTGTTGTTCGGCATGGTGAGGCAAGTAGCGCATGAACCAAAGAGGGCACAAAACAATGAGGACAGCAGTTAAAAGGTAAATGACCATTATTTTTATTCTTTACTCTATTCTTTGTTTTTTACATTATGCACAACTCTCATTTATTGTGTAGTAATCTAATTGTAACATGTATTTGTTACATGTTTTGATGCATTTTATGCTTTATAAAACATTTATGTCTGAATTTTGTTGGGCTTGGAACGGATGAGGGCATTTGTATGGAAAACGTGTCTCTACTTCCAAAATTTTCTACTTAAGATATTTCTTCCAGAACAAATTAATTTCATAAAAAGAGGTACCACTGTATTAATCAGGTTGCTAATTTAATGGCAAATGCAACACTCTGACCTGTAGAACTGACTTTAACATCGGTGCCGCACGACCGTGAACCTCACCTCATATCAGACGTTATCATTTCTGAGCCCTTCCCTCAGTGAAGCAAGCCTCGATACGCACTTCTAATTGTCACATCACTATCTCCAGGGTTTTGCTTCCCTAACCAGCAGCAACCAGTCCTGAATTGGATACCGAGCGGAGGCAGCGGGGGATAGCCGCCATGGCATGGCTGTTGGCCTACATCGGAATTCCATCTCCAGTTTATATGCCAGTCCCTGAACCTGTTCCTGCACCAATCCCAAGTGCGTGCTTTCAGTCCTGCTCCCGAGTCCGACCCCAGTCTGCTTCTGAGTCTGCACCCAATCCTTCCTCTGAGTCTGCACCCCAGTCAGTCTGGGGCCTCCAGCCTGCTCCTAAGCCCGAACCCCAGCCGCTTCCCGCACCTGGATCCCAGCCGGTTCCTGAACCTGTTCCCAACCCTGGGTCTGGACTCGGACCTCTTCCTGACCCTGGGCCTGAACTCCGTTTGGTCCTGGGGTCCAAACCTGACCCTCCCCTGGGACCGTTCTTGGGATCTCAGGGGCCGTCCCTTGGGGGGGGTACTGTCATGGTTCAGTGTCAGTGATCTGCTGTGATGGGGTGTGGCAGGAGGAGAGGTGAACTTGTGGGAGGAGCCTCGTCTCCACACCTGTACCCAATTGGGTTGATTTTCTCGTGTTGCCATGATTTCACTTTGATTAGAACATGGATGATAACCTTTCCAACGGTGTCCTGCATTTGGGTCCCAACCTTGCATGTTGTGACAAACCATGTTTCCAGCAAGAGCTTTTATCCCCACCGTAGGGAAATAGGATTAGTGTACATACAGTATACTAACACACACACACACACACAAATACACACACACAAACACACACACAATAAGCCTTGGACAGTTTACAACTCTGTTGTTAGTATACAGGAGCTGCCATTTCACCTTTTGACATTACAATCTTATATATGTGGCATTTCTTCATTTTCCCCTGCTGTGCTCTGGTCCTTCTTATAATTGAAATGCAATGCTCCCAAAAGAGCAACAGCACATGATGCAACAGTGTGTAGGTGTGACCCTGAGCAGGAACTGCTGATTACCTCGGAGGCTGCAGAGCATTTGCACATCATAGATAGCAAATAATTCTTGTGATAGCTGCTTTTAAGTGTATATACAGCAGACCGAGACAGCAGGAGCGATCACATGAGGAAAGCAGGCATGGGTTCTTTGACTCATTGGGCAATTTGGGTGGCAAAGGGGTGAAAGTTTCCTCTGAAAATGTCTTACTGAAGTGCCATTGAGCAACATGCTTCATTGTGAAACGCTCCACTTGAGGGGCTGGAAGCAGTATATTCAATTGCCATTCTAGTTTAAAACTTCTTTCCCCAACTATCTTGTAATTTAGCTATTCAGAATTGTTTTATCAGAGAAAAACTTATTGCAATGAATGGTGTCTTTGTCTCAGATAGAGAGCCTCACTAAGTCATCTTTGAATTAACTATATTTAAAATGGCTCAGTCACAAATATGCAGTATTATATATTTTTGATCTATAGTACACAATGTAAAGGCTGGGAAACATTTCCATCCTTTCCTTTGCGTGCCATAGCGTTTCAGTGTCAACCCTGGTCTGAGACTAGACGACAGGAACCCACTCAGCTATATCGGTCACCGTGGCGGATTGTTTCTTCTCCATTTCTTTTCTCCAATGAAGTCAAAATTAATGGGGAGGTGGCCTGAAAGGGAGGCATGTGATTTTTGCTGAGGGAGACAAATTCAGTGTGTCCAGGCTGGTGTGTTGACCCATTCATTGCCTGATCAACCCCCCACCCCACCCCCCATAAAAAAATTTATAAAAAAATCCAAAAGCCCTTTAAAATCAACAGAAAATTAATTGGACAGAAATCAAATATGAACGTTGGATGGATGATCAAAATACATGGAGAGAATGCAAACATTACCAATCAATCCAGTTTTATTGATATAGTGCTTAATCATGGCAACAGTCATTTTAAAGTGCTTTAACAGAGAGAAAAACCCAACTGAACCCTCCAGAGCAAGCGTAGGTGACAGTGGTGGGGAAAAACTCCCTCGTTGAGAAAGAAACTTCGGGCAGGACCCACACTTTTTTGGACGGCCATTCACCTTGACTGGTTGGGTGGAAAAGAAATAAAAGGAAAATAAAAAGTAAGACAAGAACAGAGTAAGAGAAAGAGAGACAGAGAGAGAGTGGCAGATAAGCCAGATATAGTCAGTGTCTTTATGGTTATAGTTAAGATGATTTGATGCAGGCGCTGAATTGGGGACGAGAAAGTCAGGCTGTGTTCACCGACTCCTGGGTTGTTGCCTTCAATACATGTTCCCCATCATGTAGTTGGTAAATTCACGGCACAATTACAGCTGCATAAATGGCTGTATGCTAGCACGGAGGAAGAAAAGAAGCATGACCCCAGCCGATGGATAGATGGTGGGCTTGGAGTAGCAGGTCCACAGCGGATGGATAGATGAGGGGTGATATTGGTGGGCTTGGAGAAGAAGGTCCACAGTAGGTGGCCGGATGAGGGGTGGAACAGTATGGTGGCATGGAGAAAGAAAGGCAGCAGGACCCCAGCCGATGGTTTGGTGAGGGGTGATACTGGTGGGATGGGAAGAGCAAGTCCACAGCGAATGGGCGGATGAGGGGTGAACCTGAGAAAACCTGTAAGGACATAGAGCACAGAGACACCAGGGAAGAAGTGAGTTATTAAGGTGTGATTAGAGACTAGGAGAATGAGTAACAGAGATGGTCAGAGAGAAGAAGGAGAGAAGAGCTCAGTGAGTCTTGATGTTGAGGCTCCAGCAGTGTAGGTTTATAAGAAAAAAACTTAGGGTGTCTGCCTCCTGAACTGAGGGAGGGAGGTGGTTCCACAATAGAGGGGCTTGATAGCTAAAGGCTCTAGCCCGTGTCCTACTTTTGTATATTCTAGGAACCACCAGTATGCCAGTATGTTGAGAGTGTAATGCTCTAGATGGATTATATGGAACTAAAAGTTCCTTCAGATAGGTCGGTGCCTGGCCCTGAAGGGCCAGGCACCGTGAGGAGGAGTATTTTAAAATATATCCTAGCTTTCACAGGAAGCCAGTGCAGAGAAGCCATCACAGGAGAAATAATAATAATAAATCTTTATTGTCCACCAGGGTGGAAATTCATCTTTGGCTCACCAGACTTACAGACAAGACATTTGAGACACAATACAGCAGTGAGGATCACACCATAGAAAGATAAGACAACAGCACTAAGAAGAGATAGTCCAACATTAAAAAACCTGCTTCATCATCATCATTATCATCATCATCATCATCACTATCATTACCACCATGACCATCACCACCACCATCATGCAGTAGGTCATTCTGTCAAATTAAGAATGTTGACTGCTCTGGGGACAAAAGACTTCTTATAAATATTTTTGGTCGCTAAGGGAACTCTGTAGCGCCTACCAGAGCACAGAAGCAAAAACTCTCTGGAGAGAGGATGGGAGCTATCGGCTGTGATGCTCAGAGCTTTCTTCCTCACCCTCTCCTTGTACAATAGGCTCAAGGCCTTTTGGGGCTTGCCAATGATTTTGCTAGCCATTGACACAATCCTAGACAATTTGTTCAGGAATTTACAGTTTAAGTGACCAAACCAGGCAGAAAGATGAAATGTCAAAACACTCTCAATCATGGTCTTGTACACAAGTTCTAAGACCTGCTGACTAACACTGAAGCTATTCAGCTTTCTGAGTAGACAAAGTCGCTGGGAACATTTCTTGTAAACATACTCTGTGTTACCAGAGAAGCTCATCTGGGAGTCTAGAACTGTGCCTAGGTATTTGAAGTCCTCCACAGATCGAGACTGGCAGGATAGTAATATCTGGTTTAAGAATGATTAATTCCTTTGTCTTGCCTACTTTGTTTGTCTCGGGTACTGGTCCTGGTCAGAACACGGGCAGCAGCATTCTGGATTTTTTCAGGCTTTTTGGGGCAGCCTGAAAAAAGTGAGTTACAGTAATCTAGTCTGGAAGAGATGAAAGCATGGATTAATTTCTCTGCATTATTCTGTTTTAAAATATGCCTGATTTTAGGAATATTTCGGAGATAGAGAAAGGCCACTCTAGAAACATGTTTTATGTGTGTGTTAAATGATAGATCCTGATCAAAGATGACACGTAAATTCCTTGCAGTGGTTTTGGCCTCAAAAGTGATTTCATCCAAGGCTATTACGTCACTGGGCACTACATCCCTCACGGTTTTTGTGCCAAGCACAATGACCTCAGTTTTACCAGAATTTAGATGCAAAAAGTTATTGGTCATCCAGTCTTTAATCTCTTTGATACACACCTGTAATTTTCCCAACTGATTGACTTCATCAGGTGTAATCGAGATATGCAATTACTTATCGTCGGCATAACAATGGAAGTTGATGGAGTGTTTCTTTATAAAATTACCTAGAGGAAGCATGTATAAGATAAACAATATTGGACCAAGAACTGAGCCTTGAGAAACTCCATAGCTAACTGTGGTGGACTGGGAGGAGTCATTATTAACGTTAACAAACTGGTAACGGTCAGTTAAATAGGACTTAAACCAACGCCGATCCCTTAATACCCATTGTTTTGTCCAGTCGTGCCAAAAAAATATTGTAGTCAATTGTGTCAAAAGCCGCACTAAGATCCAAGACAACCAATATGGAAACAAGTCGCCTGTCTGAAGTGGTTAGAGGGTCTTTGCTAACATTGACAAGTGCCATTTCCGTACTATGACGTTCCATGAAACTTGACTGGAAATTCTTAAATAAACTTGGATTTAAGGAAATCACATTACTGATTAGCCACTATTTTCTCCAAGATCTTGGAGAAAAATGGGAGATTTGATATGGGTTGATAATTATTTAGAACAGCAGGGTCCGGGTTAGGTTTTTTTGAGAAGTGGCTTGATTACAGTTACTTTAAAGGACCGTGGTACATATCCAGTTGATAATGCCAAGTTAATTACATTAAGGAAGTGGTTGCTTAGTAAAGTTAAGGCTTCTTTGATGAGTTTTGTTGGAACTGGATCTAACAGACATGAGGATGATTTAGCTGAGGAGACTATTTTAATCAGCTGACTGATCTATATAGGAGAAAAGACATCCATAAAACCAAAAGGTCCAGGAGTCAGATGTGTGTTTTCTGGATTTAAGGGATCTAAAGAAGGACTTGAGTTGATGGAGGACAGGGCACCATAATTTTTTCTTATTAATTTTGAACAAGATCTTTTTATCAAAGAAATTCATAAAATTATTGCTGTGGAGACTTGATGGCATACTAGGCTCATATGCACTGTGGTTCCGATTGTTGTTATTGTCCTTGATTAATGATGAATAATAGGCTGCTCTAGCGGAACAAAATGCCTTCCTGTATTTATGTTAACTATCTTGCCACGCAGAGCGATGTTCTCCTAGTTTAGTAGAATGCCATTTCCTCTCAATTTGTTGGGAATGCTGCTTTAGGTGATAGGATGGCGGGGTCATAGGTGATAGGATGGTGGTGGATGGCGGCAAGTGCACACACAGTGGCTCCTCTCTCTCCCGCTAGAATGGTTCTTTTGTGTTTTTCGTGTCTTGTCACTCCGTGTATTTGTCCATCTTTGTCACGTCCACCTTTGTCATGTCTACTTGCCCCAAGGTGCTCATACTCCCGTGAGTTTCTGCTCAACATGCACAGAACAACTTTTTTGGACTTCAACCCAGCAGACACAGAAGTGCTGCACGAGTGCGGCCTGCTCTAGAGGAATGCTCAACCACCGACCCCCACTCCTGTACCCAGCCCGCAGTGGAAGTGCCACAGGCGGAACATGCGAACAGGGACAAGCGCAAAGGCATCCGGGCTAGGCTAGCGGCTAGCTCTCACTGGCCGGCCATCCCAACCATCACACTCGCCAACGTACGCTCACAGGACAATAAACTGGACTATATCTGCCTGTTCCGATCATCAACTAAGTCTGTGGATGAGTGTTGTTTTTGTATTTGTGGAAACATGGCTCACCAACAGCGTCCCGGACTGTGCCATTCAGTTGGACCGGCTAACATGCTACAGGGCTGACAGAGCGCTCGTCGAGAGAGGGAAGACCTGCTGCGGGGGATTCTGTATAAACATCAGGGATGCTTGGTGCCGCAACACTGCTGTGGTCTGCACACACTGCTCTCCTCTGGTGGAGTTTATGATCATCAGATGCCGGCCATTCTACCTGCCCAGGGAGTTTTCTGCCATATTGCTGGTAGCAGTATACATCCCTCCCACCTCCAGCAACAACGGGAGTGAGGCACTGAATCATCTCTACCATCACATCAGTGAGCAGCAGACAGCCCACCCAGATGACTTCCTCATTCTGGCGGGGTACTTCAACCATGCAAACCCCAAGAGTGTGTTTCCAAAATTACATGGACATAGAAAGAGAGGCGTGATGACACACTGAATGACGTCACGCGGAAGTGAGATTCAACATGGCGGCCCCCAACTGCTAGAATAACATTATTCAAAAATAGCCGTTTTATATAGTGAATTTTCAGCTTTCAGATAGTAAGACTAAAATCTAAGGAGAAATCTGAATTACTCACAGTGGAGGACTTGGAAAAGTATATCGACGAGTATTTTTACCGGTGCGCAATGGAAAGCCCAAGTGTCGCTACCTCCCAGGAAAATCCCAATAAGACGAAAAATTATTCCTCCACTGACAACCAGGACCAGGACACCTCAGACATCCAGCTCAATGTCCTGGAATCTATAAACAAAAAGCTTGACGTCCTCGGGATCCTCCATGAGGAAATCAAAGAACTCAGAGCCAGCCTGGAGTTCACCCACCAGCAGATTGCTGACCTGAATCTTGCTCCATGCTGACGGCTGTGTCCACTGAGGTATTTTACAAAAAGAGAACAAGTCCCTGAAAAAGACCGTCTTGGACATCCAGACAAGGAGCATGTGGGACTGTCACGACTGGACTCAGGACCCGCCCCCGGTCTCGTGCTGGGTTTCCCACGGCGCAGATCCCACACCTGCGTCCAATATTCTCAACACACCTGCCACCGTTTGAAACCCAATCACGAACTATAAAGACTCTGCTTGAACACGGACCCAGCGTCAGATCCCCTGTGTAGATGCCTTGTTTGTCACCAGCTCATCCTGACTCCTACCTTGACCCCGGATTGTTTTTGGACCCCGACCTGTCTGCCTGGACCCGTATTAGAACTCTGCTTTGTCCTCGACCACGAACTCTGCCTCTCGGCCTTGTACCTCTGCCTGCCTGCCTGTTTCCCCGTAAGTCCTGTCTGTATTCTCCCGTGTCTGCACGCCACCCGCCCCGCTCTGTTTCCCTGGACTCGTGCACCGGTCGTTCCCGTGCTTCCCTCGTGTGCCTTTGCTGAAATAAAGACTTTAGTTCAGACGCACCTGGTCTCCGCTCCTGTCTCAGCCCTGACAGGGACAATGTCATCTTTTCGGGCATCCCAGAGTCCACACAGGACAACCCAGTCCCAGATTAAAAACTTTCTGAAGTCGGCCCTCAAAATCCCAGAGAAAACTGTGAACACCATCACCTTCCACCGTGTCCATCGGCTCGGACTCCGGGGAGGAGATCACCACCGGCCCATCATCACAAAATTTGAGCACTTTCAGCAGAAAGTGCTCATTAAAAGCAAAGGTCGTGAGGTGAAGGGCATGTTGTTCAGGATGAATGACCAGTTCCCCAAGGAAATTAATGAGAGGTGAAAAGTACTTTATCCCATCATGAAGGAGCATAGACAGAAAGGTTGTGGATAAACTCTGTATCAATGGTCAGCTGTTCCGAGAGCCCTCCACCACCCCATGGCTTCTCTTACGAGTCAGATAAGTATTCATAAATGGTTCTGATATGTTAATATATCAGTAATAATAATAATAATGATTATATATAAATATAAATGTTGCACTTCCCCAAACTTCTCCCACCTCTAGGCACTGCCCCTCTCCTTTGTCTCTATATGTATCTCCATCCCTCCCTCTCCTACACACTCATCCCTCTCACCCTCACTCTTTATACCTCTTTTATTTATGATGATATGTTTTTTAATGTGTTAACTCTTAGTTTATCAGGCAGTGCTGTGCTTTGTTTCAATGCATATATACATTTCAACCTGCTGAATATGTTTATCTGCAGCTTACACATACCTTGGATCCAACACCTGACAGCTCAACATCATGATATCCGTAGCTCAGAAAGCTCACACAGACACACACTGAAATTATTTTACACCATCATTAATCTGAAGACAGAACATCAATTCTTATGTCTAAGTTAAATTTAGTATCCTGGAGTGTACACGGCATACGCTCACAGACAAAAAGAATTAAAATCATGGACTATGTCTCCAAACAAAAAGCAGCAATTTTCCTCCTACAGGAAACACATTTACTACAATCAGAAGAAAAATGTCTCACCGATCCAAACTATAATATCATCTTCTCATCTTGTTATAACAACAGACAAAGAGAAGTCTCTATTGTTATCCATAAAAGAGTTCCTTTCACTTTAAACAATACAGTTACAGACCCTGAGGGCAGATACATTATTATTCAGGCAACAATCTTTGATAAACTATACACAATCAGTAATCTATATGCACCCAATAATGATGATCCAGCCTTTTTTCATATAGTCTTCTCTCATTTAGCTGACTTATCAGCTAACTCAACAACTATTATTGGTGGGGACTTCAACATGGTTCTGAATCCTACAGTGGATCGATCTAATATTTCAATAATACAAGCAAAACAACTACAGTTAAGGTTTAGAAGGATTATATGAAAGACTTTAGATTAGACGACATTTGGAGACTTAAAAACCCAGCAAAAAAGGTATACACTTTCTTCTCTGCGGTGCATCAATCATTTTCAAGAATTGACTTTTTCCTCACAAATAATTCTATTGCACATAAAACTTCTATTAGAATTCATCCAATCATTATTAGTGACTACACACCAATATCCCCCAGGCCACAAATAGTTAACTACCATAAACCTCCACAGACTTGGCGCTTCAACATTTCTCTGTTTAAAGATCCAGAATTTGATAAAATAAGGCAAGAATGGGTAACATTTTTAAAATATAATGAATTTCCTGATTCCTCTCCTTCCTTACTTTGGGAAACTGGGAAGGTTGTAATCAGGGGTAAAATAATATCATACCCCTCATACAAAAAAAAAAAACAAGAACAACAAATGCAAACAGAAATTGAAGCAAAACTCAAACGTCTAACCGAGGATTAAGCTGAAAATCCAAATGAAAAATTATGGTCTGAACTACAAAATGCGAAACTAAATCTTAATAACATCCAGTCAAAGAAAACATAGTTCTTACAACAACAACTGAGATATAACAATTTTGAGTATTACAATGAATCAGGCAAATTTCTTGCAAGTCAACTCCAACGCAACAGAGAAAAATCTTTCATAACAACAATCCAGAATCCCTCTGGTAAATATTCCCAATCACCTCTAGAAATTAATGACGTTTTCTATAGATATAACCATAACTTATATTCAACTTCTGTAAAGCCAAACAAAGAAGATATCCACAATTTCATCACCAATTTAAACCTACCCAAACTAAAATCTGAAGACAGAGACATCGTAGATGCTCCGCTGACTATCAAAGCATTACAGAGTGCGCTAGACAGTTGTTTTGTGAAAAACTTTAAGAAAGGTCCGTGGAGGTGGGTACACAGAAAACTCAATCAATAAATCAACAAGACTCCTATTAATGCTAAAATAAATGTATGGTTTATTCCCCGCAAAAACAGAGCAATACAAACAAACAAACAAACAAACAATTCTATGATGCTAGAATAAACTGGTAGTTGCATTCCCCACAGAGCACAGAAACAATTCTATGATGCTAGAATGAACTTGTAGTTTAATTCCCCACAGAGCACAGAAACAATTCTATGATGCTAGAATGAACTTGTATTTGCATTCCCCACAAAGCACAGAAATAAACAAACAAACAAATATTTGGTTGAGCTATGGCAACATATGGTGGCATTCCAAATATGCTCAGTCTCTTACCTTGACACAATGGGAAGGAGAGCCTAACAACCCAGGTAGAGTAGCGTCAACCAAGCTGGGCGTCCATGTGTAACCCGCAGCTGACTCTGACTGGGGGCAGGAAACCTTCCACCTTTTATACCTTTTGAAGGAACAAGGCCTGCATGTGAGCAAGAATGGCCAGTTCCAGGTCACAGGCAAGGCACCTTGGAAGGCACCAAACCCATCACACCAAAGCCAAGAAATCTTTGTTACACATTGGAATGCACCAAAAACAACAAGCTGACTGAAAAGTGGTATCCATCACCTCCATATTTGTTCTCCTTAGAGAGGGGTAACCCTGCTGTGAACTCTCTGTGTCCAAACGCAGCCCAGCAGGTGACCGGGGGAGGTTCTGAAGCATGCCCTCAGTAATGATATGATGAGCTAAATCACACACACACACAATGCAAAAATGCAAATTTCCATTACAACAGTATGCCAGCAGGCAAGGCACCTGGTCCAGATGGTTTCCCTGCTGAATTTTTCAAACATTTCTGGTCAGTGTTAGCCCGTCTCATCTTCAGAGTAGTAATAGTAATTAAAAATAAAGGTTATATAAGTGGTCACATGAATACAGCCGCAATAAAGTTGTTATTAAAACCAGATAAGGATCCCACTCATCCTTCTAGGTATCGAACTCTTTCACTAATCAACACCGACATTAAAATAACATCTAAAGCACTTGCCTCCAGATTGTAGAAAATTATTCCATCAATAGTTCACAGTGATCAAACAGGATTTATTAAGAGTCGACACGATACCAACAATGTTAGAAGGCTACTGAATCTGATTAACTTGACACAACGCTGCAACAGGAAAGCAAATATCACTTGATGCTGAAAAAGCCTTTGACAAAGTTAATGGGACTTTTCTTTTCACACTGCTTCATAAATTTGGCTTTGGTGAGTCGTTTATAACTCTCCTAAGGCCACAAAACGTCAAAACCCAAATATTAATGGTATCTGCTCTCAGGTATCGGAAAAAATTAACTTATATGCGGATGAAATCTTACTTTATCTAGAAAATCCAAATACATCGGTGAAGGAAGTGTGTACACTACTTACGATCTTCTTGGGTCTTTCAGATTATTCCATTAAGTGGTCAAAGTCAATCATACTTTCATTAACAGAGAACTTGTGGAATCTTGCAGTCCACAGCTTACTTTATTCTATTCCCATGGGTAATATTAGATATCTGGGCATAAATATTTCTAATAAACTCACAGATCTAGTCCACTTAAACTTCACCCCACTTTTAGAAAAAGTCTCTGGTGTTAGGGCTGCCTGGAGACTGTTGTGGACCCAAATTGCAGGGGACAGGCGGATAAAAGTACAGAGAATTTATTACAAAAGAAATGTGCAAGAACACAAAAACAGTTGCAGGTAGCCTGGTGGTGGCAGGAGGCTGGTGCTCCAAGAACAGGAGGCGATGAGGCACTGAACTACAATTAAAAAGAAAACAAGAATTAGTTCAGCTGCTCACTGGGAACAAAGAAAGGTACTCACAAGGATGCAAAATCTCTGGATTGCGCGACCGAACAAGACGGAATCATCTGGCACTGTAGGGAGAGTCAAGACCAGCTTTATAGTATGGTTGATGAAGGCTGAGTGGAACCTGGTGTGCCTCATTGTCATGCCTCCTCCACTCACAAGCCCTGCAGGTCCTGGAAGGAAAAGAAAAAAACAAAAGGGAAAACACAAAAGCAGCCACACAGTATGCCTACACAAACCCAAACCATAACAGTACCCCCCCCTAACAGACGCCCCCTGGGGTCCTACCAGGCTTTTGTGGAAACAGCTCATAAAAATCAGACAACAATTTTGAGTCCAAAATCAAAGACCGCAACAACCAAGAGCGCTCCTCGGGGCCATACCCCTCCCAATCCACAAGATACTGCTAGCTCCTGCCGCGCCTGCGAACATCCAAAATGCAGCTAACCGTGTATGCTGGGTGACTATCAATCAAAAGGGGGGGTGGGGGGGAATCAGCCGGAGGTTGTAGGGGACTGCCAATCACTGACTTCAGCAGTGAAACATGGAACACAGGGTGAACCTTGAGAGCTGCTGGAAGCTTCAATCAGACGGCACTGGGGTTGATGATGCGCTCCACAGGATAGGGACCAATGAACCTGGGGACCATTTTGTGCGAATCAGTCTGGAGAGGGAGATCCCGTGATGACAACCAGACTTGCTGACCAACCTTGTATTCCGGTACGAATACAAGGTTGTACGATGGTGGTCCACAATCCGCCGGGCCGCTGTTTTCTGCAGAGCAGCCCTGGCTCCTTGCCAGACTGTGCGGGCTCAATGGAACTGGGCCTGGACCGAGGGAACTGCCACCTGGACCTCCTGGTTGGGGAATAGAGGTTGAAAACCCTGGGTCACCATAAAAGGTGACATTCCGGTCGCAGAGCTGACCATGGAGTTGTGAGAGTATTCCACCCATGGTAGGTGGGAGCACCTGGAGGTTGGGAGATGGAAGCCACACACCGCAACGCAGATTCCAGATCCTGGTTGGCCCGCTCCGTTTGACCATTTGACTGTGGGTGGTACCCTGAAGAGAGGCTGGTTGTGGTGCCCAAGGTGTGATTGAAAGCATTCACCTGAGAGGTGAACTGGGGGCCTCTGGCACAATGTTCTGAGGGATACCATGGAGGTGGAAAACATGCTGCACCAGTAATTGGCCTTTCTAGGGCTGACAGGAGCTTGGGGGAGTGGGACAAGTGAACTTGCCTTGGAAAAGCGGTCTACTATGGTGAGTATTGCGGGGTTACCCTCTGAAGGTGGGAATCCAGTGACAAAGTCTAATGCTATGTGAGATCCGGGTCAGTGTGGGACAGGCAAGGGCAACAGGAGACCAGCTGGGGCGTGATGTGATGATTTTTTCCTGGCACAAGGTGGACATGCTGCGATTAATTGTCTGGTGTCTGCAGTCATAGATGGCCACCAAAACCGTTGTCGAAATCAGGGAGAGGGTTCAATGGACCCCCGGGACGGCATGCCAAGTGAGAGGAGTGCCCCCACTGAAGCACTGGGGATCTAGCAGCTGGGGGAACAAACAGTCTACCCTTGGGCACTCCTCAGGAGTTGGATGGTGTTGAAGGGCAATCCTGAACAGTCTGCTCCACCATCCCACCGGATCACTCCTACTATGCAGGATGGGGGAAGGATGGTCTCTGGCTTCCCTTCTTCCTCTGTGAGGGTGAACTGACGTGAGAATGCGTCCGGTTTTTGATTATTTCACCCTGGCCGATAGGTGAGGGTGTAGTTAAAACGACCCAGGAAAAGAGCCCACCGAGCCTGACGTGGGTTCAGCCGACGAGCGAATCGGAGGTACGACAGGTTTTGTGGTCAATCCAGATGATAAAAGGATGAACAGCCCCCTCCGGCCAGTACCCGCCACTCCTGAAGAGCCAGTACTACCGCCAGCAACTCTTGGTTCCCCACATCATAGTTATGTTCAGCTGGAGTGAGGCAATGGGAGAAAAAGGCACATGGGTGGAGTTTCTGGTCCATAGGCGAGTGCTGGGAGAGGACAGCCCCGACCCCTGAATTGGAGGCATCCACTTCAACCACAAAATGGAGCATGGGGTCTGGGTGAATCAGGACAGGAAAGTTTGTAAACATCCTTTTTAACTTATCGAAGCACTCTGTGTACTAGACCATTCAAAAGTTTTTTTAACAGATGTTAACTGGGTGAGAGGGGCAGCAATGTGACTAGTTCCTAATGAATCGTCTGTAAAAGTTTGCAAAACCTGAAAACCTCTGAAGCTGTTTTCGTGTGGAAGGAACTGGCCATTCCTCCACTGCTTTAATCTTATCTCTGGTTTGAGCTGCCCCTTCCCCACCACATAACCTAGAAACTTCCCTGAGGTGACATGAAATTCACAATTTTTCAGCCTTTACAAATATTTGTTGTCAAGTAATAGTTTTAGGACCTCCCGAACATGTTCAACATGCTCCTCAGGGGTCCGTGAGAAAATCAATATATCGTCAAGATATACGAAAACGGTTTTGTTCAGCAGGTCTCTCAAAACATCATCGATCAAAGCCTGAAAAAGTCCAGGTGCATTAGTTAAACCAAAAGGCATTACCAAATATTTGAAATGTCCCAAATGTGTGTTAAAAGCAGTTTTCTATTTGTCACCTTCTCGGATTCTGACCAGGTGATACGCGTTTCTCAAATCCAGTTTGGCCCACGTGTGGAGTGGGCCAAAAGCTGAGTCTATGAGAGGGAGTGAATATTTGTTCTTCACGGTAATTTCATTCAGACCTGTGTAATTGATGCAAGGCCGTAGTGTCTTCTCTTTCTTCTCTACAAAGAAGAAACCAGCTCCCACCGGAGATGAAGAGGAGCGGATGAGGCCTGCAGCTAGACAGTTGTTAATGTATTTCTCCATGCTTTCTTCTTCAGGTTTTGAGATATTGTATAGCCTTTTAGCAGGGAGAGGAGCTCCGGAGAGCAAGTCTATAGCACAATCATAGGGTCTGTGCGGTGGTGGTGATAAAAGCTCGGTACTTACTGAATAACGCCTGCAAGTCTTGATAGTCCCTAGGAACAGAGGTCAATCAATGTTCTCTGGAGAACTTCAATGGAGCTCCTCTCTGGAATGGCGGCAATTAGACAGTGGGTATGGTAGTAACTACTCCAACTACGAATGGTAGTTGCCCTGTCTATGTGTGGGTTGTGTAATTTTAGCCAAGGTAAACCGAGCACCATGGGAGTTACGGGAGAAGAAATGACAGTTCAATAAATTCGTGGTGGTTTCCCGAGAAAGTCAGTTTGATTAGCTCAGTCTTGTGAGTTATGACAATGAGGAGCTTGCCGTCAATGGCACAGACCTCTCGGGGCGTATTTAGTTTCTATCAGAGGAAATCTATTGCTGGTAACAAAATCTGTGTCAATAAAGATGTCATCTACACCAGAGTTCCACGAAAGATCTGCACAAGAGTAGTCCTGCTGAGAGTGGTGCAACATACCCTTTACTTGTAGACAACCGGAGGCAATTCAAATCATCGCTTCCCTCCAAGATCATGGGCAATGTCAACTCACTGCCAAACAAGATTGACGAGCTGGCCACTCTGGAGAGCCAGCAGATCTACCGTGAGTGCAGTATGCTCATGCTTACGGAGACATGGCTAACCGATGCTATACCGGATGCTAACGTGGAACTGCGAGGTTTCACTGCCGTGAGAGAGGACAGAGACACGAAGGCATGTGGGAAAAGCAAAGGTGGGGGATTCATCATCTACACCAACAACCGCTGGTGTAACCCCGGCCATGTTTCAGTGAAGGCGGTTGTATATTGCTCTAATCTGGAGCTGCTAGCCCTTAGCATTTGGCCATACTATCTACCCCGGGAGTTCAGTCATGTGATTTCCCTCTGTGTTTATGTCCCTCCATCCGCCAACACATTCGCTGCATCTGAGAAGATCATCAGTGTTGTTGCACGGCTGCAGATCAAACATCCTGAAGCCTTCATTATGATTTTTGGAGACTTTAATCATGTCACCCTGGACACTGGCCTGGCTACTTTCCACCAGGTTGTTGACTGCCACACAAGAAAGAACAGGACGATTGACCTACTGTACACTAATGTTAATGAGGCGTACAGAGTCACTGCCCTGCTTCCACTGGGGAAGTCAGACCACAACCTGGTGTACGTCCAGACCCAGTACACCCCCCTGGTCCAAAGGCAGGCAGTCTCTACACGTACCATCAGGAGATGGACTCCTGAAGCAGAGGAGGCTCTCAGAGACTGCTATGACACCACGGACTGGGACATACTGCTGGGTGGACATGGCGAGGACATTGATGGGATGACCCACTGTCTCACGGACTATTTAAACTTCTACATAGATGTGGTCGCCCCCCCAAGACAGTTCGGTGTTATCTGGCACTGTAGTGAGTCAGGACCAGTTTTATAGTATGGTTGATGAAGGTTGAGTGGAACCTGGTGTGCCTCATTGTTATGCCTCCTCCACTCACAAGCCCTGCAGGTCCTGGAAGGAAAAGAAAAAAACAAAAGGGAAAACACAAAAGCAGCCACACAGTATGCCTACACAAACCCAAACCATAACATCTGGTGATCTAAGACATTGGAATAACCTCCCCATCTCCCTTCTGAGAAGAATAGCTACTCAAATCAACTACCTTTTTTCCATGATCCCATTTAAATCGACATCAAAGTGGTTTCAATCATTAGACTCTGCCATTGGTTAATTCTATTCAAAAAACAAAATAGCTAAAATTAGCCTGACAACTCTCCAAAAAAAGAAATCTGGAGGTGGTCCGGAGGCGCCCAACTTCATGCAGTACTACTTAGCAAACCAACGACACTATCTGATTCAAGTGGATTCATCCACATAAGGATTATAACTCCTGGCTGGAACTAGAACAGAGAGACTGTAATCACATCAATTTCTCTGATCTTCCCTTTATAACCACAACCCCTAAACAGCATCCCTGCTTCAATAATCCTCTGATTGCCTCCACCTTGTCTGCTTGGTGGAAAGCCCTTGATATTACAAGATCTCAGTCACAACCTGGTATACTCTCCCCAATATGGCACAACCCAGACTTTATTAACAATAAAAAACCTCTTTATTTTAGCACATGGACAAAGAATGGGGTCACCCACCTCCATCACCTTCTTCAAGATAATAGACTAATGACATATACAAAACTATTCGAAACATTTGAAATAAGAAATGGAAATTTTCTCCAATATCTGCAAATAAAGAAGACAATCATAAAAAGTATTCTGAAGCTTCAACCAACCTCATTACCACCTGATTTACAGCTACTTAAAGTCACAAAATACATTACAAAACTGTCACCAAAACTGGGGTTGAGCCGGATACTTGTTTCATACGAGTATCCGGTACGGATAACGCATGTTTGACGAATACGAGTACGATACGAATAAAACCCGTTAATACTCGTGATCAGACTGATGGAAAATCATCCTGACTGTTTTCACGCTCTGTGATTGGCCAGTCACACATACTTTCCGCCCCTCCCTACAGATTGCAGCTACAGTAGAGTGGAGCTTCCCTGTCCCACTCTCCGGCACACGCAGACATTTACTTGTGTTTCTGTTGGTGGCTTCACTGTAGCTCACGTCTTTCTTCCTAGGTTTTGTTCAGCTTGCCTCTATTTTGGTGTTTGGTTACCTGGTGAACTTTCTTGTTGTTTTTTTGTTGCACGCATTTAACCACCGTCACCACTCGTATTTTTTTTTTACCTGTTTGTTCTAAACTCTGTTCAAATTAATAATACTTTATGAATATTTTAACTGAGACATAGCGCGCATACACACACACACACACACACACACACATACTCACTCATCGCAGTCAAAATTGTTTAACTTTATGTGAAAAAAAAAAGGCAAGAACATTAAGTGCTAAAGATAAATAAATAAAAAAAACCAATTTGATTATAAAAAAAAATTAAACTGAAAAAGAAGAAAAAAAATTAAAAGTTTTGTTAAGTATGACAATTCTTGTTCATGCATACTTTGTAGTTGATCATTTCCTATAGCATGCACTTCATTAATGCATTTTGTGTTTACTCGTTCTATATATAGTTCCTTTACTATTGTGATCAAAAGCGTTGAATCTCAATTCTGAGGCTCTTCGGTCAATAGTCATTCATAGACTTAAGAATATTCATGTTTTGACTCAGTTCCATAAAAAACTTGTTCTGTAAATAGTTCTCTTACTTTTGTGATTAAAAACATTGATTTGAATCTCAATTTCGAGGCTGATCTGTAAATAGTTTTAAAATAAACAATAAATGTAGAAACTTGTGATCAATCCATATCAATTTTAGACTTAAAATAATGTAGCGATTTAAGCCCCACCCATTTCCGGTCAACCCACACCCACTTCCGGTTTAAGCCCCGCCCATTCCGAGTACAGATACGGATACAGATAATCTACTTGGTTATACAGATACAGATACAGATAGTGGTGTACTCGCTCATCCCTACCCAAAACCTAAGAAAAATCTTTCAAAGATATACTGTATAGTTCACTCTCAAAAACTGGCTCGATACATCTACCAACCGCAAAATGGGAAAAAGATTTAAACATATCTTTAGACTATGACTCTTGGACCGAGATTTGTGGAAATACATTTAAGATGACAAAGAATTCTAACTTACAACTACTTCAATTAAAAGTACTTCATAGAACACATGTAACACAACATAAATTATATAAAATGGGTTTTTGTAAATCAGATATATGTACCCAATGCACACAGAACACATTTAACACTTACTTTCATGCCCCTTTGGCTATGTTCACCCGTCCATCAATGTTGGGTATCAGTCACTCAGAAACTGTCCTCTATGTTAAACTGCAGGATTCCACAATCTCCCAACATCTGCCTAATTGCCGATCCAACAGAAATTGCATTACCTCACGCTCAATTACAATCCACATGTGAAGCTCTTACCATTGCAAAGAAAACCATTTTGGTCAATTGGAAAGAGAAAAGACCTCTAAAAATCACCCATTGGTTGAATCTCCTCATTGATCACATTTTGCTTGAGAAAATATCTGCTACTCCAAAAAAACAATTGGCATCATTCACAGAAAAATGGTCTCCATTTATTAGATTTTTAAATATAAATCTACTGTATAGTTTTCTCTTGTCTCTCAGAGTATGCCTCCACTCTTACACATCTAAAATGATCTGATGACTAACTTATGTCTGTTCTGCCACCGTATAGTTGAATGATTGATCTGGGACACCATGGATGTGTGCATACACTAGGGGACCCCTCTCCATCTTATGCCTGAGTTTGCTCTCTGGATCTCCGGGACCTGCCTGGCTGTGGCGCCTCGCCCTGGCAGCTATTGTATCTGTTGTCTCGCCTTTTGGGCCCTAGGGGTGGGGAGGATAATACGGCCCTGTGATTAATCCGGGGGCGAGTATGCGACCCTGCCCTGGCTTGAGGTGGGGGCCACAGTGGGCATGGGTGTCCAGTCTCGCCGCCGTTGAGACCCCGGGTGTGGGCTTAGCGCCTTGGGATGAGTGAGTACACCACTATCTGTATCTGTATCTGTTCAACCAACTAGATTATTTGTATCCGTATCTGTACCAGGAATGGGCGGGGCTTAAACCGGAAGTGGGTGTGGTTTGACCGGAAATGGGTGGGGCTTAAATCGCTACATTGTCTGTGTAGGTTCTCAGTCATCCAGGTCATGGTTATCCAAAAGCTGTTGAGTCGATCCACTGGACGTTAAGAAAGTTTTTGAAGATGTTTCGTCTCTCATTTAAGAGACTTCTTCAGTTCAGAGAGTGGCTGATAAAGTCCCAGTTTATAAACCCTGTGTGGTGTGGTCAGTGCTATTTACATTCCAACAACCGTCGCCAAAACCCGTCTGGCTCCTCAACGATTGTTGATGGGGGTCCAAAGGGGGTCGTTGAGATGTGAGTTACACCTTTATATGCTAAATGGGGGTCATTAGCATGAGACACATCACCTGGGTCAATCTGCTGTGACAATCGTCTTGGGAGTGTCGAAAGGACATGATTATAAATGGGAGAAAGGTGATGTCGCAGACCACCCACTCTATTCAGAGATGGCTTCTCCACTTTGACGTGGATGGCCTCTTTCACTCCTCTCTCAAACCATTTATCTTCCCTGTCCAAGATCTGAACATCGGTGTCCTGAAATGAGTGACCCTCTTCCTTGAGGTGAAGGAAGACTGCCGAGTGTTGTCCTGATGTGTTGGCTCTTCTGTGCTGAGCCATGCATCTGTGTAGTGGTTGCTTGGTTTCCCCTATGTAGACATCTGAGCATTCCTCGCTGTATTTTACTGCATACACCAGATTGCTCTTCTGACTGTGTGGTGTGGGGTCTTTTGGGTGGACCAGTCTTTGTCGGAGGGTGTTGCCCTGCTTGAAATACACAGGGACCTTGTGTTTGTTAAAGATCTTCCCCAGCTTTTCAGACACTCCAGACACATATGGGATCACTATACCATTGCGCTTGCTCTCTTCCGCCCTCACTGGGTTGTTCTCCTTTCTGGATCTTGTGTGAGCTTTCGCGAAGGTCCAGTCAGGATATCCACACGTTTTCAGTGCCCCTTTCAGGTGTTGGTGTTCTTTCACCTGGTCTTGGGTACTGGTTGGTAGCTTATCAGCCCTGTCTTGCAGGGTCCTGATGACGCCCAGCTTGTGCTCCAGTGGGTGGTGAGAGTCAGAAAGCAGGTAATGGTCCGTGTGTGTTGGTTTCCTATATACCCCAACAGACAGACTTCTGTCATCTTTTATGCTGACTTCACAATCCAAAAAGGGCAAACTGTTGTCCTTTACATCCTCTCTGGTGAACTTGATGTAGGTTATGTCCCTACTCAGCGACAGCACGACCTATGAGACCCTGAAGCGCGACCCAACCAGCAGCTACAAAAAGAAGGTGGACAAGCTCCACACTAGCTGCAGTCTGTAGGGGGGGGGCGGGAAGTATGTGTGACTGGCCAATCACAGAGCGTGAAAACAGTCAGGATGATTTTCCTTCAGTCTGATCACGAGTATTAACGGGTTTTATTCGTATCTTACTCATCAAAAATGCATTATCCATACCAGATACTCTTATGAAACGAGTATCCGGCTCAACCCTATCAGCGACACACCCTGCCCCGGAATTTTCTTGCTCTCCAGGTGCAGCGGGGATTCCGGGCGGGCTCTGGGTTTGCTCTCCGTGTTGCTGTTTGCGGTGGGTGGTTTGCTGGATGCTGCTGGGGCTGTCATGCTGCTGGCTAATGTGGCTGGCTGGAGGTTGGGCTCTGTTGGTGGCCCGCCGTCTTCTGTAGGCACATGGGGCTGTTTTGTTGGGCCTACACTTGGCCTTTGGTTTGGCTGGTGGACCAATGGTGGCGCTAAAAAATGCCTCGGTGCGTTGGGGGTGAACTGGCTGCTGGCTGTTGGCGGTGTTCGGTGGGCATTTGTTGCGATGCCGGGGTGCCTGGCCTGGTGTGGGTGGCTGGTTGGTGTGCGGTGTGGCCCCGTGGGTTTGTTCAGTGGTTGGTCGTGGGGGGGAGTGGTGGGGTTGGTGGGGAGGGGTGTGTTTGTGAGGGGGAGGGGGACTTAGCTGTTCAGGGGACTTGCCTCCCCTGAATGGTCTGGTGGCTGTGGGCTACTCGCTGGCCTCGGTTCTGCAGGGCTGGCCCTCTTTTGCCCGGCGGCCCGGGCCTGGTGGGGCGGGGCATGCATCGCCTTCATTCCCCGCTGTGATGTTGTGGTGGTTCGTCTCTGGGTTGTAGCTGTCGCTGGGAGGATTGGATAGAGGCGAGGGCAGTGGGCTTGGTTGTGGGGCGGATTGCAGTGCTCTAGGGCGTTGCATCCTCTCCGTATACACCTCACTTGTCCCCCCCATCCTCCAATTTTAATCCAACACACATTTTGGTCACATTACCTGGTCAAGCTCCCCAAAAAAGGAGACTTCAGTCAGTGCCATAACTACAGGGGAATCATGCTGCTATCAGGGCCAGGGAAGATCTTCAACAGGATTCTCCTGGAGTGAATAAAGAGTGCTGTAGACCCACTGCTAAGAGACCATCAAGCAGGCTTCCGGCAGAATAGATCCTGTGTGAATCAAATTACAACTCTCTGTATTATAGTTGAGCAAGCAGTTGAATTACGAGAAGGCGTTCGATAGTGTTGATAGAAACACCCTCTGGAAACTGCTCAGACACTATGGCATCCCAGAAAAAAAAAAACTGGTTAACCTGATAAGGAACTCCTATGAAGGGACAACATGCAGAGTTATCCATGGAGGTCAGCTCACTCGAAGCTTCTACGTGAAGACTGGAGTCAGACAGGGCTGCCTACTGTCTCCTTTCCTCTTCCTCTTATCGATTGATTGGATAATGAAGGTCACAACAACACATAAGAGAAACGGGATCCAGTGGACAATTACATCACAGCTCGATGACCTAGACTTTGCGGAAGACATTGCTCTGCTCTCACATACCCAAAAGCAGACGCAAGAGAAAGCAAGAGTGTTGGCAGACACCTGTGTTTGCTCATCAAAAATTGGCCTCACCATCCATCAAGGAAAAACAAAAATCCTCAAGGTTAACACAAGACACGAAGACACAGTGAAACTGGAGGGAATAGCACTTGAGGAAGTGAAAGCCTTTACATACCTAGGCAGTGTTATCGATAGTCAGGGAGGCACAGAGGTGGATGTCAAGGCAGGAATAGGTAAGCCAAGAGCCGCTTTCACCCAACTGAAGATTTTATGGAGTTTGAAACAAATCAGCCAACGGACAAAGCTCAGACTATTCAACTCAAACGTCAAGTCAGTACTACTGTACGGATCATAGTCATGGAGGACAACAAAGGCAACAACAATGAAGGTGCAAACATTCATCAACAGCTGCCTGAGGAGGATCCTGGGGATCCGTTGGCCAGATACCATCAGCAACAAGGACCTTTGGAAGAGAGCCAACCTACCGCCAGTGGAAGAGGAGATCAAGAGGAGAAGGTGGGGATGGATTGGACACACACTCCAGAAGCTCAATACCAGCATCACACGACAAGCCCTTAGATGGAACCCACAAGGCACGAGAAAGAGAGGGAGGCCAAAGAACACCTGGCGCCGGGACCTTGAGACTGACATGAAGCAGCGTGGACTGACGTGGAAGCATCTAGAACGGAAGGCCCAGGATAGAGGACTCTGGCGGACTGTGGTCAACGGCCTATACTCCATAAAGGAGCAATAGGAATAATGCAATACAATGCATTTAATGCAATGCCTGCGATGTTTGGAGACATCTGGACAGTGCTGGGCTTCCCTTCAGACTTTTAATGCACCACATTCCACACAAGGTAACACAGTAGCACAGGGTCGGGAGATTGTTTCCTCGTCAGTGATTCGGGAAGCATATTAACAGGGAGGGTAGTGGTGACTCCACATGAAATGGCACTTCTGGTGGGGCATGGCCCTCTGAGGCCTATGACTGGGGACGGGCTGCTTGGCCTGGGCCTGCAGCTCAGCTTTGGCTTGGGCTATTAGGAATTGGGCTTGATTGCGGGCGTTTTTGTGGTGGTAGATGGTGCCCCTTGGGCCTGTCCCGTGCACCCTGGTGGTGGCAGCCGCTGCCTTCTCTGGGTCTCTGGGTCTACATTGTTCTCAGTGCCCCAGGTGGCTCTTCGGGTGATGGCTTCTGGATGCTCCTGGCTGACAGGGTTGAGGGTACTCCGCTAGCATGGCCCTGTTGGGTTCGAGTAGCCTATTTGGGCATTGGTTTCCATCACACATGCATGTTGGTTCAGGGCTTACCAGCTCCTGTCGAGTCCAATTATTGAGAACCATTGGGTCCCGTCAGAACGTGATGAGTCTCACCTCAGACATCACAATCTTATGCCCTCTATCTTCCTCCTACACTGTTTTCTTACCCCCACTAATCTGGTGTTTTATAACATTGGTATTAAGGTATCAGTTCTAAGATATAATAAAACAGCATAAACCTTTTTCGTACCAACAGCACTGTCTGCCTATCCACTACCTTGTTTGTGTTTTCTCTCCCTGTCTCCTTTTGCTTTCCCCCTTAACTCACAGAGGTGCAGCACTTACCTCTCTGGCTCACAATAGGAAATTCTAATAAAGACTGACAATTTAATTCCCAGAGAGGTGTGGTGTGACCATCACCAGGATGGTCACATGCACGCATGAAATGTATAAAAGATTTTGCTGCAAGACTAAAATAAGTATCGATCTCGTAAAAAGCTGACCCCCTTCTATGGGGTTAAACTATGAGAATACATGGACACATCAAATTTTCCACCAGAGGAGCTTACATCCTGGACAATATCTACACGACACATAAAGATACCTACAAAGCCTGTGCTCTCCCCCACCTTGAAGCATCACACCACACCACTGTTATGCTAACGCTGGCATACAGACCGCTCGTCATAGTCGTCAGACCTGCGAAAAGGCAGGTACGGGTGTGGCTTGATGGGTCATCAGAGGCACTCCAGGACTGCTTCTCAACCACAGACTGGAGCATATTCAAAGATGCAGCCACCCACAACAACACCACAGACCTCCAGGAGTACACGGAGACCGTCATTGCATATATAATGAAATGCATGGATTATGTCATGGTCACCAGAACCATCTCCATTTGAGCCAACCAGAAGCCATGGCTGACAGGGGAAGTCCACAGGCTCCTGAAGGCACAGAACACGGTCTTCAGAGCTGGGGACGAGGTGGGCCTCAGGACAGCTAGGGCCAACTTGTCACGAGGCATCAGAGTGGCCAAGAGACAGTACTCCAGGAGGATCGGCACCCACTTCAGTGACAGCAGAGACACCAGGAACCTGTAACAGGGGATTCAGTCCATTACGGACTACAAGCCCCTTCTGCAGACCTGCGACAGCTCCACCACTCTGCTGAATCAGCTGAATGACTTCTTTGAGTGCTTTGAGGCAGAAAACAACATCCCAGCACCTGGCGACCAGGCATTGACGCTTTCTCCGGACAGCGTGAGGCAAGTCCTCAGGAGGACCAACACACGGAAAGCCCCAGGTCCTGATAACATTCCTGGTCATATCCTGAGAGATTGTGCTGATGAGCTCACAGATGTCTTCACAGACATCTTCAACATCTCCCTGAGCCAGGCTGTTGCCCCCAGCTGCCTCAAAGCCACCACCATCATCCCATCCCAGTCCTGAAGAAGTCGCGCCCATCTGGCTTCAAAGAGCGGCTAGTCACACACCGCATCAAGTCTGCCCTCCCTTCAACCCAGGACCCTTTTCAGTTTGCTTACCGGTCCAACCGCTCAACCGATGACGCCATCTCCACTGCCCTACACTCAACCCTCACCCACCTGGAGACCAGACTCATACGCCAGAATGCTGTTCATCGACTTCAGCTCAGCATTCAAAACAATCATCCCCCAGCAGCTCATCCATAAACTGGACCAGTTTGGACTCAACACCTCCATACGCAACTGGCTGCTGGACATCCTGACAGGGAGACCACAGGCAGTTCGAGTCGGTAGCAGCACCTCCAGCACCATCAGGCTGAACATGGGAGCCACACAAGGATGTGTACTGAGCCCCCTCCTTTTCACTCTGCTGACCCACGACTGCACACCAACTTCCAGCTCCAACCTCTTCATATAGATTGCAGACGACACGACTGTGGGGGGTCTCATCAACAACAACGATGAGTCAACCTACAGAAATAAGGTGATGCAATGTGGTGCAAGAACTATAATCTCCATCTGAATGTGGAGAAGACGAAGGAGATTGTGTGGTCTTTAGGAGAGCACGCACCCAGCATGCTCCACTAAACATCAGCGGTGCTGCAGTGGAAAGGGTCAGCAGCACCAAGTTTCTGGGTGTGCACATCTCCAAGGACCTGTCCTGGGACCGCAACACTGGCCAAAAAAGCCCAACAGCGCCTCTTTTCCTCCGCAAACTGAGGAGAGCAAGAGCCCCAACCCCATCATGCTCACCTTCTCCAGAGGCACCATCAATAGCATCTTGACCAGCTGTATCACTGTGTGTTACGGTGCCTGCACTGTTTCTTGCCGCAAGACCCTGAAGCGCATCGTGAGAGCAGCTGAAAAGATCACTAGTGTCTCTCTCCCTTCCCTCACAGACATTTATAACACCTGCCTCACCCGCAAAGCCATCAGCATTGCAGGTGATCCAACCCACCCCTCTCACAGCCATTTCAGCCTGCTGCCATCAGGTAGAAGACTGCAGAGTCTGCAGGCCAAAAACAGTAAGCTCAAGGACAGTTTCTTTCACCAGGCGGTCAGGAAGCTCAACTCCCTCTCTGCTCTGCCACCTGCCACAACCTTGAACTCTACCCTCGCCCTGCCCTGTCCTTTCCCCAGCACCTGACTACCTCTCCCTCTCTCTCCCCCCGTCAACTCAGGGACTAAGCACACGTCACTTCCCCTACAGGATTAGAGAGCGTATAGAGATGTTTAACATCCCTTTGTATTTTGACTCATACTTCGTGCTGTCCCTCTCTTGGGTCTGGCCTTGGCGTGGCGAGGGGGCTTGTGCGTTCCAGTGACCCTGGAGAGCGATACCGTCGGGAGCTTGCTCATGGTAGGGTCACCCATGGGTAGGTTCCAGACAAACAAAGACCCCAGTGTGTCGGCACGCTGTGAGGTGGCAGCCCCACCAGCTGACTATCCTGGTGACAACCTACCCAGGAGAAACCCTTTGTTACGAAACTGACCACAAAAAGAAGCCGGACTGACCAACACGATAACGGACCCCACCTTGCCCTGACAACAAATACGGATCAACCTTCATTATAGGACCCATGTCGCCACATGGAACGTCTGGACACTCCTTCACCCTGGAGCTGCCACCCTGCTGTACCGAGAGCTCAGCCGCTATAACATCACCCTGGCAGGGCTCTGTGAAATACAATGGCAAGGCAATGGCAAAACAACAGTAGGCGACCACTGCTACATCTGGAATAGCCACAAGAGACGTACAGGCCTCTATGGCGAGGCACTTGCCTTCCCAAAGGCCTTCCGTAAGTGCCTCATCAGCTGGACTCCTCTGAGCGACAGACTGTTGTCGGCTCGCTTTCTCCACCAACACGGCAAGGTGACAGTCATTGTTGCCTATGCTCCCACTGATGTCGCTGATGAGGATGTGAAGGATGCCTTCTTTGACCAACTCCATCAGGCTGTTCGCCAAGCCTCACCACACGACATCACCATTATTCTCACAGACGCCAATGCCACTCTCTCCAACAGTGATCTGTCCACAGGCTCACCTGTCGGCACAACTTTTGCTGACAGGCTTACAAACAACAATGGTCACCGTCTTCTCCTTCTCTGCCACCACAACAACCTCTGCGTTGCTGAAAACTGGTTTCCCCGGAAACTAATCCATCACTGGACATGGTACAGCCCAGATGGCAGAACCAGGAAAGCGTTGGACCACATCCTCATCTCCCAAGGCTGGAAGTTATTTGTCACCAATTGCCATGTGTACAGAGGAGCAGAGCTTGGCAACACTGACCACCGCCTGCTGGTGGCCCAACTTAAAGTTAAAGCTGCGAGCCAACCAGCACACCAAGACTCAACCTCGCCTGGACTCCTCCCTACTCAGTGATCAAAACATTGCCACTGAGTTAAGTTGCTCCATCCGTCGCACCTTCGATGCCCTGACCACTGACAAAGTGATGGACTGGCAGACCCTCAAGGATAGTGTCATCCAGTCAGCTCATAATGTCCTTGGATGCTCTCGATCCTCCCCCAAAAAGCCTTGGATATTGGAGAGGACACTCCACATCATCGATCAGTGGCGCCAAGCCAGGCTCCAAGGCGACTTGACCGAATACCGGCGACTGAAACACCAGCGCAACGTGGCCATAGCTGAGGACAGAGAGAAGTTCTGGCAAGCACAAGCTGAACACCTCGAGTCCATGACCAATATCAATGAGCCGTGTCTTCACTCTGCTGCACCAAGATCGCAATGGCTGCCTTTGATACTGTCTGCCATGCCTCACTCGAGAATTCTACAGACCCTTGGAGCACCACCTAAGATTGTTGCCCTGCTCAAGCTGCTCTACAGCAACGCAGAGAGCTATGTCCATATCAACGGTACAGACTCCGACTGGTTCCCCATCCCCAGTGGCGTTCGCCAGGGCAGTGTGGCCGCTCCTGACCTTTTTAACTGTATCATTGACCATCTAATGACCAGGGTCTGTGAGCGAGTCCCTGGGGTGTCCCTTGGAAACTACCACCTGACCGACCTGGAGTATGCTGACGACACCATCCTACTCAGAACATCCTACAGCCTGTTGAGAGACGCCCTGGCAATATACAGAGGAGAGGCAGAGAAGCTTGGTCTTCGAGTGAGCTGGACCAAAACCAAATTCATACATGTTGGTGACGGACTGGATCCACCTCCCCTGCAGCTGGGCGATGACACTGTGGAGCCAGTCAAGAGCTTTATGTATCTGGGGTCCATAGTGATGGACAATGGGGACCTTAAACCAGAGATTCTCCGTAGAAGAGCTCTGGCAGCATCAGCTCTGCAGTCTCTTTGGAAGCCACTCTGGCGGCACCAGACCATCTCCCGCAAGACGAAGCTCAGAATTTACAACTCTGCCGTCCTCTCCATCCTGCTCTACGGCTCGGAAACTTGGCCCTTAAATAAGACCCTGGCTGCCAGTATAGATGGTTTTGAAAGCAGGGCTCTCAGAAATATCGAAAACATCAGGTGGCCCCAGCAGGTTTCCAACAAAGTGCTTAGAGCCAGCACGTGCCAGCCCAGAGCATCTTGCCAGGTGGAGCAACATCGTTCCCGCTGGTTTGGTCATGTCCTCCGCCTTCACCCTGATCACCCAACAAGAGCCATTCTCCAGTTTGACCCCAAGGCTGCAGGCTGGAAACGACCTCGAGGCAAGCCCTGCACCCAATGGCTTGACATCATTGCAGACAACCTCCAACAACAGGGAGTCACTGTGGAGGATGCAGAGCAGCTGGCACAATGTACTGTTCTCCTGGGACACCCCCCCATCGCAAGAGCCCTACTGACTGACTGACTTTGTGCTGTACTGTCTGTTCTACTGCCTGTGTTGTACTACCTGTTGTGCTGCCTGTTTACCGTGGGTCAGAAAGGACTGCAATTTCATATGTACTGTATGTCGTGCATACAGCACACTTGACAATAAAGCTGACTTTGACTTAATCTAGTTGGTGGGCATGAGAATTAAACCAGGAAGCTTGCATTTCCTGTTTTATAGTCTTAATATTTGCTGCAAATATTTTGCAGCAAATATTTTCTACCTTAACTCCAGTTAAGGCAGCAAATATACACGGAATAAGTATATTTGCTGCTTTAACTGGAGTGGTTTTATTGTTGGTGTGGAGTCCAAGTTGTAACCACCATTGAATGTCAGACAATCAGGCATCAACAGCAATGGCTGGCTCACTTACTGTATGAAGAGCTCAGCATATTGATAGACACCACCCAAATCACAGATCCTTCAGCTTAGAAAAGCTCTTCGTATTTGTTCTAATTTTCTTGTTTGCATGTCCTTTTCAAATGTAATTTCACACATTCCCCTTGTTGACGCTAAAGGGGATATTTGTAGTTGTCTGTCAAATAATAAAGTTAGGCAAAAAATAGTACTCAATTAGATCAAACATAATGATTGTGTTTTGCATTAAAACAGTAATGCACTTTCCCATGTAGAATAAACACTATAAAAAACTTAAGGCAGTGGAGCATGTTCACTTAAAATGTAAAATACTCCAGTAAGATGTACCACAGCAGTTCTGTCATTTTTGGGGTGAAATACCACCAATTACGTTAGTTCTTTTCTGATGTGTTTGTTACAATAAAAGACGGCTGTAGACACCTTAATCCTGCCCACTGCCGTCCTTCTTAATTGGCACTTTGAGCTTCAGCAAATGCAAACAAACATCGTTACAGACACTTTGAAAGGAAAAAAAAAATCTCCATCACCTTCAGCCAGTGAAATATTTTGTCATTCTATTTCATCATTGTCATGTCATCATTGTCACATTTATATATATATATATATATATATAGTATATATATTAGGGCTGTCACTTTAACGCGTTAATTAATTAATTACGCTGCAAATTAATGCGCTATAAAAATTAACGCAATTAGTCGTGAGTGGCAAGTCAATGCGCAAGAATTTTAAATTTGGCCCATTGAGGGACCCGTAGGCTGCAGTGTTACGTCATTTCGTACCTGCGCCAGTAGTCAAAAGCAGAGTGACTGACAACAGAGATGGACGTGACACAGGAGAGCGAGGCAAGCCCACTCAGACCTTTGGGCGGAAAGTTTATTTATAAAAAGAACAAAGACGGGACTATCAATAAAAACGCAGTGATTCTGCGCTGTAGACGCCTCCATCAGTCTGCCCCAGGGCAGCTGTGGCTACATACGTAGCTTACCATCACCAAGTATGAATGAGGAGTGAATGAATAATGGATCCCATGTAAAGCGTCTTTGAGTGTCCAGAAAAGCGCTATAAAAATCGAATCCATTATTGTTGTTGTTTGTACCTTTTGTAAAAGAGAGCTTTCATATCACCGAAGCAGTTCCAGTCTAACGTATCATTTAAATGCAAAACATGTCAATAACACCAAGTTGAACGTTAGCTTACCCTTTTAAATGCCTGTTGGTTGATGTTGCCGTATTTAGAGACATGTTATACCAGTGACGTGTGGTGAGGTTCATTGCTGGTGAGGCACTGACGTCATCATGATCACGTGATGAGATTTACAAAAATATGAACCTACTGTCACAGTTCCTGCCTCTCACTCCCCCTCCTGTCACACTGCTGCAGTATTTTTCCACTCTCCCTCCCTCTGCTCCACTCTACCTGCCGGCCACGCCTACTGCACCAGCCCACTCTGCTCACCTGCTGCAGATCACTGCAATCAGGCCTGCATATAGTCTCTCCAGCACCTTCACTCCTTGCCAGATTGTTCTTCAGCGTCATGCGAGACTTTCCAGCGTTCATTTCCTGTCTGATCTCCCGGTGTCGACTCTGCCTGTCCCTGACCTGCCATCCTCGTCTGTCTCCCGGTAAACTCACCTGCCTTCTGTCCCTGACCTCGTGCTCTGCCTCAGCGTCTCTGGTATCTGACTGCTCACCTGGCTACGACCCCCCCCGCCTGTCTACGACCTCTCTTCAGCCTACTCCTCATCGGTCTCACAGCACGCGCAGCCGGCTCTCCAGAACACAGAGCATCCTGCTCATCTTCCTGCTAATAAAAGTCATTACCAACTGTTCCTGTGCGCCTGTGTACTGCATTTGGGTCCAAACAACACCCGTTTCACCTACAGTGTAGCTTATTCACCATTTAATTAGCAACAGTGAGTGGGTTATGTTAACGTCTCATTGCAGAATTATTTATACATACAAACTGTAACACACAAATAAGCATATTTGATTAAAAAAAACCTAATGTTGTTACCTACCTGTTAATATATCAGGTTTACTTGTAAATGAAGTCCATGCGCCGCTCCCTCTGAACAAACGCGTCAATAACTTGTTTGTAGAAATTGTCCGTATCTTATACATTAGCTAAATTACGGGAATTTAGTTTATAGAGCAAACGTGTTTGAACATTTTAATAGCGACATATAGAGAGATAGCAGTACTGTCTCACTGTATAGTTACCAGCACAGCTATCTGAGCTATTGCGCAATCCATGGTGAGGCTGGTGCCTCACCGCAGGTCTCTGCTCCGTATTGCAGTGGTAAATGTGAAAATTCAGCGATTTTGAGTAAAAATAACCTAAAATTGGTGACGTTAAACGGAAAATAAGTTTATAATACACATCGCTCGATAAATATTCCCATTTAATTTATTTATTCTATTTTACATTTTTTTCTTTCATGATGGCAGGTGATGCCGTGCCTCACCTGCCTCCCCTGACCGGACGTCACTGTGTTATACTATTCATTTTGAATTGCTGTATTGAGTCAGCTTGAGTATTCATTTTGACTGAGAGTCTGCTTATGTGCCTATTTGAGACTCAGCCTTATTTTATTTCCGAATTTTATTTAACTGTATTTGTATTGGATTTTTGAGAAATGCACCTGGCCTAATTGGTTTGCTGATGTGCTTGGCCTTTTTTCTTTTGAATTTCATTTATAAAGCACACTTAACCAATAAAAATGTGGATTTCAAATCTTCTCTTCTTGGTGCATGCTATTGATTAGTCATGCACTATAATTATGTAATGTCCTAGAATTCAAATTCTTTATTTGGGGGCCTTTAGCAGATATGCTATTAAAATACGATTAATTAGATTAATTAATTACAAATCCTGTAATTAGATTATTTTTTTAATCACCTGACAGCACTAATATACTGTATATATACACACACATATATATATATATATATATATATATATATATATATATATATATATACACTAGGGATGAGCGAGTACACCACTATCTGTATCTGTATCTGTATCTGTTCAACCAACTAGATTATCTGTATCCGTATCTGTATTCGGAATGGGCGGGGCTTAAACCGGAAGTGAGTGTGGTTTGACCGGAAATGGGTGCGGCTTAAATCACCACATTGTTTTAAGTCTAAAATTGATATGGATTGATCACAAGTTGCTGTATTTTTGCTTATTTTAAAACTATTTACAAAACAGCCTCAAAATTGAAATTCAAATAAATGTTTTTGATCACAAAAGTAAGAGAACTATTTACAGAACAAGTTTTTTATGGAACTGAGTCAGAACATGAATATTCTTAAGTCTATGAATGAATATTTACCGAAGAGCCTCAGAATTGAGATTCAACGCTTTTGATCACAATAGTAAAGGAACTATATATAGAACGAGTAAACACAAAGTGCATTAATGAAGTGCATGCAATAAAAAAAGTAATTAACTACAAAGTATGCATGAACAAGAGCATTGACCAGTCAAGAGCTTTATGTATCTGGGGTCCAGACAACAAAACTTACTTACTTAAGTATGCATGAACAAGAATTGTCATACTCAACGAAACTTTTAAATTTTTTTTCTTCTTTTTCATTTAAATTTTTTTTAGTACTTTTTTTTTTTCAGTTATTTATTTTTAGTACCTGATGCTAGTGCCTTTTTTTTCACATCAAGTTAAACAATATTGATTATGGTGTGTGTGTGTGTGTGTGTGTGCGCACGCGCGCACGCGCTATGTCTCAGTTAAAATATTAAGTATAGACGTTGTTAATTTGAACAGAGTTTAGAACAGGTAAAAAAAAAAAAAAAAAATTTAACCACCGAGGCAGTGGTTAAATGCACACGTACGTGCAACAACAACAAAAAAAAAAAACAAGAAAGTTCACCACATAGCCAAACACCAAAATAGAGGCAAGCTGAAGAAAATCTAATAAGGACATGAGCAACAGTGAAGCCACGAACAGAGAGATCTGTAACTACGTGTACCGGAGACAGAGAGTGAGACAGGGAAACTCCGCTCTAACTGCAGTCTGTAGGGAGGGGCGGGAACTATGTGTGACTGGCCAATCACAGAGCGTGACAACAGTCCGACTGATTTTCCTTCGGTCCAATCACGAGTATTAACGGGCTTTATTCGTATTCGTACTTGTATGCATTATCCGTACCGGATGCTCGCATGAAACGAGTATCCGGCTCAACCCTAGGTATTATTTTCTTGTTTAGTTACCTACATTGTTTAGTTTGTGTTTGTGTTCTAGATTACGTATTTTGTTAATTTTGACAACATCCATTACCCTAGACAATGTGACATTTTTTTCAGTTTGGCAGTCTCAGTGGTTTTGTGTTATCGTCTTGTCTCAAAATATATAAAATCACCAGTTGCAACCGAAAAGTGTTTTGTATTTGCTCCAGTTTATTTACATTTCAGCTGCTCGAGTTCCTGTTTACTTACTATCCGGGTTTTTGGTTTATGTTACTGCCATTTATTCACATATTCTAGTCACATTCTGCAGGGTTGTAACAGTCTGGAGGGCAACAAAGAAGTTTCTTCATGGCATAGCCAAGGGAAGACCAAAGTGGGAAGCAGTCCCGTTTGATGGCACAGTCACGATGGCAGAGAGAGAGAGGATGCCTTCCGAGACCTCTGTCCGGCAACAAAAGTAGAAGCTAACTTTCCCAGCAACACAACAGACCAACTGGTTGTGTACAGGGACAAGGCAAGTGGGCTATTGGTATGTGGAGGCCGAATCCAGCACTTCAAAGAGGACAGGTTGGTTGTTCCACTGATCCCCTTTGACACTTGGCTGGAAACTCTGCTGGCACGCCAGAGTCACCAAAAAGGGCATGGGGGAGTTGCTGGGACTCTACTCAAGATGTGGAAGTGAGCTAGGGTTGTGCAAGGTAGAAGGCTGGCCCACAAAGTTGTCAACCAGTGCATCCACTGCAGAAAGGCCAGAGCGCAAGTCCGTCAACAGGTAATGGTTGACTTGCCAATGGAAAGATCAAGACTTGCTGCGTCATTCCAGTTCATGTCAGTTGACCTGTTTGGACCTTACTTCGGTGAAGGATGATGTCAAGAGAAGAGTGTCCATGAAGGTCTGGGGGGTCATCTTCTGCTGCATGGCGAGCCGGGCTTTACACATAGACATAGTCAACAGTATGTCCACAGAAAGCTTCTTAAAGGCCTACCAGAGATTCACTGCGATCAGAGGCCACCCTGTCAAGGTTTGGTTTGATCTTGGGACCAATTTCATTGGTGCAAAGTCCCTGCTGGGGCAGATGTATCCGTTCTAGAAGAGCCAAGACAGTGCAAGCCTGGAGGAGTATCCAGCGACAAATGGGACTGGACTTGGAAAGTGCTCCCTGTCGACTCACCTCATTGGAATGGAGCTGCTGAAGCAGCTGTGAAGATCGCCAAGAGAGCTCTTCAAAGTTTGAGCAAGACGACAAATCTTACCTTCAGCGAGTTCCTCACAACCCTCCAAATGGCAGCAAACCTGGACAACGAGCATCCTATTATTGCAAGAGTCCAGAGTTGGGAAGACTGTGTGGAGTATGTGACACCAAATTTGCTCCTCCTGGGCCTAGCGTCTCACAGTTAGAGGTAAGATCGGGCCTAAAAAATCTGGCCCGACCCGACCCGAGCCTGCGGGTATTAGAGCCCAACCCGGCCCGAGCCCAAGCCCGAGGGTATTAAAACTCGACCCGACCCGAACATAATTATTGAACTTTTTACGGGCCGGGTCGGGCTTGGATTCGGGCTTAAGATCTCAACTCTACTTTCAGTGCGTACGATCGGGAAGGTAAAGTGACAGGAGGAGATACAGCTGATGCACTGAGAAAACTGAGCAGGTATTGTAGATGGATGTTTCTCATACATGTCATATACCTTCTTTGTTTTACCTAAATTATTTATTTTATAAGGGTATTGCTTTGTTTAATATCCATAGATCGTTTGAGATACATAATATATAAATATGTATTTATTAAAAAAGTTTGGGCCGGGTCGGGCTTGGATCTTAAGATCTTAAGCCAGAGCCCGAGTCCAAAAAAATCCAGCCCAACACAACCCAAGCCCGGGGGTATTAAAGCCTGACCTGACCCGAACGTAGTTACTGACTTTTTGAGCCTGACCCGGCCCGAATTTCGGGTCGGATCGGGCTTGGACTCGGGTTCGGGCTTAAGATTTTACCTCTACTCACAGTGGTGACTTCAAGTCCTTTGATTTACATAACTATCCCTACAAGCGGCACCAAGAAATCCAAGGTCAAGTCAGCGAGTTCTGGAAAGCATGGTGCCAGCTTGCTGGTCCAAACCTTTTTGTTAAATCAAAATGGCATGCTACAGAAACAAATGTCTCTGTTGGTGATGTTGTATGGCTTTGTCATCAGAATGCTTTGCGTGGGCAGTTTAGACTTGGCCGAGTCGTCACTGTAGCTCCCGATCCAAAGGGCATGGAGAGAGACGTTGAGGTTCTTGTCACTCTAGGCAATTGTGCCTCAGTCCACAATCAGCAGCCAGTGATCCACTCCGCAGGTTCTAGTGACTGGAAAGAGAGGTCTAATGGTGTTGTATTGCGCTGAGATGTCAGGCGGCTCGTAATTCTTTTACCTGTAGAGGAACAATGCCCCTAGTAAAGTCGTTTGTGAAGTTGTTCGCCTTTTCAGTTTGCAAGCTTTCCGAGTAAGCTCAGAAAGTTTGAGTGGAAGGTGTAGCGGCGAACAGCTGTTTCGTCAGCTGATGGGCGAGCTCGCAACCACAGCGGCCTTCCAACCACAGCGCCCTTATCAAAATCCTTTCACATTAACCAATAACCAAGTGCATGAAAACAGAATTAATTATTTTCCCTTTAAGTTAAAACAGACATATGTGAATTATTTCAATGTAAATGCATCAAGATACATAAAACACTTTTTTTTTTCTTTTTAAACCATGGAACCAATGAATTAAGCATTTTACTAGACCAACATACAAATTACCTCATTGGCCCGAATATAAGATGACCCTGATTGTAAGATGACCCCTTTTTCAAGACTCAACTTTGAAAAAAGATTGGCAAAAAAGTTGCCAGTTAAGTATTGTAAAATAGCGGTTTATCACTGTAAAACCTTTTACAACATATTACTGTAAATTATTTACAGGTTTTTGCTGTATATAAATTACAGTAATTTACTGTTTTGTTTTTTAGAAAACATCAATTCAGTGTAATCTGGTTTACAATTTTTTCTTGTATTCGTCTAAATTACAATTACAGTAGTTACCTGGCAACTAGAGTTGCCAGTAAATACCTGTAAATAATTAACAATATGATGTCGTAAAATGTTTTTACAGTTAATTTTGGTTTTTACATTAGCTGCTTTGCAAATTATGCAGATTGTGAAATGTGAATGAAACGAAAAATAAAACAGTGTCAGACCTGCTACAAAATACAACTTTTATTAAAACTCAATGCATTTGTACAATACATGTTAAGCCTAAAGAACCTGAGGTAACTTATTTTTCTTAACAGCTCCTAAAATCAGAGCCTGCATAGGGTCCATTCAGATCAAATGTGACTGTCCAGCATTGGTCAAGCAAGCTACAGAGTCAATGAATGGGGCATGGTATGCAAAAGGTGCATGGAACATGAAGAACAATTCAAAGTAAAAGAGCTACAATGTTTTCACACAATGGGTGAGAGAACAGTCCTTATCTTTTGGACTACGCAGAAAGCCATTCAAAGTCCATGAGTCGCCTAAGCAGAGAGGAGACATGAGGATTGACTGGGTTGTTCTTTTTCTCCATCACCTTCCCACTTCTTTGGCTGACCATCTTTGCTGTCTTGGTGCCACTGGTTGGGTTGATTCCAACAAAACATCTAAAATAAGAATATAACAAAAATTAATGGAAAAAACTGTGATCACAGCTGCTCTAAAAGCCAGCAGAGTCAATCAGGTCATATAGCACAAGCCCCATCATTTGACCTTCCATGGGCAAAACTACAACAAAAACCATGCTGTTAACCATTGTTTTTCATTAGTATTTCATTTGTGCAGTCCAGGCAGTTAGGCAAGATGAAATAGAAAATAGCTCTGCCATGCAATGACTAAACGATGTAGAGACATAACAGTTAAAAAGGTAGTTTGTATTTCTTGCCACAAGACTGTACGTTAACAACTCAATAACTTTACATTACTGTGACTGGGTGAAGACAGGGAGTTGGCCCGTATTACAGTTGATGGATTTTAAAACAAGCTCTTATCAAAAAGACTAGCTATTGCAATATGCAACACTAATTATCAATAACTGAAAGAAATATGTTTTCTAAAAAATCTTGGGAAAAGGATTTTGATAGGAAATGGACAAAACTGGACTTAGACATGTTGAACATTTGTTTCATACTTTCCCAGCATGTCCAGTTGTGTAGTGGTGTCTGGGTTGGTGGGTATACTATTGGGTAGATGGGTAGATTACTAAGGAGAAAGCAGGTATGATTTCAATGGTTTTTAGGCTGATAGGTGGTAAACTGTTAACTGATATAAAAAGAGGAGGGTATGCTCCATAAACTGGTGTATACTACACCACTGAGCATGTCCCTGGCTTGAGAGGGGTCCATTGACTGTCAGTGCTGGCAGTGTCCAGCACTGACAGTCAATGGACAGTCTTGTCCAGTGGTTATGATAGTTTACTGAACAAGTACTCTACGACAAGCACCGAGTTACCTTTGAATGAATTCCAGTGTGCATGCTGATTGCTCCTCGTACACCAGATTAAAGTTGTAGTAGTAGTTAGCTGTAGAAGTTATAGTACACTGCCAGAATAAAGTGGCTGGTAAAACAAAGGGGTGGCTGGTAGACAAAAGTTCATTTCCAACCCTGGTGTTCTTATTTATTTTCTAAATGAGATTAACATTACTAACTGTAATGAACCCAGGGAAACTAACATTATGTGGCAGTACATTAAACTGTAACTTGCACCACTACCTGTGAAAAGAAACCTTATGCATTGGGTGTTTCCATGTTGCTTTGTCATAGATTACACTGTGAAATGAACAAAATGTTTTTACCTTAAAATCCCCCTACATCAGTGTAACTGTGGGCTTAAGTGGTGCTCACTGTTATGTGGATCCCTCCAGCTCTAACATTATGATGCACAGGTTGAACAAAAAACATAAGTCATGCTGGATTACTGTTACGAATCATTTCTTACCAAAGAGGTTGGATAACTTCAATCATTATTAGGGGTGTAACCGTTCACCTAATCCAGGGTTTATTTCAAATTTCAGTTTTTGGCCACGGTTGGTTCTATCCTCGGTTTTCAAAGCTTACTAAAGAAATGTCTCGAATATCCCCCCCCCCCCCCCCCAAAAAAATGTCTGGATTTTATTTACGTATTGTTGCACTGTAATAAGGAACATGCACATTACTACAAACACTTTTATTACCACTTCACAATAAAAATAACTTCTGTTCATACAAAAATTAAACATTTGTCTACTTTCCCTAAATGACATTTAGCTATTTAGCTTAGCTGCTAGTTAACTGAGCAGCTAGTGATAGCTCCTCTGGCACAGAATAGAAGTTCAGATACTCTTTTTAAAAAAAACGGGTAAAAGTAGAAGTACTGATTCAACCCCTTCACTCAAGTAAGGGCTTAAAACCGAATTTCGGGAAGATGGAAATTAAAATTTCTACGAACCGAGCTTTTCCGGTTCGTTTCCAAACTGTTACACACCTAATTATAACGTAACCAAATACAACTTGCACTGCCGACATCAACACACCACATTCCCGTTCTGAAGGGGAATGGATTACTGTGCGTTACTTTTCCTTAGCTAACGTTAGCTGTGACGTTACTTTCATTGGCTTTTGTTAGCCTATTTAATGGCGGAAAAAAAAAGCGATTGCAAACACAATGCAGACTGTCATCGTGCTAAATGCAAAATCTGTCTTAGCTAAAGTACAGGGAAATTACTGTACTGTAACAAATATTACTCACCGCGTCTGACTTCTTGGACTGGTTTGGCTCACTGGTCTTGTGACTGAGCACCTGCTCCTCTCCTCTCTCTGGTAAGTTCCTCGTCAAACCATTTTTTTTCCAAATTTGAATATTAACAGTATTACCTGTAATACACATCATCTACATGCCAGATACAAATTGTTGTAAATGTTACAGGGGATGTATACAGTAAGTTACTGTAATTAGTTTCGACCCAAGATGCATTGCGGTATACAGTTAAAATTGTAAAATGACCAAAACAAGAAGATACTGTAAAATTTACTGTAGATATTACAGCAATTTGTTACGATGCAGCGACGCGACCATCTGAATGTGGACGTTGTTACGTTGCAGTGTTGAAGGCATAGACTGGATTAAAAGGATTAACTTTGGAGGATGGTGACCTTGTTCAGGGAAAAGGGAATGTTGTTTATTAATTTTGTTCACATGTTCAAAAATACACTGCGCAGAGAGCGCGTAATGCAGGTGGTGTTTGTTTAATATTACAGTATTCCCACACATCCTTATTTAAGAATTGCTTTAATTCCACAAAAGAACCACACGTGACATTCAAGGTTGAGTTGTTATAAAGCCAAACATATATTGTAAAATATACCATTGGAAAAAAAAATCTTTTAAGTATTATTTTCAGGGATTAAATTTAGGTGTTGGAGATTGGGACAACTACTGCCCAATAGAAAGTACCTAGGAAGGTAGAATAAATTAAGATTTTGTATATATTTAGTTTAATTACTATCTGGTTACAGTATTGTGTTTAATTAGATCAAAACATAATCTTTATAAATATGAAAGTGTGGGAGACAATGGAGCAGGCTTTAGCCCTTGATTTGGTTTACTGGTGATCTGGCATGATTTAACATAATGCAAAGACATCCTTTTTAAGCCCTGGCCAAAAGAAATACCTCCAAATGCGGTCATATGTCTTCATGATGCCCAGGTGGCCCGACCCCCATGGGATGTCCACAATACCACACTCCAAATGTGACAGGCACAACCACCTGATACACAGGCTCAACTACAAACTCCACCCCCAAAGGCATCCACTTCCTCATTAATACCTCATTCTGCTTGAATAACAATGCATGATTCTCACCTCAGCTAGTGGATAACCCCTCTTCAAAAAACAAACCGTCAGCTTGTTGCTGCTTCACCAGCTCACTGCAAGAAATTGACCAAGGTACATTAGGACCTATTACCTCATGTTACAACAAAGAAGCCTCTGTGGAATATGCCTCCTGTAAATGTGCTTTCTCCATTGCGCGCCTTACAGCGCACCTGCCGCTAGTCGTTTAACCATGTATAATCATGTGTTTAATGAAATTGCATTGTCCCCTTCAAATGAACTAAACTAAACTAAATCTTATCTGGGTTTTGTTGTTTACTTACCCTGCGAACTTGGCGTTGATCCTCGGATGCAGATTTTGTTTACGGGTCTAGTAGGTAAAGTATGCCTGTAAGTATGCCTGTGTGCTTGTCGTAAAGGTGGTGTAGAGTTTTCCCTTGTAGGCTGTAGCAGCGTTTCCCTGACAATATTCATTCATACATTTAAGAATATTTCATGTTCTGAGTTCATAAAAAATTTGCTCTGTAAATAGCTCTCTTTCGTGATCAAAAACACTGGTTTGAATCTCAATTTTGAGGCTATTCTGTAAATAGTTTTAAAAAAATGATAAATATAGCAACTTCTGATGAATCCATATCAATTTCAGACTCACAATAATGTACCGATCTAAGACACAACAATTTCTGGTTAAACCACACACACTTCCGGTTTAAGGTTCGCCCATTCCCAGTACAATACAGGACAATTTTGATGGTTGAACTGATACAGATAGTGGTGTACTGGCAATTTAACCGTTTGTCACACAAGATCTTTACGTGGATTTTAACATCACCTCGCACTAATGAAGCAAAAGCCTCAGCAATGAAAGGCAGCTCTGGACTCCACACCTGCATTTTCACCACCTCCACCCAAAGACTTCAACACTTGTTCCAAGGCTGGCACAGCAAACATGGCCAGATTTAGGATTACTCCGAGCATGATCGTGCTTAGATTTCAATTGATAGCAGTTCCTTATCCAGTGACCACGTTCATGGCAATAGTTACAACCCTTGTGGGACTCACACGCACCACGCTCATTGATTACAGGACGACCAGACCATATACCACGTTACGGCCGCAGAAAATGACTATTGTTTATAGTATATTGTGTATCCCTCTGTGACCCTGCCTCTGAGCTGCTGGCACTGCAGTGCTGCAGGATTGCTCCGCCCTACCTCGTCAGTGCCCAGGTGTGGTGTCTCTTGGACTTCTGGGTACGCCCCTCCGCCATGCCCATCTCCTGATTGGTTTGCTGTCTTCCTGCTGGGACATGATCAGCCACCCTCAGAACTGAAGAAGTATCTTGGATGAGAGACGAAACGTCTTAAAGAACTTTCTTAACGTCCAGTGGATTGACTCAAACAGCTTTTGGATAGTGCGCAAAAACCCATCGTGTCGGGGTTTTTTGTCTTGATTTCCGTCTCCGCCGAACCCCTGAGACCAACTCACCGAACCCCTAGGGTTCGATTGAACCCCTGGTTAAGACCCACTGTTTTAGAGTATTCGCTATGGACCCCAAGAAAGTGACGGAGAAAAGAGGAAAAGAAAAGTCGAAGAAGAGAGTTTTTTTGTCCATACAAACAATGCAAGAGATAATAGAAAAGCATGAAAAAGGGATGCGTGTGGTTGATCTCGCCAAAGAATATGGCCGTATCGCATCTACAATTGCCACATTATTAAAACGAAAGTAAGTTTAAGGAGTTTAAGGAATTGCGTGGGTGGTTGGGGAAGTTCAAAAGGAGGACTGGAATTCACTCTGTTGTTCGGCATGTGAGGCAGGAGCGCATGAACCAAAATGGGCAAAAAAACAATGAGGACAGCAGTTAAAAGGTAAATGACCATCATTTTTATTCTTTACTCTATTCTTTGTTTTTTACGTTATGCCACAACTCTAATTTACTGTGTAATAATCTAATCGTAACATTTTTTAATTAAATTTTTTTAATTTATTTTATACACTGTTATAATCCCCGAAGGGAAATTAAGAATGTTTTGATGCATTTTTATGCTTTATAAACACATTTATGTCAGAATTTTGTGAGCTTGGAACGGATTAGGGCATTTGCATAGAAACGTGTCTCTACTTAAGAAATTTCTACTTACATAATTTCTTCCGGAACCCCAATTCATTTCGTAAAGTAGAGGGTACCACTGTTATTTGGTTCATCATCCAGGTCTTTACATGGGAATAGCATTTAAACCCTGTTGTTGTTGGGTTTTTTGTTCTGGTTTATTGCTCAGGTTTTAATTAGACAGGATTTACCCCCCCCACACACACATACCACACACAAACACACACAGGCTTTGTTCTTTTGTTTATCTGTAAATTGAGGGTCCTCTCACAGGATACAAATCAACACTTGATAAATAACCTCAGTTTCCTAGCCTTTGAAGATGTAGTTTATGGACCTTGAGGTTATCATTCATTCACTATTTGTGTCTAAGGCCCCGTCCACACAATGGGTAAGCCTTCTGTCCACACGACAACGCAGATATCTGGACTGAAAACACAAGTTTTTGAAAACGCTGGCCAAGGTGGATTTTTTTGAAAACGCTGGGTCTGCGTTGTTGTGTGTACGGTGTATCTGCAACTTTTTTTATCCGGGGGGCGTTGTCCCTGGGACCCAAAAACCGCTTTGACGTCATGCATGTGACCCGTATCTACATGTACAAACGGGGCTAAAACCGGCTATTTTCTGATGTATAACAGCTCCACGTCGAAGATGCGTTGATAAACATGCTTTGCACTTAAATATTTGTCTGTTTCTTTATTTATGTGTCATAAAGTTTATATATGTATTTATTTATTCATTCATTCATTCATTCATGTTCCTCGCCAAAGATGCCAACGCCACTTCTGGGTCAGACCGGGATGCGCTGCCTGACGGTGGGAGAACGCATGTCCCGGTCCTCTCTCCTGTCGTTCTCGGAGTTGTTCTGCTTATACACATGTTGATACACTGGTGTGTTTACATGTGGACGGAGATTTTTTTGAAAACGCTGTCGTGTGGACGCAAATCGTTTTCGATGCGTTTTCAAAAGTTGCATTTTCAAAAAATCCGGCATCGTGTGGACGGGGCCTAACACTGTCCCTTCACCATTTGTTTCTCAAACTGTCCCTTTTGAATTTAATTACATCCCTGTAAAAGAGGTATGTAACATCATGCCTGTCAACAACAGTATATAAACCACTGGGTCTATTTCAAAAAGGCGGGGTTAACATACCCTGAGGTAAACCTGTGGTTCTGGGTTGCTTTACCCTGAACTTGGAAAAACCAGGATTCGGTTTCACAAACGCGCTTCAGGGTTAGTTTTCTAACCCAGAGTAAGTTGACCCGCAGTTTAACAGACACAACAACTTGAAAAAAGCCATCATCAATGGAACCCCGATTCATCGATTCACCATGACGACGGACGAGACGCACACCGCAACGCTTTACAGCAGTCGGAGTTCAGATTTCATTATGAATATGAAGACTTTGAGAAAATTTCTAGAAGAAAGGGAACAGCGTTGCAGCTGCAAGAAGAGCGAGATGTCGTGGGAGTGAATTGCTGCTCAAGTCGATGCGTAAGTTCTCAGTCCGTTGCACTCACGGTAAAAATACGTAGGTAAGCGGCTTCAATAATAGTTATTAATTTATTGTCTTTAGGTGCGATCCAGTGGGGGGAGAAGTGCACGTCAGCAGCTGAGAATGAAAATAAAAACATCATTCACACAGGTCCGACTTCTGCATCATCTCGTTATGGATCCTCCTTCATCCTCATTATGTTTTGATATTGTACAGTAAATATAAGTGGACGTTTGACTGTTCAGTTGTTTCATCGCCAACATAATGCTCTTTTCACGCACATAAATGCGCTCTCATCTATATCAGGTTCTGTTAAATAAGGAAATACATTAAAAACATTTTATTGTTGTGTAGATAAAACAGTAAATCGGCATATGCACGTTACAAAAACAGTTGAGAAGGATATTCACACCATTGAGTATACAGTACTTATATTTATATAAGAACTGAATCAAGAGCTGACATGTAGCTCGTTTGATACAGTATTAGCCAAAACTGACATTCAGTGGCTGTGACATTGTACTGCTTAGAACCGCTTAAGTATTCCAAGTTTTATTTCTGTCTGTTTTAGTCAAATGATACACGAGGAGTTAATAATTGATAAAACAAAAGAAATTAACAAGAAATAGAAGAAAACAAAGGTGGTGTAATATTTTATGTTACTGATTGATCTCTTCCCATTGCTTCACATTCTGGTGGAATACAGAGGTGTGACATTTATCCTCTACTGAAGTATTAACAAATTCTCTTCCTTTTTTAACAGAGCATGGATGGGACAGTAGCAGAAGAGTCCCAACTGTACCGATTATCACAGTGAATAGACGCTCAGTGACCACAGCGGTTCATTCTGTGGAATTCATATGCAACTATGTTTTAATGTCCTCCTCATGTAAACCCATCTATCTGCTGAAGAAGTTTATAAAATTTACTTTCTAAAAAAGTACAGAAATAGAAATGGGTTAGTATGACCTCCAGATTAGGAGGACAGATCTGGACATAGAAATATTGGAGCACAAGTTAGAGGTGGGTAATGGTCACAGGTGAATCATGTTAACTATTAGAATGTTAAGTATTGTAATTATACAAAAACCCACTTTGTATTTGTCAGAATAAAGATGACCAAAGGAAAATGTGTATTGTATATTTTTATTGCCCGCTGTGATGGTGGTGAATCGTGACTGTGAAATGCTTCTGGCAGATGGTGTCTGTTACTGCTCCGCCCATCCTGGATAGCAGGAATCATCCTGAGGTGTCGTAGGCTCTCTCCTGTAATGTATAGTGGATTCATTAGACTGGATTACACAATGAAGGACAAGTGAATTATTGTGCAAATCTTTAGGTTACTGACACATTACAGTAAGTTGCTCAGGTAAGAACATATATCCAAGAGTCAGGAACAGGACCCAGACGTTCACATCAGAAATTTAGTCTGCAGCATCACACATGATTGGACAGATGTTGGTCTATGATGCATTCTTGAACATGTTGGAACAATGTTCAGTATACAAGTATCTTGATGGGAATGTGGTACCATCTGTGCAGCCAATTACATGGGGAATCCTAAAAGAAATTAAAGTTAATAATCCAATTTTGAGGTTGGAGCACAATGTCATTCAGACAATATCATTTGAAATTCATTTATCAGATTTCTACACATTCACCTGCAATCCTGTGGAACTCCTCCTTGATGATTCTGACGGGTTTATCTCCAGGAAAATAGAAAAACTGGGGTAAGAGTTTCAAGGCGAGCTGCACTGAGCATCTCTCACATTGTGTAGAAAAACTACCATTTGCATATAAAAAATAAAAAACTGACCGGACCACTACCTAGACACAACACTGCTGCAGATGTGAGGATGGATAAGTACTGATCAGTATGATCGGTACCGATCATAAAGACAACTGTCTGACCAGGATATGACAGCAGGACATCTGAACGCGATACAATTTTTTAAAAAAGTGTCTGTGAATTAATGCAGAAACTCCATCAAGGGGTTCCTCATCAAACGGACATGCCATGTTCACCTCTGAAATACGGAGTTATTTATAAAACCTTAAGTCGGTCAAACTCTCCGTCCGACAGAACCGGAAATGAAGCCGATGAGTGCCGGGTCAGTTCACCTCGCTTCATGAAACAGGTCAGGGTTACTGCTCTAACTCTGGGTAATTTACCTCCCTTGTGAAAATGAAAGCCCTGGTTTTCCCTGATTTCAGGTGTTAACTCACCCTGGTTGTCCACTAAACCTCAGTGTGAACGGCCCCATGTCACGAAGCGGGGCTAAGGACCCCGAGTACAGCATGTGGTTCTGGGTTGCTTTACCCTGAACTTGGAAAGCCAGGGTTTTGGGTTCAAAGCGCTTCTCGGGGTTAGTTTTTCTAACCCAGGGTAAGTGACCCGCAGTTTAACAGCCGCAACGCCACTATTAAAAAGCCATCATCAATGGAGCCCAGATTCGACGATTCACCATGACGACGGACGAGATGCTTCACACAGTTGAAGTCCAGATTGTAATCTACGTGTATGAAGACTTTGAGGACATATTATGAAAAGAGGAACAGCGTTTGCAGCTGTAAAGAAGAGCGAGTTGACTCGAAACTGGGCTCAAGTCGATGCGTACGTCTAAACGTAGTCTGTTGGACTCACGGTAAAATTACGGAGGGTAAACGGCTTGAATAATTTATTAAAATATTTTCTTAGATGCAATCCAGCGTAGGAGAAGCGCACATCTCAACAGCAGAGAACGAAGTTTAAAAACATCGTTCACACAGGTCAGACTTCTGCATCATCTCGTTAGGGATTCTCCTCTTCCTCATTATAACATAATGACATTGTACAGTAAATAATAAGTGGACTTTTGGCTTTTCTGTTGTTTTATCGCCAACAGAATGCTCTTGTCACACACATAAATGTGATCTCATCTATAGGCATTCCATGTTTAATTCTCTGTGTCTTTTAGTCAAATAATACATAATTGATGAAAAGAAAAGAAATTAACAGGACATTGAAGAAAAGAAAGGTGGTCAAATATTTTCTGTACCGATTGTTCCTATTGCTTAACATTCTGGTGCAATACAGAGTGACATTTAGCCTCCACTGAAGGCATCAACACTTTCTCATCTTTTTTTAACAGAGGAAGCTGGACAGTCCGTCACATCCACTGTACAGATAGACGCTCAGTGAACACCAGCGGTTCTTTCTGTGGAATTCATATGCAACTGTATGTTTTGATGTCCTCCTCATGTATTTCCAGCTATTTGTTAAAGAAGTTATCCAATTCACTTTCTAAGAAATACAGACAACAGATAAAAAATGGTTTCTTTGGACCTCCAGATTAGGAGGGCAGATTTGAACATACAAATACAAAGTTAGAAGTGGGTGTTGTTCACAAGTGAATCATGTTGAATATTAGAATGTTCACCACTGAAACGATCTAAGAAATAACTTTGTATTTGTAAGTAATAAAGATGAACAAATGAAATGTATATTGTATGTTTTTATTGTATATTGTATGTTCTCCTCTGATAGTGGCAATACTATGAAGAACAGAACTGCATCACAGGTCCTCTCAGGAATCATCCTGAGGTGTCATAGACACTGGAAACGGTCTTTCAGCAGGCCTATGGTCATCTCCACCCGGGCTCTCGTCCTGCAGGGAACCCATTTGAAGTTCTGTTGGAGGCCTGGGTTAGTGAGGGTAAGGGGTCAGCAGCCCCGGTTGGCATGGGTAACCCCTATCCCCCAGAAAACAACCATCAGACTCTCCTGTGATGTTTGGCCTAGAGACAGTGTCACTGAGGAAAAAGACAGGAGGCAGAGCTGGAGGGTAGCAGAGATGAAGATTGCTGAGGTTCTCTCTGGGAGTGACCAGGAAGGATAGGATCAGGAATGAGTACATCAGAGGGACAGCACATGTTAGAGGTTTTGGAGATAAAGTCAGAGAGGCCAGACTGAGATGGTTTGGACATGTCCAGAGGAGAGATAGTGAATATATTGGTAGAAGGATGCTGAGTTTTGAACTGCCAGGCAGGAGGCCTAGAGGAAGACCAAAGAGGAGGTTTATGGATGTAGTGAAAGAGGACATGAAGGTAGTTGGTGTGAGAGAAGAGGATGCAAAGGACAGGGTTAGATGGAGGCGGTTGATTCGCTGTGGCGACCCCTGAAGGGAAAAGCCAAAAGGAAAAGAAGAAGAAGAAGACTCTCCTGTGATGGAAAGTAGATTCATAAGAGTGGATTAAACGATGAAGACAAGTGAATTATTGTGCTAATCTTTAGTTACTGCATTAGTCTGTTGCTCAGGTGAAACTCATCATACACCTGTGAGTCAGGAACCGATCAGGGCCACTCCATCTCCACATCAGTATGCTATGCTTGCTCTGGAGGGTTCTGTTGGGTGTCTGTCTGTCAACGCTCTTTGAAATGTCTGCTGTTGTGATTAGGTGCTATACAAATAAAGGTGGAAAATGTAGTTTGCAGCATCACATATGATCTGGACAGATGTTAGTTAATCTATGATGCAGTCTTTAACGTGTAGAAACAGTAGTCAATGTACTTGTACCTGCATATATTTGCTGTGAATGGACATCCTCTTCACATCATCACCTTCATTATGTGAGGGAGCCTTGATGGGAATGTGGGTACCATCTATGGCAGCAAATTACATTGGGACATCCGAAAGAAATTAATGTCTGGGATTGTGTAAGATAAAGCAAAGCCACCCCCTATTTTTCTGTGTGTTTATTTTCTCGTCATTTGTTCTGGGTCATTATATTTAGTCAAATAGTATTTCTTATGTCTTCCCTGCCAAGAACACAACGCTATAGCACCGTTGAGCCACAAGAGGGCAATACCCCCAATGAGTAGCAGGTTACCGCCAGTCAGTCAATGAGGAAGTCAGTACGCGGCAGTCGTATTGAGTGAGATGGCTGGACAGAACGTGTCTCATGGTGTGTGCGTACAAATTGTGTTGCAGGAGAGATATAAGTGGTTTTATCTAGATAGATACAACAGTATACTGCGGGAGAGGGGCATATGAAATGAAAGTGGGAAGGATGGCCGTCTGTGCCCACAGTATGTTTTAGTGTACTGCAGTCATTCATGTTCGGCTTCGTTCTAGCGGGTTAGCCAGCTAATGCTAATAGTAAGGTAGACTGCAGTCGGCCCTAAGCAGAACTGTGTGTGTTTGTCTAATGTTATTAATATAGTATGAAAACTCACTGTGATGGTGACATGCCATAATAGATTAATAATACTATTTGATAAACTGTATTGTGTTCTATAAACTAAATTAGTGATGTTATTTACGATTATGTATTCTTTAGTGATATCCATTTAGTCACACAGAGTCAGTCAATGAGGAAGTCAGTATGCGGCAGACATATTGAGTGAGATGGCTGGACAGAACGTGTCTCATGGTATGTGCGTACAAATTGTGTTGCAGATAACTGTCCAGTAAAATCAAAATCCAACCACACCTCTATGGACTCATTACTTCATTGAAGTGTGTAACAATTGCAGCACAATATCATTAAGAGAACATACTTTCAAATTAATTCATCAGATTTCTACATCATTCACCTGCAATCCTGTGGAACTCCTCCTTGATGATTCTGACGGTTTTCTCTCCAGGGAAATAGAAAAACTTGGGTGAAAGTTTAAAGGCGAGGCGCACTGAGCATCTCCCACATTATATGGGAAAATTACCGTTTGCAAATAAAAAATGAAAAACTGAACAGAGCGCTACACGCAGCGCTGCTGCAGATATGACGATGGATGTGTGTGTGTGTGTGTGTGTGTGTGTGTACCGATTAGTATGATCGGTACCGATCATAAAGAGAACTGTCTGGATATGACGGGACATCTGAACGCGATACAAAAATATTTAATTCTCTGTGAATGAATGCGGAAACTCCATCAAGGGGCTCCACGTCGAACGGACATGACATGTTCGCCTCTAAAATACCTCTAAAATACGGAGTTATTTATAAAACCTTACGTCGGTCAAACTCTCCGTCTCACAGAACCAGGAAATGAAGCTGCACGAGCGGCGGTGAAAGGGGGCGGAGTCAAAAGAAACCCTGGGTTTGTGGAATAAAACCTGCTCCCGAACTCTGGGTTTGTTACTGCGGTAACAAACCCAGAGGTTCACGTTACCTCACTACGTGAAACAGGCCAGGGTTACTGCTCTAACTCTGGGTTAAGTTACCCCCTTTGTGAAACCGAAGACCCTGGTTTTGTCTGATTTCAGGGTTAACTTACTCTGAGTTTCCACTGCACCTGCTTTGTGACACGGCCCCTCCTCCAGACCAGGCTAGCTTCAGAGTCTGTTACTGTGGTAACAAATCTAGAGGTTTACCTCTTGACACAGGCTAGGTTTAGCCCTCTGACTCTGGGTTAAGTTACCTCCCTGTGTGAAACCGGAAACCGTGGTTTTCCCTGATTTCAGGGTTAATTTACCCTGGTTTTCCACTAAACCGGCTTTGTGAAACGGACCCACTGTCTTGAGATGAGAACTTGTCCTTATCATACCACTTGCATGGATGTTTGTTGTATTGGAGAACGACCCAGAGCTTTGTTAATTAAAGTACCACGAACTTCAACCATCATCTCTAGAGTCATCTGTCTGCCCCGATCATCAAAGAAACACGCTTTGGAACTAGTAGGTAGGAATCTGCTTCAATTTGGTGACCCCGATGTGACTTTCAAGGAGTGAACAGATCAGTCGGTCCAAGGTCGACTGACGCAGAAAATTCAGAGTCTGGGGCCCCCACCTTTAAAAGGGTAAGAAGACATTTGTTCTTCATACTGGGCTCTGCATTTCCTGTGTTAGACTGCCACTTTTTCAATTTTGACGATTGGTGGTTCTGGTGACTTAATGTAGGAAAAGTTTAATCTGGGAAAAAGTTTTTAATGACAAATTCTGTAGGCATAAGTGTAGGAAAAGAGATGAAAAGAGATTTAAAGAGATTAAAGAGAAATAAAGAGAAGTGTTGTAAACTTAAGGACAGTGTAGGAGTGCACGTAGAGATAAAAAGGGGAGTCAGAGTTACTGTCGTTGGTAGAAATAGTGTAGGAGAAAGATAGTCGGCGGGAGATTGTTGTTAGTTTTGTTTGTTCCTTGTTAAGGCTGAACGCCAAGTAAGACCGTTAAAGGAATAAAGTGTGCGTTTTTTGAACCTATGGAGATGTTGTCTGTGACGGGGATCTTGACTGCAGCAAGGCACGCCCGCTCACTGCTTGCATCTTTCAATAAATTTAAAACAGTCATACATCCAATTGGTTTGGCTGCAAATTTGGTGTTAGATAAAGGAGATTTGGTGCTTAAAGAAGGGGACAAAGAGTCCCCTTCTTTAAGAGACAAACGCAGGGAGAATTCAGACAGAAAAGGTTTTGAGGAGGAAACTGTTAAAAGTTCACCTCCACTTCCGACTGTCCTTTATCCTGTATTGCCGCCACATCACATACCTGCACTAAATGTACCACTGCCTCCGTATCTCACACATCACAATTCTTTTATCCAAGCATCTGAGGGGCCTATTATACAAATGCCACAATTACTTATTAAAGCAGGACGGCTTGATTGCTCCTGGATGAATGAGGGTGGTAACGGCAGTGCTAGTGTAACACTTAATCCACCTCTATTGTGCCCCACCATAACGAAAACACAAACAACAAGTACATCTTATCCAGATCGAGGTCTTGACTTGAGTGCCGTACATACAAACATGGTGATGACATATGAAGAAGTTTTAAGAATATGTATTGGAGCAAAAGATTAAGAAACTCTACAAGCGACATGACTTTGATGACGACATGAGAGAGCGACTGACACATACAGTAGATTGAAAATGACTCTGAAGAATTTAGAGCGTCGTATACTGGATGGAAAAGAGCAGGAAAGAAGAATCTTTGAACGACTATATGCAAGACATCCTGCTAATTTAGAGACTAAATTAACACCCAAACTGACCCTGACATGTCACGTTACGTCAGATAGTTACAGAACGAATCTGAGGATAACTCTGATGGTACGTCATCAGAGGGAGAAGAAGACATTCCCCATTTGTCACATTCAGTGGTCTGGCAAGGACTTGAAGAGGCAATAAAAGAAAAGAAAAGAAAAAACAGAGGAAGAGCTGAATTTGAAAAAATGACTATGATTAAAGTGCTGAGTGTGACAGTGTTACTGATGTCAGAGACAGTCATGCAGATACCAGAGCAGAGGGGGGAGTTGCAGCCTCTGGTGCACACCCCCGTACACGTAGTCAAGACTAAAGGATTTATGGCATCACTAGAGGCGCGTCAAGACGTCAAGACGCAGACACTGGTGGAGTGCTTATGCAACATAAGCCCTGGTCTTTTTCAGATGCCTCGACCATAGCTTCATAGTTGAGAGAAGTACATAGTATAACAGGACAGGTACTATGTGTTGGCGACATTGTTGCCCTGTTGGGCCGCTGTTGCTCAGTGATGGAAATGTGGACTTTACATGCATCTCTCGCTTGGATGGAGTTGGAGCCAAACACTCCTTTTAACAACACCATGTCTACTACAATTGTTCAGACGCTCATTGCTATGTTCCCTACGCCAGCTTGTGTTTATACTGATTTGTGTTATTCTATTAAAGAGAGTGAGTCACCTGAACATTTTGTGTTTCGTGCTACAGCTGATTATGTGAAGGTTACGGGAGAAGCTCATACAGCGACCGCACTGCAAACTCACGTTTGGAGCAGCCATTTTCAGAGATGCCCCTGCCTCTGTGAAAACAGCTATGGAAGACAATCCAGACATGCCTAATGCTGATGATGGACAGTGGATGGCACATTTCAAACATCATTTAAACCGACATATGCAAAAAATTGATTCACTTGATAGTAAGATCAATAAAAGAAAGAGGAATTGACAGCACTTCAGCTTCAAGAAGCTGAATGTGCTGCCTCACAACCAAAGAAAAAAAATTTAAATTATGGTACAGACCCCTCAACCATTGCAAGTGATTTCAGCCTCAATGATGTATCAGGAAGCTGTTCCGTATATGCCACAGCCTTTTTGGCCTCTTATTGATAGATAGATAGATAGATAGAGAGAGAGAGAGAGATAGAGAGATAGATAGATAGATAGATAGATAGATAGATAGATAGGAAATTGCACATATCCACTGCTCAGGCATTACATAATTAATAAATACTGGATAAAAAAAGAAACACTGACACCAAAGGACATAACACAAGACATACACTACACTAGCAGACACATGTAGCATTAACAGAACATTAAGATTAAAGATTAAATCTACTTTATTTGTCCACACGAGGGGAAATTATCTTTACACTCTACACATTCTTTTGCATGTGGTTACAGTCTAGTTTTTGAATACAGGCCCCTTAACACAACACACTGGGGGCCTGTAGGCATGCAATTAGTAACACATCACACAAAAAGTAGGGGGAGGCAGAGTGACAGGTCGCCCACAGGGGGTCACGCCCCAAACGAGCAGCTTGTGGGGGGGACAGCGCCTTACTCAGGGGCGCCTCGGCAGTGGCTGGGAGGTGAGCTGATGCCTCCCATCGTCAGCTCACATTCTGGGGGATGTCCTGGCGGGAGCGGGATTTGAACCACCGAGGGCTGGGCGATCCGTCTTCAAAACATCTGCTCTACCGCTGAGCCACTTTTCTATATAAATAAAAAAGTGCAAGTGAAAATTAGCAGGAGGCCCATATGGTGGGTAAGGTACACCCTTCTTACAATGTAAGGCATCACTACCTTATACCACAACATCTAATATCTATCTAATAGGGATGAGCGAGTACACATACATCTGTACATCTGTATCTGTTCAACCAACTAGATTATCTGTATCCGTATCTGTATTCGGAATGGGCGGGGCTTAAACCGGAAATGGGTGCGGCTTAAATCACCACATTGTTTTAAGTCTAAAATTGATATGGATTGATCACAAGTTGCTGTATTTTTGCTTATTTTAAAACTATTTACAAAACAGCCTCAAAATTGAAATTCAAATAAATGTTTTTGATCACAAAAGTAAGAGAACTATTTAAGTTTTTTATGGAACTGAGTCAGAACATGAATATTCTTAAGTCTATGAATGAATATTTACCGAACAGAGATTCTGCAACTAGAATCTCAATTCTAGTTGCAGAATTGAGATTCAACGCTTTTGATCACAATAGTAAAGGAACTATATATAGAACAAGTAAACACAAAGTGCATTAATGAAGTGCGTGCAATAAAAAAGTAATTAACTACAAAGTATGCATGAACAAGAATTGTCATACTCAGCGAAACTTTTAATTTTTTTTTCTTCTTTTTCATTTAAATTTTTTTCTAGTACTTTTTTTTCAATTATTTATTTTTAGTACCTAATGCTATTGCCATTTTTTTCTCATAAAGTTAAACAATATTGATTATGGTGTGTGTGTGTGTGTGTGTGTGTGTGTGTGTGTGTGTGTGTGTGTGTATGTGTGTGTGTGTGTGTGTGTGTGCATGCGCTATGTCTCAGGTATATTATAAATATATTATAAATATTAGGTATAGACATTGTTAATTTGAACAGAGTTTAGAACAGGTAAAAAAAAGACTTTAACCACCGAGGCGGTGGTTAAATGCACACGCACGTGCAACAAAAAAAACAAAAAAGCTCACCACATAACCAAACACCAAAATAGTGGCAAGCTGAAGAAAATCTACAGGTAATAAGGACGTGACAACAGTGAAGCCATGAACAGAGAGATCAGTAGCTGCGTGTACCGGAGACAGTGAGACAGGGAAACTCCACTCTAACTGCAGTCTGTAGGGAGGGGCGGGAAGTATGTGTGACTGGCCAATCACAGAGCGTGAAAACAGTCCGGCAGATTTTCCTTCAGTCCGATCACGAGTATTAACGAGCTTTATTCGTAACCGTACTCGTACTCGTCAAAATGCATTATCCGTACTGGATACTTGTATGAAACGAGTATCCGGCTCAACCCTACTATCTAATATCACAAAATCTATCTATATAATATCACAACTATCACAACTATCTAATATCACACATCTAATATCTAATATCTTTCTAATATCCATCTCACAATGGTCAAAAAATATAAGGCATCACTATCTAATATCAAAACATCACAACACCTTGGCCCCACTACACTGCAGCACAGGGTGACATCTCCTCCCCTCCATTCAACCGAGTGCAGACCTTGCCACCTCCCCCCTGCTCCTCCTGAGAGAGTCATTGTACCCCCTGATGGCACAAGGCACGAAGGAGGACCTCAGCCTCTCTGTGGAGGTGCTGTGTGACAGCAGTCTGCCGCTGAAGGTGCTTCTCCGCTGGGAGAAGGTGGTGTGCAGGGGGTGGCTGGTGTTATTCATGATATTCCTGACTTTAGACATGGTCCTGCTCTGCAGAAGCGTCTCCACAGAGTCCAGGCTCAGTCCGACCACTGAGCCCGGTCTGCGGATGAGTCTGTTAAGACAGCCCATGTCTCTTTTCCTGGCCCCGCCACCCCAACACACAATGGCGTATGACAGCACACTGGAGACTACGGACTGATAGAACATGAGAAGGAGCTTAGGACAGGAGGCCTGAGTACTTCCTGAGGAGGCTGGCCTCCTCAGGAAGTACATCCTGCTCTGCCCCTTCTTGTACACACAGTCTGAGTTGAGTGACCAGTCCAGTTTGCTGTCTAGTTGCAGTCGCAGGTACTTATAGCTATCTACCACCTCCACCTCACTGCCCTTGATGATCACTGGCTGTGGAGAGGGGGGTGCCCGCTGGAAATCCAGCACCATCTCCTTCGTCTTGTAGTCTTGTAGACTTTGAGCTGGAGCTGGTTCTATTGGCACCACTCCACGAAATCAGCCACCGATGCCCTGTACTCCCCCTCATGACTCTCCCGGATGCATGCCACAATTGCAGTGTCATCGGAGTACTTCTGTATGTAGCATGTATCCGAGTTGTGCTTGCAGTCCGATGTGTAGAGGGTGAAGAGAATGAGGGAGAGCGCGGTCCCCTGTGGCGCCCCCGTGCTGCTGGTCACCATAGAAGACAAACAGTCCCCCATACGGACATACTGGGGTCTGTCCGTTAGGTAGTCCGTGATCCAACTCACGAGGTAGGGGTCCACAGCCATGGAGGTCAGTTTATCCTGCAGGTACCGGGGCTGGATGGTGTTGAACAGCTCGAAAAGTCAAAGAAGAGCACCCTGATGGCACAGCCCCCAACGTCCAGGTAGGAGAGCACACGGTGGAGGAGGTACAAGACAGAGTCGTCGACCCCAACCTTGGCCTGATGGGCAAACTGGAGAGGGTCCATTGCACCCTGCACCTATGGACGCATGAGCTCCAGGACCAGTAGCTCTAGGGTCTTCATTATGTGGGAGGTAAGAGTGACTGGTCGGTGGTCGTTGAGCTCAGTAGGACGTCTTTTCTTGGTACAGGGACGATGCAGGAGGTCTTCCACAGTGATGGGACCCTCCCCAGCCACAGACTGAGGTTGAACAATCGCTGCAGCTGGTCCCCTAGTTCCGAAGCACAGGCTCGGAGGAGTCTTGGGGAAACCTCATCCGGTCCAGCCGCCTTATAGGGACGGAGCCTCCGCAGCGTTGTCGTCACCAGGTCTGCAGTGATGACAGTCTCAGTCGTGGTGGGAGCAGGAGGTCGCGGCGAGGTTGGAAGTCCAGTGGTTGAGGTGGGGCCGTTGAGCTTCACAGCTCTTGGAGTGGGTTTGGGAGGAGTCGCAAGGGTGGAAGGAGAAGACGCACAGGAGGAGGGAGCATCAGTGCAGCGGTCCGCAGGGAGAGGCCTGGGATGAGGAGCTGGTTCTTGCTCCCGAACGCCCGCTTCTTCCTGTTCAGGACAGCCTTGACTTCCTTTGTGACCCAGGGTTTGTAGTTGGGGTAACACTTTACTGTCCTGACAGGGGCCACTGTGTCCACACAGAAGTTCATGTAATCTGTATAACACTGAGCTGCCCCCTCAATGTCCTCCCCATGTGAGCCCATGATGACATCCCAGTCGGTGGTCTGGAAGTAGTCCCTCAGTGTAGGTGGGCTGTAGGTGCACTAGGTTATGGTCCGATTTACCTAGTGGAGGGAGGGGGGTGGCGGTGTATGCCTCCTTAGCATTAGTTTAAAACAGATCGATGGTTCTGTTCTTCGGTGTGGGGCAGTCTACACACTGGACCATTGTGGGGAGAGATGAGTCCAAGGTGACGTGGTTAAAGTCACCGGTGATAATGACGAGTGCCTCCGTCATTATCTATCTATGATCTATGTTATCAGGAAGAATTTGGTTTAATTTTGGGAAGTGAATGGCTTCTTGATACTCCTTATTTGTTGATAAGACCCCAAAGAGTGGTACTGTCTATCACTGACCCCTGAGCAGGCTGAATGGTATAGCATGAATAGCCCTCCAGATCCCACAATGCCGTTATGTGCACCACACATTTCTCTATTCATAGCCACAGGACATCAAGCTAAGGATTTAGGGCCCGTGACCAAGTCTGCTTTGTCTGCCACGGATTGGATACCAACCGTGCTAGGGCAATTGGAATTTTCTGTCTACTGATACATATAGGTTAAAATTGGCTTGTCTCAACATGCCATCCACACTCGATCATCAGCTGTTATCTAGATTTCATGGGAGAGAGACCACCTATTCTGATTTGGCACAGTCAATGTTTGATTCGCTCCCACGTACTTTGTGGGCCAAGGGTCCGACGGATGTAGGTCTATGCGATTCTACTCCTCCGGTGACTTTTTCTCTCACGCCCGGTGTTGTTTATAAATAACATTATCCTATGTCAGTTGAAGGTCATGAAGGCATCAGAGAAATAATTGATGGTTTGTTAAAAGCAGGCATTCTTTGTACCATCATATCTTCTCAGTGTAACACTCCTATCTTGCCCCGTAAGAAAGAAGGAAAAGGGTGTCTATAGGATGGTTCATATTAATTCAATAGTCTTAGACCAATTACTTTCGGTTCCCAACCCTCATGCTGCATTGGCTATGATTCACTCTGAACATAAATATTTTTCTTGCATCGATTTGGCAAACGCATTTTTTTGCCCCCCCCCCCCACATCCGGATTTACAAGAGGTTTTCGCATTTTCTTTTGAAGGACAAAAGTACACCTATACTAGATTACCCCAAGGTTTTGTTCTTTCTCCAGGCATTTTTAATGTTGTTCTGAAAGACCTTTTGTCCACTTTACACCTCCCTTTAAGAGTGTTGGTTGTCAAGTATTTAAATGATATTTTATTGGCAACTGAAGAGCTTTGTGTGTCGGCCATTCGTTCTCTTCTACTTCACATTCATAAAACAGGCCTCAAATGTTCTCAAAATAAAGTGCAATGCGGTACAGCACAAGTTTCATTTCTAGGTCGTGTCATTTCTGCTAGAGGCACTGGATTGAATTCATCACATTGCAGTACGATCTTGTATCACCCTCACTCTACAACGATCAAGGTGATGCTTAGTTTCTTAGGATTAGCTAACTACTCTTGGTATTTTGTTGCTGACTTTTCTGACTCCCCCCTTGTTCTCATGACGCGTAGCAGTGGCTCAGTGGTAGAGCAGATGCCTTGAAGACAGGTCGCCCAGCCATCGGTGGATCGATTCCCACTCCCCCCAGAACATCTCCGGAGTGTGAGCTGACGGTGGGAGGTGCCAGCTCACCTCCCAGCCACTGTCGAGGCTCCCTTGAGCAAGGCGCTGTCCCCCCTACAAGCTGCTGTATTGGGGCGCACTCCAGGAAGCTGCTGCCCATCACTCTGCCTCCAGATGTACAGCTTGATGTTGTGTGTTGTCTTGTATGTACTAACTGCATGCTTACAGGCCCCCTTGTGTGCTGTGGTTGTTTCAGGGGCCTGTACATACTGACTGAAAAAACGAACACAAAAATGTACACCTGAGTGACAAATGTAATTTCCCCCAGTGGATCAATAAAGTGTATCTTCTTCTGAAACAAATGTGTTCGAACTCACCCCAACAGGTACATCTCTTTGAACAAACCAAGAGAACAAAAAATTCCAATTCTTCCTGGTATTTGAATTGGACGAGCCCCCAAGTTGTTACAAATTAAGAGAGATGTATAGCGAGTGGCTCCAAAAGTAAACACAAGTTTATTAAACATAAGCGAATCAATACCAAAAAGCAGCGTGGCATTAATCAGTAGTCCAGGTGTCTTCCAAGTCTTCAACCAAACGTTGTGAGTGAAAGTGACGTGCTTCCAGTCAATTGGCAGGTGGGGCTAAATTACCTGCCAATTGACCAGTTATTTGATGATGATGCTGCTAATGCTGATCAGATGTGGACTTATAATTTTTCTTCTTCTTCTTCTTTTAGTATTTTTGAAGCACTTTAGCACTTTCACTTAATGTAAAATTGTAAAATGAGTGTGATTTAAGTGTTTTTGCAAAAATCAAAAACAAATCTTCTCCTTCTTCTTCTTCTACAAAATAGAAAGAAAACTTAAAAAATGGAAATGGTTGCTCCCCAGAATGTCGTACAGAGGTTGAGTTTTAGTGATAAACAACCTGATGGCCTCACAGCTGTGGCACCGCTTGGCCTGTATGGACCCTCCATCAGGGTTTCTAGCCCAAATCCAGACCAAACTTGTTAACTTTTTCTGGGATTGGCTGCATTGGGTGCCTCAAGGAGTGTTGTTTTTATCAAGAGAGGAGGGGGGACAAGGCCTCATCCACCTGGCTAGTAGAACAGCCACGTTCAGATTACAGTTCATCCAGCGGTTTCTTACCGGACCAGCGGATCTGACGTGGAGAGAGGTAGCCAGCTGCATATTCAAACGTGTGAGTAACTTGGGACTGGATGCTGCACTGTTTTTAATGGATTCTAAGTTTCTAAAGTTAAATGGTTTGCCTCCTTTCTATCATGGTGTTTTTAAGTCATGGGCCCTTTTTAAAAGTAGCCCCGGAAAACGCTCTGACTCTCTGTTCTGGTTACTGAAGGAACCACTAGTACATGGAGCCAGGCTGGATGTCTGCAGTGGAGCCACACCTGGGCTATCTGCAGCGCTTTGCAGAACCAGGACCCTGACCCTCCAGCAGCTGGTGGACAACACCGGGCCAGCGTTGGCGGATGCCCAGGCTGTGAGCTCCCTGCTGAACATCCAGTCCACCAAGGTGGCTCAGAGGGTGCTACAACTGTGGAGGCAAAGACTCTCCGGGAAGGAGAGAAGCCTCCTCCTGGACTATAGTACAGGGACCGTGCCGGACAGCAAAGATCATTTCCCTGAGGTCCACATCAGTCCCCTGTTTGGGGAGCTGGAGGGTTCCCTCCTCAGAGATGAACGACAAATCAGCCTGCACACGTCCAACAAAAAAGTACTGTACAAATACTGTGTCAAAGTAATCAACAAGAGAAACCTGTGTGACAGAGTGCCCACTGCCTGGGCCAACAGGATGACGGGAAATGGACCTGACCCACAGTGGAGTCTTCTATACAAACCTCCCCTCAAGAAAAAAACAGCCGACCTCCAGTGGAGAATTTTACACAGTGCCATCAGTTCCAATGCTTTTATCTCTGTTTTTAACCCTGCTGTGTCCAGCCAGTGTCCCTTCTGTCCCCTTCGTGAGACAGTCTTTCATGCTTTTAGTGAGTGTGGGAGACATGCAGTGTTTTCCCTCTTCTAATGAATGTTTTTAATCTGTTCAGTGAAAATTTTTGTATCAAGAAATTCGTCTACGGTGCTGGGTACAATAGATGGAATCAGAGAAAGTGGCAGCTTTTAAACTTTATCTCTGGAGAAGCAAAACTCGCAATTTACGTGACCAGGAAGAGGAGAATTGAAAACAATACTGTTCAAGACGCAGCCACTGTTTTTTGCTGTAACATCAGATGTCGCTTAAAACTAGAATTTGTTTTCTATAAAATGACGAAAGACCTAAATAACTTTAGGAACATCTGGTGTCACAAAAATGTCCTATGCACTTTAATTGATGATCAACTCAATTTTGCAAACTTCCTGATATAATGCACTGATTTTAGATTGTATTTCCTCTTACTTATCGGTTTTTAGTTTTTGAAGCTCTTTAGTGTTTTCATCTAATGTAAAATTGTAAAATGTTTTTGAATGTGATTAAAGTGTTTTTGCAAAAATCAAAATCAAATCTTCTTCTTCTTCTTCTTCTTCTGCTTTCTTCTTGCTTTGATCTTCTTGAGTGAGGAGTGCGTGAAGTGAGTGGAGAAACTGCCGAGTGATTTTCAGCACTTTTTCTATCTTTACGTTTTGTCTTTGTGTTTATGTTCTGTGTGTATTGTTAATTGAGTTTGTCTTGGGTGTTTAGTATCGTTTATTGTCAGTTTTTGTGTGTTTTTCGCCGACCAGGCGTATGCCGGTCCGCCGCCACTCAAACGCCGTCATGGCGTTTGATTTCACATCGCTGACAAGGGAACACGGGATCAGGGTGGTGTCTTATTTCAGCGTGGAAGAAGTATCACTAGCCGTGGGTGATGTTATCGGGCATAGGGCATTGAAATCTGCCGGCCGAATGAACAAGGCAATTGTCATGTTCGTAGAGAAGGTAGAACAGGTGAAGGTACTGGTGGAACAAGGGATAAACGTTAACGGACTGTTTGTACCGGTTATGCCGTTGTCGCAGCCAGTGACTAAGATCACACTGTCCAACATCAGTGATGAATTCCTAATTAGAGAACTCTCTCGACACGGAAAAGTTGTGTCGCCGATTACCAAAATCACGACAGGGTGTAAGTCCCCGCTACTAGACCATCTTGTGTGTCACCGCCGACAGGTATCCATGATCCTGAACAACAAGGCGCAGGAATTTAACTACTGTATTGTTGTTAAAGTGGACAACTATGACTACACGATGTACGCCACCTCCTCTCGGATGAAATGCTTTGGCTGTGGAGAGGAGGGACATGTTGTTAGCGCCTGTCCGAAGCGCATCAGCGATGATCCGCGAAACCCGCCCGGTGAGACGGCGGTTCCCACCGCCGCTCCGAGGCGTCCCGTTCCGGCTCCGCGGCGCCGAAGCATCGGGGACGCAGAAGAGAGAGATGCTCCAAGGAGCGAGACTGAGAGTCAAGTGCAGGTAGGAACAGTGATAACCAGTAATATCGTCGAGGTGAGGGGGCAGAGTGAAGGTGGGACAAGTGAGGATGGTGGCAGGGTGGCTGAGAGCGCAGGTGGAGCAATGGGTGAGAGTGGGGCGGTGTCCAGTGGGATGGATGACGTTGTGATACGTGAGAATGTTGAGCTGACAGGTGAACAGGGTGAGATTATGGAGGTGGAAGGTGAACTGGGTGAGAAAAGTACACTGGGTGAGACTAAGGTGGTGACAGGTGCAGTGGGTGACAATAGGAGGGAGACTGGTGATAAAAATGAGAATGTTGAGACAGGAAACCAGACAGGTACTGAAGCTGTCACAGACAAACATGAGTCTGAATGGATTCCTGCTCCTACTAGGCGGCGTGGTAAGCGGAAGAATGCTTTAACTGTTTCTGCCGGATGTAAAACTGGCCGGCTTGAGGTCGCACCGAGTGTTCAAAACAGCAGCGACAGTGATGATTGTATGTCTGATTGCAGTGAACTATCTCACACTCCAGTCACTGCCAGTCAACAACACGATTTGTACCCTGAAAAGATGTTTAAATTGTTTTTACAACAAACTAAAGGCATGAAAGGTCTGAATCTGGAACAATTTTTTCCTGATAAATTAATCTTTTATAATTCGGCAAAACAACTTATTACAAACAGAGACACATCAGAACTCAGTGACCAAGAAATATACCGACTCAAAAAGAAAATGAGTAAAGTCCGTAAACAACTGAGTCTTTAATTTTTGTTCTTTAAACTTTTCCCTCATCGTGGATTTTTTTAGAGTGGGAACGTTAAACGTAAATGGAGCCAGAGAAGAAAGAAAAAGGGCACTAGTCTTTGACACAGCAAAGAGGAAAACTATTGATGTTCTGTTTTTACAAGAAACACACAGCGATGAGAACAATGAGGTGGACTGGATGAAAGAGTGGGAAGGACAGGTGGTCCTGAGCCATAACACCACGCTGAGTGGTGGAGTGGGCTTCCTATTCTCTAGAACTTTTAACCCAACATCTCTGGAAGTCGAGCATGTCGTAAAGGGGAGGTGTCTCTTAGCGAAGGCACATTTTGAACACCGCACCCTGGTTTTTGTGAATATTTATACTCCAACAAATGGTGCAGAGAGGAAGAGCTTTTTAGAAAAAATACAAGCTAGACTGGATTGCTGTGGCTCAGAAGATTTTTTACTCTTGGGTGGGGATTTTAACTGTACTGAGGACGGGATTTTAGACTGTAATCATGCAGAGCCTCACCCAGCATCCCAACACACTCTGAAACGACTGGTCTCTTCTCATGGCCTGGTGGATGTGTGGAGGAGGATGCATCCAGACTGCCGACAGTACACTTGGTCCCACCTAAAAGAAGGTGGGGTGTCTTTAGCCAGGCTGGATCGTTTTTACTGCTTTAAACACCATTTCAATGTTTTTAAAGACTGTAATATAATGCCAGCTGCTTTTACTGATCATTCTTTGGTTTTATGTCGCGTTGTGATGAGAAATATTTTGCCTAGGAGTGCGTACTGGCATTTTAATTCAACTTTAGCTTTAGACAAAGGCTTTAGAGAGATTTTAAGCTATTTTTGGAGCACCTTTAGACTTAGAAAAGCTGATTTTACCTCTCTTAGGCAATGGTGGGACTATGGCAAAACAGAGATAAAACTCCTGTGCCAGCAGCATACTCTGAACGTCACACGTGACACCTGCCGGTCTATGAAAGACCTGGAGGCTGAGATCGTGGAGTTAGAGACAATCGCTTCCACAGGAAATCAGAGGTGTACTGAAATCCTCAAGTCCAAAAGAATGGCTTTAGCCGACCTGTTAGATACTAAAGTACAAGGTGCACTGGTCCGATCCAGGGTGCAAAACATCACAGAGATGGATGCTCCCTCTAGCTTCTTCTTCGGCCTGGAGAAGAAGCATGGACAAACCAACGTGATCCACTCCCTGCTGTCTGACACAGGACAGGAGCTGACAGAGCCCGGAGAGATCAGAAGGCGAGCTGTGAGTTTTTATTCATCTTTGTATGACAGTGAATACCGAGAAAACCAGCCACTGTTAGAGGAGTTCTGTGCAGAGCTACCTCAGGTCTCCACGGAGACAAATTCACAACTCGACCGGCCACTGGAGTTGGAGGAGCTCCACGCTGCCCTGCAGAACATGCAGGGACGACGATCTCCGGGGATTGATGGTCTGACGGTCGAATTTTATAAAGCCTTCTGGGACATTCTAGCACGTGATATGCTAGAAGTGTTCAATGAAAGTCTGGCCTCGGGCTCTTTGCCACTGTCCTGCCGAAGGGCTGTCGTTGCCCTCCTGCCTAAAAAAGGCAATCTGCAGGACATCAAGAACTGGCGCCCTGTGTCACCGCTCTGCACGGATTACAAGATTCTGTCCAAGGCTTTGGCTACCAGGCTGATGGAAGCTATGGAGCAGGTCATCCACCGGGATCAAACCTACTGTGTGCCCGGCAGGTCCATCGTAGACAATGTCTACCTAATTCGAGATGTTTTGGAGGTTTCCAGATCATTGGGTATAAATGCTGGTCTTGTTTCATTAGATCAAGAAAAGGCATTTGACCGTGTTGAGCACAGCTTCCTCTGGAAAACTATGGAGGGGTTTGGGTTCAGCACCGGTTTTATTGCCATGATCCAGGTGTTGTACAGTGACGTTGAGAGTATACTGAAGTTTAACGGCAGTTTGTGTGCCCCCTTCAGAGTGCACCGGGGCATCCGGCAGGGCTGTGCTCTGTCTGGGATGCTCTATGCACTCTCCCTGGAACCCCTCCTCTGTAAAATCCGCAAAAGCATCGACGGTTTAATTTTACCTGGTGTTAGAGAGAGCATTATTTTATCTGCCTATGCTGATGATGTTGTTGTTCTTATCAAAGACCAAAGAGATGTTGATGTTTTGGTGGGTCTAACAAACTCATTCAATGTTTTAACTGCTGCAAAAGTAAACTGGAGCAAAAGTGAAGCCCTTGCTGTTGGTGAGTGGAATGGCAACCTCCCGGTTCTTCCTCAAAACCTGTGTTGGAAGACTGACGGTCTCAAATATCTCGGTGTGTACCTGGGAAATGAGACAACAACCAGGAAGAATTGGGAAGGCGTCATTGAAAAAATAGAAAGAAAACTTAAAAAATGGAAATGGTTGCTCCCCAGAATGTCGTACAGAGGTCGAGTTTTAGTGATAAACAACCTGGTAGCCTCACAGCTGTGGCACCGCTTGGCCTGTATGGACCCTCCATCAGGGTTTCTAGCCCAAATCCAGACCAAACTTGTTAACTTTTTCTGGGATGGGCTGCATTGGGTGCCTCAAGGAGTGTTGTTTTTATCAAGAGAGGAGGGAGGACAAGGCCTCATCCACCTGGCTAGTAGAACAGCCACATTCAGATTACAGTTCATCCAGCGGTTTCTTACCGGACCAGCGGATCTGACGTGGAGAGAGGTAGCTAGCTGCATATTCAAACGTGTGAGTAACTTGGGACTGGATGCTGCACTGTTTTTAATGGATTCTAAGCTTCTAAAGTTAAATGGTTTGCCTCCTTTCTATCATGGTGTTTTTAAGTCATGGGCCCTTTTTAAAAGAAGCCCAGGGAAACGCTCTGACTCTCTGTTCTGGTTACTGAAGGAACCACTAGTACATGGAGCCAGGCTGGATGTCTGCAGTGGAGCCACACCTGGGCTGTCTGCAGCGCTTTACAGGACCAGGACCCTGACCCTCCAGCAGCTGGTGGACAACACCGGGCCAGCGTTGGCGGATGCCCAGGCTGTGAGCTCCCTGCTGAACATCCAGTCCACCAGGGTGGCTCAGAGGGTGCTACAACTGTGGAGGCAAAGACTCTCCGGGAAGGAGAGAAGCCTCCTCCTGGACTATAGTACAAGGACTGTGCCGGACAGCAAAGATCCTTTCCCTGAGGTCCACATCAGTCCCCTGTTTGGGGAGCTGGAGGGTCCCCTCCTCAGAGATGAACGACAAATCAGCCTGCACACGGCCAACAAAAAAGTACTGTACAAATACTGTGTCAAAGTAATCAACAAGAGAAACCTATGTAACAGAGCGCCCACTGCCTGGGCAAGCAGGATGACGGGAAATGGAAATGACCCACAGTGGAGACTTCTATACAAACCTCCCCTCAAGAAAAAAACAGCCGACCTCCAGTGGAGAATTTTACACGGTGCCATCGGTTCCAATGCTTTTATCTCTGTTTTTAACCCTGCTGTGTCCAGCCAGTGTCCCTTCTGTCCCCTTCGTGAGACAGTCTTTCATGCTTTTAGTGAGTGTGGGAGACTTGCAGTGCTCTTCACTCTTCTAACGAATGTTTTTAATCTGTTCAGTGAAAATTTTAGTGTGAGGAAATTCGTCTACGGTGCTGGGTACAATAAATCGAATCAGAGAAAGTGGCAGCTTTTAAACTTTATCTCTGGAGAAGCAAAACTCGCAATTTACGTGACCAGGAAGAGAAGAATTGAAAACAATACTGTTCAAGACGCAGCCACTGTTTTTTGCTGTAACATCAGATGTCGCTTAAAACTAGAATTTGGTTTCTATAAAATGACAAAAGACGGAAATAACTTTAGGAACATCTGGTGTCACAAAAATATCCTATGCACCTTAATTGATGATCAACTCAATTTTGCAAACTTCCTGATATAATGCACTATTCCTCTTATAATGTATTTCCTCTTACTTTATTGGTTTTTAGTGTTCCTGAAGCTCTTTAGTGTTTTCATCTAATGTAAAATTGTAAAATGTTTTGAATGTGATTAAAGTGTTTTTGAAAAAAAAAAGTCTTCTTCTTCTTCTTCTTCTTCTTCTTCTTCTTCTTCTTCTTCTTCTTCTTCTTCTTCTTCTTCTTCTTCTTCTTCTTCTTCTTCTTCTTCTCCTTTTGGCTTTTCCTTTCAGGGTTGCCACGGTGAATCAGTTGCCTCAATCTAACCCTGTCTTCTGCATCCTCTTCTCTAACACCAGCAACCTTCATGTCATCTTTCACTATATACATAAACCTCCTCTTTGGTCTTCCTCTAGGCCTCTTGCCTGGTAGTTCAAAACTCAGCATCCTTCTACCAATATATTCACTGTCTTTCCTCTGAACCATCTAAGTATGGCCTCTCTGACTGTGGACTTGCAATACAAAGCAAAAAGAGACCTGGAAATATCAAGACCTTGAGGCTGTGACAATACTTACATATATATATATATATATATATATATATATATATATATATATATATATATACGTGTGTGTGTGTGTGTGTGTATATATATGATTAGTCGTTTATCTGCTGGTGAACAAGGGGCCTAGGTGTCAACAGGAGGCACTGATTACCACTCTGCAGGCACGGCCAAGAACAGCAGCTGCTTGAAAGCCGCATGCTGTCACACATTTTAACAATACCCACTAATTAAGCGCCCAACCAATCACGGCACCCAACCAATCACGGCGCATCTGCCAGTAGGAATCACGTGAACAATACTGCGTAGAGCATCAGGCTGCGAGGCTTTTTGTTGCGGTTACGCCTTTTGTCTACCTGACAACGCAGATATCCGGGATGAAAAAGCTGGCCAAAGTGAAATTTTTTGAAAACGCCGGGTATGCGTTGTCATGTGGATGCTGTAAGTGAAACCTTTTCTACATGGGTGGTGTCTCCCTGCGACGAAAACCGCTGTGACGTTCGTGACCCGTGTCTACATGTACATACAGAATGGATGGAGTTAAAACTGGCTATTTTCTGACGTATAACAGCTTTATATCGAATTAACATGCTTGACAGTTGGATATTTGTTCATCTGTTTCTTTCTTTGTGAGTCATAAAGTTTATATATTTATTTATTCATTCATTCAAGTTCCTCGCTGATGCAAGTTCTGGGTCAGACCGGGACGTGCTGCCTGCTGGTGGGAGAACTGTGATAGATTCAGGGATAAAGTAGCCCATATATTTACGTCTATCAATGCCTGTTTATGTAAATTCAAGCGTATTCTTGCAGTGCTACTAACACTGAATTTTGGTTCTTATACTTCCATATTCAATATCAACATGTATTTTATCTTTATTTTGAATTGCTGTATTGTGTAACAAAATTTAACCTGCCTTACCATTGCACTCTATTATCTAAAGGCCATTCTGGAAGGTAAAATGGTCATACAATTCAATTAGTACTAGTGGGAACCAGTGGAAATTCCATGATGAAACAATAATATATTTCATACCAAACATATGAAAAAAAAGTATTGGTATTATAAACCAAGCACACCCAATGTAGTCAAAAATCCATGGGGATTTGCCAACACAAAGTCGTTACGTCACCACGTTGATTTTTGACTATGCTGGGTACACTTGGTTTTTAATACAAATAGATTTGTTTTCATGTTTGGTATGAAGTCTGGTGTTACTTAAACTACAAAGCAGAGAAGAAAACCCTCATCTCATTTGTCAAATTATGCTGCCTCAGATCTGAGGCAATATCCTGGAATTTGTTTTTTTGTGACAGGGCAGGGTTGGCATGTTTCTTATGCACAGAAAATTCAAATAGCATGTTTTACAATGTTTTCCATGACCCTGTTGGACATGTAAATGCCTGCAGCAATCCAGCCTCCTCCATCCACCACTGAGTGTATGTAATGATTGTTTCAGGAACAGGCATGTTAATGTTCATCAAACGTATATCTCTGGTTTTCACTTAGGACAGTCCTTAATCTGAGAATCAGGAGCCCCGTTCATGTTCCCGTTTCCTTTCTATAACTGTGAAACGTGGAATAATGTCTTTCTACTACCATGATAGGTGTGTAGACAGACCCGGTGATGCGTTCTATTCATCCCTCCACTTCTATCCTGTCAATGGGCAGCATCATGCCTACACATGAACAAATATAGCCATAATCTTTTACACATTTCACAATACCATCCATTGTTTTTAAAATTGTGTGACTGTAACGGTATGATAAACCAAAAAGAAAAAAACAAAACTCAAAGGGGTCCTATATAAAATTGCAGTAACATTTGTTGAAATGACTTGCACACAGCTCTTGTTCTGTTGAACTTCGCGACACAAACTCTTTAGTTTAAGAGGTCTGGAATATTCACCATACTCTCACTGGTGACATAAACTATGTAGTCATAGTGATCAGTTGTAAACGTGAGTGTGAAATTCAGCTCTTCATCAGACCGATTAGGGATCATAGTAACATGTCTCCGGAAGGCGTAAGTGGTGTTGCCGACCAGGAACATATTGATAGGACCTAGGAGCCGACCATGTCGCGGCAGCTCCTTCTCCAGCCATCTCTGGGCTACCATTGTGCCTCCTAATCTCACAAACAACGCAACTGTGAAGTAACTGTCACTCACTGAAAGTGACATCCAAGAAAGCAAAAAACAAGTGAATACACACTTGGACGCCACACTTCTGTCTATTTCTCTCACAAAGTCCTAAAATGTGACCGTGGTTAAATTATGGTACACAAAAACTTGTAGAAATACATAAAAAAGCAAAGAATAGAGTGAGTAGATGCGCAGATACGCTAACACACTCTTCTCAAATCAAAGCAAAAAGAGAGCAAGAGAGAGAGAGATTGATTGATTTGATTTTTAAAATCATATTTATTCATGAAGTCAATATTACAAGATAGTTACGTTAACAACATCTAAGAGAGATTAACTCAAACATGCACACTTAAAAAAACTATCATATGAAATGTGGGCAAAATATACGTGAATTAAACCAAACACTGACTGAACATGAGTTCTCATTTAACACGGAACATAAGACACCTTTAACACACCATAAAAGCATCTAAATCATTTATAGCTCTGAAATAGTTCAAATCAATTCTGATTCTTGTTTGACACATTCTTCTTAAAATGGCTTCTGCACTACAGTCAGACAAACCTTGAACCTTTTCCTTCCTGCTTAGATAAATTGCCATCTTTGCTTGGCCCAGAAGAAAGTTTAGAATCTGCCAATCCTTTTTTTTGATACTTCCTGCATTTCAACAAATTCTCATTCCCATGGGCTCACCACCTGTGAGAGGGGCCATAGGGGTCGGGTGCAATGTGAGCTGGGCGGTGGCCGAAGGCGGGGACCTTGGCGATCCGATCCCCGGCTACAGAAGCTGGTTCTTGGGACGTGGAATGTCACCTCTCTGGCAGGGAAGGAGCCCGAGCTGGTGTGTGAGGTGGAGAAGTTCCGACTAGATATAGTCGGGCTCACCTCCACACACAGCTTGGGCTCTGGTACCAGTCCTCTCGAGAGGGGTTGGACTCTCTTCCACTCTGGAGTTGCTCATGGTGAGAGACGCCGAGCAGGTGTGGGTATACTTATAGCCCCCCGGCTTGGCGCCTGTACATTGGGGTTCACCCCGGTGGACGAGAGGGTAGCCTCCCTCCGCCTTCGGGTGGGGGGACGGGTCCTGACTGTTGTTTGTGCTTATGCACCAAACAGCAGTTCAGAGTACCCACCCTTTTTGGAGTCCTTGGAGGGGGTGCTGGAGAGCGCTCCCACTGGGGACTCCATTGTTCTGCTGGGGGACTTCAATGCTCATGTGGGCAATGACAGTGAGACCTGGAAGGGCGTGATTGGGAGGAACGGCCCCCCCGATCAGAACCCGAATGGTGTTCAGTTATTGGACTTCTGTGCTCGTCACGGACTGTCCATGATGAACACCATGTTCAGACATAAGGGTGTCCATACGTACACTTGGCACCAGGACACCCTAGGCCGCAGTTCGATGATTGACTTTGTGGTCGTGTCATCGGACTTGCGGCCGCATGTCTTGGACACTCGGGCGAAGAGAGGGGCGGAGCTGTCAACCGATCACCACCTGGTGGTGTGTTGGCTCCGATGGTGGGGGAAGATGCCGGTCCGACCTTGCAGACCCAAATGTATTGTGAGGGTCTGCTGGGAACGCCTGGCGGAATCCCCTGTCAGAAGGAGTTTCAACTCCCACCTCCGGCAGAACTTCACCCACGTTCCGGGGGAGGCGGGGGACATTGAGTCTGAGTGGACCATGTTCCGCGCCTCCATTGTCGAAGCGGCCGACCGCAGCTGTGGCCGTAAGGTGGTCGGTGCCTGTCGTGGCGGCAACCCCAGAACCCGCTGGTGGACATCGGCGGTAAGGGATGCTGTCAAGCTGAAGAAGGAGTCCTATCGGGCCTTTTTGGCCTGTGGAACTCCTGAGGTAGCTGATAGGTACCGGCTGGCCAAGCGGAATGCAGCTTTGGTGGTTGCTGAGGCAAAAACTCGGGCGTGGGAGGAGTTCGGTGATTCTGGTCCACCATCAGACGTCTCGAGAGGGGGAAGCAGTGCAGCATCAACACTGTGTATAGTGGGGATGGGGCGCTGCTGACCTCAACTCGGGACGTTGTGACTCGGTGGGGAGAATACTTCGAAGACCTCCTCAATTCCGGCGACACGCCTTCCCATGAGGAAGCAGAGTCTGGGTTCTCTGAGGCGGGCTCTCCTATCTCTGAGGTTGAGGTCACCGAGGTAGTTAAAAAGCTCCTCGGTGGCAGGGGTGGATGAGATCCGCCCGGAGTTCCTAAAGGCTCTGGATGTTGTGGGGCTGTCCTGGTTGACACGCCTCTGCAACATCGCGTGGACGTCGGGGACAGTGCCTCTGGATTGGCAGACTGGGGTGGTGGTCCCCCTTTTTAAGAAGGGGGACCGGAGGGTGTGTTCCAACTACAGGGCGATCACACTCCTCAGCCTCCCTGGTAAGGTCTATTCAGGGGTTCTGGAGAGGAGGGTCCGTCGGGAAGTCGAATCTCAGATTCAGGAGGAGCAATGTGGTTTTCGTCCTGGCCGTGGAACAGTGGACCAGCTCTACACCCTCCGCAGGGTCCTTGAGGGGGCATGGGAGTTCGCCCAACCCGTCTACATTTGTTTTGTGGACTTGGAGAAGGCGTTCGACCGTGTTCCTCGGGGGGTTCTGTGGGGGGTGCTTCGGGAATATGGGGTACCGAACCCCTTGATAAGGGCTGTTCGGTCCCTGTACGACCGATGTCAGAGTTTGGTCCGCATTGCTGGCAGTAAGTCGGATTCATTTCCAGTGAGGGTTGGACTCCGCCAAGGCTGCCCTTTGTCACCGATTCTGTTCATAACTTTTATGGACAGAATTTCTAGGCGCAGCCAAGGCGTTGAGGGTGTCCGGTTTGGTGGCCTCAGTATTGCGTCTCTGCTTTTTGCAGATGACGTGGTGCTGTTGGCTTCATCAAGCCGTGATCTCCAACTCTCACTGGAACGGTTCGCAGCCGAGTGTGAAGCGGTTGGGATGAGAATTAGCACCTCCAAATCTGAGACCATGGTCCTCAGTCGGAAAAGGGTGGAGTGCCCTCTCCGGGTGGGGGTTGAGATCCTGCCCCAAGTGGAGGAGTTCAAGTATCTTGGGGTCTCGTTCACGAGTGAGGGTACGATGGAACGGGAGATCGACAGGCGGATCGGTGCAGCGTCTGCAGTGATGAGGACTCTGTATCGGTCCGTCGTGGTGAAGAAGGAGCTGAGCCGAAAGGCAAAGCTCTCGATTTACCGGTCGATCTACGTTCCTGCCCTCACCTATGGTCACGAGCTGTGAGTCGTGACCGAAAGAACGAGATCCAGGATACAAGCGGCCGAAATGAGTTTCCTCCGCAGGGTGTCCGGGCTCTCCCTTAGAGATAGGGTGAGAAGTTCGGTCATCCGGGAGGGACTCAGAGTCGAGCCGCTGCTCCTCCGCATCGAGAGGAGCCAGATGAGGTGGCTCGGGCATCTGGTCAGGATGCCTCCTGGACGCCTCCCTGGTGAGGTGTTCCGGGCACGTCCTACTGGGAGGAGGCCCCGGGGACGACCCAGGACACGCTGGAGAGACTATGTCTCCCGGCTGGCCTGGGAACGTCTTGGGATTCTCCCGGAGGAGCTGGATGAAGTGGCTAGGGAGAGGGAAGTCTGGGCTTCCCTGCTCAAGCTGTTGCCCCCGCGACCCGACCCCGGATAAGCGGTAGAGAATGGATGGATGGATGGATGGTCTTAATCTTGGAAACATTAAAGGTGGGATGGATCCTCATGGAACGGGGCAAACGGAGACGCAAGGTCACAGGGTTGACCACCTTGGAAATGGGAAACGGGCCCACAAACCAAGGAGCCAACTTACTTGATTCCACCTGGAGGGGAAGGTCCCGTGTGGATTGCCCGACCCATTGACCCGGGACATTTTGTGGGGCTGGTGTGCGCCTACGGTCGGCAGAGCGTCTGTAGCGATCCGATGAACAAAGTACGGTGTTCTGGGTTTGCATTCAGGTGGGTCGGCACCGTCGAATAAATTCCTGGACTGAAGTAACACCGAGTTAAAGTTTAAAGTGTCTGGACAGCAGAATGTAGCTCATAACAACAACGACAACAACAACGCAGCAGCTCAAGTGTGTAGGTGCTCCATATATTGCACTTCAAGAATCACCATATTGCACTGAATCCCCATGTATCTGTGGTGACACACGGGGCGTCGTAAGGGTGACTACAGAGCACCACAGGAGTTCAGCTGTCTAACAGCCTCTGGAAAGAAGCTGTTCCTCAGCCTGGTGGTCCTACTCCGGATGCTCCGTAGTCTCCTGCCTGAGGGGAGGGGTTAGAATAGACTGTGTGCTGGGTGGGTGGGGTCTGTCATGATGTGGGTGGCCCTCCTTCTACACCTACTCGTGTAGATTTCGGTGGTGGTAGGTAGGCCACCCCATACAGTCCTCTGTGCAGCCTTCACAACCCTCTGCAGCGCTTTCCTGTCTGCTGCAGAGCAGCTGCCGTGCCACACAGTGATGCTGGTGGTGAGGATGCTCTCCACCGCACCCCTGTAGAAGGCCTTCAGGACGGGACCCCCCAGTCCAGCACGCCTCAGCTTCCTGAGGAAGTAGAGCCACTGGTGGGCCTTCCCGAGCAGGTACCAAGTACCTGTAGCTGGAGACCACCTCCACAGCTGCTCCTCCGATGTGCATGGGGGGAGGGGAGTGTCTTTTCCTCCTGAAGTCCACCACCATCTCCTTGGTCTTCCCCACGTTGATGCAGAGGTTGTTGCGTCTGCACCAGTGCACCACGTGCTCCACCTCCTCTCTGTATTTGGACTCATTGTTGTTCCGGATGCGTCCCACCACTACTGTGTCATCTGCAAACTTTACTATATGACAGCTCGGGTGTTTCGCTGAACAGTCATACGTCAGGAGGGTGAACAGGAGGGGGCTGAGCACGCAGCCCTGTGGGGAGCCGGTGCTGAGGGTGATGGGGGAGGAGACCGTGTTGTTAATCCTGACAGTCTGATCTGTCTGCCAGGAAGTCCAGGACCCAGTTCCCTGTGGTGGCAGACAGTCCCAGCTCTGTCAGTTTCTGCACCAGGGTCTGGGGTATGATGGTGTTAAATGCGGAGGTGAAATCCAGGAAGAGCAGGCGGATGTAAGAGTCCTTGCTCTCCAGATGTGTGAGGGATGTGTGGACCACAGAGGAGATGGCGTCATCGGTGGAGCGGTTCCTCCTGTAGGCATATTGGTGGGGGTCCACCGCTATGTCTACAGCGTCTTTGATGTGCGCCATGACCAGCTTCTCAAAGCACTTCATGACTATCGGGGTGAGGGCCACCGGCCGATAGTCATTAAGCTCCTTCACCGAGTGGCTTTTGGGGACCGGGACGATGGTGGCAGACTTCAGGCAGCTGGGGACTGTTGCTAGCTGCAGTGAGGTGTTAAAGATGTCTGTTAACACCTCTGCTAGCTGGTGGGAACAGTCCTTCAACACTCTCCCTGGGACGCCGTCGGGGCCTGCAGCCTTGCGAGGGTTGATCTTTTGTAAGGTCCTCCTCACATCCTCTGTGGTCACACTGAGGGGCGTGTCATTGGGGGGGGGTGTTAGTTTGGTGCTGGGGGGGTGTTGGCATCCTCAAAATGGGCATAAAACTTATTGAGGGCATCTGCTAGGGAGGGGTCTGTCGGGCCCTTAATTCCTGGTGTTGAGGTTGGTTATGCACTTGATGCCTTTCCACATGCTCTGTGGGTCCCCTGAGGTCAGGTGACCCTGGATCTTCTTAGCATAGGTGGATTTGGCCTCCCTCATGCCCCTATCCAGAGCCCTCCTCGCTGCCCTTAGTGCCCCTGCCTTCTCCGCCCTGAACGCAGCATCCCTGGCCTTCAGCAGAGCTCTCACCTCTGCATTCAGCCAGGGCTTCTGGTTCGGGTAGACGGTGATCGTCTTGGTGTCGGTCACATCGTCCGCACACTTGGAGATGAACCCAAGGACAGAGGAAGTGTATTCCTCCAGGTTCACCTCTCCCCCCTGTGTGGCCGCCTCCCTGAACATCTGGCAGTCTGTGCGCTGGAAGCAGTCCAGAGAATAACAGGTGAGAATAACAGTGTTACCCCCTGAGGTGGACGATTAGAGTTCTTGTGTGGAGCACACTTGGGGCAAGCGGCAATAAACTCCTTGGCGTCTTTCTCCATAGACGACCACCAGTATCTCTGTTGCAACAGGGCCAAGGTGCATCTCACCCCGGCATGGCAAGCCAGTCGTGAACAATGACCCCACTGCAGAACCTGGGAGTGAAGTCGAGCAGGGACAAATAAACGATTATCAGGACATGCACTTGATGCAGGCTGTTCCCTTAGGGAACGCTTTACCTGGTCTTCCACTTCCCAAGTAACGGTGCCCACAACACAGGTCTCGGGGAGAATGTTTTCAGGGGATAGTCTGGAACTACCGGGAGAGGGCGTCAGGCATGGTGTTCTTTGATCCTGGTTGATGAAAGGCAAAAGTTAAATCAATTGAAAAACAGCGCCCACCTGGCTTACTGAGAGTTCAGCTGTTTAGCGGACTGAATATATTCCAAGTTTTTGTGGTCTGCTCCGCCCCCTCCAGCCAGTGTCTCCACTGCTCAAGTGCCAACTTCACCACCAAAAGTTCCCGGCTCCTCAGTTTTAACTTAGGGGAGTAGAAGGCACAGGGATAGACCTTTTGATCCTCAGCAGACCGTAGTAACAGAACTGCTCCCACCCCAGAGTGTGAAGCTTCTACGTCCACAATAAATTGCCTGGCAAGGTCTGGAAAGATCAGAAATGGAGTAGAAGCAAACCTGGCCTTTAACTCCCCGAAATCCTCCTCTGCGGCTTGGGATCAATTAAAAGAGACCTTCTGAGAGGTGAGAGCCGTGAGAGGGGCTGCAACTGAGCTATAATTGCGGATATATCTCCTATAGAAATTTGCAAAACCCAAGAACCGCTGTAACTCTTTTCTGGAAGAAGGCGTGGGCACTACTGCTACCGCTACAGTTTTCCATCGAAATCCTACCGACACCGATAATGAACCCCAGAAAAGAGACCTCTGAGACATGATACTCACACTTTTCCGTTTTAATGAAAAGCTGGTTCTCCAAGAGTCTCTGCAGGACCTGATGTGCATGTGTCACATGTTCCTGTTTGGACTTGGAAAAAAATCAGAATGTCATCCAAGTGCACAAAAACACAAACATTAAGCATGTCACGAAGCATATCTGTCATGTCTCCGGACAATTAAGCTTTCCTTTTCTTTGTTTTCTTTTCCTAACATGTCTTATCATTCCAGATCCTGTCTCATCTACAATCACTTCATTCCCTGCACCTGCCGTCTCTCCATATACCTGCAGCCACTCCCCGATCTGTCTCCACACTTCATAAGCCAGCCCTGCCTTCTGTTCCCTGCCAGATTGTTTATTGTTCGCCCTGACTCTACAGCCTTCGATTCCTGCCAGTTATTCTGATTCCTGTTCCTGACCCAGCCTGTTTCCCGGACCCTGCCTTTCGTTGACCCCTTTTGGATTTGTCTGCCTGGTTTGTGGGAATGCCTTTTGGTTTATGAACTGCCTTATTTTGGACTCTGCCTGTCTGCTTGCAGTCTGCCTGACTCCTCTGCTGTTTGGACTGCTTACCTGGTACCTGACCCCTGCTTTTCCTATTAAACCTGTTTTTGGACTTGACCCGCCTGCTTCACTGTCGTGCTTTTGGGTTCTCACCACCAGTCTTGTTCGAGCCATGACAATATCATTTACTAAATTTTGAAACACTGCGGGGGCATTAGTTAGTCTGAAGGGCATCACCAGGTATTCGTAATTTCCACTAGGAGTGTTAAAGGCAGTCTTCGACTCATCACCCTCCCTGATACGAACCAAATGGTCAGCATTCCTTAAATCTTACTTAGAGAAAATAGTCTCCTGCAACAACTCGAAGGCTGATGAGATGAGTGGAAGCGGATACCTGTTAGCGGATACCTGATACAAAGTAAAACCTGGCACCTGCAGGAGAAGAAGGACGAATAAGGGCAGCTGCCAATGAGTCCTGAATGTACTTTTCCATGGCTTTCATCTCTGGAACAGATAAGGAATAATGTCTACCCCTAGGAGGTGACGTTCCTGGATAAAGGTCTATAGCACTGTCTATATGGCCTATGGGGAGATAGAGACATGGATCGCGCTTGACTGAAAACATCCATCCATCCATCCATCTTCCACCGCTTATCCGTAGTTGGGTCGCGGGGGCAGCAGCTTCAACAGGGAGCCCCAAACTTCCCTTTCCCCGGCCACATCTACCAGCTCTGACTGGGGGATCCCAAGGCATTCCCAGGCCAGTGTTGAGATATAATCCCTCCACCTGGTCCTGGGTCTGCCCCGAGGTCTCCTCCCAGCTGGACGTGCCAGAAACACCTCCCTAGGGAGGCATCCCGGAGGCATTCGCACCCGATGCCCAAACCACCTCAACTGACTCCTTTCCACGCAAAGGAGCAGCAGCTCTACTCTGAGCCCCTCGCGAACAGCAGTGTTTCTCACCCTATCTCTAAGGGAGACACCAGCTATCCGCCTGAGAAAGCCTATTTCAGCCGCTTGTATCCGCGATCTCTTTCTTTCGGTCATGACCCATCGCTCATGACCATAGGTGAGGGTAGGAACAAAGATTGAACGGTAGATGGAGAGCTTCGCCTCTCGGCTTAGCTCCCTCTTTGTGACAACTGTGCGGTAAAGTGACTGCAATACCGCTCCTGCTGCTCCAATTCTCCGTCCAATCTCACGCTCCATTGTTCCCTCACTTGTGAACAGGACCCCAAGATACTTAAACTCCTTCACTTGTGGAAGAAACTCATTCCCCACTCGGAGAAGGCAGTCCACTGGTTTCCTGCTGAGGACCATGGCCTCAGATTTGGAGGTGCTAATCCTCATCCCCGCCGCTTCACACTCGGCTGCAAACCGGACCAGTGAGCGCTGCAGGTCACAGGCTGATGACGCAAACAAGACCACATCATCTGCAAAAAGCAGCAATGCAATCCTCAGGCCACCAAACTGTAAACCCTCCTCACCACGACTACGCCTCGATATCCTGTCCATGAAAATAACGAACAGAATTGGTGATAAAGTGCAGCCCTGGCGAAGGCCAACAGCTGCTCGGAACAAGTCCAACTTACTGCCGAGAACTCGAACGCAGCTCTCACTTTGGGCGTACAGGGATTGGATGGCCCTGAGGAGAGGCCCCCTCACACCATACTCCCGCAGTACTTCCCACAGTATATCCCTGCGGACTCGATCGTACGCCTTCTCCAAGTCTACAAAACACATGTAGACTGGATGGGCATACTCCCAAGCCCTCACTAGGATCCCTGTGAGAGTAAAAAGCTGGTCCGTTGTTCCACGACCAGGACAGAATCCACATTGTTCCTCCTCAATCTGAGGCTCGACAATCGGCCGGACCCTCCTTTCCAGCACCTTGGAGTAAACTTTCCCTGGGAGGCTGAGGAGTGTGATGACCCTGTAGTTGGCACACACCCTCTGGTCCCCCTTTTTAAAAAGAGGAACCACCACCCCAGTCTGCCACTCTTTCGGCACTGTCCCAGACTTCCACGCAATGTTAAAGAGGTGTGTCATCCATGACAGCCCCTCAACACCCAGAGCCTTCAGCATTTCCGGGCGAATCTCATCAACACCCGGGGCTTTGCCACCGTTAAGTTGTTTAACTACCTCGGTGACTTCGCCCCGAGAGATTGACTCCTCCCATCCCCCATCATCCTCCAGCTCTGCCTCTGCAACAGAGGATGGGTCAGTTGGGGTAGTTGGATTCAGGAGTTCCTCAAAGTGTTCCTTCCACCGACCGACAACCTCCTCAGTTGAAGTCAACAGTGTCCCATCTTTGCTGTATACAGCTTGGATGGTCCCCCGTTTCCCCCTCCTGAGGTGTCGGACAGTCCTCCAGAACAACTTTGGTGCCGTCCGATAGTCCTTCTCCATGGCCTCTCCGAACTCCTCCCACACCCTCTGTTTTGCCTCCATCACAGCCGAGGCTGCAGTCCTTTTGGCCTGTCGGTATCCTGCAACTGCTTCAGGAGTCCCCAGGGACAACATGCCCCTAAAGGCCTCCTTCTTCAGTCGGACGGCTTCCCGGACCACCAGGATCCACCATGGTGTTCGAGGGTTACCGCACCTTGAGGCACCCAAGACCTTGAGACCACTGCTCTCAGCCGCAGCTTCAGCAATGGAAGCTTTGAACATCGACCATTCAGGTTCGATGCCCCCAGCCTTCACAGGGATGCACGAGAAGCTCCTTCGGAGGTGTGAATTGAAGGCCTCGCGGACTGAGTCCTCCTCCAGACGTTCCCAGTTCACCCGTACTACTCATTTAGGCTTACCAGGTCTATCCAAAGGTTTCCTCCGCCAACGGACCCAACACACCACCAGGTGGTGATCAGTTGACAGCTCTGCCCCTCTCTTCACCCGAGTGTCCAAAACACACGGTCGAAGGTCAGATGATATGATCACAAGATCAATCATTGACCTCGGACCCATGGTGCTCTGGTACCAGGTACACTTGTGAGCATCCTTCTGTTCGAACATGGTGTTAGTTATGAACATTTTCCGTGACTAGCACAGAAGTCCAACAACATAACACCGCTCGGGTTTAGATCAGGGAGGCCATTCCTCCCAATCACACCCCTCCAAGTGTCTCCATCATTGCCGACGTGTGCATTGAAATACCCCAGGAGAACAATGGAGTCCCCTGCAGGGATCCCTTCAAGGACCCTATTTAGGGTTTAGAGTTTTCCCTCCCACAGCCTTAAGGCGTAGGGAGGCGACCCTCTCATCCATTGGGGTAAACTCCAACACAGCAGCGCTCAGCCAGGGGCTTGTGAGTATCCCCACACCCGCCCTGCGCCTCACGCCTGACGCCACTCCGGAGTAAAACAAGGTCCAACCCCTATCCAGGAGTTTGGATCCAGAACCAAGGCTATGCGTGGAGGTAAGCTCCACCAGATCCAACTGGTAACGTGCCACCTCCAACACAAGCTCCAGCTCCTTCATCTCCAGTGAGGTGACATTCCACATCCCCAAAGCCAGCTTCTGCCGCCCTTGTCTGGTCCGTCATGACCCCCTGTCGTCACTGCCACCCGACCCCATTGGTCTGCCCTGCGGGTGGTGTGTCCACAGGGGTGGGAAGAGTCCAGCTGCCTTTTCGGGCTGAGCCCGGCTGGGCCCCGTGGCAGACCCGGCCACCAGGCGCTCGCTGATGGGCCCTCTGTCCAGGCCTGGTTCCAGACGTGGGCCCCGGGCTTCCTCCGGGCAGGGTCACATTTTTCCCTTTCCGATTTGTCATGGGATCTTCTGAATCATTCTTTGTCTGGCCCTTCACCTGAGACCTGTTTGCCTTGGGGGACCCTACCAGGAGTATAAGACTCCCGACAACATAGCTCCCAGGATCCTTAGGGCACACGAACCTCTCCACCATGAGAAGGTGATGGTTCCTTGGAGAGGTAAAAAATCCTTCAGATAAATACATTCCTCAGGAACCCCGGTTGAGTCTGGCACTTTGGCTGGAACACAAGAACTGAGCGGTGACAGGGCAGACTTGAGGCAAACGTTATTACAATGTGAACTCTAGAGAATCGTCCCTGATGCCCAGTCTATGTGTGGGTTGTGTTTTAGCAGCCAAGGGTATCCAAAAATCACCGTTTGTTCAGGCGAGTGAATGAGGTGAAAAGAGAGTTTTTCTCTGTGGTTTCCCCACAAAAACGTAAGCAGATGACTCATTTGATAAATTACCCAACAGAGAAGACGACCGACCAACGCGTTGGCATGGATGGGCTTGGCCAAAGGTTCTTTACTGATGCCCAATTGAGTAGCCAAAGTCATGTCAAAAAGATTTGTGTCAGCGCCAGAGTCAATCTAGAAGTAGAAGTCAAGAAGTCAAACTTCTACCGCTATGCGATTGAGAGCATTCTAACCAGCTGTGTCACTGTCTGGTATGGGAATTGCTCTGTGGCGGATCGCAATATGCTTCAGCGGATGGTGAAAACCGCCCAACGCATCACAGGGATTCCATTACCAGCCATTGAGGACGTCCAGAGGAAACGCTGTTTACGTCGAGCTCGCAGGATCCTCAAAGACTCCTCCCACTCTGCTCACAGACTGTTTGTCCGTCTGCCCTCCGGCAGGTGCTTCAGGAACCTCCGGACCAGAACCAGTAGGCTGAGGAACAGCTTTCTCCCCAGAACTGTCTCCCTACTGAACTCTGCCCCCCGTTGACCCCTCCACACATCTCCACACATCTCTATCCCATCAGTAAAATATGTCCATACTACTTAAACATGTATAGTATATTCACACCACATCTGTGGTGTGAATGGATAACAACTGTTATCCATTTGTATATTATGTATAGTGTATTTATTTCTCATCTGTAAAATATGTCCATAGTACTTCTGTATAGCATGTTCATATCACTCATTTTATCCATATATCCGTATATTAAGTCCACTTATACTCACTGCACTTTAGTCTGTATACTGATATTTTCCACACTTGATAACCACTATATTGTCATCTGTATATTCTAATAACTGGTATACCATATTATGTATATTCTTGTATAGTTTGTCCGTAGCACCACACATGTACATATATACTGTATATCACACGCAAAAATCTGTATATCTATATATTCTGTATATCCTGTAATTGTACTCTAAACTAATTGCACTTCTGGTTTGATGCCAAACTGCATTTCGTTACATTGTATTTGTACATGTGTAATGACAATAAAGTTGAATCTAATCTAATCTAATCAACAAACGTATCTTGATTTCCTGACCGGTGCAGTGAAGTAAGGCATGCAGCAAAGGTCGAGAGGGTACACTAAAAATGTATTGACTGGCTCACCAGCGCCCTCCTTTTAACTAGTGAGCCCTGCCCTTTTACCGGACATGAAGAAACAAAATGGCCGGGTTGGCCACAGTAGAGGCATGACGATGCTTTCTCTCCACTGGAGGTGCGGAGTGGAACATCCGGACTGTATTGGGACAATGAGCTCTCTCCCTCTTGCGCTCCCGGAGCCGGGAGCATCAATTCGAGTGGCCAGGGCCACAAGGGAGTCAAGATCCGCTGGAGGATCCCGTGTCGTCAATTTCTCCTTTATACGGTCTGCCAACCCGTTATAAAAGGCGTCAAACAGGGAAGCGGGGTTCCAGTTGCTTTCCGCTGCCATGGTGCGGAAGTCTATGGAGTAGTCAGCCACCGATCTTTCCCCTAGGGACAAGTTCAGCAGACCGCTAGCTGCCTCTCTCCCAGTCACATGATCGAAGATCTTCCTCAACTCGGCGGAGAAGGACTGGATGGACGCACAGACAGATAACTGCCCCTCCCACTCGGCGGTACCCCAGTCTTGATCTCTCCCCGTGAGCAGGGAGTCGATGTACGCCACGTGGGCTTGTGCAGTAGGAAAAGCCGAGGGTTGCTGCTTGAAGATAAGGGAGAAATGGACCAGGAAAGGACAGCAGGTACCTGGGGCCCCGAAACAGTGTTCTGGTGGCGGAATCTGAGCCTTGGAACCAGTTGCTTATCGAGCAGGAGATTCAGGGACAGCTGTAGGAACTGTGTGACCCGGTAATGCAGCTGAAAACACAGCAAGCTGTTCTTGGAGAATGTTCTCGAATCAATTGCCTCCATCTAAACCTCTCTTCTGCATCATCTTCTCTCATACCGACTACCTTCATGTCCTCTTTCACTACATCCATAAACCCCCTCTTTGGTCTTCCTCTAGGCCTCCTGCATGGCAGCTCAAAACTCAGCATCCTTCTACCAATATATTCACTATCTCTCCTCTGGACATGTCCAAACCATCTCAGTCTGGCCTCTCCGAGGCCACCTCTATCATGTGCTGTCCCTCTGATGTACTCATTCCTGATCCTATCCATCCTGATTACTCCCAAAGAGAACCTCAGCATCTTCATCTCTGCTACCTCCAGCTCTGTCTCCTTTCTTTTCCTCAGTGACACTGTCTCTACACCAAACAACACCACTGGTCTCACCAGTTTTGTACACCTCAATTTCATTTCAGCGGAAACTTCTGTCACACATCGCACCTGACACTTTTCTCCACCCGTTCCATCCTGCCTGTGCATACTTCTTCACCTCTTTTCCACACTCTCCATTGCTCTGCACTGTTAACCCTCTTGATCTCTTCAGCCTGTAACCAAACTCTCCCACCTGGGTCCTTCTCATTCACACACATGTACTGTGTCTTACTGCAGCTAACCTTCATTTCTGTCCTTCCCAGGAAAAACCTCCACCTCTCTACAGTAGCTCCTCCTCCACTTGTTCCCTTCTCTCGGTACAGATAACAATGTCATCTGCAAACATTATAGTCCATGGAGATTCCTGTCTAACCTCATCTGTCAGCCTGTCCATCACCCCAGCAAACAAAAAAGTGGCTCAGAACTGATCCCTGATGCAGTCCCACCACCTTGAATTCCTCTGTCACACCTACAGCACACCTCACCACTGTCTTACAGTCATCATACATGTCATGCACCACTCTTGTAAACATTGTCCAGATCTCCAAAAACACAATGCAGCTCCCTCTGGCCTTCTCTGTACTTCTCTATCAACATCCTCAAAGCAAATAATGCATCTTTAGTACTCTTTTTTTTTTTGCAAGAAACCATACTGCTGCTCACAAATGCTCACTTCTGCCCTTAGTTTAGCTTCAACCACTCTTTCCCATAGCTTCATTGTATGGCTCATCAACTTTATTCCTCTGTATTTGCCACAACTCTGCACATCTCCCTCGTTCTTAAAAATGGGCACCAGCACACTTCTCCATTCCTCCTGCCACCTCTGCTAGGCGGCACGGTGGTGTAATGGTTAGCACTGCTGCCTCACAATAAGAAGGTCAGGGGTTCAAACCCCATCATTTCCAACATGGCCTTTCTGTGAAGAGTTTGCATGTTCTCTCCGTGTCTGAATGGGGTTCTCCGGTTTCCCCCCATTATCAGCAAAAAACATGCATTTAGGTAATATTAGGTCATGTTAGACCATAGTGGTGGCGTGCCCGGGGTGCAGCAGCTCTGGACCAACACTCCATCTGGCCTTTGAAATTTCATTGTACTGTATGTGTATAATGACAAATAAAGAAAGTTTGACTTTGACTTTTGACACTTCCATACCTCCACAGGTAATTTCATCAGGACCTAGTGCCTATCCACTCTTCATTCTCTTCAATGCCCTCCTCACTTCATCCTGACTATTCTTTGCTACTTCCTGGTCCACAACAGCCACCTCTTCTAGTCTTTGTTCTCTCTCATTTTCCACTTTCATCAACTCTTCAAAGTACTCTTTCCATCTACCCATCACACTACTGGCACCTGTCAATAGACTTCCATCCCTATCCTTAATCACCCTAACCTGCTGTAAGTCCTTCCCATCTTTGTTTCTGTTTTGCCAACCTGTATAGATCAGTCTCTCACTCTTTACTGTCAAACCTAGCATACAAGTTACCATACGCCCTTGTATGGCCTTTGCCACCTCTACTTTCACCTTACACTGCATCTCCCTGTACTCCCGTCTACTCTCCTCAGTCCTCTCAGTGTCCCACTTTTTCTCAGCTAACCTATTTCTCTGTATACACTCCTGTACTTCCTCATTCCACCACCAAGTCTCCTTATCTACTTTCCTTCCAGATGACACACCGAGTACTCTCCTACCTGTCTCCCTGATCACATTAGCTGTTGTCCAGTCATCTGGAAGCACCTCTTGACCACCCAGAGCCTGTCTTACCTCTTTCCTAAAAGTCCTGTAACGCTCTTCTTTTATCAGCTTCAACTATTTCGTCCTCTGCTCTGCCTTTGCCCTCTCCATCTCCCTCACCACCAGGGTCATCCTACACACCACCATCCTATGCTGTTTGGCTACACTCTCGCCTACCACTACTTTGCAGTCACTGATCTCCTTTAGATTACACCGTCTACTCCAGATGTAGTGTACCTATTGATAAAGTTGCTTTTTGCGTCTTTTATTTGTCATCCTTGTTTGTGTGTAATGCTGTTCAATTTTAAGAAAAGGATAACTTTTGGGAGAGAACATTAGAAATATCTCTTTCTCCTTCTCTCTTTCTCTCCCTCCTTCTCTCTCTCACTCTCTCTCTCTCCGTCTCTCTTAATGTCATCAGATATAAAAAACATCATCCTGTGACTTCTTCACGTTTTTTTTTTTATTTTGTTTTTTTTTTAGTTTTCCTGCTGTGATATTTATATCATGTTATTCCTTCATTTATCTTCACTACCCGCTTCTTCCACTGCTGCGGGTTTTTGGGGTTGCTAGAGCCTTTCCCAGCAGACTTGGAGCTTGAGGCAGGTTACACTCTGGGCACGATGCCGGTGCACCACAGCTCCAAACGAAGGATATACTGTACAAACAAACGTAAACACTCACACGTACAGCGCGACACACTGTGCCACCGTATTATATTATACTATATTAAAGTGGTACCTCTACTTGCATTTTATACATTTTATATATCCTGTTTGCATGTTCTCCCCGTTTGTATGGGTTCTCTCCAGGTTCTCCGGCTTCCTCCCACCCCCAAAAACATTCGCTTCAGGTTAATTGGCCAGTCCCAAATTAATCATAGAAGTCAGTTTGTGCGTGCGTGTTTTTCTGCGTCACTGTGTTGCTCCGCAGTGCACTAGCGTCGCGCCTGGAGTTTCAAAAGTGAGGCTGGGGAAACACACAAATGGCTTGTTCAGAGCCATTTTTGTGTGTGTATGTGTATGTGTATGTGTGTGTGTGTGTGTGTGTGTGTGTGTGTGTGTGTGTGTGTGTGTGCTGCAAACGCCTCTGTGTATGTTTGTTTTTACTGTGCATGTGACTGCTGGCATTTGTGTACATCAGTGTTCCTGGCATGGTTTGTCAAGCACTGTGAGCCCATTTCCCAGAGCAGGATTTGATTCACATAATACCATCCAAAACATTCCTGGAGCCCATCCAATGAAATGGACCGTCAGTAAAGTGCTGTCCTCTGTTGGCTCCAAAGCAGGAAGAGCTGGTTTACCAGGCCAGATTGACTCCGGACTGCTTTATTGTTCAGACCGTTCCTGGATGACTGGATTACAGCATGCAGGAGATAAGATAAGAGAAGATGGGAGAAAACAAGAAACAGACAAAGCAAGAGGGTAAAAATAAAAGGTGAGTGACGTGGGGATATATTATGCAAAAAGAGACAACAAATGAGTCATGTTTCCCCTTATCAAGCAGTTTGAGACCTTCATCTGTCTGAGAAATTAAGAAACACATCACTAAAGGATTATAGTAAATTTCTACTTCATTGGACTCTAGCTGGCCCTTCATTAATCTCCACCTCACTGCACCTACAAAATTTACGAACTAGTAACCTCTTTATATATTAAAATCTCATTAAAGGTAAAAAAACAAACAAACAAAATGCAGGTTTTATTAATGTTTGGACACATTAAAAAAAGAAAGAACAGGCGTAGTCTTTATAGCCATATAGGTATCAAGTTTAATAATATAGGATCCTGTTAACACAGAATAGATTGTGCAATAATGGGTCTAATGATCTCTCACTTTAGAAACGGTGGGGAGAATAATAGTAACAGTATAAAAATGACAAAAAGGTAGCCAAGCGAGCCGACTACAGATGAGTGATGAAAAGCAGTTATTACCATGCAGGACTCGAAATTAACTTTTTTTCTTGGTAGCACTGGTGCTCCCAAATTTAGAAGTTAGTATCACCAGCAAAGACTTCAGGAGCACCTACCCAAAAGCAAGGCAGTGACGGAGCGATCGAGACGCTCCGTCCATCTCCGCCTCTCTCCCTCGCCCAGGAGAGCAGCCGCAGTTGTGCTTTCATTGTTTCCTGGCAGGACCGCAGGAGCACGGTCTCACAAAAAAAGGCGCACCAGATTTCTTTCCCTAGTTGCACCAGTGCTCCCAAATATATTTAATAGTCGCACTGATAAAAATTGGGCGCATATGCGACCAAAATGGGCGCAATTCCGAGCCCTGCTATGTAACAAATAGGCCTATTTAACAAACTGTAACAGTTATTAAATGGTAACAAATATGCTACTCCGCCACAAAGAATCAAAATAACATAGGCCCAAGTTCAACATCATATTTTCTCTTTCGAGTACGAGTCTCATTGTCTTCTTTACCTCCTTCTCCTAATGAAGTGTCCGGGTGAGTTTTCTGTGTTCTGTGCTCCTCATTTTCAGTTTCCCCTGTCTTGTCATCATCACTCTTTTTCCTGCTCGATTTCTTCAGCCTGTAGACTGCACAGCTCTCAGTTGTGGCCAATGTATCCTGTCCTATTTAATTTCTCCCAGATTTAATACCGGACAGACTGCCCGTTTTTTACCAGTTATGCATTTTGGCATATTGTTGTTGCTATCACAACAAGCTAGCACATAGCTAGGAGAAAGCCAAGTGCATTTTGGGTTTTTTTTTTATTTAAAATTTTCCCAAAATGTTTTTTAATTGAAAATTACAAATGATTTATGTGAATGAACTTAAATATTTAAACAGTTAATCCTCCATTAAAAAGTGTTTAAATTATTTAATTATTTTTGTATTTCAAGGTGCTCAGCTGAAATTTAACACTCGCGCACCCCCTAGTGGCAGCTCACGCACCACACTTTGGGAATCTTAGACAATATACATTCTATTAACCCTTATTACACCATGAACGCGCCTCTGCGTTCAGATCACATGATGTTTTTAAACCATTCATAACAAATAAAGTCTGTCATGTGGATTGCTGTGCGCATGTTTAGTATAGACAGTATAGATGTCAAACTGTCTTCCAGTTTCTTTTTGGAGCAGATAAACCGGAGATATGATTGTTTACATTTGATCGAAGACAATGTAGCTGCAAGAGGACAAATGGAGCCGCAAGAGGACACAACCCAATGTTTTATTGTGCCGGTCCCAAGCCCGGATAAATACAGAGGGTTGCGTCAGGAAGGGCATCCAGCGTAAAACTTTTGCCAAATCAAACATGCGAATCAAACCAATGACTTCCATACCAGATCGGTCGAGGCCCGAGTTAACAACAACCACCATCGGTGCTGTTGACCTACAAGGTGCTGGTGGAAATTGGACTATAGTTGGTCGAAGAAGGAGAGGTGGAAAGTGTGTTCGTAGGAAGAGAGAGAAGAGGAACACCAAGAGTACAGGACTGAGAGTAGGGACATTGTGTCGAGGTTTGCTGTTGGACCCAAATGCGCAGACGTCAGGTAAAAGGGAAAAAGATTTATTTAACAACGAATGTGATGAGATGGTGCACCAGATGATCAGGCTGAACAGGTGAATCGGCAGGAGAAGAGAAGGCAGGCAGCCGGCTGGAATGGTAATGGTCAAACAGGCAGCTGACTGGAACTGGAACACGGAGAGAACTATGAGAGAGAAATATGGTGAACGGTAAACACTGGATGGTCATCAATGACCCGGGGGGAAGGAGGGGGATCGGCAGGAGGGCAGAGAGGACTAGAATGGACCGGTTTTAGTTGAGACACATGAAAGGTGGGATGAATTTTCATGGAAGGCGGCAAACTCAGACGAACAGCAGCCGGATTTACCACTTCAACAACCTCAAATGGACCAATGAAACGGGGTGCCAATTTCCTAGACTCTACCTGCAGGGGAATGTTTTTAGCTGCCAGCCACACTTTTTGACCCACTTGGTAGGGCAGAGTCGGGAGTCCGGTGTCTATCAGCGATCCACTTGTTTCGCTCAGCGGAACGAAGCAGGGCTGAACGAGCACACCTCCAAATCTCCCGACAGCGCCGGACATGCTCTTGGACGGACGGAACAGCGATCTCTGCTTCCTGTTCAGGAAACAGTGGAGGCAAATATCCAAGAGCACATTCAAAAGGTGACATACCAGTAGTGGCTGACAGTCTGCAGGATTTTGCGCCACAACACAACGAAGGGCAGCATCCAAGTGTTGATTAGCTTGCTCACACTGACCATTAGTCTCTGGATGAAAGCAGGAAGACAGACTCACTCGAGCACCCAAGGCTTCACAGAAACGCCTCCAAACCTGGGAAATGAACTGTGGTCCTCTATCCGAAACAATGTGCAGAGGAGTCCCATGTAACCGAAAGACGTGTTGGACAAGCAAGTCAGCAGTCTCGCGGGCAGTAGGAAGCTTGGGTAAGGGCACAAAATGAACAGATTTAGAAAAGCGGTCAATTATGGTCGTAATAGTGGAGTTACCTTGAGAGATGGGAAGACCAGAAATGAAGTCAAGGGCAATGTGAGACCAGGGACGAGTTGGAATGGGCAAGGGGCGGAGAAGACCAGCTGGCCATTGATTGGACGTCTTCCCTCGAGCACAAACTGTACAGGCCAAAACATATTCTCTGGTGTCCTTCTCCATTGTTGGCCACCAGAAATGGCGTCTGAGGAGGGCCAGGGTTCGGCGAATTCCCGGATGGCAGGCAAATCGGAACGTATGCCCCCACTGGATGACCTGGGAACGGACAGCCTGTGGGACATACAAACAGTTTGGACCATTACCCAGGTCAGGATCAGTCTCTTGAGCTCTCCTGACGCAGGACTCGATCTCCCAAGTAACAGCAGCTAAAATGCAAGAAGGTGGAAGAATGTTTTCAGCAATGTCAGGTGAGTCAGCAGGAGAAAACTGTTGGGAAAGGGCATCGGGTTTGGTGTTTCTTGAACCAAGTCGATAGGTCAAGGTAAAATTAAAACGTTCAAAAAACAAAGCCCATCTAATCTGACGGGAGTTGAGCCGCTTAGCAGACTGGATGTACAATAAGTTTTTGGGTGTTCTGCTCCCTCCAGATAGTGCCGCCACTCCTCCAAGGCCAACTTGACAGCAAGTAGTTCTCGATCGCCTATGGTGTAATTCCGTTCTGCGGTGGATAAACGGTGTGAGAAGAAGGCACAAGGATGCAGTTTTTGGTCAGAGGCAGATTGCTGAGACAAAGCAGCTCCAACACCAGTATCCGAAGCATCCACCTCGACGATGAACTGCAGTGTTGGGTCAGGATGAGTGAGAACAGGAGCTTCAGTAAAACGTCTCTTAAGAGCCTGAAAGGCTTCATCCGCGTCTGAAGATCACACAAAAGGGATCTTGAGGGAGGTGAGATGAGTCAGAGGAGCTGCCACAGAACTGTAGTTCCGGATGAAACGGCGGTAGAAATTAACAAATTTGAGAAACCTTTCAAGTTGTTTACGGGTCTCTGGGACTGGCCACTGCTAAACTACATGGATCTTCGAGGGATCTGGCTTCACCTGCCCGCTACCAATGATGTAACCGAGAAATCCAACCGACTCAACATGGAACTCGCACTTCTCTGCCTTGGCGAAGAGTTTGTTCTCCAGCAGTCCCTGCAGCACCTGGCGGACGTGAGTAACATGCTCATCTACAGACGGAGAGAAAATCAAAATATCGTCCAAATAGACAAACACCAAACGATTCAAAAAATCTCTCAATACATCATTGACCAGGGCTTTAAAAATTGCAGGAGCATTTGTCAACCCAAAAGGCATTACCAGATATTCAAAATGGCCCAAATGTGTATTGAATGCCATCTTCCACTCGTCCCCCTTGCAAATGCGCACAAGATGGTACGCATTGCAAAGGTCCAGTTTAGAAAAGATGGTAGCATTGTGAACAGATTGAAATGCAGAATTGATGAGAGGAAGAGGATATTTGTTTTTCATTGTTATGTTATTTAACCCTCGGTCAATGCAGGGGCGAAGTGACCCATCCTTCTTACAAACAAAGAAAAATCCAGCACCAACAGGAGAGGAGGAAGGTCTGATTATACCCACTGCCAGAGAGTCTCATATACTGCTCCATTGCTTCATTCTCTGGTTTGGACAAACTATACAGACGGCTGGAAGGCAGAGTTGAACCTGGAAGAAGGTCAATGGCACAGTCATAAGGTCTATGGGGTGGAAGTGAAAGTGCTTGCTCCCTACTAAAAACTCGTTCTACATCATGATATAAATCAGGAACATTACTTAGATCTGGAGGCACTGGAGAGGGCATGGTGGAACCTGGTGGTGGAAGAGCAGATTGCAAACATTTCGAGTGACAGAAAGAACTCCAACTTAACATTTTTCCACTGACCCAATCAAAATTCGGATTATGTTGTTTTAACCAAGGATATCCCAAAATTAACGTCTGAGTCTGAGTTGAAGAAATTAATTTAAACTGCAGTTGTTTTTGATGGTTGCCTGATAACAAAAGTTTAACTGGTTCTGAACAATGAGTCACCTTTGAGATTAGCTTCCCATCTAAAGCATTTGCTGCTAGCAGAGTAGCAAGGGGTACTCTATCCAACCCAGTTTGTCGAGCCAGATGACAGTCCATAAAATTGTCCTCAGCTCCGGAATCCACTAGGGCAGTCAATGACAGAGTAGAGTTATGAAAACAGAGCATAGCAGGAAGTAGCATTTTTGTTGGGGAATTAGAGGAGAAAACGTGGCTCACCAGCACCCCCATATTCACTGATGAGCCTAGTCTTTTGGCCGAACAGGACATGTGGCGAGAAAATGTCCCTGAATCCCACAATATATACAAACGCCAGCCCTGATTCTACGCTGCCTCTCATCTTGTGTTAGTTTTGCCCGAGCCACCTGCATTGGCTCTTCCTCAGAAGTTGCAGTGGTCGGGCCAACAGGCTTGTGAGGAGGTGATGCGCTGAACCGGCTTGGTGGGACACTGCGAGGGTTAGACAAGGTGGAACTATGGCGGCTGGAATGTTCCCTACGACGCTCGCGGATTCGATTGTCCATTTTAATGGATATCAAAATTAAAGAATCAAGATTTGCAGGATCTTCTTTTACAGCAAGTTCATCTTTCAATTGTTCAGAAAGTCCATTCAAGAACACGCTCTGCAGAGCCAAATCATCCCACCCACTCTCGGCTGCTAGAGTCAGGAATTCAACTGAGTGGAGACTGAGATGCAGCAGAGGCTTGAGGTTGAAGTGAAACAGGCTGCCCTTGAATACTGGACGTGGAGTTTGCCGGCAAGTTCCTGGATCATGAAGTTAAACTGTGAAATCTGGTCTTGTGAAGTCTTTTGACTCTCCAAGAGGCTGTGTAGCAGCTGCTCATGTTGTCCAAGTAGAATTCCTTGATTTGCAAGAGCCTGGCGGACGCGATCCGAATTGGTCTCCGCTCGGTCCATGTTGGCCAGTTCGTTCTGTCGAGGTCTGCTGTTGGACCCAAATGCGCTGACGTCAGGTAAAAGGGAAAAAGAGATTTATTTAACAACGAATGTGATGAGATGATGGACCAGATGATCAGGCTGAACAGGCGGCAGGCAGCCGGCTGGAATGGCAATAGTCAAACAGGCAGCTGACCGGAACTGGAACACGGAGAGAACAGAGTTGTCAAAAAAAAAATCAAGTTGCGAGTTCAAGAGAGAGCCAAGGTGCAGATACTGACAAGCAGTACAAACGAACTGGCGATGAATGGTGGAAAGCTGGTCCTCATGAAGGTCTGTAGATTGGTGATTAGTCACAGGTGTGCTGCTCTGCTGCCAGGAACAGCCACACCCCGGTAGGCGGAAACTATGAGGGACTCAGAAGAGGGAGAGAGAGAAGCAGCTGCACATCCTGACACATGAATGTTTGAACTATGACAGGAAAAGGTAGAGAGTTGGTTGACATGATGCAGAGAAGGAAGGTAGACATACTGTGTGTCCAGGAGACCAGGTGGAAGGGTAGCAAGGCTAGAAGTTTAGGAGCAGGGTTCAAGTTGTTCTATCATGGTATAGATAGGAAAAGAAATGGAGTAGGAGTTATCTTGAAGGAGGAGTTTGTTAGGAATGTCTTGGAGGTAAAAAGAGTGTCAGATAGAGTTATGAGTCTGAAGCTAGAAATCGAAGGTGTGATGTTCAACGTTGTTAGTGGGTATGCTCCACAAGTACGATGTGAGCTGGAGGAGAAGGAGAAATTCTCGTTGGACTTTGATGAAGTGATGCAGAGCATACCTAGAAGTGAGAGAGTTGTCATTGGTGCAGACTTCAACGGACATGTTGGTCCAGGAAAACGAGGTGACAAGGAGGTGATGGGCAGGTTTGGTATCCAGGAGAGGAACGCAGAGGGGCAGATGTTTGGTTGACTTTGCAAAAAGGATGGAAATGGCTATATAGTGAATACTTTCTTCCAATAGAGGCAGGAACATAGGGTGACCTATAAGAGTGGAGGTAGGAGCACACAGGTAGACTACATCTTGTGTGGACGGTGTAATCTGAAGGATATCAGTGACTGCAAAGTAGTAGCAGGTGAGAGTGTAGCCAAACAGCATAGGATGGTGGTGTGTAGGATGACTGGTGGTGCAGGAGATGGAGAGGGCAAAGGCAGAGCAGAGGACGGAATAGTTGAAGCTAAAAAAGGAAGAGTGTTGCATTACTTTTAGATACGAGTTAAGACAGGCTCTGGGTGGTCAAGAGGTGCTTTAAGATGACTGGACAACTACAGCTAATGTGGTCAGAGAGACAGGTAGGAGAGTACTTGGTGTGTCATCTGGAAGGGAAGTACATAAGGAGACTTGGTGGTGGAATGAGGAGGTACAGGAGTGTATACAGAGAAAGAGGTTAGGTAAGAAGTGGGACACTTAGAGGACTGAGGAGAGTAGACAGGAGTACAGAGAGATGCAGCGTAAGGTGAAGGTAGAGGTAGCAAAGGTCAAGCAAGGGGCTTATGATGACTTGTATGCTAGGTTGGAAAGTAAGGAGGAAGAGACTGATCTATACAGGTTGGCAAGACAGAGACAGATGGGAAGGACATGCAACAAGTTAGTGTGATTAAGGATAGGGGTGGAAGTCTATTGACAGGTGCCAGCAGTGTGATGGGAAGATGGAAAGAGTACTTGGTAGAATTGGTAGAAGGATGTTCAGTTTTGAACTGCCAGGCAGGAGGCTTAGAGGAAGACCAAAGGGGAGGTTTATGGATGTAGTGAAAGAAGACATGAAGGTAGTTGGTGTGAGAGAAGAGGATGCAAAAGACAGGGTTAGATGAAGGCAACTGATTTGCTGTGGCGACCCCTGAAGGGAAAAGCTGAAAGGAAAAGAATACAGTAATGTCAATACAGTAAGTTATATGGAACTAATAACTATATTTTCATATAGCTGAAGTTTCTTTCTCCTCCGAGAGCTGCCACCTAATCGTGGTGGGGGTGTTTGAGTACCCGAATTATCCCAGGAGCTATGTTGCCAGGGGCTTTAAGCTCCTGCTTGGGGCTCCCTTGGCAAACAGGTCCTGGGTGACGGGCCAGATGAAGAGCAGCAAAAAAAACCCTATGATGAGTACAAAATCAAGGACCGTGACGTCGCCCGGTATGGCGCAAGCGGGGCCCCACCCTGGAGCCAAGCCCGGGGTTGGGGCTCATATGCGAGCGCTTGGTGGCCGGGCCTCTGCCCACGGGACCCAGCCGGGCTCAGCCTGAAAGGACAACGTGGGCCCAACCACCAGTGGATTCACCACCCGCCGAGGAAACCGTAGGGGATGGGGGCAGTGTGGATTGGGTGGCAGTTGTCAGCATGGGGCTCGACGACCCAATCCCCAGACAGAGTCTAGCTCTAGGGACACAGAATGTCACCTCGCCGCGGGGAAAGGAGCCAGAGCTTGTGAAGGTTGAGAGGTACCGACTAGTTATAGTTGGGCTCACCTCCACTGTCACGGGTTCGTGAATGCAAATGGGGGAATAAATTGATGGCACAGCCGGAAAAGATCCGTTTTGGTGGGGTTTTTATTTTCACCAAAAACAAATAGTGAAAAATGATTTACAGTGAAGATAAAAATGCCCCAAACCAAAAACCCAGCGCAACAAAAAGAAGTATATACAGAGAAAACTTACACTACCAATAGCAATTATTCACAATATTCGATAACGCTCCAACTCTCCAACTCCAACTCTCCAACTCCAACTCTCCAACTTAAAGCAGAAATGCTTTCCTTAAATAATCCCATGCCCCTCCCCTGGCAAACCAACAATAATTAAATGGGGTTGGTTTTACAATATCTGATATAATAAAAACGAAACAGAAAAACCTGCTTTACAAAATAAACCAGAACAGAATAAAACAAATGCCCATCATATGGCTGTTTAAACATTTCTCAAAACCCTGCAAAATACAAAACAATCCAATAATACACAAAATGGTTTAGTCCAGGTACTGGCTGGCCTGACAGCACCCCACTTTACGCTATTCAAGCCACACCCCAGGTAGTAGCTTGGTTTGGCCCCTGAACTGGATACGGACTAACGCAGCATTCTCAGGTGAGCGTCTCTCATCACCTTCTGTGTGGGTGTGGGGAGAACGCATAGGCTCCGAGTGTGCACCCTCGAACGCACTACCGCGACAGTTTGTTTGATGTGGACCCACCCGAGAATGTACCTGTATGTGCAACAGTCTGAGCGGGACCGCGTTCCTGCGGTCCTGTCAGGAAACAATGAGAGCGCTGCTGCAATCGCTCTCCTGGGCGAGGGAGAAAGGCGCGCGGAACGGAGATGGACGGAGCGGTCTCTACTGCTCCGTCACATCCACCCATAGCTTGGGCTCTGGAACCCAAACCCTTGAGAGGCGCTGGACTCTCCACTTTTCTGGTGTTGTCCAAGGTAAGAGGCGGCGTGCTGGTGTGGGCTTGCTTGTGGCCCCACAGCTCAGCCGTCATACGTTGGAGTTCACCCCGGTCCCCTGCGCTTTCGGGTTGGGGACAGGTGTCTCACTGTCGTTTCGGCCTACGGGCCAAATCGCAGTGTGGAATACCCGGCCTTCTTGGAGTCCCAGTGAGGAGTACTGAATAGTGCTCTGACTGGAGACTCCATTGTTCTCCTTGCGGAATTCAAACCTCATGTGGGCAATGACAGTGAGACCTGGAAAGGGGTGATTGGGACGAACAGCCTCCCAGATCTGAACACGGGTGGTGTTCTGCTACTGGACATCTGTGCTAGTCAGTTTCTCCATAACGAACACCTTGTTCAGCCACAGGGATATCCATAAGTGCACATGGCACCAGGACACCCTAGGCCGGAGGTCTATGACTGACTTCATTGTTGTATCATCAGACCTCCGACTGCGTGTGTTGGACACTCGGGTGAAGAGAGGGGCAGAGCTGTCAACTGATCACCACCTGGTGGTAAGTTGGATCCGCTTGGCTGAGCAGGAGGCCAGACAGACTCGGTAGGCCTAAACGTGTTTTGAGAGTCTGCTGGAAAAGTCTGGCAGAACCCTCTGTCAGTGAGGTCTTCAACTTCCACCTCCGGGAGAGCTTCTCCCAGATCCCACAGGAGGCTGGGGACATTGAGTCAGAGTGGACCATGAGTATTACTTATGAAGTTTCTGTTGACTCTAGCTAGCGAGGTTACCTGCACACTTCAATAAACTCCCGATAAATGATTGATGGCAACCCCTTCCTCTGATGGCTGCATCACAGGAAGGGGATGCCATCTGGTCAGACAAAGTTACATTTGTAAATTGTCTGACCAGCGGGGTTGTGCAGTAAAACTGGAATACTGGTGAGTAATGGTATGATAAACAAATGAATATGTATACCTTTTTGTATCAACAGCACACTTTATTCAATTCAGACATTTTTGTTACCAAATAGATTTTCAATTGCCCCAACTTTTCATTCCATTGCAGACAACATGTAATCTACTCTCTGGCAACATTTTGCTTTCTAAGTCTTGAAGTTGTTTATAGTTACTAAAAATATGGCAGTTTGTCCAAGACAAAGCTGACCATGACTCTTGGTGAGTCATGGTCAGCTTAAAAGACAGGGGAATTAAATGTCATGGGTTAAACATAATGATGATGGGACACCAAAACAACTCAAATTTGATACGAGCACAGAACTTTGATTAAACTTTAGATAAAGGTCTTTGATGAGATTCCTGGCCCCATTAAATATTAATCTCTAATCAATGTGCTGGACCACGATTACAAAATGCAATGAAGAAATCTATCAAATAATGCCATCTATGTTTAATGACATTGATAGAAGTCTAAGACTAAGCAAAAGCATTAAATTGAATATGTCAAAACCTATTTGATAAAGAGCATAAATTATGCTCTTATGTTGAAAGCGCAGCTACTGTTAAGTCGATTCAAAGTTTACAAAGTTAAACAGTTCACTTGAATGCTCATTGTGCAAAATGTGCTCAAGGCTTGGTTTGAGTTATTATAGCTTTCAGTCTTTAGTTCACCAGCAGTCCCTCAGGTTGCATTCATACTGTACATCATAATAAAATACTTGCAAATGATCCTAACTGCAAATCTTTATGAACAATGTACAACTAGTGTTGCACCAGTTTGAGCAAGAAAAGACACTGGAGTTTGAGTTGCTAAGTGAATTACCGCACTGGCCCGAATATAATGTTTTTTGCATTGAAATAAGGCTGAAAAAGTGGGGGTCGTGTTACATTCGAGGTCTAGACATTATACCCATTCACAACGCTAGATGGCGCCAGATATCTTTAAAGCGAATGCTGAGCTGAATTCCCCAGGCCAAATCGAACCCCTGTCACGAAGAAGAAAAATAAAAATAGCAGTAGCACGAAGAAGAAAAATAAAAAAAATAGCAGTAAGAAAGAAAAGAAAAGAAAATAAGAGAATAGATAACAGAAAATGGAGAAACGTAGCGACAGTCTAGAGAAAAGTGTGTCGAAGATCGGCCAGGTTAACTGGCAGCTGAGGAGAAGTTATGATGCAAACAATGTTTTTCCTTATTCAGATTTGTTTCAAGACTACAGTTACAGTTATACTTCACTTTGATGGTTAATGTAATTATTGCAATTTTGTTTTATCACAGTAGATTGGTTTATTTACATTTCAAAAATCAGAAGCCATTCATTTACAAATGTGATTGCACTTTAGTTTACATATTTAAATGTTCAGATATTAAGATGTGATAGTTTTTGCATGATTTGAATGAGGCAAAATAACATGCTTTTCTTCTCGAATATATTGTTATAATCATTTGTTTTAGATGTACTGTAATTATTTTCTGTCTAAAAATTTAATTTGGTGTTCAAAAAGTCTTTTTTCAAACTTGAGCCTTGAAAAAAAGGGGTTCGTCTTATAATCAGAGTCGTGTTATATTCGGGTCAATATGGTAATTTGTCCCCCTTTTCTTGATTTTGTGGTCCTTTGTATCAAAACCAAGAAGAGTGGTTTTCAAAAGTAACCTCTACACAGCCCTATTCATTTCATAAAAACACCTTTAAAAATAAATCCACTTCCATAATTCATTTGCCCTTTTCTGCAAAAGATTTTTTCAGCACAATTAGAGTACAATCAGAAATATGATGGGATCCTTTTATGTAAATTGCTGACTGTCCATTTGTCACATTGTGAGCAAATAATGCAGCTGTCCACCTTTTTTTTTAAACCGAAAACCACAAACTTACCAGTTACATTCAAACTCAAGGTGTTGGCTAGTTGAACCATGTCAGAATACATAAATTGTTTGGAATAGCAAATAAATCGGTCTTGATTCTTGACTTCTCTGCAGTCTCAGATTGTCCAGCTCACTGTGATGCAGCACTCGAATCCATTCAAATACAGCCTGAGGTGGAGGCCCTGGAGCAATCACTGGATCATTGTACAATCATCAGAACTGGTGCGCCTTCTGTCCTATATGATATTATTAAAGAACCATTTTTATTTGTGCAATTTGCTCAATACCATCACATTCTGCCAAATAGTCAGCAGTGTGGATCTAATAAGTCATCAGTTTAAATCACAACGTGAACTCCGTTTTAAAAGCTAACAAAGATACAGTATATGATGCCAAGCAAGCATAAATGCATTTATTTACTTCAACAGCCCACAATGTCAGTCCTATTGTGAACCATTTTAATCACTGCTTTTGACAACCACACACATACACACACACACACACACACACACACACACACACACACACACACACACACACACACACACACACACACACACACACAAGTCTCATGTTATGTAGAATTGCTAAAACATTTGAATGCTTCTGATATGTAAACCGCTTGATTTTGAAGAGGAGGTCCAGACCTAGACTGAAATGATTAGGAAAGAGGAAGAGCTGGGGGGGGATCCTTCATTCATTCATCTTCCTACCGCTTCATCTGCTTGCACGGGTCACGTGGATCTGGAGCCTATCCCAGCTGGCATAGGGCGTGAGGCGAGGGCAAACTCCAGGTGTGATGCCAGTGCACCTCGGCTGAGAAGGGATGATATATTGAAATCCCTGTGTTTCAGACACATTTCTAACATTTCACATTTCTTCTAAGGCAAGCATGTCAAATATTGTATACAACCTCTGTATTACCTTGATGTGTTAACCTGAATGCTTACATTTGGTAATATCAGTGTTTAATGCACATAAGGGAGAATATTGAATTGCAAATATTTATATGCATTTTTATAGTTTTAAATATTGTCATCAGAGTCTGCTGGCTCTGATTTCAGTTGCTTCAGCGAAAAGACTGAACATCCAGTTTGAGCTCCTTGTGCAGCTTCAAGGCTTGGTGGACTGACGCCAGCAAGTGAAGAACTATTTTTACTGATGGATTCTGGATACAAAATTACTAACATGAGTTCCAAGCTCTCAGCACAGGAACTCACTATATTACAGCTTTGGTTTTAGTTTAGTTCCTGTTTCGGTTTGAATTTTCTCTCTTTAGTGTCATGTTTTGGTTGATTCTTTCTTTACTTGTTCTCATTTCATGTTTGTGTTGTTGAGTTACTTTCACCTGTGTCCTTTGAGTCTCCTTGAATTTTTACTTCGACATACTTTTCCTCTGCCTTTCCTCCTATAATCCTGGTGTACACCGTTTTTTTTCTCTGTGCCTCACCAGATTACTCTTTTTGCAATTTGTGTAGTTCCTTTTTGTTTTTACTTTTTAGACCTAGACAAGGCTGGTTTTTTTTTTTAGATTTTTTGTTTCGTTTGTTTTGTTGCCTGCCAATTTTTATGGATTTAATTGTTAGTGGTCGTAACGGTGGCACAGTGGGTAGCGCTGTCACCTCACAGAGAGACAGTTCCGGGTTTGCGTCCCACTCTGTGCGGAGTTTGCATGTTCTCCCCGTGTCTGCATGGGTTCTTTCCGGGTTCTCCGGCTTCCTCCTACCTCCAAAAACATGCTTTGAGGTTATTTGATCGTTTCCAAATTGTCCGTAGGTGTGAGTGTGTGCGTACATGTTTGTCCGGGCCTCTGTGTGGCTCCGCAGTGCACTGGTGTTGCGCCCAGAGCTTTCCCCGCCTCACACATCAAGCCAGCTGGGAAAAGCTCCAGTTCCAGTGGTAGGAAATGGATGGATGAATTCTTAGTGAAGCCTGCTCTTTTTATTACATGCATGCTTTGTGTTTGAAAGCGCATTCTTTTGTGAAATTCTAAATCTTGAAAAACTTGACTATCCTTCTCCAAAAGAAAAACTATATAGCATTCAGATGGTGTCAAAATTTGTTGCTGAGCCAGTTGATTTTTTTATAGTATGGTTAGACCATAAACTTTTCTTTTCTATTCTTAATCATCTCCATAATGTGAACATTGAACTTTGATGTTATCCTTGAAGTTTTCTTCAAATGATCTCTGCATCCCAGCTGGTCCTGTTCTGTTACTGGGAGAAGCTTCTCAGATATAGAATTAAATCAAACTAACACATTTTGATGAGGAATATTAAATCAAATGTTGACTGTCATTTAATCAATAAAGATACCCATATAAGCTTTATGATAAAACTTTAACCATTATATAAATTTTCAAGAATATTGGATTTATTAACTGTACATTAATTCATTCATTCATTCATTTTTGATACCTGCTTCATTTGCTGTCGCAGGGTGCTGGAGCCTATCCCAGCCGACTGGGGGCACGAGGCAGGGGATACTCCAGGGCACTGCAGAGCCATATAGAGACACACAAGAAGGCGCACACACACTCATATCTACAGGCAATTTGAAGCCAGTCAATTCACCTGAAGTGCATATGTTTGGAGGTGGTAGGAAGCCGGAGATAGCAGAGAGAACTCACGCAGACACTGGGAGAACATGCAAAGACAGCACAGAGCGTGACTCGAACCGGAAACAGCCTTGCTGTGCGTCAACAGGGCTATCCACTTCAAGACCGTGCTGCCAAAACAAACTGCAAATAAGATGTCTAAAAGCTTTACGTAGCAGAAATAAAACATACATTTTATTAGTTTTACTTTTGATTTGCAGTGAGTTTTATCCTTTGAAAGTATCAATCAAACTCAGGTTACTTAGAAAGTAATTATTCACCCCTCTGATTCACAAGTAACTCACTGATTCAAAGATGAAAATAATGCTTTATTGGTTTTATTTTTGATAATTACAGCTCATTTGCAGGAGATTGAAGAATTAATTTCAGCAGCTTAAATGAATAAGAACTTAAACAGAGTATGGCCAAAAGCCAAAACACTCATTATGCGTATTCACAAATGTCACTATCACCAGAGTCAATCCAGTGTCAAACCAGCTAACATCTATGTGGATCCCTGGCCCATGATCTCTGTGGGGAGTGGTCTGAGGACTAGATTTGGTTGTATTTTAGATGTATGCCATAAAAGCATGTACACAACAACAATAAAAAAGCAGAAGCCAATCAAACACCACAAGACAAAACAGCACACTGGTTATACAAGTGAACAATTGCTAAGTGGCTGTACAAACGTGGCAGAAAAAATCAAACAGCCTTGGATCAACAGACAAAATAAAAATTTTCCTCTGTCTCAGATCATTGTGAACGTGTGTGTGTGTGTGTAGGCTTATCCACAAATAGGAAATGGTGTGGGTTGTTAGCACTCCGGGCAATTCCGCCTTTTTTGTGACTATGCATGTGTGTGTAAGACAGAAAGACAGGAACTGAAAGTGTGGGTGTGTGCAGGGTTTGGTGATATTGTGTACATGTGCATATGGGTATGTGTGTTGTGGTGTGGGGGTGTGTAAGAGATGAGGAGCGAACAGGTCTTTTCTAAATGAGGGGGAGAATGAGCGATCAGGAGAGAATTAGTCATAGAAACAGATTCTTGTGCCTCTGATATGCAGAATTTCCATCGCTCACCTTCCCTTTTTTCCCCTTTCTCTCTGGTTGTGTGTGTGTGTGTGTGTGTTTGTTTATGTGTATGTGTATGTGTGCATACAGGCAAATTATATGGTCAAAACTTAAACCATAACAGTAATTAGGAGACCTGTTTTTTACAAACACTAGTTTTGTATCAAAGGTTCATATCTGCTTAAACTAGTATGAATGCATTGTATTGTGAAGTGTATTATCCCTGTTGCCCACGGACAGTAACATACTGTAGCTTATCTCACCTAGAAATGTAGTTGGAACTTCAATGAGAGTGACAGCACTGTAGATAGAAAGATTCATTGTCTTACCTTAAGCAGGTTTACCTCCTTTCCATCACAGGTGAGCAGCTTCCTTCACTGTCCAGGCAAACTTTTCAAAAGTTTCTAGCCTTGTATTTATATGTGTATATACACAAGGTATTTTATATATGCAGTATTTTCCACACTATGAGGCGCACCCAAAAGCTTATAATTTTCTCATAAACCCACAGTGCGCTTTATAATCCGATGTGCCTTATTTATTGATTAATATTAATATTGGTTAAAAACAAGACTGCTGAAAAAAAGCCGGCAGTCTGGCCGGCAGTCATGCTGCACTACCCCACCAGGGGGCACCCTCTGAAGGAACTCTGGCCTGACTACACCCCCTAACAACAGTAATCAAGGGGCGTCGCCGAAGTGGACTCTCACTGACCTGCTGTCTGACGGCAGAGCAGCCTGCAGAGAATACCTGTACCTGGTTACGATAACGTAGCAAAACACAGGGAATTTTCAGCAATTCTATTAATAAAGTTTGACTGACTGACCTACCTCAGTATTTCCCAACCTCTGTGGCACAGGAAATAACCCACTTTAAACTCAATTGGTCTAAAGCAGGGATTCCCAAAGTGTGGTGCACGCACCCCCTGTGGTGCGCGAGCTGCCTAGGGGGTGCGCGAGTGTAATAGCAGCTGAGCACCTTGAAATACATAATTAATTAAATAAATAATTTAAACATTTTTTAATAGAGGATTAACAGTTTAAATATTTAAATTCATTCACATAAATCATTTGTAATTTTCAATTAAAAAACGTTTTGGGAAAATTTTAAATAAAAAAAAAATACCCAAAATGCACTTGGCTTTCTCCTAGCTACGTGCTAGCTCGTTGTGATAGCAACAACAATAATATGCCGAAATGCATAACAGGTCAAAAATGAGCAGTCTGTCCGGTATTAAATCTGGGAGAAATTAAATAGGACAGGATACATTGGCCACAACTGAGAGCTGTGCAGTCTACCAGGCTAAAGAAATCGAGCAGGAAAAAGAGAGTGATGATGACGAGACAGGGGTAACTTAAAATGAGGAGCACAGAACACAGAAAACTCACCCGGACACTTCATCGGAAGAAGGGGGTAAAGAAGACAATGAGACTTGTACTCGAAAGAGAAAATATGATGTTGAACTTGGGCCTATGTTATTTTGATTCTTTGTGGCGGAGTAGCATATTTGTTACCATTTAATAACCGTTACAGTTTGTTAAATAGGCCTATTTGTTACATAGCAGGGCTTGGAATTGCGCCCATTTTGGTCGCATATGCGCCCAATTTTTATCAGTGCGACTATTAAATATATTTGAGAGCACTGGTGCAACTAGGGAAAGAAATCTGGTGCGCCTTTTTTTGTGAGACCGCGCTCCTGCGGTCCTGCCAGGAAACAATGAGAGCGCAATTGCGGCTGCTCTCCTGGGCGAGGGAGAGGTGCTGAACGGAGATGGACGGAGCGTTTCTATCGCTTTTGGGCTTTGCTTTTGGGTAGGTGCTCCTGAAGTCTTTGCTGGTACTAATAACTTCTAAATTTGGGAGCACCAGTGCTACCAAGAAAAAAAGTTAATTTCAAGCCCTGCATAGTAATAACTGCTGTTCATCACTCATCTGTAGTTGGCTCGCTCGGTGACCATTTTGACTTAAAATATTAGTCATTTTTATATTGTTACTATTATTCTCCCCATCGTTTCTAAAGTGAGAGCTCATTAGGCCCATTATTGCACAATCTATTCTGTGTTAACAGGAGCCTATATTATTAAACTTGATACCTATATGGCTATAAAGACTACGCCTTTTCTTTCTTTTTTTTATGTTTTGGGCATTGGGGGTGCATCAGCTAAGTCGGGAGATAGAAGTGGGTGCGTGGACTGAAAAGTTTGGGAACCGCTGGTCTAAAGAATGCCATTGTCAAGTGTCAGTGTTGTAATCTGGAATCTAGTCCATTCTATTAGTCTGCGGAAACAAACAGACAAACTGTCATAAAGGTGAATGAAAGACCCACAAAGCTGAACTTCCAGCCTTTTCTGAAATTTCAAGAGCTGAGTCACTGATAGACAAAAGGTACCTGGTGTGAGTAAAACAGAGCGTCACATTTGCCAGTAAATTAGTAGCCTGACATTAAAAACTGATTAAAAAATTGTTTAAGACACACAGTGCAGCACCAAATAGCTGCACCTCACCTCCGACTGGACTGCCGATCGATCAACACAAGATTTGATGAATAAACGAAGACAAACGTTTTAGCTTAAATATCTGTTTCGAACTTCAGATCAGGAAATAATCCGCCCTGTTCGAACTGAGTGGTCCACTCGTAATGAATTTAACCAGTTTTTAATGTCAAGTTTTTTAATATAGTGTATTTTGCCAGAGTGGCAAATGCGCCACTTTGTCTGGCTCATAGAACTGACTTTTACGTTGGTGCCTCACCACCGTGAACCTCTCCACATGTCACTGAGAGCTGAGAATCAACTCTGATCTTCTCTTCACTGCTTGCGCCTGGATAATTCTGTTGGCTTTCTGTAAATAGGCTTGAGAAACTTCTTTAGACCAGCTCAATTTGGAAAGATCCATGAGATGACTTCTGTTAGGATTTGGCGCTATAGAAATAAAATATAATTTGACTATGTTTTTAGATAACTATTATCCCACTGTATTTTGTAGTACTTTTATCAGTAAATCTCAGCAGCTAAGCAAAAAACCCATGTATGTTGACTTCTATCTAAGATGGCAAAGTTTTCAAGTGATCAGGTTTTTTTGACGAGGCTCAGAATGGCCTTGTTGACATAACAATAGGGGCAGTTCACAATTGATTAAAGGTACACACAGGGCCCGTTTCACAAAGGCAGGACTAACATACCCTGAGGTAAACCTGTGGTTCTGGGTTGATTTACCCTGAACTTGGAAAACCAGGGATTTGGGTTTCACAAATGCTTTTCAGGATTAGTTTTTGTAACACGGAATAAGGTGACGCGGTTTAACAGGCGCGACAACTCGAAAAAAAAGCCATCACCAATGGAGCCCCAATTCGACGATTCACCATGACAACAGACTAGACATACACCGCAACGCTTTACGGCAGTCAGAGTGCAGATTTTAATTTATGCAAATGAAGACTTTCAGGACATTTTCAGAAGGAAGAGGAACAGCGTTGCAGCTGCAAAGAAGAGATGGTGTGGGAGTGAATTGCTGCTCAAGTCAATGCGGAAGTTTAAACGAAGTCCATCGCACTCACAGTAAAATACGTAGGTAACCAGCTTCAATAATAGTTTACTAATTTATTTTATTTAGGTGCGATCCAGCGGGGGAGAAGCGCACATGTCAGCAGCTGAGAATGAAGTATAAAATATAGGGCTGTCAGTTTAACAAATTAACACGCTATAAAAATTAGCGCAATTAATCGAGAGTGGCAAGTCAAGCATTTTCAATTTGGCCCATTGAGTGACCCGTAGGCTGCAGTGGCACGTCACTTTGTACCTGCGCCACTAGTCAAAAGCAGGGTGACTGACAACAGAGATGGACGCGACACAGGAGAGCGAGCCAAGCCCACTTGGGTGTTTTTGCCTTACACACACGAATCAATGTGTACGTTTGACACATTCTGTCAATTCGTGATGACATGCCCCCCTTATCTATCACTGGCTGCAGGTGATCACGCTACAATGATTAGCCTACCTGTGCTACATGGGATTTTGCGCACTTAGTAGTCGATTTATGCCTGTCATGATGGTACGTCATCTGATTGTTTTATTAATATTTTAATTCATAGTAACTGCATTGAGCAAAAACAGAAAGTGGTCAGATGAGTATGTGCAACGTGAACTTACATGCACTGTATAATGGAATGTGATGGGAGTCAGCATTTTGCATGATTTGCAATGTCAAGTTGAGCAACTCTAGTCTCGCACTGGCAAAAATAAAGGAACACTTCCTTAAGCCGCATGTAAAACATAAGGAACAGACTTTGCTGTGAAAATGACATAAGAGTAGGACTTGCCAAGGTGAAGCCACGCATATCTGAACTAGTTTCTCAATAACAACAGCAGAAGTCACACTGATTTGGAGGTAGGTCATTTCATGTGAGTTCATGCACTGTCTTGGTTTTGCTGTTTGAAAAAGGTGACATAAATGCACAATTCATTAAATACAACAGTAAAACATATACTTATGTCTTAAATTTTAAAAAAAAAAAAAAAAAAATTTTTTACTAAAGAAGTGTTCGGTGAGTGAGCATATGAAACCGCAGGGTTCGGTACCTCCAACAAGGTTAAGAACCACTACACTAGAGGCTTTAGCATACATGACAAGGACGCTTGGCAGACTCCTGTCAACTCTAACATTGACTCAACGACAGGTATGGTTGGCCACTGTCTGAACCTTGTCGGAGGGTCCTCCACGGTCTCCCCATAGTCCCAGGGCAGGTGTTAGGGTGCGGCACACCAGGCCTTCGACCGTAGTCTCCAGGCCAATCAGAGACAGCGGCTGTTTGCCAGCCTCCAGTTACCATTTCCAGCAACAAGGTGACGGTCTTGTTGCTGGAATGTCAGAAGACTACTGAATCCGATTAGCTTGACGCAACGCTGCAACAGGAAAGCAATTGTTATGTCACTTGATGCTGATAAAACCTTTGACAAAGTTAATTGGACTTGTCTTTTCACACTGCTTCATAAATTTGGCTTTGGGTGGGCGGCGGGGGGGCCTCCTTACCCCGTGCCCCTTGGGCCTGTCCTGTGCGCCCTGGCGGTGGCGGCCGCTCCCTCCTCCGGGTCTCTGGGTCTACATGGTTCTCAGCACCCCTGGTGGCTCTTCGGGTGATGGCTTCTGGATGCTTCTGGCTGCCAGGGTTGGAGGTACTCAGCTAGCATGGCCCTGTTGGGTTCTAGTAGCTTCTCTGGGTGTTGGTGTCTGTCACACATGCGTGTTGGTTCAGGGCTTACCAGGTCCTGTCGAGTCCAATTGTTGAGAACAATTGGGTCCCATCAGAATGTGATGAGTCTCTCTTCAGACATCACAATTTCATGCCCTCTATCTTTCTTCTGCACTGTTTTCCTCTGGTGGCTTATTCTATACTGTCAGGACCTCCGCTAATCTGGTGTTTTATAACATTGGTGTTAAGGTATCAGTTCTAAGATATAATAAAACAGCCCAAACCTCTTTCACTCCAACAGCACTGCCTGTCTATCGCATACCTTGTTTGTGTTTTCTCTCCCTGTCTCCTTTTGCTTCCACCCTTAACTCACAGAGGTGCAGCACTTCCCTCTCTGGCTTACAATAGGAAATTCTAATAAAGACTTGTAACTTAGATCCCAGAGAGGACTGGTAATGGTCACATGCACGGATTAAAATTATAAAAGATTTTGCTGCAAGACTAAAACAAGCATTGATCTTGTAAAAGTTTACCCATTTTTATGGGGTTAAACTATGAGAATACATGCAGACAAAGAAAAAACAAAAAAACAAAACAAAACAAGGTGATGGTCTGCGCCAGGCTTTCGCGCCAGTCAACCTTGGCCGCCATTGCGGTAGAGCAGCTAACCAAGGGCCTCGACGTCAGGCAGCATGGACAACTACGCCATGCTCCACCTCGTCTGGCACTCCAAATGCAGAGGGCTTGCGTGTTGAGGTTTGGCTCCCCCAGAGAACCAAGCAGCCAGAAAAATAGGCCCTGAGGGTAAGGGGCCAGTGGTAAGATGCTTCTGGCAGCGGTATCTCAGCCACTGGAGAAGCTGCTCTTTAGATCCTTAGGTGGTGGCAACACTCTCCCAAGGGTACAATATCCAGTTTTGCCTCCAGCTCCCCACTTACAGTGGGATCAGGGTGACGATCGTAAATTATCCCATGATATCCCAGGCAGGAGGTGGCCACCCTTCTGGAAAAAAATGCCGTAGAACAACTCGATGCACGGACACAGCAAGGTGTATTTTTTGGTCGTAAAAAAAGATGGAGGCTTTCTCCCTATACTGGACTTATGAAGGCTCAACACATATCTGAAGGTGATGCCTTTTCATATGCTGAGGACAGCAGATGTGCTATAAGTAGTCAGGACACAAAGCTGGTTCACATCAATTAACTTGAAGGACGCATATTTCCATATACCGATAGCTCTGCACCACAGGAAATGCCCCTGCTTTGCTTTTGAAGGCAGGGCCTACCAGTTCAAGGTCCTCCCATTTGGGATTTTGCTGGCCCCAAGAACCTTCACGAGGTGCATGCGGGCTGCACTGGCCCCGATCCAAGCTCGTTGCATGCAGATCCTATCGTACCTTGACAACTGGCTGGTCTGCACTCCAACAAGAGAATAGTTGGAGCAGGACACAGAAGCTCTTATAGATCATTTGACATGGCTTGGCCTCACGGTCAACTACGAGAAAAGATGCCTCATTCTCAGCCAGGCAGTCACGTTCATTGGTTTGAATCTTGACTCCCACCGAATGCTGGTCCACCCCACTCCGTGACGGGTGGATGTCACTTCGCAACTTCTTCTCTGGTTTTGAAGTAACGAGACGCTACCATTCAGCCTTTTTCTCAGGCTGTTGGGGATGCTGACATCAGTGACAGCGGTGGATCAATGGCCTGCATCTAGATCCAACATCTCACAGGTCCAGGAGAGTCAGAATATCCAGCTGCTGCCTCCTCACGCTGCAGCCCTGGAGAGACAGGACCTTTCTGTCCAGGAGTGTCTCTCCAGGGCTGCACCACTTCGTCCCTTCATGTTGCAAAGTGGTGGTGACAGATGCCTCGCCTTCTGGGTGGGGAGCAGTATGGCAGCACAGAGCTGTGACAGGGCTCTGGACAAAGGGGGAAATGGTGCAGCATATATACATATTCGAGCTTTGTGCTATATTTTGGGCACTTCAGCACCTTGCACCACAGCTGAGGAACAGGCGTGTACTGTACTTGTGTGGTCCAACAACAGGTCGACTTTCTACCATATGAATCGCCAAGGAGGCACAAGGTCAACCCTTTCATTACAGGTAGCATGGCAACTCCTAACGTGGGCTCTTCCTCACTTTTCCAGCCTGGGTGACAGAACATGGCAGCAGACTTTCTGTCCTTTCAGAAGCCTCCTGCTGGGAAGAGTAGACTCCACCCGGAGGTAGTAAGGAAGATCTGGCACAGATACGGCATGGCGGAAGTGGACCTGTTTGCATCAGAGTCAACAACACACTGCCCTCTCTGGTTCTCTTTGATGGAGACATCGAGCCCTTTGGGACAGGACGCTCTGTCACATCCCTGGCCAGACTGCCTTCTCTATGCGTTCCCACCTTTTCCACTGATTACTTTAACATTGCACAGGGTGCAGCAGAGCACCCACAGTGTCCTGTTGTTTGCCCTAAAGTGGCCAGGGAGAACATGGTACTCGATGCTGCTCAGCCTCTGCTGCAGCTCTCCATGGCGCTTTCCAGACAGGATGGCTCTCCTGCACTTGGAGAGCCGCATGTAGCATCCAGGCCCAAAACGCCTGGGTCTGTGGGTATGGCCTCGGAAGGGCTGGACCCTCTCCTGAGTCTGTACAACAAGGATGTGATTCAAACGGTTTTGGATGCAAGAGCACCTTCCACCAGGGCACTGTCCACTAGCAGGTGGAAAATTTTCTCATAGTGGTGTGATGTACACACAGAGATTTCTGATCATTGCCTGGTGCCTGTAATGCTACAATTTTGCAATAACTACTTGTGAAGAAGCTTTCTGCTTCAACACTCAGAGTCTACAAAGCTGCAATATCGGCCAGACATGTCAGGGTGGACAACCAAACTATTGGGTCTCACACAATGGTGACCCAGTTTCTTCAGGGAGCCTGGCAACGGTACCACCCGCAGGCTGTCCTGGATGCTCTTTGTTCTTCCCCCTTTGAGCCTCTGAAGCATTCAGATTTAAAGTGGGCTTTGACTAAACTGTCCTTTTTCCTAGCAATGGCATCAGCAAGATGCGTGAGCAAGCTTCATCACTTATCTATGGGTGACGCGCGTATGTGCTGGAACTCTGACGGTACAGCAGTGTCACTATGCCCAATTCCTTCATTCTTGCCGAAGAGCCAGGACAATGGGTCATGTTAACCAATGTTATGGAACTGGCAGCTTATGACCCTCTATGTCTGCAGGGTGATACTCTGCCCAGTAAGGGCCTTGAAGTATTATTTACAAGCAACTGCTGGGTTTCGTAATTCCGATAGTTTGTTTGTCTGATATGGTGGGCATAGAAAACAAAGGCTTTCTAAATGGGTCATCATAGCTACTGTCACTCGGAATCTCGCGAGAAGATTCGACAGGGAAGTAATGAATGACGACGGGAGCTTATGTACGCTGGCTACTACAGTACATGCCCACCCTCATCATGTCACACCATTCACTTTGTTGATATTAATTATCGACCTGCATGTGCGTGCAACAGGTCTTATCCAGTGTTAAGGCACCGCCTCTGGCAGTCATCCAGAATTCATAGACCCATAGTTACATACGTAACTTACGTTTTAGTGTAAAACAGACAGATGGCTTCACAGAGATTGACGCCTCTCCTTTAAAGGGAACAAAAACAGTGGTTTGAAAATTTCACATCTCAACTGTATAAACATGTAGACATGTCAGCAACAGGATCCACTGTCTAAGGTCCATAGCCATGCAAGAATATGATGTTTTTATATACTCACAAAATATAAACCTAACTTTTTTCTGCTTCCGCTGTTGTATGTTAAAGCTTTCTTTTAGTTATCCCATGCATGATTTCAATTAGCAGGACAGCTGCCATATCCTGAGATTTTACACTTATGTTCAGTCACTCAGACTCACCGTCTTCATCTCTTATATTAAATATGTTGACAGTTTGATGATATATTGATCAACAGCGGCTTTAATGCATGTATTCCTAGAAGTCAGTGTTGGACTGCTTATCTCACCTACAGCTGACCAGCCAACTGATTAATAAAGGAATATAAGATTGACATCTTTGTGGGATCAAAAACACTTTCATCCCCTTTTGAACCCATTTCCAATCTCAAGACCCAAGTTAAGGCCCTGCTGCAAAAGGAGACATTACTTAAAGAAAAAAAAAATCAGTCCTCTCCCTAAGGTCTGTCCAAAATGCCAAAAAAGGTTACCCCCCAAAATTTTGTAATATACTTTATGATCTTATATCTGCAATTCCTTACATTGCCAACATGTTATTGAGTAATCACATGCATTACCCATGAATAAATTGCAGTCTGTTCTGCAGTGCGGAACAGGAGGGATGAACAAACATAATGTTGAAGGTAATATTTATCTGGTTCACATGCAGCATCAGAACAATGATGAATCATTTGTCTGAACCTGCAAATAGTTTTGGATATTGTTGCTTATTTTCATCTTCGGCAGAGAAGAAGCAATATTAACACTGAACATGTTCTGTGCTTTTGGTCACCTGATAAATCAGTTTCTTTAACGAATCACTCATTTCAGCTGTCTTGGTGTCCCAAGGAAAAACATTTAAATTTAACTGCTAAAGGTTACACAATGCTCAGGTGATATATAAATGAGATTTTTTGCATCTTGCTGGGTCTGGAGGATTTCTATTGCCATGCATCAGTGCATCACATGGAAGCAGTTTAAGCAAGATTCTATGTCTGCAGCAATGCTGATTCACTTCTTCCTCCTCAGGTATCTCAAGGGTTATTAGATCCATTCTTAATGTAAAAAAATGTGCAGCATAAGTCATGATGGGCAGTTGCAGTGCAATATATACAGTATCTATTATATATATTATATATATATATACATATATATATATATATATATATATATAAATTAGGGACGAGCGAGTACACCACTATCTGTATCTGTATCTGTTCAACCATCCACATTATCTGTATCCGTATCTGTACTCAGAGTGGGCGGGGCTTAACCCAGAGGTGGGTGTGGTTTGGGTGGGGCTAAAATTGCTGCATTATTTTAAGTCTGAAATTGATATGGATTGATCACAAGTTGCTATATTTATTGTTTATTTTAAAACTATTTACAGAACAGCCTCAAAATTCAGATTCAAATCACTGTTTTGATCACAAAAGTAGGAGAACTATTTACAGAACAAGTTTTTTATGGAACTGAGTCAGAACATGAATATTCTTAAGTCTATGAATGAATATTTACCGAAGAGCCTCAGAATTGAGGTTCAACGCTTTTGATCACAATAGTAAAGGAACTATATATAGAAGTTTTTTATGAACTCAGAACATGAAGTGCATTCATGAATATAACACATGCAATAAGAAATTATGAACTACAAAGTATGCATGACCAAGAATTGTCATACTCGACACAACTTTCTGTTTTTTCATTTTTTTAATTGTTATGATCAAACTCTTTTTTTCAATTATTTATTTTTACCACCTAATGTTCTTGCCATTTTTTTTCGCACTAAGTTAAACAATGTTGTATAACACTAAAACTCCCAAGGCAGTCATTTTGACTGCTTTCAAAATTTGCAATGTCATAACTTGGTTTAAAAAAAAACTTTGCCTAAATTTTCTTGAATGTGTGTATATTTTATTCTGACATTGTTTGATCATTAAAATTTCAACCCACAAAAGAGTAGTGACTGCTTGGATATCATTTGTATATAATTTGGATTATCAGTAAAATATCCAAGAATAAATTGGTGGAATAGGTGAAAACTAGTGCTGTCAGGCGATTAAAAAAATGAATCTAATTAATTACAGGATTTGTAATTAATTAGTCTAATTAATCACATTTTAATCTCATACCTGCTAATAGCTCCCAAATAAAGAATTTGAATTCTAGGACATTACAAAATTGTAGTGCATGACTAATCAATACAATGCACCAAGAAGAGAAGAATTGAAGTCCACATTAAATTCAAAAGAATTTAAATGTGGATTTAAATTCACATTTAAATCAGCAAACCAATTAGGCCAGGTGTATTTCTGAAAAATGCAATACAAATACAGTTAAATAAAATAAGTAAAATTCAGAAATAAAATAAGGCTGAGTCTCAAATAGGCAAATAAGCAGACTGTCAATCAAAATGAATACTAAAGCTGACTCAATACAGCAATTCAAAATGAATAGTATAACATGCCTCTAAATAAGGCGACATCAGTGGCAAGATGCAATCAGGCATTTCCTTTAAAAGGGTAAGCTAACGTTCAACTCTGTGTCCTTGACATGTTATGCATTTAATTGATACCTTAGGCTGGAGCTGCTTCGGTGATATGAAAATTCTCTTTTACAAAAGGTACAAATAATAATAATAATAATAATAATAATAATAATAATAATAATGGATTAGATTTATATAGCGCTTTATCAAAGACGCTTTACATCGGATACATTATTCATTCACTCCTCATTCATACTTGGTGATGGTAAACTATGTGTGTAGACAAAGCTGCCCTGGGGCAGACTGACGGAGGCGTCTACAGTGCAGATTGGCAGCGCAGAATTATTGCGTTTTTGTTGATAGTTCTGTCTTTGTTCTTTTAAGAAATAAACTTTCTGCCCAAAGGTCCGAGTGGGCTTGCCTCGCTCTCCTGTGTCGCATCCATCTCTGTTGTCAGTCACCCTGCTTTTGACTAGTGGCACAGATACGAAATGACGTGCTGCTGCAGCCCATGGGTCCCTCAATGGGCCAAATTTAAAATGTTTGCGCATTGACTTGCCACCCACGATTGATTGCGTTAATTACTATAGTGTGTTAATTTGCAATTTAATTAATTAATCTAATTAACGCATTAAAGTGACAGCCCTAGTAAAAACACATCAGGACACCAAATTAAAACTATAATGACTGAGTGTTTTATTTATTTAATTGACACAGCATAGCTTCTCTACAGTTACACATCCAAATTCAAACTTTCAAATAAAAACAAATGTAACTCTGTGAAGTAAAAACAATTGAATCCTGCTTCTAAATATGTTGGTGTCATCAGTAGAACTTAACAATGAAAATTATTAACCATTATGAAAAATCCAAAATGATGTGATGGCTGCCAGCCAGGTGGAGACACTGATGATACGAAGCCAAGATGGTTTGTGTATGGCTCCCAATCACTCACAGTCAACACAGGTAACCTGTACCTTCCTTGTGCAGCTCCCACTACCTTATGACTTTTGACACAATTATCCTTTGCTTTATTTTTCTTACGCGTTTGCATTATTTTTCTTACACATTCTTCACTTGGCACTGCCTTCTGCTCTTCATCTCCAGCTGCTCCAAACGGGGCTCTTGCTCCATCATTTGTCAGGCTTTTGCTTTCATGTGTCCTGAGCAAAGTTCCTTTGTGAGTCGCATCACGAGGTTCCTCTGTGACATCATCTTATTGGTGCACTTCTTGAACAGGATTGAAGCATTTATGGCAGCCAGGTTAAGAATATTACAAAACACGACCAATGTCCATCATCACGTAGGAGCTGAAGCAAAGTCTTTTCAAGGCTTCTTTATCCCGCGGGTTCGTGTTATTGAGGTAAAGTAGGAGACTTAGCTGATCATCATGAATTTAAAAAGTCAATTCCTGACAAGTCTAATACAGATATCCGGGCTCTCCCACAGTCCCTGACTGCCGGTACTACACAGGTCTTACATCATAAGCAGCTGAAGAAGAGCAAATTTTATCTTGGACCCGGTCAAATTTAAACAATTCAGATTAGGAGTACGCATGAGGGGATGTGGTGTCTTCTGGTCCAATCAAATCGTGACAGGTTTTCGGCCGCATCTTCTCCGTGTAATTTCTGTTTCCGGTCTCAACCTGTAAACAGTCCTGCCTACATCCTGATCACCCCGTAACTGTGAAGACTTCCGTAAATGGAACTGTTACCTTGGGTGTGTGTGTGTGTGTGTGTGTGTGTGTGTGTGTGTGTGTGTGTGTGTGTGTGTGTCAAATTAGGTAAGTTTGCCTACATCCTCCAAATGGAACTGCTTCTGCAACAATGTGTGTGTCTGTCTGTGTGTGTGAGTATGTGTCAGACTAGAGTGAAATGAGACTGCGGTCTGTGTCCTGTGTGTGTGTGAGTGTGTGTATGTGAATGTGTGTATGTCTGTGTGTGTATGTATGTGTGTATATGAATGTGTGTATGTGTGTGTGTGTATGTGTCAAAATAGATGAGCTCAAGTGTGTGGAAATTTTCTGAGACAGAGTGATGGAAAAGTTTATTGCATTATTTAAAAAAAATACTTATGCAGCCAGCAAAATAATGAAAAGCATTTATTTAAATCTCTTCAGAGCTTACACTGAATAATTCCTCCCCATTTAATCAAGCACATCTACTCCAACCTTGGTTCTGTTGTGGTACTGTACCTAAGTCTCCAGTTTAGCCTCATGGCCACTTGTGATGTTGACAGCTGTGTGGATTGTGATTAGAATAGAGAGATTTTTCCTTGGTTAGCATTGATAGATTGTTAGGGTTGCACTGTTACATTTCAGCATCTCTTTGCTCCTCTACAGATGGAGGAAGCTCTTGTCTACTCTTATTTACTGAACTAACCAGGCTGGTTTTCTGGGCCTTTAGTGCCTTGGAAAGTTCAAGAGAAGTAAAGAAGTTATCATTGGTGATATTTCCCCCCTCAATTTACCTTTGTTGACTGAGTGTTTGTGAGGCATAAGCAACAACTTGGTGTTGTAACAGCAGTGTCTCCAGCTGGCTGGCAGCCATCACAGCATTATTGAATGTTCATAATAATTAATATTTTTTATTGTTAAGGTCTCATGATGACACCAATCTGTTTTGAAGCAGGACACAATTGTTTTAATTTCACAAAGATACATTTGTTTTTATATCACAGTTTGAGTTTGGTTGTGTAACTGCAGACAAGTTATGTTGTGTCAATTAAATAAATAAAACATTTAATCATTATAGTTTTAATTTAGTGTCCTGATTTGTTTTTATCTATTCCACCAATATATTCTTGGATATTTTCAATGATAGTCCAAAATTATATACAAATATTGTTTGAGCAGTCAAAATCACTGTTTATGGGAGTTTGAGTAGTTACAGAATTCTGGGAGGCCGAGTGTTAAGGTGCGTTTGTGCATATGTGTGTGACTGAGTGACTGTCTGAGAGAGAGAAAGAGAGAGATAGATAGAGCAGTTTGGGTGTGTTTGTGCGTGCGCGTGTGTGCATGCGCTATGTAGCTACGTAACAGTTAAAATATCTATACAGTATATAAATCATTAATGTGAACTGAAGTGAGAAAGTGTCAAACTAAAAGCAAGCAGGAAAAAAAAATGTCTGCAGTGGAGTGGAGGCGGTGACTGATGTGACGAGCAGTTTTCAGCTCTGTCTGGTCAAATGCACCGCGTACGCAAAATAGAGGCAAGCTGAAACCTAAGGAGACCAATGTGAAATACAGTGAAGCCACGCATAGAGGGATCAGTCAATCAGTCTTTGGAGGGAGGGGCGGGCGCTGTGTGTGACTGGCCAAACACTGAGGGTGACGACAAGTCAGTTCTGGGGATTTTACGAGCACGAGTTTTGATGACTTTTACTTGTATCGTACTCGTCAAAAATGCGTTGCCCATACCGGATACTCGTCTGAAACGAGTACTCGGCTCAAACCTAATATATACTGTATATATATATATATATATATATATATATATTAGGGATGAGCGAGTACACCACTATCTGTATCTGTTAAACCAACTAGATTATCTGTATCTGTATCTGTATTCGGAATTGGCGGGGTTTAAACGGGAAGTGGGTGTGGTTTGACCGGAAGTGGGTGGGGCTTAAATCATTACATTGTTTTAAGTCTAAAATTGATATGGATTGATCACAAGTTGCTGCATTTTTGCTTATTTTAAAACTATTCACAAAACAGCCTCAAAATTGAAATTCAAATAAATGTTTTTGATAACAAAAGTAAGAAAACTATTTACAGAAGTTTTTGATGGAACTGAGTCAGAACATGAATATTCTTAAGTCTATGAATGAATATTTACCAAAGAGCTTCAGAATTGAGATTCAACGCTTTTGATCACAATAGTAAAGGAACTATATACAGAACAAGTAAACACAAAGTGCATTCCTGAAGTACATGCAATAAAAAAAGTAATTAACTACAAAGTGTGCATGAACAAGAATTGTCATACTCAACAAAACAATTTTTTTTCTTCTTTTTCATTTAAATTTTTTTCTAGTCCTTTTTTTTCAATGATTTATTTTTAGTACCAAATGCTATTGCCATTTTTTTCACATGAAGTTAAACAATATTGATTATGGTGTGTGTGTGTGTGTGTATGTGCGCGCGCACTATGTCTGAGTTAAAATATTAAGTATAGATGTTGTTAATTTGAACAGAGTTTAGAACAGGTAAAAAAAAAAAGACTTTAACCACTGAGGCGGTAGTTCAATGCACACGTACGTGCAACAACAAAAAAAACAGAAAAAAACAAAGTTCACCACATAACCAAACACCCAAATAGAGGCAAGCTGAAGAAAATCTAATAAGGATGTGAGCAACAGTGAAGCCACGAACAGAGAGATCAGTAACTGCGTGTACCGAGACAGAAAGTGAGACAGGGAAACTCCACTCTAACTGCAGTCTGTAAGGAGGAGCGGGAAGTATGTGTGACAAGCCAATCACAGAGTGTGAAAACAGTCCGGCTGATTTTCCTTCAGTCCGATCACGAGTATTAACGGGCTTTATTCGTATTCGTATTCGTACTCGTCAAAATGCATTATCCGTACCGGATACTCGTATGAAACGAGTATCCGGCTCAACCCTAATATATATATACATATATATATACTGTATAATCTAATTAATCTAATTAACGCGTCATAGTGACAGCCCTAATATATATATATATATATATATATATATATATATATATATATATATATATATATATTCATTCATTCATTCATTTACTTAACCCGCGTAATCTGCTTACGCAGGTCGCAGGGGAGCCGGTGCCTATCCCGGCAGTCTCAGGGCGTGAGGCGGGGGACACTCCGGGCACACACAAAGACAGACAACCATGCGCACGCACACTCATTCCTACGGGCAATTTGGGACCGGCCAATCAACCTAAAGCGCATGCTTTTGGAGGTGGGAGGAAGAACTCCCAGAGAACCTGGAGAGAACCCACGCAGACACGGGGAGAGCATGTAAACTCCGCACAGAGCAGGACCCGGGTCCGCCGTATTGTGTGTGTATATATATATATATACACACACAATATATATATATATATATATATATATATATATATATATATATATATATATATATATATATATATATATATATATATATATATATACAGTGGATATAAAAAGTCTACACACCCTTGGCTTTTATTACAGCACTCAGTCTTTTTGGGTAGGATTCTATCAGCGTGGTACATCTTGAGGTAAAATATTAGCCCACTCTTCTTTGCTTCAACTGCTCCAAATATTTTGGATTGCAGGGGCATCTCCTTTGCACAGCCCTTTTCAGATCACCCCAGAGATGTTCAATGGGATTCAGGTCTGGACTCTGGCTGGGGAATTCCAAAACTTTAATCTTATTCCGTTGAATCTATTCTTTTGTGGGAGTTGGATGTGTGCTTTGGGTCATTGTCGTGCTGAAACATGAAATTCCTCATCTTCAGCTTTGTAACAGAGGCCCGAAGGTTTTTTGCCAACACTGATTGGTATTTGGAACTGTTCATAATTCTGTCCACTCTGACTAAGGCTTCAGTTCCAGCAGAAGAAAAACAGCCCCAAAGCATGATGCTGCCACCACCATGCTTCAATGTAGGTATGGTGTTATTTTGGTGATGTGCTGTATTGTTTATGCGCCAAACATACCTTTTGGAATTATGTCCAAAAAGTTCAACCTTGGTTTCATCAGACAACAACACATTTTCCCATAAGTGTTTGGGAGACTGTAGATGTCTTCTTGCAAAATCCAGCCGGGCTCGGATGTTTTTCTTTGTTAAATAAGGCTTCCGTCTTGCCATCCTACCCCATAGCCCAAACATATGAAGTACGGGAAGTACATATATGAGTACGGGAGATTGTTGTCACATACACTATGCAGCCAGTACTTGCCAGATATTTCTCCAACTCCTTCAAAGTGGCTGTCGGCCTCTTGGTAGCCTCTCTGACTAGTTTTCTTCTCGTCTTATCATCAATTTTGGACGGACGTCGTGTTCGTGGTAATGTCACTGTTATGCCATACTTTCTCCACATGATTATGATTGTCTTCACCATGTTCCATAGTATATTTAATTCTTTGGAAATTCTTTTGTAGCCTTCCCCTGATTGATGTCTTTGAATAAGATTCCTCTGACACTTTGGAAGCTCTCTGTGGACCATGGTTTGTGCTGGAAGATGTGGCTACAAATATGTCAGGAAAAACCTTGTGGAACAGCTGAACTTTATTTAGGGTTGATCAGGGGAAACTTCATTGGTGACAGGTCAGTGCTGACACCAGTTAAACATGAGTCTGCAGGGCTCGAAATTGCGACCATATTGGTCTCATTTGCGCCCAAATTTTAATCAGTGCGACTATTAAATATATTTGGGAGCACCGGTACGACTAGGGAAAAAAATCTGGTGTGCCTTTTTTTTCCTCTTCTCTCTCGCTCTTTCTCTCTCTCTCCATAGAGCAGGGGTCACTTAATAGTGATAGTTCTGTCCGGATCCGTGACCACTCCATGATAAATTCAGGAGTAGATTTTCTTGGCGCATTTTTACTTGCAGTTCGCGGCTACAGACGGCGGGCACTGCTCCTCCAGTTATTCCGGTAATAGCGCCACTCAGTTCAGCCAATCAGAAAGTTTGTTTACCCTGCTCTGTCAGTGCACCAGGAAGTGACAGAGCTTGCTGCCGCTACCGCTGTGAGTTTACTGCTACAGCGGAGCACAGAAGAAGGGAGATTGCTTAGCTCCAAACGAAGGGAGGTTAACAAGGAAAACCGCTGGTTAACAATAAGTGGACGAAATTTATGTTTATTCCTCCGTCAGGCAGTTCAAAACCATTTTACCTCATATAGTCTGAATGCGTAGCATGAATTAAAAGTGGTAACATGAAGCAAACAAAGCACAGATCTTTGGCGCAGAATTATCCTCTGATGTCCGAGCTGAGGGCAAAGTAAACGAGAAAAATGCAAAAGAAGGTTCACTGGAGTTTGGGGCAACATAAAACATCTCTTAGTGATGTTTAAAATACAAAACAATCCAATAACAACCAAAATGGTTCAGTCCAGATATCGGGCTGACAGCCTGGTACCTCATACAGTTTTGTGTGGGTGTTGGGAAAACGCGCAGGCGCCGAGTGTGCACCCTCGAACGCACTACCGCGACAGTTTGTTTGATGTGGACACGTGAGTGTGGACCTGCCGGAGAATGTGCGCGAAACAGTCAGAGCAGGAAAACTATGAGAGTGCAGCTGCGTCTGCTCTCCCGGACGAGGGAGAGAGGGGCACGGAACGGAGATGGACGGAGCGGAGTGGAATAAAAAAATGTAAAAAAAATGTCCCTCTCACCCTTGTAGGGTGGTATCTGTGTGTCATCCTCAAGCTCGGGTCCTCTACCAGAGGCCTGGGAGTCTGAGGGTTCTGCGCAGTATCTTAGCTGTTCCTAGGACTGCGCTCTTCTGGACTGAGGCTTCAGATGTTGTTCCAGGAATCTGCTGGAGCCACTCTTCCAGTTTGGGGGTCACTGCCCCAAGTGCTCCTACTACCACGGGGACCACATTAACCTTGAACTTCCACATGTGTTCCAGCTGCTCTTTTAACCCTTGATACTTCTCAATCTTTTCATGTTCCTTCTTCCTGATGTTGGCATCAGCTGGAATCGCCACATCTATCACCACTGCTCTCTTCTGCTCTTTGTCCACCACCACTATGTCCGGTTTGTTAGCCAGCAGCTGTTTGTCAGTCTGGAAGCTGAAGTCCCACAGGATCTTAGCCCTGTCGTTCTCAACCACCTTTGGTGGTACGTCCCATTGGGATTTGGGTACTTCTTGTCCATACTGGGTACAGATGTTCCTGTACACTATCAGGGCTACTTGGTTGTGCCTTTCCATGTATGCTGAGCTGGCGAGCATCTTACACCCCGCTACCACATGCTGGGTCGACTCTGGGGCTTCTTTACATAGCCTGCACCTTGGGTCAGATCTACTGTGGTAGATATTGGCCTCTATTGCTCTTGTACTTCGGGCCTGTTCTTGTGCTGCTATGATCAGTGCCTCAGTGCTGTCTGTCAGTCCAGCTTTATTCAGCCATTGGTAGGTCTTCTTGATATCAGCCACTTCCTCTATCTGACGGTGGTACACGCCGTGTAGGGGCTTGTCCCTCCATGTTGTCTCCCCCTCCTCCTCCTCTTCCTCCTCAGGTTTCTGCTGTCTAAGGCATTCACCAAGAAGTTCGTCTGTTGGGGCCATCTTCCTGATGTACTCTTGGATCTTTGATGTTTCATCCTGGACAGTGGCCCTGATGCTCACTAGTCCTCGGCCCCCCTCTTTCCGCTTAGTGTACAGCCTCAGGGTGCTGGACTTGGGGTGAAACCCTCCATGTATGGTGAGGAGCTTTCTAGTCTTAATATCTGTGGCTTCTATCTCCTCCTTTGGCCAGCTTATGATCCCAGCGGGGTATCTGATGACTGGGAGTGCATACATGTTGATGGCTCGGGCCTTGTTCTTGCCATTCAGCTGACTTCTCAGGACTTGCCTTACTCTCTGGAAGTATTTGGCTGTGGATGACTTCCTTGCGGCCTCCTCATGATTGCCATTAGCCTGTGGGATTCCAAGGTATTTGTAGCTGTCCTTGATGTCTTCTATCCTGCCCCTTGGTAGGTCAACCCCTTCAGTTCTGATCATCTTGCCCCTTCTAGATACCATCCGGCCACATTTGTCTAATCTGAATGACATCCCTATGTCGTCGCTGTAGATCCTGGTGGTGTGGATCAATGAGTCAATTTCTCGCTCATTCCTGTCATACAGCTTGATGTCATCCATGTAGAGGAGGTGGCTGATTGTTGTCCCGCTTCGGAATCGGTATCCATAGCCACTCTTTGTGATGATGTGACTGAGGGGGTTCAGGCCTATGCAGAACAGCAGTGGTGATAGTGCATCCCCTTGGTATATGCCGCACTTGATGTTAACTTGGGCAATTGGCTTGGAGTTAGCCTCTAGGGTTGTCTTCCACATCCCCATTGAGTTCTGGATGAAGGCTCTTAGTGTCCTGTTGATCTTATACAGTTCCAGACATTCCAGTATCCATGTGTGTGGCATTGAATCATAGGCTTTCTGGTAGTCTATCCAGGCGGTGCACAAGTTGGTCTGCCTGTTCTTACAGTCTCTGTGTACTGCTCTGTCCACCAGTAGCTGGTGCTTGGCTCCCCTGGTGTTACTACCAACTCCTTTTTGTGCCCCGCTCATGTATTGATCCATGTGCCCACTCATCTTAGCCGCCATGATGCCTGACAGGAGCTTCCATGTCGTACAGAGACAGCTTATTGGCCGGTAGTTGGATGGTATAGATCCCTTCTGTGGGTCTTTCATGATCAGGACTGTCCTGCCTTCAGTCAACCATTCTGGGTGCGTCCCATCCCTTAGCAGCTGGTTCATCTGTGCTGCTAGACGCTCATGGAGTGCTGTCAGCTTCTTTAGCCAGTATGTATGGATCATATCGGGGCCCGGTGCTGACCAACTCTTCATCTTTGACACTCTTTCTTGGATGTCTGCCATTGAGATGGTTACTGGTTCTTGTTCTGGGAGGCAGCTGTGGTCAGTCCTCAGGTCCACTAGCCACTGGGCATCAGTGTTGTGTGATGCTCCTCTTTCCCATATGCCCTTCCAGTATTTTTCCACCTCAGCTCTTGGTGGGTCTGGCTGGCTGCTATTTCCCTGCCACTGAGAGTACACCTTTGCTGGTTGAGAGGAGAAGGTCTTGTTTATTCTACTGGCCTCCATCTCCTTGGTGTATCTCTTCAGTCGGGTAGCCAGAGCTGTTAGTCTCTGTTTGGCAGTTTCGAGTGCTTCAGGTATGGAGAGCTTGCTGTATTTCCTGGGTACCCCTTTATTCACCATATTCCCCTTCTGCAGCTCGGCTAGCTGGCTGACTTCTCTCCGTGTCGCCTATATATATATATATATATATATATATATATATATATATATATATATATATATATATATATATATATATACACACAGTATGTATACAAATGGAGAAGTGTGCTGGTGCCCATTTTAACAAGGGAGATGTGCAGACTTTTGGCAACTACAGAGGAGTACAGTTGATGAGCCATACAATGAAGTTATGGGAAAGAGTAGTTGAAGCTAGACCAAGGGCAGAAGTAAGCAGCATGGTTTCATGCCAAAAAAGAATCCTACAGATGCAGTATTTGCTTTGAGGATGTAAATAGAGAGGTACAGAGAAGGCCAGAGGGAGCTGCATTGTGTTTTTCTAGATCTGGAGAAAGCTCACGACAGGGTGCCAAGAGAGAAACTGTGGTATTGTATGAGGAAGTCTGGAGTGGCAGAGAAGTATGTTAAAGCAGTACAGGACATGTATGAGGACTGTAAGACAGTGGTGAGGTGTGCTGTAGGTGTGACAGAGGAGTTCAAGGTGGGGGTGGGACTGCATCAGGGATCACCTCTGAGCCCCTTCTTGTTCTCTATAGGGATGAACAGGCTGACGAGGTTAGACAGGAATCTCCATGGCTTATGATATTTGCAGATGACATTGTGATCTGTAGGGTGACCAGGGAACAGGTGGAGGGGAAGCTAGAGAGGTGGAGGTTTGTCCTGAAAAGGAGAGGAATGAAGGTTAGCTGCAGTAAGACAGAGTACATGTGTGTGAATGAAAGGGACCTACATGGAGAGTGAGGTTACAGGGAAAAGAGATCGAGAAGGTGGAGGATTTTAAGTACTTAGGGTCAACAGTGTAGAGCAATGGAGAGTGTGGAAAAGAGGTGAAGAAGCGTGTACAGGCGGGATGGAATGGGTGGAGAAAAGTGTCAGGTATAATGTGTGACAGACAAGTGTCAGCTAAAATGAAAGGGAAGGTGTACAAAACTGTGGTGAGACCAGCGATGTTGTTTGGTCTAGAGACAGTGTCACTGAGGAAAAGACAAGAGGACAGAGCTGGAGGTAGCAGAGATGAAAATGCTGAGGTTCTCTTTGGGAATGACCAGGATGGATAGGATCAGGAATGAGTGCATCAGAGGGACAGCACGTGTTAGAGGTTTTAGAAATAAAGTCAGAGAGGCCAGACTGAGATGGTTTGGACATGTCTAGAGGAGAGATAGTGAATGTATTGGTAGAAGGATGCTGAGTTTTGAACTGCAGGCAGGAGGCCTAGAGGAATACCAAAGAGGTTTATAGATGTAGTGAAAGAGGACATGAAGGTAGTTGGTGTGAGAGAAGAGGATGCAGAAGACAATGTTAGATGGAGGTAATTGATTCACTGGCGACCCCTGAAGTGAAAAGTCAGAAGGAAAAAAAGAAGATTGTTTCAAAAACATTGAACAAAGCTTAAGGAAACACAGTTCATTAAAAATTTCAATGTTGATGTCAACAATCAAAAAGCACAATCAACTTTATCTGTCTGACCACGAGTGCACGAAAAGCTGCTGTCTTCATTTCCCTCTACCTCTGTGTCTAGCTTCCCGTCAGTCCTCCCACATATTCCAAAGAGACGCAATTAGTGTCCCACCAAATCCAACTTTCACTAAGAACAAAAAAGCAAAGGGAAGAAAATGTCTCAGATGGGTATTTTTTTCTTCATTTGACCTTAAAGTCATAACAGAAGTTAAAAAGAGGAAAAATACCATAATAGAACAATTTACATTAAAGTCTTATCAGATTCCTGTAGTTCTGCTCTGACACTCAAATTATAAATCAATGACTTCACCCACCTTTGGGACAAGAGCACCTTGAGTCTCCATGTCTCTCAGCTTTCCTCTGTCCTATGATTTAGTCAATTGGTGGCCCACACAGTGCCTGTTCTTCCTCATTTCTTGGTCTTCACTTGTGATCAAAGTCATCCAGAGCCCATGTGGGTTCAGCGCTGCAGGCAGAGATTAACAGAAATTCACACAACGCAAAGCGCTTCCAATTTTCTGCTCAGATCTTGTTTGATTACATAATTTATTTCCTGATTCATTTACTGTACATATTCATTTACTGATGTTTCCTGAAGTAGGGAGTAGGGTTGAGCCGGATACTCGTTTCATACGAGTATCCGGTACGGATAATGCATTTTGACGAGTACGAGTACGAATATGAATAAAGCCCGTTAATACTCGTGATTAGACTGAAGAAAAATCAGCTGGAATGTTGTCACGCTCTGTGATTGGCCTGTCACACATACTTCCCGCCCCTCCCTACAGACTGCAGTTAGAGCGGAGTTTCCCTGTCTCACTCTCTGTCTCCGGTACACGCAGTTACTGATCTCTCTGTTCGTGGCTTCACTGTTGCTCACATCCTTATTAGATTTTCTTCAGCTTGCCTCTATTTTGGTGTTTGGTTATATGGTGAACTTTCTTGTTTGTTTTTTTTTTGTTGTCGTTGCACGTACGTGTGCATTTAACCACCGCCTCGGTGGTTAAAGTCTTTTTTTTTACCTGTTCTAAACTCTGTTCAAATTAACAACATCTATACTTAATATTTTAACTCAGACATAGCGCGCGCGCGCGCGCACACACACACACACACACCATAATCAATATTGTTTAACTTCATGTGAAAAAAAAATGGCAATAGCATTAGGTACTAAAAATAAATAATTGAAAAAAAAAAAGTACTAGAACAAAATTAAAATGAAAAAGAAGAAAAAAAATTAAAAAGTTTTGTTGAGTATGACAATTCTTGTTCATGCATACTTTGTAGTTAATTACTTTTTTTAATTACATGTACTTCATTAATGCACTTTGTGTTTACTTGTTCTGTATATAGTTCCTTTACTATTGTGATCAAAAGCGTTGAATCTCAATTCTGAGGCTCTTCGGTAAATATTCATTCATAGACTTAAGAATATTCATAATGTAGCCGCAAGAGGGCACAAGCCAGTGTCTTATTGTGCCGGTCCCAAGCCCGGATAAATACAGAGGGTTGCGTCAGGAAGGGCATCCGGCGTAAAACTTTTGCCAAATCAAAGATGCGAATCAAACATATGACTTCCATACCGGATCGGTCGAGGCCCGGGTTAACAACGACCGCCATCGGCGCTGTTGACCTACAGGGCGCCGGTGGAAATTGGATGACTGTTGGTCGAAGAAGGAGAGGAGGAAAGTGGGTTCGCACGAAGAAAGAGAAGAGGAGCGCCAAGAGTATAGGACTAAGAGTAGGGACGTTGAATGTTGGAACTATGACAGGAAAACGTAGAGAGTTGGTCGACATGATGCAGAGGAGGAAGGTAGACATACTGTGTGTCCAGGAGACCAGGTGGAAAGGTAGCAAGGCTAGAAGTTTAGGAGCAGGGTTCAAGTTGTTCTATCATGGTGTAGATAGGAAGAGAAATGGAGTAGGAGTTATCTTGAAGGAGGAGTTTGTTAGGAATGTCCTGGAGGTAAAAAGAGTGTCAGATAGAGTGATGAGTCTGAAGCTAGAAATAGAAGGTGTGATGTTCAATGTTGTTAGTGGGTATGCCCCACAGGTAGGATGTGAGCTGGAGGAGAAGGAGAAATTCTGGTTGGACTTTGATGAAGTGATGCAGAGCATACCTAGAAGTGAGAGAGTTGTCATTGGTGCAGACTTCAATGGACATGTTGGTGCAGGTAACAGAGGTGATGAAGAAGTGATGGGCAGGTTTGGTATCCAGGAGAGGAACGCAGAAGGACAGATGGTAGTTGACTTTGCAAAAAGGATGGAAATGGCTGTAGTGAATACTTTCTTCCAGAAGAGGCAGGAACATAGGGTGACCTATAAGAGTGGTGGTAGGAGCACACAGGTAGACTACATCTTGTGTAGACGATGTAACCTGAAGGAGATCAGTGACTGCAAAGTAGTGGTAGGCGAGAGTGTAGCCAAACAGCATAGGATGGTGGTGTGTAGGATGACTCTGGTGGTGAGGAAGATGAAGAGGGCAAAGGCAGAGCAGAGGACGAAATGGTGGAAGCTAACAAAGGAAGGGTATTGCATGACCTTTAGGAAGGAGTTAAGACAGGCTCTGGGTGGTCAGGAGGTGCTTCCAGATGACTGGATAACTACAGCTAATGTGATCAGGGAGACAGGTAGGAGAGTATTTGGTGTGTCATCTGGAAGGAAAGTAGATAAGGAGACTTGGTGGTGGAATGAGGAGGTACAGGAGTGTATACAAAGAAAGAGGTTAGCTAAGAATAAGTGGGACACTGAGAGGACTGAGGAGAGTAGACAGGAGTACAGGGAGATGCAGCGTAAGGTGAAGGTAGAGGTAGCAAAGGCCAAACAAGGTGCTTATGATGACTTGTATGCTAGGTTGGACAGTAAGGAGGGAGAGACTGATCTATACAGGCTGGCAAGACAGAGAGATAGAGATGGGAAGGACGTGCAGCAGGTTAGGGTGATTAAGGATAGGGATGGAAGTCTATTGACAGGTGCCAGCAGTGTGATGGGAAGATGGAAAGAGTACTTTGAAGAGTTGATGAACGTGGAAAATGAAAGAGAACAAAGACTAGAAGAGGTGACTGTTGTGGACCAGGATGAAGCAAAGATTAGCCAGGATGAAGTGAGGAGGGCACTGAAGAGGATGAAGAGTGGAAAGGCAGTCGGTCCTGATGATATACCTGTAGAGGTTTGGAAGTGTCTAGGAGAGGTGGCAGTAGAGTTTCTGACTGGGTTGTTCAACAGGATCTTAGATAGTGAGAAGATGCCTGAGGAGTGGAGGAGAAGTGTGCTGGTGCCCATTTTTAAGAACAAGGGAGATGTGCAGAGTTGTGGCAACTACAGAGTAATAAAGCTGATGAGCCATACAATGAAGTTATGGGAAAGAGTAGTGGAAGCTAGACTAAGGGCAGAAGTGAGCATTTGTGAGCAGCAGTATGGTTTCATGCCAAAAAAGAGTACTACAGATGCAGTATTTGCTTTGAGGATGTTGATAGAGAAGTACAGACGGAGCCTGCATTGTGTTTTTGTAGATCTGGAGAAAGCTTATGACAGGGTGCCCAGAGAGGAACTGTGGTATTGTATGAGGAAGTCTGGAGTGTCAGAGAAGTATGTTAGAGCGGTGCAGGACATGTATGAGGACTGTAAGACAGTGGTGAGGTGTGCTGTAGGTGTGACAGAGGAGTTCAAGGTGGAGGTGGGACTGCATCAGGGATCAGCTCTGAGCCCCTTCTTGTTCGCTATGGTGATGGACAGGCTGACAGACGAGGTTAGACAGGAATCTCCATGGACTATGATGTTCGCAGATGACATTGTGATCTGCAGTGTGAGTAGTGAAGAGGTGGAGGAGAAGCTAGAGAGGTGGAGGTTTGTCCTGGAAAGGAGAGGGATGAAGGTTAGCCGCAGTAAGACAGAGTACATGTGTGTGAATGAGAGGGACCAAAGTGGAAGAGTGAGGTTACAGGGAGAAGAGATCAAGAAGGTGGAGGATTTTAAGTACTTAGGTTCAACAGTCCAGAGCAATGGAGAGTGGGGAAAAGAGGTGAAGAAATGTGTGCAGGCAGGATGGAATGGGTGGAGAAAAGTGTCAGGTGTGATGTGTGATGGAAGAGTTTCAGCTAAAATGAAAGGAAAGGTGTACAAAACTGTGGTGAGACTGAGGAAAAGACAGGAGACAGAGCTGGAGGTAGCAGAGATGAAGATGCTGAGGTTCTCTCTGGGAGTGACCAGGAAGGATAGGATCAGGAATGAGTACATCAGAGGGACAGCACATTTTAGAGGTTTTGGAGATAAAGCGAGAGAGGCCAGACTGAGATGGTTTGGACATGTCCAGAGGAGAGATAGTGAATATATTGGTAGAAGGATGCTGAGTTTTGAACTGCCAGGCAGGAGGCTTAGAGGAAGACCAAAGAGGAGGTTTATGGATGAAGTGAAAGAGGACATGAAGGTAGTTGGTGTGAGAGAAGAGGATGCAAAGGACAGGGTTAGATGGAGGCAATTGATTCGCTGTGGAGACCCCTGAAGGGAAAAGCCGAAAGGAAAAGAAGAAGAAGAAGAAGACTTAAGAATATTCATGTTCTGACTCAGTTCCATAAAAAAACTTCTGTAAATAGTTCTCTTACTTTTGTGATCAAAAACATTTGTTTGAATTTCAATTTTGAGGCTGTTTTGTAAATAGTTTTAAAATAAGCAAAAATACAGCAACTTGGGATTAATCCATATCAATTTTAGACTTAAAACAATGTAGTGATTTAAGCCCCACCCACTTCCGGTCAGACCACACCCACTTCGGTTTTAAGCCCCGCCCATTCCGAATACAGATACGGATACAGATAATCTAGTCGGTTGTACAGATACAGATACAGATAGTGGTGTACTTGCTCATCCCTAGTAGGGAGTATCAGGGAGCTTAGAAATTATGAAATTAAATCTGAGATAAGATAAAGGCATTGTGATTTGTTTTAGAGAAAAAGATATGTCATAATATAAGCAAATATGTCATCAACAATATGTTGAGGTTCGACCAGATGTAAATCATGAGACTTCAAAATCTACGTTCATTAAATTCTATGGTCAATTTTCAGGAAATCTGCAGAGACAGCAATGACACATCACATTACAAGGTCTATGTGGAGAATGTGTTTCGCAAACACTTGCCTATTTATATACCCAAAAGACATGCAGAAACATTCGTTTGGAATTCTGTTCCTGGTGACGCTGTGAATCCAAGTCCAATATTTAGACTGTCTTAAACTCTCCTGTATTTGGAAGCTAGTTCTCTTCATGTAGGAAGTAATGTTTAATCCCTTATCTATTTTTCTTTAATGATTCTTTTGCTTATTTCACAATATTACTCAAACTATGGGAATAAATTACACAAAACCTGTTTACTCATGCATCTTTACTCATGCATGAGTAAAGATGCAAATTAGTCCCAGTCAAAAAAAAGCAGTGGTTTCTAGGATTGTTTTCTTTTTTTTTTTTTTAAATAGTGAAATGTTTAAAAAGGCAGTTTTGGGATAGGGATAGGCTGATGGCAGAATGGAAAGTTTATGCTAGTTTTTAAAGGGAGTTCCACTCACTTGCTTCAGCAAAACAAATTGTGCTGGCAAAGGACCTTGCAGACTTTAGGAACAGATATAGTAATGAAATCACTGGACCTCAGGTAGTAATTAAAGGTGCAAAAAGTTGGAGATGTACTGAGGTGTTTTCCCAAGAGTCTTATAAATTAACAAAAACCCATGATGAACTCCATGACGCCTCGCAATGGTTGTTGGAATATGAATAGCACTCACTATACCTCACAGACAGTAAAGGCTAAGGTAACACTCACCACCACCAGAACTGAAGCAGCCTCTTGGATGAGACGTGAAATGTCTTCAAGTAACATTCTACAAGTCTACTTGAATTGTTTTAATGTTTTGGGATAACCATAAACTGGATGAATGGCAAACCAGTTATTGCAACTCTTGAACAGGCCAATGCTAGGGAGTCTATGGAAGAAGATATGACCTACTGATTTGAAGGCCTTGGCAACATCTATGAAAACAGTTGTGCAGGCCTGATTAATGTGCATAGGAGTGATGATGTCATCTAGGAGCCTAGGTGCAGTCATGATGTATCCGTGGCCAGTTATGAAGCCCCACTGCCGATTTGACATGACATGGTAGGAGTAAATGAAATGGGTTAGGTGTTTGCAAACTATTCTGTCGGAGACATTGGCCAGGCAAAGGGGTAAAAACCAGGGCCGCCTTTGAAAAGAGGGAAGATCATGGCAGTTTCCAGTTAGAGAGGAAGACAGAAAGATGAGTGGACAAGCTGAACAAGTTTGTAATGAGGGCAGAAGAATGTGAGCAGCTACTTGAAACGTCATGCTGGCAATACTGGCCAAGTCAGTATTGCCAAGTTCAAGTTGACCAGTTCTTCCAAAATTTCTAAGTAGAAATGGGATAAATGGGGATGATGACATAACTGGATGGAGGAAAGGTTGGTGATGGACCAGTGTTGCGACCTGGAGCAATAAAGGCTTTTGATGAGTGCCCAAAATGTTGGTTGAGGAATATGATTTATTAGTGCTCACTGTGTTGGAAAATTTCATAGAAGCAGGTAGATGGGAAGGAACGTGAGTTTATTTTCCATAGACTTGAATATTTTAGACTTGAATGAACTTCTTGGGGTCAGTGCCACATGAGAATGTCCCATAGAAATTATTAATTTTATTAATTTTTTAAAATTAATTCCATGTGTCTTTTCGTTTCTACATTGCCTGAAGGTGAGCCAATCAACAAGAGAGTGCAAAGACCTGACCTGACTCTCTGCCACACAGAGTTTTCAAGATGGATCAATTCAGCTGGTTCAGGGGAGAGACATGGGTTGTAGGGATTGTTGGTTCTGGAATCTTTAGATTGTTTTCAGACAACTTTAACAGAGATACATTGCAAATTGTCTTTTACAAAGATATCCACTCCCCTAATGGCTCAATCCTAGCAAAAATACATTGTAACCATGGATCAATATATGAGCAGGGCACAGAAAGGAGTTTGTAGTAACACCAAGGGAGTCAAGCACCAGCTACTGGTGGACAGAGCAGTCCACAGAGACTGTAAGAGCAGGCAAATCAACCTGTGCACCGCTTGGATTGACTACCAGAAAGCCTACGATTCAATGCCACACATGTGGATACTGGAATGTCTGGAACTGTACAAGAACAATGGGACACAAGAGCCTTCATCAAGAACTCAATGGGAATGTGGAAGACAAACCTAGAGATCAACTCCAAGTCAATTGCCCAAGTTAACATCGAGTGTAGCATGTACCAAGGGGATGCACTATCACCACTGCTGTTCTGCATAGGCCTGAACCCCTCAGTTGCATCGTCACAAAGTGTCACGGTTCGGTGTGTCTGTGCTGATGTGTGGCAGGGGGAGGGGCCAAACTTGTGGGTGGTCCTCTGCACACCTGTTGCTCATCACCACACCCGTTGCTGGCCTTCTCACCTGGATTCAATTACGTTAATGACCATGAGGCTTTTTAAGCCAGGTGCTGTCGGAGCTCTTGGCCGGTTCGTTCCTGGAGTCTTGTCCTGATGCTCTGTTCCTGCAGTTTTGTCTCGAAGTCTTGCCTGTTAGTTCAGTGTTATTCCTGCCTGGTTCTGCCTGCGTTTTTGGTTGCATTCTTGCCCATGTCTGGAGTTTAAGTTTAAGATTAAAACAGCGACGACATAGGGATGTCATTCGGATTAGACAAATGTGGCCGGATGGTATCGAGAAGAGGCAAGATGATCAGAACTGAAGGGGTGACCTGCCAGGGGGCAGGATAGGAGATGTCAAAGACAGCTACAAATACCTTGGAATCCCACAGGCTGATGGCAATCATGAGGAGACCTCAAAGAAGTCAACCACAGCCAAATACCTCCGGAGAGTAAGGCAAGTCCTGAGAAGTCATCTGAATGGTAAGAACAAGGTCCGAGCCATCAACATGTATGCACTGCCAGTCATCAGATACCCCACTGGGATCATAGGCTGGCCAAAGGAGGAGATAGAAGCCATAGATATCAAGGCTAGAAAGCTCCTCACCATGCATGGAGGGTTTTACCCCAAGTCCAGCATCCTGAGGCTGTACACGAAGTGGAAAGAGGGAGGCCGAGGACTAATGAGCATCAGGGCCACTGTCCAGGATGAAACATCGAAAATCCAAGAGTACATCAGGAAGATGGCCCCAAAAGATGAACTGCTCAGTGAATGCCTTAGACAGCAAAAACCTGAGGAGGAGAAGGAGGAGGAAGAGACAACATGGATGGACAAGCCCCTACACGGCATGTACCACTGTCAGAGGAAGCGGCTGATATCAAGAAGACCTACCAATGGCTGGATAAAGATGGACTGACAGACAGCACAGAGGCACTGATCATGGCAGCAGAAGAACAGGCCCTAAGTACAACAGGGATAGAGGCCCATATCTACCACATTAGATCTGACCCAAGGTGCAAGCTATGTAAAGAAGCCCGAGAGACAGTCCAGCATGTGGTAGCAGGGTGTAAAATGCTAGCCGGGTCAGCATACATGGAGAGGCACAACGAAGTAGCTGTGATAGTGTACAGGAACATATGTACCCAGTATGGACTAGAAGTATCCAAATCCAAATGCGACATACCACCAAAGGTGTTTGAGAACAAGATCCTGTGGTACTTTAGGTACCAAACTGGACCAGTGCCTCCAGCACATTCTTGGTCCAACATTGGAAGCCTCAGTCCAGAAGAGTGCAGTCCTAGGAACAGCTAAAATACTGCGCAGAATCATCAGACTCCCAGGCCTCTGGTAGAGGACCCAAGCTTGAGGATGACACATGGATACCACCGTACAAGGGTGAAAGGGACAATTTATGTGTGTTATATGAATATATATGTATATATATATATATATATATATGTCCCTCTCACCCTTGTGGGGTGGTATCTGTGTCATCCTTAAGCTCGGGTCCTCTACCAGAGGCCTGGGACTCTGAGGGTTCTGCGCAGTATCTTAGCTGTTCCTAGGACTGCGCTCTTCTGGACTGAGGCTTCAGATGTTGTTCCAGGAATCTGCTGGAGCCACTCTTCCAGTTTGGGGGTCACTGCCCCAAGTGCTCCTACTACCTACTACTATGGGGACCACATGAACCTTGACCTTCCACATCTGTTCCAGCTGTTCTTTCAACCCTTGATACTTCTCAATCTTTTCATGCTCCTTCTTCCTGATGTTGGCATCAGCTGTAATCGCCACATCTATCACCACTGCTCTCTTCTGCTCTTTGTCCACCACCACTATGTCCGGTTTGTTAGCCAGCAGCTGTTTGTCAGTCTGGAAGCTGAAGTCCCACAGGATCTTAGCCCTGTCGTTCTCAACCACCTTTGGTGGTACGTCCCATTGGGATTTGGGTACTTCTTGTCCATACTGGGTACAGATGTTCCTGTACACTATCAGGGCTACTTGGTTGTGCCTTTCCATGTATGCTGAGCTGGCGAGCATCTTACACCCCGCTACCACATGCTGGGTCGACTCTGGGGCTTCTTTACATAGCCTGCACCTTGGGTCAGATCTACTGTGGTAGATATTGGCCTCTATTGCTCTTGTACTTCGGGCCTGTTCTTGTGCTGCCATGATCAGTGCCTCTGTGCTGTCTGTCAGTCCAGCTCTATTCAGCCATTGGTAGGTCTTCTTGATATCAGCCACTTCCTCTATCTGACGCTAGTACATGCCATGTAGGGGCTTGTCCCTCCATGTTGTCTCCTCCTCCTCCTCTTCCTCCTCAGGTTTCTGCTGTCTAAGGCATTCACTGAGCAGTTCATCTGTTGTGGCCATCTTCCTGATGTACTCTTGGATTTTCAATGTCTCATCCTGGACAGTGGCCCTGATGCTCATTAGTCCTCGGCCTCCCTCTTTTCACTTAGTGTATAGCCTCAGGGTACTAGACTTGGGTTGAAACTCTCCATGGTGACTAGAAAGCACCATGGAGCTTTCTAGTCACCATGGACTAGAAAGCTCCATGGTGAGGAGCTTTCTAGTCTTGATATCTGTGGCTTCTATCTCCTCCTTTGGCCAGCTTATGATCCCAGCGGGGTATCTGATGACCGGCAGTGCATACATGTTGATGGCTCGGACCTTGTTCTTGCCATTCAGCTGACTTCTCAGGACTTGCCTTACTCTCTGGAAGTATTTGGCTGTGATTGACTTCCTTGCAGCCTCCTCATGATTGCCATTAGCCTGTGGGATTCCAAGGTATTTGTAGCTGTCCTTGATGTCTTCTATCCTGCACCCTGGTAGGTCAACCCCTTCAGTTCTGATCATTTTGCCTCTTCTTGATACCATCCGGCCACATTTATCTAATCTGAATGACATCCCTATGTCGTCGCTGTATCCACATTCCCATTGAGTTCTTGATGAAGGCTCTTAGTGTCCTGTTGATCTTATACAGTTCCAGACATTCCAGTATCCACGTGTGTGGCATTGAATCATAGGCTTTCTGGTAATCTATCCAGGCGGTGCACAAGTTGGTCTGCCTATTCTTACAGTCTCTGTGTACTGCTCTGTCCACCAGTAGCTGGTGCATGGCTCCCCTGGTGTTGCTACCAATTCCTTTCTGTGCCCCGCTCATATATTGATCCATGTGCCTACTCATCTTTCATGATCAGGACTGTCCTGCCTTCAGTCAACCATTCTGGGTGCGTTCCATACCTTAGCAGCTGGTTCATCTGTGCTGCTAGACGCTCATGGAGTGCTGTTAGCGTCTTTAGCCAGTATGTATGGATCACATCGGGGCACGGTGCTGACCAACTCTTCATCTTTGACACTCTTTCTTGGATATCTGCCATTGAGATGGTTACTGATTCTTGTTCTGGGAGGCAGCTGTGGTCAGTCCTCAGATCCACTAGCCACTGGGCATTGGTGTTGTGTGATGTTCCTCTTTCCCATATGCCCTTCCAGTATTTTTCCACCTCAGCTCTTGGTGGTTCTGACTGGATGCTATTTCCCTGCCACTGAGAGTACACCTATGCTGGTAGAGTGGAGAAGGTCTTGTTTATTCTCCTGGCCTCTATCTCCATGGTGTATCTCTTCAGTCGGGTAGCCAGAGCCGTTTTGTCTCTGTTTGGCAGTTTCGAGTGCTTCAGGTATGGAGAGCTTGCTGTATTTCCTGGGTACCCCTTTATTCACCATGTTCCCCTTCTGTAGCTCGGCTAGCTGGCTGACTTCTCTCCGTGTCGCCTTTGTCTTGGCCTCTAACTGTCTCTTCCATGGAGGGTATTGTTTGTTATGCCCTGTGTTGATCTTATATCCCAGCATCCCGAGGATTACTGTTGCTTTACTGTGAATCAGCTTGTTGGTCTCAGTTATGTTCCCTGTGGGGATGGTTCTTATTGCAGCATCTACATCTTCTAGCAGATCTCCTGAAGGTACTTGACTACTTGACAACTTTATCGGAGGCTCCAGGTTTCCATTTGGGTCACGATCTTCCTTCTCAGGTCAGCAGCTCTTGTATTGAGGCTGTCTATGTCTCTTGGGGCTTGGTACCCAATCTCAGATTGTGGGGGGGATGGTGAAATCCCCCGGCTGACCTGGCGTCCTGGCTCCCCCTTGCCGTAGCATTGTTGTAGTATTTCATCGATCTCTAGTTGTGACAGCAGTTTTCGGTTACGGATGTTGGGACACTGTGCTAACAGCTGTTTCTTTGTTAGCCTTGATTGTGGGTTTCGAAGCATCCATTGGTCCCACATCTGCCCATATATCCACTCTCTCTGGGATTACTCTTGTAGTAGCATTCCAACAACTCCGTATTCTCCGCCCTTGTCCATGTGTGTCTTGTTCCAATAACCCATTTCGCCCTCCTGCATTCCAGGCCACGCCCCTCCTGGATTCATTCAAGTCAGTTGACTTAACCACTGTACTATATATATATATAATATATATATATATATATATATATATATATATATATATATATATATATATATATATATATATATTCAGTATTCAGAGTATTCAGAGTCTTTATTTGTCATACTGACACACGTTTCCACAGTTGACAGCACAAAATATGTCTCTGGAGGTCCCAGTAAGCCCGGTCAATAAATAAGATAAATAAGTTAAGAAAACCTAGAGAAAAACAAAAAGTTAAAAATATAAGATAAACAGGGAAAGAGAACAAAGAGAAGTTAAGATGTAAGATATACAGTAGAAGTTCAAGGTGTCTGGACAGCAGAATGTAGTTCACACAACAACAACAACAACAACAACAACAACAACGCAGCAGCTCAAGTGTGTAGGCGCTCCATATATTGCACTTGAAGAAGCACCATATTGCACTGAATCCCCATGTATCTGTGGTGACACACGGGGCGTCATGAGGGTGACTACAGAGCACCACAAGAGTTCAGCTGTCTAACAGCTTCTGGAAAGAAGCTGTTCCTCAGCCTGGTGGTCCTACTCCGAATGCTCCGTAGTCTCCTGCCTGAGGGGAGGGGTTGGAATAGACTGTGTGCTGGGTGGGTGGGGTCTGTCATGATGTGGGTGGCCCTCCTTCTACACCTACTCGTGTAGATTTCGGTGGTGGTAGGTAGGCCACCCCCTACAGTCCTCTGTGCAGCCTTCACAACACTCTGCAGCGCTTTCCTGTCTGCTGCAGAGCAGCTGCCATGCCACACAGTGATACTGGTGGTGAGGATGCTCTCCACCGCACCCCTGTAGGACGGGACCCCCCAGTCCAGCACGCGTCAGCTTCCTGAGGAAGTAGAGCCTTCCTGAGCAGGTAGGAGGTGTTACAGCTCCAGGTGAGGTCCTCAGTGAGATGAACCCCCAAGTACCTGTAGCTGGAGACCACCTCCACAGCTGCTCCTCCGATGTGCAGGGGAGGAGGGGAGTGTCTTTTCCTCCTGAAGTCCACCACCATCTCCTTGGTCTTCCCCACGTTGATGCAGAGGTTGTTGCGTCTGCACCAGTGCAACAGGTGCTCCACCTCCTCTCTGTATTTGGACTCATCGTTGTTCCAGATGCGTCCCACCACTACTGTGTCGTCTGCAAACTTTACTATATGACAGCTCGGGTGTTTCGCTAAGCAGTCATACGTCAGTAGGGTGAACAGGAGGGGGCTGAGCACGCAGCCCTGTGGGGAACCTGTGCTGAGGGTGATGGGGGAGGAGACCGTGTTGTTAATCCTGACAGTCTGTGATCTGTCTGCCAGGAAGTCCAGGACCCAGTTTCCTGTGGTGGCAGACAGTCCAAGCTCTGTCAGTTTCTGCACCAGGGTCTGGGGGATGATGGTATTGAAGGCGGAGGTGAAATCCAGGAAGAGCAGGCGGATGTAAGAGTCCTTGCTCTCTCTCTCTCTCTCTCTCTCTCTCTCTCTCTCTCTCTCTCTCTCTCTCTATATATATATATATATATATATATATATATATATATATATATACAGTATGTATACAAATGGAGAAGTGTGCTGGTGCCCATTTTAACAAGGGAGATGTGCAGACTTTTGGCAACTACAGAGGAGTACAGTTGATGAGCCATACAATGAATATATGAATATATATATACTGTATATACAGTATATATACTGTATATATACACACACACAGTGGTACCTGTATATATATATACAGTGTGTTGTATCTACTTACGAACATCTCTTCATATGAAATTTTCAAGTTATGAAACGCCTCAACAGGAAAATATTGCCTCTTGTTATGAAAGAAATTTGAGGATACGAAAGGTAAAAATACGATATGAGCTGCTACTGGCAGCTCCCAAAGGTTCCTGAACGAAACATTCTTGTAGTTGCCCTGCCATTGGCTATTACCTAGCATCTTCCTGACATCCCATTGGCCAAGAGGGACCTCTATGTGTAGCTAGATAGGTGTCTATGCAGCGTCCTCGTCATTGGGCCCTCGACTCAGGAAGTATTCTGATAGTTTTACGTAACTAATTTGCGGAAAAGCAACTGTCATTTTTAATGACCTCATGAAGGAGGATTCAGGCGAGGAAATGTCGGCGAAAGAACACCGGGAGTTTAAGGCTTCGTGCGGGTGGTTCGAGAAGTTCAAAAGGAGGACTGGAATTCACTCTGTTGTTCGGCCTGGTGAGGCAAGTAGCGCATGAACCAAAGAGGGCAAAAACAATGCGAACAGCAGTTAAAAGGTAAATGACCATCATTTTTATTCTTTATTCTTTGTTTTTTAAATTATGCACAATTCTTATTTATTGTGTCACAATCTAATTGTAACATGTATTTGTTACATAAGTTTTGATGCATTTTTATGCTTTATAAAACATGTCTGAATTTTGGGGGCCTTGGAAGGGATTAGGGCATTTGCATGGAAAATGCGTCCGTGCTTACAAAAATTTCTTCCAGAACCAATTAATTTTGTAAGTAGAGGTACCACTATATATATATATATATATATATATATACACTGTGTATATACATACATAATCAAGTCTGTTGCATAATTCTCTCGTGAACAATGGAGAGCCTGGTTGTAAATGAGAGTTCTTGGATCCAGGGCAGATAAAATGAAAAATATGATAACAAAAAGAGACAGTTTTAGTGACTTTCTCTGTTTAATGTCTTCTGTTTTTATCTTTTTTTCGTCTTGTCTACGTTTTTACTTTTCTTTCTTTCATCACGATGAACAGTATTGTGTTTTTGTACTCCAGAGAAGAAATGCTGTCCCTGAAGGTTAGAGGAGAACCTGGGGTTCGCGATCTCATCCCCAAAGAGATCCAGCAGAGGTATTTAGGGAGTCGAGAAGGTAAACAAAAGCAGGCTAGGATAGCGGCTAGAGCTAATAGCCATCGGCAGGTCAGACCCTTGGTTCCCTTGGTCATCATGGGGAATGTAAATTTGCTGCCCAACAAGGTGGACAACTGCCGGCACTATGCAGGACTGAGCAGCTCTACAGGGAAACCAGCTTGTTTGTGTTCTCTGAGATGTGGCTAATAAGATTTCGTACCCGATGCTAACGTCGGACTAACCGGCTTTTCCACGGTGCAAGTGGACTGGGACACAAACACCGCCGTTCAGAAGAAAGGAGGTGGTCTGATATTATATACCAACAACAGATGGTGTCATCCAGGACATGTAACTGTGAAAACAACACTGTGCAACCGGGATCTGGAGCTAACAGCTGTTAGCACTAGGCCCTACTACCTGGCGCATGAATTTTCACACGTCATTGTCCTCGCCATCTACGTCCCCCCATGTGCGGACCCAGAAATGGTGCGTGAGACCATCTGTGCGACTACCTCCGCTCTTCAGTCTTCAGCCCACCTACATCCCGCTGGTGAAACGGTTGCCAGCAACAACCCGGCAGGTCAAGAGGTGGTCCATGGAAGCGGAGGAGACGCTGAGGGACTGCTTCCAGACCACCAACTATGATGTCATCTTTGCCTCACATGGTGAGGACGTCGACGGGGTGGCCCAGTGTTTAACAGATTATATAAACTACGTATGTGGACACAGTGGTCCCCTGTCAGGGCAGTCAGGTGTTACCCCAACAACAAACCTTGGGTAACCAAGGAGGTGAAGGCTGGTTACGGAGAGGGCTGCAGTACAGTGGAGGGGAACTTAGAGCGAGGTGATAAACTCAACAGCTTTTTTAATCAGTTCAGCTCCATCACCACTCCATGCCCCTGTCCCCAGAGTTCCTCCGGCCCAGCTGACCTGAATTCACATGCCTTCTCCTCCCCCTCTCCGTCCACCTCACCTATCTACCCCAGGCCAAACCCGGACCTTTCCCCCACCTCAACTGTCAGACCCCCCGGCCAAATGGATCAACACGCCACCCCCCCCCCCCACACACACACGGCCAGCACTGTGGAACAGGTGACGTCTGCGTTGAGGAGGATTCGCCCAAGGAAGGTGGCTGGATCAGACCAAGTCCCCCAAAACTCCTCAAGGCCTGCACTGCCGAACTGGGTGAACCCCTACACCAGGTTTTCCACCTCAGTCTCCAGCTGGGGAGGGTCCCATCCCTATGGAAGACATCCTGCATTGTCCCTGTGCCCAAGCGGAGAAGTCCCACAGAGCTCCAATGACTATCGACCAGTCGCTCTCACCTCGCACGTGATGAAGAACCTAGAGCGACTGGTCCTGGAGCTCATGCTTCACCATGCTTCCCTAGATGCAGGGCACATTGGACCCTCTCCATTTCGCCTACCGGCCCCAGGTTGGGACTTACGACGCCGTCCTGTACCTCCTCCAGCGGGCTTTCTCCTACTTGGATATCGGGAGCTGTGCAGTGAGGGTGTTCTTCTTCGACTTCTCGAGCGCCTTCAATACAATCCAGCCCCGGCTCCTGCAGGAGAAACTGTCATCCATGGTTGGGGACATCTACCTTGTGAGCTGGATCACCGACTATCTAACGGACAGACCTCAGTACGTCCGTATGGGGGACTGTCTGTCATCAGTGGTGACCAGCAGCACGGGCTTCACAGGAAACCGTACTCTCCCCCCTTCTCGCCACCCTCTACACAACGGGCTTCCAGCACAACTCGGATACATCCCACATGCAGAAGTTCTCAGACGACACCACTATCGTGGCATGTATCAGAGGGTGTTGATGAGAGGGAGTACAGGAGGGTGGTGACGGACTTTGTGGGGTGGTGTCAGCAGAATGATCTTCAGCTGAACATCTCCAAAACCAAGTAGATGGTGCTGGATTTCTGACGGGCACCCGTACCCTCGTCCGTACGGAGAGAGAGACGCCTGTCGGTTTTGGGCCAGCTTCTGGATGGTACCCCACGTCTGGTGCATGTTCTTGAGCTCCGCCTCCATAGTCCGGCGCCAGGTGTTTCGAGGCCTTCCTCTCCCCTCTGGCGTCCAATGAAGGGCTGTGTGGCAACTACAGAGGAATAAAGCTGATGAGCCACACAATGAAGTTATGGGAAAGAGTAGTGGAAGCTAGACTAAGGGCAGAAGTAAGCATCTGTTGGCAGCAGTATGGTTTCATGCCAAAAAAGAGTACTACAGATGCAATATTTGCTTTGAGGATGTTGATAGAGAAATACAGAGAAGGCCAAACGGAGCTGCATTGTGTTTTTGTAGATCTGGAGAAAGCTTATGACAGAGTGCCCAGAGCAGAACTGTGGTATTGTATGAGGAAGTCTGGAGCGGCAGAGAAGTATGTTAGAGCGGTGCAGGACATGGATGAGGACTGTGCAACGGTGGTGAGATGTGCTGTAGGTGTGACAGAGGAGTTCAAGGTGGAGGTGGGACTGCATCAGGCAGTAGCTCTGAGCCCCTTCTTGTTTGCAATGGTGATGGACAGGCTGACAGATGAGGTCAGACAGGAATCTCCATGGACTATGATGTTTCCAGATGACATTTTGATCTGCAGTGAGAGCAGGGAACAGGTGGAGGAGAAGCTAGAGAGGTGGAGGTTTGTCCTGGAAAGGAGACGAATGAAGATTAGCCACAGTAAGACAGAGTATGTTACGAGTGAGGTTACAGGGAGAAGAGATCAAGAAGGTGGAGGATTTTAAGTACTTAGGGTCAACAGTCCAGAGCACTGGAAAGTATTGAAAAGAAGTGAAGAAGTGTGTACAGGCAGGATAGAATGGGTGGAGAAAAGTGTCAGGTGTGATGTGTGATAGAAAAGGTGTACAAAACTGTTGTGAGACCAGTGATGTTGTTTGGTCTAGAGACAGTGTCACTGAGGAAAACACAGGAGACAGAGCTGGAGATAGCAGAGATGAAAATGAAATGCTGACGTTCTCTTTGGGAGTGACCAAGAAAGATTGGATCAGGAACGAGTACATCAGAGGGACAGCACATGTTAGAGGTTTTGGAGATAAAGTCAGAGAGGCCAGACTGACATGGTTTGGACATGTCCAGAGGAGGGATAGTGAATATATTGGTAGAAGGATGCTGAGTTTTGAACTGCCAGGCAGGAGGCTTAGAGGACGACCAAAGAGGAGGTTTATAGATGTAGTGAAAGAGGACATGAAGGTAGTTGGTATAAGACAAGAGGATGCAGAAGACAGGGTTAGATGGAGGCAATTGATTCGCTGTGGCAACCCCTGAAGGGAAAAGCCGAAAGGAAAAGAAGAAGATCTATCTATCTATCTATCTATCTATCTATCTATCTATCTATCTATCTATCTATCTATCTATCTATCTATCTATCTATCTATCTATCTATCTATCTAACTATCTATCTAACTATCTATCTATCTACCTATCTATCTAATAGACATGCATGAAATTTTAGCTGAGATCCAGTTTGTAGCTGGTGTAGACCCAGGCTAAAGGGTGGGTAAGCCTAGAATGAAGCTAGATGATATCCAAGCTGTAGTAGATTTAGGCTAGACTGAACTTAGCTGGGGCGGCGCTGTAGCGCAGTGGGTAGAGCTGTCGCCGCACAACAAGGCGGTTCCATGTTCGAGTCCCACTTTGTGAGGAGTTTGCATGTTCTCCCCGTGTCTGCATGGGTTCTCTCGGGGTTCTTGGGCTTCCTCCCGCCTCCAAAAACATGCCCCTCGGGTTAATTGGCCGGTCCCAAATTGCCCGTAGGAGTGAGTGTGTGTGTGTGTGGTTGTCTGTCTTTGTGTGTGGCTCCGCGGTGCACTGGGGTTGTGCGAGGAGTGTCCCCCGCCTCACGCCCTATGTCAGCTGGGAAAAGTTCCAGCTCCCCGTGACCCGCTGTGGCGGATACAGCGGAAGAAATGGATGGATGGATGGATGGATGGATGGATATGTATTCCTCCATTTTTAAAGAAATGCAAGGCGAGTAGAAAGACAATATGAATGGCTGCACTTGACTTGCTGACTACAGATTGTAGCTTACTGTCACTTATTCTGTGGCTGAGGAGTCCCACGAAGAATCCCTGGGATCACCAGCACCCCGTACAATGAAGCAGGAGAACTGCGTGCCTCACTTAGTGTCTTTTTCCAGCCGTTTTAGGAACACTCAACTCAGGAAAGACGTTACACATATATAGTTGTTGAAAAAAAACACTGTACATTATATACATTAGCTAAACTTTGGAAATTTAGTTCATATAGCAAACGTTTCTGAACATTTTAATAGCGGCATGTAGAGAAATAGCATTACGGTGTCACTGCTTGGCATGTCAGCACAGCCAACCAAGTCATTGCGCAATCCATGGTGAGGCTCGGCTGGCTGCTTCCTCATCACGGGTCTCTTCTCAGGTATTTGAGTGGTAAATGAAAATTCAGCAATTTTCAGTAAAAAAAATTGGTGACGTTAAACAGAAAATAAATTTATAATACACATTACTGGATAAATATTACAGTTTAATTTATTTCGTCCATTTTCTATTTTTTTCATTTCATGATGGCAGATGAGGCTGTGCCTCACCTACCTCCCCTTACCGCACGTCACTGCTTCAACATATAGACTGCAGGAGGTTTTTATGAACCAAACTATAATCAAAAAGGTGGCTCAGGATTGGACCACTGACTTTCTCATGAGTGGATAACAGCTCTACCAGTGAGCCATTTTTTCTCATCACCCACATTTTTTCTCATCACCCACTTCCTGAGACATTCCCTAAGCAGTTAATCTTGGAAAGGCATCTTCCTCACAACTTCAGGAATGCTCCTGGTTTCAACGTGGTTCTGATGTTATCGATCCTGATTTTGTCTCTAGCTGATGGACCTTGAGCAGAACGCTCTGTTGTGTGTCTCTTCCTCAGGCCTGAAGCTTCCTATTTCAACTGGGTACCTGGTAGGATATGCACATTAATGGTTTACTCCTACGAATGAGCTGACTTCAAAGTGACTGTCTTACTCTTTGGAGGTATTTGACGGTGGATGACCTCTTTCAGTCCTCATCTTTGTTCCCAGACCTGTATGTCAGTCTCCTGTTTCCTCTTGTCCTGATCATCTTCTCTTTAGTTGCTACCAGAATTTGCAGGCTCATGACATCCCTGTGTCCTTGCTATAGATCTTTGTCAGGCAGATCAATAAATGGATGTCTCATTGTTGGTGTAATAGTTGATATTGTGCATGTCTTTGAGGTGGCCATTGCACTGCATGCATATCATATCCAAAACAGGAGCAGGGACATTGGTGGCTTTTACCAGTGGCCCTACAGTTTGTTTATTTGTTTTTCCCCCCAAATACTTAGTTGAAAAACTTAAATAATAAAACCAATTTAAAGAAAAATATCCATTTGAAGAAAGAAGAAGAAACATACCTTTATTGTCCTTCTTTGGTGAAATTATCTTTACACTCTTTACTGGTTTAACATTACAGTATACAGTATATTAGTGTTAGTACAGGCCCCTGAAACAAACATACAACTAACACCAGGGGGCTTGTAAGCATGCAATTAATACACACAGTGGAAGGCAGAGTGATGGGCAGGGACTTCTTGGTGCGCCCCAAGATGAGCAGCTTGTGGGGGGTGGGGCACCTTGCTCAAAGGCGCCTCGGCAGTGCTTGGGAGGTGAGCTGACACCTCCCATTGTAAGCTCAAAATCCAAGGACGGCTGGTCGGGAGCGGGAATCAAACAGCCGGTCTCAGATCATAGGGTGCCCGCTCAACCAATTGAAGCCTTACACCAGGGATCCGGAACTATGAATTGTGAGCTAGATGTGACTCTTTTGATGGCTGTATCTGGCTTGTAGACAAATCTTTGATCATAAAAGAATCATTTCATTAGACCCTGTGCATGCGCGAACCAGCGATTAGAATACCAGTTCACTAAGAGGTCATGGTTGTCCAAAGCTGTTTTAGACAATCCACTCTACGTTAAGAAAATTCTTGAAGACATTTGGTCTCTCATCCAAGAGACTTCTTCAGTTCTGAATGTGGCTGGTCATGTCCCTGCTTATTAACCCTGTGGGGTGTGGTCTGTGCTATTCACATTCAAACGACCATTGTTGAAACCCTTCTGGCTCCTCAACGATTGGCATGTCCGTTTGACGACGATTCTGCTTGTGAAGGTTCAGCATTCATTCTCAGAGAATTACATATTTTTGTATTGCGTTCAGATGTCCAGTCATATCCAGACAGTTCGCTTTATGATCGGTACTGGTTCACATCCCGATCCATCACACACATCCACGACCTGATCTATTCTCACATCTGCAGCAGCACTGTGTGTAGTGCTCCAGTCGGTTTTTTTTTTTGCAAACGGTAGTTACCGTATTGCCAGAATATTTGACAGCTCTGATTATAAGACGCCCCCCTCTTTTTCAAGACTCAAGTTTGAAAAAAGACTTTTTGAACACAAAATTAAATTTTATACAGAAAATAATTACAGTACATCTGAAACAAATTATTATAACAATATATTCGAGAGAAAAAGCATGTTATTTTGCCTCATTCAAATCATGAAAAAGCTGTCTATCACATCTTGAGCTTTTGGAAGCAGCCGCTCTGAGGACCACGGAAAGCTTTTCTCTGACTTTGAGCATGTTTTACGCGATCTTTTTGAGCTCTCCATCTCTGTACATTACACTATGTGACACCATATTTCACAGCCGCTTTGCAATTGTTTGAAGACTCTACCTCATTTATCACCATCATCTTGAAGTTTGCATCATAACTTCTCCTCAGCTGCCGGTTAAACTGGCCGATGTTCGACCCACTTTTCTCCAGATTGTCGCTACGTTTCTCCATATTCTGTTATCTCTTCTCTTATTTTCTTCTCTTTTCTTTCTTGCTGCTATCTTTTATTTTTCTTCTTCGTGCTAGCGCTATTTTTATTTTTCTTCTTCGTGACAGGGGTTTCTTCTTCGCGACTCCCCAGGCTTTGGCCTGGGGAGTTAGTTCAGCATTCGCTTTAAAGATATCTGGTGCCATCTAGCGTTGTGAATGGGTATAATGTCTAGACCCTGAATGTAAGACGACCCCCACTTTTTCAGTCTTATTTCAATGCAAAAAACACCATCTTATATTCGGGCCAATACGGTGCGCCTCACCTTAAAACCTTTACCCCAGTTTTTCTATTTCCCTGGAAATAAACCCGTCAGAATCATCAAGGAGGAGCTCCACAGGATTGCAGGTGAATGATGTAAAAATCTGATAAGTGAATTTGAAAGGCTATTCTCTCAATGACATTGTGCTACAACCTCAGAATTGGATTAGTAACTTTAATTTCTTTTAGGATTTCCCAATGTAATTTGCTGCTTAGATGGCATCCACATTCCCATCAAGGTATATGTAGACTGGACACTGTGTCAACATGTTAAAGACTGCATCAAAGGTAAATAACATCAGTCCAGATCATGTGTGATTCTGCAGACTACATTTCTGATGTGAAGGTCTGGGTCTGTTCCTGACTCTTGGATGTATGGTCCTACCTAAGCAACAGCCTGCAACGTGGTCAGTAACCTAAAGATTTGCACAATAATTCACTTGTCTTCACTGTTTAATCCAGTCTAATGAATACACTATACATTACACCTTAGGCTCATTCCTGCTATCCAGGACGGCAGAGCAGAGACAGATACCATCTGCCAATATCTAAGTCACCATCACCATCACATCGGGCAATAAAAATGCATTTCCTTTAGTCATCTTTATTTCCGACAAAAACAAAGTTAGTTTTTGTATCGTTACAATAGTTAACATTCTAATAGTTAACGTGATTCACCTGTGACAATTACCCACCTCTAACTTGTGTTCCAGTATTACTATGTCCAGATCTGCCCTCCTAATCTGGAGGTTCTAATAAACCTTTTCTGTTTTCTGTATTTTTTTATACAGTAAATTCTATAAACTTCTTAAGCAGATAGACATGAGGAGGACATTAAATCATAGTTGCATATGACTTCCACAGAATGAACCGCTGGTGGTCACTGAGCGTCTAGTTCATTGTGATAATCTGTGCAGTTGGGACCCTTCTGCTACTGTCCATCCATGCTCTGTTAAAAAAGGATGAGATTGTGTTAATACTTCAGGAAAGGATATATGTCACACTCCAGAATGTGAAGCAAAGAGAAGAGAACAATCAGTAACATAAAGTATTAGACCACCTTTGTTTTCTTCAATTTCTTGTTAATTTCTTTTTCTTTATCAATTAGTAACTCCTGTGTGTATCATGTGACTAAAACAGACAGAAAACAAAACTTGGAATACCTTAAGGCGGTTGTATGTTGGCGATAAAACAACTGGAAAGTCAAACGTCCACTTAATATTTACTGTACAATATCAAACATAATGAGGATGAGGAGGATCCCTGAGATGATGCAGAAGTCTGACCGGTGTGAACAATGTTTTTACACTTCGTTCTCAGCTGTTGACATGTGCGCTTCTCCCTTGCTGGACTGCGCCTATATAAAATAAATTAACAAACTATTATTCAAGCTGTTTACCTACGTAATTTTAGTGTGAGTGCAACGGACGATGTTTAAACTTACGCACTGAGTTGAGCTGCAATTTACTCCCACGCCATCTCTCTCTTCTTTGCAGCTGCAGCTCTGTTGCTCTTTCTTCTGTCCTCAAAGTCTTCAAATGAATAAATTAAAATCTGTACTCAGACTGCCATAAAGCGCTGCGATGCGGGTCTCGTCCGTCTTCGTGGTGAATCCGAGCTCCATTGATGGTGGCTTTTTTTCGAGTTGTCGCGCCTGTTAAACTGCGCGTCAACTTTCTCTGGGTTAACAAAACTAACCCGGAAAAGCGTTTGTGAAACCGAAATCCCTGGTTTTCCAAGTTCAGGGTAAGTCTACCCAGAACCACAGGTTTACATCAGGGTATGTTTATCCTGACTTTGCAAAATGGACCCAGTGTTGTGAAACTCTTCGGTCTGGTCATTTTGGTTTGCAGAGATCTGCAAAGCAAACTGATGGAGAGAAGTTGAAAACGTTTGTTTCCAGGGTGAGATGGGCCAGCAATGATATGTCCTGCTTTTTTCCTTTTTCCTGGATGGATGACAGGTTAGAACCAATATGTTTTTTGGTTTTTTGTTGTTGTTTTGTTTTGTTTTTCTGCAGTCCTAACCATCTCAGTCTGTTCCTGTCCTGTTTGGTGTCTGAAAATAAACCTGACAATGACAGATGAGCAGAGAACAGACTGGATGTCTGCAGCAGAACTGTGTCAGCATCTCCTCAGGCAGATTGAACTTACTGAGCTGGCACAGGAAGTCCAACCTACTGCTGTGCTTTTAGGCTATTGAGTTGATGTTGGAAACCCACATTAGATCCTGGGAAATTGTGCCACAGCAGATACAACATTGTCGTGGTGTTGTACACATGTCAACCTAAATATTAGCACATATTTAATGCATAATAGAAGATATAAAAACATGTCCATTTACATAGAGTCCAGCATTTAAAAAGGAACTCACACATCCATATATACACAATGAACAAACCATTACATAGCATTAAACTGATTGATTTGCACAAATACACATGAGTGCTCTCTCGCCACTCACACACAGTGAGTGGAGAGAGGGATATTTAATTTACAACTGGGACTCAGAGTTTTGTTTAAACCTCTCCTCTTAACTTGTGCCAATAAGAAACTGCTGTATTAAATGTTATTCTGTTCAAGCTGCTATTGATTAATTTTCAGAGGGATTTCAAAAACTCTTCTCACTTACCCCACACAATGTTTCAGCTTCTGCAGCTTAGATACACTTTGACTCCTTATCATATTTTTCCTATACCTCTTTTAAATTGATTGTCAAGCAGTTTCTCTGCACATCCACCTCAGCAAAGTGCTTAGTAAAATATGTAAATTGAGGAAACAGGCAGATTTGTTACCAAGAGCTCACATAGGGTCATGATATGGTCATTAGAACTGCATTTGCATCAGACAAACTGTTAACCAGCTAGTGAATGTGTGAAAATGTACTCTTATCTCAGATATACTGTACATTTTACCTCTCTTTACAGTATATATAAGTGACATAGATTAATGCATCTTCTGATTAGGGGACATAAAAAAGTGCATAATTTCATGTAATGTTATTACCGTAAGATCAGAATCATGCAACATGCATAGACTTAATTTATAAGTAAACATAACATATAAACAAACATGTAGGTAACAACATAAAAATGTTTTTTTTTATCTTCTTCTTCTTTTCCTTTAGGCTTTTCCCTTCAGGGGTCGCGAATCAGTTGCCTCCATCTAACACTGTCTTCTGCATCCTCTTCTCTCACACCAACTACCTTCATGTCCTCTTTCACTAAATTCATAAACCTCCTCTTTGGTGTTCCACTAGGGCTCCTGCCTGGTAGTTCAAAAATAAACATTCGTCCACCAATATATTCACTATATTTCCTCTGGACATGTCCAAACCATGTCAGTCTGGCCTCTCTGACTTTATCTCCAAAACCTCTAACATGTGCTGTCCCTCTGATGATTCCTGATCCTATCCATACCTCTAGCTCTGTCTCCTGTCTTTTCCTCAGTGACACTGTCTCTAGACTAAACAACATCGCTGGTATCACCACGGTTCTGTAAAACTTTCCTTTCATTTTAGCTGAAATCTTCTATCAAACATCACACCTTACACTTTTCTCCACCCATTCCATCCTGCCTGTATGCTTCTTCACCTCTTTTGCACACTCTCCATTGCTCTGGACTGTTGACCCTAAGTACTTAAAATCCTCCACCTTCTTGATCTCTTCTCCCTGTAACCTCACTCTTCCACTTGGGTCCCTCTCATTCACACACAGCTAACCTCCATTCCTCTCCTTTCCAGGACAAACCTCCACCTCTCTAGCTTCTCCTCCACCTCTTCCCTGCTCTCACTACAGATCACAGTGTCATCTGCAAACATCATAGTCCATGGAGATTCCTGTCTAACCTCGTCTGTCAGCCTGTCCATCACCATAGCGAACAAGAAGGGACTCAGAGCTGATCCCTGATGCAGTCCCACCTCCACCTTCAACTCCTCTGTCACACCTACAGCACACCTCACCACTGTCTTACAGTCCTCATACATGTCCTGCACTGCTCTAGCATACTTCTCTGCCACTCCAGACTTCTTCATATAATAATTTGCTGTACTTTTCTATCAACATCCTCAAAGCAAATACTGCATCTGTAGTATTCTTTTTCGGTATGAAACCATACTGCTCACGTCTATCCTTAGTCTAGCTTCAACTTCTCTTTCCCATAACTTAACTGTATAGCTCATTAGCTTTATTTCTCTGTAGTTGCCACAACTCTGCACATCTCCCTTGTTCTTAAAAATGGGCACCAGCATAATTCTCCTCCACTCCTCAGGCATCTTCTCACTATCTAAGATCCTGATGAATATGTAACCCAGGTGAAGAAACAATTCATTTGGCCTTTTGTAGTCGTCTCCTAGCGACCGTCTGGGCGTCACATGACCCCACGCAGCCTATCGGTGCCCATAAAACGGCGTCCCAGGAGGTGAGTCGGGTGATGCGAGAGGGGCCGTGAGGAGACATACAACGCCGAATTCTTAAAGTTTTGATCTCACCGTGAAAACATTTGAAACGTTTTCGACTTATTGCCTGAATGTCAACTTCTGAGGGCTGACTACAGCGCGAGTACGTTCATGTAACGGCGGAACCAGCCAGGTTTGGATGGCGAGCTAAACAAAGAAAGAACTTGGACAAAAATCCTTGTGAACTGAATTTTGCGGTCTGTCCCACACACTCACATTCACACCTTCCCTCACTTTGCACACTATCCCTCGGGAAATCCTGCTCAAGTCAACGCTGGTACAACCCCATGTTGTGGACAACCCAAACTTTTTTAGTGCTCTATGTGCACATGGACTGATTCAACTTTAGTGGGCTCATTATACTTTTGAATGGAATGTATGAATTGAACATATTCATTTGATGGCATTGATTTTTTTGTTTTCCTTGAATCTAATTTAAGTTAGAAATGTCATTTGTTTTTTTCTTTGTGAGAATAGCCATTCTTTGTGTTCTATAATTTTTTTAAATATATGGTACCAAATTCAAACCTCAGTCTCAGTCTCTTCCTCTCTCCACTCCTAGAGCCGAACCAAATCTTCTGATGAAGCCCAATTTGATATTGTTAATTTGTTAATGTATGCATACATATGCTACAAATAACCCAGTCAGAAACTCTACTGCCACCTCTCCTGGACACTTCCATACCTCCACAGGTATATCATCAGGACCAAGTGCCTTTCCACTCTTCATCCTCTTCAATGCCCTCCTCACATTGGGCCCGTTTCACGAAGGCAGGGTTAGCATACCCTGAGGTAAACCTGTGGTTCTGGGTTGATTTACCCTGAACTTGGAAAACCAGGGATTTCGGTTCCACAAACGCTTTTCAGGGTTAGTTTTTCTAACCCAGAGTAAGTTGACGCGCAGTTTAACAGGCGCAACAACTCGAAAAAAAGCCATCATCAATGACGCCCCAATTCGACAATTCACCATGACAATGGACGAGACCCGCAACGCTGTACGATAGTTGGAGTACAGATTTTAATTTATGCAAATGAAGACTTTCAGGACATTTTCAGAAGAAACAGGAACAGTATTGCAGCTGCAAAGAAGAGAGATGGTGTGGGAGTGAATTGCTCAAGTCAATGCGGAAGTTTAAACGTAGTCCGTTGCACTCATGGTAAAAATACGTAGGTAAACAGCTTCAATAATAGTTTATTAATTTATGTTATTTAGGTGCGATCCAGCGGGGGAGAAGCGCACATCAGCAGCTGAGAATGAAGTATAAAAACATTGTTCACACAGGTCAGACTTCTGCATCATCTCATTAGGATCCTCCTCTTCCTCATTGTTTGACAGTGTACAGTAAATATTAAGTGGACGTTTGACTGTTCAGGTGTTTTATCGCCAACATAATGCTCTTTTCACACACATAAATGTGGTCTCATCTGTATCAAGTTCTGTTCAATAAGGACATATATTTAAATGTTTTATTGTTGTGTAAATAAAACAGTAAATCTGTCACGGGGTGTGAACAGGACCCAAGTGCAGCACAAAGAGACAATACAGGAGTTAAGTTCAACAGTGTTTATTTTCGGGCCGGGCGGAGTATCGAACCTGGGTCTCCCAGGCGGCAGGCAGGCAGGTAACCACTAGGCCAATGGAGCACACTGGAGACACAATGGATATCTCCAAAGAAAGGGAGCAGGCAGGACACAAGGTCAAGGGACGGAAGGCAAGTCAATTTACCGGGGCTGGAACAGGAGGCAGAGTCGTTGGACAGGCGAGGGTCAGGTTTACCGGCACAGAGAGATGAGGCAGAATCTGTGGACGAAGGGCGGGTAGGTTGGCTGGGAAGCAGACGAGAGGCAGAGTCCAGGGATGAAACAGGTCGTGATCGGGCAGGCAATCCGGAGTAGAACGCTGGAGAGTAGGACATGGGTCGATTACAATCTGGCAGAGACTGAGTGTGAGATGTGGGTTTAAATACCGGACTGATTGCAGATGGGCTGTAGGTGTGGGTGATCAGCGGGAGGTGTGGTCAGGCTGGGAGGCAGGACAGTGGAAACTGTGGAGCAGATTGCAGGAACGGAGTGATCATGACAAAATCAATTTATGCACATTACAAAAACAGTTCAGAAGTATATTCATACCATTGCGTATACCTGAATTATATAAGAACTAAAATCAAGAACTGACATGTAGGACCTTTGCATAGTTTCCTTGAGACAGTAATAGACAAAACTTCTTTAGCTCTTACATCAATGGCTGTGGCATTCTACTGCTTAAAACCGCTTTAAGGTATTCCAAGTTTTATTTTCTGTCTGTTTTAGTCATATGATACACACAGGACTTAATAATTTATAAAAAGAAAAAGAAATTAACAAGAAATTGAAGAAAACAAAGGTGGTATAATGTTTTATGTTACTGACTGATTTCTTCTCATTGCTTCACATTCTGGTGGAATACGGAGTGACAATTAGCCTCCACTGAAGGACAATTTAAAAAAAGAAAATTAGCCTCCATAAATTCTCATCCTTTTTTTTTTTTTCACCAGAGCATTGATGGAAAGTAGCATGAGCGGCCCAACTGCACAGATTATCACAGTGAAATAGACGCTCAGTGACCACCAGCAGTTCATTCTGTGGAATTCATATGCAACTATGTTTTGCAACTATGTCCTCATGTCTTCCCATCTATCTTCGTAAGAGGTTCATAGAATTCACTTTCTAAAAAAAATAGAAAGTGAATTCTAAAAACAGAAAACAGAAAACAGAAAACAGAAATCCATCCATCCATCCATCCATTCTCTTCCGCTTATCCGGGGTCGGGTCGCGGGGGCAGCAGCTTAAGCAGGGAAGTCCAGACTTCCCTCTCCCTAGCCACTTCATCCAGCTCCTCCGGGAGAATCCCAAGATGTTCCCAGGCCAGCCGGGAGACATAGTCTCTCCAGCGTGTCCTGGGTCGTCCCCGGGGCCTCCTCCCGGTAGGACGTGCCCGGAACACCTCACCAGGGAGGCGTCCAGGAGGCATCCTGACCAGATGCCCGAGCCACCTCATCTGGCTCCTCTCGATGCGGAGGAGCAGCGGGTCGACTCTGAGTCCCTCCCGGATGACCGAACTTCTCACCCTATCTCTAAGGGAGAGCCCGGACACCCTGCGGAGGAAACTCATTTCAGCCGCTTGTATCCTGGATCTCGTTCTTTCGGTCACGACCCACAGCTCGTGACCATAGGTGAGGGCAGGAACGTAGATCGACCGGTAAATCAAGAGCTTTGCCTTTCGGCTCAGCTCCTTCTTCACCACGACGGACCGATACAGAGTCCGCATCACTGCAGACGCTGCACCGATCCGCCTGTCGATCTCCCGTTCCATCGCACCCTCACTCGTGAACGAGACCCTGAGATACTTGAACTCCTCCACTTGGGGCAGGATCTCATCCCCAACCCGGAGAGGGCACTCCACCCTTTTCCGACTGAGGACCATGGTCTCAGATTTGGAGGTGCTAATTCTCATCTCAACCGCTTCACACTCGGCTGCGAACCGTTCCAGTGAGAGTTGGAGATCACGGCTTGATGAAGCCAACAGCACCACGTCATCTGCAAAAAGCAGATGACGTGGCCACCAGCAGAGGAAACAGAGACGAAATACTGAGGCCACCAAACCAGACACCCTCAACGCCTTGGCTGCGCCTAGAAATTCTGTCCATAAAAGTTATGAACAGAATCGGTGACAAAGGGCAGCCTTGGCGGAGTCCAACCCTCACTGGAAACGAATCCGACTTACTGCCGGCAATGCGGACCAAACTCTGACATCGGTCGTACAGGGACCAAACAGCCCTTATCAAGGGGTTCGGTACCCCATATTCCCGAAGCACCCCCCACAGAACCCCCCGAGGAACACGGTCGAACGCCTTCTCCAAGTCCACAAAACACATGTAGACTGGTTGGGCGAACTCCCATGCCCCCTCAAGGACCCTGCGGAGGGTGTAGAGCTGGTCCACTGTTCCACGGCCAGGACGAAAACCACATTGCTCCTCCTGAATCCGAGATTCGACTTCCCGACGGACCCTCCTCTCCAGAACCCCTGAATAGACCTTACCAGGGAGGCTGAGGAGTGTGATCCCCCTGTAGTTGGAACACACCCTCCGGTCCCCCTTCTTAAAAAGGGGGACCACCACCCCAGTCTGCCAATCCAGAGGCACTGTCCCCGACGTCCACGCGATGTTGCAGAGGCGTGTCAACCAAGACAGCCCCACAACATCCAGAGCCTTTAGGAACTCCGGGTGGATCTCATCCACCCCCGGGGCCCTGCCACCGAGGAGCTTTTTAACTACCTCGGTGACCTCAACCCCAGAGATAGGAGAGCCCGCCTCAGAGAACCCAGACTCTGCTTCCTCATGGGAAGGCGTGTCGCCGGAATTGAGGAGGTCTTCGAAGTATTCTCCCCACCGAGTCACAACGTCCCGAGTTGAGGTCAGCAGCGCCCCATCCCCACTATACACAGTGTTGATGCTGCACTGCTTCCCCCTCCTGAAACGTCTGGTGGTGGACCAGAATCTCCTCGAAGCCGTCCAGAAGTCGTCCTCCAAGGCCTCACCGAACTCCTCCCACGCCCGAGTTTTTGCCTCAGCAACCACCAAAGCTGCATTCCGCTTGGCCAGCCGGTACCTATCAGCTGCCTCAGGAGTTCCATAGGGCCAAAAAGGCCCGATAGGACTCCTTCTTCAGCTTAACGGCATCCCTTACCGCCGATGTCCACCTACGGGTTCTGGGGTTGCCGCCACGACAGGCACTGACCACCTTACGGCCACAGCTGCGGTTGGCCGCTTCGACAATGGAGGCGCGGAACATGGTCCACTCAGACTCAATGTCCCCCGCCTCCCCCGGAACGTGGGTAAAGTTCTGCCGGAGGTGGGAGTTGAAACTCCTTCTGACAGGGGATTCCGCCACGCGTTCCCAGCAGACCCTCACAATACGTTTGGGTCTGCCAGGTCGGACCGGCATCTTCCCCCACCATCGGAGCCAACACACCACCAGGTGGTGATCGGTTGAAAGCTCCGCCCCTCTCTTCGCCCGAGTGTCCAAGACATGCGGCCGCAAGTCCGATGACACGATCACAAAGTCGATCATCGAACTGCGGCCTAGGGTGTCCTGGTGCCAAGTGCATATATGGACACCCTTATGTCTGAACATGGTGTTCATCATGGACAGTCCGTGACGAGCACAGAAGTCCAATAACTGAACACCATTCGGGTTCTGATCGGGGGGGCCGTTCTTCCCAATCACGCCCTTCCAGGTCTCACTGTCATTGCCCACATGAGCATTGAAGTCCCCCAGTAGAACGATGGAGTCCCCAGTGGCAGCGCTCTCCAGCACCCCCCCCAAGGACTCCAAAAAGGGTGGGTACTCTGAACTGCTGTTTGGTGCATAAGCACAAACAACAGTCAGGACCCGTCCCCCCACCCGAAGGCGGAGGGAGGCAACCCTCTCGTCCACCGGGGTGAACCCCAATGTACAGGCGCCAAGCCGGGGGGCTATAAGTATACCCACACCTGCTCGGTGTCTCTCACCATGAGCAACTCCAGAGTGGAAGAGAGTCCAACCCCTCTCGAGAGGACTGGTACCAGAGCCCAAGCTGTGTGTGGAGGTGAGCCCGACTATATCTAGTCGGAACTTCTCGACCTCACACACCAGCTCGGGCTCCTTCCCTGCCAGAGAGGTGACATTCCACGTCCCAAGAGCCAGCTTCTGTAGCCGGGGATCGGATTGCCAAGGTCCCCGCCTTCGGCCACCGCCCAGCTCACAGTGCACCCGACCCCTATGGCCCCTCTCACAGGTGGTGAGCCCATGGGAAGGGGAACCCACATTGTCCTTTCGGGCTGCGCCCGACCGGGCCCCATGGGTGCAGGCCCGGCCACCAGGCGCTCGCCGTCGAGCCCCACCTCCAGGCCTGGCTCCAGAGGGGGGGCCCGGTGGCCCGCGTCCGGGCAAGGGAAAACGTGCTCCACTGTTTTCATTCATCATTAGGGGTCTGTGAGCCGTCCTTTGTCTGGTCCCTCACCTAGGACCTGTTTGTCATGGGTGACCCTGCCAGGGGCACAAAGCACCAGACAACTTAGCTCCTAGGATCATTGGGACACACAAACCCCTCCACCACGATAAGGTGACGACTCAAGGAGGAGGAAACAGAAATGGTTTACTAAAACCTCCAGATTAGGAGGGCAAATCTGGACATAGAAATACTGGAGCACAAGTTAGAGGTGGGTAATGGTCGTAGGTGAATCATGTTAACTATTAGAATTTTAACTATTGTAACAATACAAAAACTTGTATTTTTGGGAAATAAAGATGACCAAAGGAAATGTGTATTGTACGTTTTCGTTCCCCGCTGTGATGGTGATGGTGGCTAAGATTCTGAAATGATTCTGGCAGATGATGTCTGTCACTGTTCTGCCGTCCTGGATAGCAGGAATCATCCTGAGGTAACGTAGGCTCTCTCCTGTAATGTAAAAGGGGGTAAAAGTTTCAAGGCAGGACGCACTGAGCATCTCCCAAATTAAATAGAAAAACTACCATTTGCAAATGAAAAATAAAAAACTAACCGGAGCACTACACACAGCACTGCTGCAGATGTCAGGATGGATCAGGTCGTGGATGTTTGTGATGGATCGGGACGTGAACCGGTCCCGATCATAAAGAGAATTTCCTGGATATGACGGGACTTCTGAACACAATACAAAAATATTTAATTTTCTGAGAATGAATGCTGAACCTTCACAAGCGGAATCCTCGTCAAACGGACATGCCATGTTTGCCTCTGGAATACCTCTAAAATACGGAGTTATTTATAAAACCCCACATCGTTAAAACTCTCCGTAAGTCATAACGAGGAAATGAAGCCGCGCGAGCTGCAGTGAAAGGGGCGGAGTCAGAAGAAACCCTGGGTTTGTGGAATAAAATCTGCTTCTGACCAGGTTAGCTTCAGAGAGTCTGTTACTGCAGTAAGTCTGTTAGTTCAGTAACCCAGGTTTTCCACTAAACCTGCTTTGTGAAACGGGCCCTTTAAAGTGAATAATGTTTTCTACTTCCTGGTCCACAACAGCCACCTCTTCTAATCTTTGTTCTCTCTCATTTTTCTCATTTATCAACTCTTCAAAGAACTCTTTCTATTTCCCCATCACACTACTGGCACCTTTCAATGCAGTTCCATCCCTATCCTTCATCACCCTAACCTGCTGCACGTCCTTCCCATCTCTGTCTTTCTTTCTTGTCAACCTGTATAGATCAGTCTCTCTCTCCTTACTGTCCAACCTAGCATACAAGTCATCAAAAGCCCCTTGTTTGGCCTTTGCTACCTCTACTTTCACCTTACGCTGTATCTCCCTGTACTCCTGTCTACTCTCCTCAGTCCTCTCAGTGTCCCACTTCTTCTTAGCTAACGTCTTTCTCTGTATACACTCCTGTACCTCCTCATTCCACCACCAAGGCTCCTTATCTACTTTCCTTCCAGATGACACACCAAGTACTCTCCTACCTTTCTCCCTGATCACATTACCTGTATCTGTAGTTGTCCAGTCATCTGGAAGCACCTCCTGAGCACCAAGAGTCTATCTTAACTACTTCCTAAAAGTCATGCAACACTCTTCCTTTTTCAGCTTCCACCATTTCATCCTCTACTCTATGTTCGCCCTCTTCATCTTCCTCACCACCAGAGTAATCCTACACACCACCATTCTATGCTGTTTGGCTACAGTCTCGCCTACCACCACTTTGCATTCACTGATCTCCTTCAGATTACACCATATAGGTCACACTATGTCCCTACTTTTTCTGGAAGAGAGTACTCACTATAGCCATTTCCATTCTTTTTGCATAGTCAACCACCATCTGTCCTTCTGCATTCCTCTCCTGGATACCAAACCTGCCCATCACCGCCTCATCACCTGTTTCCTGCACCAACATGTCCATTGACGTCTGCACCAATGACCACTCTGTCACTTCTAGGTATGCTCTGCATCACTTAATCAAAGTCCAACCAGAATTTCTCCTTCTCCCCCAGCTCACATCCTACCTGTGGAGCATACCCACTAACAACATTGACCATCGTCCCTTCGATTTCTAGCTTCAGACTCATCACTCTATTTGACACTCTTTTTACCTCCATGACATTCCTAAACTTGCTCCTGTTCCTAAACTTCTAACCTTGCTACCTTTCCACCTGGTCTCCTGGACACACAGTATGTCTACCGTCCTCCTCTGCATCATGTCAACCAACTCTTTACTTTTTCCTGTCATAGTTACAACATTCAACGTCCCTGCTCTCGGTCCCTACTCAGTCCCATACAATTGGCATTCCTCTTCTCTCTCTGCCTATGAAAACACTTACCTGCTCTCCTCCTTCGACCAAGAGTAGTCCAATTTCCACCGGCACCCTGGTGAACAGCACCAATGGCAGTCACTGTTCACTTGGACCTCAACCGATCCGGTATGGAAGTCATAGATTTGATTTGCATGTTTGATTTGGCAAAAGTTTTACGTCGGATGCCCTTCCTGACACAACCTTCTGTGTTTATCTGAATGTGCTTATTTGTGTGTTACAGTTTGAATGTGAGGGCTCTGAGCCGTACGTGCCTCTACCGGAGCTAATCAACAAGTCTGAGCTGGAGGAAACCAACTTATTTCTACATTACTTGGAGGTGAGTGGATCAGTTTCCTGCTGCTACCTCACAGCAGAATATTCCACTGTCCTCTCAGAACATTTCAAACGCTGTGGTTCTGATGTTCCTGCTTGACTGAAGGTATGCAGTCAAATTTGTGATGTTTTGGAGAATCTCTCTGACCTCCAGTTAGAGGTGAAACTCGGTTTACTTTCTAACTAGTTCCAGGAGAACCAACGTAAGTTGAATGAACTCGTCTCGTGTGTGTGTATAAAAAATAAAATAAATAAATCTATTAATTCAGTCAGTCATTTTCTCAACCTGCTTAATCCGCTTACGCAGGTCAAGGGGGACCCGGTGCCTATCCCGGCAGTCTCAGGGCGTGAGGCGAGGGACACTCCGGGCACAACGCCAGTGCACCACGGAGCCACACACAAAGACATACAACCACGCACACACACACTCACTCCTACGGGCAATTTGGGACCGGCCAATCAACCTGAAGCACATGCTTCTGGAGGTGGGAGGAAGCCGGAGAACCTGGAGAGAACCCACGCAGACACGGGGAGAGCATGCAAACTCCACACAGAGCGGGACTCGAACCCGGGTCCGCCATGTTGTGCGGCGACAGCGCTAACCACTGCGCCACTGTGCCGCCCTGCGCATGAACCAAAGAGGGCAAAAAACACCGTGCCGCCTAAATCTATTAATTCCCGTAAGGAAATTACTTTGGTTTAACTCCAAATGCTTGCACACCTATACAGTATACACACACACACACACACACACACACACACACACGCACACAAATAAACTGGCAGTATGGAAAATGATCTTTTGGACATGTAAAAATGAAAATCCAGTAAACATGTACAGTGAGGGGAGGGTGGTTGGGGTTGGGGTATGGACAATGATTGTGCTTTTGTAACATTGAGAAATAGTCAGTGATTATGCTTGGTCATATCATTGTTTTTTATTTAAAAACAAAATTTTGGTCCACTGTAGTAGGTCTTAGGTAATTTTTTTTGACAATATTTCTCCTGCTTAGAAAACACCCGCATTATATCACTGTCAAAACTCTGCGCAAACTGAACAACTACCTGGATCAGGCCATGTCCACACGTAGCTGCATAAGTGCGTTAATCAACACGTTAATAAGCATAACAACTCAGAGAATGGGACCGGGATGTGTGGAAATTCACGCCTGAGGACGACCTCCATCACAGAGTTCTCCCATCAGCAGGCATCGCATCCCGGTTTGACCCAGAACTGGTGTTGGCGAGAAACGTGAATGAATGAATGATGAATGAATGAATGAATAAATAAATATATAAACTTTATGACTCATAAATAAAGAAACAGACAAATAAATATCCAGCTGTCAAGCACGTTTATCAACGTGTCCTTGACGCGGAGCTGTTATAGGTCAGAAAATAGCCAGTTTTAACCCTGTCCATTCTGTGTGTACATGAAGACACGGGTCACAGTGGTTTTCTATCCAGGAGATGCCCCCCTGATAGAAAAAGTTTCGGTTACAGCGTCCACATGACAACGCATACCCGGTATTTCAAAAACTTCACTTTGGTCAGCGTTTTTGTTCCAGATGTCTGCGTTGTCATTTGGAAAAGCTGCCCGATGCCTTAGCTATATTGTTCACGTGATTCCTTCTGGCAAATGCATCGTGATTGGTTGGGTGCTGTGACTGGTTGGGTGCTTGATTGACAGGTACAGCGTGACAACATGAGGTTTTCAAGTGACCTTATTCAAATATATAGGAGGGGAGATTCTACGGTGGCGCAGTGGGCAGCAACGTCGCTGCACAGCAACCCAGTTCCAGGTTCGAGTCCAGCTCTGTGCGGAGTTTGCATGATACCGCCCGTGTCTGCGTGGGTTTGCCCGTAGTGTGTGTGTGTGCATGTGTGTTTGTCTGCGTCTCTGTGTGTCTCCACGGTGCACTGGTGTCACACCAGGAGTTTCCTCCGCCTCACGCCCTTAGTCAGCTGGGATAGGCTCCAGCTCCCCGCGACTTGCTACAGAGGAAGAAACGGTTCAGAAGATGAATGAATTTGTATGTGTAAATAATTCTGACATGGGAATTTAAACATGATCCACTCATTGTTGCTAATTAAATGGTGAATAATCTTTCCCTTCCCCATCAACTCAGGGACTGCGCACACCTCACTTTACCCTTAAAAGATTGGCGAGTGTATAAAAATGTTTGCCATCCTTTATGTTTCGTGTTCTATTTTGTGTTGTTTGCATTGTGGGCCTGAGAGGACTGCAATTTCATCTGTGCTGTATGTCATGTTTAAATGGTACATTTGACAATAAAGTTGACATTGAAACGTAGGTTCATATGTTTGTAAATCTGATTATGCTGAAGTCAGTGCCTCACCAGCCATGAACTTCACCTCAAACTTCAATGTTTGTGTGAATGAATGAATGCTGGTTTGTGTTGTAAACATTGTGCGTGGTCAGTTAGTTTAAAAAGGCCTTATATAAGAACAGTTTATTGACTACAAACTTTCATGGTGGAGATTTTTTGAATAAACAAAGATGGGTAAAATACTGTAGATGTCAAAATATGTAACTGGACTATTTTGAAGCTCTGAAACATGACTTATAAATACTTAAATGATATTGTTTCACCTTACGAAGGCTGTAGGTTTTAGTAAAAGCAGAGTGTCGTAGACATAAATAGCACTCCACAAAGAGAAATTATATTGTGCAACAAGATGAGGCATGAACTTGTAATGGCAATTAGTTGCTGTTAAGCACTGTCTGATGTAGCTTTCAACACAAATGTGTAATTTAGATTTAATGTATTACCCGCAAAACAGTTGCAGAGACGCAATTATCTTCAAGACGCTTTATAGAAGAGGCTGACCGGCAATTAATTGTCTCATAAAATGGAAATTCAGAGAAAAACAACAAACTAATTTACTGTCATAAATCAAGTACAGAAAATGGTGCCCCTCATTCTAAACTGAGGCGTGTACACATTTACTATTTAAAGAAGGTCTGAATGCATAAATTCTGCATACCATTAGCTTTACTCAAATAAGTGCCATTAATCTGCCCATGTACATCCTCAGGCTCTTGATTATAAATGCATAACCACAAATACAGCAATAAAAAAATGCTGTGAGTGTTATCTGTGTGTGTGTGTTAAATTAATACTGTGTTCTCCTTGCAAACCACAAGGTGAGTCTGTGAGGGAATGTTTTGGAGAACATAATTTCCATTCAAATTAAACATACATACATACATACATACATACATACATACATATAAAATACAAGGCAGTGTTTTGTTTTGTTTTTTTCAAAATGAATTAGAACCTGCTTCAAATAAATTGTTCCAAGATTATGGCAGGGTTACGGCATGCAGGCTTATACATTTAGTGGTGTGTCATGCATTTTTCTTTGAAGATTCTCCTTCAGCTCATCTGAGGTTTTAAAGTGACATATCTTTGCTTAAGTTTTTCGACTGTGGATGTCATCAAACTCTTATCCGGGTCAACGTTAATCCCTAATAGAAAACAGAGTCTCTGTATCGACTTGTCTGAATCTAATGAGTCCGCTGTTTGGCCACTACAAGGATTCACTCTTTAAACAGATAGGAGACAGGCTCTAGGCTGAAATAATCTTCTCATTTAGAGTTTACACTGGAGGACCTAAGCAGACTTTAGAGGTTCCTAAATTCCAATAGAGGCAACAAGATATAACTGCAAAGTAGAGTAGAGAAGGACTTTAATTAAAGATCAAATAAAATTAACAAACATTTTCATCACCTACTGATATTCTTTTTAGATCCAAAATGCCTTTGCTATTAAAGGAAGAGTACCTGTATGCCAGCTGTAAACAATGTTACGAACATTACCTTCTGTTTTCCTGATAAAATTCACACAAAAGCAAAAGTTGGGAGTCAAATTGGGATTAATAATAATAATAATAATAATAATAATAATAATAATAATCTTCTTCTTCTTTTCCTTTCGGCTTTTCCCTTCAGGGGGCGCCACAGCGAATCAATTGCCTCCATCTAACCCTGTCCTTTGCATCCTCTTCTCTCACACCAACTACCTTCATATCCTCCCTCATTACATCCATAAACCTCCTCTTTGGTCTTCCTCTAGGCCTCCTGCCTGGCAGGTTCAAAACTCAGCATCCTTCTACGAATATATTCACTATCTCTCCTCTGGACATGTCCAAACCGTCTCAGTCTGGCCTCTCTGACTTTATCTCCAAAACCTCTAACATGTGCTGTCCCTCTGATGTACTCATTCCTGATCCTATCCTTCCTAGTCACTCCCACAGAGAACCTCAGCATTTTCATCTCTGCTACCTCCAGCTCTGCCTCCTGTCTCTTCCTCAGTGACACTGTCTCTAGACCAAACAACATCGCTGGTCTCACCACAGTTTTGTACACCTTTCCTTTCATTTTAGCAGAAACTCTTCTATCACACATCACACCTGACACTTTTCTCCACCCGTTCCATCCTGCCTGTACACGCTTCTTCACCTCTTTTCCACACTCTCCATTGCTCTGGACTATTGACCCTAAGTACTTAAAATCCTCCACCTTCTTGATCTCTTCTCCCTGTAACCTCACTCTTCCACTTGGGTCCCTCTCATTGGGTCCCTTCCTCATACAAAAGCACAGTTCCTCTCTGGGGACCCTGTCATAAACTTTCTCCAGATCTACAAAAACACAGTTCAGCCCCCTCTGTCCTTCTCTGTACTTCTCCATCAACATTCTCAAAGCAAAAATTGCATCTGTAGTACTATTTTTGGCATGAAACCATACTGCTGCTTACAAATGCTCACTTCTGCCCTTGGTCTAGCTTCAACTACTCTTTCCCATAACTTCATTGTATGGCTCATCAGCTGAATTCCTGAATTGAGTTGCCACAACGCTGCACATCTCTCTTGTTCTTAAAAAATGGGCACCAGCACACTTCTCCTCCATTCCTCGGGCATCTTCTCACTATCTAAGATCCTATTGAACAACCCAGTCCGAAACTGTACTGCCACCTCTCCAAGACACTTGCATACTTCCACAGGTATATCAACAGGTCCGAGTGTCTTTCCACTCTTCATCCTCTTCAATGCCCTTGGAGCGCCAAGAGTATAGCACTAAGAGTAGGGACGTTGAATGTTGGAACTATGACAGGAACAGGTAGAGAGTTGGTCGACATGATGCAGAGGAGGAAGGTAGACATACTGTGTGTCCAAGAAACCAGGTGGAAAGGTAGCAAGGCTAGAAGTTGACTAATCTGACTAATCTTTGCTACATCCTGGTCGACAACAGTCACCTCTTCTAGTCTTTGTTCTCTCTCATTTTGCACGTTCATCAACTCTTCAAAGTACTCTTTCCATCTTCCCATCACAGTACTGGCACCTGTCAATAGATTTCCATCCCTATCCTTAATCACCCTAACTTGCTGCACGTCCTTCCCATCTCTGTCTCTCTGTCTTGCCAACCTGTATAGGTCAGTCTCTCCCTCCTTACTGTCCAACCTAGCATGCAAGTCATCATAAGCTCCTTGTTTGGCCTTTGCTACCTCTACCTTCACCTTACGCTGCATCTACCTGTACTCTTGTCTACTCTTCTCAGTCCTCTCAGTGTCCCATTTCTTCTTAGCTAACGTCTTTCTCTGTATACATTCCTGTACCTCCTCATTCCACCACCAAGTCTATTTATCGACTTTTCTTCCAGATGACACACAAAGTACTCTCCTACCTGTCTCCCTATTCACATTAGCTGTAGTTGTCCAGTCATCTGGAAGCACCTCCTGGCCTCCCAGAGCCTGTCTAAACTCCTTCCTAAAGGTCATGCAACACTCTTCCTTTTTCAGCTTCCACCATTTCGTCTTCTGCTCTGCCTTTGCCCTCTTCATCTTCCTCACCACCAGAGTCATCCTGCACACCACCATCCTATGCTGTTTGGCTACACTCTCGCCTACCACTACTTTGCAGTCATTGATCTCCTTCAGGTTACACCGTCTACACAAGATGTAATGTACCTGTGTGCTCCTACCACCACTCTTGTAGGTCACCCTATGTTCCTGCCTCTTCTGGAAGAAAGTATTCACTACAGCCATTTCCATCCTTTTTGTCCCTCTGCGTTCCTCTCCTGGATACCAAACCTGCCCATCACCTCCTCATCACCTCTGTTTCCTGCACCAACATGTACATTGAAGTCTGTCCCAATGACAACTCTCACTTCTAGGTATACTCTGCATCACTTCATCAAAGTCCAACCAGAATTTCTCCTTCTCCTCCAGCTCACATCCTACATGTGGAGCATACCCACTAACAACATTGAACATCACACCTTCTGTTTCTAGCTTCAGACTCATCACTCTATCTGACACTCTTTTTACCTCCAGGACATTCCTAACAACCTCTTCCTTCAAGATAACTCCTACTCCATTTCTCTTCCATCTACACCATGATAGAACAACTTGAACCCTGCTCCTAAACTTCTAGCCTTGCTACCTTTCCACCTGGTCTCCTGGACACACAGTATGTCTACCTTACTCCTCTGCATTAGTAAACCAACTCTGTACCTTTTCCTGTCATAGTTCCAACATTCAACGTCTCTACTCTCAGTCCTATAATCTTGGCGCTCCTTTTCTCTCTCTTTGTGCGAACACACTTTCCTCCTCTCTTTCTTTGACCAACAGTAGTCCAATTTCCACCGGCGCCCTGTAGGTCAACAGCGCCGATGGCGGTCGTTGTTAACCCTGGCCTCGACCGATCCGGTATGGAAGTCATAGGTTTGATCGCATCTTTGATTTGGCAAGAGTTTTCCGCCGGATGCCCTTCCTGACGCAACCCTCTGTATTTATCCGGGCTTGGGACTGGCACAATGAGACACTGACTTGTGTTTTCTTGTAGCTACATTATAATAATAATAATAATAATAATAATAATAATAGTAATAATAATAATCCTTTATTGTCCCACAGTGGGGAAATTTGTGCAAAATTCTGACTTCAACAGTCATTGGTATCAGAATCAGTATCAATGTAAACTCCATTTATCATTGGAGGCATCAAGTCTTTTAACTTTACCTATGACTGACAAAAAAAAAAAAAGGAATCCTTTGGAAGAAAATCATTGAACAGCTAAAAGTCAAGAAATTTTCAGATATGTGAATCTGAGCTATATCACTTTATTTCCAACCAATTATGAGATTTTGGGACGAAATTTATTCTTAGTGTCACATCTTTCAGCCTTCTTGCAGTTTGCTATGAGGTGACACACATATATCTCTCACATCACTGGTCTGCTTTGCTTATCAAGGCAAGCTTAAGGTCAGTCAAGAGGCCTAATAAATATGAAAAGTCAGAAAAGTAGCAAATGGATGACAAAGCAAAATGAGCTGAGAGCTACAACAGCAAGTCACTGTGCTGGACAGCTGAGCTAGCAGTGAAAAGAGAAACTACAGCTCAGTGGAGAAAGAGGAGATGGAGCGAGAGTGAGCTGAAGTGGGAAGAAAAAGAGAGAAAGATGTGAGCAGAGATTGAGTGAGAGTGTATAAGAGAGGATGTTTTTTTCGTGCGTGTGTGTCAGAGAGAGAGAGAGAGAGAATGAGAAAGAGAGAGAGGAATCATGTACCTGAAGATGCTGACTACATATTTTAACTCAGTTGAGGGGTAAGTAGATTTCTGTACTTGAGTATTCAACAGAACAAGCTTCATACACAGAGGCATCAGGGGATGGCAGGGTATTTCACCCTAAATTTAAAACTAAGTAAATCTATTTTTGAGAATCTTTTGCACTAGTGGTAAACCTTCATGGACTGTGGTCAACATTTAGAATCTCTGACATGATATTACATGTTTTTTTCTCCCATTGCAGGAGAACTAGGCAAACATTTTTCACACTAATGGGTCAACCGCAAAAACAACAGTTATTACACTGTTGGATGTCTCCAATCATCAATACAGTTATGAGATACGTTTGAAAAACTTGAATAACATGGATGAGTAATAGTGTATGATGTGTCAAATGAAAGAGTTCCATACTCTGCAGTTTTTCTTCCAATGTGTGCTTTTAGCTGTAAGTAGTGCAAGGTGAACCATCATTAAATTATTAACTTTCCTATATGAGAGGATTGAAGAGTTATTGCACACGAGTAGACATAAACACAGCTGCAGACATGCAAGCCATGTGCCAATATGTGGTAAACTTACAATATTTGTATTATTTTAACATATAAAAAAAGCCCTTTAAAGAATATGGTATTGCCTTTTATGACTCCTCACAAGGATTTTATTTTTTGCAATTTAATACTACTTCCATTGGCTATAGCATATGCAAAATTAACCAGAACATCTTGAGATCTCATTGAAGTTCTGTTGTTGTTACTGGAGAATGATCCGTAAAGTGTTTTTGGCTGACAGTGTCATGTCTCAGGTGAGCCACTGATTAACCAGCTCAGCCCTCAGCTGTCTGCCAGTGTTCATCCTGACCTTCCAGCCATTACATCTAGTGATATCTGAATGGCGCCCAATGGGACTTCGAACTGTCTGCGACAATTGTGCCGAAAACTGTTTCATTACTCAACGCCCCATTCATTGGGAACATGGACACCCATTTTGGCAAGGGTGTCTGTATTGCAACCAAATAACGGTCGATAACCCCAGAAAACAGCGCTTTGACGTTTCCTGTATTGCATATATTTTCTGAATAAAACCAAGTATAATCTAATTTAACATGTTAATCACTGCTTCCTATATTGTAGCCATATATTATAGGAAATTGTTATGATCATTGGTCCTTGCAGGGTTCAATAAAGAAATAAGAAATATAGATTACATTTTCATGCATGCATATTTTATATAAATTTATACATATGTGTCCATGTGTGTGAGTGACACACAGTAGGATAATTAATGTCACTGGAAAAAAACAAGGTCTATTATGTGAGAGAAGTCGTAATTCCGAGATGTCATCACAGCAGCACCACCGGCTTCACTCTCATGTCTGGCTCTGTAACGTCTCATCATTGATGACATGTTGTTACTAGGGATGAGCGAGTACACCACTATCTGTACCTGTATCTGTTAAACCAACTAGATTATCTGTATCCGTATCTGTATTCGGAATGGGCGGGGCTTAAACGGGAAGTGGGTGTGGTTTGACCTGAAATGGGTGGGGCTTAAATCACTACATTGTTTTAAGTCTAAAATTGATATGGATTGATCACAAGTTGCTGTATTTTTGCTTATTTTAAAACTATTTACAAAACAGCCTCAAAATTGAAATTCAAATAAATGTTTTTGATCACGAAAGTAAGAGAACTATTTACAGAAGTTTTTTATGGAACAGAGTCAGAACATGAATATTCTTAAGTCTATGAATGAATATTTACCGAAGAGCTTCAGAATTGAGATTCAACGCTTTTTGATCACAATAGTAAAGGAACTATATACAGAACGAGTAAACACAAAGTGCATTAATGAAGTACACGCAATAAAAAAAGTAATTAACTACAAAGTGTGCATGAACAAGAATTGTCATACTCAACAAAACAATTTTTTTTCTTCTTTTTCATTTTAATTTTTTTCTAGTTCTTTTTTTTCAATTATTTATTTTTAGTACCTAATGCTATTGCCATTTTTTTCACTAAAGTTAAACAATATTGATTATGGCGTGTGTGTGTGTGTGTGTGTGTGTATTAGTGAGCGTGCACGCGCTATGTCTCAGTTAAAATATTAAGTATAGACGTTGTTAATTTGAACAGAGTTTAGAACAGGTAAAAAAAAAAAAGACTTTAACCACCGAGGCGGTGGTTAAATGCACACGTACGTGCAACAAAAAAACAAAAAAAACAAAACAAGAAAGTTCACCACATAACCAAACACCAAAATAGAGGCAAGCTGAAGAAAATCTAATAAGGACGTGAGCAACAGGGAAGCCACGAACAGAGAGATCAGTAACTGCGTGTACCGGAGACAGAGAGTGAGACTGGGAAACTCCGCTCTAACTGCAGTGAGTAGGGAGGGGCGGGACGTATGTGTGACTGGCCAATCACAGAGCGTGACAACAGTCCGGCTGATTTTCCTTCAGTTCGATCACGAGTATGAATGGGCTTTATTCGTATCCGTACTCGTCAAAATGCATTATCCGTACTGGATACTCGTATGAAACGAGTATCCGGCTCAACCCTAGATGTTAATGTACATCAGGTGCTGGGAACAAGGCAAACACTTCCTGCACACACACCTGCAAATCAAAAATGACATGGTTTATTATTTTCTACCATGTGAGCAATAGAACCTGAAAATACATTTCTTAGAAATTAAAATCTACTTTGTTCGGCGGCACCAATTCAAAATGTTCCCAGACATGAGATATCTTTGTGGTTGGATCCATTGCAAAGCAATTAGAAAGCAAACTGTCAGCAATCCGCACGGTAATCTGATCAATCCATGGGATATTGACACGATACACAGCGCACCACTCCGTTTCATCCATTTTATCACATCTGGGACTCGTCTGTGTTTCGGATCACCCATTGATCCGGACAACTAAAGTGTTTCACCTGGTGAATGAAGCACCAGTGTGTCCCCTGGTGAATGGAGCACTTAGTGTTTGGGAGCACTTGAGTGTGCCAAACGTCATCAGTCATGTGGTTTACCATGTTTGAAGCAGACTCCGGAGCAGTGGTTCACATGGGAACGCCCACCGAGTCCGGGGCATGTATCGGAGTGCTGGAACAAAGCGGGCATTGCTAGTTACATCCTGTCTTTCACTTTGACCTTGCTTAGACCTTACCTGTTCCTCGGACCCTGCCTGTTGCCAACCCTCCTGTTTCGTCTGCTGTTTAGACTGATTCTCCAATACCTGAACCCTGCCTGTCTAATTAAACATGCTTTGAGACTCTTGACCTTCCCATTTCTCTGTAGTGCTTTTGGGTTCGCCACCAGTCTTGTTCGAGCCTTGACAGACAGTTTATATTCAGGGATTGATGGCAATGAGTGGTTGACTTTATTCACTGCATTTTTCCAAACTTATCTCCCAGTATTTTTGTGATGCTACAGTCCCTGAACTTTTGGATGGAGCAGTCCTTTCAGCTTTATTACCAACAGTATGTGAAGAGGATGTTTAATGTAGCAGAAATGAAGCCAGTGGCTATTCAGGGGTTCCAAGTGGCGCATGCATCAGTCAGAAGAAACCTAAATAGCCTTTTCATTTCAAACTAAGTTCTTCCTTACCTGATTTAATTTTAAGCCTAACCAGACAGATTCACGACCCCATTGTGGCCCTCCTCTCCAGCCTTTTCTCAAACTGGTTGAACGTCTTCTCATGTAACATCCACAACTATTGTCACTGGGCCTTTCTTATTAAAGGTACTGAGGCTACAAATGGTGATTTGTACGTATTTTGTTATTCTTCTTCCTTCCCTTTCGGTTTTTCCCGTCAGGGGTCACCACAGGGAATCAGTTGACTCCAACTTATCCTGTCTCCTGCATCCTCTTCTCTCACACCAACTACCTTCATGTCCTCTTTCACTATATCCATAAACCTCCTCTTTGGTCTACCTCTAGGCCTCCTGCCTGGCAGTTCAAAACTCAGCATCCTTCTACCAATATATTCACTATCTCTCCTCTGGACATGTCCAAACCATCTCAGTATGGCCTCTCTAACTTTATCTCCAAAACCTCTAACATGCCACGGTGCACTGGCATCATGCCCGGAGTGTCCCCCGCCTCACGTCCTGAGACTGCCGGGATAGGCACCGGCTCCCCCGCGACCTGCGTAAGCGGATTAAGCGGGTTAAGAAAATGACTGACTAACATGTGCTGTCCATCTGATATACTCATTCCTGATCCTATCCTTCCTGGTCACTCCCAGAGTGAATCTCAGCATCTTCTGCTACCTCCAGCTCTGTCTCTTGTCTTTTCCTCAGTGACACTGTCTCTAGACCAAACAACGGCGCTGGTCCACCAGTTTTGTACACCTTTCCTTTCATTTTAGCTGAAACTCTTCTATCACACATCACACCTGACATTTTTCTCCACCTGTTCCATCCTGCCTGTACACGCTTCTTCACCTCTTTTCCACACTCTCAATTGCTCTGGACTGTTGACCCTAAGTACTTAAAATTCTCCACCTTCTTGATCTCTTCTCCCTGTAACCTCACTCGTCCACTTGGGTCCTTCTCATTCACACACACATGTCTTACTTCTTACTTACTTACTTCTTACTTACTTCTCTGTCTTACTTCTGCCAACCTTCATTCCTCTCCTTTCCAGGACAAACCTCTACCTCCCTAGCTTCTCCTCCACCCGTTCCCTGCTCTCACTACAGATCACAATGTCATCTGCAAACATCATAGTCCATGGAGATTCCTGTCTAACCTCGTCTGTCAGCCTGTCCATTACCATATCGAACAAGAAGGGGCTCAGAGCTGATCCCTGATGTAGTCCCACCTCCACCTTGAACTCCTCTGTCACACCTACAGCACACCTCATCACTGTCTTAAAGTCCTCATACATGTCCTGCACTGCTCTGACATACTCCCATTCCACTCCAGACTTCCTTATACAATACCACAGTTCCTCTCTGGGCACCCTGTCATAAACTGTCTCCAGATGTACAAAACCACAATGCAGCTCCCTCTGGTCTTCTCTGTACTTCTCTATCATCTTCAAAGCAAATACTGCATCTGTAGTAATCTTTTTTGGCATGAAACCATACTGCTGCTCACAAATGTTCACTTCTGCCCTTAGTCTAGCTTCAACTACTCTTTTCCCATAACTTCATTGTATGGCCCATTAGATTTATTCCTATATAGTTGCCGCAACTCTGCACATCTCCCTTGTTCTTAAAAATGGGCACCAGCATACTTCTCCTCCATTCCTCAGGCATCTTCTCACTATTTAAGATCCTGTTGAACAACCCAGACAGAAACTCTACTACCACCTCTCCTAAAACACTTCCATACCTCCACAGGTATATATCATCAGGACCGACTGCCTTTCCGCTCTTCATCCTCTTCAATGCCCTCCTCACTTCATCTTGACTAATCTTTGCTACTTCCTGGTCCACAACAGCCACCTCTTCTAGTCTTTGTTCTCTGTCATTTTTCTTGTTCATCAACTCTTCAAAGTACTCTTTCCATCTTCCCATCACAGTACTGGCACCTGTCAATAGACTTCCATCCCTATCCTTAATCACCCTAACCTGCTGCACGTCCTTCCCTTCTCTGTCTCTCTGTCTTGCCAACCTGTATAGATCAGTCTCTCCCTCCTTACTATCCAACTAGCATACAAGTCATCATAAGCCCCTTGTTTGGCCATTGTTACCTCTACTTTCACCTTACGCTGCATCTCCCTGTACTCCTGTCCACTCTCCTCAGTCCTCTCAGTGTCCCATTTCTTCTTAGCTAACGTCTTTCTCTGTATACACTCCTGTACCTTCTCATTCCACCACCAAGTCTATTTATCTACTTTCCTTCCAGATGACACACCAAGTACTCTCCTACCTGTCTCCCTGATCATATTAGCTTTAGTTGACCAGTCATCTGGAAGTAACTTGGCCACCCAGAGCATGTGTTAACTCATAGGAATAAGTTTCATAGGAACTCATAGGAATGACTTTTCAGTTTCCCACGAAAAGTCATGCAACACTCTTCTTTTTTCAGATTCCACCATTTCATCCTTTGCTCTGTGTTTGTCTTCTTCATCTTCCTCACCACAAGAGTCACAGTATATCTACCTTCCTCCTCTGCATCATGTCAACCAACAATCTACCTTTTCCTGTCATAGTTCCAACATTCAACGTCCCTACTCTCAGTCCTATACTCTTGGCGTTCCTCTTTTCTCTCTTTCCACAAACACACTTTCCTCCTCTCCTTCTTTGACCAACATTAGTCCAATTTCTACCGCACCCTGTAGGTGAACAGCGCTGATGGCGGTCGTTGTTAACCAGGGCCTCGACCGATCTGGTATGGAAGTCATATGTTCTATTCGCATATTGATTTGGCAAAACTTTTACGTCAGATGCCCTTTCTGACACAACCCTCTGTATTTATCCGCGCTTGGGACTGGCACAATAAGACACTTGATAATATAAGAATATATTCCTTATTGTGATTATGTCTATTGCTGTTATGTCTATGATTCTCAAGGCTGTTGGTACATCCCCTGTCTTAGATGCCTCCTCACCAATCTGATTGACAAAGATTTGCTGAAATCTGACATCTGTATCATTTCTGGAATAAGCAAACACACTGTCTGGGTATCTGAGGACAGAAGAACACCGGCTGGCTCTCAACCATGACAGATAGAAACATTATCCAGAATGTCCTTGTGTAATCATGTTTCCCCGAAGCACATCAGACTGCAATCCCGAAACTCCCTTTGACTCCGAACAAGTCATGTTAGTTTCCTCCTCTTGTTTTACAGTTTCCCATGATGACTATGGGGAGACAGGGCTTGTATGTTCTCCTTTCCGTACCCATCCGTTGTCTCCAGGCTTATCTCATCTGCTGATCTCTCTGATCCTGGGTGTAAATGAAGCAGCCACAGAGATGTTGTGCTTGGCTGACGGAGAGAAAGTGCTTTAGCCTGTTTATTCACTAGAGTGAAAAAACAGGTTAAAAAACTCAATACATGCATATTTTTGTTGAGAAAAAATTTGACAGCTATTATACTTGGGCCCAATCTCAATTCTTCTTCCTCTTTTCCAATGCCTCTCTCTAACTTGCTCATCATACCAGATTTATGAGAGTGGTTGAAATTATTTACATAGGAAATGTAGCACCACTCATCACATCATTAATAGACAAGTTGCATTATGGTTAAGATAATTATCAGATATTTATAAATTAGTAAATAAATCCAACAGTCAGGTCGGCCACTCTCACAGCAGTTTGGTAGCAGATTCTGTTTGGACTGGAAATTGTATCAGATGCCTGGTTTGATCAGGCATCCCTTGAAAACATAAAAGTAGCCTGTTGCTTCTACCGTTATCAACAAGTGACAAATCTGACCTCATTGACAGCACAAAACAAAAGAATATGCTAAAATAACAGATGATGGATGTAAAAAAAATTTTTTATGACAATAATTGAATGGTGACTGTTGGTTAAAAGGCAATTTTTCCATTCTATTTTAGAATCAATGAATATTCCTTTGTGTCTTCATTAATAAGATATTAATAGCATTTTTAAAAAACTTTCTTCAAGGTGATATGTGAAGATATCTTACATTTCTGCCCTTCTCTTTCTGGAAAGGTACCCATCCTTTGTGTTCAAAAAAGATTCTGAGATTTTCTGCAACCTTCTTCTATCTGTTGAGGTCCATCAACACATGGCTAGATGACCACTACCTCTCAATGCTCAAAAGAAATACGACACACCAACCTGCAAAGCAACCTACAAAATGGAGGGGTCGGTGAGGAGTGGGGAAGGTATTGGGCTTTAGTCTTCTTCACCTCCACACCACCAGATCTGCTAGCCTGTACAAGCTATTGAGTGAATATTCATCTTTGTACATCTACAGTACATTCAGGTAAATTATGTTGCTGTTGTCTCTATTTTTTCTCTTTAAGAAAATCAATTTACCTTTTTCTGAAGTATTAAAATAACCTGTACTTTTCATTAATTGTGGCATCGCTTGTGATAAGTATATGATCATCACCTCGGGCATTTACTAGTGTAGGCAGGCTACACATGCTTTGATATTAAAATCAGGTAATTAAGCTGTAAAAGGTTATGTTCATTTTCTGTTATTTTCTTTCTTTTACGCTATAGTTAATACTCCTGTTAAAGTAATATATATTTGTTCAGCAAAGGATTTTCCAGCTATTGCCAACGCTCTCTAGAGCAGCAAGGTCAAGGTGTTGGTTAAATCATTGTCGTATGGTAAGAATTAGCAATGGAGACCAGTAGAAGTTGAAGGTTATCATTGTGAGCTCCTCCATCAAAGAAGAAAGTAAAAAGGGAATGTATTTTCTCTATAGCCCTTCTTCTGAGAGGTCCAATTGTGCAACGAATAATAGAGAAATCCACAGCAAAGCACAGACAACTGACACGGAGGCATCGCTGTAAAAACAAGTCATACAGCAGAAGGACAAGAGTAAAATTTGTTAATCTATGAGGTCTGTGTGATTTGATGAAACCAACCATGCAGGGCAGCAGTCACATGTAACAGTAATTGTAAAGACACAAGAACACATACACATACAACGTGATAAGGGCATTTCTTAAATCCTATTTTACTATAGTCCTCTGTCTCTCAAATACAGCATCTGCTCCCTAAATGGATTAAAGTGGTTTAGAGGAAGCATGTGTGCCCTGGTGTACGTATATGTGGGGCCCTTCAGCCCCATTAGATTGACTGAGATCACTATCTTTAGCTACCCTGGCATTTCCGAATAACCCCTTATCTGGACACACACACACACACACACACACACACACACACACACACACACACACTTCCATTCTCTCTCTCAGTACTCACCTAAACATGACTTACTGCCTGGGTGATGACAAGGACAGAGATGCAGAGAGGGAGGGGAGGAAGATAAAGGGAAGGAGTTTGAATGTCTCCCAAAACTCAACATGATTCAAAACTTTTGGTCTTGATTTCAGATAGTGTTCACTGTGTCAGCTACACACGTGGACACAATTTTTGGCACCCCTCTGTTAATGATAGCAAAATCCACAATGGTTATTGAAAACACTTGAAACTTACAAAAGTAACAATAAAAAAATATATTGAAAATTAAACAATGAAAATCTGTCATCAGTTTTTAATTGTCGTTCAACATGTTTTAAAAAACAAACTACTGAAACATGCCTGGCCAAAAATGATGTTACCTCTGTAAAAGATTTTTTTAAAAATGACCAGAGGGACATTAATAACTCAGGTGTGTCCTGTAATTGGCATCACAGGTGTGTTGAATCTCATAAGTAGTCAGTTTGCCTATTTAAAGGATAAAAAATAGTCACTGTGCTGTTTGGTGAACATGGACAGCAGAAAGCAAAGGAGAGAGTTTTCTCAGGAGCTTAGAAAGAAAATTGTAGACCAGCATGTTAAAGGTAAAGGCTATAAGACAGTCTCTAAGCTGCTTGATGTCCCTGTGACAACAGTGGCACATGTTATTAAAAAAGTTTAAGATACACGGGAATGTGCGTGGCCGCAAGACAAAAATTGACAATAAATTGAAGAGACGGACACTTCAAAAGCTATCCAAAGAGCCCAGAACAATCTCCATAGAAATTAAAGATAAACTCCAAGGCCAAGATACATCAGTGTCACTATTTGTTGTTGTTGGAGCCAAAGTGGGAGACGACCAAGGAGGACACCACTGTTGAAAGAAAATCATGAAAAAGCCAGACTGGAATATGCGAAAATGCATGCTGACAAGCCACAAAGCTTCTGGGAAAATGTTCTTTGGACAGACGAGACAAAACTGGAGCTTTTTGGTAAGGCACATCAACTCCGTTCACAGACGGAAAAATCAAGCATATGAAGAAAAGATACTGCCCCTGCTGTGAAACATGGAGGAAGTTCTGTTATGTTCTGGGGCTACTTTGCTGCATCTCGCACAGGGTGTCTTGAATCTGTGCAAGATACAATGAAACCTCAAGACTATCAAGGCATTCTGGAGGGAAATGTGCTGCCTAGTGTCAGAAAGCTTGGTCTCAAGCTTTCTGTGTGTTTGGGATAATGACCCCAAACACACAGCCAAGAACACCCAAGAATGGCTTAGAGAAAAGCATTGGACTATTCTGAAGTGACTTTTTATCATTCCAGATCTAGATCCTAATGAACATCTGGGAAGAACTTAAACATGCCATCTGGAGAAGACACCCTTCAAACCCGAAACAACTGGAGGAGTATGCTCACGAGGAGTGGGCCACAATACCTGTCGAGAGGTGCAGAGGTCTCATTGACAGCTACAGAATTTTTTAATTGCAGTAATTGCCTCATAGGGCAAAATATTAAGTTATGGCTACCATTATTTTTGTCCAGGCCTGTTTAATTTTTCTTTTTTTTAAAAATAATTCTGTTGAACAACAATTCCAAAGTAATGTCTGATTTTGATTGTTTAATTTTCAATAAATTTTTATTTTATTTATTTATTTATTTATTTATTATTATTATTATTATTTTTAATCGGTGAGTTTCAAGTGATTTTGGTGACCATTGTGGGTTTTACTTTCATTAACAGAGGGGTACCAACAATTTGTGTGTATGGCATTTTTTTTGCATTTAACCTTCGTTTTGGTCCTGTCTAATACAAGACTAGTTTTATTATTCATTCATTTATTCATCTTCTGAACTGCTTTATCTGCCGTAGCGGGTCAAGGGGAACTGGATCCTATCCAAGCTGTCTTAGGGCATTAGGCGGGGCAAACTCCTGGGCACAATGCTAGTGCGCCGCGGAGCCACACCAAGACTGACAACCATACGCATTCACACTCACACACTACGGGCATTTTGGATGTGTACTGAAAATCATTCAGTTACTGGACAAATTATAGTCTTATTTCAGTAAAAGTAAAATTTTGGGTTTTTTTTCTTTACAGACACTAAACATTAGAAAATTAATCATATCATTTTAATTATTAAAACATTTCATTGTACGTTAGGAATAAGTATTCCATTTTTTTTTTCCACAGGTGAGGGACTCTCACCTGTGAAGTACCTCAAGGATCTGTTCTGGGGCCAATTCTGTTTAATCTGTACATGTTACCATTGGGAAATATTATAAGGAAACATAACATTAATTTTCATTGTTATGCTGACGATACTAAATTATATTTATCAATTAAAACAAATGAATCTGATCAGCTAATTAAATTGGAAACCTGCCTCAGGGATATTAAATCCTGGATGCTTCACAATTTCTCAATGTTGAACAATGACAGAACTGAAGTCATTATTATTGGACCGAAGCATCTTAGAGATGGTTTCTCTAACATTGCAATTCACTTAGATAGCATTGCTCTATCCTCCACCAATGATGTCAGGAACCTGGGAGTGATTTTTGATCAAGATCTGTCTTTTGATTCTCATATTAAGTCTGTATCCCGGACAGCCTTTTTTCACTTGCGAAATATTTGCTAAAGTTAGACATTTCTTATCCTTTAAAGACGCAGAAAAAATCATTCATGCCTTTGTTACTTCTAGATTAGATTACTGCAATTCCTTATTATCAGGCTATTCTAGCTCCTCTATTAGGACAATTAGTTCAGAATGCAGCTGCCCACTTACTGACTTGAACTGGGAGGAGAGAGCACATCTATCCTGTCCTAGCATCACTACATTGGCTCCGGAATAATTATAGAATACAATTCAAACTTCTTATGATTACATATAAAGCTCGTAACTGTAAAGCTCCATCTTACATTGAAGAGCTTATTGAAATGTATCACCCACCCAGGGCCCTTCGATCCGAAGATGCAGGATTTCTGGTGACCCGTCTGGTTTTTAAGAGTAGAACAGGAGGAAGAAGCTTCAGCTATCTGACTCCTTCACTCTGGAACAAACTACCAGCCTCGGTCTGGGGGGCAGACACTCTCGGCTTATTTAAGAGTAGACTAAAAACCCTCCTCTTTGATTTTGCCTACAATTAGAAATAACACACACCCCACTAGATACGCTGCTATAGGCTTAGGCTGCTGAGGGTATTTTTCTCCCTCTCTCCCGTTAAAGGGAGATACTCTGGAGCTTCTGTCACTTCTCCTTCTCTTTCTTTATCTTTCTATGCTCCTAGAATTTATTACTACTGTCAAATCACACTGTCTGCACGAAACTGCCACTGTCTTTGTGCCTCTGTTCCACAGGTGGAGAACACGGATAGAAGACAGGATATTCAAAGGCCTGGAAATCCCGCCCCCAATTCAGCGACATTGCACTATGGAGATTAAACTCAAACTGGCCTATCTGCCACTCTCTCTCTCTCTCTCTCTCTCTCTCTCTTTTCCTCTGTCTCTCTTACTTGACCTATCTCTTTCCCCAATGTATTTCTCTTTCCCAAGCAACAGGTCAAGGCTCCAGAGCCTGGGTCCTGCCTGGACTTTCTTCCTCAATGAGGGAGTTTCCCTGCCACCGTTGCTTATGCTTGCTCTGGAGGGTATTGTTGGCTTTTTATCTGTAAAGCGCTTTGAAATGTCTTCAGATGTGATTAAGCACTATATAAATAAAAGTTGATTGATTGATTTCCTCTCTTGATGACCAAAAAAACACATTATTGTACTGCCTGTGGTTTCGCATGTTTATTTAGAGTAGGGTTAGCTTGTGTTATTCAAGTTTAATAAACATTTGTGATTTTAATAATATAATCAAAAATATTTGCGGATCTATTTTGTTGCATTTGCATGTTGACAGATTTAATGCATGCATATTTTTGTATATGTGCTGTATTTCTTAATTTTGTTTGGCTGGATCTGCATGTTGATAGTGCAGTAATGGGCTTTAGTACTGAAGACAGAGAGGCATGGAGGACAGGACAAACTGCTGATGTCAACACAGAGAGATGAGATAAAGTCTGTTCAGAGGTAGACGAGAGGGATGGAGATGGGTGGAGGTGGGGGCAGGATGGTGTGCTAACAGCACAGGACCCACGGGAGAAGCTGCTGATGTCAAAGACTGAACTCTGGAGACTCAATTCTCATCATCATCAAGAAGTGGCTCAATAGCAGCTGACAGGTGCACCGAGTGACCAACTGCGTATCTATCATGGTTTCAGGAACACTAATGGAGGCGTTTGCCTGACTAGCTGCTGTTGGCCATTCTCAGCCAAATAAAATTCAGAGACTAAGTCACAAATTAACATTCACAGTCCTGTTTGTTCTTTCATTGTGTCTGATGTGTTTCTATGGTTCAAGTTCAGGAATGTGATCATATAGACAAGACCAAAGCTGAATAAAACTGCTGTTGTAAGCTATAAAAATAGATTTACTTCTGCTCATGATCATACGGCACCTACTGTAAATTGTAATGTACAGTAGTCAACAATGGAGTTCCCAAACTTTGTGAGATAGTTTCAATCAGAGATTCTCTCATGCATACTTGGTGTTCTGCCCACACACTTCCAAAGTGATTCTCTGTTGTGAACCTTTGTCTCCAGGAAAGATGGAAATAGCGCAATTAAAGAATATACCTGTTAAGACAACCTTTAAACATTTTTCGATATCAGATGATCTGCATGGAGGCAAAAGATGCTGAAACTATGGAGGCTATTAGCTGCCTTTCAAATACAAGTGGATATAAGGGAAATCTGTTTACTTTTTGTTTCACAGACACATCTTTGAACAATATGGTCAGCCAACATATAACTGTTATATCATCAATTTAACCACAAGGCCTTTTTATTTCCAAGTGGATTGATATATTTAGATCCGGAAGACACCATCCATACATCCATTTTCGGTCAATTCTTTAACCGCTCAATTCTTGAACTGTGTGTTGCGAGGAGCTGGAGCCTATCCCAGCTGGCTTAGGGCGTGAGGCGGGGGAAACTCCGGTCGCGATGCCAGTTCACCCCTGCAGACACCGTCATTCTGAAATAACAATGGAGGGTTATTTGTTTCTGGAACAGAACATTTAACATCAAATGATTTTGTGTGCAGTGGTCACAGCATTAATCTCTTCCATGGGATAGTGACTAATTTACAACATTTTTAGAACACTTGTTTTTTCTTTTTTTGAATTTTGGTTTTCTCAACTTTTTGGTGTTTGAGATGTTGTGGATGTGTTCTGAATCAGTACCCATCACCTACAACTTCCCATAGCCGGAAATGTGATCCTCTGATGTGTCTCCACTGTATTCCAGCTGTTCCAGTCTTGATGTTTGACCCTTTACTCCTCTGCACCTTTCTAGCTCTGCACAGGAGTCTTCATCTCCATCGTTCAGTGATATACCTATAATCCAAAGTTTCTTTACATTTTGTTGTTTGATAGAAACAACTGAGTGACTCTTCACTAGTTACAATGCATTTTCTTATCCTTCAAACAGCATATGTTACATAGCAAATCTTCTGCAGCTGACAAGCTAATTGGAAAGTTAGCCTCCTCCATCTGTCCTCACACAACCTTTTGTGTAGCACATTGCTCCATGCCCTTTCAACCCTGTCATTGTACCCTCTTTACTCATCATCCTGTCCTCCTTTTTATTATCATTCTCCAATTTTGTGCCCTCTGTACACCTCTCACCTGCAATCTCTCAACTTCTCCTTCGTCCTCAACTTTTCGCGACTGCTCTATGTCTTCATCTACTGTTATTATTTCCTCTCTATTCTGTCTGCTTCTTTTCTTCATAGCTTCAAGGCGTCAGCGCTCAGAATGGAGTGACCCTTGCCGTGGTTTCGAAAACAGAAAGACTCATTTTATACCCCAACCAAAGACAAAATGTTCCCGTCTCATGTCATCAGATTTGCTGCCTGGGCCTCCTGAAACCATCTTCTTTTTTCTAGTGCTTCACTGCATGAGCGAGAGATTGCATGTTAGAAGGACCATGGCAACACAATGTGATGATTTTGTCAGATTTTTGCTGTATTATAGCATGGAGTGTTAGCAAGAAAAATTAAAGGATACTAATAACTAGTAACAGTCAGAGCACTAGGTATTTCTGGGTTAGCTGTGTTTTCAGACACTTTTGCAGTCTGACTGCTTCTAATCCATCCCAGCTGTCTATATCAGTCATGTTATAGCTTATGATTTATATAACATCCCTATAATGCTAAAAAATAAAACCATAAGACTATGAACCTTACCTTTATTGTTTCCACTGTCCCGGTGGTCAGTGATAACCTTTTTGTCCTCATCAGCCACAAACAGTAGTGTAGATTACAAACTAATCAATTGATTTTCTATTAAAGTACATTTCTCTGTCAATCATTGCATAATATTGTGTCTTTAACAGTATATTTAATTTTAACAAATGTTTTAATGTTTTTCCTTCTCCAAGGATCATTCTGCTTTTTTGCTAGTCTGCACTGTTCCTTTTTGATGGTGCATTGCTCCTGTCTCAGAAGTGTTGAAAGCTATATGCAGGTCAGTGGAATGGTGTGAGGTTATGAGCAGGACTGTGCCACCACATATAGGACATATTGGACATAGAAACAAATGAAAATGTACAACTTGGATATCCAATATTTATGTGACAGAAAAGAACACATGATCATTTTAATTTTTTAATTCCTCTTAAATTGCTCTTAAAGCTATCTAATAGTTTTTTTGTTTGTTTGTTTTTGTTTTGTATTTTGTTGCATGGGTCTGCAGGAATGCTTCACAGCCATGGGATACACTTTGGATAAGATTCCAGCTCATCGTCAGGCCCCACAAAGGACAAGCACCCGCACACACTCACATGCACACCTTCAGACAACTTGGTGTGGCCCAGTCACCTAAATGTTTTTGGTGCTGGGAAGGAGCTGAAGAACCCAGAGAGAACACACCAGACACAGAGAGAACATGCAAACTCCACACAGAAAAAAAATCAAACCCGGAACCTTCTTACTGTCAGGTAACAGTACTCCACTACTCTCACTACTCCACCATGATGCTGGTCATAATTCTACATAATAATGAATTGAGTTTGTGGAAAACCATTGGTATTAGGTTACCAAAATCTAAATGAACCAGCAGCTTCAGTGTACCAATGAGAAAAGGAATGAAAAAAGGAACGCCAAGAGTATAGGACTGAGAGTAGGGACGTTGAATGTTGGAACTATGACAGGAAAAGGTACAGAGTTGATTTACTAATGCAGAGGAGTAAGGTAGACATACTGTGTGTCCAGTAGACCAGGCAGAAAGGTAGCAAGGTTAAAAGTTTGGTAACAAGGTTCAAGTTGTTCTATCATGGTGTAGATAGGAAGAACAATGGAGTAGGAGTTATCTTGAAGGAGGACTTTGTTTGGAATCTCCTGGAGGTAAAAAGGGTGTCAGATAGAGTGATGAGTCTGAAGCTAGAAATCAAAGGTGTGATGTTCAATGTTGTGAGTGGGTATGCTCCACAGGTAGGATGTGAGCTGGAGGAGAAGGAGCAATTCTGGTTGAACTTTGATGAAGTGATGCAGAGCATATCTAGAAGTGAGAGAGTTGTCATTGGTGCAGACTTCAATGGACATGCTGGTGCAGGAAACAGAGGTGATGAGGAGGTGATGGGTAGGTTTGGTACCCAGGAGACGAATGCAGAAGGACAAATGGTGGCTAACTCGGCAAAAAGGATGGAAACGACTACAGTGAATACTTTCTTCCAGACTTTTAAGAGGAGTTAAGACAGGCTCTGGTGGTCAGGAGGTGCTTCCAGATGACTGGACAACGACAGTAAATGTGATCAGGGAGACAGGTAGGTGAGTACTTGGTGTGTCAGATGGAAAGAAAGTAGATGAGGAGACTTGGGGTAGGAATGAGGAGGTGCAGGAGTCCATACCGAGAAAAAGCTTAGCTAAGAAGTGGGACTCTGAGAGGACTGAGGAGAGTACACAGGAATACAGGGAGATGCAGCGTAAGGGGAAAGTAGAGGTAGCAAAGACCACCCAAGGGGCTTATGATGACTTGTATGTAAGGTTGGACAATAAGGATGGACAGAGTGATCTATAGGGATGAGCGAGTACACCACTATCTGTATCTGTATCTGTTCAACCAACTAGATTATCTGTATCCGTATCTGTATTCGGAATGGGCGGGGCTTAAACCGGAAGTGGGTGTGGTTTGACCGGAAATGGGTGGGGCTTAAATCACTACATTGTTTTAAGTCTAAACTTGATATGGATTGATCACAAGTTGCTGTATTTTTGCTTATTTTAAAACTATTTACAAAACAGCCTCAAAATTGAAATTCAAATAAATGTTTTTGATCACAAAAGTAAGAGAACTATTTACAGAACAAGTTTTTTATGGAACTGAGTCAGAACATGAACATTCTTAAGTCTATGAATTAATATTTACCGAAGAGCCTCAGAATTGAGATTCAACGCTTTTGATCACAATAGTAAAGGAACTATATACAGTATAGAACGAGTAAACACAAAGTGCATTAATGAAGTGAATGCAATAAAAAAAGTAATTAACTACAAAGTATGCATGAACAAGAATTGTCATACTCAACAAAACTTTTTAGTTTTTTTTCTTCTTTTTCATTTTAATTTTTTTCTAGTACTTTTTTTTCAATTATTTATTTTTAGTACCTAATGCTATTGCCATTTTTTTTCAAATAAAGCTAAACAACATTGATTATGGTGTGTGTGTGTGTGTGTGTGTGTGTGTTTGTGTGTGTGTATGTGTGTGTGTGTGTGTGCATGCGCATGCGCTATGTCTCAGTTATAATATTAAGTATAGACTTTGTTAATTTGAACAGAGTTTAGAACAGGTAAAAAAAAAGACTTTGACCACCGAGGCGGTGGTTAAATTACACATGTACGTGCAACAACAACAAAAAAAAAACCCATGAAAGTTCACCACATAACCAAACACCAAAATAGAGGCAAGCTGAAGAAAATCTAACAAGGACGTGAGCAACAGTGAAACCACGAACAGAGAGATCAGTAACTGCGTGTACCGGAGACAGAGAGTGGGACCGGAAACTCCGCTCTAACTGCAGTGAGTAGGGAGGGGCAGGACGTATGTGTGACTGGCCAATCACAGAGCGTGACAACAGTCCGGCTGATTTTCCTTCAGTCCGATCGCGAGTATTAACGGGCTTTATTTGTATTCATACTCGTACTCGTCAAAATGCATTATCCGTACCGGATACTCGTATGAAACTAGTATCCGGCTCAACCCTAGTGACCTATACAGGTTGGCAAGACAGAGACAGAGATGGGAAGGACTTGCATCAGGGTTAGGGTGATTAAGGATAGCAATGGAAGTGTATTGACATGTGCCAGTAGTGTGAGGGGAAGATGGAAAGAGTACTTTGAAGAGTTGATGAACAAGGAAAATGAGAGAGAATAAAGACTAGAAGAGGTGGCTATTGTGGACCAGGAAGTAGCAAAGATTAGTCAGGATGAAGTGAGGAGGGCATTGAAGAGGATCTTCTTCTTCTTCTTCTTTTCCTTTCGGCTTTTCCCTTCAGGGGTCGCCACAGCGAATCAATTGCCTCCATCTAACCCTGTCCTTTGCATCCTCTTCTCTCACACCAACTACCTTCATGTCCTCTTTCACTACAACCACAAACCTCCTCTTTGGTCTTCCTCTAGGCCTCCTGCCTGGCAGTTCAAAACTCAGCATCCTTCTGCCAATATATTCACTATCTCTCCTCTAGACATATCCAAACCATCTCAGTCTGGCCTCTCTGACTTTATCTCCAAAACCTCTAACATGCGCTGTCCCTCTGATGTACTCATTCCTGATCCTATCCTTCCTGGTCACTCCCAAAGAGAACCTCAGCATCTTCATCTCTGCTACCTCCAGCTCTGCCTCCTGTCTTTTCCTCAGTGACACTGCCTCTAGACCAAAACACATCGCTGGTCTCACCACAGTTTTGTACACCTTTCCTTTCATTTTAGCTGAAACTCTTCTATCACACATCACACCTGGCACTTTCCTCCACCCATTCCATCCTGCCTGCACACGTTTCTTCACCTCTTTTCCACACTCTCCATTGCTCTGGACTGTTGACCCTACGTACTTAAAATCCTCCACCTTCTTGATCTCTTCTCCCTGTAACCTCACTCTTCCACTTGGGTCCCTCTCATTCACACACATGTACTCTGTCTTACTGCGGCCTTCATCCCTCATCCCTTCATCCCTAACCTTCATCCCTCTCCTTTCCAAGACAAACCTCCACCTCTCTAGCTTCTCCTCCACCTCTTCCCTACTCTCACTGCAGATCACAATGTCATCTGCAAACATCATAGTCCATGGAGATTCCTGTCTAACCTCGTCTGTCAGCCTGTCCATCACCATAGCGAACAAGAAGGGGCTCAGAGCTGATCCCTGATGCAGTCCCACCTCTACCTTGAACTCCTCTGTCACACCTACAGCACACCTCGCCACTGTCTTACAGTCCTCATACATGTCCTGCACCGCTCTAACATACTTCTCTGGCCCTCCAGACTTCCGCATACAATACCACAGTTCCTCTCTGGGCACCCTGTCATAAGCTTTCTCCAGATCTACAAAAACACAATGCAGCTCCGTCTGGCCTTCTCTGTACTTCTCTATCAACATCCTCAAAGCAAATACTGCATCTGTAGTACTCTTTATTGGCATGAAACCAGACTGTTGCTCACAAATGCTCACTTCTGACCTTAGTCTAGCTTCCACTACTCTTTCCCATAGCTTCATTTTATGGTTCATCAGCTTTATTCCTCTGTAGTTGCCACAACTCTGCACATCTCCTTTGTTCTTAAAAATAAGCACCAGCACACTTCTCCTCCACTCCTCAGGCATCTTCTCACTGTCTAAGATCCTGTTGAACAACCCAGTCAGAAACTCTACTGCCACCTCTCCTAGACACTTCCAAATCTCTACAGGTATATCATCAGGACCGACTGCCTTTCCACTCTTCATCCTCTTCAGTGCTCTCCTCACTTCATCCTGACTAATCTTTGCTACATCCTGGTCCACAACAGTCACCTCTTCTAGTCTTTGTTCTCTCTCATTTTCCACGTTCATCAACTCTTCAAAGTACTCTTTCCATCTTCCCATCACACTGCTGGCACCTGTAAATAGACTTCCATCCCTATCCTTAATCACCCTAACCTGCTGTATGTCCTTCCCATCTCTATCTCTCTGTCTTGCCAACCGGTATAGATCAGTCTCTCCCTCCTTACTGTCCAACCTAGCATACAAGTCATCATAAGCTTCTTGTTTGGCCTTTGCTATCTCTACCTTCACCTTACGCTGTATCTCCCTGTACTCCTGTCTACTCTCCTCAGTCCTCTCAGTGTCCCACTTCTTCTTAGCTAACCTCTTTCTTTGTATACATTCCTGTACCTCCTCATTCCAACACCAAGTCTCCTTATCTACTTTCCTTCCAGATGACACAACAAATACTCTCCTACCTGTCTCCCTGATCACATTAGCTGTAGTTGTCCAGTCATCTGGAAGCACCTCCTGACCACCCAGAGCCTGTCTTAACTCTTTCCTAAAGGTCATGCAATACCCTTCCTTTTTTAGCTTCCACCATTTCGTCCTCTGCTCTGCCTTTGCCCTCTTCATCTTCCTCACCACCAGAGTCATCCTACACACCACCATCCTATGCTGTTTGGCTACACTCTCGCCTACCACTACTTTGCAGTCACTGATCTCCTTCAGGTTACATCGTCTACACAAGATGTAGTCTACCTGTGTGCTCCTACCACCACTCTTATAGGTCACCCTATGTTCCTGCCTCTTCTGGAAGAAAGTATTCACTACAGCCATTTCCATCCTTTTTGCAAAGTCAACTACCATCTGTCCTTCTGCGTTCCTCTCCTGGATACCAAACCTGCCCATCACTTCCTCATCACCTCTGTTACCTGCACCAACATGTCCATTGAAGTCTGCACCAATCACAACTCTCTCACTTCTAGGTATGCTCTGCATCACTTCATCAAAGTCCAACCAGAATTTCTCCTTCTCCTCCAGCTCACATCCTACCTGTAGAGCATACCCACTAACAACACTGAACATCACACCTTCTATTTCTAGCTTCAGACTCATCACTCTATCCGACACTCTTTTTACCTTCAGGACATTCCTAACAAACTCCTCCTTCAAGATAACTCCTACTCCATTTCTCTTCCTATCTACACCATGATAGAACAACTTGAACCCTGCTCCTAAACTTCTAACCTTGCTACCTTTCCACCTGGTTTCTTGGACACACAGTATGTCTACCTTCCTCCTCTGCATCATGTCGTCCAACTCTCTACCTTTTCCTGTCATAGTTCCAAGATTCAACGTCCCTACTCTTAGTCCTATACTCTTGGCGCTCCAAGGGCATTGAAGAGGATGAAGAGTGGAAAGACACTCGGACCTGTTGATATACCTGTGGAAGTATGAAAATTTCTTGGAGAGGTGGCAGTGCAGTTTTGGACTGGGTTGTTCAATAGGATCTTAGATAGTGAGAAGATGCCTGAGGAGTGGAGGAGAAGTGTGCTGGTGCCCATTTTTTAAGAACAAGAGAGATGTGCAGAATTGTGGCAACTCAATTCAGGAATTCAGCTGATGAGCCATACAATGAAGTTATGGGAAAGAGTAGTTGAAGCTAGACCAAGGATAGAAGTGAGCAATTGTGAGCAGCAGTATGGTTTCATGCCAAAAATAGTACTACAGATGCAGTTTTTGCTTTAAGAATGTTGATGGAGAAGTACAGAGAAGGCCAGAGGGGGCTGAAATGTGTTTTTGTAGATCTGGAGAAAGTTTATGACAGGGTCCCAAGAGAGGAACTGTGCTTTTGTATGAGGAAGTCTGGAGTGGCAGATAATTATGTTAGAGCAGTGCAGAACATGTATGAGGACATAAGACAGAGGTGTGGTGTGCTGTAGGTGTGACAGAGGAGTTCAAGGTGGAAGTGGGACTGCATCAGGGATCAGCTCTGAGCCCCTTCTCGTTCGCTATGGTGATGGAAAGGGTGACAGATGAGGTTAGACAGAAATCTCCATGGACTATGATGTTTGCACATGAAATTGTGATCTGTAGTGAGAGCAGGGATCAGATGGAGGAGAAGCTAGAGAGGTGGAGGTTTGTCTTGGAAAGGAGAGGGATGAAGGTTAGCCGCAGTAAGACAGAGTACATGTGTGTGAATGAGAGGGACCCAAGTGGAAGAGTGAGGTTACAGGGAGAAGAGATCAAGAAGGTGGAGGATTTTACGTACTTAGGGTCAACTGTCCAGAGCAATGTAGTGTGGAAAAGAGGTGAAGAAGCATGGACAGGCAGGATGGAACGGTTAGAGAAAAGTGGAAGGTGTCATAGAAGAGTTTCAGCTAAAATGAAAGGAAAGGTGTACAAAACTGTGGTGAGACCAACAATGTTGTTTGGTCTAGAGACAGTGTCACTGAGGAAAAGACAGGAGACAGAGCTGAAGATAGCAGAGATGAAGATGCTGAGATTCTCCTTTTGTAGAGACCAGGATGGATAGAATCAGGAATGAGTACAAAAGAAAGAAAGTATACTTTATTAATCCACAGATGGGGAAATTACTTTTTCACTCAGGTGGTGTACATTTTTGTTAGTTTCATTTTTTAGTGTGTACAGGCCCCTGAAACACAACCACAGCACACAAGGGTCCTGTAAGCATGCAATTAGTACACACAACATCAAGCAGTACATGGGGAGGCAGAGTGATGGGCAGTGGCTTTCAGGGTGTGCCCCAATTGAGCAGCTTGTAGGGGGGACGGCGCCTTGCTCAAGAGCGCCTTGGCAGTGGCTGGGAGGTGAGCTGACACCTCCCACCATCAGCTCACACTCTGGAGGATGTCCTGGCGGGAGCAGGACTCGATCCACCGATGGCTGGGCGATTTGTCTTCAAGACGTCTGCTCTACCGCTGAGCCACTGCCGCCCTAACATCACAGGGTCATCACAGTGTCAGCACATGTTAGAGGTTTTGGAGATAAAGTCAGAGAGGCCATACTGAGATATTTTGGACATGTCCAGAGGAGAGATAGTGAATATATTGGTAGAAGGATGAACTGCCAGGCAGGAGGCCTAGAGGAAGACCAAAGAGGAGGTTTATGGATGTAGTGAAAGAGGACATGAAGGTAGTTGGTGTGAGAGAAGAGGATGTAGAAGACAGGGTTAGATGGAGGCAACTGATTCGCAGTGGTGACCCCTGAAGGGAAAAGCCAAAAGAAGAAGAAAAATGACTAAAATGCCTGGTAACTGCATATGGTGTAGAGTCTTGTATCAAGACAAAATGCATATGAAATTTAACATTCTTGAGAAGCCATTTGTCAAGTATTACCGCCTTTATCTACCCCCCCCAACCCCCCCCCCCCCAAAAAAAACAAAAAAAAAGAACAAAAAAAAAACCCAGCAGCATTATTGTGAAAAGATTGCAGCAGGTGTCTGGGAGACTTGTGGTTCAGCTTTTGAAAGAAGTTTTGATCACTTCCTAATTTTCGCACTTATTAAGATGGTTAGTGCGACAAATCAGTTAGCTGTATTCCAGATGTTCTGTGTATCAAGGGGTCATTTTAGCTCCAAACATTCTCTTTTAGACTCTGCCAAGTTTAGCCTACTCAGAATGAGTTCGAATTCAGCCAAGCAAGCCAATGTGTGTAGATGTGAGCAGAAAATGAAATAGAATAACTGTCTCGTGTGTTCAGACAGTAAGTACAAGAGTGCAGCAACAAGTAGTTAATTGTTAATGGATTCATATTAAAGAAAGGGTCAGTGATATGATTTCAGTGCTTCTGGCACTGAAATCATATCACTGACCTTCATTCTTGTCCTTTCCAGGACAAACCTCCACCTCTCTAGCTTCTCCTCCACCTGTTCCCTGCTGTCACTACAGATCACAATGTCATCTGCAAACATCATAGTCCATGGAGATTCCCGTCTAACCTTGTCTGTCAGCCTGTCCATCACCATAGCGAACAAGAAGGGGCTCAGAGCTGATCCCTGATGCAGTCCCACTTCCACCTTGAACTCTGTCATCCCACCTCCACCGTGAACTCCTCACTCCTCATATCCTCATATCACTGATATGATTTCAAAAACATTTGAAAAAGCTTAAACCAAACCTGTTTTTGCCAAGTTTTTATTAATATGAATATGAATTGTCTTTTTTTATTTGACTGGTTCTTATAGCTGAAGAACTGGAGTGAACATTTAGCAGTGACTGAAGGTGCTGTCAGCCGTTTTCAGAGCAGAGAGTCTCATACTGCCAGCTGTTTCAGAGAATTTTGACCAATCTTTCAAATACTTTTTTTTTTTTTATTCCTAAGTAATAAGCAGTAGAACGTAGGCTGGTTTCACCAAAAACACCAGATTTTGACCCAAAAACTGAGAACAAGCTTTTTTTGTGGAAAGCTGTGTCAAGCAGGACAGTGACTTTGATGTGAATATGTTTTGCTCTGTGACACGTCAAACATATGGCCTTCTAGCAAATAACAAAAACAACAAAGAGTAAGGGCTTCTGATGGTAAATTAACAATTTATGACGTATATGTTATACGTCATTGTGGTATTGTATGAGGAAGTCTGGAGTGGCAGAGAAGTATGTTAGAGCGGTGCAGGACATGTATGAGGACTGTAAGACAGTGGTGAGGTGTGCTGTAGGTGTGACAGAGGAGTTCAAGGTGGAGGTGGGACTGCATCAGGGATCAGCTCTGAGCCCCTTCTTGTTCGCTATGGTGATGGACAGGCTGACAGACGAGGTTAGACAGGAATCTCCATGGACTATGATGTTTGCAGATGACATTGTGATCTGCAGTGAGAGTAGGGAAGATGTGGAGGAGAAGCTAGAGAGGTGGAGGTTTGTCCTGGAAAGGAGAGGGATGAAGGTTAGCCGCAGTAAGACAGAGTACATGTGTGTGAATGAGAGGGACCCAAGTGGAAGAGTGAGGTTACAGGGAGAAGAGATCAAGAAGGTGGAGGATTTTAAGTACTTGGGGTCAACAGTCCAGAGCAACGGAGAGTGTGGAAAAGAGGTGAAGAAACATGTGCAGGCAGGATGGAATGGGTGGAGAAAAGTGTCAGGTGTGATGTGTGATAGAAGAGTTTCAGCTAAAATGAAAGGAAAGGTGTACAAAACTGTGGTGAGACCAGCGATGTTGGTTGGTCTAGAGACAGTGTCACTGAGGAAAAGACAGGAGGCAGAGCTGGAGGTAGCAGAGATGAAGATGCTGAGGTTCTCTCTGGGAGTGACCAGGAAGGATAGGATCAGGAATGAGTACATCAGAGGGACAGCACATGTTAGAGGTTTTGGAGATAAAGTCAGAGAGGCCAGACTGAGATGGTTTGGACATGTCCAGAGGAGAGATAGTGAATATATTGGTAGAAGGATGCTGAGTTTTGAACTGCCAGGCAGGAGGCCTAGAGGAAGACCAAAGAGGAGGTTTATGGATGTAGTGAAAGAGGACATGAAGGTAGTTGGTGTAAGAGAAGAGGATGCAAAGGACAGGGTTAGATGGAGGCGGTTGATTCGCTGTGGCGACCCCTGAAGGGAAAGGCCGAAAGGAAAAGAAGAAGATGTTAGATACCTTGTTCAACAAATACATTTGAAAAAAAAAAAATTCTTTCTCTACTGTCTCTACCATCTGGTGAGTTCCATGGCAATATTTCTCACAATTATGACACTGTTTCATGCTCAAAGTTCAATGAAACGAGTTTGAGCTGCCTGAATTTCTGACTGTCAATATTTAGCCACTGTCTTTTTTATTTCCTCCTGTCTTCTTCTCATATAACACCTGCTGATCTCTCATCCAAAAACAGCACTGCTGCCTCTTACTGGGGATCAGTTGAGAAGTACATTACACAGAAGTATGATATTGATAGAGGAACTCCACCAGACCACCCACCAGCCTCCCCTGCTGAAAAAACAAACAAAATAGATATCTAAAGATGTCAATGGAATTCAAGGGGTAGAATCATATTGATGTCGATCGATGCCAATGACTTAATAGTCCTATGTTAATGCCGATGACCTAACAGTACTCTTGTCTTCTGGTTAAAGTCCCTAAACCAAACTTTTTGCAGAAATACAAATGAAACTAGGGTTGAGCCGGATACTCGTTTCATTAGAGTATCCGGTACGGATAATGCATTTTGACGAGTACGACTACGAATACGAATAAAGCCCGTTAATACTCGTGATCGGACTGAAGGAAAATCAGCCGGACTGTTTTCACGCTCTGTGATTGGCCAGTCACACATACGTCCCGCCCCTCCCTACTCAGTGGAGTTTCCTTGTCTCACTCTGTCTCCGGTACACGCAGTTACTGATCTCTCTGTTCGTGGCCTCACTGTTGCTCACGTCCTTATTAGATTTTCTTCAGCTTGCCTCTATTTTGGTGTTTGGTTATGTGGTGAACTTTCTTGGGTTTTTTTTGTTTTGTTTTGTTGCACGTACGTGTGCATTTAACCACCGCCTCGGTGGTTAAAGTCTTTTTTTTTAGCTGTTCTAAACTCTGTTCAAATTAACAATGTCTATACTCATTTTTTAACTGAGACATAGAGCGCGCGCACACACACACACACACACACACCATAATCAATATTGTTTAACTTTATGTGAAAAAAAAAATGGCAATAGCATTACGTACTAAAAATAATGTAGCCGCAAGAGGGCACAAGCCAATGTCTTATTGTGCCGGTCCCAAGCCCGGATAAATACAGAGGGTTGCGTCAGGAAGGGCATCCGGCGTAAAACTTTTGCCAAATCAAAGATGCGAATCAAACCTATGACTTCCATACCGGATCGGTCGAGGCCCGGGTTAACAACGACCGCCATCGGCGCTGTTGACCTACAGGGCGCCGGTGGAAATTGGATTACTGTTGGTCGAAGAAGGAGAGGAGGAGCGCCAAGAGTATAGGACTGAGAGTAGGGACGTTGAATGTTGGAACTATGACAGGAAAAGGTAGAGAGTTGGTTGACATGATGCAGAGGAGGAAGGTAGACATACTGTGTGTCCAGGAGACCAGGTGGAAAGGTAGCAAGGCTAGAAGTTTAGGAGCAAGGTTCAAGTTGTTCTATCATGGTGTAGATGGGAAGAGAAATGGAGTAGGAGTTATCTTGAAGGAGGAGTTTGTTAGGAATGTCCTGGAGGTAAAAAGAGTGTCAGATAGAGTGATGAGTCTGAAGCTAGAAATAGAAGGTGTGATGTTCAATGTTGTTAGTGGGTATGCTCCACAGGTAGGATGTGAGCTAGAGGAGCAGGAGAAATTCTGGTTGGACTTTGATGAAGTGATGCAGAGCATACCTAGAAGTGAGAGAGTTGTCATTGGCGCAGACTTCAATGGACATGTTGGTGCAGGTAACAGAGGTGATGAGGAAGTGATGGGCAGGTTTGGTATCCAGGAGAGGAACGCAGAAGGACAGATGGTAGTTGACTTTGCAAAAAGGATGGAAATGGCTTTAGTGAATACTTTCTTCCAGAAGAGGCAGGAACATAGGGTGACCTATAAGAGTGGTGGTAGGAGCACACAGGTAGACTACATCTTGTGTAGACGATGTAACCTGAAGGAGATCAGTGACTGCAAAGTAGTGGTAGGTGAGAGTGTAGCCAAACAGCATAGTATGGTAGTGTGTAGGATGACTCTGGTGGTGAGGAAGATGAAGAGGGCAAAGGCAGAGCAGAGGACGAAATGGTGGAAGCTAAAAAAGGAAGGGTATTGCATGACCTTTAGGAAGGAGTTAAGACAGGCTCTGGGTGGTCAGGAGGTGCTTCCAGATGACTGGACAACTACAGATAATGTGATCAGGGAGACAGGTAGGAGAGTATTTGGTGTGTCATCTGGAAGGAAAGTAGATAAGGAGACTTGGTGGTGGAATGAGGAGGTACAGGAGTGTATACAAAGAAAGAGGTTAGCTAAGAAGAAGTGGGACACTGAGAGGACTGAGGAGAGTAGACAGGAGTACAGGGAGATACAGCGTAAGGTGAAGGTAGAGGGAGCAAAGGCCAAACAAGAAGCTTATGATGACTTGTATGCTCGGTTGGACAGTAAGGAGGGAGAGACTGATCTATACCGGTTGGCAAGACAGAGAGACAGAGATGGGAAGGACGTGCAGCAGGTTAGGGTGATTAAGGATAGGGATGGAAGTCTATTGACAGGTGCCAGCAGTGTGATGGGAAGATGGAAAGAGTACTTTGAAAAGTTGATGAACGTGGAAAATGAGAGAGAACAAAGACTAGAAGAGGTGACTGTTGTGGACCAGGATGTAGCAAAGATTAGTCAGGATGAAGTGAGGAGAGCACTGAAGAGGATGAAGAGTGGAAAGGCAGTCGGTCCTGATGATATACCTGTAGAGGTTTGGAAGTGTCTAGGAGAGGTGGCAGTAGAGTTTATGATTGGGTTGTTCAACAGGATCTTAGACAGTGAGAAGATGCCTGAGGAGTGGAGGAGAAGTGTGCTGGTGCCCATTTTTAAGAACAAAGGAGACGTGCAGAGTTGTGGCAACTACAGAGTAATAAAGCTGATGAGCCATACAATGAAGTTATGGGAAAGAGTAGTGGAAGCTAGACTAAGGGCAGAAGTGAGCATTTGTGAGCAGCAGTATGGTTTCATGCCAAAAAAGAGTACTACAGATGCAGTATTTGCTTTGAGGATGTTGATAGAGAAGTACAGAGAAGGCCAGACGGAGCTGCATTGTGTTTTTGTAGATCTGGAGAAAGCTTATGACAGGGTGCCCAGAGAGGAACTGTGGTATTGTATGAGGAAGTCTGGAGTGGCAGAGAAGTATGTTAGAACGGTGCAGGACATGTATGACGACTGTAAGACAGTGGTGAGGTGTACTGTAGGTGTGACAGAGGAGTTCAAGGTGGAGGTGGGACTGCATCAGGGATCAGCTCTGAGCCCCTTCTTGTTCGCTATGGTGATGGACAGGCTGACAGACGAGGTTAGACAGGAATCTCCATGGACTATGATGTTTGCAGATGACATTGTGATCTGCAGTGAGAGTAGGGAAGAGGTGGAGGAGAAGCTAGAGAGGTGGAGGTTTGTCCTGGAAAGGAGAGGGATGAAGGTTAACCGCAGTAAGACAGAGTACATGTGTGTGAATGAGAGGGACCCAAGTGGAAGAGTGAGGTTACAGGGAGAAGAGATCAAGAAGGTGGAGGATTTTAAGTACTTAGGGTCAACTGTCCAGAGCAATGGAGAGTGTGGAAAAGAGGTGAAGAAGCGTGTCCAGGCAGGATGGAGCGGGTGGAGGAAAGTGTCAGGTGTGATGTGTGATAGAAGAGTTTCAGCTAAAATGAAAGGAAAGGTGTCCAAAACTGTGGTGAGACCAGCGATGTTGTTTGGTCTAGAGACAGTGTCACTGAGGGAAAGACAGGAGGCAGAGCTGGAGGTAGCAGAGATGAAGATGCTGAGGTTCTCTCTGGGAGTGACCAGGAAGGATAGGATCAGGAATGAGTACATCAGAGGGACAGCACATGTTAGAGGTTTTGGAGATAAAGTGAGAGAGGCCAGACTGAGATGATTTGGACATGTCCAGAGGACAGATAGTGAATATATCGGTAGAAGGATGCTGAGTTTTGAACTGCCAGGCAGGAGGCCTAGAGGAAGACCAAAGAGGAGGTTTATGGATGTAGTGAAAGAGGACATGAAGGTAGGTGGTGTGAGAGAAGAGGATGCAAAGGACAGGGTTAGATGGAGGCAATTGATTCGCTGTGGCGACCCCTGAAGGGAAAAGCCGAAAGGAAAAGAAGAAGAAGATTACATACTAAAAATAAATAATTGAAAAAAAAAGTACTAGAAAAAATTTAAATGAAAAAGAAGAAAAAAAATTGTTTTGTTGAGTATGACAATTCTTGTTTATGCACACTTTGTATTTAATTACTTTTTTTATTGCATGTACTTCTTTAATGCACTTTGTGTTTATTCGTTCTATATATAGTTCCTTTACTATTGTGATCAAAAGCGTTGAATCTCAATTCTGAGGGTCTTCGGTAAATATTAATTCATAACTTAAGAATATTCATGTTTAGACACAGTTCCATAAAAAACTTGTTCTGTAAATAGTTCTCTTACTTTTGTGATCAAAAACATTTATTTGAATTTCAACTTTGAGGCTGTTTTGTAAATTATTTTAAAATAAGCAAAAATACAGCAACTTGTGATCAATCCATATCAATTTTAGACTTAAAACAATGTAGTGATTTAAGCCCCGCCCATTTCCGGTCAAACCACACCCACTTCCGGTTTAAGCCCCGCCCATTCCGAATACAGATACGGATACAGATAATCTAGTTGGTTGAACAGATACAGGTACAGATACAGATAGTGGTGTACTTGCTCATCCCTAAATGAAACTACTGCAAAATATATTAAAATTGATTGAAAGCTGAAGTGCTCAGTAATCTGCATTTAAACACATTAATTTTACAGACAATCTTCTCCCACCAACACTTGGCATTTGTTATTACAAAAAAGGATCATCAAGATGTGATGTCTTGTCAGAGATATTACACATGGTTTTTCATTAAAGCTGAAATCACAATATTCACTGGATGACCCTCAGACAAATCAACAGTATGATAGTTTTAATAGTTTTGTTTTTTAGGCTTTAGGAATCATCCTCTGGTAAGCATAACTGTATTCCTCCTTTTGCAATCCTTAATTGTGTTACAATACCTAACAAAGGTGGAACCCCCAAGAATTTGGTAGAAATGAGGAACCAGACCTCTGTCATGGTACATGCTGTGTATATGAGCCATGACAGCTCGATGCTGCTTGGTTCGCCTGTTCACCTCTTTATAAATGTGATATTTATTGTTTTAGACAGAGCCAAAGCTTAGCTCAGTGTTGTATGGTTTGCTCTGCTGCCTTAGAACCAAATAAGTATATGTTCCAATGTTCTCATTTGTTTTTGGCCTGAAGCACAAACTGAGCTAGGAAAAAAAAATGTTCACACAGCATCCCTAAATGCCTCAAATACCTAAGACAAACAACACACAAATCTATGCACAGACATGCAAAAAAAAAAAATAACACATGCACCAATCATGTCACTGAGGCTAATAAGAAGCGACATCTCTGACTGAGCATGCCAGGAACATGTAGTGAGCACAGCAGAGAGAGACGGAGGAGAGACTCTATGTATGTATGAGGTGTGACATGCCCAGTAGTGCATGCCAAGATCGCACAGTGCACATGCCAAGCGCCCAAGTACATGTAGATAGATTGGATACAAGCATAAGGAAGACAAATTGACATTCTGTGTGTTTCTTGTGAGAAATGTTAACTGATGGGTGACGTGTGCACACATGTATGTAGAAGAGCTGACAAAACCTGTTAAAAACTGAAATACATATTAATTAAGGTAAAAAAATCATCATAAAAAAAAAGATAGACAGAGGAACTGGAGTAGGAATTGGTTTGTAACTCAATGCTCATGTAATTGTCATTGTCAAGTTCAATACATAACTGTGTCCTTTCTTAAAGAGCAGAACATAATGCCTATGTACCTTTTTGATGACATTCTCCTTTTGATGAAAAATTTTAGGGTAATATGTGCATTTGTTTTCATGTGCTTCTTCAAACACACAATCCTGCCTAATGGATACAAACATTAAGCAAAAAAGAAGTTAAAATACAATTATGACTGGAATTAGACTCAGTAGAACATATACCTCCACCAAGGCCAAACAGCACCTCTAATGCCATCAAGCACAGGGAATATTATCCCCCATGAAATTACTTAAATCCTGGGCATTCAGAGTTTTATTTGTGTCTGCACCAAATGTAGAGACACATTTAGATACATTAGCAAAGGTTAAATATGTCAAATGTTTGTCATCAAGATAAATGCATCACAAATTAAAAGAAATGCTGATGACCACATCAAACAAAGGAAGTTAAAGGAAGTACACAAAAAATCTGAGCAGCAGTTTGATAAAACAATAGACAAACAGAACAACAGACAGAACCGGGTGAAAGCAAAACCTCCTAGTCGAGGCCAGAATGGGACAAAATGAGTAATGAGATGAGAACAGACTGAATGGAATATGAAAAATAATGACATTAGCATATGCATAGTTCAGCAGCAGTGATGAGAATTATGAGCTTTCACACTTTATTGTCAGTCTGGAACTTAGCAGCTTGATAAGTGCAGCAGAAATAGAGACTGTAGTGTTTTCCCTTCAATCAGTTACCTGCAGATATTCAAAGGTATTTGAACATTAGTTAATACACAGTCACAAAAGATGACAAGTCTCACTCCAAAGTTCAAAGACTCCATGAAGAGCCAGACTGTCACAGAAGCACATCTTGATTACTTGTCTTAACGGTGACTAAAATCCCTTATAGACACTGTAGAGTCGATGGAAGTGGCAAAATCTGCTGTTCTATAAATTTAATCTTTCCCATCTGCAGGGTGTCATTGTGAATTCAGATTGGTCGAACAGCTGCTTCAAACTATTGCATATATTTTTATGACTTTCACATCAAGAAAAGCAGCATTTCATTTCACGGAAAGCTTCATTAAGTCTGCTTTCCAAAGACTGCTGATAATATAGAATAAAGTAGAGAGTAGAGTATAACTTTATTTATCCCTTAAGGAGGTTCCATCAGGGAAATTAATTTCTCCGTCGCACACAGCACAGTGAGTATACAAAACACAGCACAGTGAGTACACAGAACACATCACAGTGAGTACACAAAACACAGCACAGTGAGTACACAAAATACAGCAAAATACAGCATAGTTAGTACATAAAACACAGAAAAAGCACACAGAAAGCACCAGCACATAGAAAGTAGTACAACACCAAATAGAAAGATTAATAAATAACCCATCAAGAATATACAAATAGATAATCACAAATAGTCATAGAAATAAAAACAGGCCTAGATAAGTATGCAAATCATCAGTTAAGTATGGGTACAGTGAAAATGTCTAACTTTCTTCTTCTTCACCTCCCCCAGAGAGGAGTTGAGCAGTTTAATGGCTTGGGTGATGAACAAGTCTGTTTGTCCTGCATGTTGGGAGGCGCAGCCTCTGGCTGGTCAGGCTTCTCAGGCTTCTTTGGTTGTTGGTAACGGTGTGCAGAGGGTGGCTGACATTGTCCATGATGTCCAGCAGTTTTTCCGAGGTTTTCTTCTCTGCCACTGTTACCAGAGGGTCCAGCTTCATCCCGACCACCGAGCTGGCCCGTCTGATCAGCTTTCCAGCCTGGAGAGATCCGCCTTAGTCACGCTACCTCCCCAACACAACACAGCGAACGACAGGACGACCACAGACTGATAGAACATCCACAGGAGCTTCCTACAGATGTTGAATGCCCTCAGCCTCCTCAGAAAGTACATCCTGCTCTGTGCTTTCTTGTACAGCTGCCTCGTGTTGCTGGTCCAGTCCAGCTTGCTGTCCAGCCACAGCCCAAGATATTTAAAGGCCTGCACAATCTCCACCTCCTCCATTCCTATCATAACTGGTCTATGTTGGGGTCTGTCCCTCCTGAAGTCAATGACCGGCTCTTTAGTTTTCGAGGTGTTGAGCTGCAGACTGTTGACTGTGACACCAGTCAACAAAGTACCTCACCAAGCATCTATACTTCTCCTCCTCATTGTCCCCATGGTAGCTGTGTCATCTGCGTACTTCTGGATGTGACAGTTCTGAGTTGTAGCAGAAGTCCGCCGTGTACAGGGAGAAGAGTATTGGGGACAAGACAGTCCCCTGTGGAGCACCAATGCAGCTGACCACAGTATCAGACGTGGCATCCTTTAGCCTGACGAACTGTGGTCTGTCGGCCGGGGTCCACTCGCATTTGTAGAAGTTTTTCCTGTAGGATACAGGGCTGGATGGCGTTAAAGACACTTGAAAAATCCAGAAAAAGGATCCTCACAGTGCCGCTTTCCTTGTCCAGATGCGAGTGGGCTCGGTGTAGCATGTGAAGGATGGCATCCTCCTTTTCCTTTTCCCGGTAGGCAAACTGTAAAGAGTCCTGGGCATGTTGCACCTGAGGCCTGAGGAGATTGAGAAAGAGCCTCAATATATATATATAATATATAATATAGCATCTCTGCTAAACTTTCATGGGTGTACTTTCAGATGTTTTAATCTTTAAGTAGATACATTTGAGTCAACACTGGGCTCTGTTCCTGCAGCTCACATTGTGCAGGTCAAACCCAGGAGCACCTCTGAAACAGAGGTCCCACTACTCCTTCAACATGCTAAGCATTTGGCTCAAGAGTATCTTGACAGTAAAAACTAAGGACAAGAGCCATACTACTTCAAGTGGGCCAGTGAGTGAGCAACCTTTGGGACTTTGGAAACAGACAATGCGACACCCCTGAATTCAAAAATTTACCCTGACCTACTTCCATAGGTCAAGGTCATTTAATAAAAGACCCATGATCCAACATGTAACTGGTGCATTCTATTTGTCATGAGTTTTCAGAGATGTGTACCTAAAAAGGTATAAAATGGGAAATGTGGCCTTGACCTAGTTATTCAAGGTTAGGGTAGTGATCTAATTTCATCCGCTTGCCTCTCTCAAGACAAGGCATTTTGTTTGCCTTTCTACTAATCTACTAATGCTTTGATTTACCCTGACCTACTTTCATAAGTAAAAATGTGGATTCAGAGACTGCAACCCCCCGCGACTTACCCTTACCTACCCTGAAAGTAGGTATGGGTAAAATTGTGGATTCAGTGGTGACGCGGGATGTTGCGGTCTGACTGTCTTGGTTGTCAGTGTTTGTGTGTCTGTCCGTCCACAAAATATCTTCACAGCTGTTGCAGAGAGAAAGATGAAAAAAAAGCACATTACTTGGGCGGCGAAGGGGATGAAAATGAGATAATGATCTTGACCTTGATAAAACTAGGTCAAGGTCAAATTTCAACTTTTGTACACTCAGGAACCGGATAAGATAGAAAGACCAGGGAGAAAGCCAGTGTGAGTAAGCTAGTGCTTTGATCTATGCTATATGCTATACTTTTAAACATGCTATACTTTTAAATCTTTTTAAGTACACATCTCTGAAACTTCATGATAAGTACCAGTTACACGTTGGATCATGGATCTTTTATTAAATGACTGTCACAGTTCCTGCCTCTCACTCCCCCTCCTGTCACACTGCTGCAGTACTTTTCCACTCTCCCTCCCTCTGCTCCACTCTACCTGCCGGCCACGCCTACTGCACCAGCCCACTCTGCTCACCTGCTGCAGATCACTGCAATCAGGCCTGCATATAGTCTCTCCAGCACCTTCACTCCTTGCCAGATTGTTCTTCAGCATCATGCGAGACTTTCCAGCGTTCATTTCCTGTCTGATCTCCCGGTGTCGACTCTGCCTGTCCCTGACCTGCCATCTTCGTCTGTCTCCCGGTAAACTCACCTGCCTTCTGTCCCTGACCTCGTGCTCTGCCTCAGCGTCTCTGGTATCTGTCTGCTCGTCTGGTTTTGACTCCTCTGCCTGGCCTCGTCTCCTCTCCTGCCCACTCCCCAACGGTGCCTCTGTCTTCTCTGACTGCTCACCTGGCTACGACCCCCCCGCCTGTCTACGACCTCTCTTCAGCTTACTCCTCGTCGGCCTCAGAGCACGTGCAGCCGGCTCTCCAGAACGCAGAGCATCCTGCTCATCTTCCTGCTAAGAATAAAAGTCATTACCGACTGTTCCTGTGCGCCTGTGTACTGCATTTGGGTCCAAACAACACCCGTTTCAATGACCCTTACCTATGAAAGTAGGTCATGGTAAAATTTTGAATTCAGGGGTGTAGCGGGATGTTGCAGTCTCTGACTGCCTTCTTCCCGGAATGTAATCCCCTGGTTTTTTACTTGATTGCTCTGTCTGACAAAGTTTTCATGCAAATCGGATTTTACTTTAAAATAATTCCCTTCAGAGTTTTTTCAATGTTACAGGTTTATGAAACTCATTGAAAAGTGCAGTAATACATATATTTTTTAATCATTATATGTAAAAAAAAAAAAAAAAAAACTCGTTAATGACGTCTGGCATCGGGACACTTTAAAATTTAAAATTTGCACTACAGCAGCTCCAACACATGGGGTCTTGCGTCATGGATGACACCTGTCGCGTCATCAGTTAGGGCAGTCATTACAGCACAATGTAATCAATGAAGCAATACATCTGATAAAATCAGGGTTACCTGTGAGGTGAATGGTTGTTCAGACACCACAGCAGTTATACACAAAGATAAGATCCTATCTTTCTTCAAAATACCTTCTGGAAAGATTTGAGAGCAATGGAAAGCAATAAAATTGGGTCAAAATGACCAAAGATCCAAGAATTTGCCATGAGCACTTCACCCAGATGATCTTGAAAGAGATTTGAAGGAAAGATCATTTTCGTACAAACCATAGTATATATTTTGAATTCCCAAGGTTTAGTGGATAATTAGTTCATTTCTACAACTACTGGAGGTATTGCATAAACGCTTCTATGACCAGATTCTTTTTTTCTTTCTTTTCCTTTCAGCTTTTCCCTTCAGGGGTCGCCACAGCGAATAAATTGCCTCCATCTAACCCTGTCCTTTGCATCCTCTTCTCTCACACCAACTACCTTCATGTCCTCTTTCACTACAACCATAATCCTCCTCTTTGGTCTTCCTCTAGGCCTCCTGCCTGGCAGTTCAAAACTCAGCATCCTTCTGCCAATATATTCACTATCTCTCCTCTGGACATGTCCAAACCATCTCAGTCTGGCCTCTCTGACTTTATCTCCAAAACCTCTATCATGCGCTGTCCCTCTGATGTACTCATTCCTGATCCTATCCTTCCTGGTCACTCCCAAAGAGAACCTCAGCATCTTCATCTCTGCTACCTCCAGCTCTGCCTCCTGTCTTTTCCTCAGTGACACTGTCTCTAGACTAAACAACATCGCTGGTCTCACCACAGTTTTGTACACCTTTCCTTTCATTTTAGCTGAAACTCTTCTATCACACATCACACCTGACACTTTCCTCCACCCGTTCCATCCTGCCTGAACACGTTTCTTCACCTCTTTTCCACACTCTCCATTGCTCTGGACTGTTGACCCTAAGAACTTAAAATCCTCCACCTTCTTGATCTCTTCTCCCTGTAACCTCACTCTTCCACTTTGGTCCCTCTCATTCACACACATGTACTCTGTCTTACTGCGGCTAACCTTCATCCCTCTCCTTTCCAAGACAAACCTCCACCTCTCTAGCTTCTCCTCCACCTGTTCCCTGCTGTCACTACAGATCACAATGTCATCTGCAAACATCATAGTCCATGGAGATTCCTGTCTAACCTCGTTTGTCAGCCTGTCCATCACCATAGCGAACAAGAAGGGGCTCAGAGCTGATCCCTGATGCAGTCCCACCTCCACCTTGAACTCCTCTGTCACACCTACAGCACACCTCACCACTGTCTTACAGTCGTCATACATGTCCTGCACCGCTCTAACATACTTCTCTGGCCCTCCAGACTTCCTCATACAATACCACAGTTCCTCTCTGGGCACCCTGTCATAAGCTTTCTCCAGATCTACAAAAACACAATGCAGCTCCGTCTGGCCTTCTCTGTACTTCTCTATCAACATCCTCAAAGCAAATACTGCATCTGTAGTACTCTTTTTTGGCATGAAACCTATGACCAGATAATCATGCGATTATGGCACTCGCAAAAAGTAAACAATATCAAAAATGATAGACAGGTCAAGTGATTGGGTTCGTTTCCCCTGGGGCGTGCTACTAATTTATCCCAATTACCTCAAAATTTTCTTTTTTTGGGGGGGGGGGTTATCTCCCTAATTGGCATCATTAAGTGGCTTGTATAGTTTGCAGTTATAATGCAGCTCTAACATCGGGTGGTAATTATTGGGAATAATTACACCACCAGCTGGGTTCACTGCGAACTCCTCTTCCGAATCTGATGATGATGACATAATTTGAAATGATTTCTTGATAAATAAGTGGGATAATGTTAACTTGTGATGTTGTTGCTTGCTGTATATTTATATAATGGCGCTGATATGGATTCACCTTGATGTCTACAATTGCGTCACTTCCACTGTGAGGGAGCGCATTGTGACTTTTGATACATTTTGTTTGGCCAAGGTCCCCATTGATCATAAAAAAATATAGTGCCACCAAAACTTTTGTTTAATCATGTACTTCAAATAATACACCTGGATCTTTTTGACTTTCCTGTTCCTTTAATGAAACAGAAAAAATAGATTCACACCCCTTAGGTGTAATTTTTTTCTACCAGCAGGAAAATCAGGTGAAATTCTGGTTTTTAGATGCGCTGCACTGGAAGCAACTCGGAGGAGAGAGATGTAATGTTATAATGTCAATGAACAAGTGGGAACAAACTTTGTAAAATGCATTCTGTATTAATGAGTGCATGTATTAAATTATGAGCTCATAATTTTTTTTTTTGTTTTCTACCACTAGTAATGTAAATATACATGAATGAAGTAAACAACAAAAAACTGCAATGTTGAAGAAGGTGAAAAAATTTATTGGAATCCACTCAGAGTCAAAGGTTCTATTTTTTCTGACCCACCCACTGAGTAAAATCTGCATCACATGACCCAACAACGAATCAAAAAACAGATAAATCAAACAAATCACATATTGAAGGTTCCCTTTCCTCTTTAGCTGCTTCCTGACTAAATTGGGTGTAGTGATTAACAGTAAGTGTGAACATCAGGTATTTCATTTAAGATAAAAAACAAACAAACAAACATTTATAAATGACAAAATTCTGAAATTAAAAAGTGGCACAAAAGCAAGAGGGTTTCTGTGACTGCAGAAGGAAAATGTCCCAATGTTATTTCAGAAGCAGAATATAGCTACTGTACAATCACACTGTCACAGCGCTCACTCTCAACAATTAACCCTCATCATTTGCAGCTATTCTGTGGTGTCTTGTTTAACGTATTTCAAATGCTAATCTCTGCAAATTACAACAGGAAGATTCTCTCTGCAGGTATGAGGACGGCTCCAAAGCATGTTTAAATAAAGAAGACATTTATTTGCCTGTAGTCAACATCTGACAAAGCAATTTTAGTAATTTCAGCCTGAGAACGCATTGAAGTATTCTCCTCGATCACCTCCTACGCATGGACACACAACCCACACAGAGGAGAAAACACAGAATCCAGCACAGAGCTGATCAGCTTCCTAATCTTCTGTCATTTCACATATTCATCATGGGTTGCAGGCGCATGATTCTGCTTTGATGAAGAGGCTATATGTATTTCTGTATATGCAAATAGTCTGATACCAGAGCTGAGAAGACTGAAGGATTTGTCAGGAATATCTTAACATTTAAAATCTAACTCTAAATATTTTGGTTAGGTTGTGAGGAAATATGGCAAACCTCTTTTGAGTCCTTCAGTCTAAGTTACTCATGTGCTTAGAAATCTGATGAAATTTGTGAAAACATTTCTTCAAAATTGGTGGTCACAGACAGTCATGATCACAAGACAAAAAATAGGGGTTTAACTTACAAAATGATCCTGTTCCTGGCTAAAAGACGGTCGGCTTCGAAGAAATTCTATAAAACAGTTTGGCGTTTTAGGAGGGGAAAGGAGGCGTTTTAGGAGGGGAAAGTGGTGCACAGACAACACTGTTTACAGTAGAGGTGGAGAGCTGCTGACCTTGACTGAGGATATTGTGGAAATTGTGGGTGGTGGAAATAATATAGTAAATTGAGGATCTCCACAATCCCACTACCATGTCTTACACAGACGAAGCAGAGGTGGACCCGTCCATCACCCAAGCTGTCATAGTCACCGAGGTGGTTGCCAAACCCCTTGGTGGGAAGGAACCACGGGTGGATGAGATTCGCCCTGACTACCTCAAGTCTTTCCATGAGCATGGACTGTCATGGTTGATACGTCTCTGTAACATTGCATGGCAGTCGCGACAGTACCTCTGGATAGGCAGACCGGGACGGTGATCTCTCTTTTTAAAAAGGGGGACCAGAGAGTGTGTTCCAGCTTTATGGGGATCACACTCCTCAGCCTCCTGGGGAAATTTCATTTCAGGGTATTGGAGAGGAGGATTAGGCCAATAATCGGACCATGGATTCAGGAGGAACAATGCAATTTTTGTCCCAGCTGCTGAACACTAGACCAGCTCTACAATTTCCATCGAGTGCTCGAGGGTTCACAGAAGTTTGACCAACCAGCCCACATGTGTTTTGTGGATATGGAAAAGGCATTCAATCATTCAATCATAGAGCTGCCCTCTATCATCTGTTCTGTTTATGATCTTTATGGACAGAATTTCTAGGCGCAGCCTGGATCCGGAGAGAGTCTGGTTTAAAATAAAATTAAATTTTGACATCAATAGCTGATAGGGTGAGGGTATGTGTGAAATTATTCATAATTAATAAGGAAAATATTAATTACAGTATCTACTAGGGATGAGCGAGTACACCACTATCTATATCTGTATCTGTTCAACCAACTAGATTATCTGTATCCGTATCTGTATTCGGAATGGGCGGGGCTTAAACCGGAAGTGAGTGTGGTGTGGCCGGAAATGGGTGGGGCTTAAATCACCACATTGTTTTAAGTCTAAAATTGATATGGATTGATCACAAGTTGCTGTATTTTTGCTTATTTTAAAACTATTTACAGAACAGCCTCAAAATTGAAATTCAAATAAATGTTTTTGATCACAAAAGTAAGAGAACTATTTACAGAACAAGTTTTTTATGGAACTGAGTCAGAACATGAATATTTTAAAGTCTATGAATGAATATTTACCGAAGAGCCTCAGAATTGAGATTCAACGCTTTTTGATCACAATAGTAAAGGAACTATATATAGAACGAGTAAACACAAAGTGCATTAATGAAGTGCATGCAATAAAAAAGTAACTACAAAGTATGCATGAACAAGAATTGTCATACTCAACAAAACTTTTTAATTTTTTTTCTTCTTTTTCATTTAAATTTTTTTCTAGTACTTTTTTTCAATTATTTATTTTTAGTTCCAAATGCTACTGCCATTCTTTTCACATAAAGTTAAACAATATTGATTATGGTGTGTGTGTGTGTGTGTGTGTGTGTGTGTGTGTGTGTGTGTGTGTGTGTGCGTGTGTGTGTGTGCGCGCACACATTATGTATAGACTTTGTTAATTTGAACAGAGTTTAGAACATGTAAAAAAAAAGACTTTAACCAACGAGGCTGTGGTTAAATGCACACGTACGTGCAACAAAAAAAAACAAAAAAAAAAACAAGAACAAGTTCACCACATAACCAAACACCAAAATAGAGGCAAGCTGAAGAAAATCTAATAAGGACGTGAGCAACAGTGAAGCCACATACAGAGAGATCAGTAACTGCGTGTACCGGAGACAGAGTGAGACAGGGAAACTCCGCTCTAACTGCAGTGAGTAGGGAGGGGCGGGAACTATGTGTGACTGGCCAATCACAGAGCGTGAAAACAATCCGGCTGATTTTCCTTCAGTCCGATCACGAGTATTAACGGGCTTTATTCGTATCCGTACTCGTACTCGTCAAAATGCATTATCCGTACTGGATACTCGTATGAAACGAGTATCCGGCTCAACCCTAGTACCTACAGGGATCCCTGGCAGCAGAAAGCACAAGTGTCTCTCTGGTCTGTGCTATTTGAGGAAGGGGTGGCAGCTTGAGTTCCTTGACTATCTAAGTCTCTTATTAAGAGGAGAAATTTTAGTGTCATTACACAATTTTTACAATCATACAACAAAAAGGTCCGATTGAGAGTTGGTCGGGCCGCTGCACCCTGAGCGTGCCTGTCACTGTTGGCCAACATGGCCTAAGGGGTCCTTACATGTTTTTTTTTTCATGATGTTGGGGGGAAACCGGAGTACCCGGACAAAACCCATTCAGACACGGAGGGAACATACAAACTCTACACAAAAAGGCCATATTGGAAATGTTGGGGTTTGAACCCATGACCTTCTTGCTGTGAGGAAACAGTGCTAACCACTATGTCACCATGCCGCGGGTGGCACCATGATCTAATATTAATTCATTGTCTTTGTTCAGCAGGTCACACAGACACATCATCACAGTCATCACAGGGATGTTTATTTGGATTTGTTAAACTGCAAGTCTGTGGCTTTTGTCGGCCTTCATAGTTTTTTTACACCAACAGAGAATCTGTGCCATGAACATTATACTTGTTGAGAGATGGGTTGCAGGTATCTAATGAAACACAGGTGATGAGAATGAGCTGATTAGTACAACACTGTGTGTGAGTGTGTGTGTGTGTGTGTGTGTGTGTGTGTGTGTATGTGTGTGTGCGTGTGTGTGTGTGTGTGTGTGCACGCCCTTGTGCATTTGCACATCAATTCTCCTCATTGCGTGTATTTGGTAGGCAGTCACGTGATTCTATTGGCTGACGGCATCGGGAAGTGCGCTCCGTTCCATGAATCTCGGACTTACATGAGACACAAAAGTGCTTTAAACAGTCGATAAGACTGTGGGAAAAGGTAATACAGATAGAATGTGATTTAATATCAGTGTGAGGAGGGTTCATAAATGTTTAAATTACTGTAAAAAATAAGATAAATATTCCATCGCGGAATTCGTTAATCGCATGGTGTTCTTGGAACGCATTAACCGTGAGGAACAAAGGCGCACTGTATATATGTATGTATGTATATATATATATTTGAATAGCCTCACTTTAAAACTTCACCCTGTCATGCTTTGACTCCACCCACTGTCAATCAAGTGCCCAACCAATCAAGCGCCCGATCAATCACAGTCCTCGACCAATACGGCACATCTGCCAGAAGGAATCATGTGGACAATATGGCGTAAGGCATCGGGCAGCAAGGCTTTTTGTTGCAGTTACGCCTTTCGTCCACACGACAACACAGATATCCGGGATGAAAACGCTGGCCAAAAGTGAAGTTTTTTGAAAACGCCGGGTCTGCGTTGTTGTGTGGATGCTGTAACTGAAACTTTTTCTATCCAGTGGGCGTCTCCCTGCGACAAAAACCGCTATGACATTATTGTGTGTGACCCCTGTCTACATGTACACGCAGAAAGGACTGCGTTCAAACTGGCTATTTTCTAAAGTATAACAGCTCAACGTTCAAGGCAGTTGGATATTTGCTTCTTCATTTTGTGCTTGACAGTTGGATATTTGTTCATCTGTTTCTTTCTTTATGAGTCATAAAGTTTATACAGTGGAGAAAAATGTTGTTTTTAAATAAAAACCAATGATATGACCGAGCATAATCACTGGCTATACCTCAACGTTACAAAAGCACAATCATTTTCCATACCCAAACCCCAACCACCCTTACCTCACTGTACAAGTTTACTGTATTTTCATTTTTGTCATGTCCAAATGATAATTTTCCATACTATCAGTGTGTGTGTGTGTGTGTGTGTGTGTGTGTGTGTATACTGTATTCGTGTGAAAGCATTTGGAGTTAAAAGTAATTTCCCTACTGGAATTATTAATAGATTTATTTGATTTTTTATATTTTTTACACACACACACACACACGCACATATATTGACATATAATGCAAACACACTAATGCAAACACACTGTCCACAAGAAAACAAACGTTTTCTTGTGTACAGTTTTGGCCGGCGTCCACCCGAAAGTTCGGGCTGCTAGCCGAGTTAGTTCTGGTCTCCACATTTGTCCATATCTCTCACTTACGGAGCTGTTTTGACTTCGTCAGACATAGCGGTCTGACCGGACCGTAACGCCGAAGCGGCTTTCGTCTTCGCGTTCGTCTGTCCCACACACACAAAGCCGTTACGGCTTCATCAGACACAGTGGTTTGTTTTCTTGTGACAGTGAAGAAAAAAATTAAAACAAAGTCTGATATTATTGTTTTATCATGGAATTTCCATGGGTTCCCACTAGTGTACACACACACACACACACACACACACACACACACACACACACACACACACACACACACAATTAAATGTGTGTGTGTGTGTGTGTGTGTGTGTGCATCTGTATGTCTGTGTGTCTGCAGAGAGTGCTTAATCCATTTCTCTACTGCATGTTTATCCTTTAACCTCTGTTTCCACCTATTTATTACCTTCATGGTTTGTCTTCATTTCCTTTTTCTTTTCCTCCCTTTATTGCCTCCTGTTTTCAGCCTCTTTTTCACCTCTTCCACGCTGCTCTTGGCCTCATCTGACGAGTTTTGTAGCTCCTTAATTGGACAACCTTCTCTAGAAATCTAATTAGGAGGTTCTGAAATCCAAGAAGAGACAGCAGAAAAAAACGTGTGTGTATGTGCGTGTGTATGTGTGTGTGTGTCTGCTGTCAAGAGACCTATCCAAAAACTCCTTTTTCTAATTTTTAAAAATAATGCCGGTCATATTATCCTCTAGTCAAAGCACAATTCATATATAGTATGCTGAATCAATGGTATAGTCTAATTTTATTATTGACAGATAATTAATACCATGTCTTCATATTACAGTTTTTGTACAATAAGGATATTGTGTTTGGTGTCACATTGAACATAAAACACAAACAGCTCTAATGTTTGGTAACAGGCCACTGCTTTGCGGCTGCCATGGTGAATGTCACTGATTTTCTTGCAACAGCAACACAACTACTCTGTACATCGTGAGAATAAATGTAATTTGACCCCCATTGCCGTAGTAACATAAATATTATAATATATGAAATGCTTTTCAGACATACTCTGTCACGATACAAGGGTAAGGATGTACTGTATTGAATAAAATTGTTTACCACTTCAGAACAGAACTGTTTTAAAGCCCTATGGTGTAGATTAAACTGAAAGGATTTGTAGGTGCAGAGAAACACTAATGAATCAGTCTAAAAAGAAAGAAAAAAAAGCATTAATGATGCGCATGTCTTCATCACTATTTTTGATCACGTGTCAGACTACACTATGTCAAATTGAATTATAGAGATGCTTCTTCATTTTGTCCCTCTGAGCTAGCCATTAATGGGCTCACACCATGTCAGACAAGACTAATTTTCCAGAGACTGAAGTTGTCACAGTGACAAGTCAAGCAGGAAACACATTTTGGAAATTGGTAGATGGACGAGTCCACCTCTGAGACCTCAGGCTCTCCTTCCTCTGTGTAAGACACGGTAGTGGGATTGAGGAGATCTTCGAAGTATCTACTGTTTGCCCATCCTGCCTGTACCCGTCAGCTGCCTTTGGAGTCCCAAAATTCAACAAGATCTGATAGGACTCCTTCTTCAACTTGACGGAAATTCCTTACTTCTGGCATCCACCATCGGATTCGGGGGTTACTACTGCGACAGGCACCAGAGACCTGGTGACTACAGCTCCGAGCAGCCGCTGCAACAATGGAGATGGAGAACATGGTCCAACTCATGTCCCCAGCCTCCTGTTGGATCTGAGAAAAGCTCTCCCAGAGGTACGAGTTGAAGACCTCACTGAGAGAGGGTTCTGCCAGACATTCCCAACAGAATCTTAAAAACACGTTTGGGCCTGCCCAGTCTGTCCGGCTCCCCACTCTGCCAGTGGATCCAGCTCACCACTAGGTGGTGATCGGTTGACAGCTCTGCCCCTCTCTTCACCCGATTGTCCAACACATGTGGTCGGAGGTCTGATGATAGATGATACAACAATGAGCATTGATATCCTCAAGGAGAAGAATGGAGTCCCCAGTCGGAGCACTATTCAGTACCCTACCCAGGGACTCAAAGAAGGCCGGGTATTCCACACTGCTGTTTGGCCCATTAGGAAGACATTTCTTAAGTAGAAAATTTTGTAAGTAGACGCGTTTTCCATGCAAATGTCCTAATCCGTTCCAAGCCCCCCAAAATTGAGACATAAATGTTTTATAAAGCATAAAAATGCATCAAAACATGTAATAAATACATGTTACAATTAGATTATTACACAATAAATGAGAGTAGTGCATAATGGAAAAAACAAAGAATTGAGTAAAGAATAAAAATGATGGTCACTTACCTTTTAACTGCTGTCCTCATTGTTTTTTGTCCTCTGGTTCATGCGCTACTTGCCTCACCATGCTGAACAACAGAGTGAATTCCAGTCCCCCTTTTGAACTTCTCGAACCACCAACGCGATGCCTTAAACTCCCGGTGTTTTATGGCTTCCTTTTGTTTTAATAGCGTGGTGATTGTAGATGCATTACAGCTATATTCTTTGACGACATCAACCAAATGCATCCCTTTTTCATGCTTTTCTACTATCTCTTGCTTTGTTTGTATAGACAAAAACCCTTTTCCTCTTCTTTTCTTTTCCTCTTTTCTCCATCACTTTCTTGGGGTCCATAGTGAATACTCTAAAAGTTAAAATATTTAAGTAAAAATAACAGCACCGCATGGGTCGAGGGCCGAATGACAAAGATGCTGCATAGACACCTATCTAGCTACACATAGAGGTCCCTTTTAGCCAATGGGATGCCAGGAAGATGCTAGGTAATAGCTGATGGTAGAGCAGCTATAAGAATGTTGCGTTCAGGGAATTTTGGGAGTAGCAGTCCACACTGTATTTTTACCTTTCGTATCCTGAAATTTCTTTCGTAACAAGAGGCAATATTTTGAGGTGTTTTGTAACTTGAAAATTTCGTGTGAAGAGACATTCGTAAGTAGAGGTACCACTGTACTTACTTGCCAGGAAATAGCTTGTCATCCATCTGGCCAAGATAAAGAAGATTTTCCCCTTTACATATAGCTCTGAACTGGCTGTGGTTTAGGTTTTCGCCTTTGGAATGAAGATGGTGACTGTCTGACACCATGGCGGACTCCAAGCCGCTATGGACTCCAAGCCGCTACCATGAGCCTCCATACCACCTTCAAGAGCCCAGGACAGTTCTTGAATACCTTGTATGGCACGCAGTTTGGCCCAGGTGCCAATGCCGGTCTTGCGCGTTCTACTACTTGTTTGACTTCTGCCCACCTGGGAGGGGATGTGTCAAACTCTGTGGAGGGCTCAGTTAGGCGAGATACATTGCCTGGTGATCCCAGGGGCTTTTGTCTCAGGTTGTCACTCAGCGTGTCTGCAATGTGTTGCTCCAGCTCCTGCTTGGTGACATGTAGCGTTCCGATCTTATTCTCCTCCAGGAGGCTACGGGCGAATTTGAAGGAATCCCGAAAGATGTATGTCCAGGCCTCCTCCTGCGGCTTCTCTGCTTCTTTATCCCTTCCCCTCTCCTGAGGTGTGCAAGCCTTTCCTTGATCTTGTTCCAGAGGCCTTTCAAGCCCTCTTTTTCCTCTGCCTCAGCTTTAATCCATGACCTCCTCAAGAGGTGTCGCTCCTTCACCAGCAGGAAGATTTCCCTTTCCCACCTTCCGCTTTGTCAAGGAATGGGCTTTTTCAAAGGATTGTCTCCAAATTGGTTTCTCCCTTCCCTGTGGAGGAAATGACCGAGGATGTTCAGTTTGGAAGATGTGTTGCCCTTTAGGGAGTTCTGGAAGATGGTGCATGGGCACTTGACCTGGGGTTTCTGTGCATGCTTCTCTTGAGGAACTCTTACGTGCGTTGTTGCTCTCCTGCTTTTGCCCTGTATGTGTGGTGTTGCTCTCCTGCTGTGGGGGGTTCTGCTGCTTCAAGTGCTGTTCTCCTGCTGTGGGGTGTTCTGTTGCTGTGGGGTCAGGTCAATAGACTGGTGTTCCTCTCCCATTCTAGCCACAATGTTGGGTTCACTGGCTCTGTGGTGCTCAACCTGGCTGTGATACCTCCTTGTCTGTTTGCCTTCCCTTGGTGGATGTGCAGGTCATAGTAATTTGTTGCTTTACTCCAGCAATAGCAGCAATGTCTCTGGATCATGTGGTCCTTTCTCCTTTCCATGTGGTTTGCTACCGTGATATCCGTCCTTGCTGGTCCATCTTTCATCCCGCCTCTCGGAGGACCAATGGGTTGTTTTTCTCTTAACTTGTTTGTAGTTAGCTTGGGTGTCCAAGTTGGATATGTGTCCAAGCTGGACAAGTGAAGCAAGTAACTAGCACTTCCACCCCTGGTATGATCTTTCACGTCATCAGCAAGTCTTCCCTGGCAACTCTCCACTCTTTCCTGGATGCCAACTACTCTCTTGTCAGTAGTCACCGGCGAGCCAGAGAAACTAGATGCAGGCACAAGTGGTCTTAGCTGCTTCGCATGTCTGTCTGTTGTATCCCCGTCGGTGCCATTGTACAGACTGCAGGGTTAACCCTTGGAACATCTCTGGGTGGTGGAGCAGTGACAGGGATGTCTCCCTGCCGCTCTCTGCAGCCTGTTGAAGGATCTGTATTCTACCCACACTCTGATCCTGGTGTTATTGTTGTTGCATGGTGGAATGAGTCCCAAGGGACTTTGTATGGAAAGGACATCCATCTCCTTGAGTCAGGCGTGGGCCTGAGTGCATACCATGACACCTCTCTTAAGAGCCTTTTCCTTCCTTCTGAGCCATAGCCAAGAGCTCCCTTCCTCGGCCTCCTCCGACTAATAAAGTCTTCTCAATATTATACAGAGAAAAAATTGTTCCTGCAGTATTGGTGGGTTGATAGAGATTTTATGGGGTAACATAGATTCAGGTTAACTATAAGAACCAGTCAGTCACTCAGTCATTTTCAAATTACCACCGCTATATCTGCCGCAGCGGGTCACAGGGAGCTGGAGCCTATCCCAGCGGCATAGGGCGTGAGACGGGGGACACTCCGTGCACAACGCCAGTGCACCGCGGAGCCACACATAAAGACATACAACCATGCACACACTCCTATGGGCAATTTGGGACCGGCCAATCAACCTGAGGCGCATGCTTTTGGAGGTGGGAGGAAGCCGGAGAACCCGGAGAGAACCCACGCAGACACGGGGAGAGTATGCAAACTCCGCACAGAGCGGGACTCGAACACGGAATCGTCGTGTTGTGAGGCGACAGCGCTACCCACTGTGCCACCGTGCCGCCCCCTATAAGAACCAATCAGTAACGAATCAAAAGAAGGAAAAGTTTTTTTTGTTTTTTTAAAGGTGCATACAAGTTGTAGTCAGTTCTGTGTTGAATCACATCTCTAATGATCAAATTGTTGTTTTATTTTTCTGCAAGCCATCTTATTTACCCTAGGACTGTGTCTCATCATCTACGCTGCTTTGTGCAACACTGCCTAGGCAACAGATATTAGGACCAGGACAAATAATGAAAATGAAACTCAAACATCCGTTAAGTGTACAGTAGAGAACATCATTGACCAATGCCTGGAAAACTGCTGGAGCATTGGTAAGACCAAAAGGCATGACAAAGTATTCACAGTCTTTCACTCTTCCCCTTTTCTGTTGCATGCAAGACAAGATGCTTTCTTTTGGTCAAGTTTGTCAAAAATAGTAGTGGAAGATTTCTGTTTTGATGGTGATATCCAATGTTGTAGGAGCTTGTCCTTCCCTACACCACCGGAAGAGGATTATGATTGGAAGATACCTGCTACTAAGAAATTATGGGTGTATTTCTTCTCACTCTAGTCTCTGGGGCTGACCAGGAGTGGAGCCCCCCCTTGAGGATGATTTGCCTGGGAGGAGGTCTATGGCAAAATTGTATGGTTGGTGTGGTGGCAGTGAGCTAGCCCAAGACTTAATAAAGACCTCCTTAAAACTCAGGTACTACTGGAACTCCAAAAAAACAATCATGTGAACTGGGAGCAGATGGTAGAGCAAATTCCAAGCAAAGAGCATTGCAGTGAGTACTCCATTGAAGAATAGTTCCTAAACACTAGTCTACATTACTCTATATTTGAGTTGTGTCTTCTGAACCATGGATATCCCAATATATCAGGTTACTGTGGAACATATTATAATATGCATGATATTTATGTGCAGAAAAAGCAGTTCAAACTATTCAGTTAAACAGAGCGTTTGAAGTGGCATTCATGGTCCTAGGAGGATGAAATGAGATTAAAATCCTAATGTCACCTCTGGCTGCATCATGAGGGTCACGTGTGGTTTGACTGGGATGTCCTGACAGTCATCAGTCCTTCTCACTATGAGTGCGTATGGCTTTGAGACCTTGAGAATTTTCTGTGCTGTCATTGGTTTGTCACGATTGTAATGTTCTTGGTTTTATCTACTAATAATAAAACATCACTTAGAACATTGTGCTAGCTTCAGCTAGCTGTTTATTGTTCTTCTTAATCACTTCTGTTGGATCACTCACATGTTACACACACTGTCACGTACTGGTGACAACTTTGTTAGCACTTATCATTACATCCCCCTTCCAAACAGGTGAGAATAACATGAATCATAACTTCTTTTTTTTTATAGAACTTTAACTTTGCTGCAATGTCAACAATTTTCTTTCACAGCTTATCAATTTTACCAATTATCCTTGTTCTATGAGCCTCTCAGGAGGCTTCCTTGGTCTGGTAGACCTGAATGTGACAGTCACTGGCAGAGGTGAAGGAGGCTCACTGCGTTGCCTAGCTGGTGTAACATCCACTTGTTCAGATCCTGTCTCCTCCATTCGACCCTCAGCGTCCTGAGTCTTTAACAGACTCGTCCTGTTTTTTCGTCTTAACATTTGTCCATTCTCCATTCTAATGACAAACGACCTGGGTCATACTTCACTGAGGACTGTTACTTTTCTGTCCCACATCTCAGGACCTTCAATCCTCACAGCATCCTTTTTGTCATGATTCTATACATTTGGTATGTACCGCAGTCTGTTATTGTGTGAAGCTCATTATCTCCTGACAGGTCAAGCTGTGGCAGAGGGTGTGGCTGGCTCCTAGCAGCTGGCGAGCCACACCAGTTCCCACTCTGCTCATCAGCTTCATCTTAAAAGGCCTGGCTTTTCCCTATTAGGGTGCCATATTATTCCGTCCTGTTTCTGAGATGCAAGTGTCGAGTGTTTCTCTCAGTTACCAGTGCTTTTCTATTTTTTTGGAGTTTTGTCGTTTTTGCTCAGCTGCCTTTTTGTTATCAAGCTCACCTGCATTTTTTGTTTAGCCTGAGCAATAAAGCTGTTGATTTTTACTCATGTGTCAGTCTCTGCTCCTTGGGGTCCAGACTTGAACTACCCATAATACTTGTCCTGCAGTGGTTCTAGATCTCTTGCCGTTCTGTCGTAGTTCAGCTTTTGTCTGTGCTTGAGTCTCATCCATTTGTCAGTCAGCTCATTGTAGGATTTGTTGTCATTGTCAGAATTTGTGGAAGCATGGTGCGCAGTTTACGACGCATGAGCAGCTCAGCAGGGGATGTTCCACACTCCAGAGATGTAGCTCTGTAGCTCAGTAAAGCCAAGTAAGGGTCAGCATTACTCTCTCTTCTCTTTTTTAACAGTCTCTTTACAATCTGGACCCCCTTTTCAGCCTGTCCATTTGCTTGTGGATACAAGGGAGTGGAAGTGACATGTACAAATCCATGCTCCCTTGCAAATTCCTGAAAATCACGACCACCATCCATTTTGGATATCGTGGGTTACCTTCTGCAGCAGCAGATCTTTTGCTGTCTCTTGCACAATTTGCTGCAGCATGACATCTGTTGCTGGAAGAGAAGCAGTCACCATATTTACATGTGTCTCAGCATCATCAGACATGGGGCTGACCAGCACATCACTGCTCGGAGCTGGTGCTCGTGACAAAGTGTCTGCTTGTACAATGTATTTTCCTGGTGTGTAAATGAGGTCAAAGTCATAGCGCTGCAACACCAACATCATGCGCTGGATTCTGGGTGACATGTCATTGAGATTCTTTTTTCTGATTGAGATGTGGTCATCTGTGGTCAGTCTCTGCTGTAAAGGTTGGTAGTCCATACACATAACTAAGAAACCTTCCACACTCAAACACTAAGCCCAAAGTCTCTTTCTCAATTTGAGCATAGCGTTGCTCTGTCTTGGTCATTGATCTAGACGCATATGCCACAGGCTGCCATTTATCTCGATGCATCTGGAGCAGTACGGCTCCCAAGCCATCCTTTGAGGCGTCAGTGGAGATTTTGGTTGGTTTTGATGGATCAAAGAATGTGAGGACCGGCTCAGTGGTTACAGTTTTCTTTAATTTCTTCCACTCTTTCTCATGTCGTGCTGTCCACTCAAACACTGTATTGTGCTGTAGCAACTCTGAGGTATGCTGTCTTGGCAGTAAGATTAGGGATAAACTTGCCCAGGAAGATGATAATTCCCATGGCTCGCAGGCCACCCTTTTTGTCAGGGGGGCAGGCATGTCCAATATGGCTTGCACTTTTGACTGATCAGGTTCCACACCTTCACTTGTGACCTTGTCTCCTAGGAAGGTCATCTCTGTGACACTGAAGAGACACTTGTCCCTGTTTAGTTTTAATCCACTTTTTTTTATTTTTTATAAGAGTTTCTCCAGTCTCTCATCATGTTGCCGTTGTGTTGTTCCCCAAACAACCAAATCATCTATGTAGACTCTGGTGCCTTCCAGACCCTCTATTATGGACTCCATTGCTCTGTGGAAGATCTCTGGCGCTGATTTGATGCCAAATGGGAGCCTTGGGAAACAGTAACGTCCAAACGGCATGTTAAAGGTGGTGTATTTGCTACTTTCTGGGTCCAGCCTCAGCTGCCAGAATCCATGTGAAGCATCTAATTTGCTAAAAAACTTGTCACCTGCCATTTCACTCATTATCTCTTCTCGTTTTGGAATCTGGTAATGCTCTCTTTTAATGTTTTCATTTAGATCTTTGGCATCAAGGCAGACTCTTATGGCACCTGTGGTCTTCTTTTTGACGCATGTGATGGAGTTCACCCAGTCTGTGGGTTCTTCCACTCTCTCAATGACACCCATTTGAGTCATCCTTTGCAGCTCTTTTTTCAAGCCAGCTCTCAGTGGTGCTGGCACTCTCCTTAGGGCATGCACTACAGGCTTGGCATCATCCTTGAGCTGAATTTTATAAGTGTAAGGTAATGTCCCATGTCCTTTGAAAACAGCAGGAAACTTGTCCACGATGTCTCTGGTTCCCTGGCATTGTTTGTGTTCCAGTCTTTTGTCTTGTTTGACTATTTTCATGTTTTCTGTGTTTATCTGATGAATTCTCTTTACTAGACCTAGGTCTTCAGATGCCTTGTCTCCTAAGAGTGACTCATGTCCACTGGGCACAATGGTGAACAACAGTTAATGCTGTTTTGCTTTTGAGGTCACCTTCAGTCTGCGTCCACCTTTTGTTTGTATTGGCTAATTATTATAAGCCTTCAGGGGTGTAACTTTTTCTGTTAATTTCTTAGGCTTCTCTATCGGTGTCTTGAAATCTTTCTCACTGATCAAATTAGCTTTGGCCTCTGTGTCAATTTTAAATGTTACAATAGTCCCATTAACTAACAGTGGAGCAGTCCACTTATCTCCTGTCACTGAATTAACAGTCTGAACTGAATCATCTGCTCTTGATGACGGTGTGTTAACATCTTCATTGTGTGACACCATCTTTATGAAGAATGTTTCACTCAAATCATTACTGTCATCTGTGTCTTCCTGCACTGTGTGCACACTCTGTCCCTTCTTCTTTGAGAGACACATTCTAGCATAACGATTTAGTCCCTTGCATTTTGTACACATTTTTCCATAGGCAGGACATTGTCTAAGTCTGTGTTTCTCACCGCATCTCTTGCAGTTGAACATATCTTTATCACTGGTTTTGTTCCGATTGTCATTGCTTTTACTTTTGCTCTGTTGTTTTCCTTTCACTGACACGGCATTCACTGCTTCGTTTTCTTGGTTGCTCCTTGTGCAAGCTCTCTGAAAGTCAGTACCTGTTGCCGTGCAAGCTGAAAATGCTGTTAGAAAGTCCTCCAATTTGCACCTATGTTTCCAGTCAGTTTCAACGGACCTGGTGGTTTTACTGCATCCATTTTGTTGTTTTGCACCTCTTTCTTGAGCCAACTCCCGGTACCATGTAATGTTCTTGGTTTTATCTATTAATGATAAAACATCACTTAGAACATCGCGCCAGCTTCAGCTAGCTGTTTATTCTTCTTCTTAATCACTTCTGTTGGATCACTCACACGTTACACACACTGTCACCTACTGGTGACACCTTTGTTAGCACTTATCATTACCACTACGTGCAATCCTCATCCAATTTATGAACAAATACCGGCAAAACTGATATGAGGAAGTAGCTTGGAGTCAAGATGCACACACACACACACACACACACCTGTAAGCATGCAGGTGAGAAGGAGGAAGAGTGGCGGGCTGCTCCTTCTTGGTGCACCCCCAATGAGCAGCTTATAAAGGGGACAGCGCATTGCTCAAGGGTGCCTCGGCAGTACTGAGGAGGTGAGCTGACACCTTCCACTGTTGTCTCACACTCCGAAAGTGACTTGGTCGGAGTGGGAATTGAACCACTGGTACGTAAATTGAAATAAATAGATAATGGATAAGAGTATAAAAATGTATACAGAGGTATGTACAGTTTTTTGTGTCCTAGCTACCATTCGTCCTCCTCCTCACTGCGACGTAGGTTAGTCGATGGTGATAAGGTAGGGAGTTTGCGCAATAGCCAACAGTTCAATATACTTCATGATTACCTCTCCGGTAATGTCCCATGTTTCATTAGACTGCGTTAACGTAGCTCCCTGGTGTTAGCCAGCAATCTCTCATTGTCTGTGACAACTGTCGGGAAACACAGCCTTAATTACCTCCTGTCGGTAATTACCTGTTGTCTTTTCCACTGATTTCTGTCCCATTTGCAGACATTGTGTGTCTTTCTCCAAAAATCCTCCGCGACACTTATTAGCTGGTCATAGTTCGATCAGCCTTCTTGGGTTTACAGAACAAATCACGTTCAACTGACTGAGCAAGCAGCTTCACGCTTAGCGCAGAAAAATTATATAACAGTTATATAATGGAAAATAAAAAAATGAAGATGATGAGAGCAAAATATGTTGTAGCGAAATTACTGAGAGTTAAAAAAGTTTCAGACAATGGTAGATCACATGCCAGCATGCACGCGCTCACGTAGCGCATGTAAACAAAACACACGTGAACCAAGAGGGGGGCGGGGAATGTTGGTAGAGGGAGCTAACATGAAGCATTTCGGGGCGGAAGTGATTTTATCAATATTCAATCAAAGTTATTGCGAACCACAGATCAATTTGGGGCAAAACATTTCAAAAACAGTGTAGTTGGACATCTGGTAGCTGAATGACAATATGGGGGATCTGTGGAAGCTCAAGAAGACCTTTCGTGAAACTACAGCAGACGAGAAATCAGCTATCAAGGAAATTTGAGACAATTTGAGGGAGCGCATTAAGATCTGACATCGAGCGCAGTGAAGGAAAGGGAAAACTTCACCAAGAACTCATTCAAGTACAGGTCGAAACTCAAAAAATCGAGTGGCTGCAAGCAACCAAGGTAGAGGTGGAGAAGCACCTTCCTCAGGTCCACTGTAATCCCAGAAGAAAGGACAGTTTAGATGAGATGGAGAGGCTCATAAAACCAACTGAACCAACTATCCCCTTCAAGATACAGGAACCAACCTGGCAAGGAGTCAACAGTTTTCTCAGACAGGCCAGAGGAAAGTCAGCCAAGGGTCAAACAACATCCAGTACAATATTTACAAGCACTGCAAAGGGCTCAGGAAATGACTCAGGAAGCTACTGGCGGTGGCATGGAAGTAGAACATTCTTGCTGATGACTGGTTGGTTGCTGAGGGGTGCTTCAACCCTAAGGAAGAAGACTCTACAGGGATTAAGCAATTCTGTCCCTCTCACTTCTCAGTGTGGAAATAAGAGTCTTCCTTGGGATTCTGGTGAAGTGGTTGACCACCTCCATGTTGGACAACGAGTACATGGACACTTCAGTACAAAAAGGTGGCATTCCAGGCATGTCTGGCTGCCTTGAACACACCAGCGTTATCTCTAAGATCACTGAGAATGCAAAGAGGAACAATGGTTACCGGGCAGTTCTATGACTCAATCTAACAAATGCTTACAAAACAATACCCCACAGGCTAGCAGAGTTGACTCTGAAGACCTACCATATCCCTGAGCAATTCCAGAGCCTCTTGCAGCACTGCTTCGACAGATTCAACATGCGTTTCACCTGCAGAAAATTCACCACTGATTGGCAGAGACTAGAGGTGGGCATTGTCATTGGCTGCACAATTCCAGTGATTCTGAATTCCGCAGCGATGAACCTTCTTGTTAAGTCAGCAGAAAAGTTACGTCGAGGCGCAGTACTTGCAAGTGGCCTCCAGATGCTGCCCATCAGAGCTTTCATGGATGACCTCACCATCACAGCAGGATCAGTGACAGAAGGAAGACAGATTTTGGAGGATTTCATTGCGTTCACCAATTGGGTGAGGATGGAGTTCAAACCGGCAAAATCCAGAAGCCTAGTACTGGGGAAGGGATGTATTCAGGACTGGTTTTGTTTTAAAATAGAAGAGAACATCATCCAAACAGCTCAAATTCCTAGAGGAGATAGCCCACACTAGTCTGAGACCAGAAATTGTCTTGTGGTCTAAAGGTACCCATCAAATGGTGATGATCAAATTAACTGTGCCCTGGGAAGAGAGGATAGAGGAAGCATATGAGTGAAGGCTCAAGAAACATCAAGACCTCAGCCTTGAGAGCCAGCAAAGCAGATGGAAGGCCTGGAACCTGCCAGTGGAGGTGAGGTGCAGGGGCTTTGCTGGACGGTCGCTATGGAGAACCCTTGGACTGCCGGGAATTGAAGGGTTGGCTAGGAAGCATCTGGTAGCCAAAATCACTATGCGGGCAGAGGAAGCATCATGGTGGATCTGAATCCAAAGAGTGGAGCGGTGGCAGAGCCGAACCACTGAAGGACTAAAGACATAGAGTTGGGTGGTGTTCAGCCGAGGTAGAGCCGGGACGCTGGTTTCTGCTGTTGAACCCCTCCGAGATGTCACCAGCTCAAATCAACGAAACATACTGTAAGTGATGGGGGTACCCATTCAACAACCTGCTGAAAACCCCCAACTCCTGTCTAGTTGAAGTATGCGGTCAAGCTTAGTCTTTGCTCAGGGAGGAGGACGCCCCTGCCATACAGTCCCGTCGGTGAGACAGGACAGAGAGGGACTGAGACAGCAATACAACTGGCTCACAGGATGGTGGAGGAGCGAGTACCTGCAAAGGTGTGTGAGTTGCAATACCCTTATTATATTTTGCAGGTATGAATATACATACCTTTAAAAAATATTGATCAAAGACATCAACCAATGATACCTCGTGAGAGTTTAGTTCTGACTTCTCCAGCCTGTTTCTCTCTTGGAGCACAGGCATTTTAGATTAATCATAATAATAATGGATTAGATTTATATAGCACTTTTCTGGACACTCAAAGTCACTTTTACATTAGATCCATTATTCATTCACTCCTCATTCATACTTGGTGATGGTAAGGTATTTATGTAGCCACAGCTGCCCTGGGGCAGACTGACGAAGGCATGACTGCCAATCTGCGCCTACGGCCGCCACCGGGAAGTTCACCGAAATTCACACACCAGTGAGTGCCGCACTGGAGGCAAGGAGGGTAAAGTATCTAGCCCAAGCATATAACGACAAATGACTCGGCGGGAGTGGGAATTGAACCACCGATCTTGAATCACTGGATGACCTGCTCTACCGCTGAGCCACTGCAGCCAAAAATATAATGAAGTGGCTCTTTTGTCCCCACTTGCTTCATTTTGTCATCTCCGCCCATTTTATTTGGAACTTTTATGCGGGACTTGTTTTGATACTCAAGAAGGTCAGTTGCTTTTTGAAGATCTTTCAGATAATATGTGGGAGTAGATAATAGCAGACTTGTCATTTTAGAATGAAATCTTTGAGGGGATAGATTGGTGTTTTTGTGATGCCTTCATGACCATATTTGTGATCCCTTTTGTACAAGTGTCCTTACAGCTTCCATTCCACTTTAAAGAGACTATCTCCTCTTGCTGGGATAAGGCACAGCACATTTTCCGCACTGCTGAGTGGCTCATTGCTGTCTTCTGCTGTCCGTCTAGAAACGACATAACACTAGGGTGAGGGAAAGGACAGGGGGGATTGCCAATGAGCCCGTAAATCTAGTTAACCATCTGTTTCAAAGCTTCCCTATTTAAATAGTCTATGATACCTAAAGTACCCAAACCTACAACCTCCTCACATTAACTAATAAAAGAGCTACCCAGCTTTAAGAAGTTGTGCCATAGAAATCTGACTTCACTGTGCAGCTGAACTGTCTGTCTAACGTCCCATAATATTTTTCATTTGCATTTGAATGATCCCACATCATATTGTCTGTTCAACCCTGTAATCTCTCACTTTAGCACAATTAATCCCTTGAAATAGAAAGTACGGCCTCAATATGCATAATGTATTTCATGCATCTCATTAGATTCAGTTAGACTGATGTGATGCTAGACCTGCGACTCAATATACTCCTGAATCTACAGCTGTGCTCTGTTTGTCTGAATGTCCATCCGTCCGTCCTCGGCGTTCTTTTCTTTCTTCCTTTCACCGTTCCATACTTCCAGCCTCTCCTTTCCGTCTCCCAGATGATTACTCTCCTTAACCAAAGGGGGGCGACAAAGCGGCGTTTTACAACATTGTGAAACATCCACCAGAAACGTGCACGTTTTTCCGTCGTCACTCTTTCTCTTAATACCCACTCTGTATTTACCTGCATTTTTTGACAGTTGCAATTTAAAAGTAAAAAAAAAAACAAGAAAAACAAAACAAAAAATGTTTCTCCCCTTCTCTTTTGTGTGTGTGTGTGTGTGTGTGTGTGTGTGTGTGTGTGTGTGTGTGTGTGTGTGAGAGAGAGAGAGAGAGAGAGAGAGAGAGAGAGAGAGAGAGAGAGAGAGAGAGACAGAGAGAGAGTGCGTGTGTGTGTGTGCGTGCGTCTGTGTGTATGTCTGGGTGCGTGCGTGTGTGTGGACACAGAGAGACAGGGCTCATGCGTGTCTCGTGGTGCTGAAAGAACAGCGCCCTTCACGTGGAGACAGTGATCAGCTGCTTTCAACTCCGTTCATTCTGCTGCTATTTTATCTCCAACCTTTATCAGGGCTCTGGAGACAAACTGCTTACAGGTTTGAATGTGAGCATGCAATACATGAGTGAAAATAATAAGTCTTAATCCCCCCCCCTTCTCCTCCCCTCCCTCACTTTCTCTCGCTCTCCCTCCCTGCTCCGCGCTCTCTTGTGGACTCTCTTCAGGCACTTTGGATAAAAGCCTCAACTAGAAGTGACAGATTTAATGTCTCTTATCTGTCCTTCCCCGGACAGGCGGTGGAGTGTCTGAAGGTATTTCATTACTAAGAGCGCGTCAGATCGTTTCTCCCCGTCTCTCCGCGTATTTTTGCCAACTGGACAAAAGTGAGGCTCTTCTATCCTGGTTTGATACAGAAGCAGACTCGACTTTCTTCTCTCACCATTTGGAGGCGAGGGGGTCCGGTTTATCTCCTCCTCCTTCTCCTCCTTCTCCTCCTCCTCCTCATCTCCCGTCTTCCTTCTTGTTTGCCCCGCTCCCTCTCGGCTTGGAAGAGAACTCAACATAAGCAGCTCAAGGCATCGCGCTTTTCCTTCTCCCGCCGCTCCAGCGCTGCGAGAATATCCAAAAGTAATTTCAAATGGATTTTTAGAAAGGTTTTTGTTATTTCAGTTATTGCTAGAGAAGAGTAGTTTTCGATCGTATCCGGGGCAAAGGGGCAGAGTGAAAGACACTAAGGGACGCACTCTGAAGAGATACAGAAAAAGTAAAGGACGCAAAGGACGTAAAGGGTAAAGAGACTGAAACGGAGGACAAGAATGGAGAACGCGCGTCTTTTACATCCAAAACTGTATTTCCGGATGGATTAGAACTAACACAACGGAGATGAGGACACATTGATACACTGACAGGAAGCCTTGCATTTTACACTATTCACTCATAATATTCTAATATGGAATGATTGTCATTGTATGGAATTTTTGATTGCCTTTGATGATTGGCAGATTTTTTTCAGTCGGCAAACTTGGATTTAAACTGAAAAGTCGCCATGCTGTAGCTGCCATCATCTGGCAAACGGATCGAATTGATTAATTAAGCATAAATTAAGTAATATAATGATCACACCAACCTGCAGGTGGGATGTGATTGATTATCTCATCGTTCAGGTAGACTTCTCCGCTCCTGTCCGAGAGTTTAACTCTTAAAACGGAGACGTTTATTCATTTAAACTGAATTACGACTGAATCCCGCTATGAATGTTATTTTAGATGTTAATTGTAAGAAAAATGTGATATGTAGTCGTTACTATAAATTTGTAAATACCACAGCAGCATCAGTGTATGTTTGTGAGATTTGACAGGATTGTTAACAAGGGTTTCACTGATTATTTTTGGCTGCTAAAACTAGAGCGACTCTTCCAAGCGGCTGTCCAGGCATATAGCGACTGAACGCAGGTCCGTGGACGCGTCTCTGCTATCATCCCGTCCTGAATTGCAACGGGAAACCATACCGAAGAGAGAGAGAAGGGAAAAGAAATGAAACCTAACTGGTGATTGGAGCAGACATTACCTTCTAAAATCTTCGATAAGGAATGTGAACAGAGAAAAGGGATTTCCCTCTGTTTGCAACTAGCTGGACTTTCCTGCTGTCGGCTGGACTTCTCTTCATCAGTAGAGAGGAGTGGAAGAAAGGACCTCCTGTCTCCGCGTGTCGTCCCGTCAGGCTGGAGAGCCGAGATCAGCTGAACGGAGGAGACGGAGGAGGGATTATCTGAACACTTTCTAACACTCTCGTCTATTCGATATTCTCATCGCTTCTGGAAATTAACTCTCCAACATAAAAGGTAAGAGGGGAACAATCAGATTTATACCTCCTGTCCGATCAGTTTACTTTATAGTGAGAGAGAGAGAGAGAGAGAGAGAGAGAGAGAGAGAGAGAGAGAGAGAGAGAGAGAGAGAGAGAAAGATATTTGTTTTTTAAAATCACATTTATTCATGTAGGCGATATTACAAGATAGTTAAGTTAACAACATCTCAGAGAGATTCACTCAAACAACAACACACACTTAAAAAAAACTGTCATGAAATGTGGGCAAAATTTACTTGAGTTAAACCAAAGAGAGAGAGAGAGAAAGAGAGATATAGATTTTTTTTTTGAAAATTCACATTTATTGACAGAAAACAAATCAACACATTGATCACACTCATACAAAAACTAATAGATTAATCATTGAAATCAATTCTTCTTCTTCTTTGGACCATTCTCTTTAAAATGATTTCAACATCGCTGTCCGAAGAGCCGTCAGTCTTTTTTTTCCTGCTTAAATACACTGCCATTTTTGTTTGACCCAGAAGGAAGTCTAAAATCTGCCATTAATTTTTTGGAGTTTTCCTGCATTTAAAACCGATTATGTACACCTGTTTGTTAAATACAAGACCAAACGAGAGAAACACTCTCTCTAAAAACAGGAAGAGGTTTTTGAGCCTCTGACAGTCCAGGAAACAGTGGAAAATAGTTTCTCTGCGAGAACAGAACGGACAGTTTTCCGACACATTTGGGTTTAAAATCTAAATGAAACTCTTGACGGCCACAGCACCATGTAAAACCCTCCAATGGAGATCTCTAACTTTTTTGGTTAACAGTGACTTACAGAAAGACTCCCATGAGGGGTTTACACCCGGTGTAAGACCTAGGTGAACCCTCCATGGTGTGTCAGCCCGATCTTTATGTTTATCTTTGTTTAAAATTTTTATCATCAGTCTGTACATTTTTTTTCCATCACTGTCACTGAGGCTGATCGGGTCTGACACATAGTTGTTAAAACAAGTAGACAAGCTCTCTACTGGGAAGGGATTGGCATCATCGGGATTTAAAAGACCTGTACAATAAAAACTGATCAATTTCAGTTGCTGTGGGGTGAGTCGGCTCTTCCAGCTTCCCAGCAGTCTTTCAGTGAGCCTCACTGAGGTCACACCCACAGCGGAGGACACAGCAGCATCATGAAAAACGGGTCCACAAAACTCCACCACATGACTAGGGGGTGGAGATTTTATCCGCGATGAACGTGTTTTCTACTGCTGTTCCTGTGATGTATGTCATGTTAAAAAGTCCTTTGATTACAGGTTCTTTTAAAATCCAATAAAGTGAGTTAAAATCCTTTGGTCTTTGCTTTAGTAAAAAACTTAAGATTTTAAAAACACTTACAAAAACACTGGAAGATCTTTCAGTTTGTCATGTCTCAGATCCATTAAAAACAAGGCACGTTGAGTCCCAGACCCCTGCACAGGGCCAGTACTGCCTGCGTCGTGGGCCGCAACATCAGGTCATCAGGGCCAGTCAGGAACCGCTGAATGAACTGCAGGCAGAACGCAGCGCCCCTGCTCGCTAAATGAATGAGCCCCTGTCCTCCTTATTCTCTTGGCAGAAAGAATCCTCTACGGGACCCAGTGACGGCAGTCCCAGAAAAAGTCCACCATTTTTGCTTGTATTTCTGATGGTGTATTGTATTGGTGGTGGGTCAATGCAAAACAGTCGGTTAACATTAACACAGCCAAGTTGTTAATAATGAGAATAAAACCTCTAAAAGACAGTTTGATTAAAATACATTTCCATTTATTAAGCCTCCCTTACAGTTCTTCCAAAACATTTTCCCAGTTCTTTTCTACAATATTGCGATCTCCCAGATAAACTCCAAGGTATTTAAACCCATTTGTTTTCCATTGGAGCCTATCTGGGACCCTGATCTCCTCAAGCCCACTTCCCACCATTAGAGCCTCGCTCACCTCCCAGTTAACTTTTGCAGACGAGATCTCACTAACACTCTGTACAATTTGTTCTAACACTTCCACATCTTTCTGATTTTTAATGGTAACAACAACATCATCAGCGTATTCTATTTGTTTAAAACCATAAATAGAACTGGGAATATTAAAACAAGTGAGGCTTGCTCTCAGTTGGTTTAACCTTCCTGCTCTGTTTTAAAGTTTGAAGATCTTGGAAAAATAGTTAAAATATTTATTTATTTCAGTATGAAACTTCTTCTGCTTGGCTTAATTATTCTAATAAACATATTATGAAAATTTTTCATCTCACATATGTGTAACTACCCCCTGCATGTTTATAAAACAACTTTACTGTACGTAAAGCATTCAGAAGTATTTCTTTGGAACTGTGAGACATATTTCACCTCATTTTCTCTCTCTCTCTCTCTCTCTCTCTCACACACACACACACACACACATGCAGGTGTTATGACTTGACGGAAACCATTTTGACGGGAACCATTCATGATCTCGCGGCAAACTCCACACACTGAACAGTGGAGGGGCAAAGCCTATAAAACATTCTCTACATGGGAGTCCTACCAACACTACACTCTGTTAGACAGACCTTTACAAAATGAGCAGCAGAAGCAAAACGTGACAGTCCAGGACGCTGTGGAACTCATCTTTGACCATGACAGTGAAATGTAGGAGGCTGTGTCTGAAGATGAAAACTTTCTTAAGCTTTGTGATGATTCTGATTTTGAAGCAGATGGTGGAATTGATGTTCCTATTCCTCCAACCAGACATATTTGTCCAAAAAATTTGAAATACAGTGGTCTTCATCCCCAAATATGTGTCAGGCAAAACTGTCTGCAGAAAACATAATATAGACAGTGCCAGGGCCTACTAGGATGGCAGTGACTCATTTGAGAGACATCAAATCAGCTTTTGAGCTGGTCATGCTTAATTCAATATCATGCTAGAAAGGACTAATCTAGAGGGGAGACATGTTTTGGGGAATGGAAGGACCCGGACAAAAGACATTTAGATGCATAGTTGGAGCTCCTCATCCTGGGTCTATGAGGGGTCTATAGTTGTCAAAGGACAAATCAACATCGAGCCTGTGGGATGCAGAGACAGACACAGCTATATTTTGAGCTATAGTGAAGGAAATCCAGGAGAGTACACCACTGCGTGAGGTCAGTGTGTGTGTGTGTGTGTGTGTGTGTGTGTGTGTGTGTGTGTGTGTGTGTGTGTGTGTCTGTGTGCTCGCATTTGTGTACTGTATGTGTGTATAAATGTATGAGAGTGCATTGTGTTTTTCTTGGGATCAGCAAAAAGACACCGTACTTAAGGAAACATGGTCGTCTTGCTTCTCGGTTACTTCGGGGGTAAAGGGAAGAGTAAGAGGTGCCAAGTATGCAGGCCATCTGACGATGTGAAGACAAGCAGGACCTGTGTGAAATATGCCAAATTTATTTACATAAAACATAGTGTGGTGACATTTCACTCATGGGCTGTGTAGATGAACAGACAGAAGACAGACAAACACACATGCTGCGTGTTCATATCTGCTATTGGTTGTTAGTTGTTTTTTTTTTTAATTTCTGGTTCATAAACAGTGCATATACCTGTATGTCTGTGTAGGTTCTCAGTTATCCAGGTCATGGTTATCCAAAGTGCATATATGAAAAACAAAACATAACTCCAACCAGACATATTTGTTGTTTTGTTTCAATGTTGGCGGCACGGTGGCGCAGTGGGTAGCGCTGTCGCCACACAGTAAGGCAGTTCCTACTCTGTGCGGTGTTTGCATGTTCTCCCCGCTTGAGGTTATTTGGCTGGTCTCAAATTGACCATAGGAATGAGTGCGTGTATACATGTTAGTGTGTCTGTGTGTAGCTCCGTGGAACACTGGCATTGCGCCTAGAGTTTCCCCGCCTTACGCCCTAAGACAAGGTGGGACAGGCTCCAGCTACCCGCGATCTGCACAAATGGATGAAGTGGGTCAAGAAAATGAATGAATGTTTGAATGTTAAATGTTCAATGTAATTCTAGTGTATCATATGTTAGTCTTTCAAAGTAATAACATGGTGAAACAATAAGTAACATATTTTTTTTAATAGAAAACAAGTGAATTATCCTAATTAAACCATTACCTGAGAGAGATGAGGAACAACATTGCTCTAAAGATTGATAGAATAGTTAGTAATGGAGTTAGTAATGCCATATAAAAGGAGCGCAAGCCACCGTTAGCCTTAAGTACACTCTCAATGTCTCCATACAGGGTCTGAATCTTGGCAATAAAGTCAGAGCTGAAACCGAAACTTTTTAAGGTGTGCCACGAGTATCTATCAAAATCTTTTCTTGATCTATGGAAATTAGAACAAGTCTTGTGGCCAATGAACTTGAGAGTTCCAAAACATTCTGAATAAAGTGTATGTTATCCGTGATTAGCCTGCCCTGTACACAGTAAGTTTGGTTCACATGTACAACCTGCTCCATCACTTTTCTTACCTTGTTAGCCAACTCCTTGGAGAAGAGCTTGTAGTTTGTGTAGAGGAAGGACACCTGCAACCAGTTCCTGATGTCCTGTAAGTTTCCCTTTTTCGGCAGGAACGCGAGAACCCCCTTCCTACGGCTCAGGGGCAGCCAATTTGTTATCAGGCTTTCCTTGAGCACAGAGAGCAGGTCTTCGTCAATCACTCCCCAGTACTCTTTATAGAATCCAATTGGCATTCCATCTAGGCCAGGTGACTTGCTAGGCTTCATCCCCTGCAGGGCCACAGACAGCTCCAGAATGAAACAGTTCCTCACAGAAACCTGCAGCGTATCCATGCATTTCTGCACTAACCTCCACGACTGTACCATCCGTGGATCACAGAGAATGTATCAACCTCCTCTGTCCATTTTTCCTCTCCACCCCAAAGAAAAATGAGAGGTAGCATCCATCAGAGTAATGTTACTAAACTTACTTCGTACCATGGCACCATGTCATGCATGTCCAGCAGCTCAGCTAAAGCCCGCTTTTGGTCTTTGAGGGCTGTAATGTGCCCTCTTTCTCCTGTGGACTCTGCTAAAGTCTGCAGTTTAACCAGCTGTCTCTCTAGATCTCTGATAGACCTGACCAAGTTACCGGAGACATTCTGAGTGTACAGTAAACACAGATTCTTGATCTGGCTTTTGCTTACATCCCGCCATCCCATTACTCTGTGGCTCCAGGTTGGAGTGATCTGTCCCTCCCTGCCGCACTTGAAGCACTTCATCCTCTCAGTAGTGACATGGACTGTGTAATCAAAGTTGTCCACATATAACAACAGCGTGATGTTCAGCTCTTCATCTGTCTTTTTGGGGACCATCAGAACTTGTCTCCTGAATGAGACAACGTGCCTCAGGTGGGGACTCTTGCAGCCGAGTGGGATCATCTTACAAGGAGACAGGAGGTGACCGTGTTGGGACAACTCCTTCTCCAGGATCCTGTTACTGATGAACGGTGGTGCATTCAATATTATCGCCGTCTTAGCTGGGTTTGGCAGGGTGAGGACGGGGGAGAAGGTGTTCTGAATCACCACACCGCTCTCAACCACCAGGTTCACCTTTTCAATGCTATCAAGGAATATCATCACCGTACTGTTCATTCGGGAGGCTGACTTTATGCTGCTGTACCTGACCTTTTCTCCCACTGCTAAACTCACCTCTTCCACTGAGCAGCTGATTGCCGGTACCAGTTAAATGGCATCGCAAGGCGTCAGCCGCTCAAACCTGGAGCTCACCGACATGTCGCCCACGTGGGCTGCCAGATTACCCCCAATCCCCCCCAAAACACCCATAAACGTAACTGTGATTAAACTATACTAACAAAAATGTGAATAAACATGGAAAAACAAGCAAAAAACACACTCAGACGCCACACACACCTTACACTTCCTCTCACATCCTTTCTCAGTATGCACCGAGAGAGAGAGAGAGAGAGACAGATATTGCATTTTTTTCCGGGGCTAACTTCTGTAAATATCAATCCAAGAACTTACTTTGAGTGATCTATTCAACTATTCTGGTACATGAAGGTCTCATTATTCATTCATCAAACAGAATCTGTGTGTGTGAAGTAACAAATGGTAATCATAAGAACAGCATGAGATTTCAGTCAGATATAGTGCTGGATACACACGCTTTAACCTGCCGATCTGTCTCATGTATTTGTGTGTGTTTGTGATGTTGCCTCCTCTCAGTGATTTCAAAATTGACTTGTTTTGAACCAGGAGCTTCTAGGTGCTGACCGGGACATTAAATTTCTCATGAAGTGAGGTAGTCGGAAAAATAGAGTGGCTATTTACTCTCCAGCAAGAATATTTATCAGTCCCAAACTGCCAGTCTCTGTTTGAAGGGACTGTTAACAACTATATTATGCATTTATGAACCTACACATATGACGGTTAGTCAGTGATCATCCTTCACATGAGCAGATCTGTCGAGTCATGCTCCATGTAAACTATAAAGCCTAGAGTCAACATGGAGCTCACAAAGGGATTGTCTTCACATGGTGTGTATAGTATGTATCCACTGATGGTATATTTTTGTTTTAAAGACATTTTTTTGAAGAATTACCCTCAGTCAAGTGGTGTGAAACACCTTTGAGTGGAAGGGGACAAATTTTGCTTCCACTGTATAATTTTCCCATTTGTTTAAATTGTCCCAAACACAGACACTGTTTGTCTGAGTGCTTTACAGCCCAGCAGGTGCATTCTCTCCCTCCCTCCCTCATGCCCTGCTTTCTCTCTCCTCCTCTCTCTCCACACACACACACACACACACACACACACACACACACACACACAGAAGAGTGATGTGTAGCATTTACTTATCCGAGCAGTTTAATGACGTGGTGTGCATCAGTCTTCTGAATGAAGGCAGACTGTATGTATACACTGACTGTATGTATAAACAGACCATATCTATAGACTGTATGTATAGACAGACTGTATGTTTGAGGATCTGTTACTGCTAGAAACGTGTGCATTCTATGGTCAGCTGGTTAAAGTGAAGATGCAACCATACATATGTTTTAGTAGTGCTGGTTGGTTGAGTGGGTTCTGCTCACTACTGGATGTAACTACAGCCAGTAGTGAGGTCATCAGAGTGCACCTGAACACTGTAACAGATAGTTCTGAGGCTATCCAGCTAAATGTAGATACTTAGTTACTTTAAAACACAAGAGAAAAAAATCTGGAGCAGGATTAAAAAAAGGTGAAAGGAGATCTGAGAGGAAGTTGCTCACAGTCAGTAGAAGATGGTCTAGAAGACTGACAGATGAGTGATTAAGAAAAGAAGACAAATTGATGTGCCACACACGAGAAACAACTTGAAGAAAAGTGCAAAATTATAAAAATGAAAAAGCTATTTTTTTACCTTTTAGAAACTTTGTCTTTAAACAGAATTTGAAAGAGCTGAAGGACAAACTGTAAAAAGAAGAAAGCAATGAGGAGAATGCTAGAAAAAAGTAAGACTGGATCAGGAAAGGGTTGAAGGAGAGGAAAGAATGTATATTGAATTAAGAGGGGAGGATAGATTTAGACACATGAGGATATGAGAGAACAGAAAGGCGAGAGAGATTCATAAATCCTGGAGGAGATGACGAAGTGTTGGAAATATACGAGAGGTGCTGACCGGCTGAGAGGACAGCAGGATGAACAAGACTCAAAGGGGGAGAGAGATATAGTGAGATGCAGTTGGAGAGACAGAGCTGAATCACCACAGGTTTGAAATACTAAGGTTTCTGCCTGTTTGCACCAATTATTCTTAATCTAGTCTAATTTATGGCCTCTTAATGGAAATCCCAGAAAAAATGAAAACTTCTGAGGCAAATGCAAACTGTTTGCTAAACAGTGTTGGCATTACTTTCTGTGTGTCCTTTCTTTCTGTGTACGTACTGTACTGTGTGTAATGTGACAGAGAAACCAATTTCCCTGATGGGACCTCCTGAAGGGATGAAACAAAGTCCTACTCTACTCTCTCTCTCTCTACTCTAAACAGCAGAGAGAGAGCATTACCTTCGAAGCAGTCTTGATTCAAAACCTGGCAACGCATATAATTACATTCTAATCAGGCGTGATAAACATTCGATAACAACTAGCTCCTCACTGGAGCTTCTATTCTGCAGCTTTAGATGCAACTAAAACACACACTCCTGAAAACATCTGGCATTTCTTACAGGTTTGCGTGTGTGAAAGGTTTCATTTAGTCTATTATGGCTAAACCTGAAGATCAGTTGCCACTCAAGAGACTTTGGGAACATTGCCAGCAAATACAAATCAATAAATCAGTTGAAAATCAACAAGAAAACTGATATATCTGAAATACAATCTATCAGGCTTTCCCACCACACTAACCCACATTAATTCTATTTGATGTTACTCCTCAGTCATTATTATGTTTTTCAGTGGGGGAGCAGGGAGCATCTGGCGGAGGTGCCCGAGTAGAATCATACTTCTACAGCAGTGGTGTCATGAATTAATCCCCTGTAGGTAGCAGCAGTGCTGTTGTTGAATGAGAGATAAGCAAATATTATGTTAGAAAAACACATGAAGAGAGACAACAGCAAAACTTTGGAAGTCAAACAAATTCAGGCAGCTCCCAATTGTACAAGAATGCTTTGCTGTAATTCAGAAATCTGTGAAGCATCCTCTTGTGGCAAGGTTAGACGGTTTGCCAGGTTATTGATGAAACAACAAAACAAGTGACCAAGGATGGGTCAAAGTACAAAAGTCACAACAAGCTCCTTCTGGTATATTTTCTGGAGCTTTGGCTAATCCTCCTCAGGTTTGGGTTTTCATCTCTGAATAAATGGGAATTTAACAATCTATAATGTCATGGTCAATGGGCTGATGCTGATTGTTGTTTAAATGATCGTATGATGAGGTTGAAAACTCCCAAGAAACACAGTCAATCAAATTTTATTTGCATCATTCAGTTTAGTGCAGTTCAGTGACTGACGAGCAACAACTAATGACTCATGTGCTTTGTTTTCTCCACTGCTTTTTCTAAAACAAGTCTTTGAACATCAACTTCTCAATGTCATTGAAATCAAACCCAGTCACCAATTCATTCCTTATTTTCATGTACATAATTATTAAGTGGACATCTATTGAAGTCTAAATAAAAATATTCTTTTAACAAAAGAAAAGCACTTGTGTATTCGTCCATCTTTCAGCCTGCTTTCTTTGGAGCTTTGTGGTTCTGATTATTTGTCTTCTGTTTCACAAAGAAACCTCTGATCAGCTGTGCTCTACATGGCATGTGTGATACAATTATGAATTGTGTATTGCAAAATTTCAAAGAGCAAATTTGATCAAAGTGATGACATTGAACGAAAGGATCCTTACGGTTTGGTAAAACTCCAGGATAATTTAATGTCACACATGCCAACAAGATCAGTGCACATGTTTTTGTCACATAAAAGGACTTGCTCAAAAGTGCCTCGACAATGGAACTGGTACATATTGCTTGCTGGTTAATTGCATATAGAAGAGCTATTACACTGAAAGCACACCGATGCATCAATGCCCTGATAGTCAAGTCAGATTATTTCTTAATTGTGTTCATAGCGGGACAGATTGTTTTAAGCTGTTTGTCTTTTTACTCAATATTTTATCACGGAGCTATCTTGTTCAAATTAAACTTTATTTGAGCTTTTTTCAGGCAAAATCAGAATTAGAAATGACCTACAGAGATTCAGAAGTTCCTGACAAACAAAGTCATGAACTAACATGCAAAGGAAATGCAATGATTATAAAGATACCAGCTTTCTACAGGGGGTTGGTATCTCCTATTTGTTTAAGTATTCTTCCTAAACTAAAGTAGCTGTCTCTTGGCTCCAGGTACACCATTTATTGACATGGAAATGCTGTTTATTTTTTTCAAACTATCCCTTTAGCTTGACATAACAAAAGTCCATCTAGCTTTTGTTTCACTGCTGCTCTAGTTGATGGTTACTTGGAGTTAAATTAAACATGTTGTAGGATGCAAAAAATTAAACTGCAGGGTGGATACTGCTACTACTATAAATAATGCTAATGCGTGTTTCTATGGAACTGTTGTGGCGCCTGTAGGTCAGCTCCCATCTCTGTGGAGGTCAGACGTGGCTTCGCTAAGTACCCAGCAGCTGATAAGGATTCAGTGATTCAGAGTCTTGATCATCGTCAGCAGACTGGATGCCTGCTGACATGAGGGTTTGAAGATCATTCGGAAGAAGATTGTGGCTCACCACACAATGACCTCCAAGCTGTCTCAGCACAAATGTTTTGTGATAGAATGATCAAAATTTAGTTTGTTTGTTTTTTTAAATGGTCTCCAATAAGATAGAAAACCTCCCTTTCAGGTTTCAGTGTTCAGACTTCCATAAATCCGACACTTTTTAGTGTTTCTGCTGCCTGAAAATAGATACCATCTTCTTCAGCATTACTCATCTCACCAGTCACAGCATCTATATTGCACCTATTAATTATCCTTGTGCGAGCCATTCTGGTCACAGGCCTCTTTCTAAAATGCTGTTGCTTCACAAAAGAGGCAATACGTTTCATTAGGACTGGAACCCATGGGCAAGACTACAATTTTTCTATGAAACAGGTTGTAGATGTCTAACTGAACTGGGATAAGGTGATGAACCTTCACAGATGTATTTGACATTGTATGTCAAATTGAGTTAGAGTCACTTCATGAACTTTAAATGTGTCTTTTATGTGAGTAGCTTCACACAGCAAACGTCCATCCTTCCGTTCATTTTCTTATAGACAAGATTTCCTACGGCCGCCATTCCGCCTTGCTGGTTACTGGTTTGCTGAAGCCTGTCCCAGCTTGCTATGGGTGAAAGGCGGAGCAAACCCGGGACGAGACACCAGCTAATCACGGGCTACATGAAAGACAAACAGACACACTCGCTCACACTCACACTGCATGCTTTTGGGGGTGGAAGGAAGCCGGAGAACCTGGAGAAAACTCACACAGACACTGGGAAAACAAACTCCACGCAGAAAGGAATCAAACCCGGAACCTTCTTGCTGTGAGGTAACAGTGCTACCTACTGTGCCACCATGCCATCCCACACAACAAACAATCGATTATAATAACCGATGCAATCTTGTTGACTGTGCGTGCGTGCGTGCGTGCGTGTGTGCGTGCGTGTGTGTGTGTGTTTGTGTGTGTACGTGGGCTGGTGTTGGTGGGTGAGCAGTAGGGTGACAGTCAGGGGGAATTCTGCCCTGGTCAAACAGAAACACAAATCAGTGGTGATGGGAGCAGGCTGGTCCTGTGCCTGCAAGGAACATATCACAGTTCATCAAATATGGTCTCAACCAGGCATTTTTACACAATAATAATAATAATAATAATTTATACTTACATGTTCACACAGCGTGGGCAGCACAGTGGCGCAGTGGGTAGTGTTGTCGTTGCACAACAAAGCAGTTCCGGGTTTGAGTCCCACTCTGTTCGGAGTTTGCTTGTTGTCCCCGTGTCCCCGGGTTCTTTCCGGGTTCTCCGTCTTCCTCATTCAAAAACATTCAGGTTGATTGGCCGGTCCCAAATTGACCATAGGAATGAGTGTGTCTGCATGCTTGTGTGTCTGTGTGTAGCTCCGCGGTGCACTGGCGTCACACCCGGAGTTTCCCCGCCTCATGCCCTAAAACAAGCTGGGATAAGCTCCAGCTCCCCGCGACGTGCGCAAGCGGATGAAGCAGGTTGAGAAAATGAATGAATGAATGAATGAGGGCTGCAGTAGGACAAGATGTATAAAAGGACCCATTTTCAATCTTGATCTTTCAACATCTATTTTAATAATAATAATAATAATAATAATAATAAATCTTTATTGTCCACCGGGGTGGAAATTCATCTTTGGCTCACTAGACTTACAGACAAGACATTTGAGACACAATACAGCAGTGAGGATCACACCATAGAAAGATAAGACAACAGCACTAAGAAGAGATAGTCCAACATTAAAAAACCTGCTTCATCATCATCATCATTATCATCATCATCATCACCATCATTACCACCATTACCATCACCACCACCGCCATGCAGTAGGTCATTCTGTCAAATTAAGAATGTTGACTGCTCTGGGGACAAGTACTTCTTATAAATATTTTTGGTCGCTAAGGGAACTCTGTAGTGCCTACCAGAGTTCAGAAGCACAAACTCTCTGGAGAGAGGATGGGAGCTATCGGCTGTGATGCTCAGAGCTTTCTTCCTCACCCTCTCCTTGTACAATAGGCTCAAGGCCTTTTGGGGCTTGCCAATGATTTTGCTAGCCATTAAATAGTTTGAAATATTGCTCATTGATCATAAATTCATTAGTAAAAAGAGAGAATAACACAGGGGACAATACACTTCCTTGTGGGCAACCTGTGCTCACAGTGAGCACCTCTGATGTGTTCTCCCTGGCACAGACCCTTTGTGGGCGACAAGAAAGAAAATCCCTAAACTACAAGATTAGACTGGGATGTACTTTAAGATCAGCAGCCCTTTTCAACAGGATATGGATCTTCATTGAATTAAAAGCTGAGCTAAAATCTATGAATAAGACCCTAACATATCCTTTAGGGTGCATAAGATGTTGTGTGACTGCATGAAGCATGGTCAGTAATGCATCGTCTGTACCTCTGTTCCTCTTATATGCAAATTGAAATGGGTCCATTCTCATTGACACCGATGCAGTTAGGAGGTTAACCAGGACTCGTTCCATAGTTTTACATAGTACAGAGGTTAAAGCAATAGGCCGGAAATCATTAGGTGAGCTTGCGCCTGGCTTCTTGGGCACAGGCCTGATTATAGAGTGTTTCCATGATAGTGGCACTGTGCCGCTTTCTAAGAGAAGCTGAAACAGCCTGGTTAACACTCCCTTAAGTTGGAAATAACAATATTTAAGGACCCTAGGCTTCAGCCTGTCAGGGCCCGGGGCCTTGTCTGGCTTGAGTCTTAAGAGACAGGAAGCAACCTCATCTTCTTTGATGACTATAGGGGTTGCTGTTGGAAGGTTATTATATATTACATATATTAATAACATGAATATGTTCTTGTTAGTGAATTAAACTTAAACTTCAGAGTGACAGGTCGCGACTGGGGTGCGCCCCAAATAAGCAGTTTGTAGGGGGGAAGGCGTCTTGTTCAGGGGAGCCTCGGCAGTGACACCTCCCGCTGTCAGCTCACACTCCAAGAATAGCTGGTGGGAGCAGGAATCAAACTGCCGATGTCTGATCATAAGGCGTCTGCTCTACCACTAAGCCACTGCTGCCCCCAAATTCATTCAGAACAATCAGCAAATTTTGAGGAAATACGTCGTGATGCAGTAGTTGGTCATTTTGATCAAACATTTAAAGACCCATAAATACACTTGACCTGAACGCATAAAGCCTGTAACTTTCAAGTAATCTACATGGTATTCACTAATGGTAGGCATATAAACAAAATAATAACATTTCAGACATTTAACCACCTTAAAGGCAGTTTTCATTTCCACATACAGATCATGCTTCTGAAATCGCCAGCTTTGACACAATGCTGTTGCGATTGAGACACAGTTAAAATAAATATCAACTTTGGTGGTTCTGGTGGTCCTGTAGTGCTCCCGCGTCTATAACAATTTTTACTAACTCAGTTACAAATGTCTACACCTGCCAGATGGATATTTATAGAGCTTAAATGTAGGAGTACTCTCCTGCAGGTGAAATGTTCATAGTGCACAACTTTATCATTTGCGTTTTGGCAGATGTTCTACCCAAGCCCATCCTGACAGACCTGCTAAAGTGAACATATAATCTACAAAAGAGTGATATTGTGTTCCCCAACTACTGACTCTAGCCTGTTTGTGATTGGCTAGAAAGTAGGAATCAGATGAATGTGCTTTCTCTCCATTCTGATGGTCTCACTAAAGACAGAGACCTTTACGACGCTAATGTCTGACATTTTAAAAGTCTCAGTATGAAAAGTAGGCCTGTAATAATCTGTTGAACCCTCATCCTTTTATGAATCTATGTCCCTTCCTCATTCCTATTTGCTTGGCCCTTACGCTTCCTCCTCACCACAACTCTGTTCACCCTTCAGCACATCCAGCAGTGTTCATAGCCTATCCCTCGTTGACTTAATATGGTCTGACAGGCCAGTCCCTATGGATTCGATCAAATAGAGCAATAGTGTTCACAGCAGCAACAGTACACTCCCAGCCTCCGAAAGCAGCAGCAGTAATATGGCAAAGATCAGAGTCCTGCAAAACTGATTCACCATGTTTATGCGCTGTGCTGTTACCCACAATCTTTGTAAAGAAATGGAGGCTCCCGAAATGTTACACGTTCAACATTTCAGTCCTCTGCAGAGTCTTAAATGGAATAATGGAAGTGGAATTACATACATATCATGGACATGACTTGATAACTGTGTGTCTTATGCAAGACACAAATTGAATATTCAATCCTAGAATGTGTCTAAATAACAATTTCCAGAAAAATATTTATATGTAAATTGGGAAAGTGCTTTGGGCACAGATTATCAACATGTGGCAATTTATTTGGTACATTGAATAAGACAATTTAAAGAGCCAAAACAGAAACAACAACAGCAAAAAAAAAAAAAAAAAAAAAGCAACCCACAAAAATAAAGCATGATACTGTTTCCACAGATCAAAGCAAAAAACTCCAACACTGCCAGCAGAATTAAAGTTCAAGTAACAAGCTCAGGTCTGAAACCAAGAAAAACCAAGTAAGGTGAAGTGATGTAACATGTGAGGGGCAGAGTTCACAATGGACTGGCAAGGATAGGAAGAAACACTGACTAATATACGAACAGATCAGTGACATGCGATCAAGGGAGGCAGGTGAGGCCGTGCCTCACCTGCCATAATGAGAGAAAAAGAAATGAAAAATGGAAGAAATAAGTCAAATGGTTATATTTATCCAGTGATGCATATTATAAAGTTATTTTGCATTTAACATCACCAATTTAAGGTTATTTTTACTCAAAATCGCTGAATTTTCACATTTACCGCTGAAATATTGAGAAGAGACCTGCGGTGAGGCACCAGCCAGCCGAGCTTCACCAAAAAACAATGACGACAGAAGTTAAAAAGGTAAATGACCATCATTTTTATTCTTTACTCTTTGTTTTTTACGTTATGCACAACTCTCATTTATTTTGTAATAATCTAATTGTAAAATGTATTTGTTACATGTTTTGATGCATTTTTATGCTTATAAAACATTTATGTCAGAATTGTTTGGGGGCTTGGAACAGATTAGGGGCATTTGCATGGAAATGCGTCTCTACTTACAAAATTTTCTACTTACGTAATTTCTTCGGAACCAATTAATTTCGTAAGTAGAGGTACCCACTGTATTTTTTGTGGTAATAGCTGTTTAATTGCACGATGCTCTCAAGAGCTCTTGTTCACATGATTCCTTATGTAGATACGCCATGATTGGTTGGGCCTTGATTGACAGGTGGTGGGTGGGACTTAAAACATGACAGCGTGAGGTTTTCAAGTGAGTTTATTCAAATATATACTGTGTGTGTGTGTAAAAGACTTGATGTTTGATGATGGTCCTAATATTGTTGCTGGCTTCTGTTGTCCCCATATGATCTTACCACATCACCCAGCAGCAGTACCTGATTAACCGTCACACAACTAGAGATTTCCTCCAGTGCTGAACACATCTTATTTTGCCGTAGAGGCATTGGACAAGGTTGTGTACTTCTCCTTGTATTTCTTAGCCACATCAGTCAGAGATTTCAAAGTGTGGCTCTGATCAAAGAAAGCTGAAACTAAATTTAAATCAATGGGGATTATACATGTCACAGCCAGTTTCAAGGACTTCAAATCAACGCCGGAGCAATTAAAGCAAAAGGGAACATCCAGTTGCACACATTTAGGTGCCACTGTTCATCAATAGAACGATTCTGAAATCAAGCCCATTTAAAGAAAGGCTCAGAAATTAGGTGACATGATGTTCATCATCAGTGCTTCTCAGTTGCTTCTCTTAAGAACCCCCCCAGAAAGAAGAAAACATTTTGTTCCCCTCACTCCCCCCCTAAACTCTCTTTGATGTCTATGTGCAAGTTGGTGCAAAAACCTCCATAGCAAAGGAGATAATGCTCCCTTTGCACGCTCTAAAAATTAGAGTTAATTGCACATTACACCCCGTGACCTACTACGGCGGATAAAGTGGTTGGAAGATGAATGAATGAATGAATGCACATTACACATAGATGTGAAAGCTCCACCTCCACCTACTGCAGGGGAGGTGTAATTACACTATACAATAGCATGGGAATGAAAAAGAAATCATTTGATTGCTTGCGCATGTTTCCTGGGGTCCCAAGCACCCCCATGGTATTTCATCCCCAAGGTGCCCCACAATTTTGGAAACACAGCTTTACATTGTAGATCTGAATCAAGCAGACTTCCTGCACTTATCCTCCTGGTTGTATTTCTTCAAGAAAGTCTGTACCCACCTTCACAGGGTAGGTACAGGCCTTAAAAATGACAGGTTAACCTGTTTTTGTCTTCTGGGGGCTCTTAATTTCAGGTCCCTTGTCACAATAGAAAATGGGTCTAGTGTGTGTGTGTGTGTCTGTTCATCTTTGAAAATAAACAATGGGCGCTTCTTCTACCCCAACTGTCCTAATCTTTGGCTCACTTTCCTTCCTTTGGTTGCTCTTCCCCCTTCTTCTCTCTCTCCATTTATCTCCGTCAGCTTCTCTAAATAGCAGCAATCGCTTTATTAATGGAAAGGAGAGAGCCAGCATTGTTTCTGTTTTCTAGTTTGGTCCAGGGAGTAAATTTTCACAGGGATTTATGTTGCACATGATGTGACAAATTCATTATTAATTTATTGACACTGGTATATTTTTTAGCCATAGAGATTAAATTAAAAATGGGCAGCGAAAAGATATATTTGATGAAAAAGCAACTTTGAAATTCGGTGCACTCTCGTTACTGTGGTTAATGCATTCCAGGAACCACATGCGAATAATGAATTCTGCGATATAGCAACAAACTATTTATCTAATTATTTACAGTAATTTAAACAATTATGAACACTCCCCATACTGATATTATACTACCTTCTATCTCTATCACCTTTTCCCACACTCTTATCGACTGTTTAAAGCACTTTTGTGTCTCACGGAAGTGTGCCGCGTTGCCAGACTCACGGAACGTAGCGCATTTCCAGATGCCGTCAGCCAATGGAATGCATGTACGGTATCACGTGATTACCTACTAAAAATCCTCGATGAGGGTGAAGTCGCGCATGTTGATGCGTGAATGTGCGAGGGATTTACTGTACACGGTTATCTCTGTGACTGCATATGTTGATAGTTCCTGGCATGATAGAAATTGTTATTCATTCATTCATTTTCCTGCCAGCTTCATCCACTTGCACGGTTCATGAGGAGCTGGAGCCTATCCCAACTGGCTTAAGGTGTGAGGCAGGGCAAACAGACAGACAAACCACGCACCACACACTCACACCTACGATCAATTTGGGGACCGGCCAATCGGCCTGAAGAGCATGTTTTTGGAGGTGGGAGGAGCCGGAGAACCCGGAGAGAACTCACCGCAGACCACAGGGAGAACATGCAAACTCTGCACAGAGCGGGGCTCGAACCCGGAAACCGCCTGCTGTGCGCTACAGCGCTACCCACTACGCAACTACCCACTGTACCACCCATTGTTATTCATATTCAGTCATATTTTCTTGCTTACTTTTAATTTCGTCATGATTCTTTTCTACTCACTGGACGTAATCTGATCAACAAAATGTGATGCAGTTTGAGACAACATTTAAAAAAAAAGGCAAAATAAGGAGAGTGGGGAATGTAGCAACTGAGCCTGAACCTGTTTATGTAAACATTAATCTTGACTAAACTGCTGATAGATTGGCTTTTCAAACACACACACACACACACACACACACACACACACACACACACACACACACACACACACACACACACAAGGTAATAGCTTCAATTTCACCTCCCTCAATGGATATACTCTCATGAATACAACACACAGAGAGAAGCGAGGCCGCTTGTAATTAAGTTCTACAAGTGCAAATCCAGTTGTGAAGCATTGCTTATGAGATCGACTGTCTAATCACATCGCCCCGAAAGGGAGAGTGCTTACTTAGCATTTAAATAGCTTCCCTCCCCCTGCAACTGTGACTGTATACAATACATATATTGCTCTACACCCTTATTTCATTGTGTGTCTGTGTGTGAAAGAGTGTACACATGTGCAGGAGAGAATGTGATTGCAAGATAAACACTGGCATGTAAGTGAGTGCATTTCTTAGTACAGTGTGAGTATGTGTGTATATGTGTGTGTGTGCGTGTGTGTGCGTGAGCGTGCATGCGTGTGTGCGTGTGTGTGTGCGTGCATGTGTGTGTGTTACAGCAAATGATTCAATTGTCACAGAAAGGGAGAGAGAGAAAAAGAGAAATCAGATAAAAGCGATTTGCCTTATGAACCTTAGAGACTGTGTGTGTCGCTTCTAGGACAAACTTTCAGTCAGAAGTGATATGGTGGGCTTCTGTATGTGAGCTGCAGACACACATGCACACACACATACACACACACACACACACATACACACACATAGTTAAAGATAATTCAGCCAAGTCAACAACATCTTTGAATTCCAAATACAACAAATTCTGAATACAATACAACACTGAACTTATCTACCTACCTACCTATGCCTGAAGTATATTTAGATAGGGGTCAAAAAGATCACAGCTGAGGTAGCAGCTGACGACTAGTTTAAGATGTAAACCTTGACCTGCTGAAAATAAGACAAAACCATATAAAGAGAAGGGGATTTACTCTTGTGACAGTATACCATACATGGTGCATTGTTGATATTTTTGTCCCCTACGCTTTAGGACACATTGTAAACAGGGACTGCCCAAATGAAATAAAAGCAAAGGTTTTCGGATGAGATGCTCAGAATGAGGGGGAGATTTTTACCTGAGCACTTCTCTGCCCGTTCTCCTCGCGAGTAAAACGTACAACTGTTGTCTTTTCCTTTTATGTGAGTTTTTCAATGTTTTTAGGTTGCTTGAACCTGACATATATAGAGATATTGGAGTTTGTGTTTGTGGAAGGGGTTAGAAGGGGTTAGGGTTAGAAGGGGTTAGGGTTAGAAGGGGTTACAAGTTGACCCATGTCTGTTACCCTGTCTCTTACCCTGTCTGTTACCCTGTCTATTACCCTGTAGCTGCAAGAAGGCACAAGCCAGTGTCTTATTGTGCTGGTCCCAAGCCCAGATAAATACAGAGGGTTGTATCAGGAAGGGAATCCGATGTAAAACTTTTGCCAAACCAAGCATGCGAATCAAATCTATGACTTCCATACCGGATCGGTTGAGGCCCGGGTTAACAACGACCGCCATCGGTGCTGTTCACCTACAGGGTGCCGGTGGGAACTGGACTACCGTTAGTCGAAGAAAGAGAGGAGGAAAGTGTGTTCATAGGAAGACAGAGAAGATGAACGCCAAGAGTATAGGACTGACAGTAGGGACGTTGAATGTTGGGACTATGACTGGAAAAGGTAGAGAGGTGGTTGACATGATGCAGAGGAGGAAGATAGACATATTGTGTGTCCAAGAGACCAGGTGGAAACGTAGCAAGGCTAGAAGTTTAGGAACAGGGTTCAAGTTGTTCTATCATGGTGTAGATGGGAAGAGAAATGGAGTAGGAGTTATCTTGAAGGAAGAGGTTGTTAGGAATGTCCTGGAGGTAAAAAGAGTATCAGGTAGAGTGATGAGTCTGAAGCTATAAATCAAAGGTGTGATGGTCAATGTTGTTAGTGGGTATGCTCCACAGGTAGGATGTGAGCTGGAGGAGAAGGATAAATTCTTGTTGGACTTTGATGAATTAATGCAGAGCATACCTAGAAGTGAGAGAGTTGCCATTGGTGCACAGTTCAATGGGCATGTTGGTACAGGAAACAGAGGTGATGAGGAGGTGATGGGCAGGATTGGTATCCAGGAGAGGAATGCAGAAGGACAGATGGTAGTTGACTTTGCAAAAAGGATGGAAATGGCTATAGTGAATATTTTCTTCCCGAAGAGGCAGGAACATAGGGTGACCTATAAAAGTGGAGGTAGCAGCCCACAGGTAGACTACATCTTGTGTAGACGGTGTAATCAGAAGGAGATCAGTGACTGCAAAGTAGTGGTAGGCGAGAGTGTAGCCAAACAGCAAAGGATGGTGGTGTGTAGGATGACTCTGGTAGTGAGGAAGATGAAGAAGGCAAAGGCACAGCAGAGGACGAAATGGTGGAAGCTAAAAAAGGAAGAGTGTTGCATGACTTTTAGGAAGGAGTTTAGACAGGCTCTGGGTGGTCAGGAGGTGATTCCCTATGCCCGGACAACAACAGCTAATGTGATCAGGGAGACAGGTAGGAGAGTACTCGGTGTATCATCTGGAAGGAAAGTAGATAAGGAGACTTGGTGGTGGAATGAGGAGGTGCAGGAATGTATACAGAGAGAAAGGTTAGTTAAGAAGAAGTGGGACACCGAGAGGACTGAGGAGAGTAGACAGAAGTACAGGGAGATGCAGCATAAGGTGAAGGTAGAGGTGGCAAAGGCCAAACAAGGGGCTTATGATGACCTGTATGCTAGGTTAGACTGTAAGGAGGAAGAGACTGATCTATACAGATTGGCAAAACAGAGAGACAGAGATGGGAAGGATGTGCAGCAGGTTAGGGTGATTAAGGATAGGGATGGAAGTCTATTGACAGGGGCCAGTAGTGTGATTGGAAGATGGAAAGAGAACTTTGAAGAGTTGATGAACGTGGAAAATGACAGAGAACAAAGTCTAGAAGAGGTGGCTGTTGTGGACAAGGAAGTAGCAAAGATTAGTCAGGATGAAGTGAGGAGGGCATTGAAGAGGATGAAGGGTGGAAAGACACCTGGGCCTGATGATGTACCTGTGGAGGTATGAAAGTGTCTAGGAGAGGTGGCGGTAGAGTTTCTGTCTGGGTTGTTCAACAGGATCTTAGATAGTGAGAAGATGCCTGAGGAATGGAGGAGAAGTGTGCTGGTGCCCATGTTTAAGAACAAGGGTGACTTGCAGAGTTGTGGCAACTACAGAGGAATAAAGCTGATGAGCCATACAATGAAGTTATGTGAAAGAGTAGTGGAAGCTAGACTAAGGGTAGAAGTGAGCATTTGTGAGCAGCAGTATGGTTTCATGCCAAAAAAAAGAGTACTACAGATGCAGTATTTGCTTTGAGGATGTTGATAGAGAAGTACAGAGAAGACCAGAGGGAGCTGCATTGTGTTTTTGTAGATCTGGAGAAAGCTTATGACAGGGTGCCCTGAGAGGAACTGTGGTCTTGTATAAGGAAGTCTGGAGTGACATGGAAGTATGTTAGAGCGGTGCAGGACATGTATGAGGACTGTGAGACAGTGATGAGGTGTGCTGTGGTTGTGACAGAGGAGCTCAAGGTGGAGGTGGGACTGCATCAGGGATCAGCTCTGAGCCCCTTCTTGTACGATATGGTAATGGACAGGTTGACAGACAAGGTCAGACAGGAATCTCCATGGATTATGATATTTGCAGATGACATTGTGATCTGCAGTGAGAGCAGGGAACAGGTGGAGGAGAAGCTAGAGAGGTGGAGGTTTGTCCTGGAAAGGAGAGGAATGAAGGTTAGCCACAGTAAGAGAGAGTACATGTGTGTGAATGAGAGAGACCCAAGTGGAGGAGTGAGGTTAAAGGGAGAAGAGATCAAGAAGGTGGAGGATTTTAAGTACTTAGGGTCAATAGTCCAGAGCAATGGAGAGTGTGGAAAAAAAGTGAAGAAGCGTGCACAGGCAGGATGAAATAGGTGGAGAAAAGTGTCAGGTGTGATGTGTGATAGAAGAGTTTCAGCTAAAATGAAAGGAAAGGTGTACAAAACTGTGGTGACACCAGCGATGTTGTTTGGTCTAGAGACAGTCACTGAGGAAAAGACAGGACACAGAGCTGGAGATAGCAGGGTTGAAAATGTTGACGTTCTTTTTGGAGTGACTAGGTTGGATAGGATCAGAAATGAGTACATCAGAGGAACAGCACATGTTAGAGGTTTTGGAGATAAAGTCAGAGAAGCATTGAGATGGTTTGGACATGTCCAGAGGAGAGATAGTGAATATATTGGTAGGAGGATGCTGAGTTTTTAACTGCCAGGCAGGAGGCCTGGAGGAAGACCAAAGAGGAGGTTTATGGATGTAGTGAAAGAGGACATGAAGGTAGTTGGTGTGAGAGAATAGAATGCAGAAGACTGTGTCAGATGGAGGCAACTGATTTGCTGTGGCGACCCCTGAGGGGAAAAGCCGAAAGGAAAAGAAGATTTGTGTTTGTGTTTCTGTTTATGTGTGTGTGTGTGTCTGTGTGTTTGTGTGCGTGTATGTATATGTGTGTTTCAGCTTTGTAACTTGGGGGTCTTCGAGATTCTTGTACAGTGAGTTGATGTATTGTCTGGGGGGAGGTCAATAGAAAAATGCTTAGATTTACTTTCTCTCTCTCTCTCTCTCTCTCTCTGTGTGTGTGTGTGTGTGTGTGTGTGTGTGTGTGTGTGTGTGTGTGTGTGTGTGTGTGTGTGTGTGTGTGTGTGTGTGTGTGTGTGTGTGTGTGTGTGTGTGTGTGTGTGTGTGTGTGTGTGTGTGTGTGTGTGTGTGTGTATGTGTGCATGTGCGTACATATGGGTGCGTGTGTGTGTGCATTATATTTAAGCTGCACATTATTTCATAAGGGTCCCAGTGGTGCTTTATAATGTCAATAGAGCAGGTTTTAAAAGTGATGCAGAGGGAATATCAGGGAAAATTAAGTGTGTGTGTTTGCTCTGTTCATATACACACCCCTGGGATAAGCAAAGCTCAATTCCCTCAATCCGCTGTTTCTGAGGATTGCAAGTTTGTGTTGAATCCAACTGACCAATTTATTTCAGTTAAAAAGTCATAGAAGCTTAATGTTTATGTTCGTCAGGATTTTCCCACTGTGGTTAAGGTCATTGGAATAAATCAATGTCGGTTTGTGCCCTGAAGCTCATCAACTGAAGTCTTCTCACTTTGGTTTTGTGATAGTTTCTTTTTCTTCATGTTTTTCAGTGTGGATAATATCAGCATTGTCACCTGATGAGGTTTACTCACTTCTATGCTTGTCAAAGGTTTAGGGCAATAAGGGCAATGTAAATGTTGGGACTGTAAACTGTGAAAATATTGTAGTTCTTTCAACATTTAATTCATTCGAATGGACCAAAAATACAATATATCTTATACTTTTTTTGTATTTTAGTGTGTTTGCCATGATGTTTTCATGTAATAACATTAACGATTACAGAGATACACTACAAATTCAAAGATTAAAGTTACCTCATCTGTTAGACACACTGTATGCAGTCCATTAAAATAATACCATTGTGTTGCTTCGCCCACTCAAGCTTGTGAAGAGATTTCAAATGTTAACTACAACTGATTTCAGTGGAAAAACACTCAAAATAAACCCGGGAATTAGACTATTAACACTTGTTCATGCTTCCATAGTAATGAATTCCCATTTTGCCGGATATAAAGCAATACATCGATCTTTCTCGGAAAAACCTGATTTGTTGAACATTTGTTAGACAGCTGCTTGATTGTTAATTGTCTCATTTCTGTTATTTCTTTGCCTCTGTTTGCATCATTTGTTTCACAGAGGACCCATTTTGTTTGCAAGGAGCTTGTAAGAAGTACAATAGAATATAGAATGAGTGGAGAGGAGCTTGAACAGCATCCCAAACTTTATGTAAGTAAAACAAATGTTTGATTTAGAAGAAATGATGGCTACATTCAAGTTACAATTACTTTGATGGTTCAAGTGCTAAAGTCAGTCAATTCCTGATTGCTTGTTCTACAATCTGTTTTTGTCTTGACTTGTCACATTCATCTTTATAAATGAAGTATATGGACATCAGTACGGTCAGTTCTGAAAAGAAACCCCATATTTATAACAAGCACACCAAAGACCAATTGCAAACCTAATGACATGCCATCTCATTGGATGAATGATAAAAATGCACCAATATTATAATTACCATTAATTAATGAATGAAGTGGAGATGAAGGAATTCATTTCTCACATTTCTTGCTGAGGTTTCAGCTTTTTAGGTTGAGGTCCAGACGGTTTCACCTAATTTGAATGAATTGTTTTACCATTTATATGGTACATTTACAGCCTCATGTCTCACAGTTGTTACTACAATCCTGCATACTTGTCAACTATTGCTGATGAGAGCCTTGATGTGGTGTCCCAAATTCATGTGGGAGAAAAACCACACAAATTTTGATCTGACTGCTCAGACCGCTGTCAGCAACAGGAATCAGATACACATCTGATCCAGGACCAGGTATGAAAGCGGTCTAAATCAGAAGTGAAATGGCCAGATCCTTGTGGTTTGTGTTGTGCACATCATCTCGAAAAAACCCACCTGAGTCACATGTAGTATAGAAAATCCGATTTTGACCCCTTCTGACTGTGGTGTGAATTTACCTAGATATATGAGAGGACTTGAGCTGCCAGTCCTTCTCATTACAATCATTTATTGTCATATATGCCTTCTGGACAAGAAATGGAGGAAGGACACTGAAACACTGCAAAATAATTAAAATAGAGAGGATCCGGTTTCCTATGTGTACAGGAAATAAAATCATTCCAGTATTTAGCTTCCTTCTCTGTTTTAAGTCTACCATTGCTCTTCCCTTTTCTTGATCTTTGTCTTCTGTTTTTCTCTTTTCATTTTCATTCCTAGCTTCTTATTCTTGTTTTTAACAGTGTTTGACCTTAACTGACATTATGACACACAGTTTATACAACTGTGCCAATTATAAGTCCAGGTGGTATGTCACTGACAACTGCTGTCAGTATGTCTTTTGCCGACAATGCATCCCACAATGACACAAGTTCAAATAAATGCTGCAGAAAAGAAATTATGATGAGCGGATGAAGCAGTTGTGAAAATGAATGTATAAACTGTATTCTGTTGTATTTTTTCATATTTATGAGCAGTAATGATTAAAAAAAAACTAGTTACTCAGCTAGAACTATATATTTTTGTTATTTTCAACACAATAATAATTATTCATTCAGTTCAATTCATTATTATACTTGATCGTTGTATTGCACTGAAAAGGCATTAATTCCTGTGAAAGATTTTTTTACATGAAAAATGAAAACACTATATAAAGGCTTGGGGGAACACTGAGACAACAGTGGTAAATAGAAAGAACATCTTGAAACAGTGTCATCAGATATATCTACAAACTCATAACTTTACCGTAAAACATTTAGACTCATATTAGACACAAACTAAAATGAGAACTGTCTAATGCCCAGCTACCTGAAATGGACAACACCTGACTGGGTGACACAATGATATTGAAAAATATAGCAATTATTATCTTGCATATTTTGGGAAAATGCCACACTATTATTATAAAATAATGATGAAAGTAACTGCAGCTAATGTAGCCGCAAGAGGGCACAACCAAATGTCTTATTGTGCCGGTCCCAAGCCCGAATAAATACAGAGGGTTGTGTCGGGAAGATTCGACGTAAAACTTTTCATCCGACGTAAAACTTTTGCCAGATCAAACATGCGAATCAAATCTATGACTTCCATACCAGACTGTTCAAGGCCTGGGTTAACAACGACTGCCATCGGTGCTGTTCACCTACAGGGTGTCGGTGGAAATTGGACTACTGTTGGTCGAACACTGAGAGGAGGAAAGTGTGTCCGTAGGAAGAGAGAGAAGAGGAACATCAAGAATATAAGACTGAGAATAGGGACGTTGAATGTTGGAACTATGACAGGAAAAGGTAGACAGTTGGTTCACATGATGCAGAGGAGGAAGGTATAGACATACTCTGTGTCCAGGAGACTAGGTGGAGGGGTAGCAAGGCTAGAAGTTTAGGAGCAGGGTTCAAGTTATTCTATCATGGTGTAGATAGGAAAAGAAATGGAGTAGGAGTTATCTTGAAAGAGGAGTTTGTTAGGGATATCCTGGAGGTAAAAAGGGTGTCAGATACAGTGATGAGTCTGAAGCTCGAAATCGAAGGTGTGATGTTCAATGTTGTGAGTGGGTATGCTCCACAGGTAGGATGTGAGCTGGAGGAGAAGGAGAAATTCTGGTTGGACTTTGATGAAGTGATGCAGAGCATACCTAGAAGTGAGAGAGTTGTCATTGGTGCAGACTTCATTGGTGGACATGTTGGTGCAGGAAACATAGGTGATGAGGAGGTGATGGGCAGGTTTGGTATCCAGGAGAGGAATGCAGTAGGACAGATGGTGGTTGACTTTGCAAAAAGGATGGAAATGGCTATAGTGAATACTTCCTTCCAGAAGAGGCAGGAACATAGGGTGACCTATAAGAGTGGGAGTAGGAACACACAGGTAGACTACATGTTGTGTAGACAGTGTAATTTGAAGGACACCAGTGAATGCAAACTAGTCGTGGGTGAGAGTGTAGCAAACAGCAAAGGATGGTGGTGTGTATGATGATTCTGGTGGTGAGGAAGATGAAGAGGCCAGGGCAGAGCAGAGGAAGAAATGGTGGAAGCTGAAACAGTAAGAGTGTTGCATGACTTTTAGGAAGGAGTTTAGACAGGCTCTGGATGGTCAGGAGGTGCTTCAAGATGACTGGACAACTACAGCTAATGTGATCAGGGAGAAAGGTAGGAGATTAGTTGGTGTGGCATCTGGAAAGAAAGTAGATAAGAAGACTTGGTGGTGGAATGAGGAGGTACAGGAGTGTATACAGAGAAAGAAGTTAGCTGAGAAGAAGTGGGACACTGAGAGGACAGAGGACAGTAGACAGGACTACAGGGGGATGCAGCGTAAGGTGAAAGCAGAGGTAGCAGAGGTCAAACAAGGGGCTTATGATGACTTGTATGCTAGTTTGGACAGTAAGGAGGGAGAGACTGATCTATACAGGTTGGCAAGACAGAAACAGAGATTGGAAGGACGTGCAGCAGGTTAGGGTGTTTAAGGAAAGGGATGGAAGTGTATTGACAGGTACCACTGGTCTGGAAGTAGCAAATATTAGTCAGGATGAAGTGAAGAGGGCAGTGAAGAGGATGAAGAGTGGAAAGGCACTCGGTGTTGATGATATACTTGTGGAGGTATGGACGTGTCTAGGAGACGTGGCAGTACAATTTCGGACTGGGTTGTTCAATAGGATCTTAGTGAGAAGATGCCTGAGTAATGGAGAAGTGTGCTGGTGACAATTTTTAAGAACAAGAGAAATGTGCAGAGTTGTGGCAACTACAGAGGAATAAAGCTGATGAGCCATAAAATGAAGTTATGGGAAAGAGAAGTTGAAACTAAACTAAGGGGAGAAGTGAGTATTTGTGAGCAGCAGTGTGGCTTTATGCCAAAAAAATGTACTGCAGATGCAGTATTTGCTTTGAGAATGTTGATGGAGAAGTAAAGAAGGACAGAGGGAGCAGCACTGTGTTTTTGTAGATCTGGAGAAAGCTTATGACAGGGTGCCCAGAGAGAAACTGTGGTATTGTAAGTCTGGAGTGGCAGAGAAGTATGCTAGAGCGGTGCAGGACATGTATGAGGACTGTAAGACAGTAGTGAGGTATGCTGTAGGTTTGACAGGAGTTCAAAGTGGAGGTTGGACTGCATCAGGGATCCGCTCGGAGCCCCTTCTTGTTCGCAATGGTGATGGACAAGCTGACAGATGAGTTAGACAGGAATCTCCATGGACTATGATGGAGAAAAGCATCAGGTGCGATGTGTGACAGAAGTAATATAAAAATAAAAATAAAAGAAAGGTGAACAAAACTTTGGTGAGACCAGCAATGTTGTTTGGTCTAGACAGTGTCACTGAGGAAAACAGACAGACAGAGCTGGAGGTAGCAGTGATGAAGATGCTGAGGTTCTCTTTGTGAGTGACCAGGATGGATAGGATCAGGAATGAGTACATCAGAGGGACAGCACATGTTAGAAGTTTGGGAGATAAAGTCAGGGAGCCCAGAATGAGATCATTTGGACATGTCCAGAGGAAAGATAATGAATATAGGTAGATGTACAGACGGACGGATGGACGGAAAGACAGACAGACAGACACTTTAATAATCCTAAAGGAAATTCAGAGTACCATCTGATCATAAAATAGATCCAAATAATTACACATAGCAGTGACTGACACAGACAAGACGTTACATAAATTACATAAATACATAATTAACATAATTACATAATTAATTACAAGAACAGTACACAAAACATAAAAAAAGAAACATAAGAACATGAAAGAAGCATAATGAGACATAGAAGGAGCATAGCTAGAAGACAAAGACAAAAAGCTTTATTTGTCATTATACAGGGATGGTACAATGAGATTGAGAGGCCAGATGTAAAGTTGGTCTAGAGTCGCTGCACCCTGGGTGCGCCGCCACTACGGGCCAACATGACCTAATATTCCTTAAATGCATGTTTTTTCTGATAATGGGGGGAAACCGGAGAACCTGGAGAAAACCCATTCAGACACGGAGAGAACATGCAAACTCTTCACAGAAAGGCCACGTTGGAAATGATGGGGTTTGAACCCCTGACCTTCTTGCTGTGAGGCAGCAGTGCTAACAACTACTCCACCGTGCCGCCAAGAAGATATAAGAATTAGAATAATTGGATGAACTGAACTGTAGACTGACACCAAGGACCCCTGCAAAGTATTCCACAGTACACCTCAAGTGCATCCCAGGCCCCCCTAGTCTATCCCCTCTCGGCTGACCTTGATGACCCTGTGGCTTCAGCTTCGCGTCCCCTCCTTCTGAGAGAATGGTTGTAACCCCTGATGGCACGGGGCACAAAGGAGGTCCTGAGTCTCTCTGTGGAGGAGCTTGGTGACAGCAGTCACTTCCTGTGTTGGGTGAAGGTGGTGTGCAGGGGTAGGGTGGTGTTACCCAGGATCGATTTAAACTTGGACATAGTCCTCCTCTCTAGAACAGTCTCCACAGAGTCCAGGTCCTGGCCGATCACAGAACCAGCCCTCCGATGAGCCTGTTTAGGCCCTTGGTGTCCTGTTTCCTGGCACCACCACCCCAACACACAATGGCGTAGGACAGCACACTGGACGCAATGGACTGGTAGAACAGTCTACAGTTCAGGGCTGATGTTGAAGGAGGCCAGTCTCCTCAGGAAGTACATCCTACTCTGACCTTTCTTGTACACACAGTCCAGGTTGTTCCACCAGTCCAATCTACTGTCCAGCTTCAGCCCCAGGTACTTATAAGTTCCCACTACCTCCACCTCCTTACCCCCGATGACCACTGGCTGTGAGGATGGGTGTGCCCGCCAGAAATCCAGCACCATCTCCTTGGTTTTGGTGATGTTCAGCTGAAGCTCATTCTGCTGACACCACCCCACAAAGTCCGTCACCACCCTCCCTCTCTTCACCCTCCCTGATACATGCCATGATTGCGGTGTCGTCTGAAAACCTCTGCATGTGGCATGTATCCTAGTTGTGCAGGAAGTCCGTCGTGTAGAGGATGAAGAGAAGGGGGTTAGTACGGTTCCCTGTGGAGCCCCTGTGCTGCTGGTCACCACTGATGACAAACAGTCCCCCATACGGACGTACTGGGGTCTGTCAATTAGATAGTCCATGATCCAGCTCACAAGGTAGGGTTCCACAGCCATGGATGACAGTTTCTCCTGCAGGAGCCTGGACTGGATTTTATTGAAGGCGCTCGTAAAGTCGAAGAAGAGCACCCTCACTGCACAGCTCCCGACATCCAAGTAGGAGAAAGCCTGGTGGAGGAGATACAGGACAAAAAAAGTCAGCCCCAACCTGGGGCCAGTAGGCGAACTGGAGAGGGTCCATTGTGCCCTGCACCTGGGGACGCATGAGTTCCAGGACCAGTTGCTCCAAGATCTTCATCACGTGCGAGGTGAGAGCGACTGGTCGATAGACATTGAACCTTGTGGGACGTCTCCGCTTGGGCACAGGGACAATGCAGGATGTCTTCCATAGGGACAGGACCCTCCTCAGCCAGAGACTGAGGTCGAAAACCTGATGTAGGGGTTCACCCAGTTCGGCAGCGAAGGCCTTGAGGAGTCTTGGGGGAACTTGGTCTGGTCCAGCCACCTTCCTTGGGCGAAGCCTCCTAAGCGCAGATGTGACACACACAAAATGTATGGTCACATTTGATATTATGTGATGAATGCTTTTATTTTGGTAATGTTTGTAATTATATTTTAATCATTTATTGTCTGGAAAAAAAGTACAGTGTAAGTATAATTATGTTTGTTTAATGGGCTTCTACAGCACCTCAGTGCTGCCAGCAGGGGGCAGGACGTTCGTTGCTTTCCCGTTGTGTACCGTCTTATTAACGGACTTTCGCTACTTCCTCATTCTGATGAGAGAAGCTGAGCCGACGGTATACAAGGTTGCCTGTCCTCATTATTTCTTCAATTTACAGGTTTGTAAGTTTTGTAAACAAGTATGAATGTACATACATGTTGTTTAATATTTATTTGATATGTTAGGGTAATGTTGCAAGAGTAAATGCCGCATTTACGTGTGATATCGGAAAGTGTAGAAACTACCGCTTTTGTAGTGTTGTGTCACCTAAAATGGCGTCCTCTATAACATCGTAGTCGCAGGTTGAGACAAGTTTTATGTTCAATTAGCATGCTACTTCAAGGCTCCAGTGCATCTCCGGCTTTAGTTAAATGTCTTTGTGTTTTAAATCAAAAAATTAAAAAATGTCTTTGTGTTTTGTGCAATAACTTGTTCCAGATGTATGTATGTGTATGTTCTTAGTGTTTCCAGTTTAATGCACATGTGAACATTTCAGTTTTGTTTTGTTGTTTTGTCAGTTTTGTCAGCTTAAATTTTATTAATTTCAGTTCATGTCATTTTTTGTTTTGCACAGTAAGTCAAGGGGAAATATAAGTGCCCAGTAGTTTTATATTGTAGCTGAATGCTAAATTTCTATTTTTGATGGTGGTAAAGTATGCTAAAGGAGCAGTTTATGGATTGAAAGAGGATGTACAGTATTGCTGTGATTTCAGTATAAACTTCATGGAATGAATGGAAAATGTATGTTGAAGTAAAATATGTGAAAAAGACTTAAGTGTGTAAGTATATTGTTTTACTTTTGTTATTTGTGGATATTTTGGAAGAAAAGAAAATATATTTATGTTAATGGTAAATAAACATTCTGATGAGAGAAGCTGAGCTGACGGTATACAAGGTTGCCTGTCCACATTATTTCTTCAATTTACAGAATCTTTTATCTGTCTGTGGGATCCAATACCTGGACCTGTAACACAGACGTCACCTGTTCCGCAGTTATGGCCGTGTGTGGGGGGGTGGTGTGTTGATCCATTTGGCTGGCGGTTGAGGTTGGGGAAAGGTCTGTTTGGGGGAGATGGATGAGGTGGACGGAGAGGGAGAGGAGGAGGCATGTGGATTCTGGTCAGCTGGGCCGGAGGAGCTCTGGGGATAGGGGCATGGAGTGGCAGGGGAACTGAACGATTAAAAAAGCAGTTGAGTTCATCAGCTTGCTCCACATTCCCCTCCACTGTACTACGGCCCTCTCCGTAGCCGGTGATGGCCCTCATGGCCAGACCTCCCGCACCTGGTTGCACCTCAGCTGGTAGTCCAGCTTCCTCCTGTAGTTCTCTTTAGCCTCCCTCAGGCAGAGTCTCACTGCCGGCTGGGCCTTCCTCATCTCCTCCTCATTCCCACTCCTGAACGCCCGCTTCTTCCTGGTCAGGATGGACTTCACCTCCTTGGTTACCCAGGGTTTGTTGTTGGGGTAATACTTGACTGTCCTGACATGGACCACTGTGTCCACACAGAAGTTTATATAATCTGTTAAACACTGGGCCGCCACGTCAATGTCCTCCCCTTGTGATCCCACGATGACATCCCACTTGGTGATATGGAAGCAGGCCCTCAGCGTCTCCGCTTCCAGGGACCATCTCCTGACCTGCCGGGTTGTTAATGGCAGCCGTTTCACCAATGGAATGTAGGTGTGCTGTAGGTACAATAGGTTATGGTCTGATTTACCTAGTGGGGGGAGGGGGGTGGCAGTGTATGCCTCCTTGGCATTTGTGTAGAACGGATCGATGGTTCTGTTCTTCCGCGTGGGGCAGTTCACACACTGGGTCATTGGAGGGAGAGATAAGTCCAGGGTGATGTGGTTAAAGTCCCTCGTAATTATTACGAGTGCCCCGGATGCCGGGTCCGAAGAGCAGAGATGGTCGCACAGATGGTCTCTTGTGCCGTCTCTGGGTCCGCAAGTGGGGGCACGTAGACTGCGAGGACAATGACATGTAAGATGCACGTGCCAGGTAGTAGGGCCTGATGCTAACAGCTGTTAGCTCCAGATCCGTAAATGGAACACTGCTAAGAACATATATATTGCTAACATTCAGTTAGAGCTCTGCAAAGCAAAACAACATGTTTTATTTGTCACCATGACAAATAAAAATACAGACATTATGCAGACTAAAAAATCTACAGATTTTTGCAGTACTGTATTCTGTATTTATTTGTCTAATGTCAATCTGTTTTTTTGTCTAATCTTTAACAATATAATCATAACACAACTCATAATGGTTACATTTTTTTTATTATTATTGCAACTTTTAGCTGCTGAGGTGAAACTTTAAAGCTCCTTGACCCAATCACTCTTTATTACACACTATATTTCATCACACATTCTCCTCCTCACCAGCAGTGCCTTTTGGTAGTGTGTTTCCATTTGCCAATGTAGACGGAGTCATTATGAAGAACAGGGAAATAGCTTTTTACACTCCATGCATACACATATCTTTGTGTTAGATACAGTTGTGAGCAGCCCCCTGAAACACAACCACAACACACAAGGGGCCTGTGAATATGCAATTAGTAAACACAATAAACAGTACTTGGAGAGGCAGAGTGAAGGGCAGCGACTTCAGTTGGCGCCAAATTGAGCAGCTTGTAAGGAGACGGCGCCTTGCTCAAGGGCGCCTCAGCAGTGGCCAGGATGTGAGCTGACACCTCCCAAAATCAGCTCACACTCTGAGGATGTCTGGTGGGAGCCGAAATCGATCCGCCGATGTCTGGGCGATGTCTTGTCATAAGACATCCGCTCTACAGCTGAGCCACTGCCCCCCTGAGTATGTGTGGATTATGTGTGTAAGTAGACAAAAATGTTCTCGGCTTTTAACCAGTTAACCATTAAATGTTAAACTTTGACAGATTCCTGTAGGCAAGTTATATTTCACATCAACAAATTAGAATGCAGATAATCCTGCTAGGTGGGCAGTGCTGTTGCCGCACAACACGGCGGTTCCAGGTTCGAGTCCCCCTCTGTTCAGAGTTTGCGTGTTCTCCCCGTGTCTGCGTGGGTTCTCTCCGGGCTCTCCTGATTCCTCCCACCTCCAAACGCATGCACCTCAGGTTAATTGGCTGGTCCCGAATTGCCCGTAGAAGTGAGTGTGTGTGTGCGTGGTTGTCTGTCTTCGTGTGTGGCTCCGTGGTGCACTGGCGTCATGCCCGGAGTGTCCCCTGCCTCATGTCCTATGCCAGATGGGATAAATTCCAGCTCTTTGTGACCAGCTGCGGCGGATACAGTGGAAGAAAATGGATGGATGGATAATCCTGCTAGTATTTTTACTTTTTTGTGCCCTTCACAGGGATAAGTTTAAGAATGAATGACCCAACAAATTGATTGAAGTGTTTTACTTTCATAAAACAGAAGCCCTACCGGATATGCATCTTGATCTTTGCTTCTACTTCTTTTAAATGTTTTTAACTGATGAAAGAGAAATACTAAGGGCCTCTTCTCTCTGCAGGAGGCTGCCATCACTCTCTTCAGACTAATTTCTGGTTGGTAATGACAGAATGGTACAGACTGTCACTGCTGGCTCCTCCCACTAGAAAAGCAACAAGACAATAGAAAATGCAAAAACAAATCTGACTAAAGTATAATTTGGGAAGATATGTATTTTCATTGCCAGATATGGTAGTTCATTTTATGATCTTATTTTTGTGGCGGTGTGAATAGAGCATTCGTAAAAGAGGGAAAGAGAGGGATCACAGCTCAGCAGTCGAAGAGGACAGGGTGATGGCTAGAAATGCTAAAGAGGAGCCTGTCTTCATGGTTTGTTCACTGTGTCAGCAAGGAAATTACCAACATCCCTACTACAAGTCTTCATTTGCTAAACAGATGCTGCTCAATGCCAAATGGGTCATTACACCAACTAAACTGTGTGTATGTCAATGCTGTGTGAATGTATCTGTACTGATGTTTGTGTGTGTAGCTCTCTGCTGTTGTATGTGTAATTTTGCTGACTGCGTGTATGTCGTGAATTAGTATGTTGTATTGATGAGGGCATATGGTGTGTTCATGTGGAGGAGTCACAATTTGAAGGCTCAATATTGCGACTATTAGTTGATTTATATTTTGGTGATTTCTTTTTTGTACATAGATAGATAGATAGATAGATAGATACTTTAATGATCCCAAGGGAAATTCAGGTGACATCTGCTCACAAGAGATACAATAAATACACATAAAAATGACAGAGAAATGGCACAGCCAAAAGACGTTGTTTAAATTACATTATTTACATACTGTTACATAATTATAACAACAGGAAACAGAAGTACCTAGAATAAAAGGAAGCATAAGGACATGAGAGAAGACAGAAGCATTGGGTGTAGATGATGTATGTTGTTTTGTTAAATTAATTTAATTTTATTATCTATATGCAAAATACGATGAGGGTTTCGCAACTGGCAAACCTTTGCAGGTACTCACTCCTGCGCCATCTTTGAGCCAGCGGCATCGCTCTCTTCATCTGTCCTTCCCTCAAGTCACCGATAGGACTCCTCATGGCAGGGGCATTGTCCACCCTGAGCCAAGAATAACTTTGGCCGCATACCTCAACTAGACAGGAGTTGGATGATTTCAGCAGGTTATCAAATGGGCACCCCCGTCACCGATGTTTCATTGATTTAAGCCCATGACACCTCGGAGGGGCTCAACAGCAGAATCCAGCATCCTGGCTCTATCCACGCTGAACACAACCAAACTCTATGTCTTTAGTCCTTCAGTGGTACGGGTCTGCTACCACTCCGCTCTTTGGAGCCAGATCCACTGTGATGCTCCCTTAGCCAACTTATTGATGTTGGTTACCAGCCACTTCCTAGCCATTCTTTCAATCTCTATGGCGACCGTCCAGCAAAGCCCTTGCAGCCCACCTCCACCTCCTGGCCTCCATCCGTTTTGCTGGCTCTCAAGGATAAGGTCTTGGGATAGTGTGGGCTATCTCTTCTGGGAATTTGAGCTGCTTCTTCAGGTTGGCCCGCATCTCCCAGTTACTTGCCGTGGCCAGGACTCTTTTGCTTCTCCCTCCTCCTGCTGCACTTTCTCCTACCCTGTTGAAATGGATGAAGCGGGGCTCATCAGCAAGCTGAAAGGTGTGGAGTCTGACTAATGTCCCCTATAAAGTATTGGATGACCATTTTCAAATATTCCTAGACAGGTACTGACTATATGAAAGAAGTCACAGTCATCTTTGCGGGCATATATTTTCAACCTTTTTCCTTCCATTAATTATGGATTGTCATGAAAGTAGCACAGGAAGGCAGGACGCAAGTGCACAACAAGGACTGGTAACTCAGAAAAACAAGGTTTATTCAAAGCAAGGATGGTACACAGAAAAAGCAGTCACACCAGGCAGAGGTATCCAAGGTGGGAGGCAAAAAGGCAAGGTCAGAAAACGAGCAAGGTTCAAACATGATAAACTATGACAAGGGCTGTGAAAAAAGGCTGGGACGTGAGCAAGTTACTGAAATACCTGTCTTCTCGGGCATCTGCATCCATATGAAGAAAGGCAGCATACCCACGGTTACCCTTCAGTCTCCTTGTCGAGCAATTTCAACACTTTCTTGTGATTGTCAAAACTCATTTTCTGTCCTTTCCAAGAAAGAAAATTTTTGAAGTGTAAAGTGTAAATCGAATGCCCATCAAGCAGAGTTTCTTCCGTACATCAGTGAATTCCCCCCTCTTTTCAGCAACAGCTTTTATCCTATTCGGAAACAATGAGATATTGCAGCCTTTCCATTCTAGTGATGTCCTTCGCGACTATCCCCCAGTCCCTTTCCAATAAAAGTGAAATCTGATAACGACTGGTCGTGGAGGGGAATCCGTCGGTGACCCTGGCTGATAAACCCAATGGAGCTTACTGTCAGCCATCTCACGTACTCTTTCAAAAGTTGTTTGAAGTCCTATTAGAGCGTCCTGTGTAGAGCTGGGAATGTCACTGGATGGATAGAATGTCGCTAGCCATGCCAGCATAGTTTAGTTCTTGCTGCTTAGCTGTTCTAGTCGCTGCAATAGACACCATGAGACCCTATAACACTGACTTTGTTGTGCTATCCTTTACATGACATTTAATGTAAAATACTGGCTAAACCATCAAACTTACATAAAAATTAGGAGACTTTGTCAGAAGGAAAATTCTAGGCAACAAGCATCCTCAGCGATCCCCCATGACTATGCTCTCACTGCTTCTGAACGTGACCCACTCAGATTTTTTTCTAACAGATATCGCTTTGGGCATTCAAATTCAAATAACTCACATCTGACAAATTTGTAGTAGTATTAACACACATTTACAACCACATGTTGTTGGTAAATAGGTTTGCCACCAGGTTGAATTAAATTGTCACACAAGTATTAATTTTTTTGTGTTTGGCTAAGGTAACAATAGTTACAGCCTGATGCATAAAACTGGTTCAGAGCCATGTACAAACAATCTTCCACACCAACACAAAAATGGTTTATCTACCATAGGAAACAGACCAAAGTCTGACCAAAGTATTACAGAGGTTATGAACACATCAGTGGGATTCAGACAACAAATTACATTCAGGAATACGTTGGAAAGTAGGCCATGACAAAGTTTATTCTTCAGTTAACAAAACAATTCATTTATAGAAATATTGAATGCAATCTCGCATTTTCTCTTCTTCGTCTGTCACTCTTTTACTCAAACATATTTGTTTTTCAGATCAAACACAGTCTTTCAGACTACAGTTTTATCATGCTGAGTGCAGAGAAGTTATAATAGAATTTAAATTTAAATTTTTTTTAATTTAAAAACAAACTGCCTGAAACATATAGCAGGATTTATCTGAAATTAATTCCTGATTGATGAGATGACGACCCTCTGGAAATCACTCTAATGAAAACAGACAAAGAACTGAATATATAAGATGGCTACTCATGACCCTCATTAAGTTTCATTATGTATCTCCCTCAAGCAGAATGAATCAGGAACAGAAAGAAAGTCACTGCTTTCACTATTTTGAACTGAATGGAGCTTATGAATGTCAAAACTGCAAATATCAAACATGTATATCAATATTATTAGATGTCCTTTCTCTAGGATAACATTTGTGACTCCTGGAAAATCTCCACTTTTTTAAATTGCTGTCTGTTGATAGTACTTTACACATGTGATGTATTCTTACAAGTTGTTTGTTTCCTTATTACCAGTTGAAGCACCCAAAGTCACATTGGCAGGAATAACAACAGCAAGTCAAAGAAACAGGAAACGGTTCTGTGAATGAGTCACTTTAATCTGGATTGGACCCGTGTTTGCACCTACATTAAACACACACACACACACACACACACACACACACACACACACACACACACACACACACACACAGTAGCAGGCCTGCACAGAGACTACTGTGAACTTAAAGGCTTGATGCTCAATGTGATGTTATTAGAAGTGGCTTAATGGTGCCATATTGTGTTCACACACACACACACACACACACACACACACACACACACACACACACACACGCACACGCACAGTTAAGACACATATCATATACCTTCCCATAACCACGTGGATGTCTATTTACTTATGTAAAGATAAATATGTACTTATCTCCCCACCTATATATTTGAATAAGTTCACTAGAAAGTCTTACATTGTCACACTGTCACCGACTCCACCCATTACCTGCCTGTCTGGATCTGGAGAAAGCTTATGACAGGGTGCCCAGAGTGGAACTGTGGTATTTTATGAGGGGGTCTGGAGTGGCAGAGAAGTATGTTAGAGCGGTGCAGGACATGTATGAGGACTGTAAGACAGTGGTGAGGTGTGCTGTAGGTGTGACAGAGGAGTTCAAGGTGGAGGTAGGACTGCATCATGGATCAGCTCTGAGCCCCTTCTTGTTCGCTATGGTGATGGACAGGTTGACAGAGGTTAGACAGGAATCTCCTTGGAATATGATGTTTGCAGATGACATTGTGATCTGCAGTGAGAGCAGGGAACAGGTAAAGGAGAAGTTAGAGAGGTGGAGGTTTGTCCTGGAAAGGAGAGGAATGAAGGTTACCCGCAGTAAGACATATGCGTGAATGAGAGGGACCCAAGTGGAAGAGTTAGTTTACAGGGAGATGAGATCAAGAAGGTGGATGATTTTAAGTACTTAGGGTCAACAGTCCAGAGCAATGGAGAGTGTGGAAAAGAGGTGAAGAAGCATATACAGGCAGGATGGAACAGGTGGAGAAAAATGTCAAATGTGTCGTGTGAACCCGTTGGTGGACATCGGCGGTAAGAGATGCCATCAAGCTGAAGAAGGAGTCGTATCAGGCCTTTTTGGTCTGTGGGACTCCTGTTACAGCTGACGGGCACCGGCTGGCCAAGCGGAATGCAGCTTTGGTGGTTGCTGAGGCAAAAACTCGGGCATAAGAGGAGTTTGGTGAGGCCTTGGAGGACGACTTCCAGATGGCTTTGAGGAAATTCTGGTCCACCATCAGACGTCTCAGGAGGGGGAAGCAGTGCAGCATCAACGCTGTGTATAGTGGGGATAGGGCGCTGCTGACCTGAACTTGGGACATTGTGACTCAATGGGGAGAATACTTCGAAGACCTCCTCAATTCCATGAGGAAGCAGAGTCTGGGTTCTCTGAGGGGGGCTCTCCTGTCTCTGGGGTTGAGGTCATCGAGGTGGTTAAAGAGCTCCTCGGTGGCAGGGCACCGGGGGTGGATGAGATCCACCCGGAGTTCCTAAAGGGACAGTGCCTCTGGATTGGCAGACTGGGGTGGTGGTCCCTCTTTTTAAGAAGGGGGACCGGAGGGTGTGTTCCAGCTATAGGGAGATCACACTCCTCAGCCTCCCTGGCAAGGTCTATTCAGGGGTTTTGGAGAGGAGGAGGTCGAATCTCGGATTCAGGAGGAGCAGTGTGGTTTTCGTCCTTGCTGTGGAACAGTGGACCAGCTCTACACCCTCCGCAGTGTCCTTGAGGGGGCATGGGAGTTCATCCAACCAGTCTACATGTGTTTTGTGGACTTGGAGAAGGCGTTCGACCGTGTTCCTCGGGGGGTTCTGTGGGGGGTGCTTCGGGAGTATGGGGTACCAAACCCCTTGATAAGGGCTGTTCGGTCCCTGTATGACCAATGTCAGAGTTTGGTCCGCCTTGCCGGCAGTAAATCGGATTCATTTCAAGTGAGGGTTGGACTCCGCCAAGGCTGCCCTTTGTCACTGATTCTGTTCATAACTTATGGACAGAATTTCTAGGCGCAGCCAAGGCATTGAGCGTGTCCGGTCTGGTGGCCTCAGTATTGTGTCTCTGCTTTTTGCAGATGACGTGGCACTGTTGGCTTCATCAAGCCGTGATATCCAACTCTCATTGGAGCGGTTCGCAGCCGAGTGTGAAGCGGTTGGGATGAGAATCAGCACCTCCAAATCTGAGACCATGGTCCTAAGTCGGAAAAGGGTGGAGTGCCCTCTCCGGGTTGGGGATGAGATCCTGCCCCAAGTGGAGGACTTCAAGTATCTCGGGGTCTCGTTCACGAGTGAGGGTACGATGGAACAGGAGATCGACAGGCAGATCGGTGCAGCATCTGCAGTGATGCGGACTCTGTATTGGTCCGTTGTGGTAAAGAAGGAGCTGAGCTGAAAGGCAAAGCTCTCCGGTTGATGTACATTCCTGCCCTCACCTATGGCCACGAGCTGTGGGTCATGACTGAAAGAACGAGATCCCGGATACAAGCGGCCGAAATGAGTTTCCTCCGCAGGGTGTCTGGGCTCTCCCTTAGAGATAGGGTGAGAAGTTCGGTCATCCGGGAGGGACTCAGAGTCAAGCCGCTGCTCCTCCGCATCGAGAGGAGCCAGATGAGGTGGCTCAGGTATCTGGTCAGGATGCCTCCTGGATGCCTCCCTGGTGAGGTGTTCCGGGCACGTCCTACCGGGCGGAGGCCCCGGGGATGACCCAGGACACGCTGGAGAGACCATGTCTCCCAGCTGGCCTGGGAATGCCTTGGGATTCTCCTGGAGGAGCTGGAGAAAGTGGCTAGGGAGAGGGAAGTCTGGGCTTCCATGCTTAAGCTGCTGCCCCCGCTACCCGGAAGAAAATGGATGGATGGATGGGTGTTGTGTGATCGAAGAGTTTCAGCTAAAATGAAAGGAAAGGTGTAAAAAACTGTAGTGAGACCAGGGATGTTGTTTGGTCTAGAGACAGTGTCACTGAGGAAAAGACAGGAGACAGAGTTGGTATGAAGATGCTGAGGTTCTCTTTGGGAGTGACCAGGAAGGATAGGATCAGGAATGAATACATCAGAAGGACAGCACATGATAGAGGTTTTGGAGATAAAGTCAGAGAGGCCAGACTGAGATGGTTTGGACATATCCAGAGGAGAGATAGTGAATATATTGGTAGAAGGATGCTGAGTTTTGAACTGCCAAGCAGGAGGCCTAGAGGAAGACCAAAGAGGAGATTTATGGATGTAGTGAAAGAGGACATGAAGATAGTTGGTGTGAGAGAAGAGGATGCAGAAGACAGGGTTAGATGGAGGCAATTGATTTGCTGTGGTGATCCCTGAAGGGAAAAGCCGAAAGGAAAAGAAGAAGTATACTGCAAGTATTAATTGAGTATTTAGTAATTGGATCACTGACAGGCCAATCAGCTGGCCGAGGTGGACATCTAACTGCCCGATTGACTGAAAATGAAAAAATCTGATTACAAAAAGAAAACAAGAAAGAAATTTTGTTTGAAAAGAAAAAAAAAATCTGCTCATTTCAATCTAAATCACACAATCTAAATCAGTGTGTATGTGTTTGTGTGTGTGTGTCTGTGTGTGCCCAGTGGCCTCATCGTTCCTTCATTCAAGACAAGATGATCATAATCATCTTGTGTTCAGAGGGGTACACACTGGACTTGTCAGTTTGTCGCAGGGCCACACAGAAAAAGAGACACCCTCTCACTCATACCTACAGACAATTTAGAGGCAATATGTTAAGGATAGTTCAAGTCTGGACCCCAAGGAGCAGAGACTGACACAAAAGTAAAAATAAACAGTTTTATTGCTCAGGCAAAAACACAAGTGAGCAATGACAACCAAAACAGCAGAACAAAAAATAACAAAAATCCACAACACTGAAAAGGGAAGGCAGCTGAGAGAAAACTAGGAACACTAGCATCACAGAAACAGGACAGAATTATTTTGCAGCCTTTTAGTGAAAAGCAGGCCTTTTGAGATGAGGCTGATGAGCAGAGTGGGAGCTGGTGTGCCTCGTCAGCTGCTAGGAGCCAGCCACACCCTCTGCCATAGCTTGACCTTTTCAGGAGAAAATGAGCTTTACACAATAACAGACCTGCCGAGCATACTAAAAGAACTGAACCATGACACAATAATTAAATTAAGTTGGATGTTTTTTGGAGGGAAGAAGCAACGGAACCAAAAGAGAACCCACACAGACACTGGAAGAACATACCAACTCCACAAAAAGGCCCCGGGTGGAATTGAACATTCTCGCTGTGAGCCAACAGTGCTGTCCACTGTGCTGCCCGTCCATGGATTTCTGTTCAGATAATCATACCTCTGTAATCCAGGCTGATTCTGAGCAGTTTTCATTGATTTGCCAATTTGTTCCTGTGATGGGATGTGAATATGCCCTATCCTTGACTCCCTGCCTCCATGCCCTTGTAGGTCTTCACCTTTATTTCTCTCTCCTTGTTTTGCCTTCTGTATTCACTCATCCTTTTTTATGTGAATGTGTTGCCATACACCCAACCTCTGTTTCTTTCCTACCCTCATACAGCAGTGAAAAAATCAATTTCTTTTCACCCAGATAATCACATCACCCCTCTTTGTAACCGACCCAAGCTACCTAGTCAATGGCATTGAACTGGAGTACAATACCCTTCTGAGTGAGTAGGAGTGGATAGCCAGAGGTAGCAGTCAAACTATTTGGATGTAACACTACACTGTAAATGATTTTTAACAAGTCCTCAAAAGAAGAAAATTACTTTTCAAAAAGCAGATCTCCTTGCAATTTCAAGCTTTTAATTTAAAAAAAAATCTGTTGAGCAATTTGGCAAAGTTATCCTACTGCTGGTACAAGTTAAAAACTGTCAGAAGAATTACAAATCAGTTGATGGCTTATTTAATGGACCCTCAACAATATCTCTTGTGCCTATATTCTTAGAAACAGCACATATACAATAATGCTGCCTGTCTCATCCCTCTACAATATCCAGGGTATTTGTACTTTATTTTATTACAGTATCAGACTTGTAAAGGCTGTGTGACCCGGTGAAGACTTATCAGAAAATGTCAAATTTTCACCAGTCTTGTCAGCAGGAGACTGCAGTGAATCACAAAGACTGAAAAACATCTGATTCTCCCTATTTTGTGCACAATGTTTGCATTTGCCTGCCAGTATTTGGCACAGATGGTGTGTGTGTGTGTGTGTGTGTGTGTGTGTGTGTGTGTGTGTGTGTGTGTGTGTGTGTGTGTGTGATGCTGGACTCCAGACCATCTCAGCAACTGCTAATTACTCTGACAGAAAAATCTCTCGCTGTCTCCTCTGCCATCAATACAGACTTCCTCCCTCTCCTGCTATCCTTTCGCTGTGACAATGCAACACCCAAGGCCTCTACTTGTATTCTTCCCTTTTTTTTCTTTCTGTCTCTGCAGCCTGTCATAAGGAAGCAGTTGTCAGCACCAAGCTGGACCACAATCACTCTTTATGCTATTCTACTTGTATAGGACTTTAGAAAACAGAATAATCAACAGTTTTATTCTATTGTTCCAAAACTGGTTTGATATAATAGTGCTGACAACTGTACCGCAACTGTAACTTCAAATAATCTCTCTTACATTAGGCACATTAATTTTCTTTACATAAATACTTGCCATGTGAAGATTAGGAAATTTTCATCATGATTTTTTTGTTTTTGTGAATTTCAAATAACTATTTAAATCTTCAATAAAACTAAATCTTGGTGAGACTTATAACACCATTCATAACACTGAAATCTCAAGCACAATGAAGAGCTGCATTCCTTTAAAATGCAACCTCAAGGAGGCCGTGTGAATTCTAACTGGCTATACTAGAATAGAAGTGATCCAACAGGAGGACGTGTGGTAACAAGCTGCCGTGGGAGGCTAATCATAGCCAAGCAGCTTACCTGCAGTCTTCCCTTTGGAACATTTGAATGTATTTGTAATGATGTAATACTATGGATAGTTTAAGCTTTCCCCAGCTAGCCATGTGCATGAAGTTCACAGGTGATCTCTACATGTGCTTTTGTCCATTAAGTATGCACTGAGTTGCTCATTCTTTCCTCATCTGTCTCTTCTGGATCCAGATGAGATGAATGGCCATATATTGCTCTACCTCAGATTAATGGGAGTAGAGAGAAGGCAAGAGCAGAGAGGAGACATGATATCCTGGCAGAGCACCTCTCTGCTCTTTCGCCCTGGGGTGAAACATGTTCCACTTTTCTCCTCTCCCTCCTTTACCCAAAGTAGCAAGATATATTAAAGGAGGGGAAGTAAGAAGAAAAAGTAGGTGTGCTGCCTTGGCACACACTCCTGCCTTCTCCTCCCCTTCTGGCTGGCAAGCTATCTGACACAACTGATTACTCATCTCATTACAGTCAGTGCTTAACCTCTGTGAGTGTTTGTGTGTTTCTACAACTGGCCTCAGATCCACTTTTAATTGTATGAACATGCATGCTTCCTTTGATGCATTCTGGGCATACATTACCTTTTGTGCATGTGTGTGTTTGGATTTTTGAGGGACTCCAAGAAACCCTTGAGGATTCGTTCTGACATGTGTTAGTTTGTTTTTAAGCATTAGTAGTTGTGCTTGTGTGTTCAGCCTGTGGTGGTATGTCATAATTCACATATGTCATGTTAACAACAATATCTCCAGGCTCATCTGTACTGTAAATGTACAACAGTTTTTACAGTGTCCGCAGACTCGTGTTTAGCATGCTAAGCTAAAAATCCTTGAGGGCTCGAGTTCATTACAGTCAGAAAAGATCTGACTGTAAGCTTAGTTTTTCATCGGTTATTATTTCATCATTTATTTATTTATTTTTTATTATCAGAAGAAATCAATAGGCTTTGTTTTTATTTTAGTAATGTATAGCCTTGCAATTCCTGTGTTAATCTCAGTTTACTTGAGTGAAATCCTCTAATTTAGTGGAATTTACTCATAGAGGGTTGAACCAATCTGCTCTTGTTTTAGGACTCCTTCTCAATTTTGTGATCTTTGGTACATAAACGTCTGTCCATGAAACTAGAAATTTGTTTGGAACCAGCCTAATTGTACAATTACATTAGTATGCTGTTGCTGAAAACTGACCCTGAATCTGAATCCAATGCATCTGTTTCAATTATAATTATTGTATTCAGATTATAATGGCAGCATGGTGGCTCAGTGGGTAGCACTGTCACCACACAGTAAGGCGGTTCCGGGAGAGGTGTAGGTGTGGGTGTGTATGTGTTTGACTGCATCTTTGTGTGGCTCCGTGGTACACTGGCATCAAGCCCAGAGTTTCCCCCTCACGCCCTCATTCTGTTACAGTTTCCAAAGGAACCAGGTGCAAGAGTCAAAGTGTCACAAAATCAAAACCCTTTAACCAGTCTGTTTTAAAACTAGAAAAGCACAGCGATTGCAGCACCAGAGGGATATCAAAACTTGTAGTAAATTTCAGGCAGGGGTCAAAACCAGATGATCAGAAACAGGACGATACAAGGGAGGCAGACAAAACCGTAATCCATAAGACAGGCCAGAGGTCATACACAGGGCATCAAAAGACAAAAATTGTAGTCAAAAAGGCAGGGTCAAAATCCAGTAAAAGACTGACTAGGCAAGGGAAACTCGTGGTCATACAGAAGTGGTCAAGGAGTAACAATAGCAATTTCGCATCCATGATTCTCTGCTCAAACGAATACTGAACTACACTGTGACAGAGCTGAACTAAAGTGAAGGGCCTTAAGTAGACTGACCAGGGTGCTAAATTAGGTACAGGTGAAACTAATGATCAACTAATTAACAAGGAGTGAACGATGGGGAAGAACTAAACATGTTTTGGCTAAAGACTAAATGAATCAGGGGAAACAAAGCATGTGCAGCGAATATTGAATGTGGCAGAAACAGACAACTAGAAAAGTAAATGAACTGAAAACCAATAAACAAAAGACAAAATCAGGAACACATGACTAAGACAAAACAGAACATCGCAGATGCAGATCATCACAGTTCCCACCCCTCAAGGAAACGCCTTCTGGTGTTTTCACCTCCCGGGAAGTGGGTGATTCTTGTGAAAGTCTGACCAGAAACCTGTCCAGAATGACAGGGGACCCAGCTCCCATGTTCTGGTTCGTAACCTTTCCAGTTGATGAGGTACAGTTAAAAATATCCCGGACCACATGATTAATAAGACACTGGAAAACTGCTGGAGCATTTGATAATCCAAACGTCATCACTAGATATTCCCAGTGTCCGGTGGGTGCATTAAATTCAGTTTTCCACCTGTTCCTTTCTCTTATACGCAAATGGTAAGCATTATGCAATACAGTTTTTAAAGATGGCTCCTTGGAGCAGCTCAAAGGCGGTGGACATGAGAGGGAGGGTGTATCAGTTCTTAATGATGATGTCATTCAGCCTACAGTAGTCAATGCAAGACCTCAGAGATCTGTCCGTCTTGCCAACAAATAAGAAACCAGCCCCAGCAGGTGATAACGAGGGTCTGATGATCCCGGCTGCCAGCAACTCCTCCATGCACTTCTCCAAGGTCTGATGCTCTGGACAGGAGAGAGAAAACAGACGGCCCCTAGGGGGAACTGCCCTGGATCTCACATCAATGGCACAGTCATAGGGCCTGTAATGGGGTTAACTGGTTGCACGAGACTTACTAAAAACAGTTCTTAGGTCCTGATTCACCTTTGGGACCTGATCCAGACAAGGAATCTCCTCTTCCCGAGGAGCAAGAATGTGATTACTTGCTTTAACAAGACAAGACTCCAGCCAAGATGGGCTCCAGCCCTGTGCTTACCTCAGTCCATTTGTGGGTTGTGTCAGTTTAGCCAGAGATGGCTAAGATCCCCCCACAGAGGAGTGTGGTGAATTTTTCAGGTTGAGCCTGATCTCCTTCTGATCATTTCCAAAGATGTTCAGCTTAAGGAGAGAGGTTGAGTTGGTGATGCGGTAGATCCTCTGGCCCTTACGGGAAATCACTACCAGTGGGCGCTCTACCCCCTCCAGGGGAATCCTCCATCTGATGGCTTCTCCTTTATCCAGAAGTTGGCCTCCACACTGGAATTCACCACCGCTCCAGTCCAGAGTGACAAGCAGGCAAGTTTTGTTCTTTGAAGAGGTTTCAACATGAAATGCGCACACTAGTGCTCCTTTCCTCACTGGCGGATGCTGGCTTTTACTGGACACTTGACGGCGAAATGCCCATACTTACCACTTTAAAAGCAGGCATGTTCCTTCACTCTCCTCTCTCTCTCCTCCCTGGTGAGGTGGCCCCTGTCCAGCTGCATGGGTTTCCCCTCTGAAGGTTACTGTGTTGGGTTCCCTCGATACAGGGAGGTCTGTCAAGACAATGATCGGGGAGTGGGACGAACCCGAAAACTGCCAGAGCTGGTTAAGCAGCACAAATCCACGCGGAAAGACAGCTCAATGAGTTTCCCAAGATTGTCAGGTAAGTCGCGGGTCAGCAGCTCATCCTTGATCCTTGATCCTCTCCGACAAGCTGTCAAGGAAAAAGTCATACAGGGCTCACCCCTCTCAGCCACTGTTGGTGGGCAGGGTCTGAAATTTGATGGCAAATCGGAAACAGTTTGGTTACCTTGCCTGACTCGAAGTAATTCACTTCCCACCTCATGGCTGTGCCAAGACCGGTCGAAGACTCTCTTCATGTCTTCGACCAACAGGGCTGACGTTTGGGTGCATGGTAACCCAGCCTCCCATGCTGCGGTCGCCCACTGCTTGGCTTTGCCGGTCAGCTGTGCAATGATGTAAGCTACGTGGGATTGGTCTGTGGGGAAAGTTCTGAGCTGGAGACTGAAGATTAATTTGCACTGGGTCAGAAACGTTCGACAGGCTCACCGTCATACTTCTCGGGGGGAGGAATGTGGGGTTCAGGCTGCGGAGGTTATCCAATCAACCAGTTATCCAATCAGAAAGACTTAAAAAAAAAATCATACATTGATAAATAAAACTATGTATTTTCCTGTTAAATTAATTAAATTGAACCCTTTATGTATAGATTTATGACTCTGTTTTCTTTCTCTCATATTTGGTCTGGAGTTCAGCTTGTGTCAGTACACATAGATCATAATAATCTTAACCTGATATACAAGTCTCGTGCAGGAGTTGAATTTACGCAGCACGTCTGGGTTTCAGCTTATTTTGTATTTCCCACATGTATTTTTCCAACTGTGCACACATGCATGATTTAATTCAAGAAATGCAGTTGCCTCCAATCTGAAATGAGTCAAATCTGATTTTTTTTTTCCTTCAGGAGACACGATTGAGAACCATTGAGATCGGCACCGTGAGCTGAAGCTGGTCTTTTTTGGCTCCTGCTGTCATGACAATGTACCCTGATCCCAGTAAAATCCCCATGGGTTCCCTCATATAGTTCCTCCACTCTCCTTTCTTGTCCAGTCACTAGGAGACTGTACATTGACATGACATTACAGATAATAGGAGGAGACAAATATGCCCTCCTGTTTGTGACTGAAGGAGACATAAGTAAATGTTCAGCATCATCCAATCTGACTTCTAGAGTCATGAAAGGGGCTGTTGTAAAACACCTGTTAAATCCACATTGGACTGTAAAGTAGCTGATTTTACATTCATGCCATGACTGGAGGTTGGTCTAAAAGGGTGGGCCAGTGAATCATGGCAGAGTAGCAATTGAACAGAAAAAGACAGGGGTACAATAACTGTAATGATTTAAAAAATAGGTATGTTTGGCAAGTAAAAAAAACAAAAACAAAACAGTGACAAGATGCTTATGCTTTAGGGTCAAAGGAAAAAATATTAAATGGAGTTCATCCCCTGCAGCCGTAAATCCCCACAGTTAGATTATAACTGTTTTCCAACATATGCTGATACTATAAGTCATATATAAAATTATTTTGGCATTGAGGAACTCATTCTTACCAATCTGACCATTAAAAATATGGTTTTTGAGTAAAAGAAATAATATTTCCATTGATAACTCATGTTTTCATAAATGTAAAGTGGAAGAGAACGTTATTACCTCATGCAGATTCGCAGTGCCTAGTGCTTCTGGATGAGATGACATGACTGTGACTAAGGAGCTGAGTCTGTCTTCAGAACAATTTGGAAAGTTATTTTATGATTTTATACTCTCTCTCTCTCACACACACACACACACACACACACACACACACACACACACACACACACACACAGACACAAACACACACACACACACACACACACACACACACACACACACACACACACACACACACACTCTTCTTGCTGTATCGTACAGCAAGAAGGTTCCTGGTTAGATTCCTTTCTGAGCGGAGTTTGTATGTCCTCCCTGTGTTGGCATGGGTTCTCTACAGGTTCTCCGGATTCTTTCAACCTCAAAAAACAGGTGATTTACGTGAATCTAAACTGACTGTAGGTATGAGTGTGTGCTGCCTCTATGTCATTAGCTGGGATAGGCTCCAGCAACACCTGTGACCCAAAAAGCACATTCCAGTCATCCCTTCTACAAGTGAAAGGATAGATTGATGGATATCTGGATGGATGTACTCATCAGAGTGTACGTCCAAGTCAATAAAACTCCTGTGATATCGAGATATCCAGTCAGGAACCATTTAAATTTGTGAAACCAATGGACAGACACACGTGGAATGGAGAGGCAATAATTAAGACAACCCCTATAAAGGAGTGGTTTTGCAAGTGGGTTTAACAAACCATTCTGTCTCTGCATTTTTTTGATTGACCCTTGGTCAGTTTTTGGCAGTTTTACACACAGCACATGTGACAGACGTAATATAGTCTGGAGACTATGGGGAACCTCATGCTGCCTGTAACATTCTACAATATGACTGGTTTAATGGTGGGTCAGTGATGGTCTGGGGAGGCATAACCTTGGAGGGAAAACCTCACAGATCTCCATAAGCTAGCCAGAGGGACCCTGACTGCTGTTAGGTACTGGGATGAGATCCTCAGACCCATTGTCAGACATGCTGGTGCAACGGGTCCTGGGTTCTTTTTTCTTGTATGAAAATGCCCAGCCACATGGCTGGAGTGTCCAAAGTTCCTAAATGATGAAGGCATTGATGCTACTGACTGGCACGCCTGTTCCCCAGACCTGAATCCACTCGAGCACCTCTGGGACATCATGCATCAGAGTATCCACTAACGTCACAATGCACCACAGATGCCCTGATTCAGGTCTGGGAGGAGATCCCCCAGAGGACCATCTGTCATCTCATCAAGAACATGCCTAGATGTTGTGGGATATGTAGGCACATGAAGAAGAAGAAGAATCATCCTTTATTAGTCCCGAAACAGGAAACTATCTTTTCACTCACCAATACAGGTTAGACATGCACATACAGTATACAGTATATGTTGTATACAGGCCCCTGAACAAACACACAACACACTAGCGGCCTGTAGGCATGTGATTAGTATATATAGGGAGACGCAGAGTGAAGGATTGCGTGAGGGCTCTCGCCCCAAATGAGCAGCTTGTTGTGGGGATGGCGCCTTGCTCAAGGGCACCTCGGCAGTGACTCACCTCCCACATTCAGCTCACAATAAGCTGGATGTCTTGACGGTGGATGTCTTGGTGGGAGCGGGAATCGAACCGCTGATGGCTGGGCGATGCCTGGTCTTCAAGACATCTGCTCTACCGCTGAGCCACATAGAGGCCATACACACTAATGAGCGCCATTAAGAGTGATCAATTGGGAATTCACATAATGTAGCCGCAAGAGGGCACAAGCCAGTGTCTTATTGTGCCGGTCCCAAGCCCGGATAAATACAGAGGGTTGCGTCAGGAAGGGCATCCGGCGTAAAACTTTTGCCAAATCAAAGATACGAATCAAACCTATGACTTCCATACCGGATTGGTCGAGGCCCGGGTTAACAATGACCGCCATCGGCGCTGTTGACCTACAGGGCGCCGGTGGAAATTGGATTACTGTTGGTCGAAGAAGGAGAGGAGGAAAGTGCGTTCGCACGAAGAAAGAGAAGAGGAGCGCCAAGAGTATAGGACTAAGAGCAGGGACGTTGAATGTTGGAACTATGACAGGAAAAGGTAGAGAGTTGGTCGACATGATGCAGAGGAGGAAGGTAGACATACTGTGTGTCCAGGAGACCAGGTGGAAAGGTAGCAAGGCTAGAAGTTTAGGAGCAGGGTTCAAGTTGTTCTATCATGGTGTAGATTGGAAGAGAAATGCAGTAGGAGTTATCTTGAAGGAGGAGTTTGTTAGGAATGTCCTGGTGGTAAAAAGAGTGTCAGATAGAGTGATGAGTCTGAAGCTAGAAATAGAAGGTGTGATGTTCAATGTTGTTAGTGGGTATGCCCCACAGGGGCATACCCACTGTGGGGCATACCCACTGAGCTGGAGGAGAAGGAGAAATTCTGGTTGGACTTTGATGAAGTGATGCAGAGCATACCTAGAAGTGAGAGAGTTGTCATTGGTGCAGACTTCAATGGACATGTTGGTGCAGGTAACAGAGGTGATGAGGAAGTGATGGGCAGGATTGGTATCCAGGAGAGGAACGCAGAAGGACAGATGGTAGTTGACTTTGCAAAAAGGATGGAAATGGCTGTAGTGAATACTTTCTTCCAGAAGAGGCAGGAACATAGGGTGACCTATAAGAGTGGTGGTAGGAGCACACAGGTAGACTACATCTTGTGTAGACGATGTAACCTGAAGGAGATCAGTGACTGTAAAGTGGTGGTAGGCGAGAGTGTAGCCAAACAGCATAGGATGGTGGTGTGTAGGATGACTCTGGTGGTGAGGAAGATGAAGAGGGCAAAGGCAGAGCAGAGGACGAAATGGTGGAAGCTAATAAAGGAAGGGTATTGTATGACCTTTAGGAAGGAGTTAAGACAGGCTCTGGGTGGTCAGGAGGTGCTTCCAGATGACTGGACAACTACAGCTAATGTGATCAGGGAGACAGGTAGGAGAGTATTTGGTGTGTCATCTGGAAGGAAAGTAGATAAGGAGACTTGGTGGTGGAATGAGGAGGTACAGGAGTGTATACAAAGGAAGAGGTTAGCTAAGAAGAAGTGGGACACTGAGAGGACTGAGGAGAGTAGACAGGAGTACAGGGAGATGCAGCGTAAGGTGAAGGTAGAGGTAGCAAAGGCCAAACAAGAAGCTTATGATGACTTGTATGCTCGGTTGGACAGTAAGGAGGGAGAGACTGATCTATACAGGCTGGCAAGACAGAGAGATAGAGATGGGAAGGACGTGCAGCAGGTTAGGGTGATTAAGGATAGGGATGGAAGTCTATTGACAGGTGCCAGCAGTGTGATGGGAAGATGGAAAGAGTACTTTGAAGAGTTGATGAACGTGGAAAATGAGAGAGAACAAAGACTAGAAGAGGTGACTGTTGTGGACCAGGATGTAGCAAAGATTAGTCAGGATGAAGTGAGGAGAGCACTGAAGAGGATGAAGAGTGGAAAGGCAGTCGGTCCTGATGATATACCTGTAGAGGTTTGGAAGTGTCTAGGAGAGGTGGCAGTAGAGTTTCTGACTGGGTTGTTCAACAGGATCTTAGATAGTGAGAAGATGCCTGAGGAGTGGAGAACTGTGCTGGTGCCCATTTTTAAGAACAAGGGAGATGTGCAGAGTTGTGGCAACTACAGAGGAATAAAGCTGATGAGCCATACAATGAAGTTATGGGAAAGAGTAGTGGAAGCTAGACTAAGGGCAGAAGTGAGCATTTGTGAGCAGCAGTATGGTTTCATGCCAAAAAAGAGTACTACAGATGCAGTATTTGCTTTGAGGATGTTGATAGAGAAGTACAGAGAAGGCCAGACGGAGCTGCATTGTGTTTTTGTAGATCTGGAGAAAGTTTATGACAGGGTGCCCAGAGAGGAACTGTGGTATTGTATGAGGAAGTCTGGAGTGGCAGAGAAGTATGTTAGAGCGGTGCAGGACATGTATGAGGACTGTAAGACAGTGGTGAGGTGTGCTGTAGGTGTGACAGAGGAGTTCAAGGTGGAGGTGGGACTGCATCAGGGATCAGCCCTGAGCCCCTTCTTGTTCGCTATGGTGATGGACAGGTTAGACAGGAATCTCCATGGACTATGATGTTTGCAGATGACATTGTGATCTGCAGTGAGAGTAGGGAAGAGGTGGAGGAGAAGCTAGAGAGGTGGAGGTTTGTCCTGGAAAGGAGAGGGATGAAGGTTAGCTGCAGTAAGACAGAGTACATGTGTGTGAATGAGAGGGACCAAAGTGGAAGAGTGAGGTTACAGGGTGAAGAGATCAAGAAGGTGGAGGATTTTAAGTACTTAGGGTCAACAGTCCAGAGCAATGGAGAGTGGGGAAAAGAGGTGAAGAAACGTGTACAGGCAGGATGGAATGGGTGGAGAAAAGTGTCAGGTGTGATGTGTGATAGAAGAGTTTCAGCTAAAATGAAAGGAAAGGTGTACAAAACTGTGGTGAGACCAGCGATGTTGTTCGGTCTAGAGACAGTGTCACTGAGGAAAAGACAGGAGGCAGAGCTGGAGGTAGCAGAGATGAAGATGCTGATGTTCTCTTTGGGAGTGACCAGGAAGGATAGGATCAGGAATGAGTACATCAGAGGGACAGCACATGTTAGAGGTTTTGGAGATAAAGTCAGAGAGGCCAGACTGAGATGGTTTGGACATGTCCAGAGGAGAGATAGTGAATATATTGGTAGAAGGATGCTGAGTTTTGAACTGCCAGGCAGGAGGCCTAGAGGAAGACCAAAGAGGAGGTTTATGGTTGTAGTGAAAGAGGACATGAAGGTAGTTGGTGTGAGAGAAGAGGATGCAAAGGACAGGGTTAGATGGAGGCACTTGATTCGCTGTGGCGACCCCTGAAGGGAAGAGCCGAAAGGAAAAGAAGAAGAATTGGGAATTCACATGCTTTCTTTTATTTACTTTTATTTTGGGTATGGTTCTGAATCCAGTCTCACATTATTTTCTTCGTTGTTATGTCATTTGCTCTCAGCGAATTATACTATGGAATTAATAGATATCTTTAAGTGGAATATTTTCTTGATTGAGATCTGGGATGTATGATTTAAGTGTGCAATTAATTTTTTGTGTAATTTATATCTGTAAGATATGGGACATTCATGGGTTGAGGTGTTGCTCCAGAGGATATTTACTTTTTATAAATAAATGATTTCTCTGCTAATTTCTTGGGGTTGATTTTGACGGCTGATAGAATATAACTCCCTTCCTCTCTCTTTCATAAAATAGTAATTGAGTTTTTCTAAGGCTGAGGAAAAAATATTTGCGATCTTGAGTGACGTAGCCTTTAAAGTCATATGTAAACAGCCATCCACCAGAATTTCTACATTGATTGTCTTTTAACGCTCTGAAGAAAAATATTGACTGCTGAGTTAGCTAAAGATTTGTGCGACTCAACACTTAATGTGTGTGTGGAGGTGCATTAGTGATGAATGCAAGTATGTGTCCCTTCTGCATCCTTAATTAAACCAAATAAATGAAAAGAAATAATAAAATAGTTGTCATAAAACTGTCCTGTGTATGAAGGCAGCTGCAGCTGGATAGTAAATAAACCAAAACCATGAAGGTTGCTGAAAATATTCACCTGGAAATGCTTCAAAGCACACTTTTGTTTGCTTGTTCCCTCCAAAACTAGTCAAAGTCAGCACTCACAAGACATGGCATGTACTTCTGCTGTGATTTCACCATCTATTCTTCTCTCAGATGTTTGAAAAATGCCTCAAATAAATACTGAATGAGCAAACATCAGCACAACTGCTCAAAATATTGGCAGCTATTCAAAAGCTAGCCACCACACCACAGTTTAGCTGTTTCAGGTTGTCCATTTAAAAGAAAATGTGCTGAGCATTTATTTTTTTTAATTTCATAACCATTGTTTTATTTATTTTGTTCCAAATACTGTCACGCAATGAGTTCCTTCCTTTCCTGAAACCAGTTTGTTGTTTTGTTGACAAAGAAAAAGGAAATGAGGAATTCACTCTGTGTTCATTTTTTTATTTAATTCCATTCATCTATAAGAATTATGCTATAGGCTGGGCTTGCACTAGGAGCTAGTATGACTAAGCCACTATGGCTCAGTGTACAAGAATTGAGTAAGCCACCAAAAGCCACATTCTGTGTCCAAGACAGCGGCTTGCTATAATAGCAAGTAAAACTTACAAGTAAACATTGAGTAATACCAAGAATGATACATACATTTTCATGTATCGCCGCTGTATCCACGGGGAGCTGGAGCCTATCCCAGGTGGCATAGGGCGTGAGGCAGGGGACACTCTGGGCACAATGCCAGTGCACCGCGGAGCCACATACAAAGACAGACAAACATGCACGCACACAATCACTCCTACGAGCAATTTGGGACCGACCAATCAACCTGAAGCGCATGCTTTTGGAGGTGGGAGGAAGCCGGAGAACCCAGAGAGAACCCAAGCAGACACGGGGAGAGCATGCAAACTCTGCACAGAGCGGGACTCGAACCTCGACCCGCTGTGTTGTCGCTACCCACTGCGCCACCGTACCGCCCCTGATCAGAGATGTTTGAAGAAAATTTTATTCATGGCTTAATGTAAATTTTGAGAGAATTTCATTGCCTTTGATAGACTCAATGAAGTGTAATTTGGACTTAATCTATTGTATATACGAGCTGCATGAGGGCGGCATGGTCGCACTATTGTAGCGCTGTTGCCTCACAGAAAGGGTTCTAGGTTCAGTTCCTTTCTATGCAGTTTTCTATGTTCTCCCCATGTCTACGTGGGTTCTTTTGCCTGTGACCAACTGAGGTTCGGTCCAGTGGACCTTGACCTGCAAAGTGAATAAGCGGCGGTAGAAAATGGACAGAATTACATCACTTGCATGCTTAAGAAAGTCCTTTTTCATCCAGCTGCTGAATGTAGCTGCATTGATTGTACTGAAGAATGCTGATGTCTAGCAGCAATATTGCAGCTGATCAGACCACAGAGGCACAGAACCAGCTTTCATTATACTATCAGTGCTGACAAAGTTTACAGTGTCTATTCTCAATCCACCTGCAGTTGCATCCATGGTTTGTGTTCGGATTCTATCTTAATTATTCAAATCCAAACCATCCAAACTATGAATGTACAAAACGGTCCCTCCAGGAAGCTTCATCGTGAATGTGGGAGACTGCTGTTTTTTGTCAAACTTCTGGAAATCTATGATTACTGGTCAAAGTTGCAGATACATTGACATACACATTGTAATGTTGCAAGTTTGTGAAGAATGAATTGACATTAGTTGAATTTGAATTATTTGTGTCCATTCCATTGCAACTTCCTGAATGGACTAAGATGCACTAAGATGGACTAAGTCCTAGATGGGACCAAAAAAAAAGTGGCCAATTAAATTTCCTCCTTCATTCACTGGAAGGAGTTAAGACAGGCTCTGGGTGGCGCATACAGTGGACAAAGATATCTCCAAGACGCTTTGTGGTTCTTCACTTTATGGGTCCATAAAGTGTAAAATTTGTGATAAAACAAATGTCTTCCACATTTGATTGACCTTTGCTCAAATTTGGTTAAAACAAGACAACATTTCAGGAGTTGTTCAAGCCTTAGGGATATTAGGAAAAGCCTGACCTGACAAAGTGTGCACAGGAGTAGTGCTGTAGTTTTATTATAATGTTGTATTAAGAACTGATAAAGGTGTGTGACCAGTCAGCAATCAATTTGGAGATCACGGTCATGTTCTAAATTCTATTGGAAGTCAGGATTGGTTTATTTTAATTATGAGCATATTATGGTTCTGTATTTAATTAGTTATTTTCTGTTCTTATTTAAAAAATTGAGTTTTCCACCCAAGTGCAACCCAAGTTATTTATAGATTTACATTGTACCATTAAGTGCCTCATGTGATCTACTTTCAGTGAGTTGCTCTCTTCCCCACAGCTGTCAAGGAATGCATCACACAGCTGGGCATCGTTACGTTCATTGTGTGCCTGCCATGTGTAGGATAACAAATTATTTTCCTCAGGTTTATTTCATTCTTACTTAAAATAACACAAGACATTGAGAAATCAGATTGCAGCTTGTAAGTGAAAATAAAACTCAACCATTTCAGTCAAGAGAGGCCAGAACGTTGTTGAGAATGAGTTAAACCTTCAGCCCGAAGACATTTTACATAACGCTGTCACCATTTTCCTTGGAATGAAGACTGTTGTAAAGCTTTGGTTGCATAGAGGCCTTCAAAAAGAGACAATGGTTACAAAAAGAAAGAATTTTGATGCAAGGACAAAAGTCAATATCTCTTTAGGGATGACCAGCACTTCTAATCATCACTTCACCTGTGTATTGTGAAGGTTAGTACAGTATTAGTACAGATAATGTATTTTCACTGTGTATTCTTGATATTGTAAAGCGGCTGTACTGTGACAGTGCTAACCTTTCTTACATCTAAGAATGTGACAACTTTCTGTTGTCACTTCACATTGGTTTATGATAATATTTGCAGCATATAAACACAGTCAATAATGAATGATCCCCCCAGACTTCAGTCTAGTTTGTGATTGAATATGGTTTTGTTATTTCATCTTGAGATGAATGCAAACAAGTTTGTTTTGTTTTGTGTTTTTGTCCTGTAAATATCAATTTAATTTCAGTGACATATGGAAACCAGGATCAATGACTGTAGTTTAGTTTTGGTGTTTTTACCCAACTTCATTCGAATGAAAGTATAACCTATAGTTTAAGATGACTGGATATGAGATACTAGCGGTGACCTTGAACTGGTTGGTATCCAAGATCGTATCTCTTATTTTCTGCAGATAATTACAAATAATTTATGTCTCTACTTTGTATGACCAAGTTAGCTTTCATTTCAAGTTGGCTTTCATTTTCCACGGTATATAACAAGAAAAAGGAGGAGTGTTGCATGACTTTTAGGAAGGAGTTAAGACAGGCTCTGGGTGGTCAGGAGTTGCTTCCAGATGACTGGACAACTACAGAGGTATAAAGCTGATGAGCCAATCATTTGAGGTTATGGGAAAGAGTAGTTGAAGCTAGACTAAGGGCAGAAGTTAGAAGTGAGCCTTTGTGAGCAGCAGTATGGTTTCATGCAAAAAAAAAGAGTATTACAGATGCAGTACTTGCTTTGATGATCTTGATAGAGAATTATAGACAAGGCCATATGGAGCTGTATTGTGTTTTTGAAGATCTGGAGAAAGCTTATGACAGGGTGCCCAAAGAGGAACTGTGGTATTGTATGAGAAAGTCTGGAGTGGCGGAGAAGTATTTTAGAGCGGTGCAGGACATGTATGAGGACTGTAAGACAGTGGTGAGGTGTGCTGTAGGTGTGACAGAGGAGTTCAAAGTGGGGTGGGACTGCATCAGGGATCAGCTCTGAGCCCCTGCTTGTTTGCTTTGGTGATGGACGGGCTGACAGACGAGGTTAGACAGGAATTTCTATGGACTAGAATCTCTATGGACTAAGAGGTGAAGAGGCTTGTACAGGAAGGATGGAACGGGTGGAGAAAAGTGTCAGGTGTGATGGGTGATTGAAAAGTTTCAGCTAAAGTTAAAAGAAATATGTACAAAACTGTGGTGAGACCAACAGTGTTTTTTGGTCTAGAGACAGTGTCACTGAGGAAAAGATAGGAGACAGAGCTGGAGGTAGCAGAGATGAAGATGCTCAGGATAGGATCAGGAATGAGTATATCAGAGGGACAGCACATGTTAGAGGTTTTGGAGATAAAGTCAGAGAGGCCAGACTGAGATGGTTTGGACATGTCCACAGGAGAGATAGTGAATATATTGGTAGAAGGATGCTGAGTTTTGAACTGCCAGGCAGGAGGCCTAGAGGAAGACCAAAGGGGAGGTTTTTGGATGTAGTAAAAGAGGACATGAAAGGCAGTTGGTGTGAGATAAAAGGATGCAGAAGACAGCGTTAGATGGAGGCAACTGATTCGCTGTGGCGACCCCTGAAGGGAAAAGCCAAAAGGGAAAGAAGATATAACAAGATGTCCTAATTAGGCTTCAAGACAATGGATAAGAGTCGATCATGCTGCCATAACATGAACACCCCATAGATTAATACTTTACGACATGTCAAAATAACTCAGTAAATCTCAGACTAACTGAACTGTTTGTGACGAATGGCAGCTAGTTCAATGCTAACATAATATAAAAAATCCCAATGACGGGCTAGCGCGTTAGCATCGGTAGCGCGATTAACTTTCACACACACAGTAAACCAAAATGGGACATTATAACTAGTTCGATATCTCTGTCAGAATCTGATTCAGATGAAGCTACGTGGGATGAGTCGCTAGTTGTCCAAACTCTCATCCTCTGCATACATCGGGTGATACTTATATGGGATAATTACACCCCAGTTGGGTTCACAGGGGACTTGTCCTCAGTATCTGATGATGATGATATGATTTTAGACAATAGCCTGATCAATAATGGGGAAAATGTCGGTTTGTGACCTTGTCGCTTGCTTTATCGGCATTGATATGGATTCACCCCGATGTCTACAATTGTGTCACTTCCACTGTCATTGCGCGCTCCGTAACATACGGTAAATTTTGTTTTTTAAGTCCCCATTGCTCATAAAAAAATTAAAATGCCACCAAGCCTTTTTTTTTACTTATGTACTTGAAATACAGACATGGGTTATTGTGACTTTACTGTCCCTTTAAATTTTGACTGTTTTTTATTAAAGAGAGCACACATTGTCACTTGGTTTTTCTCCAACTTTCGCATCTTTTTGGAGCCATGGTGATAGTCAATCAATCAATCAATCAATCAATCAATCAATCAATCAACCTTTACTTGTGTAGCACTTAATCACATCAGCAGACATTTCAAAGCACTTCAACAGACAGAGAAACCCAACAGGGCCCTCCAAGCATAGGGGACAGTTTATGCTTGCTCTATGTTTTGATCTCACGTGAGAAACTTGTGCGAGATCAAAACATAATGGTGATTTCCAGGGTCAAAATTTAAGTGGAGAAATGGAAAATTGTGAATATTTTTGTTGAATGGAAGAGAATTTGAAGCTTGCGTCCCAGGGACACACAATTCCTGACAATCTTACGTCCCTGTCAAAAAATATGCATAAAAGATGCAAGGACGCACGCAAACAAGAACACTGTATTGTGCATCTCATATTGCTACAAATATGTTAACATGACCATTATTGAATGGTGCTGAATTGACAGTTGTGCCAAGCAGTCTTTGATGTCATGGTAATGAGATCTGAGTCTTGTAGATGTTGGATCAAAACTGCTATATGGGACATGCTGAAGGGTAGCTTTAATCAGATTGGCAGTAAATAATACTGTCCAAAGCCCTTTAGACTTCCTAAATGAAGCTTGTTGAGTGACAATTCAGCTGGCAATTCTTTAGTTTAGTTTAGGCATGGCTTGGTTGGAAAAAAAAAAAAAATCACACACACACACACACAAAAAAAACCCAACAACTACAGACTATTGGTTTCACATATTTTCAGATCATGGATTTGACGTGTCCATATTCATACTTTTTTATTGATCTTTTTATTACATCCTTTTCTTCTGCCATTATTGTGGTTTCCTTAGTGCAGCACCATCATATAGACCCGATCTTTTCATACTCAAAAAAGGCAAACCGTGACACTGCTACAGTATATAGTATATTCTTACTGAATTGGAAGGTAGATGACCAGCCTTAGCATGATACTGAGATGAATGATGTGATCTCTGTTCAAAGTGTTCCCTCTTTTTCCAAAGAGAGAAATAGAGTGGGGGGGGGATATGGAAAGACAGATTGAAGGAAAGAAGGAGATAGAGAGGCTGCTTTCTGCTTTGACAGCTCATATTGTATCACTTTGATTCCAGCTGGACTCTGATTGATGGCATAATCACAATATGGATATGAGATATTTACATAAGGCAGACACAATTATTCATAGCCAGATTCTCCTCACTGAGCACATTACCCCAAAGCACCTCATAAAGCATGTTGTCTGAATGAGAACGTTAAATGCTTCTGTATACATGTAACCACTGTGGTGAAGTTTATCACATGTGAGTGAATGGACTTAGACGCTCTTGTAGATGTATGTGAGATAAATACCCCTGGAACTGTTTCTTACTTTTCTTTGGAAAAGCTGTGTTTCAGTTTTGGCAGATCTTAGCGTTTTATTTTGTCAAAGCATAAAAGGGCTAATGCATAACTTCAGTCTTAAAGAGGTGTTGTTATGCTCACTTCAGTTTACATAGCACTTAACATGGTTTACTTGTTTACATCAGGCCTGAATTAATAAAATCGTGCTGGATCATGAATTGATTTTGACCCATGAAGTCCTGAAACCCAGTCAACACACAGCAATGTGCTCTTTTGGGTTGGGGAGAAAGTGAAAAATGTCAACTTTCCAAATGTCAGTCCTCACAGAAGGTTAGTACAGAGCAGCAGGCAATTATTTAGTCTTAGTGATATTCAACAAGCCTGTCCTTTGGTTGCAAGGTCACTGTGAAGACCCGATCTGACATCATTTATACTGTTTTAAATTGTACAGACATAATGAGTCACTTCTCTACATGTAAATGTTGTTTTGGCTGTAGAGAAATGTATCAGCAGAGAGTTTTACATCTGTTCTGAACAGTAATAACCATGATTGGATAGCAGTTCACATCGAGCTGCTCAATTGTAACACCCAATTATCTTTGAACAGCATCAGTTCACAGTATGTAAACTTCAACCCAGCAGCCACTGGCAAATATCTCAATCCAGTGAATGCACAACGTTGAAATCATTCAGCTTTTGGAGTGAGTGTATGTTAGCATTACTTGTGCGAATAAGTAAACCTGAATAGTAAAAGCTGTACAATTTATTATGACCAGTGTTATTCCAGGTTATGTATGATGGCAAAGCAGGATATTTTTAACAATGATCCATTTAAAAACACATAAATAGCCAAACGTTATATATTTTTACCTATACTGTAATTATTGACTGACAAATGTGAGGCGTAAGATAGGAGATTGTGACTTACATTAGATAAATAATTAAATAGAACAGCAAATCAGTTCTTCGACTGATGAAGGAGAGTCTCGGGGAGTCTGGTTCCATTTCATTTGGTTTTAGATATGGTTTGGGTTTTGGCAGGGGTAATCTTACACTTTATTTTTTGTAAGAACAATGACTTGGGCGTTTATTTGGTCTGTCCTCAGAGTGGTGGATCATCAGCAATTGATGACCTCTGTCTGCTTCATCAGCTAATGATGTCTCACTCTTCTGGATGGAACAGGGTGTTTCTGTCATACTGTACATTTATTATTGTTATTGTTATTATTATTATTATTGTTGTGGGTTTAAGCTGTACATGCCGTATCTATTGCTTCATCTGTCTGCTCCTGGAAGAGACGTCCTTCCGCTGTAGTCTTCCTGAAGTTTCTCCCATCCATTTTTTTCCCTGTTCAAAGAGTTTTGGGGGGACTTGTTTCTTATCCAATGTGAGGGTTGTAATGCTCATAGTACACGAAGGTAAGAGGGATATCATCTATGTGCAGATTGAAAAGCCCTTTGAGACATTTTCTATGAATCTGGGCGAAATAAAAATAAATAAACTTGAAAAACTTGAAACTTTAACTGAAAAGTCAGCACTGCCAGACAAACATGGAATGTAACCTGATAATTGTGGGCTGGTCACATGAGGAGGACAGGCTGACTAGGGGAAATTAACACATTCGGATGACTACAACTCCAAGAAAAAGAAAGATGGAACCCAGTCACCATATTTGGATAGTGATGGTGTTACCACTGCTCTCAGTCACTTTCTGTTGGACAAAGTTTTCACATAGACGGGAACCCTATAATTGACAACTGCAGGATTGAGTACAAATGAAGAATGGTAGTTAGGTTTTTCTAAATCTTACTCCAACACAGAATAAACACAAATCAACTGTCCTATTTTGACATTTTCCAAGATACTTAAATAGAATACCTAATGTTTCCTGGTATGTCACCTGATGTTTGTAAGTAAGGTCATGGTGAGCATCTGTGTTGCTGCCTGGGGAAAAAACAGGCAGCAACACAGGAATGAGTTCACGGTGCTACCACCAAATAAAACCGTCACTTTCCATCTTCAACTTTACCCTGCTTCTTTTTTCTTTCATTCATTATTTTCAAATGTTCCTTTCTCTGTAACTTATTTAATCCTGTCTCTTCTATTTGCCTACATTCCTTATCACTCAGCTTCCACCCCAACATGAAAAAGCAGCCAGTCTTCTCTAACATGAAATGAAATAGTGGTAAATTAGCTGTTAAATTAGTTGATGAGTGATACAGACGATGGCTTTCTAAAGAAACATTTATTACCATTTAAATGATGCTACTAAATGCCATCACAGAGAGGAAATGGGAATCTGTGGAGATCAATTAGATCATTCACTGAACAGGTGGTACTGCATTTGTTAACACACACTTCATGCCTTGTGTGTGTGTGTGTGTGTGTGTGTGTGTGTGTGTGTGTGTGTGTACAGTACGTGTGTGTGTGTATCTGTGTGTGCACATGCAGGGAGTTTTTCTAGAAAAAAAAAATCTGTAGCTGACTATATACAGTATGTGTATACACACAAAAACACATACACACACACACACACACACACACACACAGGTAATCCTCAACATACAATCATTCGACATTTGGAGATATGAACAAACATGCAGCACCATATCATGTCTTGCAGTTCCTATTTCTGCCACAACCCCCGCCGAGCTGCACCGCTGCATTTGTTGATCTGATCCTGACCGTGTTTGAATCCCGTATGCTCTCTTGACCCAGCCTGTTGCCTTGTCCTCGTCTGATCTGTCTGCCTGATTTGTTGATTACTTGGGAACTGAACCCTGCCTGTACTATGAAAGGGGCGGAAGTGGCTCAGTGGTAGAGCGGGCCCTAGAGCCGGTCGTCCTTTGATTGAAGATCGGCGGTTCGATTCCCACTCCTGCCTAAAAACACCCGGAGTGTGAGCTGACAGTGGGAGGTGTCAGCTCGCCTCCGGAGCACCGCCAAGGCACCCTGAGCAAGGCACTGTCCCCCTCACAAGCTGCTCATTTGGGCGCTTCACAAAGGGGGCTGCCCGCCACTCTACCTCCCTTTGCATACCTACAGGCACCCATGTGCGTGTGCTACAGGGGCCTGTACTCGCCAATTTTTATGCATGTGTTTGAACCACTAGAGTGTGCATTCTTAATTTCCCTTCAGAGATCCAATCAGTATATATATAAAAAAATAAATAAACCCTTTTTGAGACTTTACCCGTCTGCTATTCTGTCGTGCTTTTGGGTTCTCCTTGCCCATCATGTTCGAGCCCTGACAAGGCCTCTGATAGAGGACCTGAGTTTGAGGATGACATTGATATTACTCTACAAGGGTGAGTGGGATGTTTGTGTGTGTGTGTGTGTGTCTAAATATGTATATATACAGTGTGCCGTCGCGCATTTGCACATCAGCGCGATTTTTGGTAGGCAGTCACATGATAGCTAATGCACATTCTATTGGCTGACGGCATCCGAAAGTGCGCTTCGTTCTGTGAGTCTCGGACATAAGTGAAACACAAAAGTGCTTTAAACAGTCGATAAGAGTGTGGGGACAGATAATACAGATAGAAGGTGGTTAAATGTCAGTATGGGGAGGGTCACAAACATTTAACTTACTGTAAATAAGAAAATAAATCGTCGCTATATCGCGGAATTTGTTATTCGCGTGTGGTTCGTGGAACACATTAACGAGGGCAAACTGTATATATGTATAAATATATACTGTATCATGTTGAGTCTAATAAACAAGTGTGTCTTCCGTGCAAATTGTAAATATTTATGATCATTTATTATTTAGTGTCAAAACAGGACGGCCACAAGAGAGCGGAATTCAATGTATGTTGACTCGAAGGCAGCTGGTAGCAAGACTTCAGCATAAATATCCATGAGCATCATGTTTACATAAGCTGTACAACAGTCATTTTGAAGTGATTTGCCAACTTGATCTCTACTTCAACAAATTATTTACTGATTTAAATTTCAGACGAGTTCAACATGTTAAAAAAAATGTCCTGTGAGAATAAACTTTCATCACTGGCTGAGAAGTCACAAAGCTGTTGTTATTGATGCTGCTTTCACTTCATCCTTGTACTTATCATTTAATTTTTAGCAGTGGCGGGCCGTGCATTTCAACCGTGGGCCTTCAGTGACGTGATATTTATTCCTACCTAAAATACGCATAATACTAATAATGGATTAGATTTATATAGCGCTTTTTTCTGGACAGACTCAAAGTCGCTTTTACATTAGATCCATTATTCATTTGCTCCTCATTCATACTTGGTGATGGTAAGCTACGTGTGTAGCCACAGCTGCCCTGGGGCAGACTGACGGAGGCGTGGCTGCCAATCTGCGCCTACGGCCAGTCCGACCACCACCGGAACAATCACACACATTCACACACCAGCGAGTGCCCCACTGGAGGCAAGGAGGGTAAAGTGTCTTACCCAAGGACACAACGACAAATGACTCGGTGGGAACGGGAATCTATCCGCCGATCTTGAATCACTGGACAACCCGCTCTACCACTGAGCCACGGCCACCCCATAATAATATCAGTATATCAGTATAACATCAGTATGACACCAGGGTTTGAGAATCCACACATATACATTACATCACAGGCTAATCAAGCAACACTTAGTTTCCGGAGCATTTAAACTAAATTATTTTTAGTATTTTTGACATTTTAACTTTGTTACCAAGACTTAACAAATTAACATGACAAAAACCTTTAAAATACAAATAAATTTTTTTACACTCATCAACGTGGATCCACACAGTGCCTCTTTATTTAAAAATGAAATCCATCGTTCTTACTTTCCTCAAAAAAACTTTCATGGCTCTGTCAAACAATTTATCGTTGCGTTTCAGATCCATCAGCAAGTGTTTCTCTCTGGACATGGAGGCTAATGCTGAAAGCCGCGTCTGTACGGTTGTATTTCTGGCATATGTTTTTAGACGCTTCGATGCCGAGGATGAACGTTCAACAGAGGCAGTGGACACAGGGATGGTTACAGCCAAGAGGTCGATGCATAAATTTGCCCCATATTCTCACTCAGAATTTTGATTTCGAAGAAAATCAAGGAGATCAGCGGGACTTTTTCCTTCAAAATCAGCCATTGCATACATTACAGACAATTCCGTTTTAATTCGGGGAAAATCAAACAGTATTCCATGGCTGTGCAACCTCCTAAGACCCGAACTCTTGCATGGCATGCATTTTTAATTTCTCTTTGTAATTTAGGCTGATTGGGACTTGATGAGTGTGAAAACAAAGAATTATCTTTTTATATGATGTAGTTTCTGAGAAAAATGATGTCCACATATGAGGACATTTTAAATTCCGATAGAACACAATAAAGTCATAATTGAGTAATGATGTGCAAAACTATTTATTTTGTGCATGCATTGTTTACCACCTCTGGCAGATGTGCATTAACCCTGCTGCGGACTGAGACATAGGGGACTGCCCTCACCGGACGTTTTTTCCCTTGGACTAAAACGTCTGGGTCATGATCCGGCTCTGAGGAGTCAGAGTTGTCATTGTCACGCTGAGACAAGAAGGTCATGGCCACTTCCATTCGAAATTCAAGGAACTGAATGATGTTTTTCTTTGGTGTGCCACATACAGTGAGGTCCTTGCGGTACAGTAACCAGCTGTTGGCTAAAGCCAGATCTGTAAAGTGCAATAGCGTCCATTTCTTTGTACAGCCATTCATGCGTTAGTAACTCATCATTCTATCAACAAGGTCAACTCCACCCATCTTGGAGTTGTATTCACGGACAATACTTGGTTGCGCATGGTCACACATCGTTTCTGTTTTTTGTCCCATCTCTGGGAGGTGTCTTCTGGCTCTCTAGCATGAACAGCAGCCATCATCAATACAGGTTTATTGTCATACCACTTTTCTGCGCAAATCTTTCCATCCTCAGTGGTAACTTGCACTGAGGTACCTCTGAGGTACGTCCTTCTTCATTGTTTTGTCAGTTGGTAGTTTCTGCACTGCTGCAGCGACCCGATTCTTCATAACTGTACCAGTTACATACATTTGCTTCTTCATCATGCATTCCACACCTTGGATGGATGTGAAGAACCAATCACAGTAAATATTTGTATTAGGACGCAGAGTTTGAGACAGACGATCTGTCACCAAACCTCCCAAACCCAGATCTTCTGGTTCTTCAACCTGCTCAAGGAGTGCATCTGCACCTTGATAAAGGTCAAAGTCCAGCACAATACCATCTGTTGTTGCGCAAACAAAGTTTTTCATGCCAACTGGATTTGGTTTTATTGGTAGATATTGTCAATACGGACAAGCTCCTGTGAATGAAATAATCTGCTCATCAATGGACACGCATTCTGGTCGAGCCTGAGATTTGCAGCCTTTCAGAATGCGGTCCAGAAAAGGCCTCACCTTCCAGAATTTATCACCCTCTCTCAGATCCTCCGGAATACATCATCATTGAGCACTTTGAGTGATCGCCTCAGTCTGAAAAATCTGTCACGTGTGAACTTTTTAGTGATGGCAGGGAATCTCAAGCTTTTGGACCAATACATCCTGATTGCTGTATATGGTACACAAGACATCAAAATACAGGCACCAAAAAAAATGATACATTTCGTCAGTTTATGTGTTGAGTAGGTCCCCACTTCGAGCCAGTGATGTAGCATTAGAGCAATCTGCTGGAAAAGGCTGTTTGCGGAAAAGTTTCCCTATAAGTGTGAAAGTGCTAGGGATCGAGGAGGGAGAGAAACATCAACACGTTTTGGTCCTGAAATTGATTCCATATCTGGAACAAATGTTGTCTATGAAGCTGTCATGGAGTTTTTGGTAGTGCGCACACAGATCTTCTTGCGCTGTGCCCTGGCCTCTGCGCACAGCAGGAACACCTGGGACGCACCATTTCTTCATATATGTCACTGAATTTTCTCTTTGCTTGCTCAATTGAGTAACAAAACTTGTTCACCCTTGTCAAGCAGAATTGTACATACAGTGTTTTTGTCTGTAGTATTGCAAAAAGCACATCAGCATGTTCAAAAATCCCATTGAATACGTTGAGCAAAAAACAAAACTCAAAATCCTCCAGACGTGCTTTAAATACATCTGCAGAGAGTACAGTGTCCTCATCATACTCGTTGTGGTCTAATAAATGACCAGATATACCTCTTTTCGTCCTTCAGCCATCGTGGGTAGCCGGATAAAAGTTTTTATCCAACTTTTTAAATGGAAAAAAACATTTTTTGTAAAAATACAAAATAAATAATATTACAATTTAATTAAAAAATATTTATGAATAAATGTGTTTTACTGAATATGTTTTAGGCCAGCAGAGAAGGCTTTGCTGGCCCTGACAGCCCGCTTCTGATTTTTAGTGAAGCCAAGCCACAGCAACAGACTTATCAAAGACTAGAAGGGCCACAACAGAGTGGGAAACTTGGGAAAGCAGCAGGCAGACTGAATACACAAAAAGGATCTGTAGGGACTCCAAACTGCACATGAGGCACAAATCATTCACAGCGGCCTATGGGCAGGTACTTGTCTTATACAAGGTCAGAATGGGTAGGTGACATGTGGACACACACACACACACACACAGACACACACACGGAGGGTGTAATTGTGTGCTGGACAGGACATATACAGTATGCTTTTTACCCCATACATTTCCATCTTCTTGTCCCAACATTCCACACGGGAATTCAGACCCATACAACATAGATCCATGAATTGATTGGCCATTGATTCTCAATGTACCACTTATAAATCTGTTCATTTTCCCAATATCTTTAAATGACTGACCTTGAAACCTGTCTTTTATGCAGCTATGTGATACAATCAGCTACACTCAGCTGAAACCTGCTTTTCTTCAAGCAGCTATAGACAGTGTTCCCACTTACACTGTATGGTTTTGTGCTGCTTTACCTTCAGCTTTCCACAACAGAGGCAGTATCATTCGGGATTCTGTTAAAGTGGTTTCTGGATATGATCTCACAAAATAAACCTATTCTTCTTGCAGGTTATTAGGGATTGGTGTGATCAGTTCAGCCTAAGGGAACAACAGTTTGCAATGAAGGATGTCAAAGAGAGTTCACAAGAATGTAAATGAAAAGTCCTGACAGAAATGAGCAAATGGGCTGCAAAAATATACAGCTGTCAGACCTTGAAGTAGCAAAACAGGTCGGTAAATGAGGAGGGTTTGAGGCTAGAAGGACTGGCAGGCTAGTGATGTGGCAGTGTTTTCCTGGTTCACATTTGAGCAACAGTTTTTGCTTTTTTATCTAAAGATACAGGTGTTGCAGCTCTTTATATTAGTAATCAATCGCCAATATCCCTGAGCAATCACGTTTGGATGAACACCTTTTCATTGTGCTCATTTACATATCTCAAAGGTCAAAGTAGGTTATAAATCTGTTGTCTTCAAAGATAATTGTTAATATTAAAGGGGAAAATAAAACAGCAAATTCCTTTATGTTTATTAACTGATAGGTGATGCAGTACAGTTGGAAATAAATAACAAAATCAAATACTGTTTGTCCAGTAGTAGGTAGGTATATCATGCAATTTTCTCAAAAATGCTTTCATTTATCATCGCGACATGATTGATGTCCCAATGTTTGTTTAACTTTTTTTTAATCTTTTGTTATGCACCCAAAAGCAAAGGAAGAATATTTTAATGTAAAGACATACTCATACGTACTTATAGTTTTGCAATGACCAATTCCCCTAACTTGCATGTTTTTGGAGGAAGTAGAAAGCCAAAAAACCCGGAGAGAATTGATGCACAGGGTGAACACACAAACACCACACAAAAAAGCACCAGGTGTAATCAAACCCTGGACCTGCTGTGATTCAAATGTGCTACCATGCTGCCCAGTAAAGTCATGATTTATTTAAATTTTACAAAGTCATCGTTTTGTTTGTCTGTAATACAGGGGTCAAGAAATTCATAAACAGATATTTATTGTACAACACAATTATAATAACTTTACAAAAATTTTCTTCTTACATACAGTGACAACATATATCAGTTTTTCTAATGTCATCATTGCAGGATATGAACTGTGTATATTCTGTATATTCTTTATGAATTTTAGGCGAGGGTTGTGGTCCTCATTTTACTGAATTGAAGCCTTGTTATGGGTCCTGTTGCTTTTAATTGAAACCTACAATGAATTGAATTGCTTGACTTGCTTCAGTATTATGCAGCCCAAACAGTCAGAGAAAAAACTTTAAGTGTTGTTAAGGTCACGTTTGAGGTGATCCATCCAACAGCTTTACTTTAGCCTTACATGAGTCTGCTAACTGCACCACTCATCATTAAATGAACTTGATAGCAGATTTTCTCCATGTTCTAGCTCCATGATATATCTGGTGTAACTAACAAATAAGTCACTTATAAAATTTCTGTCTTGCAAAGTTTAAAAAACAAAATCATGGCTCTGTCCTTTTATCAATATATAACACTCAATTGGGAACTTTCTGACCAAGTTAAACAATAATCTCTCTCGCAGTTTGTGTAGAATACGCTGAAATTATTAAATTAAATATCTGATAAAGGGCAGCACGGTGGCGCAGTGGGTAGCGCTGTCGCCTCACAACACGGCGGACCCAGGTTCGAGTCCCGCTCTGTGCAGAGTTCGCATGCTCTCCCCGTGTCTGCGTGGGTTCTCTCCGGGTTCTCCAGCTTCCTCCCACCTCCAAAAGCATGCGCTTCAGGTTGATTGGCGGGTCCCAAATTGACCGTAGGAGTGAGTGAGTGTGTGCGTGAGTGATTGTTTGTTTCTACGTGGCTCCGCGGTACACTGGCGTCGTGCCCGGAGTGTCCCCCGCCTCACGCCCTGAGACTGCCGGGATAGGCACTGGCTCCCCCGCGACCTGTGTAAGCGGATTAAGCAGGTTGAGTAAATGAATGAATGAATATCTGATAAATTCAAAAAGTGGATCTGACGCTACCTAAAAGTCTGCCCCACAATGTAATGGATTCTTCCTTGGTAAAATAGAAAATCCTATTTCAATCAAAGATAAAATCATTGACACAATCAGCAATTCTCAGGTATCAAAAGACAGTTGATTGATTACCATTCACCACTGGTTTAATACTGGTCACCAACAACTGTTTATGTGAGTGGAAAGCAAAGTAGGGCCTGTACAAATGCAGCCTTGAGTCTTGGTAGAATGGTGTGTTCATCCAGTGCTTTGCTGCTGTTCCACGATAACCTGTTTTATGTTTAGAAAAGCCTCGTGAGCTCCTCAGTTCTTGCAGATGTGCCAGGACCTATTTTTCTGACAGCTTAGTGCTGGTTGTGGACAATTCAATCAAAGTACTCACATTAGAAGAAACTTGCATAACTGCGAATTATTTGATTGGACAAACATCTGTCAAATTAGGCGAGTGTAGGTGGAATGGATAAACCCTTCAAGCCCACCCATACTTCATTTGGGTAGACTTTTTTGCGTGTAACATCAGATAAGATGGAAAAAGCAATTAATTTGTCCATATACATTACTGCTTGAAGGCCACAATGCCCTGAATGAAAGTAAGCACACAGCTTTAACTGAATATCAGCTTTTCAACAGGTAGATAAATCAATGTTGAAATATATTTGAAAAAGCTCGTTATTCTTATTTTTATTAGCATTCTTGATAAAAACTGCCATTTCACATTTAAAATGCACAGGAAAGGGATGTGCGGGTATTTAGCATCCCTTAGTGAATGAAAACCATAATTAAACTTGCTGTCCAGTAAGTCACTGAAGGACCAATGAAATGTGTTCACTATGTTGATGTCCCTTTTGTTAGGAAGTAGCAACAGGTTGCTATAAATATTGCTATACATTGCTAGATTAGGGCAGAAGGTAATTGACATTCATGTCATTTGTCTTCATAATTCCTTTTAATCATGTTCCATACCTTTGAAATGGATCCCATCCAATAAGTGAAAGCGAAGAAATCAGATAAGAGAAGAAGAAAAAAATTTAATTGAACCTTTTAGGTCACATAATGTTAAAATAGGATTAAAGTTATTCCCATTACATCATTACATCAATATTAACAATATATATATTAATAATAATGATATTAATTATATTATTATTAAGTGTATTAAATGTAACACTTTTCCAAAGAATCAATAATGTTTTATATGCAGGAACAGATAAGATAAACAAGAGATGCAGGAGCAGGTGAAATGGGTATAACAGGTTAATAGGAGTTAAAAGCTATTTAAAAGAGGTGGGTTTTTAACTGTCTCTTGAAGGATGATAATGAATCAGAGGCACAAATATCTGTGGGGAAGGTGTTCCAGAGGGTTGGGGTGGCAAAGGTAAAGACCCTGCCCCTAAGGCATGGTGTTTGGATTTTGTGGTGGACGTGAAAAGGTTGGAATCAAAGGAGTGTAGGCAGCGGGAGGGGCAGTAAAGTGGGGCCAGGTTTACTAAGGAATTTGAAGGGACCGAGGAGGACCGTGAACTGGATGCCTCGCTGTATGATGAGCCAGTGAAGTGGTTGGAGGACGGGGGCAATGTGGGTCGGAACAGGTATGGATGAGTAGCTGGGCAGCTAAGTTCTGAACATATTGGAGTTTTAAAGGTGAGTGGAAGAAGACCATACAAGAGGCTGTTGCAATAATAAAGTCTGGATGGAATAAATGCATAAAGTTTTGGCAGTGAATTGAGATAAGGTGGGACGAAGGCGAGCGATGTTATGAAGGTGGAGGATTACTGTTCTGGCGATCAGTTGGATGTATGGTTGGCAGGAGAGCTGAGATCAAAGATGGAGGAGGCAGTCAAGGAGAAGGTGATGGAGAGGCAGCCAGAATCCAAAGCAAGCAGGAGGTCGTTGGTGACTTTAATCAGAGAATTTCTGTGCTGAAATAAGATTGAAATGATTTACAGAGCTGACAGGAATGAAGATGATATTGGAGTTGACAGGCGAAGGATTTTTCAAAAAATTTGTAAATGAATGGGAGGTTGGAGACGGAGGTTGGCCAGCCTTTCCTGATCCAGTCCAGGTTTTTTTAGTATGGGAGTTGTGGTGAGTTTAGAATGACCAGGAAGTCAATTATGGTATTACAAATATGTGAATCACTGTGGATGCATAAATCATATACAAGAAAACTTTGTTTTTTGAACGCTTTAGACATCGAACGAATCAGAATTCGACCAAAAAATTTGGAATTTTTTTGTCTTAGAAGTCGATCAAAATTTGGAAGTCGAACGCGAAACGAACGCCTTTTTGGGGCGACCGTGGCTCAGTGGTATCGCGAGTCGTCCATTGATTCAAGATCGGCGGTTCGATTCCAGCTCCCGCCGAGTCATTTGTCGTTGTGTCCTTGGGCAAGACACTTTACCCTCCTTGCCTCCAGTGGTGTGTGACTGTCTGTGATTGTTCCGGTGGTGGTCGGAGGGGCCATAGGCACAGATTGGCAGCCATGCCTCCATCAGTCTGCCCCAGGGCAGCTGTGGCTACATCCGTAGTCTACTATCACCGAGTATGAATGAGGAGTGAATGAATAATGGATCCAATGTAAAGCATCTTTGAGTGTCCAGAAAAGCGCTATATATACTGTATCTAATCCATCATTATTATTAATAATAATAAAAATAATAATAATAATATTCTCACCGCCAAGCGTGAGAAAAGGTGAGAAAAGTCGAGAGACAACGTGACGGTAATGTGCTTTATATTTTAGTTTAATGTATTCAATAATTTTTCACTTAATTTGCGTTCCATTGCCTATGGTATGAGTTATGGTACCGTAATATTCTGTCCAAAAGGTAACTCGTACCTTAGGCTAACCTGATTATGTCGATCTTTTTTTTTCTTTCTTTCTCGTGTTTGCTTCTTTCTTTTACATTTCTTTGATATATTTCATTACTATACAATTGGATATATAAATGACATCATGAAATAACATATTATGTTGAAAAAAAGTAGTTTTCTAGCGTCTTGGAACGGATTAAGACTATTTACATTATTTGTAATGGGAAACTTTTATTTGGAATTCGAACAAATCGGTATTCGAACAGCCTTCTGGAATTAATTGTGGTCGGAAACCGAGATTTGCCTGTACTAGTATTTTGGATAATGAGTCTGTGTAGAGTTGTGTGGCGAATTTTGTGAAGTCTTAAAGGAAGGATGGGTTGGGGTTGGGAGGGTGGTAAATGATGGAAATGCTGAAGGAGGTGGAGCTGGGAAGTTTGAAGGTGGGATGAATGAGATGTTCAACTCAAGGGGAGGAGACGAAGGTTGAGGATTTGCCAGTGGTGGACGGCAATACCCTTACCTCGGCGTCCAGGTTGTGGTTTGTCTAAGTATGAGAATCTAGAGGGGGTAGTTTGATTTAAGGTGAAATAGTCCACTGGTTATTGCCAAGTCACAGAAGATCCAGTTTTGAGTTATAAATTGGTTGATTTAGAGACTTCTATTGTTGAACAGAAGTCACCACAGCAGCCTTAAATTATGAACCTCTGATAATTGAAAGCTGCTGTGGTGACTGGAACATTGAAGGTCATATTTTTTGAAAAACATCATGCCCGGAGTGTCCCCCGCCTCACACCCTATGCCAGCTGAGATAGGCTCCAGGTCCCCGTGACCCGCTACGGTGGATGAAGCGGCAGAAAATGAATGATGAATGAAGTTGAATCATTTTAAATAAACAGTCATTGAACATCAAAATGTAGCCGCAAGAGGGCACAAGCAAGTGCCTTATTGTGCCAGTCCCAAGCCCGAATAAATACAGAAGGTTGTGTCAGGAAGGGCATCCGACAAAAAACCTTTGCCAAATCAAACATGCGAATCAAACCTATGACTTCCATACCGGGTCGGTTAAGTGTGCCCGTGGAAATTGGATTACTGTTGGTCGAAGACGGAGAGGAGGAAAGTGTCTTCGTAGGAAGAGAGAGAAGAGGAACGCCAAGAGTATAGGACTGAGAGTAGTGATGCTGAATGTTGGAACTATGACAGGAAAAGGTAGAGAGTTGGTTGAAATGATGCGGAGGAGGAAGGTATACATACTGTGTGTCCAGGTGACCAGGTGGAAAGTTACCAATGCTAGAAGTTTATTAGCAGGGTTCAAGTTGTTCTATTATGGTGTAGATAGGAAGAGAAATGGAGTAGGAATTATCTTGAAGGAGGAGTGTGTTAGGAATATCTTGGAGGTAAAAAGAGTGTCAGATAGAGTGAAGGTACAAATCGAAGGTGTGAAGTTCAATGTTGTGAGTAGGTATGCTCCACAGGTAAGATGTCACCTGAAGGAGAAGGAGAAATTCTGGTTGGACTTTGATGAAGTGATGCAGAGCATACCTAGAAGTGAGACAGTTGTCACTGATGCAGACTTCATTGGTGGACATGTTGGTGCAGGAAACAGAGGTGATGAGGAGGTGATGGGCAGGTTTGGTACCCAGAGAGGGATGCAGAAGGACAGATGGTGGCTGACTTTGCAAAAAGGATGGAAGCGACTATAGTGAATCCTTTCTTACAAAAGAGGCAGGAACATAGGGTGACCTATAAGAGTGCGGGTAGGAACATAGGGTAGACTACATCTTGTGTAGATGGTGTAATCTGAAGGAGATCAGTGACTGCAAAGCAGTCGTGGGTGAGAGTGTAGCCAAACAGCATAGGATGATGGTGTGTAGGATGACTCTGGTGGTGAGGAAGATGAAGAAGGCAAAGGCAGAGCAGAGCACAAAATGGTTGAACCTGAAAAAGGAAGAGTGTTGCATGACTTTTAGGAAGGAGTTAAGACAGGCTCTGGGTGGTCAGGAGGTGCTTCCAGATGACTGGACAACTACAGCTAATGTGATCAGGGAGAAAGGTAGGACAGTAGTTGGTGTGTCATCTGGAAGCAAAGTAGATAAGGACACTTGGTGGTGGAATGAGGAAGTACAGGAGTGAAAACAGAGAAAGAGGTTAGCTACACTGAGAGGACTGAGGAGAGTAGACAGGAGTACAGGGAGATGCAGCGTAAGGTGAAAGTAGAAGTAGCAAATGCCAAACAGGGGGCTTATGATGACTTGTATGCTAGGTTGGACAGTAAGGAGGAAGAGACTAATCTATACAGGTTGGCAAGACAGAAAAACAGAGATAGGAGGGACTTGCAGCAGGTTAGGGTGATTAAGGATAGGGATGGAAGTCTATTTACAGATGCCAGTAGTGTGGTGGGAAGATGGAAAGGGTACTTTGAAGAGTGGGCGGCTCAGTGGCGCAGTGGGTAACGCTGTTGCCTCACAACATGGCAGACCCGGGTTCGAGTCCCGCTCTCTGCAGTGTTCACATGCTCCCCCCGTGTCTGCGTGGGCTCTCACCGGGTTCTCTGGCTTCCTCCCACCTCCAAAAGCATGCACTTCAGGTTGATTGGCCAGTCCCAAATTGCCCGTAGGAGTGTGTGTGTGCGTGGTTGTATGTCTTTGTGTGTGGCTCCCAGAGTGTCCCCCGCCTCACTCCCTATGCCACTGGGATAGGCTCCAGCTCCCCGTGACCCGCTGCGGCGGATATAGTGGTGGTAATATGAAAATGACTGATTGACTGACTGACTTTGAAGAGTTGATGAATGGTAAAAATGAGAGAGAACAAAGACTAGAAGAAGTGGCTGTTGTGGACCAGGAAATAACAACATTAGTCAGGATGAAGTGAGGAGGGCATTGAAGAGGATGAAGAGTGGAAAGGCACTCGGTCTTGATGATATACCTGTGGAGGTATGGAAATGTCTAGGAGAGGTGGCAATAGAGTTTCTGACTGGGTTGTTCAACAGGATAGTGAGAAGATGCCTGATGAATGGAGGAAAAGTATGCTGGTGCCCATTTTTAAGAACAAGGGAGATGTTCAGAGCTATGGCATCTACAGAGGAATACAGCTGATGAGCCATACAATGAAGTTATGGGAAAGAGTTTTTGAAGCTAGACTAAGGGTAGAAGTCAGTATTTGTGAGAAGCAGTATGGTTTCATTTCAAAAAAGAGTACTACAGATGCAGTACTTGCTTTAAGGATGTTGATAGAGAAGGCCAGAGGGAGCTGCATTGTGTTTATGTAGATCTGGAGAAAGCATATGAAAGGGTGCCCAGAGAGGAACTGTGGTATTGCAAGAGGAAGTCTGGAGTGGCAGAGAACTATGTTAGAGCGGTGCAGGACATGTATAAGGACTGTAAGACAGTGTTGAGGTGTGCTGTAGGTGTGACAGAGGAGTTCAACGTGGAGGTGGGACTGCATCTGAGCCCCTTCTTGTTCGCTATGGTGATGGACAGGCTGACAGATGAGCTTAGACAGGAATCTCCATGGACTATGATGTTTGCAGATGACATTGTGATCTGTAGTGAGAGCAGGGAAGAGGTAAAGGAGAAGTTAGAGAGGTGGAGGTTTGTCCTGGAAAGGACAGGAATGAAGGTTAGCCGCAGTAAGACAGAATACATGTGTGTGAATGAGAGGGACCCAAGTGGAAGAGTGAGGTTACAGGGAGAAGAGATCAAGAAGGTGGAGGATTTTAAGTACTCAGGGTCAACAGTCCAGAGCAATGGAGAGTGTGGAAAAGAGGTGAAGAAGCGTGTGCAGACTGGATGGAACAGGTGGAGAAAATGTCAGATGTGTTATGTGATTGAAGAGTTTCAGCTAAAATGAAAGGAAAGGTTTGCAAAACTGTGGTGAGACCAGCAATGATGTTTGGTCTAGAGACAGTGTCACTGAGGAAAAGACAGGAGACGGAGCTGGAGGTAGCAGAGATGAAGAGGAGTATATCAGAGGGAATGCACATGTTAGAGGTTTTGGAGATAAAGTCAAGGAGGCCAGACTGAGATGGTTTGGACATGTCAAGAGGAGAGATAGTGAATATATTGGTAGAAGGATGCTGAGTTTTGAACTTCCAGGCAGGAGGCTTAGAGACAGGGTTAGATGGAGGCAACTGATTCGCTGTGGCGACCCCTGAAGGGAAAATCCGAAAGGAGAGAAGAAGAAGTCAATGAACATCGGTAGTTGACAGTTGGGTATCACGTTTGAAGTATCAACTCGCCAGTGTTGCTGCTGAATGGTTGACTGATGCTGAAGTGACGGTCAGATCACAGCCTCACATTCAACAGTGATGATGTCAACTTTCTGACAGAGAGGTCAGGGTGTGATCAGTCCCTCAGTTCCCCCCCCCCTTTAGAGTGTGTGAAAGCCTCCAGTGACTGATTAATGAATAGATTATCCTCTTAAGTGGTCTTAAGCTTTCAGATTTACTGGCTTGTGTCACCATGAGGTTAGTAGTCCACAATGAAAGCTGATATAATATTTGTAAGGAGGACAAATAAAGCTCAATTGCAAGTTACTTTACTTTGGGTACATTTACATGAAAGTGGGAAGAACTGCTGATTCTGCTAGGTCATAGGGTTAATTCATGTCCCTTATCCCTAATTTTGTCTTTGCATGGTAAATCACGTCACAGTACAGACGAGTGTCGACTACAGGCATGATAAAAAGGATGTGTGTCGTCGATTCCAGCAATGATAGTAGTGATGAATTTGAAATTTTTACAACAAACTGTGTGAAGATATCTCCGGCAAAGTTGGACAGATTGTTAGAGAATGACACCCGTCCACCTCCAAGTGTGAGAATGTCCCTCTGGCTGCTGCCTGCGATGCTCTGCTAACTAATGGAGCGTAACATATGCCCTCTAAGACTCGCCTGCCACCTCCACCCATTAATGCCCCTCTCTCTAATGTCTTTCAATGTAAACTTTATAAAACATTATTTTGCTCAATTTATGTGTTTATCAAATATATTAATGTGAAGGAAAAATATATTTTGAGTTCAACAATGAAATTTGATCAGTGACTTAATAGTTATTATAGTTATGGCTGTTTTTCTTCAGCCAGAAAGACTCAGGACACATGGCGAAAATCATGTATAGAGCAGCAGCCCTAGATGTCTGTCAGGGAATAAAGGGTTAAATGAATGCACTTCTGGTTATTCCACACTAAATTTGGATTACTTGTTATGGATGAAATGTGACGCTTGTAAATTACTGTTTGATTGCATAACTGTGATTCGTCATTTGATTCCAGGATCACCAGATTTGCTTTGAATGTCTGAAACACAAACCAGAAGCTAAACGTGTGATTTTAAACAAAATCACACATTTATTCAAGAACTCTTAACTAGAAGGATTTCCTGTCAAAAGAGACCTGAACAAAGGTTGTCCAGTTGGAAGAGGTCATGTATCGCTATTTGTGCACCAGTTGCTGTCAAAAACAATGGAATTTTATAATCTTATTTTTCTTATGAAAAAGATCATTTTTAGAACTGAGGTGCTAAACTATACATTTAGGCAAGAACAACAAGACGCTTGACATCAGATTCAGTCCAATTTAACCTGTCTTGCAGGGATTAGAGGGATAAATACTACATCTTTCATAATGATGACAAGGCAGCTTATGTTTTCATGTAAAACACAGACTGCCTCTGAGACTAAACAGCATGACTCATGCAGTTTGGGAGAGACAGATAGTGTGACAGAACAGGGCTGCAGGCTGTCTTTAATATTGGATGTGTGGCTGAAGCAGACTAATGGCTTTACACTGGTCTGTTTGGTACAAGAATAGCTGGTTATCAGTGTTTGTGTGTGTGTATGTTTGTGTGTGAGTGGGTTTCTTTGAGTGTGTCTTGACACGTCTGCCTTAGTGTTTGACTCCAACAGCATTATTAGAATTTGTCTATTGTTTTGATTCATCATTTGAACTTGTAACATTTCCATCAATGTGCAAATATTTGCAGCTTTAATAGCAGAATTAGAGCCTTCCCTTGATAATATCACAGAATGCAAGAAAATTGTTGCAGCATTTACATCACAGACAGCTACAACAACACAAAATATGGGATTAAATGGACCCTAGTTTGAGAAAGCGTTTTCCTTGGGACATCATATATGGAGAAGATTGTATCACAGTTTGGTGTTGGTGCTCTGCTGTGCTGGGGTGTGGCAGGAGGAGAGGCCAAGCCTCATCTCCACACCTGTTATTCGTCTCTACACCTGTACCTGATTGGGCTGGGTAGCCTGAGGCTTATAAGTAGTGATGTCTGAATGGTGCCCCATGGGACTTCGAACCGTTTGCGACATTTGTGCCGAAAACTGTTTCATTACGGGGCGGCAGTGGCTCAGCGGTAGAGCATGCGCCCATGGATCACAGATCGGCAGATCGATTCCCGCTCCTGCCCAGCCACCCAGGGTGTGAGCTGACAATGGGAGGTGTCGGCTCACCTCCCGGCCACTGCCGAGGCCCCCCTGAGCAAGGCGCTGTCCCCCTTACAAGCTGCTCAATTGTGGCGCACCCCGAAAGTCGCTGCCTGTCACTCTGCTTCCTCATGTACTGTTTGATGTTGTGTATAGTAATTGCATGCTTACAGGCCCCTTGTGTGCTGTGGGGCCTGTACACACTAACTGTAACAAACACAAATGTACATCTGAGTGGAAAAGTAATTTCCCCATCTGGGGATTAATAAAGTATACCTTCTTTCTTACTCGGCCCCCCATTCATTGAGAATGTGGACTCTTTTAGCAGGGTGACTGTACTGCAACCACACAACAGTCAGTGAGCCCAGAAAACAGCGCTTTGTGTTTCCTGTATTGCATATATTTTCTAAATAAAACCAAATATAATCTAATTCAATGTGTTAATCCTTGCTAGCTATATTGTAGCCTTATAGGTAATTGTTTTATGGTTGTTGGTCCTTGTAAGGTTCAATAAAGCAATAAGAGATATACAGTAGATTACACGTTCATGCATGTAATCTATATAATCACACGAACATACTGTATGTGTTTGTGTGCATGAGTTACATAGGATGATTAGTGTCACTGAAAAAAAACAAGGTCTATGTTGTGAGATAAAAGTCGGGATTCCGAGATGTCGTCACAGCAGCACCACCGGCTTCAGTCTCATGTCTGGATCAGTAATTCCTCATCATTGATGATGTGTTGTTACTGTATGTCAGGTGCTGGGAACAAGGCAAACACCTGGAAATTAAAAATGACGTGTGTGGTTTATTATTTTCTACTGTGTGAGCAACAGAACCTGCAAATAAGATTCTTAGAAGTTAAAATCTTCTTTGTTCGGTGGCACCAGTCCTAAATGTTCCCAGACTTGGGATCTCTTTCTGGTTGCATCCATTGTAAAGGAATTATGACACAAATTGTCCATCACCAATTGGAACGCCAATGTAATCAATCCAAGGGATATTGACACCATTGGTAGCACACCGCACTGTTTCATCTATTGTGGGACTCGCCGGTGTTTTGGACTCGCCGGTGTTTCGGATCACCCATTGATCTGCACCAGTAGACTGTTTCACCTGATGAATGGAGCGCCACTGTGTCACTTGGTGAATGGCGCATTTAGTGTTTCGGAGCACTTGGTGTGCCAAACGTCATCATTCACGTGGTTTTTCCATGTTTGAAGCAGGCTCCGGAGCAGTGTTTCACATGGGAACGCCCACCGAGTCCAGTGCATGTATTGGAGGACCGGAACACAGCGGACATCACTACTTAGCAGCCGGCTCGGACCTTGATTCTTGGCCAGGTTGTTTTTTTACTTCTGCTATCCTTGTGTTTCCTTGATTTAACTTGAACTTAAAGTATGGATGCAAACCTTTCCACCGGTGTCCTGCATTTGGGTCCCAACCCTGCTCGGCATGACAGATTGACTACAGATGTCAGCAATGCACATATCCACACTTACTTATTTTATATCACCTATTCTGCATAGCACACATCACATCACATGCACTCTCTGAGTACGTGTGATGTGTGCATTATACACACTATGACCCTGCTGAGATCTACCTGTGCCCTGGTGTGAGGATATCATTATCAGAGAGAGACAGACAGAAAACAATGCAACAGAGAAGATGAAAGATACGAGGGAGTTTAGTTCTCTAACAGCGTTCTCTCTTTGTGTATGTGTGTGTGTGTGGGTGTGTGTAACAGCCAAAGCTGCTGATGTCTCCTGTCTTTCTTCATTTGTTTATTGAATTTTTACTTTGACGAATAATAGTTAAAAGGTTTTCACATAAATATACATGTCTCTCTCTAACCTGTGTGTTTTTAGTTTGGTAAATTTTAAAAGGTTAAATTGTGTCTTTGTTCAGAAAACACACAGTACTGTTGGAAATCATACCAGTGTTTGTTTTTGAATTCCTTTTTGTGTGTATATCTTTTGGAATTTGTGTCAACGTGACATTCTTGTAATTTGGCTTTTATGAATAAACATGATTTTAAAAGTCAAATCAAAATCTCTGCATGCTTGCACTCCAAATGTTTGCATTGACAGTGGCTCCAACATTAGACAAGCTGCCGCTGGTCTGTGAGCAAGTGTCAGTGTTTATTAGAGGAAAAAAAGGGCATAAACAGATAGACCTGTGTGTGTGTGTGTGTGTGTGTGTGTGTGTGTGTGTGTGTGTGTGTGTGTGTGTGTGTGTGTGTGTGTGTGTGTGTGTGTGTGTGTGTGTGCGTGTGTGATGGATGTCAGGCGATGCAGAGGGGGTGGTAGAAAGGACAAGATAAAGAGAGCTCAGTGTTTGGTGATGTGTGTGATGAGGGGGGCTCTGTGAGAATAGGAGTATTGGAGGAAGAGAGGACACAGAAAAAGTGTGGGTGAAAGAAGAATGACAAAATGTGTTTGAGAGAAAACAGAAATATGTTTGAGAACAATAAAATTATTTGTAGTATCATCAAACTAAACTGAGAAGGCAAATGATAAAAGCCCTTACTGTAACATTCTTGATGAGATGCACACAACAGGACATGCGTGCGCACGCACACACACACACACACACACACACACACACACACACACACACACACACACACACACACAGACACACAAAGTTGTTACATTTGAACTGTGTTGCCCACTTATAGGTTCTGAAAGGTGATGAACAGCTATACCCTCTTCTTTCACTTTAATATGCCCCTTTGAGTATCTTTTGACCCAAGTCTTAGATCTTTTGTTTGTGTAATGTTCTCAGTCATCCAGGTAATGGTTATCCAAAAGCTGTTTAAGTCAATCCACTGGACATTAACAAAGCTCTTAAGGATGTTTTGTGTCTCATCCAAGAGACTTCTTCAGTATGAACTGAAGAAGTCTCTTGGATGAGACACAAAACATCCTTACTTCTTCACAGACACAAAACATCTTAAGGATGTTTTGTGTCTCATCCAAGAGACTTCTTCAGTTCGAACTGAAGAGGTCTCTTGGATGAGAGACGAAACGTCTTCAAGAACCTTCTTAATGTCCAGTGGATTGACTTAAACAGCTTTTGGATAGATCTTTTGTTCCATTTCTTCAATTGATGTCTCAGACCCTTTTGTAGTCTTACATTGCATCCTTTTGAAGTTTTGGTAGCACAAAAAATGTCCACATTATTTGTCCATGGCCTCTGATAGTAACTGTGGTTGTTTTGGTTGGCTATTAGATGAAAGATTACAGGAAAGGGGTAAAGGCAAACGGATTTCCTTATGTTTAATTAAACTCCTCATTACTGTTCCTGGGTCTTAAAGATTTGGTTACTAAAGGTATGATGCATTTTAATGTTGGTTGTTTCCAGCAGTTCAGAGTCAGGTGGGTCAGAAGTACAGAAGATGAGACACTATGGTGTAGTTCAATGAAAAATGTCTATCAAAAAACAGTAATGGATTACATCCATACAATAGTCTGAGAAAAACCAAGGGCAGGCAAAGGTTGATGGAACTCAACACAGCACTTTCATCACAAAGTCACAACTAACAGGAATCACACAGACAAAATACACTAGAATTGCGAGGGAAAAACTAACCAGTTGAGACATGGAGGAGGCAAAAAAATCAAAGGCGAGAGGTAAAATGAAAACTTACAAGTTGGATGGAAGGGCCAGAAAGGATCTAAAGTAAAGAGAAAAGTGGAAAGAAAAAAAAAAACACAGAATGGATAAAATGCAGACAGAATAAACAAACATAAACTTAAAAACTTTCAATCTGAGACTAACAACACTCTCCGTGTCAAAATAAAACAGCATACAGGTAGTCCTCAACCTATGAACACAGTTGGTTCAAAGAGGTTGTTCGTAAGCTGACCTGCATTGTCTTCAGTTTCTATGTTCATGATACACATTGACATTGTGCATTCATTCTCTGCTCAGACATTCGCAGAGATGTGGACAAAGGAAGAAAGAAACGCTGCAGATGACGCGTCGAAATGAAAGACAAAACACAAAGTCCGTCATCAGAGCAAACTGTTCACTTTGTCTGATATTGCTGAGTTATTTTGACACATGTGTAATCTTAATCTACACGGGGTTGATGTTACGCTGCTTGGCGGTGGTTGCATCAGAAAGGGGAACCGCAGTAGTCAGATATGGCGGCGCATGGTTGTTCGTATCTCCAACTGTTTGATAATTTGAATGTTCATGTCTTGAGGACTACCTGTAATCAGTTTTCTATCTGCAGTATGATATGATCTGACAGATTGTTTTCCATCTGAAAGCTGGATTTTTTTTTCACAAATATTCCATAAAGCAGTGATGCACCATGAAGGAAACATTCAGACATACTGACCACGGTTCTACATAATCTGGATATTTCACAGCTGTTAGTGTCTAAATTACACTCTTCCCTCTGCAACTGCCAGTGTTCAGCTTATTACAGGACACTTTACCCTCACAACTGATTCTCTCATCTCAGTTAATGACTTATTTCTCAATGATAAACACACATCCACAGTGTAGGTGGGGCAGTGTAAGTTTTATTCCAGCTATTGACCATCTGATGCTTGATCCCTCACAATCTATTTCCTGCCTTCATATCTTTAGCTGTTATATTGGTTAAAGTAAAAATGCACAACATTTTCTAAACATGATTAATTATTCATCTTACGCTTGTTATCACAATCTGTTTTCGTAATACTTCATTCTATGTATAAAAGAAGTCCGTTGGTAGGTCAACAGTTTAGAGTCCAGGAGGGATATATGATTTGTGAGTCGGGGAATTTGCTAACAGTTCAGGAAACATAGCTGCTGGTTTTTATTAACGAGCCTGATGAGTAACCAGAAATCACCTTGGCAAGTGCTACTCTTTTCACAGCAAAGTCTGTTTCTTTTGTTTTCCATGCAGCTTAAGGAATTGTTCCTTTATTTTTGCCAGTGCGAGACGAGAGTTGCTCAACTTGACATTGCAAATCATGCAGAAAGCTGACTCCCATCACGTTCCGTTATACAGTACATGTAAATTCACGTTGCGCATATTCGTCCGACCACTTTCTTTTTTTGCTCAGCATAGTTAAGATGAATTAAAATATTAAGAAAGCAATCAGATGACGTACCATCATGACAGGCATAAATCGAATACTGAGTGCGCAAAATCCCATGTAGCACAGATAGGCTAATCAATGTAGCGTGATCACCTGCAGCCATTGATGACGAGGGGGGCGTGTCAGCACGAATTGTCATGATGTCTCAAACATACACAGTGATTCGTGTATGTTTGGCATACACGAATCACGATGTGTCAGGTGTTTTGTCTTGACCTCCGTCTCCGCCGAACCCCTGAGATCGACTCATCGAACCCACGGACCGGTTTCATCTAAGACAATATTTTCACGGACCGGTCTTCATTAGCTCGATCATTGTTAATGACGCCAGGACAGCTGTAGTCTAATAATAAATCATCCGCAGTGGTTTTATGTAAAATGCAGACATCAACAGACAATAAACTTTTTTTTTCATAAATTGATAATCAACATCTCTGTAAACTAAATAATTGTAAGATACTGTATAATTATATTAAAAACTTGATTGAAGTGACGGCTCTGAGGTTCATTTTGAAATATAGCGACTTACAATAAGTGCATTCAATATAGGAGAAACACTGATCATTTCTAATAAAAGGGTAAACAAGTCAATCAAATTATAATAATTACAATAAGGAGAATGAGCAGATTTGGACCACTGATATAGGGGTAACGGGAGATAATGACACCTGAAGTGTGTTCCGGACGTCCAGTCTACTCCGCAGTTTGGTTTTCTTTACGGTCACTGCAGAAAATCCCGTTTCACAAAGACATAAGGTTGGAAATGGAAACAGGGTTTTCAATACTTTTTGGGCAATCTCAGGATTAGCTGCCTTGACTTTAATCCAGAACACTGGTGCGGTTGTGGGCGCTTAATTTAGGGGTAATGGTTGATGACCTGTCATGTGACCGAGACCTGTCAAGCGAGACAGACGCACGCATTCGACTGCGCGTCATTCCGCACAGACGTCACTTTTCAAAATAAAAGATCTTTCAGACTCCGAAATAAATAAAACGGAAGTATTGTAAATTATTTTTTCTTTCTTTGTGGCCCGGTACCAAATGACCCACGGACCGGTACCGGTCCGCAGACCGGGGGTTGGGGACCACTGGTCTAGAGACAGTGTCACTGAGGAAAAAACAGGATACAGAGCTGGAGGTAGCAGAGACGAAGATGCTGAGGTTCTCTTTGGGAGTGACCAGGACGGATAGGATCAGGAATGAGTACATCAGAGGGACAGCACATGTTAGAGGTTTTGGAGATAAAGTCAGAGAGGCCAGACTGAGATGGTTTGGACATGTCCAGAGGAGAGATAGTGAATATATTGGTAGAAAGATGCTGAGTTTTGAACTGCCAGGCAGGAGGCCTAGAGGAAGACCAAAGAGGAGGTTTATGGATGTAGTAAAAGAGGACATGAAGGTAGTTGGTGTGAGAGAAGAGGATGCAGAAGACAGGATTAGATGGAGGCAACTGATTTCTCTGTGGCGACCCCTGAAGGGAAAAGCCGAAAGGAAAAGAAGAAGAATTGCAGAGAAGCTATATTGTGTCAGTTAAATAAATAAAACCATCATTATAGTTTTAATTTAGTGTCCTGATGTGTTATTACCTATTCCACCAAATTTTTCTAGAATATTTTGATGATAATCCAAATTCTATACAAATAATATCCCAGCAGTCACTACTCAGATCTCTTTTGTCTTTTGAAAATTTAAAGATCAAACAATGTCAGGATAAAATATACACACATTTAGGAAAAGTCAGGCTCCAATGGGTAGATAAGTTTTTTTTTAAACCAAGTTATGAGATTGTAAATTTTGAAAGCAGTCAAAAGGACTGCCTTGTGAGTTCTAGTGTTAATCAACATTGTTTAAGTTTGTGTGAAAAAAAAATGGCAAGAACATTGGGTGGTAAAGATAAATAATTGAAAAAAAAAGTTTGAACAAAAAAATAAAAAAATAGAAAAAGAAAAAAGAAGTTGTGTTGAGTATGACAATTCTTGTTCATGCATACTTTGTAGTTCACAATTTCCTATTGCATGCGTTCAGAACATGAATTGCATTCATTAATGCACTTCATGTTCTGAGTTCATAAAAAACTTGTTCTGTACATAATTCTACTTCTGGAATCAAGATTGGTTTGCATCTCATTTTTGAGGCTGTTCTGTAAATGGTTTTAAAATAAAGAGTAAATATAGCAACTTCTGATCAATCCATATCAATTTCAAACTTAAAATAATGTAGTGATTTCAGCCCCACCCATTTCCGGTCAAACCACACCCACTTCCGGCTTAAGCTCCGACCATTCCGAGTAAAGATACGGATACAAATAATTTAGATGGCTGAACAGATCCAGATCCAGATAGTGGTGTACTCGCTCATCCCTAATGATTACCCAACCAAAATAACAAGTTTCTAAAGTGGCCACCCAGTAATACTATAGGAAGTTTGGAGGTGTTATCCAACCCATCGAACAAGGTCTTTGAAGTATACTACTTTTGATATGGAGTGTAGTTTTATTCCAAATAAAGCTTGATATTTTCGTTGTTTAGGTTGGTAAAAAACGACTTGATTAGAAAAAATTGAAGGCACTGGAAGATATATAGAAATTTGGGAAAAACATTCATTTTTACTGTATTGATTCTTCCGCCCAACAACAGCAGCAGGTGGTCCCAGTGTTCAATGTAGAGAGAAAGTAGAGTAGAACTTTATTGATCCCTTAAGGAGGTTCCATCAGGGAAATATCCTGGGAAAGTTTAGATAGCAGGGCAGATAATTGGCAACATAGAGGTCTTTGTAATTATGTGTAACCTACAGTATATCCCTAAGTATGTGAATTTCTTGGAACTAAGTTTCAAGGGGAATGAATCATCATGTTCGTATCAACAGGCATTAGCTCGCTTTTCTGCATATTGACCTTTTATCCAACGTTTTGCAAAATTTTTCTCATGAGAGCATTAAGTTAAGAAGGCTCACACAGAGTTGTGATAGGAACAACAGCATACCATCTGTGTAAAATTAAACTTTATATTCCCTCCCTGCTCGTTCAATTTCTTTGACATACATCTCAGAGCTAGAGCTAGAGGTTCCATTGCAATCGCAAGAAGAAGTGGTGACAGGGGGCATCCCTGTCTTGTAATTGAGCTCAAAATGAAAGATCTTTGTTAGTACGTACAGCAGCCATCGGAGTTGTATATAGGAGTCTAATCCATGATATAAATTTATGACCAAAACCAAACCTCTCCAAAGTGCTATAAAGATAGTTCCACCCCACCCGGTCAAATGCCCTCTCAGTATCTAATGAAGAACCACTTCTGGCACGCTGGGTGGAGAGGGGCTACAAACAATGTTAAAAAGACGCCTGATATTATAAAAAGAATATCAATTTTTGATAAAGCCTGTTTGAAATGGATAAATGGATAATGGATAAAATGGAAGGGAGAACACAATCCAATCGATTTGCCAGAGGTCTGGCAATGATTTTAGCATCAGTGTTCAAGAGAGAGACTGGGTGAAAGAGCTGCACACAAGGTTTTTTCTACTTTTGAAGATTACAGAGATAACTGCTTGGCGAACAGGCAAGGTTTTAAGTGCAAGCGATTCTTCATAAATGGACAATAACAAAGTGGTAACAAGTTCATCAAAGTGGCAAAAAGGTCATTCAACTGACTTTTTCAATTTTTTTGAAAAAGTCAGTTGAATAGCCATGGAGACTTTGCATAGTTCTGATTGCAGCTGTGGTCGTGTCTATGGATGGGACAGACAGAGGTCTTAAAAACTATTCAGCTGCAGCGTATGTTATTGAATGCTCTGATAAAACTTTTGGAACTCATATTAATTTTGAGGCCTTCTATACACTTTACACCCTGTCCATCATTGATTGCCGGTGTTGTCTGTTTGGCAAGTAGACGACCAATCTTTTCTCCATGTTCATAACATCCATGTCACGACTTGGAGAGGAGGTATTTCGCTTCTTTTGTTGACAGGATGTTAAACTTGAATTGCAAGCACATTTGTCTTTTCATTATATCAGCTGAAGTTTGATGACTCTGTAACATGTCTGTCTTGAGTATTTCATCTGTAAGTTCTTGAAGGCGTGCTGTATTTCTCATCTTTTTATTTGCACAGTACAAAATTATCTACAGATGCAGTATTTGCTTTGCTTTGAGGATGTTGATAGAGAAGTACAGAGAAGGCTAAAGGGAACTGCTTTGTGTTTTTGTAGATCTGGAGAAAGCTTATGACAAGGTGCCCAGAGAGGAACTGTGGTATTGTATGAGGAAGCCAGAAGAGGACACAATGTAGCCACAAGAGGACACAATGCAGCCACAAGAGGCTTATTGTGCCAGTCCCAATCCCGGATAAATACAGAAAGTTGCGTCATGAAGGGCATCCGGTGTAATTCTTTTGCCAAATCAAACATGCGAATCAAACCTATGACTTCCATACCAGATCGGTCGAGGCCCGGGTTAACAACGACTGCCATCGATGCTGTTGACCTACAGGGTGCCGGTGGAAATTTGACTACTGTTCGTCGAAGAAAGAGAGGAGGAAAGTTTGATCGTAGGAAGAGACAGAAGAGGAACGCCAAAAGTATAACACTGAGAGCAGGGATGTTGATTGTTGGAACTATGACAGGAAAAGGTAGACAGTTGGTTGACATGATACAGAGAAGGAAGGTAGACATACTGTGTGTCCAGGAGACCAGGTGGAAAGGTAGCAAGGCTAGAAGTTTAGGAGCAGGGTTCAAGTTGTTCTATCATGGTGTAGATTGGAAGAGAAATGGAGTAGAAGTTATCTTGAAGGAGGAGTTTGTTAGGAATGTCCTGGAGGTAAAAGAGTGTCAGATAGAGTGATGAGTCTGAAGCTAGAAATAGAAGGTGTGATGGTTAATGTTGTTAGTGGGTATGCTCCACAGGTAGGATGTGAGCTGGAGGACAAGGAGAAATTCTGGTTGGACTTTGATGAAATGATGCAGAGGATACCGAGAAGTCAGAGAGTTGTTATTGGAGCAGACTTCAATGGACATGTTGGTGCAGGAAACAGAGGTGAGGAGGTGATAGGCAGGTTTGGTATCCAGAGAGGAATGCAGAAGGACAGATGGTAGTTGACTTTGCTAAAAGGATGGAAATGGCTATAGTGAATACTTTCTTCCAGAAGAGGCAGGAACATAGGGTGACCTACAAAAGTGGTCTTCTTCTTCTCGAGTCACTACGTATCCTCAAATGATTCCAGTCCATTGTTGGATGCATTGTCTCACACTCGGGGTTAGATCAGCTAGGTCCTCTTGGGTGCAAGAAGTCGGAAGGAGTGGGCAGACAAGAAGATGTTGTCTGTGTGGAGAGGATCAGACCATGCAAGAGATGTCGCCATTCTCATTAAACCCCTACTTTGTCAAGTTTGTTTTGCATCGTGCGACAGCAGTTCTCAGGCGGTTAAGGCAGGACCAGAGTGGCCATGCTTCACTGGCGCCAGATTGAAGAGATTCGCATGGTCTGGTAGAAGACACTGTGTGTGGGGCTTGGGTAAGGTGTTCTGTCCACAGAGTGACACGCTGCTTGTCCGGATTTCTGTCCAGAGCCTCTACAGAGTGCAGGAAGCTTTGCCTTGACTTTAGTCTTTTTGCTGTTGGCTCATGATTGTGGAGTTGGTGGTGGGTGTCAGTTTCTTGTTTCAGTTTTTCTTTCTAGGATGTAACTGTCCTCCGGATGCTTGGTGGAGCGATCCCGCTCAGTAGGTATGGGTCATCAACCTTTGTAGGCTTCAAGCAGCCAGTGACAGCACGGCAAGCCGAGTTTAGCACAGTATCAACCCTGGTGGCATGGGCTGATCTACACCAGACCGGTGATGCGTACTCCGCTGCAGAGAAGCATAAAGCCAATGCTGTTGTACGTACTGTCTTGGCATCAGCACTCCACTTTGTGTTGGTAAGCTTCCTGAGAATGCTGTTCCTTGATGCCACCTTAGCTTTGGTCTTTGTGATGTGTTCCTTGTAGGTGAGAGACCTAGACCTATCAAGTGTCACCCATAGGTAGACTGGATTTCAGATGAGCTGTAGCCTCTTCCTGTACCAGCTGATCTGCAGCTTGCGATCGGCTTCCCTGTTTTTCAGAAAAAATGCACAAATTTGTGTTTTGTCTGGGTTGGTCCTTAGGTGGTTGATGGAAAAGTAAGGGATGAGCAGGTCCAGTGCATTCAAAAGGGAGACTTCAACTGCCTCAAAGGTACTCTTCTGGGAGGCAATACATAAATCATCAGCATAGAGGAAACGTCTTGTGTCTGGTTGGGTTGGTTGATCATTAGTGTCGATGTTGAACAACAGGGGGGTGAGCACACACCTTGAGGGAGTCCGTTCTTCTGTGTCCTCCATCTACTCTGACTACCATTGAGGTCTACAAAAAATCTGCGATTTGATAGCATATTGCAAATCAGCTGGGTGAGCCTGACATCTGACGTCATCTCATGCAGTTTCCTGGTTAGTATGCGGTGGTTGACTGTGTCATACGCTGCAGATAGGTCAATGAATGCAGCACCTGTGATTTTCTTCTTCTCAAAACCATCTTCAATGAACTGGGTTAGATTCGGCAGGTGGCCTGTGCATGACTTCCCAGGTCTGAAGCTTGCTTGCTCTGGGATAAGTAAGTCATCAACAAAGGGAGCTATGTGATTCATGAGGAGGCATTCAAACAGCTTGTACATGTGGCAGAGCAACAATATTGGTCTGTAGCTCTTTGGGATTGCAAGATTTTTGCCAGGTTTCAGTAGGGCAATGACTCTTGATTTTCTCCACATCTTTGGGATCTTGTTGGAGGCGACACATTCATTTGTCAGACTAAGAAACCATCTGCGTGCACCTGATCCGAAGTGCTTGATCTGTTCCACAAGGATATCATCAAAACCCGCAGCTTTGTTGTGCTTCATCGACTTCATTGCAGATTCTAGTTCACCCATGTTGAAATGCCTTGTGAAGCCTGTAGAGTCTTCTGAAGGCGCATCAGACACTTGAGGAAGTTTGGCCTTTTGTGTACGTTGTTGAGGATTACCCCGACTATTGAGCAGGAGTTGGTGGGCAACCTGGTCAGCGGTGACTTGTGGCCTTGGTTGCGACTTGGTGTAGTCGTTTCCCAGGATACGGATAGTCTTCCAGGCTTTCCTACTACTATGGGTCATATCGGTTGATTCAATTAGCTCTTGCCACTTCTTCCATCATAAGAGTGGTGGTAGGAGCACACAGGTAGACTACATCTTGTGTAGACGTCTGTGTAGGTTCTCAGTCATCCAGGTCATGGTTATCCAAAAGCTGTTGAGTCGATCCACTGGACGTTTAAGAAAGTTCTTGAAGACGTTTCGTCTCTCATCCAAGAGACTTCTTCAGTTCAGAGAGTGGCTGACAGACAGACTTCTGTCATCTTTTATGCTGACCTCACAATCCAAAAAGGGCAAACCGTTGTCCTTTACATCCTCTCTGGTGAACTTGATGTTGCTGTCCACCGAGTTGATGTGTTCGGTGAAAGGTTGCACCTCGTGGATTTTTACCTTAACCCATGTGTCGTCCACATACCGGAACCAGTGGCTTGGCAGTGTTCCGTTGAACGAGGTAAGGACAACGGTTTGCCCTTTTTGGATTGTGAGGTCAGCATAAAAGATGACAGAAGTCTGTCTGTTGGGGTATATAGGAAACCAACACACATGGACCAATACCTGCTTTTTGACTCTCACCACCCGCTGGAGCACAAGTTGGGAGTCATCAGGACCCTGCAAGACAGGGCTGATAAGCTACCAACCAGTGCCCAAGAACAGGTGAAAGAACACCAACACCTGAAAGGAGCACTGAAAACATGTGGATATCCTGACTGGACCTTTGTGAAAGCTCACACAAGATCCAGAAAGGAGAACAACCCAGTGAGGGCGGAAGAGAGCAAGCGCAATGGTATAGTGATCCCGTATGTGCCTGGAGTGTCTGAAAAGCTGAGAAGGATCTTTATCAAACACAAGGTCCCTGTGTATTTCAAGCCGGGCAACACCCTCCGACAAAGACTGGTCCACCCAAAAAGACCCCACACCACACAGTCAGAAGAGCAATCTGGTGTATGCAGTAAAATGCAGCGAGGATTGCTCAGATGTGTACATAGGGGAAACCAAGCAACCACTACACAGACGCATGGCTCAACACAGAAGAGCCAACACATCAGGACAGGACTCGGCAGTCTTCCTTCACCTCAGGGAAGAGGGTCACTCATTTCAGGACACTGATGTTCAGATCTTGGACAGGGAAGATAAATGATTTGAGAGAGGAGTGAAAGAGGCCATCCACGTCAAAGTGGAGAAGCCATCTCTGAATAGAGGGGGTGGTCTGCGACATCACCGTTCTCCCATTTATAATCAGGTCCTTTCGACACTCCCAAAAAGATTGTCACAGCAGATTGACCCAGGTGATGTGTCTCATGCTAATGACCCTCATTAACATACAAAGGTGTAACTCACATCCCAACGACCCCCTTTGGATCCCCATCAACAATTGTGAGGAGCCAGACGGGTTTTGGCGACGTTCGTTGGAATGTGAATAGCACTGACCACACCCCACAGGGTTTATAAGCTGGGACTTTATCAGCCACTCTCTGAACTGAAGAAGTCTCTTGGAAGAGAGACGAAACGTCTTCAAGAACTTTCTTAAACGTCCAGTGGATCGAATCAACAGCTTTTGGATATCTTGTGTAGACGGTGTAATCTGAAGGAGATCAGTGACTGCAAAGTAGTGGTGTGCAGGAGTGTAGCCAAACAGCATAGGATGGTGGTGTGTAGGATGACTCTGGTGGTGAGGAAGATGAAGAGGGCAAAGGCAGAGCAAAGGACAAAATGGTGGAAGCTGAAAAAGGAAGAGTGTTGCATGACTTTTAGGAAGGAGCTCAAACAGGCTCTGGGTAGTCAGGAGGTGCTTCCAGATGACTGGACAACTACAGCTAATGTGATCAGGGAGAAAAGTAGGACAGTAGTTGGTGTGTCATCTGGAAGCAAAGTAAATAAGGACACTTGGTGGTGGAATGAGGAAGTACAGGAGTGAAAACAGAGAAAGAGGTTAGCTAAGAAGAAGTGGGACACTGAGAGGACTGAGGAGAGTAGACAGGAGTACAGGGAGATGCAGCTTAAGGTGAAGGTAGAGGTAGCAAAGGCCAAACAAGGGGCTTATGATGACTTGTATGCTAAGTTGGACAGGAAGGAGGGAGAGACTGATCTATACAGGTTGGCAAGACAGAGAGACAGAGATGGGAAGGACGTGCAGCAGGTTAGGGTGATTAAAGATAGGGATGGAAGTCTATTGACAGGTGCCAGTAGTGTGATGGGAAGATGGAAAGAGTACTTTGAAGAGTTGATGAACGTGGAAAATGAGAGAGAACAAAGACTAGAAGAGGTGACTGCTGTGGACCAGGAAGTAGCAAAGATTAGTCAGGATGAAGTGAGGAGGGCATTGAAGAGGATGAAGAGTGGAAAGGCAGTCGCTCCTGATGATACACCTGTAGAGGTTTGGAAATGTCTAGGAGAGGTGGCAGTAGAGTTTCTGACTGGGTTGTTCAACAGGATCTTAGATTGTGAGAAGATGCCTGAGGAATGGAGAAGTATGCAATGAACATACAATGAACATTCAATGAAGTTATGGGAAAGAGTAGTGGAAGCTAGACTAAGGGCAGAAGTGAGCATTTGTGAGCAGCAGTATGGTTTCATGCCAAAAAAGAGTACTACAGATGCAGTATTTGCTTTGAGAATGTTGATAGAGAAGTACAGAGAAGGCCAAACGGAGCTGCATTGTGTTTTTGTAGATCTGGAGAAAGCTTATGACAGGGTGCCCAGAGAGGAACTGTGGTATTGTATGAGGAAGTCTGGAGTGGCAGAGAAGTACGTTAGAATGGTGCAGGACATATATGAGGACTGTAAGACAGTGGTGAGGTGTGCTGTAGGTGTGACAGAGGAGTTCAAGTTGGAGGTGGGACTGCATCAGGGATCAGCTCTGAGCCGTGTCTTGTTTGCTATGGTGATGGACAGGCTGACAAATGAGGTTAGACAGGAATCTCCATGGACGATGATGTTTGCAGATGAAATTGTGATCTGTAGTAAGAGCAGGGAACAAGTGGAGGAGAAGCTAGAAAGGGGGAGGTTTGTCCTGGAAAGGAGAGAAAATGAAAGTTAGCAGCAGTAAGACAGAGTACATGTGTGTGAATGCGAGGGACCCAGGTGGAAGAGTAAGGCTACAAGGACAAGAGATCAAGAAGGTGGAGGATTTTAAGTACTTAGGGTCAACAGTCCATAGCAATGGAGAGTGTGGAAAACAGGTGAAAAAGCGTGTAGAGGCAGGATGGAATGGGTAGAGAAAAGTATCAGGTCTGATGTGTGACAGAAGCGTTTCAGCTAAAATGAAAGGAAAGGTGTACAAAACTGTGGTGAGACCAGCGCTGTTGGTCAGCAACCTAAAACATTCAAAGAGCCAAATTGGACCACAAAAACTAAAATCAAACCTGTCTGGAGCCGCAAAAATTATAAGCCTTATATGAAGGCAACATAAGCTCTCTTTCCATATTATCTTACAATTATCTTAATCAAATTGATTAACTAGTCTACAAATACATAATGAGAATCATGATTATTTATTTTACATGCAGCACATCCTAGAGAGAATGAGGAATAGAGGTTTTGGAGATAAAGTCAGAGAGGCCAGACTGAGATGGTTTGGACATGTCCAGAGGAGATAGTGAATATATTGGTAGAAGGATGCTGAGTTTTAAACTGCCAGGCAGGAGGCCTAGAGGAAGACCAAAGAGGAAGTTTATGGATATAATGAAAGAGGACATGAAGGTAGTTGGTGTGAGAGAAGAGGATGCAAAAGACAGGGTTAGATGGGGTCAACTTATTCACTGTGGCGACCCCTCTACAAAATTATCTATCCTCTTAGAAAAGCCTTGAGTTTTTCCCATAAAATTGAGTTAAACATTCCTGGTGTTCGATTAGTGCCTAGACACAATTTTATCTCATTTGAAATAAAGTTAACAAAGGATTCCTCGGCCAAAAGGAGAGGGTTGAATCTACAAGGACGGTTATCATGTTGTATATTTGGAATACGGATTGTCATGGTAGTGGACCATGATCTGAAATAACTGTTGCCTCATAATCACGTTTGATCAGACGAGAGAAGTATTTCATTGAGGAAAAAAAAATCTATAGAAGAGTACCTTTTATGAGCTGCAGAAAAATAAGAACATGTTCTAGAAGTGGGTTTGCGAAATCACCACACGTCAGCTATGCCATATGTCTTAAGAAAAAGCTGAATAGTATGGGCTGACTTAGAGAGGTCATTTTGGAAGCACTGCGGTCAAGGGTAGGAGAAAGATCGCAATTTATGTCATCCCCAAGGATAAGGTGGCGTGATGCCATGTTCGGTAAGCGAGAGGAAAAAATTTGAAAAGAAAGCAGGGTCATCCCAGTTTGGTACATACAGTATATATTAGCTAGGATCACTGGGAATGAGAAATGTTGTCCCACAACAATAATGTAGCGCCCTGATAGGTCAGAATCGACACTTGACATTGTAAAAGTTATATTCTTATTAATTAGGATGGCTGTGTCAGGTTCAAGACACTTACACACAGGTATAAACATTTATATGGTCATAATATATAGTACAAAGAATAAAGGAATATAAAAGAGTAAATATGAGATAACTTATATACATTATTCTAACAGGCTGCCCGTCTCCCCTTTGCACTGAAAGAAGAGTGATATAATTCTCCTTCCCACCCTTTCCTTATTTGAGAGAGGTCTGCAGTGCATAGGTGTGTCTCCTGTAGAAATGCAATGTTGGTTTTAAGTTGGCTTAAATGAGTAAATACTGTCTTACGTTTGCCGTATGGTTAAGTGACTTTACATCCAACTCACAAAACTGACTGAGCCTTACTGTTCCTTTGGGATATTTAGGGTCAGTCATAGCCTAATGGTTTTGAAACACCATTTAACTGAAATTGATATCTGACAGTTTAAGGCAAGAAACCAAATACACAAAAAAGAAATGAATCCGTTGAGGAAACAAGTCTGGTATAGTTTCCATCCACCCCTCCCACCCTTCTAACCCTCCCAGAACAAGGTAAAATAATACCTCCCAAAACAGATCCACAAATCATGTTTGTGTTGGGAAACTACATAGAACCAACGTAAGAGCTCCCTTCAAACCTCTTCATAAGAATTAACTCAGTAGACTCAGTAGAGTGGACTAAGTCTTCTTCTTTTCCTTTCGGCTTTTCCCTTCAGGGGTCGCCACAGCGAATAAATTGCCTCCATCTAACCCTGTCCTTTGCATCCTCTTCTCTCACACCAACTACCTTCATGTCCTCTTTCACTACATCCATAAACCTCCTCTTTGGTCTCGCTCTAGGCCTCCTGCCTGGCAGTTCAAAACTCAGCATCCTTCTACCGATATATTCACTATCTCCCCTCTGGACATGTCCAAACCATCTCAGTCTGGCCTCTCTGACTTTATCTCCAAAACCTCTAACATGTGCTGTCCCTCTGATGTACTCATTCCTGATCCTATCCTTCCTGGTCACTCCCAGAGAGAACCTCAGCATCTTCATCTCTGCTACCTCCAGCTCTGCCTCCTGTCTTTTCCTCAGTGACACTGTCTCTAGACCAAACAACATCGCTGGTCTCACCACAGTTTTGTACACCTTTCCTTTCATTTTAGCTGAAACTCTTCTATCACACATCACACCTGACACTTTTCTCCACCCATATCATCCTGCCTGTACACGTTTCTTCACCTCTTTTCCACACTCTCCATTGCTATGGACTGTTGACCCTAAGTACTTAAAATCCTCCACCTTCTTGATCTCTTCTCCCTGTAACCTCACTCTTCCACTTGGGTCCCTCTCATTCACACACATGTACTCTGTCTTACTGCGGTTAACCTTCATCCCTCTCCTTTCCAGGACAAACCTCCACCTCTCTAGCTTCTCCTCCACCTCTTCCCTACTCTCACTGCAGATCACAATGTCATCTGCAAACATCATAGTCCATGGAGATTCCTGTCTAACCTCGTCTGTCAGCCTGTCCATCACCATAGCGAACAAGAAGGGGCTCAGAGCTGATCCCTGATGCAGTCCCACCTCCACCTTGAACTCCTCTGTCACACCTACAGCACACCTCACCACTGTCTTACAGTCCTCATACATGTCCTGCACCGCTCTAACATACTTCTCTGCCACTCCAGACTTCCTCATACAATACCACAGTTCCTCTCTGGGCACCCTGTCATAAGCTTTCTCCAGATCTACAAAAACACAATGCAGCTCCCTCTGGCCTTCTCTGTACTTCTCTATCAACATCCTCAAAGCAAATACTGAATCTGTAGTACTCTTTTTTGGCATGAAACCATACTGCTGCTCACAAATGCTCACTTCTGCCCTTAGTCTAGCTTCCACTACTCTTTCCCATAACTTCATTGTATGGCTCATCAGCTTTATTCCTCTGTAGTTGCCACAACTCTGCACGTCTCCCTTGTTCTTAAAAATGGGCACCAGCACACTTCTCCTCCATTCCTCAGGCATCTTCTCACTATCTAAGATCCTGTTGAACAACCCAGTCAGAAACTCTACTGCCACCTCTCTTAGACACTTCCAAACCTCTACAGGTATATCATCAGGACCGACTGCCTTTCCACTCTTCATTCTCTTCAGTGCTCTCCTCACTTCATCCTGACTAATCTTTGCTACATCCTGGTCCACAACAGTCACCTCTTCTAGTCTTTGTTCTCTCTCATTTTCCACGTTCATCAACTCTTTAAAGTACTCTTTCCATCTTCCCATCACACTGCTGGCACCTGTCAATAGACTTCCATCCCTATCTTTAATCACCCTAACCTGCTGCACGTCCTTCCCATCTCTATCTCTCTGTCTTGCCAACCGGTATAGATCAGTCTCTCCCTCCTTACTGTCCAACTTAGCATACAAGTCATCACAAGCTTCTTGTTTGGCCTTTGATACCTCTACCTTCACCTTACGCTGTATCTCCCTGTACTCCTGTCTACTCTCCTCAGTCCTCTCAGTGTCCCACTTCTTCTTAGCTAACCTCTTTCTTTGTATACACTCCTGTACATCCTCATTCCACCACCAAGTCTCTTTATCTACTTTGCTTCCAGGTGACACACCAACTACTGTCCTACCTTTCTCCCTGATCACATTAGCTGTAGTTGTCCAGTCATCTGGAAGCCCCTCCTGACCACCCAGAGCCTGTCTTAACTCTTTCCTAAAGGTCATGCAATACCCTTCCTTTTTTAGCTTCCACCATTTCATCCTCTGCTCTGCCTTTGCCCTCTTCATCTTCCTCACCACCAGAGTCATCCTACACACCACCATCCTATGCTGTTTGGCTACACTCTCACCTACCACTACTTTACAGTCACTGATCTCCTTCAGGTTACATCGTCTACACAAGATGTAGTCTACCTGTGTGCTCCTACCACCACTCTTATAGGTCACCCTATGTTCCTGCCTCTTCTGGAAGAAAGTATTCACTACAGCCATTTCCATCCTTTTTGCAAAGTCAACTACCATCTGTCCTTCTGCGTTCCTCTCCTGGATACCAAACCTGCCCATCACTTCCTCATCACCTCTGTTACCTGCACCAACATGTCCATTGAAGTCTGCACCAATCACAACTCTCTCACTTCTAGGTATGCTCTGCATCACTTCATCAAAGTCCAACCAGAATTTCGCCTTCTCCTCCAGCTCACATCCTACCTGTGGAGCATACCCACTAACAACATTGAACATCACACCTTCTATTTCTAGCTTCAGACTCATCACTCTATCCGACACTCTTTTTACCTCCAGGACATTCCTAACAAACTCCTCCTTCAAGATAACTCCTACTCCATTCTCTTCCATCTACCCATGATAGAACAACTTGAACCCTGCTCCTAAACTTCTAGCCTTGCTACCTTTCCACCTGGTCTCCTGGACACACAGTATGTCTACCTTCCTCCTCTGCATCATGTCAACCAACTCTTTACCTTTTCCTGTCATAGTTCCAACATTCAACATCCCTACTCTTAGTCCTATACTCTTGGCGCTCCTCTTCTCTTTCTTTGTGTGAACGCACTTTCCTCCTCTCCTTCTTCGACCAACAATAATCTAATTTCCACCGGTGCCCTGTAGGTCAACAGCGCCGATGGCGGTCGTTGTTAACCCGGGCGTCGACCGATCCGGTATGTAAGTCATAGGTTTGATTCGCATCTTTGATTTGGCAAAAGTTTTACGCTGGATGCCCTTCCTGACGCAACCCTTTGTATTTATCCGGGCTTGGGACCGGCACAATAAAACACTGGCTTGTGCCCTCTTGCGGCTACATTAGTAGAGTGGACTAAGTAAATGCTAATTATGATCATTTTAACCCATAAGGGTGAACACATTGAAAATCAAAACATCAATTGTTCTGCACTGAAGAAAGAAGAAAAAAAAAACAAAACAAGGAATTGTCAGAACGATGACAATTCCTTGTATTTGTTCTGAATAGTCGTTCAGAACAATGACAAGGAATTAGTCCTCTAAACATCCATCTCTATTCATCCATCTTCAACCGCTTATCCAGGACCTGGTCGCGGGGGCAACAGTAGCAGGGATGCTCATACTTATCCCTTCCCAGGCACATCGTCCAGCTTCTCCGGGTGAAGCCTGAGCCATTCCCAGGCCAGCCGAGAGACAAAGTCCCTTCAGCGTGTGCTAGGTCTTCTTCGAGGTCTCCTCCCAGTAGGATATGCCTGGAACACCTCCCTAGGGAGGCGTCCAGGAGGCATTCAGAACAGATGTCTGAGCTGGCTCTGCTCGAGGTGGAGGAGCAGCGGCTCTACTCTGAGCCTCTCCCTGGTGGCTGAGCTCCTCACCTTATCTCCAAAGGTGCGTCCAGCCACTCTACGGAGGAAACTCATTTCAGCCGCTTGTATCCGGGATCTTGTCCTTTCGGTCATGACCCAAAGCTCATGACCATAGGTGAGAGTAGGAACGTGTATTGACTGGTAAATTGAGAGCTTCGTCTTGTGACTCAGCTCCTTCACCACGACAGACCTATACAGCGACAGCATCACTGCAGATGCTGCACAGATCCATCTGTCAATCTCATGTTCCATCCTTCCCTCACTCGTGAACAAGAGCCTAAGATACTTAAACTCCTCCACTTGGGACATAGACTTTCACCGACTTGAAGAGGGCACATCATCTTTTTCCAATTGAGAAGCATGGCCTCGGATTTAGAGGTACTGATCCTCATCCCACTCACGTCACACTCAGCTGCATACCATCCTAGTGCACACTGAAGGTCCAGGTTTGATGAGGCCAACAGGACAACATCATCTGCATAAAGTCGAGATGAAATCCTGAGGTCCCCAAACCGGACTCCCTCCGGATCCTGGCTGCACCTAGAAATTATGTCTATAAAGATGATGAACAGAACTGGTGATAGAGGGCCACCCTGCTGAAGTCCAACGTGCACCTGAAAAAGGTCTGACTTTCTGCTGGCAATGCGAACCAAGCTTCGGCTTTGGTCATACAGGGACAGGACAGCCCTCACCAAAAGGCCCCGAACCCCATAGTCCCGGAGCACTCCCGACAAGAAACCACAAGGCCTTCTCTAAATCTATAAAACACATGTGGACTGGTTGGGCAAACTGGTTGGATAAACTGTGACTGAGCACAAAAGTCCAATAGCAGTACACCACTCGTGTTCAGATGGGGGAGGCCGTTAATCTCGATCACCCCTTTCCAGGTCTCACTGTCATTGCCCATGTGAGCGTTGAAGTTCCCAAGGAGAACAATGGAGTCCCCCATCGAAGCACTATTCAGTACCTCTCCCAGGGAGTCCAAGAAGGCCAGGTATTCTGCACTGCTGTTTGGCCCGAAACAACAGTGAGACACCTGTCCCCAACCCAAAGGCGCAGGGATGCGACCCTCTTGTTCACCAGGGTGAACTCCAACATATGACAGCTGAGCTGTGGGGCTACAAGCAAGCCCACACCAGCCCGCCGCCTCTCACTTTTGGCAACACCAGAGAAGTGGAGAATCCAGCCCCTGTCAAGGGTTTGGGTTCCAGAGCCCAAGCTATGGGTGGAGGTGAGCCCGACTATATCTAGATATAGACATAGTCCTCTAAACAGAGCAAGTTTATTTACTTTTCCATGTTTTAGGCTGCAACTGGGATGATGTGCTTCTTAACGTAGGGCATTGCTTTTTCTGCATCACTGAATTCATTTTCTCGTCCATCATGTCTTATGCAAAGAGTGCTCAGGTGCGAGAGAATATTTAGAGATCGCTGTAATCTGTTCGAATTGCCTGAACAATCACTGTACGAAAGGTACAGGTTTTGGGGAGAGGGGTTACATTACATCTGTCAGCTGCTGGAGCCTTACGTCAGTAATGTAACACACTGCAACCACACGCTGACAGTCCCGCAGACAGTGGGCATTGCACTGAGGTGTTTTGCCACAGTTAATATATTTCTTAGTGATGTTCGTAATTATTATGATGTCCTTAAATCCCTCGTTGGAGGGGTTACAAGCAAGCCACAGATAAAATGCCATTAATGAATAATTATTATAATTATTTGTTTAAGTAAATCATGGACTGATTCATTCATAGGTACTTTTATGTATTCTGTTGGCGATGCCGAAAACCTCGGGAAGAACACAGTATGTAGAGCTATTCATAAGGTCGTGGGGGCTACAATCACATGCCATAACGAAAAATGTCATACACACATACACTTATGGAACACAGAAATGTTACTGTAGTCAGATATACAAGTGCAGTCATAGTGGGGAAGTAATATTATAATTGGCACTAACTTCCGCATTGACACAGTCGGCGATTTTTTGCCAGCGATCCTTGCGCCGTTTGGCAGCTGCAACTGTGTTGCTTTTTGCCTGGATTATTGATTTGCATTGCTCGTATTTATTAATTATTATTGTTCGCTCCTCCGTTGTGAAATATGCGGCTCGGGCCGGTTTGTTGCATGTTTGTGATTGCTCGCATGCAGCAAACTCCACCCTTTTTATGTGAGCGCGCACAGTTCTAGAGTGGACATGCCTGAATTGAATTAGTGAGTTGATAGCCGGCGTTATGGTACCGCTAATCCGGAGGGCGGATGTCTCGGTAAGTGAAGCCAGATAAGTAAGTGGAAGCCCGGCCAGGTTAATCCAGCTTTATGGTACAGGCCTCAGAAGGCTGAGCTGGCATATAAAGGGTGGAGGCAGATTAGGGAGTGGCAGCAGGTGTGTGGAGAGAAGGCAAGTGACAGGAATGAACTGATTGCAAATGAGGGGCAGGATCTTTGTGTGTGGCTCCGCAGCGCACTGGTGTCATGCCCGGAGTGTCCCCCCGCCTCATGCCTTATGACACCTGGGATAGGCTCTGGCTCCCCGTGAGCCAGAGCCTATCCCAGCCTATGCGGGTTCTTTTGTGGGATGAAAGCAAGTTCTTAAATAAGGATGTGTAAGAAATAATACTAACACCACCCGCATTATGTGTTCTCGGCAGTGTATTTGTGAACATGTGAACAAACAACAACATTAATAAAAAACATTCCCCTTTTCCCCAAACAAAATTATAATCCCCCAAATTTAATTGTTTGAAACCAGTTTACGCATCCACCGCTGCGCGCACCAACGTCCACATTCAGACGTGACTGATGGTCACTGGATTTTTCATCAGTTGGGGGAAAACGAATAACCAAAAAACTAGTAATCCTCAAAAATGGAAACCCCCCTGTCCTAGCCGAGAACACAACCGGAGAGGGAGAGGGGCCTGCTGCCTGGTAGCATTCAAATATCCACCGCGCTGACTGCTCCGACTTGAATTTTCCCTCCGTCTCACGTTGTAAGGAAAATTTTATTTTCGGAATCCAGTTAGTTTCATATCAGCACAGGTTTCTCCACTTGGGCTACTGGACCTCTGACTTCTTCCTCTCTCCTCGTCTCATGTGGGAGTCTCGGTAATAAGGTCTCTGGTTCACGCCTCTCTGTCAGGTGCGTCTATTTCCCTGGCCATTAGTACATCCATTAGTGCTAATTACAATGGAATCACTATAAATTTACGTACCATACATATCACGAATCACCAGAGCAATGGAGAGTGTGGAAAAGAGGTGAAGAAGCGTGTACAGGCAGGATGATATGGGTGGAGAAAAGTGTCAGGTGTGATGTGTGATAGAAGAGTTTCAGCTAAAATGAAAGGAAAGTTGTACAAAACTGTGGTGAGACCAGCGATGTTGTTTGGTCTAGAGACAGTGTCACTCAGGAAAAGACAGGAGACAGAGCTGGAGGTAGCAGAGATGAGGCAGAGGTTCTCTCTGGGAGTGACCAGGAAGGATAGGATCAGGAATGAGTACATCAGAGGGACAGCACATGTTAGAGGTTTTGGAGATAAAGTCAGAGAGGCCAGACTGAGATGGTTTGGACATGTCCAGAGGAGAGATAGTGAATATATTGGAAGAAGGATGCTGAGTTTCGAACTGCCAGGCAGGAGGCCTAGAGGAAGACCAAAGAGGAGGTTCATGGATGTAGTGAAAGAGGACATGAAGGTAGTTGGTGTGAGAGAAGAATTAATATGACGGTGTCACAACACATTCAATAATCCATGTTGTAGTGTGTATGCTCACTTTCTTAGATTATTGTGCAATGGAAAAAAAATGCTAAAATGTGCCTAATGACTCATGTTCTCTCTTTTTCGAGCATACAGTGTGCCCTCGCACAATTGCGCATTAACGCCTGCGACTTCACCTCATCGCAGATTTTTGCAGTCACGTGGTACTGTACGCGCATTCTACTGGCTGATGGCATCCAGAAGTGCGCTTGGTTCCGTGTGTCTCAGACTTACGTGAGACACAAAAGTTCATTAAACAGTCGATAAGTGTGGGAAAAGGTAATACTGATGTAAGGTGGTTTAGTATCAGTATGGGGAGGGTCAAAAACATTTAAATTATTGTAAATAATAAGTTAAATAGTTTGTCTTCCGATCACGGAATTTGTTAATAGTGTCTGATTCCTGGAACGCATTGACAACAGAAAACAGGGGCGCACTGTATACCTATTGCTTATTCCATATGTTGGAGTTTCAGTCCTAATATTCCTTGTGCTGAAATGTTGATATGTCATTACTGTCATGCTGACACATAGACTTCAGATATAGCAGATGACAGGATGCATGAAAGGCAGTTAAGAAATCCTTTCTTCCTAACAAGTAGTGGCAACATCACACAGTATGTTTCATCACATTATCTACACATCATTTCAAAGTCAAAGTCAGCTTAATTGTCAAATGTATCATATGCATGACAAACAGCACAGATGAAATTGCAGTCCTCTCAGACCCACGGTCAACAGGCAGTACAACAGGCAGTAAAACAGGCAGTACAACAGGCAGTACAACAGGCAGTACAAGACAGGCAGTACAATAGTTTAAGACGAAAGACAAAGGGACGGTAATCATATCTATACTCTCTCTAATCCCGTAGGGGAAGTAACATGTACACAGTCCCTGATTTGACGGGGGAAGAGAGAGAGGTAGTCAGGTGCTGGGGAGGGGGTGTGGGGGGGGGCAGGACAGGGTGAGGGTAGAGTTCAAGGCTGTGGCAGGGGGCTGAGCAGGGAGAGAGTTTAGCATCCTCACTGCCTGGTGAAAGAAACTGTCCTTGAGCCTGCTGGTTTTGGCCCACAGGCTGTGCAGTCTCCTCCCTGATGGCAGCAGGCTGAAAAGGCTGTGAGAGGGGTGGGTGGGATCACCTGCAATGCTGATGGCTTTGCAGGTGAGGCAGGTGTTGTAGATGTCTGTGAGGGAAGGGAGAGAGACACCAGTGATCTTTTAAGCTGCACTCACGAGCAGGGTCTTGTGGCAGGAAACGGTGCAGGCGCCGTACCGCACGGTGATGCAACTGGTCAGGATGCTCTCGATGGTGCCTCAGTAGAAGGCACCATCCCATAATAGTAATGTCTATTTTCAAAAGCAAATGGCTGTGGTACATACTGTATATCAGTACTATATCTGACTGCATTATCAGCACTCTCACAGTTCATGTGAATCTAATGTGCTTACAATCAGCTCTCGGGTTTAACTTTGAGTTGGCTTTTCTATCAAATGTCTGAAAAATAAAATGAAATGACTGATGGTGTGGCTAATCTGCCCCTTCGATCTGTCAGCACTTTACTCTGTGTGTAGTTTAAGGAGAAAATCTCATTGTATTTCAACAAGATGTCTCATAACTGTGTGTGTGTGTGTGTGTGTGTGTGTGTGTGTGTGTGTGTGTGTGTGTGTGTGTGTGTGTGTGTGTGTGTGTGTGTTTATGTGTGTGTGTGTGTATGTGTGTGTGTGTGTATTCCAAAACCTCTGTGGCTTTTGGATTCATTGCCTATGGTCAAATCTATTTAAGTAAATTTCAATCAGACAAAACTTTTCTAACCTGTGTTTCAGATCAATATTAATGTTCTTTTTCTGCGTTTTGTTAGAAAGCATTTTGTTTTCAATTCTTGCAGCACAGCACAACAAGGTTAGGGTTTACTGTTTGCTCCTCAATTCAGACTTTTACAGACTGAATAATGGACATCCAATTGAAAACATCAAAGAAAAAATGTAACATTGATATCACTGAATCAATATTTACTCCACAACAATAGAATGAATATAACTTGCTATTAATTGTTTAAATCTGCAAGCAGATCATTTCGAGAATGTTCGATCCACTGACATCAGGGTCACGGGTGTTGCCGGAACCTCTTCCAGCTGACTATATACAAGAGAGAGAGCAGAGAGAGCAGAAGAATGACACCGCAGGACAAAGACGTTATTAGGGATGAGCGAGTGCACCACTATCTGTATCTGTTCAACCATCTAAATTATCTGTATCCGTATCTGTACTCGGAATGGGCGTGACTTAAACCGGAAGTGGGTGAGATTTGACCGGAAATGGGTAGGGCTTAAATTGGTACATTATTTTAAGTCGGAAATTGATATGGATTGACCAGAAGTTGCTATATTTATTGTTTATTTACAGAACAGCCTCAAAATTTGATCACAAAAGTAAGAACTATTTACGTTTTTTATGAACTCAGAACATTAATATTCTTAAGTGTATGAATGGATATTTATAGAACAGTCTCAGAATTGAGATTCAATGCTTTTGATCAAAATAGGAAAGGAACTATTTACAGAACAAATTTGTTTTTTTTTAAATCAGAACATGGAGTGCATTAATGAATATGACACACGCAATAGGAAATTATGAACTACAAAGTATGCATGAACAAGAATTGTCATAATCAACATAACTTTCTGTATTTTCTTTTTCTTTTTAATTTTTATGATCAAATGTTTTTTATTTATTATTTTATTTTTACCGCCTAATGTTCTTACCATTTTTTTCACACAAAGTTAAACAATGTTTAAACATAAACACACACACACACACACACACACACACACACACACACACACACACACACACACACACACACACAGTTATGAGACATCTTATTAAGGTGTGTGCGTGTGTTTGTGTGTGTGTCTGTTTGTACATGTGTGAGAGGGAGAGAGAGAGAAAGAGAGTGAATATAGAGAGAGCATGTGTGAGAGCACATGCTCTTTGTGTTTGTGTGTGTGTGTGTGTGTGTGTGTGTGTGTGTGTGTGTGTGTGTGTGTGTGTAGTGTGTGTGCACGCGCGCTCTATGTAACAGTTAAAATAGCAATACATTAGAAAAATTATAAATTTAAACTGAAATGAAAAAGTACCAAAATAAGAGCAAGCAGGTAAAAAAAAAAACAAAAAAAACAACTGGAGTGGAGGCCGTGAGTGATGCGACACGAGCAGTTTTCAGCTCTGGTAAAATGCACCGTGTAATTGCAACAAAATAAAACAAGGAACAAGTTCACCAAGTAACCTTAAATAGACTGAAATAGAGGCAAGCTGAAGAAAACCTAAGGAAAGCAATGTAAGCTACCGTGAAGCCACAAACAGAGATCAGTCAATGTCTGTGTATGTGAGAGAGTGGGGTAGCGAGTCGACAGCTCTGGATGCAGTGATGGGTGTCTGTAGGGAGAGGCGGGTGCTGTGTGTGACTGGCCAACCACAGAGCATGAAAACAGTCAGTTCTGAAGATTTTCCTTCAGCCCGAGAACAAGTACTGATGAATTTTACTTATATCGTGCTTGTACGCGTCAAAAATGCGTTATCCGTACCGGATACTCGTCTGAAACGAGCACCTGGCACAACCCTGATTGTTATATTCTAGTTTTATTTTCTTTCAAAAATCAAAAACCATTTCCAACATTTCCGTTTTGTCTTTCTTTGAAATAACAAAAGACTGAGTGAAACAGCACCTTCATACTGACACAAGGTTAAACTTTCTGTCTTGTAGTTTTCAGCTGATTGACCTAAAGAATAATTTCATTCAATCCCATTGGTTCATCCATGGTACTGAAATGAATTCTGGCTTACATGCAGGCACAATCATATCAAAGCTGATGCATGTCAAACTGTATGGAGAGTTTTATTATGCAGAAACTGCAGTATAATGAGTTGGAAAATTACTCAGAAAAAAACCAAAACATTCTGACAATTAATTCAAAATTTGTCACAAAAAAAAAAAAACTTAATCAGAAAACTGATTAACGTAACAACAAAATTGATGGGACTGCAAGAAACATCAGTAAATGCAGAACTGGATAAAATCTTTATATTCCCTAGTGGATCATCTACTACAGGTTCAAACTTTTGTTTCTCCGAAGATGATATTTTTCCCCTTCATTGTTGACTTCAAATTAATTTTTTAATTAGTTTTAAAGCTATTGCTGTGCTGCACACTGAGCCCCCTCTGTGTCCTGTTTTCTGAAGGTGCCAGTGGGGGGCAGAGAGATGAAGGCTTTATCCCTGCTCCTCGTCTTCTTCTTCCTCGTCTCAGGAGCCTGCGATGGCATCAAGTACATCTCCAAGAGGAACTCAGGTAGGATGATTGGGTGTGTGCTGTTGCCAGGCATCACTCTACTTGAAATGAGCCTCTTTTCTCACCAGCTGTTTTTATCGGGGTTTCTTTGATTCACCGTTGTCTTTTTTTCTTTCAAACTCTTGAATCTTCTGCTAAAAGCTACAATAATGCTGCCCTCTGTCCTTTTTCAGCATCGTCAAACACATGGTCCTCTTTCTTTCTCTCAAAACACACCTGATGGGTTGTGTACTTCTAATTTTCTCTGACCATTTCTGTCTTTGTCATTACTTTTATGATAGCTGTTTGGCTGTTTCCTTGGCGCGTGTTTTTTTGTTTAACGATCAACCTGTGCACTGCTGCTCTGCTTATTGGTGAGCGGCTGCTCCTTTATTCTGGATAGATTTGTTGGCCTACTGATGTTTTTGCTCTGCTCTCGATGATGCTTTGAATTAGAGTTAGGATGTGTGATGAAAAGCTGAGCTGTACATTTTTTCTCTTCAATTCTGCATTTCTGTTTGATTGTGTTGTTCATGAAGAACAATATGATCCGGTTTACACATAGAGGTTTTGTAATTCTGGATAGTACAGCTTCTCCAATTCTGTTTTCATGGCCACTCAAAAGTCCCAAAAGTGATAAAAACACAGAAAATGACTTACCAACTTTTTAGCAAACTCAGGTCCTCTAATTATGTCAATCCGGTTAAAATTGATTCCTCTGTAATTTAATGCTGTCTCAGTTTTACTCATGTGTAAGTGACAATATAATTCCTGGTGTGTTAATCAAGGGAATTTGAGTGCAGCCATAGAAATCCTTTAGATATCATGTTCAATTACAGCACAGCAACTCAGAATTACATTACAGGACTTTGCAGAGCTATCGTAAATATAACAAAGTATGAACACAGCATGTACGTTCTCCTGGGTGATTCTGGTGTTTATTGTCTCTGTACTCCTTTGTATGGTCTCAAGCTGACAGAGCTCACATGGAAGTTTGGAGCAGAATGTGATGGCAGTTGGGGAGTTTTTGTGATGTCAAAAAAACACACAAAATTTGAGTGTAGCTTAGACAAGACTTTTACCCTTTCCAGTCTTAATGCTATGCTAACCAAACTACGAGCTCATCTGCACAAACCAAACATGTTATTATATTAATAATGGCAAGAAAACAAAATGTTGGCCTTTGACAGAAGTACATTTCTAAAAGCATTAAATCAGGACCCTTTCACGTCAATTTTGGTAATAATTTTTATTTTACCATAACTGTGTTTCTATAGTGCCCTTGAAGATTTAAAATGAAATATTATGTCATAAAAATGCTCGTCTTGCTTGTGTGGCATCATTTCTAAAGGAGGCCAAAGGTTATTATGTGCAGAACCCCTTGAAGCTACCAGGAATTTATTGCATTGAACGATAAAGCAGGACATAAACAAGCATAACACAAGAACACCACCTTGTTGGTTTTATGTGGCAAAAGTGCAGATACAGTAACATAAAAATACTTTGTACCATACTCAGATAGAATGCAATTAAACTGTGAGCTACATCTGTTTATTTTAAGCTTAGTGATGTGGTTGAATGTTCACTGCACCTCACATTAATCCTATCTTACTTTATCTCCTCTCACCCTTTTTTAATGCCTGTGTGTCTAACATTCAACATACTGGCTGTGTGGGCGAGCTGGTGGGAGTTTTTGTTTGGTGTGTGTAATTTATGCGTGCCTATAAGCTCTCAGGTGTATCTGCATGTGTGACGAACTGCTGCCGCTCACTGACTGTGTGTGGGTACTGTGTACATCCAGGTTTTAAGTTTGTGTGTTTGTGTGCGTGTGTGAAATCCCTAAGTGTGCTTCAATGTATGCTCTCTGGATGTGTGCTCCCCTTCTTGTGTGTGTGGGAGAGGTGTGCACAGAGCAATTATGAGATCAGAGAAGAGCCAAGCGGACATTTATGTGGGGGCGACTGATACAGTCAGCCAAAGATACACTGTTAGATCTTCTCTCTCTTGCTGCTTGCATGTGTGTAACTGGACACCATACAGATATGAACTACTATTTCCTATTGTTGGTCTTACCGCTGTGCTTTTGTGCTGTGATGCAGCACAAAATGAATACATTTTGATGAGACGAAGAGAGGGAGGTGGAGGTAGGTGAGGAAACGCTTTTAAAGTGATGATCAAGGAGATAAATGCAAAAAAATAAGATATGGCAGGTAAAAACTCAAAGATAAGGTGAAACTATATCTTCAGCCATGCAGTGAAACTAATGCCTCGCTTCACTTGGAGGTCAGAAAGGTTGGCTACTGTGTATCATCAGCCCTGAAGCACACCATTAAATATGGCTGTTTGCAGGATTTGTCACAGTTAAACACCAAGGAATATATTTAAACCAGATTCTGATTGAAAGCTGAAAGTTTAGACATATGGTTTCGCAGGCAGCCAATAACAGTGGAGCATATGACCAGCTTCAAGTTCCTGGGGACCTGCATTTCATGGGACCTCACCTGGACGATTAACTGCTACACCCTGGTCAAGAAGGCTCACCAGCGCCTCTTCTTTTTGAGGAATGAAGAAAAACCATCTCTTTTCAGACATCCTGTCGGACGTCTAGTGTTGCACCATCAAGAGCATCCTAACAAACTGTATTATAGTCTGGTACGGGAACTGCTCTATCTTGGACTAGAACGCGATGCAGACGGTGGTGAAAATCAGTCCAGCAAATAACCAAAGCCGCACTTCCTGCCATTAAAGACATCTTCAGGAACCTTTGTCTCAGGAGAGCATCGAACATCTCAAATGACTCCTGCTATCCATCTGTTCACACTCCTGCCCTCTGGGAGGCGCTACAGGAGCCTCCAGGACAAAAACTACCAGGTTCAGGAACAGCTTTTCTCCAACAGCTGTCTGCCTGCTCAACTCTGCCCCCCGTCTCCCCCACTCCCCTTAAATTCACCTACGCCCTTAATTAATTCACAAGCACCCCTACCCGGAAGAGTGAACTGTATGTCAATTCAATTCATTACTATGTTTCCTGTCAGCTACAGCATGTCAGTTGTCAATTACACCATAATCATTGCAAAATATAATTCACAACTGTTTATATACACTGTATCCTCATTCATACTGTATATTTTAGTCATGTGCATATTTATCATTATTTATAATGTGCATATTTATCATTACATATATACATACTGTTGATTATACCATAAAAATTGTAAACATATAATTCACAACTGTTTATACATAATATATAGTCATTCACACCGTATATCATAGTCATAGCCTGTTATAGCTCGTACATACTTAACATAATACATATATGTTCATATACATATACATATATATGTGTGTATATATATATATATATATATATATATATATATATATATATATATATATATGTGTGTGTGTGTGTGCGTGTGTATGTGTGTGTGTATGTGTGTAGCTCCCATACTACCTGTATATATTGTTCACACCTATTTAATTTAGCCGCAAGAGGGCACAAGCCAGTATCTTACTGTGCCAGTCCCAAGCCCGGATAAATACAGATGTAGAATGGAAAACAATGTAAAACTTTTACCAAATCAAACATGTGAATCAAATCTATGACTTCCACACCGGATCGGTCAAGGCCCGGGTTAACAATCGGTGCTGTTCACCTACAGGGTGCCGGTGGAAATAGGATTACTGTTGGTCAAAGAAGGTGAGGAGGAAAGTGTGTTCGTAGGAAGAGAGACGAGAAACACCAAGAGTATGGGACTGAGAGTAGGGACGTTTAACTATTCCTGGAACTATACCAGGAAAAGGTAGAGAGGTGGTTGACGTGATGCAGAGGAGGAAGGAAGACATACTGTGTGTCCAGGAGACCAGGTGGAAAGGTAGCAAGGCTACAAGTTTATGAGCAGTGTTCAAGTTGTTTTATTATGGTGTAGGATAGGAAGAGAAATGAAGTAGGAGTTATCTGAAAAGGTTTGTTAGGAATGTCCTGGGGGTAAAAAGAGTGTCAGTAGAGTGATGAGTCTGAAGCTACAAATTGAAGGTGTGATGTTCAACGTTGTTAGGGGGTATGCTCCATATGTAGGATGTGAGCTGGAGGACAAGGAGAAATTCTGGTTGGACATTGATGAAGTGATGCAGAGCATACCTAGTGAGACAGTTGTCATTGGTGCGGACTTCATTGGTGGACATGTTGGTGCAGGAAACAGAGGTGATGAGGAGGTGATGGGCAGTTTTGGTATCCAGGAGAGGAATGCAGAGAGCAGATGGTGGTTGACTTTGCAAAAAGGATGGAAACGGCTATAGTGAATACTTTCTTCCAGAAGAGGCAGGAACATAAGGTGACCTATAAAAGTGGAGGTAGGAGCACACAGGTAGACTACATCTTGTGTAGATGGTGTAATCTGAAGAGATCAGTGACTGCAAAGTAGTGGTTGGGGAGAATGTAGCCAAACAGCATAGGATGGTGGTGTGTCGGGTGACTGGTGGTGAGGAAGATGAAGAGGACAAAGACAGAGCAGAGGACAAAATGATGTAAGCTGAAAAAGGAAGAGTGTTGCATGACTTTTAGTAAGGAGTTAAGACGGGATCTGGGTGGTCAGGAGGTGCTTCCAGATGACTGCACAACTACAGCTAATGTGATCAGGGAGACAGGTAGGAGAGTACTTGGTGTGTCATCTGGAAGGAAAGTAGATAAGAAGACTTGGTGGTGGAATGAGGAGGAGTGTATACAGAGAAAGTGTATGCAGAGAAAGGTTAGCTAAGAAGAACTGGGTCACTGAGAGGACTGAGGAGAGTAGACAAGAATACAGGGGGATGCAGCATAAGGTGAAAGTAGAGGTAGAAAAAGCCAAACTAGGGGCTTATGATGACTTGTATGCTAGGTTGGACAGTAAGGAGGGAGAGACTGATCTATACAGGTTGGCAAGACAGAGAGACATAGATGGGAAGGACATGCAGCAAGTTAGGGTGATTAAGGATCGGGATGGAAGTGTACTGACAGGTGCAAATGGTGTGGTGGGAAGATGGAAAGTATGGAAGTGTCTAGGAGAGGTGGCAGTAGACTTAGTGACTGGGGTGTTCAACAGGATTTTAGATAGTCAGAAGATGCCTGAGGAATGGAGGAGAAATGTACTGGTGCCCATTTTTAAGAACAAGGGAGATGTGAAGATCAATGGCAACTACAGACGAATAAAGCTGATGAGCCATGCAATGAAGTTATGGGACAGAGTAGTTGAAGCTAGACTAAGGGGCAGAAATGGATATTTGTGAGCAGCAGTATGGTTTCATGCCAAAAAGAGTACTACAGATGCAGTATTTGTTTTGAGGATGTTGATACAGAAGTAGAGAGAAGACCAGAGGGAGCTGCATTGTGTTTTTGTAGATCCGGACAGGGTTCCCAGAGAGGAACTGTGGTATTGTACAAGAAAGTCTGGAGTGGCAGAGAAGTATGCTAGAGCGGTGCAGGACATGTACGAGGACTGTAAGACAGTGGTGAGGTATGCTGTAGATGAAGGAGGGACTGCATCAGGGATCAGCTCTAAGCCCCTTCTTGTTTGTCTGTCAACCTGATGGACAGGTTGACAGACGACGTTAGACAGGAATCACCATGGACTTTGATGTTTGCCAAAGAGAAGGTTTATGAATTTAGTGAAAGAGGACATCTAGGTAGTTGGTGTGAAAGAGGAGGATGCAGAAGACAGGTTTAGATGGAGGCAACTGATTCGCTGTGGCGACCCCTGAAGGCAAAAGCCGAAAGGAGAAGAAGAAGATATACAATTCATACTTATTTAATCACGGCTGACACAATTCTGGTTAGATGCAATCTGCATTTTTTGCTTTGGATCTGTGCAATGCAATGACAATTAAATTGAGTCTAATCTAATTTCATCTAATAAATCATAGTTAAACAGAGAGCCAACAAATTACAGCATGAGCTGAATATTGTATCCAACAGCGTGCAATGGGAAGCAATGCAATGTATTCTGAATAATAGCTGAATAGAGTATGCTTGTGTGTATAGTGTCAGATACTTTATTTTGCTGGAAATTTTTTTGTCAGCAATCCTTACAAAGCATGTGACCTGGAAGACCAAATTAATGGCATACATAGTGTATAGATACAGATAGCTTTATGTATCAGAAAACAAGAATACAGTTGTATTTTCTACCTATGTAACGCTGCCAACCACCATATTTCCTCATTTGGTGTTTTAAAGATGGAGGAGAACTATGTATTAACTTGAAGTTTGATCTTGTGGGATCTTCCTTTGAAGGAAGGAATCTGTAGGTATTACACTTGTCTACTCAGTTTCCAATTTTTAAATCAGCCTGAAAGTATGAACAGGAAAGCATTAGATTGAAAATATTGAGTTCTCATTCAAGACCTTCTTTAGTTCTAAAGTTGACATAGATCAAATTAATGCATCCTTCTTGCTTCATCATTTCTAATCATCCTTCTTTACAACCCTCTATGTTGACTTAATCAAGGCATATACAACATATATACATATCTATATCTATATCTATACATATATATATATATATATATATATATATATATATATATATATATATATATATATATATATATTTATCATCTCCCCACCTATAATAAGCTCACTTGAAAACCTCACGCTGTCATGCTTCCTGGGTCTACCCAGAAGTTCGGGCCGCTAGCCGAGTTAACTCTGGCCTTCATATTTGTCCATGTCTCTCACTTATGGAGCCGTTTTGGTTTCATCAAAAACATCGCGGTTTACATTCTTTGATTGCGATAGACCTCACGTTGGCGTGTGGGAACTCCGATGCTTTATTCATCAGGACCAAATTCATGAAGCCGGCATCCACCCGGATGGCCGGACCGTAACCCCAAAGTGGCCTTCGTCTTTGCGTTTGTCCATCCCACACACACAGAGCCGTTACGGCTTCTTCAGACACAGCGGTTTTCTAGTGATGGCGAAGAATAAACAGAACATAAATTAAGTCTGATATTACTGTTTTATTGTGGAATTTCCAAGGGTTCCCACTAACATATGAATAGAATAGAATAGAATAGAATGCCTTTTAATGTCATTATACACAAATTCATTCATACATTGTACATAAATGTACAACAAAATTCTTTGACAACTCACTGCTCAAAGGACTTAGTTTCAAGTATTTTTGGAAATATAAATACAAAACAAGAAAAAAAAAAACATAGGTCTAAGAACAAGTAAATATGAGAATATATTTACAGTGAGCCATCAAATCGTATGATGTACTGTGCGGCAGAGGCCTCAGGAGCAGCAATTGTGACTAAAGCATTGCACAGGTTCCTAACTGGGACAGACTTCCAGCAGCTGGTCATCAGTTACTTTCGGAGTACTGTATTCAGTACTCTGATTGCACTTGAATAAAGCGTTTTGGTCAGTCTAGAGGTCTGGACCTTGATGGACCAATACCTTTTCACTGAGGGCAGCAGCAAGAACAAGCTGTGGGTGGGGTGTGAACTGTCACTGGTGATACTTGTGGCCCAAAGCAGACATCTGATGTTGTAGATGTCCGACAGAGAGGATAACTGTACACCTATGACCTTCTGTGGTGACTTCTAAACCCTTTCCAGAGCCTTCAGCCTGAAAGCAGCTCTTGAACCACAGCAGCATATTGTTGGTGAGGATGCTCTCCACCTGTACACATGTAGAAGGACAGCAGCAGGTCCTGGGACATGTTAACACTTCTTAGGCACCCTAGACAGTGGAGGCGTTGTTGTGTCTTTTTCACAAGGGGTTGGTGTTAGGTCCTATGAGATGTACGTTCTCAGGAACTTGAAGTCACTGACCCATTCCACCAGGTCCCCTCGGATTAGAAGAGGTGGGGGATCCTCCCTTTCTCTTGAAATCAAGCAACATCTCCTTGGTTTTGGAGGAGTTCAGTGCCGGGTTGTTGAGGGAGCACCAGGTGATGAGGTTCAGAACCTCCTCTCAGTAAGCTGATTTGTCGCTATTTTTAATCAGCCCCACAACAGTAATGTCGTCACCAAATTTCACAATGAAGTTGCTTGAAGTGTGTTGGTCGGGCGCAGTTATGTGTGTACAGGGTGTACAGCATTGGACTGATCACACAGCCCTGGGGGACCCCAGTGCTCACAGCCAGGGTTGAGGAGTAGCAGTCCCCCAGTATGACTGCCTGCGCTTTGTGAGGAAGCTCCCGATCCATGAGCAGGTGTGCTCTTCAATACCCAGACTGCACAGTTCATAGTCTGCTCAGAACAAGTGTGTTAAAGGCAGAGCTGAAGTCCACAAACAACATCCTTGCATAGCTGCCGGGGTGTTCAAGTTGTTCACATACTGTGTGGAGGGCCGTGCTGATTGCATCCTGATCCTGTTGGCTCTGTAAGCGGACTGGTGCTGATCAAGACTGGGAGGCAGCAGAGATTTTATGTGCCTCAGGACCAGCCTCTCAAAACACTTCAACACTGTGGATGTTAGAGCCACATGTCTGTAGTCGTTCAGGCTACCGATTGACTTCTTTGGGACCGGTACAATGGAGGCCGATTTCAGGCAATTGGGGACTGTGCAGGTGGCCAGTGAGAGGTTGAAGATATATGCAAAAACTTCTGCTAGCTGTTCCACGCAGCCCCACAGTGCCCTAACCTGGAGGACGGCAGGGCCGGCAGCCTATGACGGGTTCAAACCACAGAGCACCTTCCTGACCTCTTTTGTGCTCACAGTGAGGGCCAGGGTGTCAGCGTGCAGCAGCATGGGGGCATACTGCTCCTCTCCAACTTCAAACCTGGAGAAAAAAAGTTTTAGCTCCTCTGCTAGGTCTGAGGTGGTGCTGGTGGTAGGAGCACTGGAGCAGTTTATATTAAGAAGTGCGAGGATGCCCTGCCAAGCACGTCGGGAGTTCGCCTTCTTGAGGTGTCCCTCAACCTTTCTGGCACTAGCTGCCTTCGCCTGCTTGATGCCCCTCTTCAGGTTTGATCTGACTGAGCTGTAAAGCTCCATGTCTCCAGACCTGAAGGCAGAGTGTCGTGCCCTCAGCAGCTGTTCTCTCCGGCCACAATAAAGATGCCATCTGGGTGTGCTGATTTTTGTTTGCTAACAGCAGCTAGAAGGGTCTTTAGTGCTACGTTACCATTAGCAGCTGGCGGCATGTACACAGTGGTTACCATAATAACCGTGTGCTCTTGGGCCAGGTAAAAAGTACAACATCTTAATGTAATACACTCTAAGTCAGGGGAACAGTGTGTTTCCGTCACTGTCGCGTCAGTGCACCACCTCTTGTTGTAGTAGACCAGTCCTCCTCCTCTGCTTTTCCTCAAATTGCTCGTCCGGTCGGTTCGGTTCGGTGCACTGTTCAGCCTGCTAGAATGATAGCATCGTCTGCTATCCCCGGGAGAAACCAGGTCTCCGTCACGGCGACAATGTTGCTATCCTGCAAGTTTTTCTGTACGTCGATCGTGATCAATAGCTCGTTGAACTTGTTGTTGGGTATATGGTATTATTTTCTAATTAAAAATATATACAGTATATACAGTATATATGTGTGTGTGTGTGTGTGTGTGTGTGTGTGTGTGTGTGTGTGTTTAGAGGCTCTGACAAACACATACACAAGGGTGCAATATATAGTGACAGTGAGGGTGACGGTCAGCTACTTCGTGGTGTGCCCATAACCAATTTGTAAAGGGGACAGTGCCTTGCTTAAGAGGGCCTTCGCAGTGCTCAAGAGGTGAACTGGCACGTCCCAATTCAGACTCTGAAATCTTTTTGCCTGACGTAGGTCTTGAACCGGCCACCTTCAGTTCCCAGTCGCCACCCCAAAGCAGACAGATCTTATTAAGGTCCCTGATGCTAATCCTACATTAAACCAAAAATAAAGCTAGAGAATAAACAGTCCTGTCTTTAAAAATGCACATGCTATATTACAAACCAAGAAGTATCTATGCTAACAAAGTCTAGGCTTCAGTGCAGAACATTACTGTTCTTTATGGTGTTGATTTGTCCTCAAGTTTTCTCTATACTAAATGTTATGTAACTGCTTCTTGTCCCCCTGCTTCACTTCTGTTTCACTGGTGTTGTATTTGCCGTTCTCTTTCTCTCCCCCTCCGGCCTCTTTTACATTTGGAGCTTCACATGATTGCTGAGTCGTTATGGTGGGGCGTGGGTCATGCTTCTGCCTCACAGCAAGAAGGTTCCAGTTTTGAGTCCTTTCTGTGCAGGGGTACACCCCTTTCTGGGGTGTAACCCGCCTCTCACCTGCAGTCAGCTGGGAAAGGCTCCAACAACCCCTGTGATGAGAGAAGATAGACAATTGTTGTTGTTTCGTCTATAAGAAAATGGATGCGTGGATGGATGATTTCTTGACATGGGTTGTTCATGTGTGCTTGTGTGCCAATGCCTAGGGATGAGCGAGTACAACACTATCTGCATCTGTATCTGTTCAACCAACTAGATTATCTGTAGCCGTAGCTGTATTCGGAATGGGCGGGGCTTAAACTGGAAGTGGGTGTGGTTTGACCGGAGATGGGTGGGGCTTAAATCACCACATTGTTTTAAGTCTAAAATTGATATGGATTGATCACAAGTTGCTGTATTTTTCCTATTTACAGAACAGCCTCAAAATTGAAATTCAAATAAATATTTTTGATCACAAAAGTAAGAGAACTATTTACAGAAAAAGTTTTTTATGGAACTGAGTCAGAACATGAATATTCTTAAGTCTATGAATGAATATTTACCGAAGAGCCTCAGAATTGAGATTCAATGCTTTTGATCACAATAGTAAAGGAACTATATATAGAACGAGTAAACACAAAGTGCATTAATGAAGTGCATGCAATAAAGTAATTAACTACAAAGTATGCATGAACAAGAATTGTCATATTCAACAAAACTTAAATTTTTTTTCTTCTTTTTCATTTAAATTTTTTTCAAGTACCTTTTTTTTCAATTATTTATTTTTAGTACCTAATGCTATTGCCATTTTTTTTCACATAAAGTTAAACAATATTGATTATGGTGTGTGTGTGCATGCGCTATGTCTCAGTTAAAATATTAAGTATAGACATTATTAATTTGAACAGAGTTTAGAACAGGTAAAAAAAAAAGACTTTAACCACCGAGGCGGTGGTAAAACGCACATGTACGTGCAACAAAAAAACCCCAAAAAAAACATGAAAGTTCACCACATAACCAAACACCAAAATAGTGGCAAGCTGGAGAAAATCTACAGGTAATAAGGACGTGAGCAACAGTGAAGCCACGAACAGAGAGATCAGTAACTGCGTGTACCGGAGACAGAGTGAGACAGGGAAACTCTGCTCTAACTGCAGTCTGTAGGGAGGAGCGGAAAGTATGTGTGACTGGCCAATCACAGAGCGTGAAAACAGTCCGGCTGATTTTCCTTCAGTCCGATCACGAGTATTAACGGGCTTTATTCGTATTCGTACTCGTACTCGTCAAAATGCATTATCCGTACCGAATACTTGTATGAAACGAATATCCGGCTCAACCCTACCAATGCCACTCAATTTAATACTGTGAGTGTTTGTGTTTCTGTGTATACATGTGATTTCTGAGGCAGCTAATTTAACCTCAGTTTGATCATATCTCAGATGAACTCCCAGCATTCAAAGCAGGGCAAACATACCTGCATTCAATTGTGTGTAGGTATGTGTAAGTGTAAATGTAAATGTATTGTAAATGTATATACTTTATTAATCCCCATAGGGGATATTATTAGCACACTCTAGATCACACTGTGATACTGGTAATACTTGCATATGTATATCGTGAATTATATTAGTATCGTAAAAACATCTGTATGCAATGGTATGAAGGACACAAAGGGATACTTTTCCTACTAAACTCTACGCACACACCTACACACACACACACACACACACACACACACACACACACACACACACAGTATGTGCCTTATACCTGCACCACATCGATCTTTGCAGTCAGAAAAATTGAATTAAGCAGATTTTTTCACTCCTGTTCTTTATGCACATTTTCTGTCGATGCGTTCTGTTTTCACACTTGACTGTTATTAACTTTGCTGTGTGATGAACAGGCAGCAAAGTTTTATTTCCTCTACTTTGTTAGCTGAATATTTTAGAAACCTTTTTTTTTATATATAAGTATAAGAACAAAGGCAAAAACACAGAATAGATTTCTGGTGTTCCCAAATGACTTTAGGGGTCATTTAAGAAGAGATGTGGATTTCCTTTGCTTGTCGATGCTCAATGTGCTGAGGGCAAAAAAGGCAAGAAAAGATAAGTGGAGCAGTGAATAAGAGGGATTCAGTATTTATAAGCCCTTATTGTAGTACAGCAGCTGCAGAAAGACATTTTAACTCATTCTGGGAGGCTGAATGGCTCGACTCAGCGAGGTTGTAGCATAGATACACTGACTTATTTTTTCTAGTTTTTCTGTTTGGTATTTGCAGAACATTTTTATATGTAAAAAAAAAAAAATACAACAACTTGCTGCTGATACTGAAGTGACAAAAGTATAATACAAGATCACTTTTTTATTGTGATATGATGCTATTATTATTATTATTATTGATAAAAATAAATAATTTTGATCTGATTGTACTCACTCAAAAACAGACACAACAGACATATAAGAACTATCTTAAGGGTGAAGCAACTCATGCTGCCTGCAATAGGACCAAAACACTAAACTTCAAACACAATGCAACGACTATAGGTGGTGAAAACCAGGACACTGTTTCTCTTGTTCTGCATGGAATTCTGTTTTTAGACAGCACTGATTCCCCTACCGTTCATTTGGAGGAGCAAAAGACATGGAGCTAAGGTTTAGTATGAAGGAAAATTAAAATATACACTCAACAATAATATAAACGCAACACTTTTGTTTTTGTTCCCATTTTTCATGAGATGGACTTAAAGATCTATAATTCATTCCAGATACACAATATTACCATTTCTCTCAAACATTGTTCACAAATCTGTCTAAGTGTGTGATAGTGAGCACTTCTGCTTTGCTGAGATAATCCATCCCACCTCACAGGTGTGCCACATCAAGATGCTGATCTGACATCATGATTAGTGCACAGGTGACTGTTAGCTGTCAAGGAAATTATTCCTGGTAGAATGAGAGTTGCTAATTCTCTGAAGAATTACAGACTCTGTGATGGATCAATTATCTTCAATATATATACTGGAAAGGAAAGCAACACTTCCAGAGTAACTCCCATTTGCAAAATCATTTGGTCTTCAGATTTACATTTAACAACACTCAAATGTTTCACCACCTGGCTTCCTGGAGGAGATAACAGTCTTGACCATCTCTTGGAAACAGTCTTTTTAGGGTCAGTGACCTGCTCCTATTATGGGGCAGGTCACTTATTAGGGACAGGTCAGACAGCAGTCTGAATAACTTTTCAGGTCAGATTGTCATAAACACCTCGATCCACTGTGTCCCAAAACTCCAATACAAACATTTTTCTCACATTAGCAGACATCCAGACATCACCTGTATATATTATGTACAACGGAATATTTCATTGTGCATGTGTGTGTGTGTCTGACCACATGACTTTTGTTATCCTTGTGTTTCTGTGTGGGCTTATCTTACTCAAACACCAAAAGTTGTACATTATACTTTCTCTCTAACTTCATCTATCTTCTTTTCTCAGTTGTTCTCTCATTGCCCTTTTGTTGTCTTGAATTAAAGATAACAAACTGTTAGTGTGCTTGTGTGTATGGTGTAACTGTATGTGTAGCCTCATCACGTACAGCAACATTATCAAAGAGTACCTTATGACATAGGTATTACATCTATTACTCTGCAATGTAAAATATGATCAGGACCAGTAATCAATATTTTTTTTTCACAATGCCTTTCATATTTTTGTCAACAAATCATTGAGGTACACAAGGGAAAACAGGTTTCATTTTTGATTGTGTTAAGTTTCATCACTTTTTACTAATGGTTCTAATATCTCGGTGCCATCGTCCACATTAGGCAATTCATTTCAGCTCAAATCAATGTGATAACCATGACCACCATATGTTGCTTGCTTGTCATATCTGTGCACTTCCTGACCAAGGACATTGGTTTTCTCCCTGGAGAAGCTTTTGTGACTCTCATGTCTTTATCTCTTCTCTGTGGTCTGTGCTGTGAAATCAGAGATGAGAGGTAAATGCAGCTGATGCTGCAAACTGCTCCTCAGTTACAACACATAATAGAAAATACTCTTAAACCTGTAGCATCTCTGTAAGGAAGTTACACCACCAATTATAAAATCTGTAGACTTCTAGTGGTTATACTCCAAACAGACGCAAATCCTCTAAGACTGTATAGAAAACTCAGATTCCCATAAAATGTAAAAAACTAAATCATGGGCGGATTTTGCAAGTGAAAATCAAAAGACAAACTAAAACCCATTTCTTTGTATGTGCTTGGCAATTTTTATTTATTTTTTACGTCCCGCTTCAAAGCTGTGATGTATTGTGATTGTCAGTGTTCATACTTTAATGTTCATTTCCTCCATTGTAAATAAAATACACATATAGTATTTCTTTGTAAAAAGTTTAACATAATTTTAAAATTTCTTTGTTTGAGTTTAATATTGTTTTGTTAGTTCTTTCAATGGCGGCTTAGTGATGCTGAATAATCCTTTTGCCTCATAGCTTGAAAGTTCCAGGTTTGATTCCATTCTGTGTAGATTTTGTATGTTCCCTCCGTGTCTGCGTGGGTTCATTCCGGGTTCTCCGGCTTCCTTCCCCTTCAAGAAACTCAACAACTTGGGTGAATTGGTCACACCAAATAGTCTGTAGGTGTGTGTGCGTGTGTGTGTGTGTGTGTGTTTGTGTGTCCTTCATGTGGCCTTGCGATAAGCTAGCATTTTATATGAGGTGTACCCTGTTTGTCACTTGTAGCCAGCTGATATATGCTTCAGCAGACCCGTGACCTGCAAAGCGGATACACCGGCTGTAGACAAGACGACTGCGGTCGAAATACAGGTAGCCCTCAACATACGAACACATTTGTTCTGAGAGGTTGTTTGTGACTGTTGGAGACACGCAAATGCAGTGGTGCTGCTTGGCGATGGTTTTGGCAGAAAGGGGAACTATAGGACAATAGTCGCATATATGGGGTATCATTCTTTCATGTCTCCAAATGTTCCTAAATCGAATCTTTGTAAATTGAGGATGAGCTGTATACCGTGGTAATGCTTCATGATGAATCCCTCTCAGGGATGTCATGTCTGGTCAAATTTGGGTATGGGGATCTGTCCATCAATCCCTGTAGATATGTATACATAGGGCAACTGGAGACTGATGGGCAAACCTCTTACTCCCAGGTGGATGTCGTAACAACTTAGCTAGGACTGAACCCAAAGGCACAACTTTCAAGACAAATTATAAAAAAACCCAATCTTTCTTTAAAGAATTGCAACAAAAAATCAGTATTTCAGAGGAAAGACAGAAACAGCAGAAAATCACTCAGGGAAAAAAAAAAAAAACTTCAAAGACTTATAAATCTTGACAAAGCAGAGTCATAAATTAATACAAAATATAACAGTGACAGATTCTAAACAAAGTACCAACAAAACAAAAAAGCTAGTGGAGAACCTAGAAATGAAAGGAAAGCTACGTTTCAAAATAAAACATGAAGTCACAAGATAACATGGACACGTTGTGGCTCTTGGATCAAATCAACCTTCACATATAACCTTGAGTTGAAGTACAATCAAAATGAAAAACAGTATTTTATACAAGACTGTGGCAACAAACTGCAATGAAAGGTCAATCACCTGAAAACTAGAAGAAAGAAAGGTTAATCTAATGAAAGTATGAATGCACTCAGTTCAACTCATTCACTCATTTCAAAGAAAGAGAAGAAGGAATGTTGGCAATGGGTTTTTGATATATGTAAGAAAATAGAGCTCTAATATAGTCTTTGTGTCCTTCTTGCTCTCTCACTCTCTTTCTCTGCTTTGATCAGAGAAGAGGAAAGTATGTGTAGCGTCTTATGTGTATCTATTCACTCTATTTTTTGCTTTTTTCATATATTGGAACACGCTTTTGAGTCCCATAATTTTACCAGTTACTTTTCGGGAATTGGTGAGTGGACGTGACCTGAGTGTGGTGTCTTAGTGGGTTTATTCACTCTATTTCTTTTTTGCTCGTATATTGACGTTTCAGTTACCTACAGTTACATTACGGGGATTGAGAAGCAATATGATTGCCCTGCGGTGGGCAACCAAAGAGGAAGAAGCCGCACTTGAAAAGCTCACTCGCGAGCACAGGATGAGGGTCACACCAACTGTCAGCTCCCTGGTGAGAGAGGTGTGTATAGCGGTGGGAGAGAAGGTCGGATACACCACTGTTAAGATAGGCTCCCAAATGGACAAAGGAGTGGTGATATATTTAGATGAAATTGAAAACGTGCATCAGGTAGTTGTGGGCAGTGTGATAATTCAGAACACTCTCACCACGGTCCTCCCTGGCTACCTCTGCTAGAAAGGTGATCATATTGAACTCTCCACCAGACCTCAACAACAAGATCCTAGAGAGGGAGCTGTTGCGACACGGTCAGCTCCATGGGTTGTATAAAAACGTTCCTGGTCGGTGGTACCAATTGGTGCCGCTGCGCTGTCGGCTGCTGTAGTTGCCGCGGAACTGTTGGTTGCAACTTCTTACTTAGCTGTAGTGGCCTCAGGTGTTGGGGTCCAAGCACCCCGCCGAAAGACCATCCCACCACCCACCCACGAGTTGAGCACCCGTACTTTCTGGTACACTCTACAAGGTTTCGGTTTCAGCTCTAACTTTAATTCCAAGATTCAGACCCTGTATAGAGACACTGAAGGTTACTTAAGATTAATGGTGGCTTGAGTGCTCTTTTTAAGGTCCGAAGGGGTGTGAGACAGGGCTGTCCCCTCTCAGGGATGCTCTACTCTCTGGCCCTAGAGCCTTTTTTAAACCAGCTGAGAGCAGGTCTCTCTGGTTTTAATTTTTGTGGTTCTTCTTGTAGTTTCAAGATGTCTGTATATGCTGATGATATTGTTGTAATCAAAGACCGGCATGATATAAGCTCTTTGGAATGCACTGTACAGCTTTTTAGTGCCAAAGTCAACTGGACGAAGAGCAAGGCTCTTACGGTGGGAGGTGGGCTGGACGAGATCAGACTCACGGATAGACTCCAATGGAAAAGAAACGTGTTAAAATACCTTTGAGTGTATCTGGGAGACCAGAATATTATGGAAAAGAACTGGGAAAATGTTTTATAGAAATTGGAAGGGAGTCTAAAAGACTATAAATGGATTTTATCAAAATTATCTTTTAGAGGTGGAGTTTTAATTATAAACACTTTGGTTGCATCAATGTTGTGGCACCGGCTGTCCTGCGTTGAACCCCTCCCAAAGTTGGTAGAACAAATCCAAGCAGTGATGGTGGATTTTTTTTAGGACTGCAATCACTGGGTGCCTCAGAGCGTCCTCTTCCTGCCCAAGGAGGAAGGAGGGCAGGGTTTCCATCCATCTGACCAGCAGGCGCTGCGTTCTGGCTGCAATTCATTCAGCGGTTCCTGACTGGCCCTGAGGACCTGGTGTGGTGGCCCACGACAAAGGCAGTATCAGCCCAGTGCTAGGGTCTGGGACTCGCTCACTTTTTGCTTGTTCTTAATGGACCTGAGAAACGACAGACTAAAAGATCTTCCATGTTTTTATCAGAGTGTTTTTAGATTCTGGGGACTTTTGTCCAAGAGGAGACCACAGTATTTTAAATCATTCTATTGGATTTTGAAGGAACCTGTTAGCAAAGGAGGACTTTGTAATGTAAGAACTATTGCATAAGCATCTGTGGAGTCCAAATTCATCACGGCTAAAACCTCAATATTTGGATGTGTGGTGGAGATTTGTTGACCCACCCTGGATGGCACTGCTGCTCTATCCTCCACTATGGATGTGACCTCAGTGAGGCTCATCAGAAGCCAGTTAAAGAGCTGGAAGAACCAACTCACCCCACAGCAACTGACTATGATAGATTCTTATCGTAAAGGCCTTTCAAATCAGAATCATACTGACCTTTTCCCTTTAGAGAGTTTGTCTCTTTGCTCTAACGGCTCCGTATCAGACCTGATCAGCCTCAGTGACAGTGAAAAAATATGTATAAATTGATGGTAAAGATTTTAAACAATGATAAACTTAAAGATCGGGATGACACACCATGTAGGTATCACCTTGGTCTGTCGGCAGATGTGAACCCTTCAAGGGAGTCTTTATTTAAGCCACAGTTAACAAAAAAGGTTGGGGATTTCCAATGGAGGATTTTACACGGTGATCTGGCCGTCAACAGTTTTATTGCAGTTTTGAATCCAAATATGTCGGAAAACTGTCTCCTCTGTTCTCACAAGGAAACTGTTTTTCACTGTTTCCTAGACTTTCGTAGACTCAACAATCTATTCTTTGTTTTTGGAGAGTATCTGTCTCTCATTTGGTCATGTTTTTGACTGGCAGGTGTACATTATCGGTTTAAAACGTAGGAAAAATCAAAAAAAGGATTGGCAAATTCTAAACTTTCTTCTTATATAAGCAGGAAGAAAAAGGTTGAAGGTTCGTCTGACTGCAGTGCGGAAGCCATTTTAAGAAGGATGTGTCAAGCAAGAATCAGAATTGATTTTAACTTTTTCAGAGCTATGAATGATTTAGACACTTTTACAAACCTATTGTGTGTCAAAGGTGTCTTAAGTTCCATGTTGTGAGGAACTTGTGTTCACTCAGTGGTTGGATTAATTCACGTATACAGTATTTTGCTTATGTTCCTACATTTCATATACAGTGGTACCTCTACTTACGAAATTAATTGGTTCCCGAAGAAATTTTGTAAGTAGAAAATTACGTAAGTAGAAAAGCTTTTTCCATGCAAATTCCCTAATCGGTTCCAAGCCCCCAAAAATTCCGACATAAATGTTTTATAAAGCATAAAAATGCATCAAAACGTGTAACAAATACATGTTACAATTAGATTATTACACAATAAATGAGAGTTGTGCATAATGTAAAAAACAAAGAATAGAGTAAAGAATAAAAATGATGGTCATTTACCTTTTAACTGCTGTCCTCATTGTTTTTTACACTCTTTGGTTCATGCACTCCTGCCTCACAATGCCGAACAAGAGTGAATTCCAGTCCTCCTTTTGAACTTCTCCAACCACCCATGTGATGCCTTAAACTCCTTAAACTTCCTTTAATTTTAATAACATGGTGATTGTAGATGCATTATGGCCATATTCTTTGGTGAGATCAACCAAACGCATCCCTTTTTCATGCTTTTCTATTATTTCTTGCTTTGTTTGTATGGACAAAAAAACTATTTTCTTCGTCCTTTCTTTTTCTCTTTTCTGCGTCACTTTCTTCGGGTCCATAGCGAATGCTCAAAAAGTTAATACAGTATATTTGCGCAAAACTATCAGAACACCTCACGGGTCGAGAGCCAAATGACAAGGACACTGCATAAAAACCGATCTAGCTCCACACAGAGGTCCCTCGTAGCCAATGGGATGCCAGGAAGATACTAGGTAAAAGCCAATGGCAGCGCAGCTATGAGAATGGAGCATTCAGGAACCTGTGGGAGCTGCGAGTATCAGCCGATACCTTACGTAATTCGAAATTTCTTTCGTTAACTAGAGGCAATATTTTCCTGCTGAGAAATTTCGTAAGTAGAAAATTTCATAAGTAGAGACATTCGTAAGCAGAGGTACCACTGTAATTTGTTTTTGCGTGAATCTCTTTTTTATTTTATGTATCTTGTACATTGACTTAATAAACGTGATTTTAAAAATCAAATCTCTCTCTTTTTTTGCTTTCTCTCTCTGTAATCGGCTTTAAAAGGATCTTCTTGGTCTCTAGCTACCACCCAATACCGTCAATAAAGGTGACTTTATCTAAAAGAAAGGAAAATGGAATATGAAGATAAGATGGTCCATCAGGTGATTCTGTACTTTTCACCTGTTAAATATAGAAGTATTTAGCCATTTTCTATTTGAGGTGGTTGACTTATCTCTGTCAAGTGGTTGATATCAGAAATGGAAAATGCACCTTCAACTTTTTGGTAATTAATTTTCTTTAAAAATTTGAGAAACTTTTGTAGTAAGCGGATTTCACAGTGTCTTGCTGTTCCTCTCTACCTCCCTCACTCCTACACCCTTCTGCTGCTCCTTCCTCTCCACATCCCAAAGTTGTCTCTCTCACTCTCTTCCTGTCACCACACATCCTCTCTCTGCATCCCCTTTGTCCCAAATGTCTCAGTGTCTTTGTTTGGCTCCAAGGTCATATTAAACATTCATCCATTCTCTAGTTGTGCAGTCAAATATTGATAAAAGCTGACACCGCCTTGAGTCTGAACACCCCAGGACTCTGTTCTATCAGGCATCCACTCTTGAGTGTCCAAAATCCAAAGACAATGCACACACAGCTACCAATATGTGTGTTGTACAAACAATACAAACACTGTTGTTAATACATAAGCACACACACACACACAGCCTGGTTACGTGAATGATCATTTGTGTTATTGCTAATATTTTTTAGATTTTTATTTCATAGTCAAACACTTTATTGATGTAAAAATATAGCACTGCAGTCTAAAATAACAAAATGAATTATCTTGCACATTTAATGTTTTCAGGAAACACAAGTAGGTGTAGGCTAAACTGCAGTTCAATTGTAACAAATTTTATAAGCTTTTTTGTGCAGAAATCATAATTTGAAAAGCAGCTACAGCTGTCAAAGTGTCATGGTAAAATATGGCCCAATCAAATTAAAACAATTAGAGGCTGAAATGTCATGAAAGATTAAAGTAAAAGTACATTTGTACGAAAGTGCAATAAATGAGTTATCGTACTTTGTGACATCACTTGTGACATCAATATTGTTCTTGGCCTCAGTGGCATCCATCTTTTGCTTCAAACAATGTTTTCACCAAATGTATTATTTTTTTATTTGTACTTTATTTATTTATTTTTTCGGACATGTTTTAACAGACTCCACACCTTCATCACATGTGCCCCCCTCCCCCCCCCCCAAAAAAGAAAAAAAAGCTGCTGGGTAGAAAACATGCCAATAGAGGTGGGCAGTGCCAGCCACTCCATGAGTAAAGCATATGGCACACTATGCATAAAGGGTGCAAATCAAAGAAGAGCCATAAACAACGAGGGGGGGCAGTGGGTACAGTAACAAGCCCCTTGGACACATGCTGGACCTGAGCAGCCTTGGCTGGGTCGCCTGGAGGAGTTTGTCTGTTGTATGAACCGAAACACCCTATGATCCCACGAAGAAACACTGGTGATGTGTCCAAGGTTGTGCATCAGTAGATGTATTGATAACTACAGATTTTATCTCAAAAGTATAGAGAACAGACACATTTTTGAAGTTAAAGAAAGTTTATGTAAACTTCACACACCCTATGAGTGACAGTAAGTATGCAATTTGTCTCACAGGACTGATTGATTTGTTTTTGCTGTCATTGGACACACACACAGTGATGTCACAGTACATCGGTGTGCGTGTGTGTGTGTGTGTGTGTGTGTGTGTGTGTGTGTGTGTGTGTGTGTGTGTGTGTGTGTGTGTGTGTGTGTGTGTGTGTGTGCGTGTGTGTATGTTGTGTGTCCGTAAGTGACAGCGTGTTCTTCACGGTAATGAATTGGGATCCAGAGGGAAAATACCATATGTGGCCCACTATTATTTATCTATTTAGCACATGCACACGGCTGTAATGTGTGAAAATGTGCAAACATGCATAGAAGCTTGGTGCAGTCAAACCGCAAGGGCAGCACAATAATTAGTGCTGTAAACTTGTTTCTGATATGTTTTTCCTTTTAACAAGTGTGATGTAGCTGCTTCTCCTCTCTGTCAGTTTTATACTCTTTTGTCTTTAAATTATGCTGCTGAAAGTTTAACTCAATCTCATTTTTGCAACACACAACTTAAATGTTTTATAACGTGATAAATTATGAAACCACAGCCTCACAGCTCAAAGTACATATGTCATATAGGTATGTGCATGTTAAGCTGCACGCATACTTTCATATGGACATGCAAAGTCAAACTCAAAAGTGCAGATTTATTTTGGTAACAGTGCGCTAATTAAATGACAGATTATATTCAAAGTGGACAAATAAACGTAAACTAAATGAACGCTGGAACACCTGGAGACTGTAATAACACAGAATCTGAAACCAGACACTGACCTACAAAGACCAACAACACAAGCACACAAATTAAACTGCTCATGCATTCAAACACAGTCATATATAGAGCATTTCATTGGGGATATAATTGATGAGAAAACAAAAAAAAAAAAAATTGTGGACATATCCAGATTGTTTTGAATGTTTTCAAATTAAAATATCCAGGGATACAAATAAAAAAAAACAAAAAACTGAGGTCATAAATCCATTTGTGTCAACTAATGATGAAAAAAGGCTAAGAGCTTTCTGTGTGTCTGTTTTCTAGCACTGACACACAGAATTATTTGTTTGTAATAAAAGCTAATCAGGGGTTAGATGATTCTGCACAGCAAACTGCCTGATGTACTGCTGAGTCACCACACAATGCTCAAGTGTCTTTATACAAAACATGCACATAAAGAGAAAAGATGAAAACATCTGCCTCACTGAGTGCACAATAGAGACATGAAAGCTGTTGTGTGATGAATGATCACTGTTCACAATGCAGTCAAGCTTCATTTGAATTCTTTTCATTTTAAAGATAATCATGATTATACAGTTTTTTGGGGATTTAGAGAGGAATAAGTGATGCATATCTGGAAAATTGCAATTAAATGTGAAATGTCAACATTTGACATCAGAAGATTCAATGTATATGGTGCAGGAAATAAGTGTTTAATCTTCCACTGATTTTTAATGTTTTCATACTACGACATAAATAAACAGTCTCTGATTTTTATGGAAGCTTTATTTTAACAGTGATAAAAGGGATATAAAAAACGGAGAAAATTACAGGAAATGTAAAAGTAAAAATGTAAAGTAAAAATTAATTTGCATTTTTAGTTTTAGTCCACTTTGCAGATCATCTCCTAATTCTGAAGTTTTGAGGCTGGCATTTGGAAACTCAAAGCTTCAGCTCTCTCCTTAGATTTTCCATAGGATTAAGGCCATGAGACCGGCTAGGCCATTGCATGACCTTGACTGACTGGCTGTCTGTTTTGGGTTGTTCACGTGCTGGAAGACCCATCCACGGCACATTTTCAGCATCTTAGCGATGCTGAAAGGAGCTTGTCACTGAAGATTTTTTTATACATGACCTCGTTCATCAAATAGACTGACAACTTTTAAGGTTTGCTGCTGTCATTTCTAAGAGGTGACTACCATAAACTCTAATTTTCTCATAAATAAAAACAGAAAAGGTTTTCTTCCACCTGCAGTCCCCAATTCCACCAAAACTCCACTAGCCAGTTATAAGCTGAGAGCAACAACAGAGAGCACAACCTCAACCAGTTATTAAGAAGAGAAGAGAGACAAAGAGAGACAAAGAAAAGAGAACAGATAATGGAAAAAAAGATGGATAGATGAGGGATAAGGAGAAGAGGAACAAGAATGAGACAAAGACAAAATATAGCGCATAGTCGTTGCTGTCATCCGGTGTGTAATTAAGTGCTGCGCTCTGTCACCATCGTTCTGTAGAACTAGTAATCTAACTAATCCTGAGCTAGGAAAGCAGATCAGAGGTGGGGAAAACAGGGACAGGAGGAGGGAGGAGGGTAAAGGAGAACAGGGGGAGAAAAGTTGAGAGAAGTCATTAGATTCCAAAGAGAATGAAAAAATGAAGTGGGTAAAGCAGCAGGGGAGGCGGGGATAGGTGAAGAAAATATGAGTGGGGAAAGACTGAGAGAACAATGGGGACCGGAGGAGAGGAGGAAGGAGTACAGAAGAGCCGATAACAGAATAAAATACTGGATTTTCCAGCTGGCTACTGTGGAGCTATGGGCGTCTCAAAGCTGCCAATTGGCTGCTCATGTTCATTTAACATTTAGTGTTGTCAGGTCAGACTACCTAGGGGTTCATCCCACTTAATTAACAGTTCACATCACTTAAGTGGGAAAATGCATTATTTAATGCACATTGTTGGTAGGGTTCCATGATGTATGGGTCAATAATGTATCTGTGTCTGTGTGGCTCTTTGGTCTGCCCACACAGGTGTTCTCTCTAATGGTGGCTCATTAGGACTCTTATTAGGACTCAGTGGGTGTTCACACAGGTTATGGTGTGTTGTAGTTGTATGCTGTTGTTTCGTGAACATGTCATCCCATTTAAGGCTACCTCTGTGATTGTCATCATGTTTGTGTCACAGTGGTTCAATTCTTCACATCAAAACCCAGAGGTGCTCTCTGCGTTTCCAGGTGCATTCTGTATTCCCTAAATGCCATTAACAGCTATAGATGAAAAATTTTATGAAACTTCATGTTGGCTAAAATTCCAATTTCCACAAATAAATATGAGTGTGATTCAATCAAAATATTTTTTTTTGTATTTCCTATTTGAAATAATGTGGCAAAACTGTTTTAATACAGGTGTATGTATTTATGTAATTATTTTTTTATATACTGTATTTATTTATTATGTACTGCAAGAGCTTCAGTGTGAACTATATCTGTCAGCCAGGATTAGGATATACAGTTTTACCTCAAAAAGATTTAATAGATGTGCATCAGAAGAAGATCACACGTGGATAAACTCAGGTCATGACAGGAGTTGTGACACAGCTTAAAGGATTAGAACATAGCATGTGTCTGTTGATCACCACATAGAGTTCAATTTATTATTTATGGTATGAATTAGATGAAATAGGAAAAAGTTATAAAAGTAGACGTCTTCCAGATTTTTCCATGCTTGTGATTTTTGGGATGAGTAGAAAATGAAGTTGGTTTTGGTATGCAAAGATGTGTAGTCAGAGGTGGCAGAAAAGACCAAAAAGGAGTGGGATGAATGAAAGAGATCACAATTGCAAGTTTAATCAGTGTGTGATCACGGTGTGCTGTACACCCATCAACATCAACATGATGCTGTCACCATTTTATCATTAACAGATGGAGAACATTTACAGAATATACAAAAATCATTGGCTCATACTGGAGAGAATTTTTTCTACTCGTGGTAAATTCAGATCAAATGAAGGATAAAAATGAAGAGATGATGTGCTACATGTGTGTTTCCCTGCTTTAGCCTTGGTTGCCTCCATTCATCTCTCATATATTTCTCATTTGTATGTAGTAAGTTAAAAAAAGAAAAGTAACAGAATTTGATTGTCCAAATAGGAATAGGAAGAAAAAGGAAATAGACAGAGAAGACACTAAAGATAAAGACTAGAAATGGAGTAAAGATGAAAAGTAGCGCCAGAAAATGGTGGAGATGATTTTTTGAAGTGAGAAAGAATAAAGGGGAAGAGAACAGCCTGAAAAAAGACGAGGTGGGGTACAGGACAGCAGTCAAATAGCCGAGTGAACGATTTTTCGATGTTTTAGCCTCTGAGGACAGATGCTGAGGAAGCAGGGGGAAGGTGGATAAAAACAGAGCAAGAAGTGACACTGATGAACTCGCTAGCAAGACTTTAACTTTGTGGGTGAGTGTGATGCACACACACCTCTGTGTTTGTGTCCATAAAGGCAGGGGTGGGAGTATTGCAACTTGACTCCGTGGGGAGCCTGAATGGAAGACTGCACAAGCGGGATTGTGTGTATGTGTGTGTGCATGAGTGTGTGTGTATGTGTGTTTCCAAAGAGACGTGCCAAAGCATTTGACTGAAGGATAATTAGACAATAGTGTCTAACTGTGTGAGCCTGCATTGTGTACATTAAATGCTAGCCAAGGTCACGCTTCTGTGAAGGTGAGTATTGACGTAGTAATTATCAATAAATAGTTCTAGACTGTGTGTACGTACAGTCAGTCCTCTAGACTGAACGATGAACTCCACCATTAAGCCTAGAGCAAGGCTGTTAATAGCGGTGCTCCAGCCTTACTGTATTGTTCACCCGTGGTGCCGCTGCCTTGTTTAATGGTTGACATGAAGTAATGGAAAGGGATTATGTAGTCGACAATGGAAAAATCTAGATTTCAGCTCTACTAAATTTACATGCAATCCTATCATCATATGTAGCTGTGCATATCATATTCTGATATGCATATCAAAATGCACAGATATTGCATTTTGATATGCACGGAATGGCAACATGTTTTAGGTGGCCATTCAATTTTACAGTAATGTAGCCTCATTTACATTTAAGGTCTTTAGGCTAAGCAGTTTGTAATAGATAGTGACGGCAGATATTATTAGTCTGCTGCTTTTCATTATGCAACTAAAGATTCCCTGTCAACTTCTATTATAACTGAACAAGAGATTTAAAAAAGTGGGAAGGCAGAAGGGATGGAGGGAGGGTGGTAGACAAAGAGTAGAAGATACAGTACATACTTAAAAGTGTGTTAGACATGAAGTGAAACATGAAGAAATAGTATTAAAATGTTATTCATCAAAAAAGTCAATAATAAGCCAATTTTTTGATAGGTATTTAGTGCTGTCACTGATGAAAGATATGACATCTTCTATAGATGCCCCTCACAAAATAATACATTAGTTCATCAATTAATCAGATCCTCCATCCCTGTTGACTCTGGATTAGTGGAATTATATTTCATTTAAAAAATATGACTTTTTCATGATGTTATGCAGGACTAGTCATTGTTTTATTGAAGAAATACCAAATAGGGGCCAATAACATACAAAAACTTGCAGTTTGTATCTGTGCAAACTGAAGTTTTTTTTGTTTTGTTTTTTTCCAGGGAAACCAAAATAGAGCAACAACCTCTTGATTTTTCTTCATCAGTCATCTCACACTCTTCCAAACAATCCAATTTTTTGAATAACTAACCTGTCGAGTCGACCTTAAGGTAGGTGCAGATGCAGGTGAAATATTGATTTCAGTGATCTCTGCCACACTGCCTCCAAAAATGTCTAAACCTACTGAGGTCATAAAAACTCTTTAGTGATTAGTATTGAGGTGGTATTTTGTTTCCTCTATTATAGTCTGTTTGCTGGGAGTCAGTGGCTCAGAAAAATGTTTAGGACACAATACGAACACACTGCTGTCGTCACAGCATGCAATGAAAAACCACTTGCTGGATCCAGCAGTGGAGTGTGTTGGTCTGTGCAAATGATTGAGTCACGATTACAGATTTTGTATGCCAATGATCACCGCTGGATTGTGTGTTGAAGACAAGGTCCTTTCAGTAAACACAACTTGATTTAATCACAAAATATTTTCTCAATAGGTTTATACATTCAGAATATGTGATTCCATCCATGTCTGTTCATTTCATTATAAATGCTTGCATCTCCAACAATGGGCCCAATAGATGATATTTCAATTAACGTCAATCTGATTGCTGGGATTGGAGTGAAGAACTGGTTTCCTGCTTGTTATTTTAAGTTATAAGTCATATGACATATAACAAGCTATATAACGACATTTCTTCACTATTTTCGACTGTTTCAAGCAATGGACCACAAACCATTGCTGTATGTATCACTCTTTTAGTTGGTCATCTCTCATGGTAAAAAGCAGCGGTCCCCACCCTTTTTTGCACCACGAACCGGTGAGACAATTGTTGGTAATAAAGGTTCTAGCTGGCAGCCACACTGACCACACAGGAAGCAAAGGTTGCGTTCAAGTCCTTTATTACTGACACTCTGGATGAGTGCCAGTGAAGTATGCAAGTGGTTCTGTGAAGCAGGCAAACAATTGTCCATATGTCCAATAAATAGGTCAAACATGATATTACTAAAATAATATATATAAGTATATATACTAATTTAATCCCCAAATAAAAACCAAAGATGTCACCAAAGCATAATCACTGGCCATACCTCAATGTTACAGAAGCACAATCATTGTCCCAACCCAAACCACCTTCTCCTCACTGTACATGCTTATTTTCTTTTTCCTCATGTCCAAATAATCACTTTCTATACTGCCAGTGTGTGTGTGTGTATGTTTACATATTACAATCACTAAAATATACATGTTTTACATACTTCTTTATTTTGCTTCTTTATTTTATAACAGAGGGGACAAATCGATCATAAATACTATCTAAGGTATAGTTGGCTATACATAAATGCTTCTCAAACATTATATGGGTGTTTGTATGGAAAACAATAAGGTTGAATACCAGCTTAAGAATTACGTTGTATATGAGTCATAAATAAGTCATATGTGCTTTCATTAGTTGTTTAGTAGTTTTGTTTCATTGGGTTCAAGTCGTATAACTGGAATCCATGCTACTGTCTGAAAGTGTGCAACAGAAAGTTGGAGGTTGGCATTATAATGCTTCAGCTTTGGAAATCTCGTCTGTACATCACACTACGCCATTTAGCCATTTTTTGCACTGTCGTTTTTTACCACTAAACATTTGCAGCCCCGCCTGCTGAGTGTCTGCAAAATCGGCTCAGAACATTTTTAGTTGTTCTAGTTCTTTGTAAAGCCTGCATGCAGTCTGGTGTCACATGTTTCTGCATATCTGTGGTGTTTGAGTGTGTGAGTTCATGAGGATGACTCTGCTCCCATAGAAGCCAGGACTGAGGAACAGATAACTTTTCACAGTTGACAATAATTGGAGATTGCAACAGTAATGAAGATATCAGCAAAACCCATTGTGTTCACTGTGGTGGAATACAGGTCTACATCGATGCTATGTCCACACACACTCACACACACACACACACACACACACACACACACACACACACACACACACACACACACACACACACACACACACACACACACACCCAGATATCTAAGACAGAAAGATTGAAAATCTATTAGCTGAACTGTGAGCTGTGTCTCCAAAGAATTGCGATCTTTCTCCGTCTCTAATCCTACTCTTGTACTCTTTGTATGTCCACACACACACACACACACACACGTTCATTCGCGCGCACGAGTGCACACAAGCACACACACGCGCGTGCACGCACACACCTAAGGCTATTTTGTTGTCTCTGTCACTGCATTTAAGTGCTGTTATTGAGAAGTGGCAGTGCTCAGGGAGGGTGAGAAAGAAGAGGTCAGGGTGAGAAGGGGACAGAATACCTAACAGAAGAAGAGAGAGGATCAGATATCAGTAGTGACTTGGGACTCATACAGATTTAGCAATACACAAAGAATCACAGCTGACATCAAATTGTGTGATGAGGCTACACGCCAAACTTCTGATGGACCGTTTGTTCCGGGGAAGATGCTTCAGAGGCATATTACTTTGGAGAAAGAGAACAAAACAGCATGAATGTTAAGTGTTGAACATTTGAACTGTTTATGGAGGGATGTTTTCATGATTTTAAGAGCTGAAGTCATCCAGATCCAATGAAGGATTCCACTTTATCATACTTGAAGGTCTATTTTTCACAGCTCTGACACCATAAAACTGCCTAAAAAGAAGTGTCTACACAATCTTCTCTGCATCAAATATCTTGGGATATAGAGTATGGACTGAGCTCAACATAACTAAAAAAGAAATAATCTCATTACATAACATTGCTCTGCTGTGGTTACAACCATCTGTACACAATACAGTGCAGACACAAGATCAGAATGCACACTTTGAAAACCATGAAATTTTATAGACTGTTTAAGAATAAATTTTGTTGGGTCTTTACTACATGTGCTATGATATACAGTGCGCCCTCCTTCCTCGCGGTTAATGCGTTCCAGGAACCACACGCGATTAACAAATTCCGCGATAGAGCGACAAACTATTTATCTTAATATTTACGGTAATTTAAATGCTTATGACACTCCCCCTACTGATATTAAACCACCTTCTATCTGTATGATCTTTCCCCACATTCTCATAGACTGTTTAAAGCACTTTTGTGTCTCACGTAAGTCCGAGACTTACCACATGTAGCGCACTTCCACATGCCATCAGCCAATAGAATGCAAGTACGGTATCATGTGACTGCCTACCAAAAATCCGTGATGAGGTGAAGTCGCAATCGTTGATGAGCGAATGCATAAGGGCGCACTGTGTATATTATATACTGTATATACTGTGTATATATATATATATATATATATACACACAGTATATATATACATATACTGTACATATATAATTAAATTAGGGATGAGCGAGTACAACACTATCTGTATCTGTTCAACCATCTAAATTATCTCTAGCTGTATCTGTACTCAGAAAAGGTGGGGCGGGGCTGAACCAGAAGTGGGTGTGGTTGGACCAGAAATGGGTGGGGCTTGAATCTGTATATTATTGTAAGTATGAAATTGATATGGATTGATCAGAAGTTGCTATACTTATTGTTTATTTACAGAACAGCCTTAATATTGACATTCAAATCAATGTTTTTGACCACAAAAGTAAGCGAACAATTTACAGAACACATTTTTCATGAACTCAAAACATGAATATTCTTAAGTGTAAGAATGAATATTTACAGAACAGCCACAGAATTGAGATTCAATGTTTTTGATCACAAAAGTAAAGAAACTATTTATAGAACAAGTTTTTATGAACTCAGAACATGATATGCATCAATGAATACATTGCATGCAATAGGAAATTATGAATTATAAAGTATGCATGAACGAGAATTGTCATACTCAACACAACTTTCAAATTTTTTTCTTTTTCTTTTTAATTTTTATTTTTATGATCAAACTATTTTTTCATTTTTATATGTTTTTACCACCTAATTTTTAACACAAAGTTAAACAATGTTGATTAAGGTGTGTGTGCATGTGCTAGTGTGTGTGTCTGTTTGTGCATGTGTGTGTGAATGAGTGACTGTGTGAGAGGGAGAGAAAGAGAGAGAGCCAGAGGGAGAGCATGTGTGTGTATGTGTGCGTGCGTGCTGTGTAACAGTTAAAGTATCTAAACAGCATATAAATTATTAATTTTAACTGAGATGATAAAGTGTCAAAAAAAAAAAAAAACTGACTGGAGTGGAGGCGGTGACCGATGTGAAACGAGCAGTTTACAGCTCTGTCTGGTCAAATGCAATACGTATGTGTAAGAAAACAAAACGAGAAACAAGTTCACCAAGGAACCTTAAATACTTAAATATTTAATACCTTAAATACCAACCTTAAATACCAAAATAGCGGCAAGCTGAAGAAATCCTAAGAAGAACAATGTGAGCTACAGTGAAGCCACGCACAGAGTACAGTCAATGTCTGTGAGTGTGTGTGCGAGAGTGGGCTAGCGAGAATGGGCCATGATAGCTCTGGGCTGATGTGTGTCTGTATGGAGGGGCGGGTGTGTGTGTGACTGGCCAATCCCAGAGCGTGAAGACAGTCAGTTCTGAGGATTTTCCTTCAGCTATGCCCAAAGAGATAGACTCCAGCTCCCCATCACCCGCGCAAGCAGATGAAGCGGTCAGGAAAATGAATAAATGAATGTGACTAGCACAATTATTGGCGAGTTTTACTCGTATTGTGCTTGTACCAGTCAAAAATGCGTTAATTGTACCGGATACTCGTCTGAAACGAGTACCCGGCTCAACCCCATACATCCTACTTTTCAGTTTTTTATTTGTAAACACAATATAAAATGTTAAATAAATTTGGTTCCACTTCAAGATTGTGTCTCACATGTTGTTAATTCTTGAAAAAATATTTTCAGTTTGTTATCTTTAAGTTTGAAGCCTGAAATGTGGCAAAATGTCATAAAGTTCTTGTGGGGGGGTCAATACTTTCGCAAGGCACTGTATATAATATATACTGTATACACATATACAGTATATATATATATATACACACACACACACACACACACACACACACAGACACACACGCACACATACACACACACATATAATATATACCTTGAAATACAGTGATGAATATTGTCCACTTCAATTGCTCCCTCTGTTGCTGTTGGCAGGACATTTAATATGTGTCCTAATTTTAAATGTGTATCTAGATAATCTATGGGTTGAGTCTGTGCATAGACTGCATATGTGTGTGTGAAATGTGTGTGTTTGTTTGTGAACGGTAGCTGATTTTCCCTTATGACTATTTTTCAATTAAAAAACACTAATATCCCCAAGACTGTTTTGCCCTAGTTAATAGACTACCCCTCACCCCACCACACACACACATAAACACATAAACACAGATACACATGCATGCACGCACACACACACACACACACACACATACACACACACACACACACACATAAACACATAAACACAGATACACATGCATGCACGCACACACACACACACACACACACACACATAAACACATAAACACAGATACACATGCATGCACGCACACACACGCACACACACACACACACACACACACACACACACACACACACACACACACACACAGAGTTTCCAGTTTATTTGAGTATTGCTGTGCCTTCAGCATCTTTCCCCACTCATGCCTAAGTACACACACTACTTGACTGCACAAAAACCTAAATAGTGCATGCTAGGGTTGAGCCGGGTACTCGTTTCAGACGAGTATCTGGTACGGAGAAAGCATTTTTGACGAGTACAAACACGATATGAACAAAACTCGTCAATACTTGTGCTCGTGCTGAAGGAAAATCTTCATAACCAGCGGTCCCCAACCTTTTTGTCGACACAGACTAGTTTCATCTGAGACAATATTTTCACAGAACGGCGTTCATTTGCTCAATAATCGTTAATGATGCCAGGACAGTTGAAGTCTAATAATAAATCATCCGCAGTGGTTTTATGTAAAATGCAGACATCAACAGACAATAAACAACCTTTTTTTCATAAATTGATAATCGACATCTTTGTAAACGAAATAATTGTAAGAAATAATTATATTAAAAACTTGATTCAAGTGACTGAACTGATGAGGTTTATTTTGAAATAGCGACTTACAATCAGTGCATTCAACGTAGAAGAAATACTGATCATTTCCAATAATGGAGAGCAAGTCAATCAAATGATAATAATTACAATAATGAGAATTAGTGTTTGGGGTAATGGGAGATTTAGGGGTAATGGCACAATGAGACAATGACACATGTAGTGTGTTCTGGACATCCAGTCTACTCAGCAGTTTGTTTTTTCTTTATGGTCACTGCAGAAAATCCCGCTTCAAAGATAGGAGGTTGGAAAGGAAGCGGTAACGGCTGGTAACCTGCCATGTGACCAAGACCAGTAAAGCAGGACAGACGCATGCATTCGTCTTTGCGTCATTCCGCACAGACGTCACTTTTCAAAATGAAACATCTTTAGTCCGGTAATCAATAAAAAAAAGAAAGTGAAACTTTCTGTGCCACCCGGTACCTAATGTCACGCGACAAGGTGGTTGGAACCACTGCCATAAACGGATGTAACAGAGAATGTCTGCTCTTGGTTTGACATTTTCTCATTTCCGTTCAACTTAATAATTTCTATACTGTATAGATATTTTAACTGTTACATAGCCCATGCGCGCACACACACACACACACACATACAGACATATTCACACACACATATGTGCTCTATCTCTCTCTCTTTCTCTCTCTCTCTGAAAATTAAAAAAAAAAAAAAACTACTACTTTGTAGTTCATAATTTCCTATTGCATGCGTTGTAATCATTAATGCACTTCATGTTCTGAGTTCATCAAAAACTTGTTCTGTAAATTGTTCCTTTGCTATTGTGATCAAAAGCATGGAATCTCAATTCTGAGGCTGACCTGTAAATATTTATTCATATACTTTTTTTTTTTGTCTGCATGTGTTCTCATAGTTTAACCCCACAAAAGGGGGTCAGCTTTTTATGAGATCAATGCTTGTTTTAGTCTTGCAGCAGAATCTTTTATATATTTTAACTATCACCAGTCCTCTCTGGGATCTAAGTGGTCAGTCTTTATTAGAATTTCCTATTGTGAGTTAGACAGGGAAGTGCTGCACCTCTGTGTCGTAAGGAAGGAAGCAAAAGGAGACAGGAAGATAAAACACTAACAAGGTAGTGAATAGACGGGCAGTGCTGTTGAAGTGAAAGAGGTTTGGGCTGTTTTATTATATCTTAGAAGTGATACCTTAATACCAATTTTATAAAACACCAGATTAGTGGCGGTCCTGACAGGATAGAATTGGCCACTAGAGGAAAACAGTGCAGAAAGAAGATAGAGGGCATGAGGTAGGTGTGATGTCTGAAGAGACGTCACACCTATCATTCTGATGGACCCAACGGTTTTCAACAATTGGACTCGACAGGAGCTCTGAACCAACATGCATGGAAACCAACGCCCAGAGAGGCTACTAGAACCCATCATGGACACACTAGCTGAGTACCCCTAACCCCGGCAGCCAGAAGCATCCAGAAGCCATCACACGAAGAGCCACCAGGGGCACCGAGAACCACCTAGACCAGGAGAACGAGAGGAGGCAGGAGGCATCGCCACGGCACACTGGACAGGCCAAAGGGGCCTATGCAAACGGTGAATATTTTTATTCATCTAACAATTACAAATGTGTGAGTGAGCATAAAGCTAACTACATCTTAAAACACATGGGGGCTATCATATTCAGCAGATAGATAACAAAATATACAAATTAAGCAATAGAGTATAAAGATAGGGTATATCAATTTTAAAAGAGTGTCCATCCTGAGTGACATATCCACTACGAACAATACAGACACACAGATGATGTTGGGAAGTGGAAAACAGGAAAAAATGACCAAGAACAAACAACACCTTTATACAAGTTTTCTGTCATGTTATTCTCTGAACTGCTGATTCAACCTTTGAATCCAAACACATCTGTCTCAATAAGAATGAAAACAGTTAAGTTAACACAGAATTCATAAAGACAAACCATAAACACAAACTCACGTTAATAATCAGACAAAATGACTATTTCAGAAAGGCAGCTATCCTTTTAGAAGTGACATGTTCAGCTCCAATGAAACTCCAGTAAATCATCAATAGCTTTCAACGCTCAGAGTTCTGTCATAATGGTTTTTATTTCAAAGCAGATGCTGTTTGGCATATGAGACAGACGGACAGAAATCCCACATTTTGGAACAGCAAGGATTGACTGGGAAGTAGTATTGCTGTATTCAATTCTTTCAAGTGCCAACCTGGATTTAGAACATTATGTCTTCTCTGCCAAATGATCTGCTCAGACCTAATTAGAATCATAGAAACAGACAGCAATTGGCGTTTTCTCCCTCTCAAAGTGTTTACTGGAAATAAACTGATGATTTTCTGTCAAGATGAGTAATAAAGTAGCCAACAGAAAACAGTTTATTACTCAATCTCTGCATCACTCTCTTGGTCTTTCTCTGTAATGAGGTTCTTCTTAATTACATTTTAATGGGTTGGGAACAGCTGCTACTGTTTAATGTCTCCAACCCCCCCCCCATACACACACGCACACCTCCTTTACTCATCTCTCCGCTCAGTCACCGCTGCAGTTTTCAACTTCTGTGGGGTCTTCAGTCTTTCCTCTGAGTCACATTATCTTCAAAATCAGCCATCCTCTGTTTGTTTAGAATACTCATCAAGTCCATGGATGCACATAGGCAGAGTGATTCAATTAATGATAGGTGAAGGAGGAAGCAAAGCAAATAAGAGAAGCACAACATTTATTTTGCAGGTCATTAATTACGTCTTTTTGTTTTAACTTGTCTAATGTCTCAATGTTTAAAAGAAATAAGCAGGTAACTTGTTAATACTTTGAACTTGTTCAGCAGTTTATTAGTGCTATGAAATAGAGACTGTTTATAAAATACAACCAACCACATTACAGTCAGCCTGTAACAACTATTATCTATGAGATTTTATTTTGGGTTCTGCTTCATCATCAGACACTATGACATGAAAAAAAAACAAAAAACTTTACTTTACTGGTAGGGACATGCAGGGAGCGTCATTTTGTGATTGTTTTGAAAAGGATTTTATGATCAATATTTTAATCAACAGCATCAGGTAAAAGTAGTACAGATGTGAAATTGGGCCCAAATAGGGACATCTAGAGAGAAACAGGATTTTTCGTATTGATTAAAAGACCAAGTAGAAGAGTAATGCTAAGCCTGAACAATTCCTCAGCATATCTGATTTGCCCATGCTTCGTTCCTGCACAGTGCTTCAGGCAAATTGGTTAATATTAGTACTTAATGCAGTGTCCTCTCAAAATACCCATACAGCAATGTTGAAGAAAAATGACTTAAATCTTAGGTGTTACTTTATCTGGATCTACATGATGAATAATTGGACTATTTTCAGAGATAAACCTGTGCACGAATGAATGAACAAACAAACAAGCAAACAAACAAAAGAACTAACTGGCTAATTAACAAACTAACTTGCATGAAGTAAAAAAAAGAAGGAAAAATAAGAAGGAAAAAAAGAAGGAAAAAGTATTTTTGACTTTATAAAATAAAGACGTGACAGCAGAAAACATGGCTGATTGTAATATGCTGCTGTATGTCCATAATTACATCCTTTCAAAGCAGTAATAGCATGCACACAGAGACAGGCTGTGTTCAGAGAGAGAAATCCTCTGCTCACCAACACAGGTGTCTATACAGGTGTTTCTGCTGCTTCAATCACACACACACACACACACACACACACACACACACACACACACACACACACACACACACACACACACACACACACACACACACACACACACAAGTAGTTTGTTTGATGGTCCTAATTAGGCACTCCAGGGAAAAGAGGACTCTCAATGGCCTGATACTCAACAGCAATTAGCCTGTATCGATCTACCTACGGAAAAGAGGGGGTGAGAGACTTAGATGAAAGTGACAGCAGAACAGACACGCTGTAAATATTTGGCAAAAGTAAAAAGTTGAAGAGAGATAGAAAGACAAGGGAGGATGTGAAATGGAAGAGTCCCTGTGGATCCTATTTTTCATCCACAAAACACACATTGTTCAGAGTTTAGTGCATTGTCACTGGTCATTGTCTGCTTTAGGAGATTATCTCCTCCAAGCAAACAAATGAAACACACTCGTTCATTCCATTCTCAAACACAGGAAATAAAATAGTGATCCTGTTTTCATCGCACATTAAAGCAATTTTCTGCACTACACAAAGGTGAAGTGTCACTTCACTTGTTCTAAAGCATATCTCAGTGGACCACACTTCATTTAATTCTCTTATTTCCTCAAAGTGTCCTTTGTTTTTTTGTTTTATTGAAATAGGCCATACGGAAGCTTCACTAACAAAATGAATTTCCTCCATCACTGATGTGATAACCTTTAAGTAGCACTTTAAATGGACTAATCTCAAAACAAATTACTAATCTTAAAATGAGGGGATAATCTCTGACTGTCTGATAATCCAATATTAGGATTAGCGCTGGGTCACAGAGGACTGATAAAGACTGTGAATGTGTGTGTGTGTGTGTGTGTGTGTGTGTGTGTGTGTGTTTGCGTGTGTGTGTGTGTTTGAGTGGGTAAATCCACACTGTTAAATTGTGTATTTGAATGTGTGTGTGTGTGTGTGTGTGTGTGTGTGTGTGTGTGTGTGTGTGTGTGTGTGTGTGTGTGTGTGTGTGTGTAGGGCATAATGTGTCAAGGTGACTGTCTGGGGGTTAATAACTAGTGACCCATAGAAAAGACCAGAATGGGGGCTTAAAAACACACACAGGTTTAAGGTAGGTTGTACAAACTGATTTAACAATTTTATTCACATTAAGGATTAACACAAACTACTGTGGGTTTGAGAGAGAGTAATAACATCTTAGTTTACACCTTTGTAAGGACTCTATGGGATGTGGGATCCACTTTTAAACCTCCTTAAGGTAAAACTTAAAAATCTGTTCAACACTCGGGGACTTACCTGATGCTCAGTCGAGGTACACAAATAGTTTGAAAACTGCAGGGTAAGAGCCACGAGTCAGTTGGCTTAACTTGGTGCTATATGTAGCAAGCAAAAATGAGACTTCAGATTATCCTGAGTTGAATCTCATTCATGCATATACCACAAAACACATGGAATCCATCACACAACATTGATTTGTAGCAGCAATAGGTGAGACAGGTTTCAGCTGGGAGACATGGCAAGAAGAATGCATACTCATGGCCTTTAGCAGCTTCAACCATACTGTAGCAGAGTTAACAATGCTTTTAATCTCGAAAGGATCTTCTGGGTGAGTGCTTCTTAGTCTTGGTTTTTTTAGCAGCCAAACCTTGTGTCCCAGGACATAGTTTTGGGCAGGGGCCCGAAAGCAATCAGCAAGATGTTTATTTTTATCCAGTACCCCAAGCAAGGCAGGGGGTACTGGACTGAGGGTACTGAAATGTCCCTTCCTGGGCAGAAAACTGCAGTGATTGGTAGCCTAGGGAACACTCAAAAAAGTAAATACTGGTAGAAGAGGAAAGATGGGAGTTGAAAGCATTCTTGACCCAAACTAGCTGGGTGCTGCAGGAAGATGGTTTGGATGGCTGTGATGCAGTAGGCAGCTGTCTCAAATACTGGTTAGTCCTCTCAGCCTGATAGTTGGTGTGGGGGTGGAAACCAGAGGAAATGCTGACTTTGGCCCAAAACTGCCTAAAAACTCTCAAAAGTGCCCTGGTGTGTTGTGTGCGAGGTTCAGTTGTTTTGATTTCTCACTCTGGGATGGAAACTAAGCTTGAAACTAGGGGGTGGTCCACAGGTTGGGGATGAAGGTCTTGAGTGGAAAGGAGTGTGAGGTTTATGGATCTCACGTTTTTTCTCCTGTAGGCGTTGGATAGTCTCATGGACAAAGAGATGAGAGAGCTATGATGGGCTAGTTCATCTGTCATGTTATCAGAGTCCATGCCAAAAGACTCCCCGAAGGACATCATACTACCCCGTTTCTGCAGCCCAAATTATGAACTCTGCAGGATCTGCCACACCCAGCCTTTCTACAGCAGCACCAGTAGAATACGCAGGATGATGAAAAACCTTCTTCAATACATTGACAAACTCAGTATAAGAGAGAGATAGATCTACTCTGGGTTAGCAAAGCCTCAACCCGATTCAGAGCTCTTCCCTTTAAGGATGTAATAAATAATGATATGTTAACATCATTCCCAGCATAGGCTGTAAATCAAAAAACCAATGTTCACTGGAGAAAGAAGTCTCAACAATTTCTAAAGTCAACACTCTATGGTTCTGGGGTAGAAAAATGGGGTTCTCTGAGGCCTAGGTCGAGGTGAAGGAGGAGAAGCCTGAGTGGCAGGCTGAGGAGTGGTTAGCTGAAGGTCTAAGTTCTCGAACATAGAATTAATATGTTTTACCTGGTTTGCCAGGGATTTGTTGCATCTCCATGAGGCTAGATCAGTCTTTAAGAATAAGGCAGCACGTGAAATTAAGAGCAATACAGAGATGGTAGGTTTAGAGGGGAATTTATTGAAAACAGGAAAAAACTTGAGGCTGGTGACAGGATGACCAGAGTGAAGCAGTGGGTGTGGATGAGCCATTTATTGGAGAACCACTGGTGAAGACGGTGGTGGCAGAACAGGAAGGGGATGAATGCAGCTGGTACGGGTAATACTAGGCCATGACAGAAGAAATCAAAAGATCCAAAATAACAAACAGCAAAACTCATGGGAAAAAAATTGGCCTGGGTTTTAACAATACCACTGTGGTTGGCCAGAAAATCTGGAGAAGACTATGGGGAGAGTCAGGCTTGGTAAACAGAAGAAGTGATGAGATGCTGGGGAGCAGCTGTGCAGCACCAGAGGAGATGTAGGTGTGCAAGCAGCAGGTATAAAGGAGGAGAGGGGCAGCCACACCCAGACATAATGACACACCCAGACACTCTACTGCCAGCTCTTTCTATCTGTGTGCTCCTACCTCCACTTTTATAGGCCACCCTATGTTCCTGCCTCTTCTGAAAGAAAATATTCACTATAGTCGTTTCCATCCATTTTACAAAGTCATCCACCATCTGTCACCAAACCTGCCCATCACCTCCTCATCCCCTCTGTTTCCTGCATCAAGATATCCATTTAAGTCTGTATCAATGACAGCTCTCTCTCTTCTAGGTATGCTCTGCATCACTTCATTAAAGTCCAACAACTTTTTGTCTTTCTCCTCCAGCTCACATCCTACATGTGGAGCATACCCACTAATAACGTTGAAAATCATACCTTCGATTTCTAGCGTTAGACTCATCACTCTATCTGACACTCTTTTTACCTCCAGGAAGTTCCTAACAAACTCCGCCTTCAAGTTAACTCCTACTCCACTTCTTTTCATTTCTAAACCATGACAGTACAACTTGAACCCTGCTCCTAAACTTCTACCCTTACTACCTGTCCACCTGGTCTCCTGGACACACAGTACGTCTACATTCCTCCTCTGCATCATGTCAACCAACTCTACCTTTTCCTGTTATAGTTCCAACATTTAACGTCCCTGCTCTCAGGCCTATACTCTTGGTGTTCCTCTTCTTTCTCTTCCTACGAACACACTTTACGTCTTTCCTTCTTCGACAAACAGTAGTCCAATTTCCACCAGCACCCTGTAGGTGAACAGCACCAATGGCAGTCGTTGTTAACCCGGGCCTCGATCGATCCGTTATGGAAATCATAGATTTGATTTGCATGTTTGATTTGGCAACAGTTTTACATCGGATGCCCTCCCTGACACAGCCTTCTGTATTTAGATGAAATCTTTATATATAATCTTGTTAAATAAAATATTCACTTGGGTAAAATATTTATTCTCTATGTGTGTCAACATGGTAGTGTTGTGTACCATCAAAAAGCACACACATCCATAAGACAAACACAGCCGTGGTAATTAGATACATGCCAACGTACAAGCTTTTTCTGAGAGTCCCTTTAATGCTGGAAATAGCTGCAGGCTAGAGAGCTAAAACACTGCCTTGTAAGTGTGTGTGTGTGTGTGTGTGTGTGTGTGTGTGTGTGCGCGTGTGTATGAGAGAGAGAGAGGGAGAGAGAGAGATAGAGAGGGAGAGAAAGAGAGAGAGAGAGATTGTACAAGGTATATTAGTGTGTCAGTGGTGGGTTTATGTAGGATTGCCCCCAAGTCTAATTGAGTTTTCAAGGAGCTTTTATCATTTAAGAGAGAGAGAGAGAGAGTGTGTGTGTGTGTGTATGTGTGTGTGTGTGTGTGTGTGTGTGTGTGTGTGCGTGTGTGTGTGTTTGCGTGATTTTGTCTATGAGAGAGTGGGTTAAAGGGTTGAAAGTTTCGTGCATGCAAGTGTTTTGAATTGTACACATTTCTTTTACAAATATTAAGAATACGAAGTAAATTCTGTTTCCCCTCAGGGGTCGCCACAGCGAATCAGGTGCCTCCATCAAACCCTGTCTTCTGCATCCTCTTCTCTCTCACTAACTACCTTCATGTCCACTTTCATTACATCCATAAACCTTCTCTTTGATCTTCTTCTAGGCCTCCTGCCTGGCAGTTCAAAAATCAATATCCTTCTACCAATATATTCACTATCTCTGGACATGTCCAACCCATCTCAGTCTGGCCTCTCTGACTTTAATCTCCAAAACCTCTAACATGTGCTGTCCCTCTGATGTACTCATTCCTGATCCTATCCATCCTGGTCAATTCCAAAGAGAACCTCAGCATCTTCATCTCTGCTACCTCCAGCTCTGTCTCCTGTCTTTTCCTCAGTGACACTGTCTCTAACCAAACAACATTGCTGTAATGTTGCCGTAAGAGGGCACAAGCCAGTGTCTTTTGGTGCTGGTCTCAAGCCGGAATATATACAGAGGGTTGTGTCAGGAAGGGCATCTGACGTAAAACTTTTGCTAAATCAAATATGCAAATCAAATCGAAGAATACAAAGTAGATAACATACTCAAAAAGAAAAGATGAAGAAATATAAACTTTATAAATATACACAGTTCACCTGAATTTTTTTGCAGATTTTAGTGACTGAAATTAATGCTGTTCAACAGTTGAAAGTGTGCCAAAAATCCTCTGATATTATCCTCTTTTCTTTTGCCTGTGTCTCTTTATATGATGGCCAAACAATCAAACAGATGGACAGACAGACACTCTCTTTGGTTCATTTTCCCACTTATACTGTATGTTTTTATCTCTCAAGGGTATCATTTGTGTCAAGAACTGCAAATGGCCCAGATACTTCATAATTATACACTGTTTAATAGACAATATACAGTACATACACACAGTAAAGGGAATGATTAATTTTCATTTGCGGCTGCAATTCATCACCAAACCATTTTCTCAATACCTCAATGTGTTTTCTTTTTCTTGTATTTTCTTTTTTTTTTATTTAATTTAATTTTTTTACAGTCCCATTATGAAGAATTCTTGAGTCCTGCCTGGTTAGCCAGTCAAAGAATAAAAGAAATTTTCATCTTCTTTAGTTAAGTCATGGAGTGAATAAACTTGCTGAGGATGGATAAGACTTAATATCTTTTGTTTATAATAGGAAAGAATGCAGTATATTTAAGTCAGATATAACGAATATCATGACTCTTTCCTTGATCTTCCCATGATCTTAAAAAATGCTGCACCTTGAGGCAACATAACATACCGATAAGAGATATTAATCAAATAATTGTGAATCCTATTTTTTGTTCTGTTTGGAAGAAGGCAGAAGTGTCATCTGCAAGTGTGATTGATTATCCAGACCTCTGGATAAAATAAATAAATTATTTTCTGATTTTCCTAATTGAACCACTTTTGCTTCACATTAGTGCACACATCTACACACATGTCCTTACTATACCTATGATCAGCTGATCACTCTGTTGCTTATTGATCAAGAGTATCCAATTAATCTGATTAATTAGCCTGCCATTGCATTAGAGATGAATGGTCAGAAATCTGCATCAGTAGCTGTTAAGGTGCATGCATGCACATTATGGAGTTGGTTTGGACATTATTCAATGTGCAAATTATACAACACACGCAAAAATGCACACTGAGTCCAATGCACGTCATTTAATGGTAAAGGCTGTGCTGCTGTCAACACACATTCATACTTTATGTTATTGTAACCTATTTCTGTAGTGCTTTAAGTAATTGGTCTGCAAGGTAATTAATTGGTCTGCAGTTTCTAAAGTGCAGATGGAGTTTTTTCAGCCGTCAAAGTTGTTTCTGATTTTGATTGTTTATTTTTAATAGTTTTGACAACTGCACAAACTCCAGCTGTTGGGGAAGATTGTAAGATTCTGCTGAGAGCTCCAGAATAAAATTAATTTACAGGACTACTTTTGCATTTTGTAAAGAACAACTGTATTACAGACCGGGGGGGAGTACTGAATATACCGCAAAATTACAATAATAACAAAAACCACAGAATGACGTTTAAATCTGCAAAACCGTTGAAGATCACATTAGGAAGAATGACTGAACAAGACTACCATCAGCCTGGGAACTGTTGCACACCCCACTGTATTGCATTGTGTTAAATGAACATATGACATTATAAAGAATATAATGTTTGAGAGGAAGTAGCCAGACAGTGATGTACCTTTCAGACCAATATTACATAAAGATACTAAATTAAAGAAAGACTTCCAGGAGACTTCATAGCCAAGCAAAGACCAATAAGACAACAGTGGCACCTTCATCCACTGAGCTGCTAATTGCTTTAGCCTCTATAGATCCTCCACAGTTCAAGTGTGTCAATTGAACTGGAATTGGTAATGAAAGTGAAGGGGTATTAATCCATGCAGCTGTGATGGTGTTCATGATAAAGCTAACTAGATGGTAGCTATCTGTAATGTTTACAGTTGTAGTATGCATCTATATGCCCACCCCTATTTACCCCCCCTTCACCCCCCATCTTCTTTCTCTCCTTCTGTCTCTCTGTCTCTCTCTCTCTTTCTCTTCTTTGTATACCCAAGAGGTCAAGGAAGACAATGATCCTCCATGAGTCTGCTCGAGGTTTCTGGCTGTTAAAAGAAAGATTTTCCTCGCCACTGTTTTCTCCTGGAGAATTTTGTTGAGTGTTTCTGTAAATAGGCTTGAGAGACTGGTTTTGATCAGCTGTATTTCTAAAGTGTCATGAGATTACTTATGTTACAATTTGGTGCTATAATTACAATTTGATTTGATTTGACTTAAAACATGACACAAGAGGACAGCAAACACAGCAGCTGACAGTCTGCATGGCTTTTGTCACCTCCTGGTGTTGGATGACAGTGATTTCAGCACATACTTACTGTATATGCACAGAACCACAACTATAGCAATTTGTCCATCAGTATCTATGTTTGATTGACAGAAGAACCAATCTTTGTTTACACACAACCGTGATTTACATTCATTGCCACATGTAGTAAAGAAAAAAATAAAAATAAAAGCAGAGCAGTCACATCAGCATGGTAATGCAAATAAAGCACATGCAGGGTTGAAACATACACAAATCAGATTTAATGTGGTTTTTCTACCAGTAAACTTCATAGATATTAAATAAAAATATTGCTGATACATGTATATTTAAGATAGACGGAGATACATATTCTGGATAGAAACTGCAGATAGATGATCCTTGTTGCTGTCACGAGAACCTTTTCTACAGTTTCCAGTTTAATCCAATCAGTGACACATCACACAGCAGTTTTGACAGGCAGAAAAGAAAAATGTTCTACAGGTATATCTTTAATAGATTTAAACATTTCCTACCTTTATGATTTCATTTTCAAGCAGCGGAGGTAGCAGAGCGTAGCGATGCTACTTGTTACTATAAAATGAAATGTCATGCAATGTCATCAAAACAGGGTTAGACATTGAAGCCATCTAGACTAGTTTAGTTTGAGTCCAGAAATATGAGGGTAATCCAGTGAGCTGTGTGACACAGTCACTGCACACATACAAGAAGTCATTAAAAAAGCAATGTGGCTGTGTTACAAAGACGAGTTCAGGAACACAGAAAGGTAGACGCACAAGAATGAGTACATCCAAATTCATGACGCACGATGGAATAAGACGAACATCCAGCCTCACGTACTAATGAAGTGATTCATACAAAATGTCACTCAGACGATCTAATCATGTCATTCATATACTTACACACACACACACACACACACACACACACACACACACACACACACACACACACACACACACACACACACAAACAAAGGGATAGTGCGCACAGCAGTGTTAAACTGCAGCCTTTAGCAAAGAAGGGAAAGAGTCAGACAGTACAGAAAACTGTGAAGAGAGTTTAACTCCCTGCTGGTAATGGAGTGTAAGCCAAAAAATAGCAAATTGTGACTCTAACTTCAGTATGAAAGAAAGGAAGAGAGTAAGGAACGTGTGACCATGGAAGCATATATGAAAACCAAAGGAGAATGAGAAAGAGAGTGAGAGAAGTAGAGCGGGAGAGAAAGGTCTTAAGATGTTCATTGAAGGAAACACATGGAAAGAAAGGAAGAAAGTGACAAGAAAGGAGCCTCAGGTGCTACGTGTTCCTTTGGTGTCAAAATGTGCGCACACACACACACGCACGCACGCACACACACACACACACACCCACACACAAATACTCATTCAGAAATTTGCTTTATGACATATACTCTGCTAAACCCGAGGTCATGTTGACACCTAGCGAGGTGTTAGTTTGACATAAAAATCATACACAGGGAAAAGAGGTGAAAATGTGAAGGTCAGTTTTGTCGCCCCTCAGGTGTGAGATGGGGAGAGAGATTGAGGAAGAGTGATGAAGCAAGACCTTTGTGTGGAAGATAAAGGAGAGCAGAGATGAGAGGAGAGATTAATACTGATATCTGCATTGTTTATTTTTGTAATATGTACATTTTTACTTTCAATGCTAAATTTGGTAAGATGTGAACAACAACTTAATTCTTCTGAAAATACAGTGTCACTGGCAACTGCAGCTACGTAGTTAGCATATTAAGGTATATCAGTTTTTGCAGCGCAGCGGCGCAGTGGGTAGCGCTGTCGCCTCACAACATGGCGGACCCAGGTTCGAGTCCCACTCTGTGCGGAGTTCGCATGCTCCGCACAGAGTCTGCGTGGGTTTTCTCCGGGTTCTCCAGCTTCCTCCCACCTCCAAAAGCATGCGCTCTAGGTTGATTGGCCGGTCCCAAATTGACCGTAGGAGTGAGTGAGTGCGTGAGTGATTGTTTGTTTCTATGTGGCTCCGCGGTACACGGGCGTCGTGCCGGGAGTGTCCCCCGCCTCACGCCCTGAGACTGCCGGGATAGGCACCGGCTCCCCCGCGACCTGCGTAAGTGGATTAAGCGGGTTGAGAAAATGAATGAATTTTTGCAGCCAAAGCTAATAACCATGGAAATTACTTTCATATCTGTGCTTGATTTGTGGCGTTAAATTGATTAATGGTTGATCAAATAGAGAAAGAACACCACAAACTTTCCACGACATTGAAAAAAAAAAGATTAATTAGACAAAATAAAGCTATTTATCATGCAGAGACTTTATGCTATACAGGTATAACATTTAAACATCTTATACTCAAAATAAGGAAGTAGCCATCTAAAGTGGTTTTGTTACTTAATTGGATTTGTGCCAGTGGGGCCCTTGATGGGACCACAAATCCCCACCACAGAAGAAATAACATTAATTTTAAACAAATTGAGAGAGTTAAGTTTGCTCAGATTAGAAGAAAATTACCAATTAAAACAAGATAAAAAATGTCCCTCGGCTACCCTGAAACTCCCAGAGCCCATAATTTAACACCGGATGCTTTTGATATGAAATGCCATTACTGAAAAGAGCTGCCAAGCACCTCTGTATAGCTCATGTTCCTCTGAGGCTACATGAGTCAAACCAGAAGCAGATTGTGGCTACATATTCTTGAAGTTAAGAGGACAACAGATACAGATGTTGAAGGAGATGGTGCATAGCAGCAAGTGAAGGGGAGGAATTAGAGCTGAAAGGCTGAAAAAGCAATATTTAAATGAGTAGCAACATGGAAGCAGCTTTACATTCAGAGGAGCATCACAGATTATTTTCTTCTGAATGAAGAATATTAAAAGCACTGCTGATGGCGATGAAGAAATGGATGAGTCATTGTAAACACAATCCTGATTAATTATTGCCCTGTTAACATATGTTATGTTTAAAGACTTACATTTTCACACCAGCATCCAGCAGATCTACAGTAGTGTCTGTACATTTGAAAGTTTTCTTACAAAAATGTTGAGTCAGTGTTTTTAATAACATCCATATAACACAAAAAAATTCATCATTTCACTATTTTAAGGGTTTTGCAAACTGTACTGTAACTGTAAGTGTAAGTAGTAAGTGTAACTGTAAGTTGTCTCACATCCATTGGGCTCATTAGCTTATTACTAACTATGTACTCCTCTAGTTTTCACTGCTGAGAGAAATGACCTGAAGACGAAATGATCCATTGTCGTCTCGTCTTCATCCACTGATCAGTATCTGGGTCACGTGGTAACACTGAAGCCTATCCCAGCTGACTATGGGTGAGAGGAGGGGTACACCTCGGACAGTTCAACTTCATTCAGGGCCACATGGAGAGACGAGCACCCAATCACACACAAATGTACATCTACGGTGAATTTAGAATGACCAGTTCACACAGTTGCATGACTTTTGGTGGTGGATGAAGCCAAAGAATCCAGACAGAACCCACTCAGACACAGGGAGGACATACAAACTCCACACAGAAAGGCTCCAAGTGGAATCGAAACTCACTCAGAGCCACCATGCTGCCCCCTGAATGTGTTGTGTTATATTTGGTAGAACTTAGGAATCATTGACGTCAACATTTATTTCATTATTAACAATGAAATATTACCACTCTGCATAAAAATGTAATGTGTACAATTTATCTATAATTAATTAAATGTGTGTTTATTGGGGAGTTATTTGCATTTCTATTATAGGAGTTTACTCATTTACCCACCCTCAATTTGACTCATCGAAATTACATGCATTTAAATGGATATATTAACAGATGATTTAAAATGTGTCAAAACAGGAAATGTAATTGAGTTAGAATGAATTCATTATAAAACCTGGCTTCAGTATATATTTCAGTGTAAATTCAGGCAACGAGATGAACAAAGCTAGTAATTGATTTACTTCATCATGACTTTGGAGGCATGTTCATTTGTGCTTCAGAACTAAGCAGCAGTCTTAGACCAGGGGTTAGAAATAGATACCATTTACGCTAATGTCAACAGTGTGTATGTGTGTGTGTGTGTGTGTGTGTGTGTGTGTGTGTGTGTGTGTGTGTGTGTGTGTGTGTGTGTGTGTGTGTGTGTGTGTGTATCTCGTATCCATCACTGAAAGGACTGATGTCCTTTTTCACCATTTCCACCTCTACAGTTCCATTAAAGCAGTAAGGAGAGTATTTTAAACCTCTCCTGCTTAAAGTACATAATTTGCACTACACTCATACACTACACTGGCACACATAAAGACATCCATGTTCACTGTATGTTAAAATTAAATGAGAAGATCTACAATCAAACCCATCGTCACTGGGCACTCTGAATCTTTGCGTCTACTTTTAAACATAGTAAGTCATTGCCATGACAAAACAAACCTCAAAGATTAAATGGAGCATCAACCGTTACATCTGTTAGATCATCACACTTCACATATGATGTGAAGTGTGATTGATTAAAGGAAACTGCAATCTTGCCAGTCTATTTGAATAAATAGGCCTAATTGTCTATCTTTTCTCCAATCCATTATATCGCGACACTTCATGACGAGAATGGAAGGCCTGGATCTGGTCTGCATTATTTTCTGACCACTGGTTTGGATGATGAGTGTCAGAGAGCAGCATCGCACTGATCATGAGATCCCTGCTCAAAGGGTGATTCTGTTGTTGAGGGATTCTGGTTCATAACAAACACAAGAAAACAGATGTTCAATCTTCTCTGAGAAAGTTGGCCTCTATGAACTTATAAAATTTGTGGTCAAAGAACAAACATAATTTGTTTCTCTACTTTATTTCACTTAGGGAGGGCAAATGGTTCATGAGGATCTAAATTCATCTTCAGTTTAACAAATTCAACCATCTTAAGACACACAAACACACACGCCAACATACAGACACACACACGTAAGTAGATACGTACAAACACACCCATCTGCATAGATGATAAATTGGGTGCATATAAATTTCTGTTGGAGACAATACGTCTTTGTTTCACAATATTCTGGCTTGGATAACACCCGCCCACACACACACCCACACAGTGGCATGAAAACAATAATGGCCGCACACAAAAATACACACTATAAATGGACAGAATGATTTGTCTACTGCCAGATTCACACTCCATGTTAATTTGTTACAAACAGAATTGTAATCCTTCAAAGTTACAGAAGTGTGTGTGTGTGTGTGTGTGTGTGTGTGTGTGTGTGTGTGTGTGTGTGTGTGTGTGTGTGTGTGTGTGTGTGTGTGTGTAGGTGTGTGTGTGTGTGTGTGTGTGTGTGTGCGTGCGTGCGTGCGTGTGTGTGTGAGTGTGCGTTAAGGGTATCCCAATAAGTGTGTATACACATGTGTGTCATTTGTAATTGAAAAATGTCATCATGTTTTATTCTCTTCTTTTTTACAGTGTATGAACCTCCTCTCCTGATGAAATTTAGATGTGAAATTTAATTCCTTGTTATCAAGGCAGCGTCAAGATGTAATTCCATCTGTGTTGTCATAGTGATTTCATGGGAAAGTGGAAGTATATGTTAGTAATAAGATTAACACATTTATAGAAGAAACTCATCTTGTTTTCACAAAACATAATAATGAGAAAAATGACGTGCAGCTAAAAAAAGTGTTTGAGAAGCTAATCTCCTAACAGACTTTACTCAAACAGAAGCACGCTGTTAGTGATTAAGCAAATGTTGCCTATGACATCAAGGAAATTATTTATCATATAATCCCTGAATAACAAAGAACTTATATGTTTGGTTGTGGGTCAGTGGTGATGGGAAAATATTCAAAGAAACCCACAACTTAATTATGTTTGAAAATTAATTCTGGTTGTGTGTTAATAGGACAGTGATTATAGCTAATCGCCAAAATCTTTGATCTTAACAAAATCTCCACTTATATATATATATATATATACATCCTACATCCTACTATTAGCCAGGAATGGATGAGTGTAAAAATTTGTTTAAAATTGGTGAAATTTAAAAAAAAAATACCTCAAGCATCACTGTTAAGTTGCAACTTGAGCTGACAAAAATGAGAAAACAATCCTTTCCAAGTTTTAAAGCCTGTACGTAGCCAAGCATGAAACATTGCAACATTGCTGCGAGCAACCGATGCTGCGAGCCAACTGTACTGCTGACGTCCTATATGTTTTCAGTAGCCGACTGTGGTATGAATGAGTATGAATGTCTGGATGTTAAACAATCAAAGGTGCAGTGCTGAGAAGACCCCCTCCCCACTATGTCTATCAGTGTTTCTACCTGATGGCAAACTCACATGCAAGCACTCACATATATATCAATATGTGGATAAATACAATGAAGTACATCAATGCAGCATGAAACGGCATCCAAAATAGGAAAAGCTGGAACATATAACAAAAACATACAGTGTACACACAAATGGAAGATCTTATGAAGTCTGTGTGTATGTGTGTGTGTGTGTGTGTGTGTGTGTGTGTGTGTGTGTGTGTGTGTGTGGGTGTGTATGTGTGTACGCGTGGATGTGTTTGTAGTTTTTTTGGGTATGAAACACACTATGGGCTCATAACCAAGAAGATCAACAAAAGACCTGGATCCAGATTTCACTCGCTGAGAATGACAACATTTCCGTGGACACAAACCCACACAAATACACATGCTTTACACACAATGAACAATGTGGGAGGAAAAGTGCTTCGCTCTCACTTGAAGATCTTTCTTTCTTCCTTTCTTTCTAACTGGTTGATCTGGACTTTCTATAATCTGCAACAAATTGTTAACACTCTTAAATAACACTTCCCTAAATATGCCATATTTAACATCGCTTGATCTGCCCACCATTTTAAATCCATTTAGTAGATTTTGGGCAATCCTTATTACACAAAAGCAACCGATAGATGCAAACAAATTTGTTCACGCAGTGAAGGACCTGAGGAAGAGACAACAGACTGTGTCTCAGGCTTATGATATTACTTTTTCACAGTTGCATACAACAGAAGAGCTTGCATTTTATGATTATGAAGAACGCAAGAAACTGAACATTGTGCTAAACACATCTGTTTGAAAATTGTTTTTAGGCAGAAATATCAACAATTCAAACTATTTATTACAGTATGCAAAAACTACTGTATCTCAAATGTGTCAACAAGCTGTTTCTGCACACATCACTGACTCATATCTAAGGGTGAGGGTCCTTAGGCAAGACCCTTAAATCTATACCAACCTACCTCAAAAATGAGCGAATATAATGACAGAGCCATACCAGCTCGGATGTCGCCCGGTGAATGTGTGTCACCTGGTGAATGGGGCCCTTAGAGTTTCGGAGCACTTGGTGTACCAAATGTCATCGGTTACGTTTTTTTTCCATGTTGAAGCAGGCTCCGGAGCAGTGTTTCACATTGGAACGCCCACCGAGTCCGGGGCGTGTATTGGAGTGCCGGAACAAAGCAGATATCACTACTGGCCGTGTCAGCATGGAGAGGCACAACCAAGTAGCTGGGATAGTCTACAGGAACATCTGTACCCAGTGTGGACTAGAAGTACCCAAATCCCAATGGGACATACCACTGAGGGTGGTTGAGAACAACAAGGCTAAGGCTAAGATCCTGTGGGACGTCAGCTTCCACACTGACAAACAGCTGCTGGGGATATACAGTATATATATATATATATATATATATATATATATATATATATATATATATATATATATATAAAAATGTCCCTCTCACCCTTGTAGGGTGGTATCTGTGTGTCATCCTCAAGCTCGGGTCCTCTACCAGAGGCCTGGGAGTCTGAGGGTTCTGCGCAGTATCTTAGCTGTTCCTAGGACTGCGCTCTTCTGGACTGAGGCTTCAGATGTTGTTCCAGGAATCTGCTGGAGCCACTCTTCCAGTTTGGGGGTCACTGCCCCAAGTGCTCCTACTACCACGGGGACCACATTAACCTTGAACTTCCACATGTGTTCCAGCTGCTCTTTTAACCCTTGATACTTCTCAATCTTTTCATGTTCCTTCTTCCTGATGTTGGCATCAGCTGGAATCGCCACATCTATCACCACTGCTCTCTTCTGCTCTTTGTCCACCACCACTATGTCCGGTTTGTTAGCTAGCAGCTGTTTGTCAGTCTGGAAGCTGAAGTCCCACAGGATCTTAGCCTTGTTGTTCTCAACCACCTTTGGTGGTATGTCCCATTGGGATTTGGGTACTTCTAGTCCATACTGGGTACAGATGTTCCTGTACACTATCACAGCTACTTGGTTGTGCCCCTCCATGTATGCTGACCCAGCTAGCATCTTGCACCCTGCTACCACATGCTGGACTGTCTCTGGGGCTTCTTTACATAGCCTGCACCTTGGGTCAGATCTACTGTGGTAGATATTGGCCTCTATTGCTCTTGTACTTAGGGCCTGTTCTTGTGCTGCTATGATCAGTGCCTCAGTGCTGTCTGTCAGTCCAGCTTTATTCAGCCATTGGTAGGTCTTCTTGATATCAGCCACTTCCTCTATCTGACGGTGGTACATGCCGTGTAGGGGCTTGTCCCTCCATGTTGTCTCCCCCTCCTCCTCCTCTTCCTCCTCAGGTTTCTGCTGTCTAAGGCATTCACCAAGCAGTTCGTCTGTTGGGGCCATCTTCCTGATGTACTCTTGGATCTTTGATGTTTCATCCTGGACAGTGGCCCTGATGCTCACTAGTCCTCGGCCCCCCTCTTTCCGCTTAGTGTACAGCCTCAGGGTGCTGGACTTGGGGTGAAACCCTCCATGCATGGTGAGGAGCTTTCTAGTCTTAATATCTGTGGCTTCTATCTCCTCCTTTGGCCAGCTTATGATCCCAGCGGGGTATCTGATGACTGGGAGTGCATACATGTTGATGGCTCGGGCCTTGTTCTTGCCATTCAGCTGACTTCTCAGGACTTGCCTTACTCTCTGGAAGTATTTGGCTGTGGATGACTTCCTTGCGGCCTCCTCATGATTGCCATTAGCCTGTGGGATTCCAAGGTATTTGTAGCTGTCCTTGATGTCTTCTATCCTGCCCCTTGGTAGGTCAACCCCTTCAGTTCTGATCATCTTGCCCCTTCTAGATACCATCCGGCCACATTTGTCTAATCCGAATGACATCCCTATGTCGTCGCTGTAGATCCTGGTGGTGTGGATCAATGAGTCAATTTCTCGCTCATTCCTGGCATACAGCTTGATGTCGTCCATGTAGAGGAGGTGGCTGATTGTTGTCCCGCTTCGGAATCGGTATCCATAGCCACTCTTTGTGATGATGTGACTGAGGGGGTTCAGGCCTATGCAGAACAGCAGTGGTGATAGTGCATCTCCTTGGTATATGCCGCACTTGATGTTAACTTGGGCAATTGGCTTGGAGTTAGCCTCTAGGGTTGTCTTCCACATCCCCATTGAGTTCTGGATGAAGGCTCTTAGTGTCCTGTTGATCTTATACAGTTCCAGACATTCCAGTATCCATGTGTGTGGCATTGAATCATAGGCTTTCTGGTAGTCTATCCAGGCGGTGCACAAGTTGGTCTGCCTGTTCTTACAGTCTCTGTGTACTGCTCTGTCCACCAGTAGCTGGTGCTTGGCTCCCCTGGTGTTACTACCAACTCCTTTTTGTGCCCCGCTCATGTATTGATCCATGTGCCCACTCATCTTAGCCGCCATGATGCCTGACAGGAGCTTCCATGTCATACAGAGACAGCTTATTGGCCGGTAGTTGGATGGTGTAGATCCCTTCTGTGGGTCTTTCATGATCAGGACTGTCCTGCCTTCAGTCAACCATTCTGGGTGCGTCCCATCCCTTAGCAGCTGGTTCATCTGTGCTGCTAGGCGCTCATGGAGTGCTGTCAGCTTCTTTAGCCAGTATGTATGGATCATATCGGGGCCCGGTGCTGACCAACTCTTCATCTTTGACACTCTTTCTTGGATGTCTGCCATTGAGATGGTTACTGGTTCTTGTTCTGGGAGGCAGCTGTGGTCAGTCCTCAGGTCCACTAGCCACTGGGCATCAGTGTTGTGTGATGCTCCTCTTTCCCATATGCCCTTCCAGTATTTTTCCACCTCAGCTCTTGGTGGGTCTGGCTGGCTGCTATTTACCTGCCACTGAGAGTACACCTTTGCTGGTTGAGAGGAGAAGGTCTTGTTTATTCTCCTGGCCTCCATCTCCTTGGTGTATCTCTTCAGTCGGGTAGCCAGAGCTGTTAGTCTCTGTTTGGCAGTTTCGAGTGCTTCAGGTATGGAGAGCTTGCTGTATTTCCTGGGTACCTTTATTCACCATATTCCCCTTCTGCAGCTCGGCTAGCTGGCTGACTTCTCTCCGTGTCGCCTTTATCTTGGCCTCTAACCGTCTCTTCCATGAAGGGTATTGTTTGTCATGCCCTGTGTTGATCTTATATCCCAGCATCTCGAGGATTACTGTTGCTGTACTGTGAATCAGCTTGTTGGTCTCAGTTATGTTCCCTGTGGGGATGGTTCTTATTGCAGCATTCACATCTTCTAGCAGATCTTCTGAAGGTACTTGACAACTTAGCTTCGGTATTTTTCGGAGGCTCCAGGTTTCCATTTGGGTCACGATCTTCCTTCTCAGGTCAGCAGCTCTTGTGTTGAGGCTCTCTATGTCTCTTGGGGCTTGGTACCCAATCTCGGATTGTGGGGGGGATGGTGAAATGGCTCCCCCTTGCCGTAGCATTGTTGTAGTATTTCATCGATCTCTAGTTGTGATAGCAGTTTTCGGTTACGGATGTTGGAATACTGGGCTAACAGCTGTTTCTTTGTTATTTGTTCCCATATACCCCTCCTGGTTTGTGTAAGTTGACTGGATAGTGTTTGTCCCGACTGGGATTCGAACCCATAACCTCCTGCATTCAAGTCAGTTGACTTAACCACTGTACTATCCAGCTGCATGGATAGTACAGTGAGAACATCAGCCCGTATATATAGCCCATATATATATATATATATAGCCCATATATATATATATATATATATATAGCCCATATATATATATATATATAGCCCATATATATATATATATATATATATAATTTCTAGTATTTCTAGTAAACTGTCAATATTTTTCTTGCCCTTCACATGAAAGTGTTTTATAGAGAAGACTACAAAGAAAAAGAGATAATAGTGATCTTACTACACTATTCACCACACTACAGACCTCACGCGTACACACACACACACACACACACACACACACACACATATATATATACAGGGTGAGATTCCATTGGGGGATTGCCCCCTCTGGTTTTTATATCTCTACTTCTGCTGAATGAATTTAAGAGGCAAAGCCAAGCTTTAATCCACTGAGGTATTTCACTACACTTATTTGAATGACATACTGATGAACTTCCTTGTAATCAAAAATATGACATTCCAATTTAGGCTTGGTAACTCTGTTTTATTTCCATTAAGTCTTGTTAGTTAACTCGACCAATAGATAACATCAAAGCCTGTAGACTAAATTGTTCCCACTAACTTTCAACGTAACTTGAATTGTTAGAATATCGGCCTTCACAGAAATACATTGGTTAAGTTGCTGCAGATGAACTGTCACCAACTCACCAATAAGAACGAGATCCGGTCTCAGATCCGGGCTGATGTTCTATCCATTTACGAACACCTGGAAAAAGTGTCCATATGTCCATAGCTTTGTTCAACACACAAGCGAAAATCTGAGATACAAGCAGCATTTCAGTTCAGCAATGCCTTGGCAGATGGACACAACGTCCGCGAAGACTTCATCTCATTCTTTCCCACATGTTGGCGGATGGATACACTGTCAGCTGAGACCAGATCTTGTTGTCATTCACGGAAAGGTAAAATTGCATATTATGGTTGAGCCGGATACTCGTTTCAGTCGAGTATCTGGTATGGATAACACATTTTTGACAAGTACGAGCACGAGTAAAACTCTTCAATATTCATCCATTCATTCATTCATTCATTCATGTTCCTTGCAGTTTCAGCCGCTTGCGTGGGTCACATGGAGCTGGAGCCTATCCCAGCTGGCATAGCTGAAGGAAATTTTCAGAACTGACTGTCTTCACGCTCTGTGATTGGTCAGTCACACACAGCGCCCTTCCCTCCCTACAGACACACATCACCGCAGCCAGAGTGTCGCTGCCCCACTCTCGCACACACACACAGACATTGACTGATCTCTCTGTGCGTAGTTTCGCTGTAGCTCACGCTGCTATCCTTGAACTTGTTTTGTTTTGTTGCATGTACGCGGTGCATTTGACCAGACAGAGCTGAAAGCTGTTTGTGTTGCATCGGTTACCAGCTCCACTCCAGTCGTTTCTTGTTTTGTTTTTGTACCTGCTTGCTCTTTGTTTGACACTTTCTCACTTCAGCTTAAATTAATAGTTTATATCCCGTATAGATATCTTAACTGTTACATAACGTGCACACACACACATACACACACACACACACACACACACACACACACACACACACACACACGTGCTCTCTCTCTCTCTGTCTCTCCCACTCACACAGTCACACACACATGCACAAACAGACACACTTTAACACCTCTGCCAGCTGGTGGGAACAGTCCTTCAGTACTCTCCATGGGACACCGTCGGGGCCCGCAGCCTTACGAGGGTTAATCCTTTGCAGGGTCCTCCTCAGACCCGCTGTGGTCACACTGAGGGGCACTTCATCAGGGTGTGGTGTTAGTCTAGTGCTGAGCGGGGTGTTGGGGTCCTCAAAGGGGGCATAGAACATATTGAGGGCATCTGCTAGAGAGGGGTCTGTCGGGCCCTGTGCACTCCTGGTGTTAAAGCTAGTGATGCACTTAATGCCTATCCACATGCTCCGTGGGTCCCCTGATGTCAGGTGACCTTGGATCTTTTCAGCATAGGTGGATTTGGCCTCTTTTATGCCCTTATCCAGAGCCTTCCTCACTTCCCTTAGTTCCACTGCCTCCCCCGCCCTGAATGCAGCATCCCTGGCCTTCAGCAGAGCTCTCACCTCTGCATTCAGCCAGGGCTTCTGGTTCGGGTAGACGATGATTGTTCTGGTGTTGGTAACATCATCCGCACACTTAGAGATGAACCCTCCAGGTTCACCTCTCCCCCCTGTGTGTCTGCCTCCCTGAACATCTGCCAGTCTATCTGCTGGCAGCAGTCATGGAGCACCGGGGCTGCATCCTGGGGCCACACAGTAACAGTCCTCCTTGTGGGTCTCAGCTGTTTCACCTGGGGACGATATGCTGGGGCCAGCAGGATGGAGATGTGATCTGAGAAGCCGATGTGTGGTCGGGGGAGGGATCTGTATGCACCGCTCAGGTTGGTGTATACACAGTCCAGAAGGTTGTTCCCACGTGTGGGTATGGTGACGTGTTGGTCAAAGCTGGGCAGTGTGTCTATTAGTTTTACGTGGTTAAATTCCCCTGCTACCACATAAAACACCTCTGGGTGCAGTGAGCTAATGGTGTCGTGCAGCTTCGTTTCCGTTAGCGCTAGCATTAGCACCCGGCGGGATAGAAACAATGGTGATGAACACTGCCGTAAACTCACAAGGCAGATAATGTGGCCGGCATTACCAGTCACGTGTTCTATCGCCTTGGAGCAGTAGCTCTTAACCAGCTCACTATTTGTACACCAACCTCTGTTCACGTATGCACACAGTCCCCCCCACGTGTTTTTCTGGATCGATGGTCCCGGTCAGCTCGGAACAGTTGTAGTCCGTCAGTCTGGAAAGCAGTCCGGCATGCTGTTGTTTAGCCAAGTCTACATCAGGCCGATCACACAGCAGCTCCTCATCTCCTCCCAGACCCCCAGCCGGAGGCGTAGCATGTCCATTTTGTTGTCCAAAGAACGGACATTGGCCAAGAAGAGTGAGGGGAATGGTGGTCTTCTGGCTTTTAGCTGAGTTAGCCAGCCAGCCCTCTTTCCTCTCTTCTACCTCCGGGCACATAGCTTCTTCTTGCTGGTCCATCCTCGGGCCCCCCCGCGCTGCTCCTGCGTCCTGAGTATCTCCAGTCTGCTGAGAGTAGCTTTCACTGTAGGTGGAATGGATGTTAGTAAGTTGTCTCTGATGGAGTGCAGTTCAGCTGAGCTGTACTTTATGTACTTCACATTTACATTTGTTGCCAAGCTGCTGTTCAGATTTTCCCTAAAAGCGCTAAAAATGGGCATTACAGTGGGAGCTCCAGAAGCCGCTGCAACCCTGTGCGCCGCCATCATGGAAATGCCCGCCATCTGGGCATTTCCTATTGCATGCGTTGCCTTCATTAATGCACATCATGTTTTAAGCACATAAAAAACTTATCTGTAAATAGTTCCTTCACTATTGTGATCAAAAAGCATTGAATCTCAATTCTGAGATTCAATGCTTTTTTAAGTGTATGGATATTCATTCATACACTTAAGAATATTCATGTTCTGAGTTAATAAAAAATTACTTTTGTGATCACAAACATTGACTTTAATCTCAATTCTGAGGTTGTTCTGTAAATAGTTTTAAAATAAACAACATAGCAACTTATGGTCAATCTACAGTATATCAATCTCAAAGTTAAAATAATTTACAGATTTAAGCCCTACCCACTTCCGGTCAAACCATGCCCACTTCCGGTTTAGGCCCCACCTGTTCCGAGTACAGACACAAACATATAAAGGTACAACTGTAGGTTGTTTATCACACACTCAACAAACCCTGCTGCATACCTAAGTCCAAAGATGTTAACTAATTTACAGTCCAAAAGTCTGGATTTTCTTTAATCCAGACATACTCAAGCAAACACTACTTGTGTTTTAGTTTATTCAGTTTATTTTCTTCTTTCCAGACATGTTATTACAATGGATTTTACTTTCATCAGTGTTGAGACATCAGCAACAACATCCAAAAAGAAAAAAAAGGGTTGACGGGTAGAATCCATTGGCTTGTAAGGTTCCCGTCCCCTAAATCAACAACATCTCTCTCATTGCAGCACATTGTCAACCAATTCATACTTTGCATGTCACAAATCAATTTCAATTATTTTATTCTGGTACATTGTTGTTTTAATCCATCTATTTAGTCCAACAGGCATGCATCCTTGCACACCTCTTTGTCAGTTCTTGAGAAGAGTCCAAATTTTGTTAATGTTCATTTTGTTATTCCTTTCAAGGGTTGTTTCTGGTCAATTTTATGATTTAAGCACTGTTGGAGCAGTCATAACATCTTGCATGTGCTCAGTTACTGCACAAAGGTTGCAATGATATTTGTTTCACAGGATTGACAGCATGAAGTTAACTCGCCATAACAGTGCAGTCCTTTAACCAGCATTCACGTCAGAAATATAACCTTGCAAAATCATGTTTTTAAAAGCTTTTTTAAAGGCAGTTAGAGTTCCCATACTCCTAATTTCATTATCCAGTTTATTCCACTGTTTGTGTTAAAGGTAGTTACTAGCTTTTTAAATCAAATATCAATGCAAAACATCTCAGCTAAGCATGATTGGAACTTTTCAAGTTTAGCCTATAAAAACATTTTTAAAAACTACTGAATTATTCTTCTGGCTTCACATTTGGCTGCTGTTCAACCTTCAATAAATGTACTGGGGGAACTCATCCCCACGCACACGCAGCTCACAATGTTTGTACACACACACACACACACACACACACACACACACACACACACACACACACACACACACACACACACACACACACACACACAAACACACACACACACACACACACACACACACACACACACACACACACACACACACACACACAAACTTGTCAGCATGTATTGAGTCTGATGCTTGTTGAGCCTTTCATTTCCTTGCAAACCAGCTGTATCAATCAATACTGATCAATTTGATCTGCTGTTGTCTGCTGCTTGTATATTTTTAATCTAGCTGGGCAATACATTTGAGAGAGAATACAAATTGGGTTCATTAAAACATTATGAGTAAGGGAGTAGAATAAGTTTAATCCATTCTGTCCTTTACATTGTGCTCTGTTCTTCCATCACATCAATGATTTTAATGGACTACTAGATGATAATCATGACATCACTCAGAATATATGAACTATTGTACTGCATTTCAAAACTTGCCTACACCTGTGTTGTTGTAAACTGAGTTTCTATTTCATTTTACATTATGGGGTTTTAGACCACCTTTTCAGATATGTTTGTGTAATACATTTTGAATGACAAATGCTGATTGGAACAATACAATTGGCCTGTTCACACCAATCGGCTGTCATATCTTCTTTTGGCGCAGTGCTGATTGATTCTGATTGGAAGTCTTTGTTCTGTACTTGCACTCTGGCAGAAGCTTGTCAGACAAGGTCGATTTTTTGGATGTTTTCTTACACATATTCTTACTTTGCTCAACATGTTTTTTCATGCATAGCGTGGTATTATTCCTTTTCCAGTTGTTGATTTTAAAAGAACTTATTAGAAAGGCCCTTGACACAGCTCCAAGCCATCTGTGCTAAGCAAGCAGTTGTTGCCTTGACATATTTGGTCAAGAAATCATAAAATCATGACTTTTTATTCAGCTAACATAGTTCATTTGAAGAAATCCCTGTAGTTTGCCTCCTGGATTAACAAATTAGTAGATGCAGCGTTCAGCATGGGATTACACTGCACCCTGCAACATTTTGAAAATCCAAGGATGTAGAGTATGATGGGATCTTTTTTGTGAACATCAGCTCACCAAACAGCATCCCTGACATTCACTGTCAACAGTCCCAACTGTCTGGTGCAATTTGAACATAGAACCCAAAGTCAACTCCTTCACCAAGGCCCAGCAGAGGACTTGCACTACATCTGAAGGTTCTTGCAGAGGAATTGTACTTCCTGCAATAGATCTGGAAGTTCAACCAACCTAAAGATCCAGTTCAGTTTTACATGACAACAACTGCATGTGCTTGATGCATCTCTGTGACTGTCTGGTTTCGGTCTGCCACCAAACCATGCAAGCGACTACACCAGACTTTTACGACTGCAGAGAAAGTCACTGGAGACAACCTGCCATTCATCTAGCACATGCACATGTCATGTCTTCAGTCAATTACGTTTATTTTCATTTGGGGTGGTGTGCTAGATGGCAAGTCCTATGAAAAGAGAATATGTATATGTAAATAAGCCTGGAATAATTGAATTGATTTGAGTTGCCTTCAAATTGCAGCTATTCAATTAAAAACCACAAGTCACTCTGTCTACTGTTGTTCCTGAAGTAACATTGTTGTGACTAATGATCTGCATATATACTGACTCTAAAGATGGCATCGCATCCTGATTAATGGGACAGACTATTAATAAGGGTGCAAATTATTCACTCAAAATTTGCGGGAAAATTAAAAATATAAGGGCTTCATTTCTATATCGACTACAGTGTCAGTCACCTCTACGTAACCAGAGGTCCTGAGAATCTCTCTAGTAGTGACATACAGTATCTCTGAGGGAGATACGTACAAGAGCAATCACAAATGACATTACCAAAATACCTTCACAGGGATCATTTTGTAGTATGTCCATTTCTGTTTATTGTTATGTTTTTATTTTTATCGTTTCACAAGAAAAGGATGAGAAGAGTAGACCCGAGGTGCATGATGAAGTACATAAAACAATGTCAAAGAAATATACTCTGTTCACATTTGCAAATATTTTTTTTTTCTTGCGAATGTAATCTTTGGCCATCTTTGAACATAGTATTGTTAAACGGACCCTCCTCTACTCACACATTCTTGTCTTGCAGAAAGTACACGTGTAGACTCAGGAAAAACACTTCACCAGTCAGTCAGTGAGCAATTAGTTGTGTTAAGTATGCTTGCCACTCAGTTATCAGTCACATTTCATTCCTCATTTACTCTAAATAGATTAGATTTGCTATAGAATTATATCCCATATCAGCACACTGTATTGTTCATTTTCCCATACAATAAATACAATTACCAAATAATATTTCTTAACAGTCACTCTATGGATTTATCAACAAAAACAAACCTGCTTGAGAAGTCTCTCTGAGTCCTAAAATGGCTTAGGTATATAGAAAGGAACAGTCAGTGTTTGGCAAAAATGACAGGGAAAAAAAACACACCCAATAACGCAGACACACACACACACACACACACACACACACACACACACACACACACACACACACACACACACACACACAATGGAAATCATACCATCTCTCATCGTCTTCCTCCATCTCTCAGCTGCCGCCCTGTCCTCCTCATTAGATCATCTCTCCCTTTTTCTCAAAAGGTCAATGTGAATAAGTGTGTACTGGTAAATAAGAGCAATATTAGCTTCCTGCAAATAAATGCACATTCTCTGGCATGTTTACGATGAGAGAACAAAGGAAAGATGACAAGGAGGGAGACAGAAGGAAGGAGTACGGAGGGAAGCGATTGGCATTTTAATATTTTTTTAGACTTATGGGAGAAAGAAAGATGTTATGGACAGTACCAGACTCCACACACACACACACACACACACACACACACCCTCAGTCACAGAGAGATATGGCATTTAGGAGCCATTGTCTTTTATAAGCTAAGTAAATCCAATTTGTGGACTGGAGCGCAATGGCAAACAATGTTAGTTTGTCATCCAAATGTCAGCTGCTGGAATGCACTACGCAAATCATGGAGATAGACAGACAGAACTCAGAATTACCTTCGTTTAATTGTCCCATCGAACATTTGATTTGACTCCATCCAGCTTTTTTGTATACACTGGGCCAAGTGGTTAGGGCAACCCTTCTCAAACCCCTGTGGAGAGCAGGAGGGCCAGAGAGCAGCGCAAATCAAATGCCCAACAGCAGCAAGACAGAGTAGATCACAAATCAAATGTGCTCTATTGTAGGGCAAGAGGGTTGGAGCCAGATACAAATCAAACAAACTCCATTGGCGGGATGGCAGGTGAAACAAATCATGGCAACTCCATCTCATCTGCAGTTTGCCCAACTCCAAATGGGAAGAAAAGAAAGACACCCGGTTGCTGCTGACATTAAACAGATAGAATGAGAGAGGAGGAGCAACAGCGAGAGATGGCTGTAACATGACTAGCAGAAAAAAAGATGAGGCTGGAAAATGATAAGCTGTTCATGTACTGCACCAATGCCTGAAAGTGAACATTGGCTGTGCTACCATTGTGGACGTTGTTTGTCATCACAATGTGTCTCTGTTTCTGAGTGTGTGATTTGACTTTACTCATGTTTCATTTGGTATCAAGCCACGTGAGACTGGGGAGTAAATGCCTGAAGATTCTCAACTCGATATGTTGTTGATTACCAATAGAAATGAAGAAGAGAAGGTTTTTGCTGATTTTTAAATGAGCACTGCCATTCCCTCAGCCACTTCTTCCCACCATTGATATCCCTCTGGATCCACTGTGTATCAGTAGTGTTCAATGATGAAATGTCTCCAATGCACCCAGATGAAAAGCTCCAGCCTGTCTGTGGTTGCTTACCTCCACATTTATACTAGAGTCAATCACAGGTAGAATGAATGGTGAGGACAGAGGGTTGATGGGCATGTTTAATGTACAGTTAAAGAAGCTTAAAGGCACCATATTTTGTGGACAGATCTGCATTCTGTCCACAAGGGATGCGGGGTGGGACTCCAATGGTTTAAAAAAATTAAAAAATTATCAAAAATTACTGTAGTCCCTAATCATGCATTTCCTCAGTCAAAAGGGCTGTCTACAGTGCTCTACCTCTTTCTATCTCTCTGTTGATTTGTCTGTCTCTATCTTACATCTGTATCTCTCTGTCAGTTAATTTCTTTTTTCCCTCTCCATCTCTGTCTTTCTGTATATCTATCTTTCTCAATTCATCTGTATATTTTGCTAAAGGCCTCTTGTCATTAAATGAATGAGCTTTATTTTATGATGCCCATGTGAAGAGCGAATGAAACAACAGATTATAGAGAAATAGAGGAGTGATGAAGGTGATATCAAACCGTCATGGGAGTTTACGTTATCTCAGTCTGTACTGACACATTATGTGTGTTTGTATGTTGACGTCACATATTGACAGATCCTCCACCCTGTTATCCAATCATTACACCGCATATCAATGAAAAGACTGATTCATAATTATTAACTGAGTAGCCCAAACAAGGTTATAGAATAAAGAATTAAAAAAGGAAAACTTTCAACTTATTTGAATGTATGATTCAGTTCGCAGCATATTAATCACTGCTGAACCCAAATGACTTATCCAATGAATAAATCCACATAGAAGAGAAATGTAGTATGAATTATATCATATTCAAGAATTCACCCTTTAGGTGTGATAAAAATGTATTCAAGGCTTGAATTACAATCTGAGAATTTTAAAGGATGAATAAAAAAGCCGCCATTGGGATGCAAACAATTCAAGAGTGACCAAACTTCATTTGAGGCATCAACACCTTAATGGACCTACTTTATTTAACTTATGTCATGTTGCTGTGGTTAGCTGTGCTGTGCTGTGCTGTGGTTATTTTTTACTAGCATTACCAGCACTCAGCTAGCACTCAACACAGCTAATAATTGATTTGCACTGGACATCAGTACCAACATGTTATTGAGGACCCTAGAATGATTTTCAATGTTTTTAGTTTGTCTGAAGCCATCGTGTGACATCATTCCTATTTTGTATAACTTTTGTATAAATTGCATAAATTTCATAAAAATTTCATCGCATAAAAATTGTTTTAATTTCGGCTCTCTCATATTATTTGTTTGTGCTGTTCTGCCAAAGACAAATGACAAGGCCTAAAATATTTTCAGCTGTGGAGCAGGTGGAGCTGATTTGGAGATGCCACAGAAAGTATTAAAACTTCAGCTTCAACAAATTAATATTAATTTCCATATGTTTTTGCCATCTCATAAAACATTTTAATGGGGTCTTCAAAAAAATCAATTTGTCTTCACTCTAAAATGACTATGTTTGATCCGCTAAATGCAGAGCAGTAGAATTTCAAGATTTTTGAATTCATCTGATACTTAAAATACCAAAGCCACCAAAATAAATTCATAAAACAAAGATTTGGAAACATTAACAAAGATACCTATAGTGGATTATTCATTGTTATGTAAGTTGTTCAAAGAACATGACTGCTCATTTTAGCAGGTGTCTTCATTGTCACGTTTATACATACATAGCTCAGTGAACCAACACTGAATTGCAGTGGATTCATAAGATCTAAAGATGCTTGAAGGAGCCAGCATGTGGATTTTAATGAGCACACAAGTGTTACTAATACTATGGAAGATATAGAAAAGACACTTATCAAACAGAGACTCACGATCACCTCTATGTAAAATCAGATATGCACTCTACCCGAAAAGTCATATGATGAAAACCAACCATATTCATTAATAAATGATACAAACCTACACGATTTTCCCAAACAGGTAAGGCAAAAGTCAAACTTGTCATACACTAAGATTTGATGTTGAACGGAAACCTTCCATCTGGCTGTTGCCCCTCAGGTGCAGACAGAAGTACATATTTTGATTTTGTTGTTTTTCATGTTACTTAAAATATAGTAATGCAGCCCGTTAAACTCTTCATCATTTAAGTGAATGATAGGTGGACTTTTTTTCTTTTCTTTTTGTCACACAACCATAATGTGTTGTGTCCATAATGATAACAGAGCAAAGAGGAATCACAACTGAGTGACCCTTCACATTTTAAACAGTTTTGATATACGATCTATACTTGTATTAATTGAAAATGGCATCTGGCAATTTTAAATATACGACCATCCTGTTAAGTTATTGTTCATAAACTGAAGAAAATGATGATTAACCAAATTAAATTTCTCCTTATCCTCTTTTCCTTTCGGCTTTTTCCTTCATGGGTCGCCACAGTGAATCAGCTGCCTCCATCTAACCCAGTCCTCTTCTCCCACACCGACCACCTTCATGTCCTCTTTCAGTACATCCACAAACCTCCTCTTTGGTCTTCCTCTAGACCTACCAATTAGTTCCTCCTTATAGGTTATAGAATTTATATTTGTAATTTATAGTATTCTTGCAATATTACAATGCTTCACACAAAAATAATCGGTTTGTCCACCCAAACATATGCTCACATTAACTCCAGATTCTAGTGAAAACACAGTTGCTGTAGGTGATTTGAAAGGGAAGCTGAGAAAGTGGAGATGCAGTGTGACTGATGGTGTGAGATGATTGGCATGTTATAAATGTGCTCATTACTCCTGCAGACACAGTTGTGATAGAGTTGAATTAGCATGCTCATCTTATCTTCTATCTGTGCTTCATCTTCCTCATCTCATCTCTGTCTGTCTTTTTCTAACTCCACCTTCATCTCTTTCAGTCTACCTTCCCTCTACCCCCTCACCCCCAAGAATGATGGAATATTTCCTGTCATCATTATGAATTAACCTCTTTATGGACTCATGCACACCAATACAAGCATGTTTACACACATGAATGCACACATCTAGAGGTCCATGCATCATACCAAGGTCTCTGGAGTCAGTCTAACAGGGATGCCATTGATCTCAGTCGGCTATCGATAGGGAGACTGCCACACGCTGCAACAGGACGTTTCCACCAGAGGGGAAATGAGTCTGAGACCGTGTGTCATTGCTGGTAACATAAATAATTAATGGATGAATTCAATACTAAAGTATTTGATTCATATGCAACAAAACCAATGCAGGGATTTTAATAATGCAAAGTAGGAAATGTAGAAACACACTTTGTAGATAGTTAATCCTCTTAACAGTACCTGATCTCCTGCAGGTTCAAGCCTTTCATCAGTTTTCATTAGAAACTGTCTGGTAAGTAGTGTTAAGAGGAAAATAGTCTACTAAGTTTAAAAAAAATCACAGCTCTGCTTCTCTTATCAATTTAAAATTTTGAGTGAAACCAAACCTCCCAATCACGAAAATGTTTTAAGTTTTTTGTTATCTGCTAGCAGACAAACAGACCAACAACAGAAGATACCAATGAAAAGGAAACTGCTCAGTCTATTCATAATGTGATAAGTGCATGTTTAAGGCATTTCAGGCAGTTTTTGCCACAAGTTAAACAAAATTCCTGGACCCACAATGCAACAAAAAAGAGTCAAATAGGAAAATATCTATTATGTCTTTCATAGATTAATGGCAAGGTGAAAAAAAATTACTGAATGGGAAGAAAGAAGTAGTCTGAGGAGACAGGCGACTTTTTAGAGACAAGTCCAAAATAAGCACTCTTCAGCGCACAGAGACGTATGGGGTCCAAACAAAAAGGCACTGACAGACTCAATCAGGACTGGACAAGAACCGCTCACCTGCATCAAACTAACACTCACACATAAAAACAGGAGCAGGCTGGATGCACCGCCGACAGGATAATCTGGAGCACAGGAGACAAAGGTCAAAAAAATAAGACCAACCAGCTGGCAAAACTGGTGGCAAAATCTCATCCATCTTTCTGGGGTCATAGTAGTTACCACAACAGAAAACAGACAGTTCGATGAACCTTGAAAGTGCAGCCTTTGTCTAAATACCGTGAGGAGGGATTATTGTTAATGGAATGATGACCTGTAGGTGTGCTGTGAAGAAGACAGAGGCAAAGATAACCAGAAGTTGGAGGAATGTTAGCCCCACCCTGCTGCAGGAGAGACAGACAGACAGACAGATAGACAGACAGAGGTAAACTAAAGGAAACATGAGGTGGAAGGAACTGCCCATACCCAATGTTTAGCTGTGGAGATGGTTTTTACTTAAAATGTGCTGCTTGAAACTTTTTTTTTTGAAGTATAATTATTTTTAACAAAAACCCAATTTCTGTTTACACATTAAATGTGCCCTGGCTACTTCATCATTGATGCTTGTCATCAGGTTTTCAGGTATATTCAAACAGGATGGAGGTACATATCCTCTCATTCATATCTCTTTCTGACTGTCTGGCAGTCTGTCTCTTTGTATGTATATCTCATTCTGTCTTTCTATCACTATATTTTGCTAAAGGCCTCTTGATATCAAATGAATACTACTGTCCATCTAAAAAAAACCTTCTGAACAAAGAAGGTGATGAACAAAGGAACAATAAAATGAAGAGATAAATTATGTCACACCTTCATGGGAGCTTATTATTATTAGATTATCCCAGTCAATACAGAAATATTCAGTGTGTGTTAATGTGTTGACATCACATATTGACAGATCATCTGCCCTGTTATTCAGTCAGTACACAGCATATCAATGTAGTCATTGAGTAAGAATTATTGACTGACTGGCCCAAACAAGGTTACAGAAAAAGGAAAGAAAAGAACTTTCTCTACTGCTTTATATCCGAATGATGTTTTTTTTTCTGCTTCACTTAGTTGACTGTATTTAGTTTTCAATTACTTTATTACTTTAATATAATATATATATATATATATATATATATATATATATATATATATATATATATATATATATATATATATATATACACTATACTTTAGTAATCCCCGAAGGGAAATTAAGAGCACACTTTAGTTTGAACAAACACATGCATATATACAGTAAATGTTAGTGTGTACAGAGCCCTGCAACACACACAAACACACACAAGGGGGGCCTGTAGGCATGCAGGGGGAGGAAGAGTGGCCGGCAGCCCCTTTTGTGGATGAGCAGCTTCGTAAAGTGGGAGGGCACTTTGCACAATGGCACCTCGGCAGCGCTCTGGAGGTGAACTGACTTCTCTCACTGTACGCTCACTCTCCAGGCGGCTGGGCTGGAGCAGGAATCGAACCGCCGATTTTTGGAAGATTGGATGACCCGGTCTACCGCTCCGCCGCCCCCAAATGTATGATTCATTTCACAGTGTATCAATCAGTACCCCACACAAAGGACATTTATCTAATAAACAGATGCAAATAAATAAATAAACGGAAATTAATTAAGACTCAAGAATTTACTCATTAGTGTTAATTAAAAATGTATGCTCAGCTTGTGTCCCAACCTGAGTATGTCAAAGTATGAATAAAAATCAGCCATATAACGCAGTACTGTCATCTGCTTGTCTGAAGTCAGAGTAGTTACTGTTCCACAACAAGAAGAGTACGATTTGATGAATCTTGGAAGTGCAGTCGTTGTCTAAAATAAGTCTTAGTTGAATGTAGGAATACCATGGAGTAGATAGAGGTGGAGATGACCAGGAGTTGGAAAAATTTTAGGAAACACAGACAGACATACAGACTGATAGACAACACCAGACTTTAGACACTAAGAGCGGGAAAGTAAAGGAAACTATAGGGAAAGAGAGTAACATGCCATTATCCAGCATTGATGTTTTTTTTTTATTTAAAGCCTTTGTTGCTTCTTGAATGATGAAATCATAAACGTTCAGTCCATAAATGACTGTATGGATCCTGAATCTTGTTTTAGTAAATTGTGCTGAAAGGAAGATGATCCGTAATTGTTCAAAACTGTGTGATTCATTGATGGGATGAATTTGATGACAATGTTTTCCAATGGAGGTTCAAGAATAACTATAAATAACAAAGTCCAATGTGATTTTTCGAATAAACTTTTGAATTGCGGTTGAGAAATCCATAAATTGAGAAGAGAGCACTGCCCCTGAGCGATACCTCCTCCTCTACATAGAAAAACACATGAAAATCTTTAATCTTCTGATAGAATAACATTAAACCATTACTTGTTGAGAAACATTCTGTCTCTTTTCCATTTTTTCTGATGGACCAATTTTCAGTTTTGTGAAAACTTTTTGTTTTTCAAATCCTCGATAAAATTCTTCTCAATTAATTCTTGATTGATTACTGTGTTTTGACACAGTAATCACTGTGATTCTTTCCATCCTACAGCAATTCACAGAATAACACAGAGCTGAAAATGTGCTCACAAGGGATGTTTTAAAAATCTGATTATTATGTGTGATGTCTGGTTGGCATTTCTATTTTAATACAGCTTGTTTACTCCGTAGTGGCCAGTAAAGTATTTCATATAGATTATGTAATTATTTAAGTTATTTTGTCTTCATTTAGATAACAACTGTAATAATTTATTTACACTTTGACAGAAACTCAGGTGGCTGCATGATGAAAAGTAAAATCATTCAAGCCAGCCTTACTTAAGAGAGCCTGCTTTCTGAGGCCAGGTCTAAAAGCTACAACACAACAGCTTAATCGGTCATGCATGTCCTGTTAGTCACAACACGCAAGGCCTTTGGCATGCAACCATGACCGCAATGTCTTGCACACAATCTTGATGTTTGTTGGTTTGTGTGTTGAGGTCAGGCTGGAGATTTCAGAAAAATGTTCATGAGGAGAATGTGGTTTTGGCCAGGTTTCAGTGGGGAAAGAAATGCTGTTCAACTCTCTGACTAACAACTGAGTGTCAGCTGAGTGAACATCACGGCACTAAAATGACTGTTTCAGCTGCTAATGATTTTAGTGCCATATTCTGTTCAGTTGTATGACTGTAAGAAAAAGCAGTCAGTAAAGTAATGGTGTAATGAGGGTGGCACGGTGGTGCAGTGGTTAGCGTTGTCATCTCACAGCCAGAAAATTCCGCGTTCGAGTCTTTTCTGTACAGAGTTTGTATGTTGTCTGCTACATTGTTCGCTGGCTTCCTGCAAAAACATTTAATTTAGGTGAATTGATTGCTCTAAATTGTCCATTGGTGTGAATGTGTACATAAGTGGTTGTCTTTCATGATGCTCTGGCAATGTGGTTCAGAGTGTACCACACCTCTCGCCCGTATTTAGCTGGAATAGGCTTTAACCCTCCAGTGACCTGCAAAGCAGAAAAGCAGCTGTAGATGAGACCACCCGTCAACTGCAGAAGTTCCCCCGCAACTACGGTGAACGTCGGCCTCATCACAGATGGGGACAACAGGGAGTATAGAGAACTGACCCAGGACTTTGTGGACTGGTGCCAGCGGAACCGTCTTCAGATTAACACGGGGAAAACTAAGGAGCTGGTGGTGGATACCTGCAGGCGAGCACTCTGCTCGGTGACAGCAGTGATCATCCAGGTAATGGACACTGAGATGGTGATGTCTTGTAAGTACCTGGGTGTTCACCTGAACAATAAAGTGGACTGAACTAACAACACAAATGCTCTGTACAAAAAAGCTCAGAGCAGACTCTATCTGCTCAGGAATATTGGAGTGCAGGGGGCACTCCTGAAGACCTTCTTTGATGCTGTGGTGGCCTCGGCTATTTTCCATGTGGTGGTCTGCTGGGGGAGCAGCATAACTGTGGCCGACAGAAGACGACTGGAGAGACTGATTAGGAAGGCTGGCTCTGGATTTTCTTGTGACGTCATGACCTAGTTAGACGCACAAAAACCGAGCTCCGCCAGACTAGTAACAACATATCCAAAATGAAAGATTAATCCAGCAAATGATTACAAGACTCACTAATGACCCCCACGACACAGTGAGTGGCAACCAGAGAATGAACAGGAGAGATGCCTAAAAGCACAAAACAGGATAAAGTGAAGAGCAGTCAGAAACAGCTAACATTAGCAGCTACATTGTTCGCAGTCCCTAAATAAATGAAACACGTGACGAGATGGAGATACTGACGGAGTTGAAGAAGCTCCGACAGGAAAATATGGAGTTTTTCTGGGATGCCAAACTGTCGCTAAACAGAGTGGAATTTGCTGTGGACGAAATTAAACAACAGATGGGGAAATGGATGAGAGAGTGACAGCGGTGGGGAACAGACTGAATGCAACAGAGGACCGAAGCATCCGGCTAGAATGTGTTGTGAGCTATTTGCCGAAGAAAGAAGCTACTTTAGCTGCCAAATGTGTTGATATGAAGAATAGGCTGTGATGCAATAACATCAGACTATATGGGATAAAAGAGGGTGCAGAAAGCAGAGATATGATGACTTTCATAATGGATTTATTATTGACAGAGTTGGACTTGCGAGACAAGTGGACATTAAGCTTGAAAAAAACCCATAGAGCCCTCGCACTAAAACCAAAGGGTCCATCTGCATCACCAAGATCCATTACTGTTCGTTTTCTGGACTATAAAGTAAAGCAAACATGGAAACATGGACACATTCAGAGCCAGTCAGTGTACTTTGACCAAGATTACTCGTCCGATCTGCAGAGAAAAAGGAAGCAGGTCCGAGAGGTAATCAAAAATCTTAAAGAGAAAAACATCAAAGCCCAATCTCCGTACCCTGCAAAATTGAAAGTTTTTCTGGAAACAGGAGTGAAAGTTCCACACGATGCTGGATGCACAAACAACGGGGGAACGGGACATGTTGGAGAGGGAGCTGCTGCAGGATGGATGGACAACCCATGGAAACCAGAAGAAGAATCAGTTGAATTCAATGGATGTTAGAAATCTCATTCATAGGGACAACGGAGAAGCATAAGCTATTTGAGGGACGGTGAGTAATGTTATGGAAGTTGGATATCAAGACTGCAAAGAGATTATCATTTGTTGGACATCAGAGATAAGATACAGATAGTAGATAACGACTAGTGCTGTTAAATTAGAGTTGATTTATAATTTGGGGTGTGGGCGGGGTGAGGGAATAGGTATGAACACTGCACACTCTGGCTGGCGTGTACAAGGACGAGTTGTCCAACGAGGGGTACCCTGGTGGCTCGTTGTGGTTGCACATTGCTTGTGTTTTCCAGAATTATATCTCTCCATCCAACTCCGATCAGGGGTGGACAGCCTTTGGACATGTATTTGTAGAGATGAATATTTCCTTTCGAAGACAGTCTACTTTTTGGAAGTCTATTTTGGTTTAAAGTATAAATTAATAATTAATGTTCACTTATTTGTTTATAATATGTGTTTTTCAGCAAACTTGTTGATACTCAGGAGACTCATTTGGTTTTATATTTATACATGGTAAAACTATAAAATACAGTATAAATCAAAATCCTGAACGCTCGAGTTGTAAATTAAAATTGGCAATTTAAATACATAGAAATTGGTTAGTTATAACATAAATGGAATCAGTCATTCTATAAAGAGAACAGAAATCATTGCACAGTTGAGAAGGCTGAATTGTTCAATACTTTATTTATTTATTTATTTATTTTTAAATGTGAAGTTATTTAATGTCTCATAAAGAGTGGAATGTTCTCAGGCAACTTCTTACCCCTAGTGAACTGTGTTGGATAAAAATCATAAAAGATAAGGAATGCCTAAAAACTGTCTCACAAATTTATAGATGTTTATTATCACATATATATCTGGAAATACACTCAATATAAAATAAAAGTGGGAGTTGGAAATGAATTTCAATATTGGGGATGAGAAGTGGGATTGTGTGAGTGTGAAAAAGGACATAAATTAACCAGCAGTCCATTCTGGAAGGAATTTTAGTTGGAAGCTGAAGATGAGGAAAATTTGATAAAAGCAAACAAACAAACAAACTTATGTAGGAGGAATTGCCAGAAAATTGGAAATCATACACACATTTTTTCAGATTGCCCAAAACTAAAATTATATTGGGAGGATATTTGAGCAGAAATACTAGCAATTTTGAATGTTGATTTGCCTTTGAACTCACAGTGTTATATTCTGGGAATATTACTAGAAGAGAACACCAATCATGAAACATACATGTTGAAATTTTTTTTACAAGTGGCAACAAAAATGGTAACTCTACCACAATACAACAATGGAGGGACAGATTATTGTCAGTATACTTATTGGAATAAAACAACTGCACAGCTTCATGTTAAATAAAATGTATTCCTGGCTCAATGGGCTCCAGTAATTACATATTTTAGATTATTAGCATGAGTCAGCCTAGGATTGATCCCAACTGGTCACTGAGAATGTTTTTTTTTGTCATTTTATTCATGCAGATTATTCCCCTCTGTGGGCATGCACAAGTAGCCACAAAATACATTAATTTTTTTTGTACATGTTTGCTGAATTGTATTTTGTTATGCATTGTTGATTTTTTGTTTTGTTGTTATTGACCTTTATGACTAATTAAAAAAATGTACAAAAATAAAAAAAGGACTGTGTCCTAGGATGCCCCTTGGACTCAGTGGAGGTGGTGGGAGAGATGAGAATGATGGCCAAGCTGTCATCAATGATGAAGAACAGCTCCCACCCCCAGAGGGGCACTTTAACATCACTGGAGAGCTCTTTCAGCGATAGGTTGCTTCACCCGAAATGCGTGAAATAATGCTTGCAGGTCTTTCCTGCCTATGGATGTCAAACTGTATAATCAGCAATCCTCCCAGTCAACCACAAACTCACACTATACGGATGACCAGTGCAGTTTGTAGCTTGCAGTTGTAGTTGTGAAATGTAAATTGGCGATTGTAAATGGTAAATTGCAAATTGTTAATATGAGTATCTTCTGACTGTATGTATGTATGAACCCCCTCCCTTCTGCCAAAATCATGCAAATTTCCCCACTGTGGGACTAATAAAGGACTATCTTATCTTATTATGGTCATCTATTAGACAGGAACGATTACAGTCATGTTGTCTACAAGAAAGTAGATGGATGGATGATGCAAAGAAATAATAAAATAAATATTTATCTACGTAGCTCTTGGACTTTCTCAGCCCAGCATAACAGTGATGTCATGGTCACATGATCCTGCTAAGATCATGTTATTATTTTTCCTCCACAATAATACACACATACGGGCTACTGTCATTTTCCAGCTGGTGTTACGTATGCTTTTTTCAGCATGAACTTTCAACTGCTTCCTATGCTAGCAATCAAATCAGTCTATCATTGTAATGTATTGAGTCTCACAGTGTTCTGACTTCAGCTTCAGCCTAGTCTTCTAGAAATTATGACGTTAAACTGTTGTCATACATAGGTTTAAAATGGCTGGAGAACCAGGTATTGAGCAGTACCGTGAGCCTACATTCACTTGTAGTCTGCAATCACAGTTAACAACACTATCAAAAACACTTTTTTTTTAATTAGGAATGATAATAATTCCCTTTTTGTATTGTGTGAACAGTTTCTAAACACACCAATAAATAAAGTAATAAAAGGTGAATAATATTTGCCCCTGAGTGCAAATCGAACCATTTTTTGTAGTAGATGAGACAATCGCAAGTGCCTTGCCACCCCATACTCTCAGCTACCTAGGGGAGATGCCTGCTCATCGCGGGGCCGCATGAAAGATAAACACACATGCTCACACTCGCACTTATGGACAGTTTGGCGTGTCATCAGTTTGCCTATGTTTCATGTTTTGTGAGCCACAAACTCTACTCGGAAAGGAATTGAACCTGAAACCTCTTGCTGTGAGGCAAAAGGGCTACTCCACTGCATCACCTGTCTGTCCATTCGTCCAACCACCCGTCTGTACATCCGTTTGTCCATCTGTCTAAATCAGTTATTTAAATTTTAACATTATCTAAATTTGTAATTTGACTGTGATCAATCGCCAACTCTTTTTTATTTGTCCTTCCCAGTGTTGCATACACTGTATTCCTTCCATACTGCAGAAATACAACAGCATATTAATTGCTATTGTCCTCTCATAAGTTAAGTCTAGACTATCCAATGCTCTGCAGTGTCTTTTGTGTATCAAATTTTGGGACCCCCTGTTATAAATCAGCTCACTTGGAGACAGGGAGAAACATCCTCAGAGAGAGGCCCAATGGTGTTAATAGAAAAGGCCAACCAGTCACAAATTGTTGGTGAGCCACAAATTGTTGGCGAGCCACATGCTCGTTTCCATGGAAACGAGCATGTTAAGACATGCTATCAACTGTATCAACTGACAGCTTAGATAATAGGAGGTTTATAAAGTTTTGCGGAGTGTTGTGGAAGGTAAACCTATTAAAAGATTTTTGTGGAAAAGACTGTAAGGTGGTATTTTAGGGAGAAAAGAAATTCTAATAGTAGTAGTAGTAGTAGTAGAAGTAGTAGTAGTAGTAGTAGAAGTAGTAGTAGTAACTTTGTTAATCCCTTATGGAGGATCCGTCAGGGAAACTGACATCGTTAAACTACACACAGCACAGTAAGCACACATAGCACACAGAAGATGCACACATATCTTGAATAACGACATCATTCAAGATATAGAAGTGAACAAACTGTCACACCTCTTGTCTATTAGTTCCTCTTTGTTTCCATATCACTAACTTATCATGTCATTCCAGACCCTGTCCCATCAGCAATCAGCTCTTTACTTTCACCTGCCTTCTCTCCACGCATCTACAGCCACTCTCCAATCTGCCTCTTCTCTTGATATGCCCAGCTCAGCCTTCTGCTCGCTGCCAGATTGTTTAGTGTTCACCCTGACATTCCAATCGTACCCTGCTAGTTGTATTGTTTATTGTTTAGACTCTGCCTGTTCCCTGGACCCTGACTGTGATCAACCCCTCCTCAGATCCGTCTGCCTGGTTTTGGATTGCCTCTTGTGTATGACCCCGTCTGGTTTCTGGATTCTGCCCGTTCATCTGTACTTTGTCTGATTAATCTGCCTGTTGGCCTGATTACCTGATAACTGACCCCTGCCTGTTCGATTAAACCCTTTTGAGACTTCGCCCGCCTGCTTCCCTGTCATGCTTTTGGGTTCCCCCTCACCAGTCGGGTTCAAGCTTTGACACACACTATAAAATATAAAAATAAAAAAAGGCATAGATAAGCATCAGTGTTATTTGGCATCAGCAGTCAATAGCAACTACGTAAAGTTGTTTCTAAGAAGATGGGTGGAGGAAAATAAATTAGAAACATGGAGAAATGTATTTGTAAGACTCTTTAAAAGTTATGTTGGTTGTTGATCTCCTCAATAGAATGATTCATTTTGGAGACTTCAAACCCCAGAGGTAATCACTGTAGAGCACACAGCAAAAAACATGACAAAACTTTGAAATTAGCTTAGACTACATTCAAACAATGTTTTCATCTGTATGATAGAGACACAAAATATCAAATAGATTGCTGTAATTTTGCAATCAAATGCTATCACACAAACCTTTCTGACAGACAGACAGAAAAGTTTGTGTGATAAAAGGTCCTTTTTTTACCTTGTTTGTGTCAGCTAAGATCTGGATTGGTTTAAAAAGATGAATACAAAGCAAAGTTTGTTTTTGGATTGGATGATAAGACATCAGGGAAAACTTTGTGAACAGAAGAACAACAGGATTTCACTAGTTATATGAGCCAAATCAAACAGTAAAGATGTAATCATGAGAGATAATAAAATGTGTTTTTTGAATCCATGTGTATGTGTAAAATAAAGACAAGACCAATCATTCCAAGTTTTTTTGAAAGTTCTATAAAAGACCATTTGAATCATATTTTTAAAAAACATTTAACCTTTAAATAATCATTTTTTTCAACTGCTTGTTCAAATCTGGTTACAGAGGCAGCAGTTCTTGAAGGAAAGCCCAAACAATCCTCTCCCCAGCCACTCACACCAAAACCACCAACCGAGAGATACATTGAGTCTTGGGTCGGCTTCTAAGCCTGCTCCCAGCTGAGGTGGTTAGAGCATCCTGACCAGATGCCTAAACCACCTCACCTGGCTATGCTCAATTTGGAGGAGCAGCATCTTTACCTTGAGCCTTTCTTGGATGTCTCAGCTCCTCACCATTTCATGAAGACTGAGCCCAGCCACCCTGAGAAGAAAAGTAATGTCATCCACTTGTACTTGGGATGTTTTCCTTTCGGTGATCACCCAGAGCTCGCAGACAGGGTGGGAGAGCTTTGGCTTGTGGCTCATTTCTGTCATTACTACCAGGGACAGATAGCATGACAGCATCACTATACCGATCTGCCTGTCTATTTCCTGTTCCATTTCTCCCTCACTCATGAATAAACCTCCGAAATAGTTAAATTCCTCCACTTGAGGAAAGGAATCCCCTCCTACCCTAGGCACTCCACCATTTTTAGGCTGAGAACCATAGTTAGCTGATCCTCATTCTGGCCATTTCACATGAGGCTGCAAACCACTACAGTGCAAGCTGGAGGTCACTGTTTGATGAGCCCAGGAATACAAAATAATTTGCATAAAGCAGAAACAGAATTCTAAGGACTAGGAACCTGACACCCTCAGCCATTTGGCTGGGCCTAGTCTATTCATAATGGTTAGGAACAGAACCAATAAGAATACCGATACTGGAAAAGCCAAAGCAATGAGCTGGCCACCCCATACTCCAGGAGCACTGCCCAAAGGATGGCTCAGGGGACACGGTCATAGGCTTCCTGCAGGTCCAAAAAAGCACATGCGGACTGGTTGGGCAAACTCCCATGTTCCCTCCAGCACTCTAACAAGAGTATAGAGCTCATCTAGCACTCAACAAACAAGGTAAAAACCACATTGTTCCTCCTAGATCTGAGGTTCAACTATTCCAGTACCCTGGAGCCCCACAACATCTAGAGCCTTGCGATAATCAAGGTGGCCCTCATTCACCCCTGGGGTGGATACAACCATTGTGTTCCACAGAGCGGAAAAGAAGCATGCAGTAATTGACAAAAGTCCAGCCTCCTCACTACCGCCAGCAACTGTCAACTGAGAGTGGACCTGGGTAGGCAGGTTAAGTTCCCTTCAAGTATTACATCAACCATGCTTCGCCCAGATGTGATCATTGTCTCAGATTCCACCAAGCATCTGATCATTCTGCAACTCACTGTGCTGCAGAGTGCATGGATGAGTCCAACAAGGAAGCCTGCCAAGTATCAGGAGCTGGTGGAAGAGTGCACGAGGCAAGATTGGAAAAAGTGCTGTGGGCCTCTGGAGGTGGGATGCAGGGGATTTGCAGGGCAGTCACTCTGCAAAGTTTTCACACGGCTGGGACTCATCGGGGAGGCAAAATGGAAAGCAATTACATTCACAACTGAAGCTGCAGAGAAAGCTACAAGATGGCTTTGAACGCTGGGCAAACACTGCTGGGACACTGCCTGGGGACTGGTCACTCTGACTGGATCACCTATGTGAGGGGATCTAATGTTGAAAGACCAGAAACCCCCAATGACCCTAAGAGACATCATTGATGATATGTTCCAGTGCATCCGCTAGATGTATTTGTCACCTGTTTTGGCAGGAAATATAACTTCTGGAACATTTTTGAGTTAATAATTCTTCCTAAAAAGGGTCTTAAATAACTTGAAAACGTCACCTAGTGCCTGAATCAGATAATATCAAATAAACTTTGAGGTTGCATTAGTCTACCTACAGTAGATTCATCGCATAAATGAGCTGGAAGCACTTCCCTCCACTGACTGATCTTATTTTGCATTGAAAAGAACCCTCTGATGGGTTACAATTATTTTAACTTTAGAATTGTAAAAAGTCATTGATTATAGCAGATACAGTAGATCAAATTTGGCTTCAAAAATTGGCCTCTTTCTTATGGAGTTCATAAGAAAGTGGAGTTCATTCCCCTTTTCACAGAGTTTGAAAGACTTTTCCGAACAACATACACATCAAGTCTCCTCAATAATTTAGGTCACAGACACTCTTACATCTTGGTATAACTGAGGGAGGGGAGGCACATTAAATGTCACTCTTTGTGTATTCAGCACCTGTTGCATCATGACTCACCTATAAATACTCAAAAAAAGTGGATCAAAAGTGCAAACGAAACTTGACAGTACTGCCTAAAACTTCTTTTCTTGTCAGATATCAGCTTTATAGCAACTTGGTCTCAAAATGGCATATAGTGTGTTTCTTGTGCTGTGTGAAAGGACAGGAGTTATTGTCTTATCTTTTTATTTTTCAGGCATATGAAATTTAGCATTTAGTAACACTGTTTATGATAAATAGACTTCGAGATAATTGGAGGTGTTCTGTAGGCTGTGTTTTTACTTTTGCCCTTTATAACTTTTATTTAAGCCTCAGGCAGAAATATGAAACATGACGTACTCTGTAGTTAGTCCTGGAAAAGACACATGGAAATATCATGTGGATATAAAAACATTTTGTGTCTCTGCGGCGCACTTGCGTCATGCCTGGAGTGTTCCCCGCCTCACCCCCTATGCCAGCTGGGATAGGCTCCAGATCCCCGTGACCTGCTGCGGCGGATAAAGCGGAAGAAAATGGATGGATGGTGTTTGCGTTGCACAAAGACTCATATGTATTTCATTGCCCTCAATCCTTTAGGCATGTAAATGTTGTTGAACTGGGGCTAGACTGGTTAAAACAGAGACTAGTATTAGTATAGAGAGGACAATCACAATAAAAAAAAAAAAAGCATGAGTCAACGAATAAAATCAATATTTACAAAATGATTGTTAAATATTGATCATCCATGGCACTTTTGCAGGTACTGTGGTCATATGACTGAAGCCTGATCCATCTCATCCAGATGCAAAAGTTTTGTGTCTGGATGTGATGAGGTGACATTATGTGATGAGCTAGGGGCGGCAGTGGCTCAGCGGTAGGAGGACGCCCTATGATCAGACATTGGCGACTCTATACCGGCTCCCGCCAGCCATCTTTGGAGTGTGTACTGACAGCAGGGGGTATCAGCTGACCTCCCGGTGACTGCCGAGGCGCCCTTGAGCAAGGCGCTGGCCCCCTATAAGCTGCTCAATTGGGGCGCACCACAAGGCCGCTGCCCTTTACTCTGCCTCCCCCTGTATTTTACTAATTTTGAATGCCTACAGGCCCCTAGTGTGTTGTGTGTTTGTTTCAGGGGCCTGTACAAGAATTTGTATGAATGTTCAACATATATGTACAGTATATGTATAGTATGTACTGTGTGTAGTGAAAAGACAATTTCCCTGTTCGGGGACAATAAAGTTGTGTTTAATCTTTAATTTGTAGACCTGACACAATGAATATTAATTTACTGCATGGTTCTTTGGAAAAAAAATTGCATTCACATTTAACTTTGCACTAATACATTTACATATACAGTTTACAAAATTTGTCACAATAACATAGCCTTTGAATGCTGATTTACTCTTTCTAAAAGTGTTTCTTTCCACTGGTGTCTTTTTTCTTTGTTTCAAAACCTCTTGACAAAAACAGTTTTTCACTTTCTTTTATTTTGCAAGAAATACAGGGCTACTTTATCTGTCCTGTTATGTCCTGAGCACTGCATATTATTTTTTTCTCAATTTGATAAATTGTCTATCATTCAAGGAAAAATCCCATACATAACTTTTTCTTCACACTTTCTGCAGTTTTGTAGAAACTGCCTTCTAAAAGATGTGCACTTAAGACATAGTACTACTAATATTGCACTGTTATACAGAGAAGCAAACTTCTGATGCCTGCAGTGTCCTGACTGTGTCTTTTCAGTTCTGCAGTTTCTCTGTTGTCTTGTATCAAAGTCTGTTTTTCCATGTGTGACAACGACTAATAGTGACTGCTATGTGTCTGTGGGCAAGACATGTCCAGAACTCATGATGTCTTCGCTAATGGATACCCATCAGCTCCGGTCACATCACAGCACGCTGGCTGTGAACTTCACCATCCAACTACTCCTTGCAGCGCTCTGTTTATGCACCATTGAGGTGTTTTGGTTCAGTCAAAAGGCTGAAAAGTTTTTGATGCATCTAACACAGTGATTTATCTTCTGTCAGAGAGGACATTGACATTTTTACCTTTGCTGACAATGTCATTCAAACCTTTCATAACAAACTCAATTTGCTCTAAATATCTGGAAACTTGGAGAAGTGAAGTGGGACTGATTGCTTGTTTTGATTTGGAGTTTGTTGGTTTGACATTGCTCAACCAGTGTTGTTGGATTGACAAGTGATGCAGCTTCAGTCATATTGCTTGAGCACCTGTATATTGCTGTAGTGTACCTGTGAATTTCCATGAAGAAATGAATGCATCATGCTTTGAATTTAAGACAAGGTCCTTGGACTACTTGTATTTATCTTTACTGTTGATAGTTTCTCCTCCAACACAAAAGACCATTTTGTGATTTGTGGTAGTAATATCATTGCTAAGGAAGAAACCTAGCAGAAACTTTTCACGATGACCCACTTCTCCTTTCCAATATTAATATATTACACACCTTGTTTGTGATCATTACATTTGAGCTATTGCAAGCCTGCACAGCTACTTGTGATTACTAAAATTTTAATATTCCCAAGGAAATATTAAAGCAGTTCATCATAGTTTACAGCTCATAGCATAGAGACCTGCTCTCCAAAGTCTCAGCGGTGTAAACAGCAGCTGAGTGTGTCTGGGATGTTTTTGCAGCATCTTGTCAGTCTAGGTGCATTTTTATTTAATTTTTTATCTTGTGTAAAGTAGCAAATGTCTTTATACAAAATTAATATCAGCTAATAATTATGTATTTCCTGGAGAGTCTTTGACAAATGATTTACAATCTACCTGTAAGTAACCGGAAGAGCTGCATTTTTAGAGGTCGCTCCAGCACTTGTCGGTTTTGGCAGGGTAATTCTCCTCCAAGTCGTTTCCCAATGGACACAGATTGTGAAGTTTGCCCGGGAGCTCAATATACGATGTAAGATCTCATTTTTAACAGGAGCATAGGTTTTGTTTTTCTGCTGTCTCCTTGAAGAAGTCATGTCAGCTCTCCCTGGAGGTCTTCAGACAGGATATGATTTCTATTATATTTGATCAATTGGATAACATCAGAGCCATGCTACTGAATAGTGGTGTGTGTGTGTGTGTGTGTGTGTGTGTGTGTGTGTGTGTGTGTGTGTGTGTGTGTGTGTGTGTGTGTGTGTGTGTGTGTGTGTGTGTGATCTCACTTTTCCTTCAGTGCCTAATAAGATATCTCACTATGACTGGTAGATAGACTGAAATATATCAGGTTTGATATAAGTGATGGTCTTAGGTATGAAGTGTCTTATTATGACCCTCTTCCTAATTTTGAATCTGACATAATTATATATAATCATCATGTGTTCTCTCAGATAATTCACCAAAACTAACAGATTGTAACCTCGGCGCTTCAGGCGAGCTTATATCACTAAGATCTTCACATTGCTGTCAACATGAACCTTAAGGCAAAAGTGAAAACAATAGTTTTGTCCTCCTACTGAGAAGAGGTTCATCTTCAGATGTCGTTTCCTAAGCTCTGGCTTTCATCTTCCTACTGTTCTGGCAGTAGCGGAGGCCAGATGGTTTGATTGTTAGTGTTTTTTTCCCATGTAAAGATTTTATCATTCTGTGTAAAAGCAGACATCTGTGGGATCACAATTTGCTTCTGCATAACAAGGAAAACACCGAGTGACCAACCCACAGAGATATGTAAACAGTGATGAGTTCAAAATGATGTTGCTAAATTTAATTTTTTTAATTTTTAATTTTATATACTGATTATAATCCCCTAATTGCATTGGTTTTGTGTTGGACTTCAATTAGAAGATGGGCTGATTAGTGTTGATCATGTTCAGAGGGACTAGATTGATGTATTTTTTTTTCTACTCTAGAGTTATAGGTACATTTGGTTCAGAGGTGTTTGAAGGTTCCTGATGAGGAGGAGTTTTATTGTCACAAGCTATGTAACTTGTTGTAACATGACTGTTAAAGTGTGATATTTGATCAAGAGCAGGTTGAATTTTCCGTGTGACTGTCCAGGAGATTTTTTCTTTTTTTTTTCTTTCCAGAGGAAAAACAAAGATGGAATTTAAGGTATAGGTCGTGTTTCTGTTTCTTTAGCTGTCACATATCTGTTATTGACAGAAATAAAACACAGACACAACCAAATGTTGGGGAGGGAAGGAGGGCTGGAGGGAGAATAAGGGATAAAAAGAAAAGAAGGTAACAGGAACAAGTTATGGGGTAAGAATTAAAAAAGGAGAGAATGGATGTGGGAATAGATTTTAAGCATATAAAGCTGTCAGATGAAGTTGTAGAGATAAATTTGGAGTTTCATTGAACAAAGAAAAGGTTGGAAGGAAAAAGTATAGGAGGATAAACGAAGAGTAGGAAGAGTGTTTGAAATGGAAGGGAGGATATGAAAGTAGTACCAGGGCATAAGAGAAGAAGGGAGTAAAAAAGACACAAGAGAAAAAGAGATTGTCCTCTGTGGATTGTTTGAATTACAACATTGATCTGCTGAGACAACATTACCTCTCTATGGAGCGGACTGGTTGCACACGGGCACAAACATTTTCTGACAATTTTTCCTCTGTTGTGGAGGACCAAAGTTAACACAATCTAGGTAATACAAAACTTAAAGAGTGCTGAAATCAATAAAAAAAAAAAAAAAGTTTTTGTGTTCCACTGCAAATCGAAAACAATTAATCAATTCTTCAATGAAGTGTGATGGCTGAAGAAGTGATTACTATCACCAAATAAGTAACGATGAGTGTTTTGCTAACTCAAGACATTTCCCATGAGCCTATTTGTCCTCAGTGCATTCGCCCCCTCTACAGTGTTACTGTTACTGTACTGGAACTGATTGTTATACAGCTTGTGGCTCTATAGCAAAAAGAAATGTCTCATAGTTTGATCCTCGCTGGTTACTGTAATCACCATTTCTGTTTATTTTTTCATCTTACAGTTGTACATTAGACATATTTGCTGTAACCAGCTGAGAGTATTTTCTTCTCTCATATAGACTGCCAGTGTAAACCTAAGGGAATATAAGGTCTCACAATGAGATTGAGAGTCTCCTGTCAAAATATATCTGTCTCTCTCTGTCACTTTTACTTCATGTCATCCGTACACACTCAGGCATTCACGCACACATACACAGTCCTGTAAACAGAAACTATATCAACAAATCTCCATTTTTTTCTGTCTTTTTGCCATGATATGCTCTGGCCACACAAACATCCACACAGACATTACAACGTTGTCTGCTTTTATCTCTAACACACACACGCACGCACGCACACACACACACACACACACACATGCATCCTCATACGCAGTGTAGTTTAGGGTGGTTTGGTAGGGATGGTGGAGATTAGGTCAGGAATGTCTGTGTCAATCAGGATCAAACTCCACCCACAAGCCTCTGACCTCATCATCGTCTTGACAACTGAAAGCTGTCAGGGTACTGTGCTGAGACAACAGTTTCACTGAGGCAAGAGTCCTATGTGTATATGTGTGTGTGTGTGTGTGTGTGTGTGTGTGTGTGTGTGTGTGTGTCGTTTTCTAGGTTCTTTTCATCATCATTATTTATTTTTTTAAATGAGTAATGATTCATTTGGACACTTGTTCCTTTAATTGATTCTACCTCTAGTTTTTCCGTTTCAATACGCTGCCTTTTTTAAATCTGCTGTCATGAGTAGTGAAAGTTGAATGTGAACATGAGATTCAGTGAGAGTTCCATGTTCATCTATAGTGGCTCCTAACAGTTCATAAAGCCTGCAATGATAGATGCAGATGGTTTTCTTAGATTTGTCATTTTCAGAGTTTTATGTGTTTTTTTGTTGTTTTTTTCGTTGTTGTCCAGTAATCTCAGAAAACATGAAATCAAAAATTTAGACCTCTGGCCTGAACCGTATAGAATCAGGGCATTTAGCATCAGTATTTTGAAACCTCCTCAAAATGTGTCACATACACACTGAAAATTTGAATCCACTACTTTTTCTATCTTATCTCATGGCACAAGCTGCTTTGAACTACCATTTAAATGTTCCACGGTGACCCAGCTGTTGTGGTCAAGTTAAATGGATGTCATTCTCTGTAATAACACCAGACTTGATAAATACAACACCACAGCAACCTTTAACTAATACCTGGTCTCTAAAATGTCTTTTATTTCTTTTTTTAAATTTTTTTGTCTCAGTTATGTCTTTAGGGGCTTTTACCATCCTGCATCGCTCTCAACTTTTGCTTTTAAATACATGGTACAACCAAGCTAGATCACAATGTCCTCTCATCTTTGCTCTTAACAACCTGAGGCCACACAGCAGTGTTTAAACCACCATCTGACCTATTTTAGCTGCATAATGTTTTGAAATATGAATAGCTAATGGTTGGCATGCTAATCCATGTTTGTCTTATGCCTCTTGGTGGCTGGGTCTCTGATTTAAATGTGCTAGCACGCTATCAATTTTGTATTGTGTGGTAGGAAGCTGTTTTTTAGAGCGAGCCTGAAGCAGAGACATATAACTGGCACTGGTATTCTGTACTGCCCCCCAGGCAAGACTCTGACTCAGTGTCTGCCCCTCTTTTCTTTCTCCAAACAGCTATGCATCAGATGCCACAATGCTGTTGCTGTTAATGATCATGCCAATTTCTTACTGTGTCTGATGATGTGAGAATGATCCATCATCCATCGTGGGCTCATGGAGCTGTTTTTGATTTCAATCCTGAGACATGTTAAATCAGCTAAATTATTTTATAATGCAGGGTTCCATGGGCCAAATTATGAGTAACTCTCTCAACCTAGTTTCTAAAAGCATCACAGCCCTGAAGGCCTTTTTACAAATGTAGTTTCGTCTTGCTGCACTGACACTGCTCAGTGACCAACAGCGGGCTTGTTTGACCCTGCTATGATGTATCTAACTACTAGGTAGCCACTGTGGATAAATAAGTACATTTTAATGAGAAGCAATGTGTGCTGAGTTGGCAATCCAAACGGGGTGTTTCCCTCCGCCGCGTCAGAATGTGAGCTATAGCTGCACACTCAGATGGTCCACGACCAAAAGTAAACTTTACTACATTGAAATTTTTCTTGATTTTTCTGAAAATGTTTTTCTGTCCCTAGTAGGGTGTGAATAAGATCTTCAACTTTACTGTTTATAGAATACTAGTGTCAGTCAATTAATAAATTTAATTGAGTAAATACCATGAAATAACAAACCACCAGGGAGATTTGATTGATTTTTAAAATCACGTTTATTCACAAAAGTCAAATTACAAGATAATCACGTTGACACAAAATTCAATCCAATCCAATCCACTTTATTCATATAGCACAATTTAAATAAACACAAGGTTTCCAAAGTGCTACACAGTAACTATATAAAAACACAGCAAACGCTCCATAAAACATGCTAACACCCACCACAATGTGTCGGGTCTCCGCCGAACCCCTGAGACCAGCTCACCGAACCCCTAGGGTTCGATCGAACCCAGGTTAAGAACCAATGCTCTAGGCCTCCGTCCTGGCAGTTCAAAACTAAGCATCCTTCTGCCAATATATTTGCTATCTCTCCTCTGGACATGTCCAGACATCTCATTCTAGCCTTTCTGACTTTATCTCCAAAACCTCTAACATGTGCTGTCCCTCTGATGTACTCATTCCTGATCCTATCCATCCTGGTCACTCCCAAAGAGAACCTCAGCATCTTCATCTCTGCTACTTCCAGCTTTGTCTCCTGTCTTTTCCTCAGTGACACTGTCCCTAGACCAAACAACATTGCTGGTCTCACCACAGTTTTTCACACTTTTCCTTTCATTTTAGCTGAAACTCTTCTATCACACATCACACCTGACACTTTTCTCCACCCGTTCCATCCTGCCTGTACACGCTTCCTCACCTCTTTTCCAGACTCTCCATTGCTCTAGATTGTTGACCCCAAGTACTTAAAATCCTCCACCTTCTTGATCTCTTCTCCCTGTAACTTCATTCTTCCACTTGGGTCCCTCTCATTCACACACATGTACTCTGTCTTATTGCGGCTGACCTTCATTCCTCTCCTTTCCAGCACAAACCTCCAACTCACTAGCTTCTCCTTCACCTGTTCTTTGCTCTCACTACAAATCACAATGTCATCTGCAAACATCATAGTCCATGAAGATTCCTGTCTAACCTCGTATGTCATCCTGTCCATGACTATAGCAAACAAGAAGGGGCTCAGCTGATCCCTGATGCAGTCCCACCTCCACTTTAAACTCCTCTGTCACACCTGCGGCACACCTCACCACTGTTTTACAATCCTCATACCATATATGTCCTGCACCACTCTAACATACTTCTCTACCACTCCAGATTCCTCAAACAATACCACAGTTCCTCTGTGGGCACCCTGTCAAAAGCTTTCTCCAGATCTACAAAAATACAATACAGTTCCCTCTGGCCTTCTCTGTACTTATTAAAGCAAATACTGCATCTGCAGTACTCTTATTTGGCATGAAACCATACTGCTGCTCACAAACGCTCACTTCTGCCCTGAGTCTGGCTTCAACTACTCTTTCCATAACTTCATTGTATGGATCATCAGCTTTTGTCTGCTGTAGTTGCCACAACTCTGAACATCTCCCTTGTTCTTAAAAATGGGCTCCATTACACTTCTCCTCCATTCCTCAGGCATCTTCTCACTATCTAAGATCCTAGTGAACAATCCAATCAAATACTCTACTCCCACCTCTCTGCCACACTTCCATACTTCCACAGGTATGTCATCAGGACCAAGTGTTTTTCCATTTTTAATCCTCTTCAGTGCCCTCCTCACTTCATCCTGACTAATCTTTGCTAATTCCTGGTCCACAACAGCCACCTCTTCTAGTCTTTATTCTCTCTCATTTTCCTTGTTCAACTCTTCAAAGTACTCTTTCCATCTCCCCATCACACTACTGGCACCTGTCAATACAATTCCATCCCTATCCTTAATCACCCTAACCTGCTGCATGTCCTTCCCATCTGTGTCTCTCTGTCTTGCTAACCAGTATAGATCAGTCTCTCCTTCCTTACTGTACAACCTAGCATACAAGTCATCATAAGTCCCTTGTTTGGCCATTACTACCTCTACTTTCACCGTATGCTACATCTCCCTGTACTCTTGTCTACTCTCCTCAGTCCTCTCAGTGTCCCACTTCTTCTTAGCTAACGTCTTTCTCTGTATACTCTCCTGTACCTCCTCATTCCACAACAAAGTCTCCATATCTATTTTCTTTCCAGATGACACACCAAGTACTCTCCTACCTGTCTCCCTGATCACATTTGCTGTAGTTATCCTGTCTGGAAGCACCTCCTGACCACCCAGAGCCTGTCTTAACTTCTTCCTAAAAGTCATGCAATACTCTTCCTTTTTTCAGCTTCCATCATTTTATCCTCTGCTCTGCCTTTGCCCTCTTCATCTTCCTCACCACCAGAGTCATTCTACACACCACCATCTTACACTCTCACCTGCCACTGCTTTGCAGTCACTGATCTCCTTCAGATTACACCATGTACACAAGATGCAGTCTACCTGTGTGCTCCTACCTCCACTCACCCTATGTTTCTAAGTCTATTTATGATGTTTGTTTGTTTTTTTATCAGATCTAGAATTTGCTCAGTAAAATGCCTTGGGAGTGTTTGTCACGCAGTGGTTATTCTCTGAATGTATTTGTCAGAGGATAGCGATGTGACAGTACATGCATGGCCCTTGTGGTGACTCTAATTCTGTCAGACTCTTATAAAGTATTAAACTGAAGTTAACATGGCTACATTATGCATCAGCTTCTTGCACACATTCACATTACTTCAGATTCAACCCTTGAAGGTTGAAACTGAAGTAACTGGACTTCTAGTTAGGGTTACAAAACATTTCAACTCTCACCCAAGATGTTTTTTTAATTTCCATTAGACTTCTGGGAGTTTCAGATTTTTGTGTAAAAAAAACCATTGTAAATATAAAAACTTGAAAGTCACTACCACATAGACAGAAAGGTTCATACACAAAAGATGAAATGTCTTTGGACGCTAAACAGAAGTCCAGTTGTCTCTGAGTCAACTTTTGGGGATATCGTTTTGCTGCACCAACAGTCTTCTCAGTGATCAGGGAGACAGGTAGGAGAGTATTTGGTGTGTCATCTGGAAGGAAATTAGATAAGGGGACTTGGTGGTGGAATGAGGAGGTACAGGAGTGTATACAAAGAAAGAGGTTAGCTAAGAAGAAGTGGGACACTGAGAGGACTGAGGAGAGTAGACAGGAGTACAGGGAGATGCAGCGTAAGGTGAAGGTAGAGGTAGCAAAGGCCAAACAAGAAGCTTATGATGACTTGTATGCTAGGTTGGACAGTAAGGAGGGAGAGACTGATCTATACAGGCTGGCAAGACAGAGAGATAGAGATGGGAAGGACGTGCAGCAGGTTAGGGTGATTAAGGATAGGGATGGAAGTCTATTGACAGGTGCCAGCAGTGTGATGGGAAGATGGAAAGAGTACTTTGAAGAGTTGATGAACGTGGAAAATGAGAGAGAACAAAGACTAGAAGAGGTGACTGTTGTGGACCAGGATGTAGCAAAGATTAGCCAGGATGAAGTGAGGAGAGCACTGAAGAGGATGAAGAGTGGAAAGGCAGTCGGTCCTGATGATATACCTGTGGAGGTTTGGAAGTGTCTAGGAGAGGTGGCAGTAGAGTTTCTGACTGGGTTGTTCAACAGGATCTTAGATAGTGAGAAGATGCCTGAGGAGTGGAGAACTGTGCTGGTGCCCATTTTTAAGAACAAGGGAGATGTGCAGAGTTGTGGCAACTACAGAGGAATAAAGCTGATGAGCCATACAATGAAGTTATGGGAAAGAGTAGTGGAAGCTAGACTAAGGGCAGAAGTGAGCATTTGTGAGCAGCAGTATGGTTTCATGCCAAAAAAGAGTACTACAGATGCAGTATTTGCTTTGAGGATGTTGATAGAGAAGTACAGAGAAGGCCAGACGGAGCTGCATTGTGTTTTTGTAGATCTGGAGAAAGCTTATGACAGGGTGCCCAGAGAGGAACTGTGGTATTGTATGAGGAAGTCTTGAGTGGCAGAGAAGTATGTTAGAGCGGTGCAGGACATGTATGAGGACTGTAAGACAGTGGTGAGGTGTGCTGTAGGTGTGACAGAGGAGTTCAAGGTGGAGGTGGGACTGCATCAGGGATCAGCTCTGAGCCCCTTCTTATTCGCTATGGTGATGGACAGGCTGACAGACGAGGTTAGACAGGAGTCTCCATGGACTATGATGTTTGCAGACGACATTGTGATCTGCAGTGAGAGTAGGGAAGAGGTGGAGGAGAAGTTAGAGAGGTGGAGGTTTGTCCTGGAAAGGAGAGGGATGAAGGTTAGCCGCAGTAAGACAAAGTACATGTGTGTGAATGAGAGGGACCAAAGTGGAAGAGTGAGGTTACAGGGAGAAGAGATCAAGAAGGTGGAGGATTTTAAGTACTTAGGGTCAACAGTCCAGAGCAATGGAGAGTGGGGAAAAGAGGTGAAGAAACGTGTACAGGCAGGATGGAATGGGTGGAGAAAAGTGTCAGGTGTGATGTGTGATAGAAGAGTTTCAGCTAAAATGAAAGGAAAGGTGTACAAAACTGTGGTGAGACCAGCGATGTTGTTTGGTCTAGAGACAGTGTCACTGAGGAAAAGACAGGAAGCAGAGCTGGAGGTAGCAGAGATGAAGATGCTGAGGTTCTCTTTGGGAGTGACCAGGAAGGATAGGATCAGGAATGAGTACATCAGAGGGACAGCACATGTTAGAGGTTTTGGAGATAAAGTCAGAGAGGCCAGACTGAGATGGTTTGGACATGTCCAGAGGAGAGATAGTGAATATATTGGTAGAAGGATGCTGAGTTTTGAACTGCCAGGCAGGAGGCCTAGAGGAAGACCAAAGAGGAGGTTTATGGATGTAGTGAAAGAGGACATGAAGGTAGTTGGTGTGAGAGAAGAGGATGCAAAGGACAGGGTTAGATGGAGGCAATTGATTCGCTGTGGTGACCCCTGAAGGGAAAAGCCGAAAGGAAAAGAAGAAGAAGAAGAAGAACAGTCTTCTCAGGTAAAAAGTAGAGTTACAATATGCATGTGCATCTTTGATGAATGACTTTCAGCCCTGCAGGACTGTGTTTGAAATGTTTTATAGGACTAAAAAAGAATCAGTAACTTTGCTGTGTCCATCCCATACTGTGGGTTGTCTCTTCAGTTTTTGTGTTCATGTGTTTACTACAGCCAATAAAAGTCTAGAATGGAACTACCAGATGAAACTTGGTAATGCTGGAGGATTTGATTTGTTTGAATTGCACAAAAATAAACACTCTGAGTTGTCTGCATTGGAGCAAGGGACAGTAGTGATGATGGTTGATCTTCAACTGTGTAAAAAGTTAATTTGAGTGCTAAGAGAAATTGATGATCGTTGGTTTGTCTGCACCGCGATGTGCTGATGACGCGTCTAGGGCTTACCCCACCTCTTGTCCATGCCTTCTGGGATAGTTTCCAGCAACACTCGTGACCCACAGGCTGAAGACAAGATGATTACAGTAAGGTTGTCTTCAAGACAGTGGATGGCTAGATGGTTTATCTGAAATTACCTGATAGCAGTGGTGCATTCAATGATTTTGGTTATTTGCAAAATATAATACTCTATTAACGACACAATTTAAAATGATTATTGAAGTACTCCAAATTATGTCCAAAGACATTTTACCTCATATTTGTTTCACAAATGCTGCATTAATGTACTACTGATGAAAATGAAGGGCTGTAGTAACACACGATAAGACAGAGAGAATCCATGTCTCTTGGACTACGAACCCCTGGAGTTACTGCAGAATTCAATAAAAGCACAAACTAAAGAATATTCTCTAAAAATGTGTTAGTATGTAATCTTTTTTTTTTTCAACAGCATATCAACAACAGAAGACCTCATCCATCTTAATACTCCTAGCATATAATTAAGGTGCCTGATATGCTTGGCTGTAGCTGTAATAGGTTCAAGTTTGTTTTTTTTACATTTGTTTAAATCTACATGGAACATTCTTCCCGCACACACTCATTCACACACACACGCACGCACGCATACACACACACACACACACACACACACACACACACGCACACACACACACATCTATCTATCTATCTATCTATCTATCTATCTATCTATCTATCTATCTATCTATCTATCTATCTATCTATCCATCCATCCATCCATCCATCCATCCATCCATCCATCCATCCATCCATCCATCAGTTGTTATATAGTATCAGCCTGACCTGCTTCCTGTATCATTCTGTCATTCTCATGTGGCACCTCCTTATGATATTGTCCATCATTTAGGTTAAAGAAATCCTTGATAACAGCATTAATTTAAGCAAAGAACTTTCTCTTCTAGACAAAGAAAGAGACGCTTGGCCGTGAGTTCTCCAGGGTTCCCCCAGCAGACTCATACATTCCTCTGGTTCTTTGCATGCACCCTTCCAAATCTGATCTTCTCACAAGACGGATTAAAATCCCAGAGAAACAGTGCTGCACTGGATTGGTTGTGTAAATGGACACATACACACACACACACGCACACACACACACACACGTGCAAGCACATACATGCACACACACATACACGCTTTACTTATCAGCCCAGAGTGCAGAGGTCAGCGGATATGTGACAGCAGACCTACAGGGAGTCACAAGCGCTTTTTGCATCCACAGGGAAAATGTGGCAGAGAGGAGTAGGACAGACGAGGCGAAGGTTTCATTACATTTACTATAAGTAGAGATCAGAGCAAGATTGCTTCTCAATATTACTCACATTTTATATCATGAGAATTATGATGTTTTTCAGCCTAATTGACATTTGTAATCATTATGTTGACTTTTTTTCTTTTTTAATCACCCTCAACCCTGTTGTTTACAGTCCATTATCATTCTTTTATTAGAAGGAGGCCGAATTTGATCACCAATGTTCTGTTCAGTTTCAGAGACAAATTTTCTATGGGTTCATGTTGGTGAGCTTGTTGGCAACCTTCAAAGTAAAACAAAACAAAACAAAAAAACATAAATTACAATGAAATGATTTGTGTTCGAAAGTTGATACTAGAAGTGTGATCATTTTGTTATTTATTTTGTTATTTTGATCCAATGGTTTTTGTGTATGGGCCATAAAAATACAGATTATTCTTATTTTATTGTGATCACTCAGTGAAATACTTTGGGGTTCCTATGTTAGATCTCATAAGGTTGACTTCTTGTAATTTCTGGTTGAAATGGCTTCATTTAAGCAGGTTCATTGCCAACCTCTCTCTCTCTCTCTCTCTCTCTATATATATATATATATATATATATATATATATATATATACACATATATATATATATATGTATATATATATATATATACATATATATATATAGTGTGTGTGGTGATGTTCTTTTGTTCTTTTCATACATAAACTTTCCGCCCACTTTCTGTCCATCTCTGTTGTCAGTCACCCTGCTTTTGACTAGTAGCGCAGGTACGAAGTGACGTCACTGCAGCCTACGGGTCACTCAATGGGCCAAATTTAAAATGCTTGCGCAGTGACTTGCCACTCACAATTAATTGCGTTAATTTTTATAGCGCGTTAATTTGCAGCGTAATCAATTAATCTAATTAACGCGTTAAACTGACAGCCCTAATATATATATATATATATATAACAACACCCCAGCACCCGAACACCCCAGCCCCAACACATGAGCGGGGCACAAAAAGGAGTTGGTAGTAACACCAGGGGAGCCAAGCACCAGCTACTGGTGGACAGAGCAGTACACAGAGGCTGTAAGAACAGGCAGACCAACTTGTGCACCGCCTGGATAGACTACCAGAAAGCCTATGATTCAATGCCACACACATGGATACTGGAATGTCTGGAACTGTATAAGATCAACAGGACACTAAGAGCCTTCATCAAGAACTCAATGGGAATGTGGAAGACAACCCTAGAGGCTAACTCCAAGCCAATTGCCCAAGTTAACATCAAGTGCGGCATATACCAAGGGGATGCACTATCACCACTGCTGTTCTGCATAGGCCTGAACCCCCTCAGTCACATCATCACAAAGAGTGGCTATGGATACCGATTCCGAAGCGGGACGACAATCAGCCACCTCCTCTACATGGATGACATCAAGCTGTATGCCAGGAATGAGCGAGAAATTGACTCATTGATCCACACCACCAGGATCTACAGCGACGACATAGGGATGTCATTCGGATTAGACAAATGTGGCCGGATGGTATCTAGAAGGGGCAAGATGATCAGAACTGAAGGGGTTGACCTACCAAGGGGCAGGATAGAAGACATCAAGGACAGTTACAAATACCTTGGAATCCCACAGGCTAATGGCAATCATGAGGAGGCCGCAAGGAAGTCATCCACAGCCAAATACTTCCAGAGAGTAAGGCAAGTCCTGAGAAGTCAGCTGAATGGCAAGAACAAGGCCCGAGCCATCAACATGTATGCACTCCCAGTCATCAGATACCCCGCTGGGATCATAAGCTGGCCAAAGGAGGAGATAGAAGCCACAGATATTAAGACTAGAAAGCTCCTCACCATGCATGGAGGGTTTCACCCCAAGTCCAGCACCCTGAGGCTGTACACTAAGCGGAAAGAGGGGGGCCGAGGACTAGTGAGCATCAGGGCCACTGTCCAGGATGAAACATCAAAGATCCAAGAGTACATCAGGAAGATGGCCCCAACAGACGAACTGCTTGGTGAATGCCTTAGACAGCAGAAACCTGAGGAGGAAGAGGAGGAGGAGGGGGAGACAACATGGAGGGACAAGCCCCTACACGGCATGTACCACCGTCAGATAGAGGAAGTGGCTGATATCAAGAAGACCTACCAATGGCTGAATAAAGCTGGACTGACAGACAGCACTGAGGCACTGATCATAGCAGCACAAGAACAGGCCCTAAGTACAAGAGCAATAGAGGCCAATATCTACCACAGTAGATCTGACCCAAGGTGCAGGCTATGTAAAGAAGCCCCAGAGACAGTCCAGCATGTGGTAGCAGGGTGCAAGATGCTAGCTGGGTCAGCATACATGGAGAGGCACAACCAAGTAGCTGTGATAGTGTACAGGAACATCTGTACCCAGTATGGACTAGAAGTACCAAAATCCCAATGGGACATACCACCAAAGGTGGTTGAGAACAACAAGGCTAAGATCCTGTGGGACTTCAGCTTCCAGACTGACAAACAGCTGCTAGCTAACAAACCGGACATAGTGGTGGTGGACAAAGAGCAGAAGAGAGCAGTGGTGATAGATGTGGCGATTCCAGCTGATGCCAACATCAGGAAGAAGGAACATGAAAAGATTGAGAAGTATCAAGGGTTAAAAGAGCAGCTGGAACACATGTGGAAGTTCAAGGTTAATGTGGTCCCCGTGGTAGTAGGAGCACTTGGGGCAGTGACCCCCAAACTGGAAGAGTGGCTCCAGCAGATTCCTGGAACAACATCTGAAGCCTCAGTCCAGAAGAGCGCAGTCCTAGGAACAGCTAAGATACTGCGCAGAACCCTCAGACTCCCAGGCCTCTGGTAGAGGACCCGAGCTTGAGGATGACACACAGATACCACCCTACAAGGGTGAGAGGGACATTTTATATATATATATATATATATATATATATATATATACACACATTTTTTGTTTTTTTTTAATCTTTTTATTTCTTTTTCCAAACACAGATAACAGATTACTGAGCAGATTTTGAAGGAGCCTAGCCTCCTTAGAAAGCCTTCTGGTACACACAGTCCAACTTGGTCAACCAGGCCAGTCTGCTGTCTAGCTTCAGTCCCAGGTACATGTAATGTTCTACCACCACTTCCCTGTCTTCAAAGACCACCGTATGTGGAGAGGGGGGTGCCCACTGGAAGTCCAGCACCATCACCTTAGTCCTGGAGACGTTTAGCTGGAGCATATTCCGATGGTATCACTCCACAAAGTCTGTCACCACTCTAGTGTACTCCCCCTTCCTCACATTCCCTGATACATGGGTGACTGAAAGACAAGAGATACTGCTCTGAATGAAAGCAAAATATAAAGCAGAGGTTCAAGGATATTTTTTTTGTGTGTGTGTGTGAGTGTGCTTGTGTGTGTGTGTGTGTGTGTGTGTGTGTGTGTGTGTGTGTGTGTGTGTGTGTGTGTGTCCTGCCCTCCACCTGTGTGATGAATATTAATCAAAAGCTGAATGCTGGCCTTGTCTGAGTTGCTATTGTTGCTGATTATGTTTGTTGTTTCTTTATTTGAAGTGACTGTGATTGATCAGAAATACTTGGCTTTCGATTAATATAATAATGCAAGTTAATTGAGTTTTTAAATGTTTATTAACTTTTGTTTATTAATTACTTTTGTAACTTCTATTAAAACTTTAATCACAGTTTTGACAGTCAGCTCAAAATATGTCCAGTTTAAATGAGATTTCAGTAAGAAAACATTAAAATTCAAGTGAAGCTGCTTAGAGAGGATCAAACACAAACTGCCTCACTTCACTTTATTTTAGCAAGATTTGTGATGACATATGTTTCAATGAAACCTTTGAATCTTCAGAAATGTAATAAGAAAAATGGAAATATCAGTGGATGACACAATGGAGCAGTGGGTAGCGCTGTCGCCTCACAGCAAGAAGATTCTGGGTTTGAGTCATTTCTGTGCAGAGTTTGTATGTTCTCCTGGTGTCTGCGTGGATTCTCTTTGGGCTCTCCACCTTTGTCCAAAACAACCTGCAAACGGATTCAAATGATGAACTGATATATTTAAATTGAGCATAGGTGTGAGTTTGAGTGTGAGTGGTTGTTCATCGTTCATGTGGCACCACATGTAAAGCGTACCCCTCCTTCTCGCCATAGTCAGCTGGGATATGCTCCAGAAACACCGGTGACCCACAACGCGGAAGAAACAACTGTACACGAGATGATTACAGTTGTCTTGTATTAGATGGGTTGATATAACCATGGCATCAAGCTGAAGTTAGCACTTATACCTGTAAGTATTGCCCTGGCTATGTGCAGGTCACTTAGCATGAATCTAGACTTTATCATCTTCATGTGACGTGATTTTTCATGTTAATGTTGCCACAAAAGGATGTATGGGGAAGAGGTGTATAATAGTATGAACAGCATGTGCTATGGCAACCAAATCTCAGTACCAGACGTCTTAATATATACTAAATGTGAAGTAACTAGAGCAGTAAAGGCTAACGCTAGGATAGAATAGACAGAATGGCGTCTCACTGGAAACAGCTTTGGTCTCTATGTTCTGTGCACACAGAGTCTTGCATAGCCTCTTACACACTAATGTACACTACATGGAGGATATTCATTTTCCTTGCACACATCTTCAGCTCATCCAGGGCTGAACTGTCATGGCAGCCATGACAGTTTTTGAGATGTGATGTGCATTCACTGCAGCGAGCTCTGGGTCTATAGCCAGGGGTCTCCCCAGTTGGATGTGGCTGCTAAAGCTCTAGGGAGGGGCTCTTGATCGGATGCTGAACCTTCAGCTGTCTCATTCCAATGCAAAGGAGAAGCATCTCCAGTCTGAGCAACATCATGAAATCTGTGTCTCACCCTACATGAGGCTGAGACAACACCCCCCCCCATCAATGGGTGTCATTTTGACCACCTGTATTTTCGATCACATTCTTTCCCTCATTTAAGATGTCATGACCATAGGCTAGATCCACTGCTGCACGTTCTGCTCTTTTTTCACTATGAAAGTCTGATTCAATGCACACATTACTGCAGATGCCTCATTTCCCAACACACCCATACATCATAATAATATTTTAGAGATTGGACAATAGTGTAGAATAACTGTTGAAAATACCACTGAGATGACAAAGATGCAATACACACTTTTTTGAGCATACAGGCTAACATAGCTAACACTGACACACACACACGTCTTTAAAATGCTTACAAGCAGCAATAGATGACATTGATCAGAGAGATGTGCATCAAAACATTCGAGCACATGCTCACACAGACTGAAACTGCTTTTAACCAGAGCAGGATCATTGACAGAAGCAGCTAGAGGGAAAGAGAGCGTCTTGCCATCCTGACATCCCCATCTTGAATGAATCTCATAGCTCTTCTGCTTCTCTCTTTCTTTTCCTAGTTGCCGTTTAACCTCGTAGCTCCGTACAGGAGTTTTATCCCTGAGGACTTTATGGGTTCATAAACTCTGTCCCATTGCATCAAAACCCACACACACACACACATACACACAGAAACACTCAGGTCCAGGCTACAAATCTCCCTGTCTGTGGAGCTATCTATTCCTCTGTCCAGAGAGACTGAGGCTCTCCTCTGTGATGAATGAGGGAGAAGTTAACTTTCAGTAGGTGGAGTGAGAAAAGTCAGTGAAATTATGTTACTGCAACTTTTATCTTCAGAGACAGTTTCAGTTTGGGACAAAATATACAAGCCTACAGTTATTTTGGAAGCAGTGACGCAGAACAGTGAGCATAAAACATATTTCATATTCTGTGTGACTACTGAAATATTGACCTTTACTGCCAACTAAAATTTAAAACCGTGACCTTCAGATTTATGTCACTACACAGCAACCACAAAGGATAATGCCTTATGAGGTGTAATTTGTCAGGATGTAATGGAGACCACACTGATTCTACAGTGATTTAGCAAGAGGCAATATTTCCAGTTCATTCAGCGCAATGGTCAACCCAACCTCAATGCCAGGAGGCCAATGTTATGCTAGCAACATTCAAAGTCAATAGTCTTGCTTTGTCACTGTACAAAACACACATGTCTTATTTGTACAGCCAGCAACCTGATGTCATGAGTTGAATATTCAGAAACATGAGATCAATAGATTGTTATTAGCATGTTCAGAGGATTAGTGTAGGCTTCGCAGCTTGTGTGTTACAGTCACCACCCTGTGGTAAGGATGAGGCTACACCATCCAGAACCTTTTCAGCATGGAACCTACTTATAAGATGACCAAGTCCAATTGATCTACTTACTACAAAAACAAAAAGCATATATTTATTTACAAAGACAATGAGAATTTTTTATTTGTAGTATGTATGTTGATGTACTCTCCTTAACCTAATGAGTCCCTACAACAAAACACAACTAACTATACACATTTTTGTCATGTCCTGAGTTTACTCTGATAACTGAATGTTGGGCTTGCGCTAGCCATTCGCCACGTCACCATAGGCGAAGTAAATTCCATATGGCTACAAGATTTTTTGTTTGTGTAGCCACAGTGGTGTTCTTATTTTTAGGGAAAAAAAAGCTAAAACGTACAACAAAACGTACAACTTTTTTGGAAAATCCCCGAGAGATAACAAACTTTTTCTCTCACTAGCGCCCCTATTACCGCATGCGCCGACGGAAATAGCCGACGTGACCCGAACGCCCCGATCATTAAATATGCACTCAGGTCATGACCTCCTTTTGTCCAATAAAAATCAAAAAGATTCTATTTTTACAAGCTAAACCCGCGAATTGGTGTACAACAAGGCGAGGACGATCGATCGAAAGAAATTAAGAATCCAGTGTTATATTTTAGAGTTTGTGTTAAAATCCTAATTAAACAACAAAAGGTGAATGCTGTGAGGGGGTATGAGTGGTGACAGACCAATCAGAAGGTAAATGAAAGATATTATCAATACTTTTTTGTGGTCTTAGACTTTTGATCTCTATGACCAGCAGGAATAACCAGCGATGTATGTAAATGTGTATTCACCTCGCTTGCTATTTTTCATGCCTTTTTAAATTTAAATGAAAAATCATATTAAAAAACAAAACTAAACTATGGCATATCAATGGTGTTGGTAGCGGTCAAAGTTAAAATGCCTTCTAGTCTCAGTAAAACTTACAAGTAAACATAATATTTTGTATGACTGTATCTTCACGTAGTGAAAGCAAGTTTTCAATTGTTGAATCTCACATTTATACCTGCATAAAGTAGGATAGAAATAAAGATAGTTTAGCTTGAACTGTTGACTTTAATGTATTTTTGTAGGTAAACTGAACAGAAGATTTTGCCCTCAGAATGCAGGAAAACAACCCCATTTTCTAAAAAATTTCTCGGGGGAGGTCCCCCGTACCCCCACGTTGGGGGGTATCCCCTCTACACCCCCCCGCGACAAGCGTTGGTCATCAGCACACTGCTCCGCTGTCTTGGACACAGAATGTGGCTTTTTGTGGCTTACTCAATTCCTTTACACTGAGCCACAGTGGCTTGGTCTTACTACCTCCTAGTGCAAGTCCAGGAATGGAATCAGCCAGGGATGCATAGTCCGGACAGCCAGCTTCAAGCACACTTGTAGACCGGCAGATGAGGCAAATGTAGTTCCACAATGTCATAGTGAAAAACATCCTCATCCCATTTCATATAAAACTTGAAAGTTTCTGTCATATTTGGTCCAGCTCATCCACTCATTTTTATACCTTTCCATAAGTTTAAGAGAAAAAAAAACTGAGGGCTGTTCAGAACTGTTGTTTGCACATGTAACTAGATCTAAGTCCAAGATAAAGTCAAAAGTCATCTGCCTTGCTGCCCCGTACATCAATCGAGATGATAGGCTATTTTTTTTAATGTCATGCAATCAATTCGAAAGACCGTTGTGATTGACTGCTAAATCAAAGAAAGGACTTGGATTATTACACCAGAAATTGTTGACCCAGTCAAAGTATTTGTGTGTATTCGTCTGCTTCCCAGTACTTCAGTGCTTTGTGTGATCCATGAAACCACTTCAAACCAAGAATAATCTGAGGCCAGAGGCTCGAGAAGAGATAGAAGAGAGAGCGAGAGAGAGAGTCTCAGATCAGCTCTCGCTCTCCTCTATCGTCTCATCGATTTCTATGCTCTCTCATCATCTAGCTAGCTCTCTCTCTCTCTCTCTCTCTCTCTCTCTCTCTCTCTCTCTCTCTCACACACACACACAAACTCACACATCATTCGTCCATCCAGTTGCTCGTGGCATCAACCCACCAATTTTCCACCACACCCTGGAAGGTATTTCCAGGAGAACGACACTAGACAAAAGTGTCTTGCTGAGTTCATTTATTTTTAGCAAAGCACACACACACACACACACACACACACACACACACACACACACACACACACACACACACACGGTCAATTATGGTGTCGTAATGAGCCTTATGGGAAGACTTCCAGATACTGTAGCTTGACATGGTTTTACAGTATAACAAACCATGAAGATGTAGCATACATAATTCATGGTCCTGTCCTAAATGTTAAAAGACAGTTAAAAACACATTTTAATTCATATGACCATAAAAGTATCTTGAAAATAAGTGGTCAACACACATTTCGATTGGAATAAAAAAAAAATTGAAGTAAACACAGAAAGCCTGTATTGCAATTGAATACCAAAGTCCATCAGCATACAGCAGCAATGTTCCTCATAGTCAGAACATTCAGATGGGATGATGCTATGAAGCCTTGCAAATGTTTTATTCATTAAAGGTGTTTTTAGCTGTCAAGGAAAAGGACACACACACACAAGTATGGGCTGCCTTAACTCAGAAACCTGTACAAAGTTTAAGTCCACTGCATTTTCCAAAGTCAGGACAGATTATTTCCACCTAAAAGCAACATTTTAAGACAACCTGTCTCATAATAACTTACTGCCCAAATTTGACAAATCTGAAGAAGACTAGAGGAAAATGGGTATTTAACATCATGTTTACATGTCATCCTCTATTCTTTGCTTTACCATCTGCTTAAGCCTTGTCAGCCTTGTAATGATGCCATTCTGTGTATTTATGTGGAAATGCATTATAAAAAAGTCACATGTAAACTGATTACCTTGTGCTAGAGTTTATGAAAGGTTTTATGACGGAAACTAAATGCACATAAGCACTCTCCTTAAACATCTCACTTTACTGATGTTACAGAGGACTTCAACATTAAAGTTCTTCTCATGCAGGGTAAAAACATTGATCTGAGTATCAACACAGAGCAGGACTCAAACCGTAAACCGCCAGGCTGTGTGGTACCAGCGCTACCCACTGCACCACCGTGCTGCCCATATGTATGTACAGTATGTATGTATGTATGTATTTCCGTATTTATTCATTTCCATATTTATTTATCATTTTACTAGCATGATTAATACACATATCAAACCCTTTACTTTTTGCAAAGGGTTTTGCAAACTAGGAGAACATGCTGCACTTTGTATGCCAGAATGGTAAATTAATAAATACATTATCAGGTTGGCAGACTTCAAATGTACTTTACATCACTTGATTTAGCTATCAGTGATTAAGCAATCAAATCTGTTGCTGTGCCTCACCCTACATCCACCTGCAACCCAGACGAAGCTGGATGTTAGTGCCGTCAGGTTGCATTATGTACAGAGGGTTTATACCTGATGTTTTATTCACGATAGTTGTATCTGGCTGCCAGGAAATAACAGCCAGAGAGAGGGGCATGCACATCTATGTGCAGACACTTTAAACCCACACAGGTAGACAAGATGTTCTTATCCTTATCAAATTATTAGCACCCACACAGACAGGAAACAAGCTGCTCTTTCACTTTAAAATGATTTAAAATGCAAGCAGAGAGTGGACCCCTTCCAAATTGAATGAGTCAAAAAGAATCCATTTGATAGACTGGAAATAATGTCACAGTAAAGTTTACACAGTAGGTGTTTACTAAATCCTGACAAACTTATGTTTTCAAATTTAGGGGTTTATTTGACCCTCTTCCTTTTCCAAAATAACTTAACCAAACGGACAAAACAACAACAACCACAACAAAACAAACATTTGACCCTCTAGAGCAGGGGTCACAAACCTTTTTGAGGCTGAGGGCTACTTCATGAACACCGAGTAGTATAAAGGGCTACATAGGACCTGTTTGCTAGAAACCTCCTAAATAACAACACTGCATGGAGGAAGGTAGACATGCTGTGTGTCCAGGAGACCAGGTGAAGGTAGCAAGGCTACAAGTTCAGGAGCAGGGTTCAAGTTGTTCTATCATGGTGTAGATAGGAAGAGAAATCGGGTAGGAGTTATCTTGAAGGAGGAGTTTGTTAGGAATGCCCTGGAGGTAAAAAGAGTGTCAGATAGAGTGATGAGTCTGAAGCTAGAAATGTTCAATGTTGGTAGTGGGCATGCTCTGGTAGGATGTGAGCTGGAGGAGAAGGAGAAATTCTGGTTGGATTTTGATGATGTGATGCAGAGCATACCTGAAAGTGAGAGAGTTGTTTTTGGTGCAGATTTCAGTGGACATGTTGGTGCAGGGAACAGAGGTGATGAGGAGGTGATGGGCAGGTTTGGTATCCAGGAGAGGAATGCAGAAGGACAGGTGGTAGTTGACTTTGCAAAAAGGACAGACATGGCTACAGTGAATACTTTCTTCCAGAAGAGGCAGGAGCATAGGGTGCCCTATAAGAGTGGAGGCAGGAGCACACAGGTAGACTACATCTTGTGTAGATGGTGTAATCTGAAGGAGATCAGTGACTGTAAAGAAGTGGTAGGTGAGAGTCCAGCCAAACAGCATAGGATGGTGGTGTGTAGGATGACTCTGGTGGTGAGAGAGGTAAAAGAGGACAAAGACAGCAGAGGATGAAATGGTGGAAGCTGAAAAAGAAAGAGTGTTGCATGACTTTTAAGAAAGGAGTTAAGACGGGCTCTGGGTGGTCAGGAGGTATTTCCAGATGACTGGACAACTACAGCAAATGTGATCAGGGAGACAGTAGGAGAGTACTCGGTGTGTCATCTGGAAGGAAAGTAGATAAGGAGACTTGGTGGTGGAATGAGGAGGTACAGGAGTGTATACAGAGAAAGAGGTTAGCTAAAAAGAAGTGGGACACTGAGAGAACTGAGGAGAGTAGACAGGAGTAAGGCAGCATAAGGTGAAAGTAGAAGTAGCAAAGAAGGGGCTTATGATGACTTGTATGCTAGGGTAGACAGTAAGGATGGAAAGACTGGTCTATACAGGTTTGCAAGACAGAGATACAGCGATGGGAAGAATGTGCAGCAGGTTAAGGTGATTAAGGATAGGGATAGAAGTCTGTTGACAATTGCCAGTAATGTGATGGGAAGATGGAAACTTTGAACTTTCAACTTTCAATTTTGAAGAGTTGATGAACAAGGAAAATGAGAGAGAACAAAGACTAGAAAAGATGGTTGCTGTGGATCAGGAAGTAGTAAAGATTAGTCAGGATGAAGAGTGGAAAGGCAGTCGGTCCTGATGATATACCTGTGTAGGTATGGAAGTGTCTAGGAGAGGTGGCAGTAGAGTTTCTGACTGGGTTGTTCAACAGGATTTTAGATAGTAAGAAGATGCCTGAGGAATGAAGGAAAAGTGTGCTGGTGCCCATTTTTAAGAACAAGGGAGATGTGCAGAGTTGCAGCAACTACAGAGGAATAAAGCTGATGAGCCATACAATGAAGTTATGGGAAAGAGTAGTTGAAGCTAGACTAAGGGTAGAAGTCAGCATTTGTGAGTAGCAGTATGGTTTCAAGCCAAAAAAGAGTACCACAAACGCGGTATTTGCTTTGATGATGTTGACAGAGAAGTACAGAGAAGGCCAGACGGAGCTGCATTGCGTTTTTGTAGATCTGGAGAATGCTTATGACAGGGTGCCCACAGAGGAACTGTAGAATTGTATGAGAAAATATGTAGTGGCAGAGAAGTATGTTAGAGTGGTGTAGGACATGTATGAGGACTGTAAGACAGTGGTGAGGTGTGCAGTAGGTGTGACAGAGGGTTCAAGGTGGAGGTGGGACTGCATCTTCATGGACTATGATGTTTGCAGATGACATTGTGATCTGCAGTGAGAGCAGGGAGCAGGTGGAGGAGAAGCTAGAGAGGTGGAGGTTTGTCCTGGAATGGAGAGGAATGAAGGTGAGCTGCAGTAAGACAGAGTACATGTGTGTGAATGAGAGGGACCCAAGTGGATGAGTGAGGTTACGTGGAGAAGAGATCAAGAAGGTGGAGGATTTTAAGTAGTTAGGTTCAACAATCCAGAGCAATGGAGAGTGTGGAAAAGAGGTGAAGAAGTGTGTACAGGCAGGATGGAACAGCCGGAGAAAAGTGTCAGGTGTGATGTGTGATAGAAGAGTTTCAGCTAAAATGAAAGGAAAAATGTACAAAACTGTGGTGACACCAGCGATGTTGTTTGGTCTAGAGACAGTGTCACTGAGGAAAAGACAGGAGACAGAGTTGGTATGAAGATGCTGAGGTTCTCTTTGGGAGTGACCAGGGTGGATAGGATCAAGAATGAGTACATCAGAGGGACAGCACATGTTAGAGGTTTTGGAGATAAAATCAGAGAGGCCAGACTGAGATGGTTTGAACATGTCCAGAGGAGAGATAGTGAATATATTGGTAGAAGGATGCAGCGTTTTGAACTGCCAGGCAGGAGGCCTAGTGGAAGACCAAAGAGGAGGTTTATGGATGTAGTGAAAGAGGATATGAATATAGTTGGTGTGAAAGAAGAGGATGCAGAAGACAGGGTTAGATGGGGGCAATTGATTTGCTGTGATTACGCTTTGAAATGTCTGCTGATGTGATTAAGCCATTTGCAAATAGAGGTTGATTGATCGGCACAGTGGCGCAGTGGGTAGCGCTGTCGCTGCACAGCAATGCGGAGTTTGTATGTTTCTCCCCGTGTCTGCGTTGGTTCTCTACAGGTTCTCCGGCTTCCTCCCACCTCCACAAACGTGTGCTTCAGGTTAATTGGCCAGCTTCAAAATTGACAGTAGACTATTTCTGGATGTCTGTAGGTGTGAGTGTATGTGTGTGTGTGCGTGTGTGTGTGTGTCTCCGCGATGCAAAGGCGTCACCCCCGGAGTTTCCCCCGCCTCATGCCCTGAACCAGCTGGGATAGGCTCCAGCTCCCCGCAACCCGCGACAGCTGAGAAGTGCTAGACAATGAATGAATGATTGATTAATTGATTGATTATCACCATGCCTCCAAAAAAGATGCAAAAGTTGGAGAAAAAGTGACAATGAGTGCTTTCTTGCATAAGAAAACAATCCAATTTAATGAGGAAAAAGAGACAGATGTTACTGAAATGTGTGTGGGGAAGGTTCTGTCCGTTTGGTGCAGTGTCCACTGGAGAATACAGTATATGAATTAAAGGCAAAGTAAACTATTGAGTGAAAGGCAAAAGTGAAAAAAAACTGTAATACATCTTTCTTTTTTCATAAAACATTTTTTAAATGACTACAAGGCTTTAACATTTTGAAAAAGCTAATTTATAATTTTTCCGTTTTTTTTTTTTTACTTAAACAGTTATGTTATTAATAAAAAAACATTAAAATTAGCATTTTGTTTATTTTTTATATTGTACTATTGGCAAAACTCAATCCTTGAGTATGCTTCTACCGTATACTCTATTATTACTTTTGGGAGGCATAAACGTCATGTTGCTATGCACAAATTTATCTTGAAGCGCATCCCAGGGATGCACTTTCTTGAGGTAAAATGAACTCTGCTCTTATACTCTGTTCCTGGTCCATAGTGCTACATATTGATTATTACAGATAGACCTACTGTGTTCATGTTACAGTTAATTAAATAGATTTATTTTTAAAATATCCCCAATGTGAGATGAATCTTAGACGATCTTATCTTATGGCCAGAAACCTCATGCTACAGAAAAACAATTCTCCCCTGATTCATTTGCAACATTTGTCCTTGATGGTTAGTTATTTTTAATCCGACTGCGACTACTGGTAAATTGACTGCCCTGTTCCCCTCATGCTGTCAAAAGCTTACTCTCCTTTCTTTGTATCAGTGTCAGAAGGTCCAACAGCATTTCCTTTTGAATCATCCTCCACCTGCCACTAATCTACACTCCTCTGTATACTAATGTCTGAATGCTGTGTCGCTCTAATTCATCCGGTGGTGTTTTATGATGAATTCAGTCACATAAATTGAATGGGATCTGATGATTACTTCATACTGTATGTAGCTAGTGTTATCCATGGGCCCTGCGATTGACTAAGATATTAACACAACTTTGGCCAGTTACTGGCCAGTGGTACGAGGGTCCACTGGGTACCGCTGTCACATCACAGTAACGAGATTCTGGGTTTGATTCCATTTTGTGCATTTTGTCCATTTTTCCATTTTGTATGTTCTCCTCATGTCTGCATGGGTTCTCTCTGGGCTCTCTGGCTTTCTTCCCACCTCCAAAAACATGCATAAAATTGAAATTCTCTGTAGGTATGAATCTGTATGTGTGACGATGCGTCCATAGCCAAATGGGATAAGCTTTGGGGTAAACCATGTCCCACAAGGCAGAAAAATGGATGGATGGATGGATGGATGGATGGATGGATGGATGGATGGATGGATGTTCTCACAGTATCCTGTTCAAAGCATCACAATGCACCTGCAAACACATATTAATCTTAGACTATTTCTGGATGTCTGTAGCAAAGCCACGCTTATCGAAATTCATTTGTGTTACTCTTATCTTCAGGCTAGTGGATGATTTAGAAAAGTGTGTCTTTGTGTGGCTCAGGCTCCGATGCTCCTGGATATGCTGGCTAGTACCACCTGATGCACAAATGTAAAACCATGGCCTGTGGACTCCAGATTAGTGTTTGCATGTTTCAAATGAAAAAAAAGAAAAAGAAAAAGCATTGCTCCAAGTCAAACAAGGAGATAAAAGTGTGTTTTTTATCTAAATAAGTGAAGGTAGAATATGCATGTACATAGACTCCAGTTTTTGGTATACAAGAGACCAACTCAGAGCCAATTCATGGTGTAGTACTCACATTTATCAGCCTGATTCTTTCTCCTTTTTGTTGAAATATTCATGGATGTTCTCTATAAAGCCTGTAACCTTCATGGTGTGTTTGAATCATGGGAGATTTAGTCCATGGCTGTGCTTGGATAGGCATACTCATGTCTAGGTCAAAGTCAAGCCTGTGAAACAGCGTGAACATGTGCTAAATAAATAATAATAAATAAATATGATTGTAGGAATGCACTGTGTGTACGAATGAGTTATTTTTAGATGACTGTGCAGACCTCTGCCTCTGTGATAACCACTGCAAATCTCTAATTTCGCTCATGAACATCAGTACATTTAGCTGTTTTTAATTTAATGAGTCCTAGCTTTCTCCTCTGATTGCTCCATTTTCACATCTCTTTGAATTAGCTTGTGTCCAACTCAGATGTATTTGGTTTGTTTAGATAATTGGGTCATTTAACTGTTTTAATTTCAAACCTCAAAATCAATTTACCCGCTTCTCTCTCTTCCTCTCTTTTATCCATCCCCCCTTCTCTCCTTCTGGGTTTTCATTTCCTCCCTGTCTGATTTATATAATCGACTCATTTAGTGGGCCTAATTCTCACAACCTGTGGAGACTCCTTCTTCTCTTTCTGTCTTTCTCAGGATGTTTCCTCCATCTCTTTTCTGTGACTCATAGCTAGGTGTCTGTCCTCTTTCAACTCTCACCATGACTCTGTATCTTTTCTTCACCACACACTGTTTTGCATCATTACCAACGACATACATGACACTCGTGTCTAACAGCCCTCTTCAGATGTCTGAAATCAAGTTAGCATTACTCTAAATGTTGGGAAAACTTGAAATAGCCACCTAGTCAAGCCAGAGTAACAGAACTGCATGAAAGTGGATGCAAATCTTTGCAAAGCTCCACTATATTATATATCTCCCCACCTCTATATTTGAATAAGCTCACTTGAAAATCTCCACCTATCAATCACGGCACCCAACCAAGAAAGAATCACGTGAATAATATGGCGTAAGGCATCAGACAGCAAGATTTTTTGTTGCGGTTACGCATTTCGTCCACACAACAATGCAGATATCCAGGACGAAAACGCTGGCCAACGACAACGCAGAGATCCGGGACGAAAACGCTGGCCAAAGTGAAGTTTTTTGTAAACATCGGGTCTGCGTTCTCATGTGTACGCTGTAACCAAAACTTTTTCTATCCGGGGGGCGTCTCTATGCGACGAAAGCCGCTGTGACGTTAGTGTGTGTGACCAGTGTCTACATATACACTCAGAATGGACGGAGCCAAAACCGGCTATTTTCTGACATATAACAGCTCCATGTAGAAGACGCGTTGATAAACATGCTTAACAGTTGGATATTTGTTTGTCTGTTTCTTTCTTTATGAGTCATAAAGTTTATATATTTATTTATTCATTCATTCATCATTCATTCATTCACATTCCTCGTCAACGCCAGTTTTGAACTTCCCAATTAACATAATTTTAGAGTGTCATAACTGTTCCAACAATTTTCATGTTTTTGAGCAAAGTCTAAACAGCAAGAACGACACAAAAAACGGCAACAAATTCTGAGTGAAACTAACTGGCTAGCACAAACAGTCTGTCCAGCTATGGCTTTGTTTTTGAAATTGCACGATCAATGTAGCATCCAAAATGCTCCTCGGGCATCTGACAAAAACGGTCTTTACATTGGTTTTTATATGTTTGGTATGAAGTCTGATATTAATGCTTTATCGTGGAATTTCCACAGGTTCCCGCTATTATATATATCTCCCCACCTATATATTTGAATAAGCTCACTTGAAAACCTCCCACTGTCACGCTTTATAACTCCACCTATTACCCGTCAATCAAGTCTGAACCAATCGCCCAACAAATTGCGGTGCCCAATCACGGCCCATCTGCCAGATGGAATCACATGAACAATATGGCGTAAGGCATCTGATTAGTTGTTACGACAAGAAATAACTATACATCGACTTCCCAGTTAACATAATTTTAGAGTGTCACAACAATTTTCATGTTTATGAGCAGAGAGTCCAAACAGCAGGAACGACACAGAAAACATCAGCGAATTCTGAGTGAAACGCCGAGCAGCAAGGCGTTTTGTTGCGGTTACGCCTTTTGTTCACGCAACGCAAATATTGGTGATGAAAACGCTAGGCAAAGTGACATTTTTTGAAAGTGCAGAGTCTACGTTGTTGTGTGGCTGCTGTAACCAAAACTTTTTCTATCCAGGGTGCGTCTCCTTGCCACGAAAACCGCTGTGTCATCAGTGTGTGACCCGTGTCTGCATGTACACAGAATGGACGGAGTTAAAACCATCTATTTTCTGCAATATAACAGCTCCACGTCAAAGAAACGTTAATAAAAATACTTCACAGTTGGATATTTGTCTGTTTCTTTTTTTATGAGTCATAAAATTGATATATTTATTTATTCATTCATTGATTCATTCATTCATTTACATTCCTTGCCGACACCAGTTCTGGGTCGGACCAGATCGCGCTGCTGGTGAGAGAACTCTGTGATGGAGGTTTTCCTCCTGGAGGAACTGCGTGAATTTCCACACATCCCGGTCCCCTTCTCGGAAGTGTTCTCCTTATAAACGTGTTGACCAACGCACTATTGTGGCTACGTGTGAACATGGCCTGATTCAGGCAGTGTCTCGACTTGTGCCGTGAGTTTTGACAGCAATATAAGGTGGGTTTGTCTAAAGCAGGGGAAATATTGTGAAAAAAACAATCACCTAAGACCTGCCACAGTTTACAAAAATGTTGTTTGTAAATAAAAACCGATGATATGACCCAAGTATAATCACTAGCCATACCTCAACGTTACAAAAGCACAATCATTGTCTACACTCCAACCACAACCATTCACTTTACATGTTTACTGTATTTTCATTTTCGTCATGTCCTAATAATCATTTTCCATACTGCCAGTGTGTGTGTGTGTGTGTACACTAGGGTTGAGCTGAGTACTCATGTCAGACGACTATCCAGTACGGACAACGCATTTTTGTTGAGTACGAGCATGCTATGTGTAAAACTTGTCAATACTCGTGCTCGTTCATTCATTCATTCATTCATTCATTCATTTTCCTGACCTCTTCATCCACTTACGGGGTAACGGAGAGCTGGCATAGGTCAAGGGAAATCCTCAGAACTGTCGTCACGCCAGTCACACATAGTGCCCGCCCCTCCCTACAGAAACACGACAGGGACCCGCTGCCCCACTCTGGCACACACGTAGACATTGACTGATTTTGTCTGTCGTGGCTTCACTGTAGCTCATGTTGCTTTCCTTAGGTTTTCATCAGCTTGTCTCTATGTCGATCTATTGAAGCTGGTGAACTTGTTTCTTTTTTTGTTTTGCTGCGCGTACGCGGTGCATTTGACCAAAGAGAGCTGAAAACTGCTTGTGGCGCATCAAGTCCACTGAAGTTGTTTTTTTGTTGTTTTTACTTGTTTGCTCTTAGTTTGACACTTTCTCACTTCAGTTCAAATTAATACTTCATATACTGTTATTATATATACTGTTAGATATTTTAACTGTTACATAGCGCGTGCGCGCACACACACGCACACACACGTGTTCTCTCTATCTCTTTCTCTGTCACCCTCTCTCACAGTCACACATACGCAAACAGACACACACACAAACACATGCACACATACCTTAATAAACTTTGTTTAACTTTGTGTGGGAAAAAAATGGTAAGAACATCATGTAGAAAAAAAAAACTGAAAAAAAACAGTATGATCATAAAAAGAAAAGAAAAAGAAAAAATGTTAGAAATTTGTGTTGACTATGACAATTTCTGTTCATGCAAATTTTGTAGTTCATAATTTCCTATTGCATGTGTTGTATTCATTAATGCACTTCATGTCCTGAGTTCATAAAAACTGTTCTGTTTATAGTTCCTTTACTATTGTGATCAAAAGCATTGAATCTGAATTCTGAGGTTGTTCTGTAAATATTTATTCATACACTTAAAAAAATCACTTAAGGATATTCATGTTCTGAGTTCATAAAAAACTTGTTCTGTAAATAGTTCTTACTTTTGTGATCAAAAACATTGATTTGAATATCAATTTTGAGGCTGTTCTGTAAATAGCTTTAAATATACAATAAATATAGCAACTTCTGATCAAACTATATCAATTTCAGACTTAAAATAATGTACCGATTTAAGCCCCACCCATTTCTGGTCAAACTACACCCATTTCTGGTCTAAGCCCTGCCCATTCCGAGGACAGACACAGATACGTAATTTAGATGGTTGAACAGATACATATACAGATAGTGGTCTACTCACTCATCCCTAGTACAGTGTACACTTTATATGTGTGCAAGCATTTGAAGTTAAACAGAAATAAATTCCCTACGCGGATTGTTAATAAATTTATTTATGATTATTTATTTTTACACACACACACACACACACACACACACACACACACACACACACACACACACACACACACCACTATTCAGTACTGCTATGTACTGCAATCACTAAAATATACATGTTTTGCATACTTCTTTTATTTTGCTGACAGTTTATTTCACAGGCTTCCTGCGAAATGCCACACACTTCAAACTCATGCCAACTGAGTTTGTAGTCAGCTAACAGAACTATCACTTCTCAAAAATTTCTTTTCCACTCACTCTTTTGACAGGTGCCTTTTCCTTTAACGTTAAAGAGATAGTAACGTTAATTGTCTATATACATAGACACACACACATACAATATATATACAGTATATATATATATATATATATATATATATATATATATATATATATATATATATATATATATATATATATATATATATACACACACACACACTATATATATATATATATAATAGAATGAGCGTACAGTATCACGTGACTGCCTACCAAAAATCCGGGATGAGGTGAAGCTGCTAACTTTGATGCACAAATGTGAGAGGGCGCACTGTATATATACTCAGGTCTTTGCGGTGGACTTTTAATATAATATACATTACAATCTGGCTACCCAATTAGCATGCAGAATCAATCAATCGTCAATCAAGTTTTATTTATATAGCGCTTCATTGCAACAGACATTTCAAAGTGCTTTAACAGACAGAAAAACCTAACTGAACCCTACAGAGCAAGCAGAAGCGACAGTGGCGGGGAAAACTCCCTCATTGAGGAAGAAACTCCGGGCAGGACCCAGACTCTTTAATGTGACCATCCGCCCTGACCGGTTGAGTGGGAAATAAATAAAAAGTAGATAAGAACTCGGTAAGAGAAAGAGAGACAGAGAGAGAATGGCAGATAGGCTGGATAGAGTCAGTGTCTTTATGGTTATAGTTAGACGAGAAAGTCAGGCTGTGTTTACCGACTCCTGGGTTGTTGCCTTCAATTCATGTTCCCCATCATGTAGTTGATATATTCAAGGGACAATTACAGCTGCATGGATGACTGTATGGTGGCACAGAAGAAGAAAGGAAGCAGGACCCCAGCCGATAGATAGATGAGGGGTGATACTGACGGGCTTGGAGGAGCAGATCCACAGAGGATGGTCCACAGCGAATGAGCGGATGAGGGGTGGAACAGTGTGGTGACACGGAGGAAGAAAGGCAGCAGGACCCCAGCCGATGGTTAGGTGAGGGTTGATACTGGTGGGATGGGAGGAGCAGGTCCACAGCGGATGGGCGGATGAGGGGTGGAACTGTATGATGGCATGGAGGAAGAAAGGCAGCAGGATCCCAGCCGATGGTTAGGTGAGGGGTGATGCTGATGGGCTTGGAGGAGCAGGTCCACAGCGGATGGGTGGATGAGGAGTGAGCCTGACAAAACCTGTAAGGACATAGAGCACAGAGACTCCAGGGAAGAAATTGAGTTAGTAGGGTGTGATTGGAGATTAGGAGACTGACTTCGGAGAGGAGGAGGAGTAACAGAGATGGTCAAAGAGAAAAGGAGGAGAGAGGAGCTCAGTGAGTCTGGTTGTTGAGTCTCCAGCAGTGTAGATCTAGCAGGGAAAAAACAACAACTTTTGATTGTGAAATTTCTGAAAAAGAAATGTTTCATGTCTAGTCTTAAATAATGAGAGGGTATCTGCCTCCCGAACTGAGGGAGGGAGGTGGTTCTTGATAGTTAACAGCTCTAGCCCCCATCCTATTTTTGTGTATTCTAGGAACCACCAGTAGGCCAGTATGTTGAGAGCGTAATGCTCTAGATGGATTATATGGAACTAAAAGTTCCTTCAGATAGGTCGGTGCTTGGCCATGTAAGTGAGGAGGAATATTTTAAAATATATCCTAGCTTTCACAGGAAGCCAGTGCAGAGAAGCCGACACAGGAGAAATATGGTCTCGGGTACTGATCCTGGGCAGAACACGGGCAGCAGCATTCTGGATTAGTTGAAGTGTCTTCAGTGACTTTTTGCGGCAGCCTGAAGAAAGTGAGTTACTGTAATCTAGTCTGGAAGTGTTATTAAATGGTAACAAATATGCTACTCCACCACAAAGAATCAAAATAACATATGCCTAAGTTCAACATCATATTTTCTCTTTCGAGTACGAGTCTCATTGTGTTCTTTACCCCCTTCTTCCGATGAAGTGTCCGGGTGAGTTTTCTGTGTTCTGTGCTCCTCATTTTCAGTTTCCCCTGTCTCGTCATCATCACTCTCTTTTTCCTGCTCGATTTCTTCAGCCTGGTAGACTGCACAGCTCTCAGTTGTGGCCAATGTATCCTGTCCTCTTTCATTTCTCCCAGATTTAATATCGGACAGACTGCCCGTTTTCAACCAGTTATGCATTTCGGCATATTATTATTGCTGCTATCACAACAAGCTAGCATGTAGCTAGGAGGAAGCCAAGTACATTTTGGGTATTTTTTTTAATTTAAAATTTTCCCAAAACGATTTTGAATTGAAAATTACAAATGATTTCCGTGAATGAATTTAAATATTTAAAGTGTTAATCCTCCATTAAAACGTGTTTAAATTATTTATTTAATTATTTATGTATTTCAAGGTGCTCAGCTGCCATTACACTTGCGCACCCCCTAGCGGCAGCCCGCGCACCACAGGGGTGCGCGCACCACACTTTGGGAATCCCTGACCTAGAGGAAGCATGTACAGTATAAGATAAACAATATTGGATCAAGTACTGAATCTTGAGGAACTCCATAGCTAACTGTAGTGGACTGGAAGGAGTCGTTATTAGTGTTAACAAACTGGGAACGGTCAGTTAAATAGGACTTAAACCACATTAATGCTGATCCCTTAATACCAATTGTTTTGTCCAGTCATACCAAAAGAATATTGTAGTCAATTGTGTCAAAAACCGCACTAAGGTCCTAGACAACCAATATTGAAACAAGTCCTCTGTCTGAAGTGGTTAGAGGGTCTTTGCTAACCTTCACAAGTGCCGTTTCCATACTATGATGTTCCCTAAAACCTGACTGGAAATCCTCAAACAAACTGTTGGATTTAAGGAAATCACATAACTGATTAGCAACTATTTTTTCCAAGATCTTAGATAAAAATGGGAAATTTGATATGGGTCGATAATTATTTAGAACAGCAGGGTCCAGGTTAGGTTTTTTTGAGAAGTGGCTTGATTACAGATACTTTTAAGGACCGTGGTACATAGCCAGTTGATAGGCTGCTCTAGCGGAACGAAGTACCTTCCTGTATTTATATGAACTATCTTGCCACACAGAGCAGTGTTCTCCTAGTTTAGTAGAATGCCATTTCCTCTCAAGTTTTCGGGAATGCTGCTTTAATTGGTGGGCATGAGAATTAAACCAGGGAGCTCGCATCCCCTGTTTTATAGTCTTATTTTTTAGTGGAGCAATTAAATCTAAAGTTTTTCGCAGAGAGTCTGTAGTAATGTCAACAAACTCATCAATTTGAGATGGACTAACATTAACTGTGTTCAGAAAATGTGTAACTACATTAACTGTGTAGTTCAGCTGTGGGATTAAATTAAGCATACTTGGGATTTCTTTCCTGAATTTAGCAATAGCATGAACTGATAAAATTATTGTATAATCTTTTTTTTCAGGAAGGGAATTACACAATAGCCGAATGTCAGAAGTTATCAGGCAATTGTCAGAAAGGATAGGATTTTGTGGAAAGACGAGTAACTCTTCAATTTCAATCCCATAAATCAGGAGTAATTCCAGAGTATGCTTAAACTGGTGAGTAGATTCCTGTACACACTGACTAAATTAATTTAGTTAATTAAATTAAATTAATTAATTTTCCTGATGGAACCTCCTGAAGGGATGAATAAAGTCCTACCCTACCCCCCTACCCTACCCCCTAAAGCCTATGGAGTCTAGTAACGACATGAATGCACTACTGAGGCTATCATTACTGTCGTCCATGTGAATATTGAAATTACCAACAATAATGACCTTATCAGTTTTAAGAATTAAACTAGTTAAGAAGTCGGCAAATTCAGATAAAAAGGCTGAAGTAGTGTCTGGATTGGGTTTGATAAACTCAGACTAAGACTTTCAAATGAATTAATTTTTGGTTTAGGGCTCAACTGTAGCGAGGAATTAAAAATAGATGCAACTCCTCCACCTCCACCTGAGACTCGAGGGATCTGATAATTTAGGTGACTAGGAGGAGTAGCTTCATTTGGGGAAAAATTCTCATCCTCACTTTGCCAGGTTTCCATTAAACAGAATAAATCTATATGATAATCTGATATAATTTCATTGATTAAAACAGCTTTTGAAGACAGAGATCTAATATTCAGGAGACCACATTTTATTGTTTTGCACTTTGTAGCTGTTGGAGTCTTGGTTTTGACCGGGTTTTCCCCAAAAAGTCCGCCAATTATCTACAAACTGTATGTCATCAGCAGGACACCACCTAGACAGCCAGCGGTTGAGTGAAGACATTCGACTAAACATGTCATCACTGGAGTCCGACATTGTTTTAGCAAAGCTGCACACTGACTGGATTTTAATTTTAGTGACCTCCGAAGAGCGTAACCGGGTGTAATTACCGCCAACATGAATTACAATCTTACTATATTTACGTTTATTATTAGCCAGCAGTTTTAGGAATGACTCAATGTCGCCTGTTCTGGCACCCAGGATACATTTGACTATGGTCGCTGGTGTCGTTAGTCCAACATGCCGCACCACAAAGCTGCCAATTACCAGAGTTTGTTTTTCAGCGGGTGTGTCACTGAGCGGGAAAAAGCTGTTCGATACATAAAGTGGTTGAGGGGATTGCTGGTGACAGATTGTTCCACTGTGCAGCCAGACGGAAGTGTTTTTTTTATTATTATTATTATTATTTCCAGTAGCATACAAACATTCACACATAATCAATGTCATTTTCAAGATAAACTAATTCAAAAAAACTGCATGAACCTGTTACCTGCTGGTGCGACCATCTTACTATCTCTAAATCTGCATAACTTAAAATTACAGACAATTTTTTGAATGAAGACCAACACTAGCATTACTCATTTCAGCATTCTGTCTCTGAATCAATTTACCAAGACAACAGAAAGAATTCCAATACTCTTATCTAACCCCATCACACATTCCCTTGGTTGTCTCATTCAGACACAAAATATCTGCAGCCAAGGAGCAAAACCTTCCTCCCATATTGCTTTCATAATATATATAACATGAAGCGGCTCATTAAGTTTAGGCGATACCAGCTCTGCTTCTTGGGTGAAAATCAGGTTCCTCTCAAATCCAGTCGCCACCATTTTCTGTTAAAGACATCTTAATGTGCTGCTTTGATCATCTTCTGTTGATGCTGATATCTCATTCCGACATACAAGCCAATGACAAAACATCAGTGTGTAATGGGCTGGAATCAGATCTAGAATCTGATCATGTAACTAGCCAGCACAAAGGGTGGAGGTCTAACATATGAATGACCTTGTCACTTTTCACTTTGATCAAAATTGGCAGATAAAGAAATTAAAACAGTTAAATTGCCAGTTAAATTGAAAATACCTTTACGTCCATTTTTAATGTTTCTCGTACTTACAAACAGTTTACAACATTTAACTTTGCTTCAATTCAGCATTAGTTTTATTTCCGCTGTAGCCAACTTTCACCATTTTTAAGCAAGCATGAGGCAGTCAGTCAGTAGGGCTCTTGCGAAGGGGTGTGTATTGAGCCAATCAGATGAGCCAGTTTTTTCCAATGCTGGCGGTCTTGTGCCAGCTGCTCTGCATCCTCCACAGCGACTCCCGGTTGTCGGAGGTTGCCCGCAATGACGTCGAACCATCAGGTGTGGGGCTTGCCTTGAGGCCTTTTCCAGCCTGCAGCCTTGAGGTCAAATTGGAGAATGGCTCTTGTTGGATAATCAGGAGGAAGGCGGAGGACATGAACAAGCCAAAGTGCGATGTTTTGCAGTCTGGTAAAATGCTCTGGGCTGGCATGTGCAGGCTCTAAGTACTTTGTTGGAAACCCGCTGGGGCCACCTGATGTTTTCAATGGTTCTGAGAGCCCTGCTGTCAAAGCCATCTATATTGGCAGTCAGGGTCTTGTTTAAGGGCCATGTTTCCGAGCAGTAGAGCAAGATGGAGAGTATGGCAGAGTTGTAAATTCGAAGCTTCGTCTTGCGTGAAATGGTCTGATGGCGCCAGAGTGGCTTCCAGAGAGACTGCAGAGCTGATGCTGCCAGAGCTCTTCTGTGGAGAATCTCTGGTTTAAGGCCCCCCTTGTCCCTCACTATGGACCCCAGATACACAAAGATCTTTGCAGGCTCCACAGTGTCATCACTGGGCTGCAGGAGTGGTGGATCCAGTCCGTCATCTACATGCATGAACTTGGTTTGCATGAAGCTTCTCTGCTTCATCGCTGTATGTGCCCAGGGCCTCTCTCAGCTCGCTGTAGAATGTAATGAGCAGGATGGTGTTATCAGCATACTCCAGGTCAGTCAGGTGGTAGTTGCCAAGGGACACTCCGGGGACTCCCTCACAGATCCTAGACACCAGATGGTCAATGATGCAGTTAAAAAAGGTCAGGAGAGGCAACGCAGCCCTGGCAAATGCCAGTGGAGATGGGAAACCACTCAGAGTCTTTGCCGTTGATACGGACACAGCTCTGTGCGTTGCTGTAGAGCAGCTTGAGCAGGGCAACAATCTTAAGTAGTGCTCCAAGAGTCTGTAGGATACTCCACAGTGAAGCATGGCAGACAGTGTCAATAGCTACCTTTGAAATACGAGGACTATGAGAACATCTGAATGACAAAGATCGATGCGTTTGATTGGCTGTCACTGCCATGAAAGTAAATGTATTAATAAAGTGATCACTGAAATTAGGCCCACACCTAATTTCATTTAGGTGGTAGTCTTTTAATGTTTTGTTTTGGGGTTTTTTGTCACTCACAGGGAAGATCTTAGTCCTGGTTTGGTGGAGTGAGTGCTTCTATTGGAGTTACCAGTGGATATAAAAAGTCTACACACCCCTGCTCAAATGCTAGGTTTTCATGATGAGAAAAAAACTAAATCAAGACAAATGATTTCACAACTTTTTCCACCTTTAATGTGACCTTTAAACTGTACAAGGCAATTGAAAAACAAACTGAAACCTTTAAGAAAAAACATAAAATAAAAAACTTCAAATAACCTGGTTGCATAAATATGCACACCCTCAAACTAATACATTGTTGCAGCACCTTTGGCTTTTATTACAGAACTCAGTGTTTTTGGTAGATTTGGAACAAAACTGCTCCAAATCTTTCAAATTGCGAGGGCATCTCCTTTGCACAGCCCTTTTCAGATCACCACAGAGATGTTCAATGGGATTCAGGTCTGGACTCTGGCCGGGCCATTCCAAAACTTTAATCTTATTCCGTTGAAGCTATTGTTTTGTGGAGTTGGATATGGGCTTTGGGTCATTGTTGTGCTAAAACATGAAATTCCTCTTCATCTTCAGCTTTCTAACAGAGGCCCAAAGGTTTTTTGCCAACACTGACTGGTATTTGGAATTGTTCATAATTTTCTCCACTTTGACTAAATCCCAAGTTCCAGCAGAAGAAAAACAGTCCAAAAGCATGATGCTGCCACCACCGTGCTTCAATGTAGGTATGGTGTTATTTTGGTTATGTGCTGTGTTGTTTTTGCGCCAAACATACCCTTTGGAATTATGTCCAAAATGTTCAACCTTGGTTTCATCAGACTGTAACACATTTTTCCACAAGTGCCCGGGAGACTGCAGATGGCTTCTTGCAAAATCCAGCTGCGCTCGGACATTTATCTTTGTTAGATAAGGCTTCCGTCTTGCCACCCTACCCCGTAGCCCAGACATATGAAGATTATTGGAGATTGTTTTCACTTGTACTATACAGCCAGTACTTGCCAGATATTTCTGCAACTCCTTCAGAGTAGCTGTCGGCCTCTTGGTAGCCTCTCTGACTAGTTTTCTTCTCGTCTTATCATCAATTTTGGACGGACGTCCTGTTCGTGGTAATGTCACTGTTGTACCATACTTTCTCCACTGGATGATGATGTTCTTCACCGTGTTCCATGGTAAATTTCATTCTTTGGAAATTCTTTTGTAGACTTCCCCTGACTGATGTCTTTGAATAATAATGTCTCTGACACTTTGAACGCTCTCTGTGGACAGTGGTTTGTGCTGGAAGATGTGGCTACAAATATGTCAGGAAAAACCTAGTAGAACAGCTGAACTTTATTTATGGTCACTCAGAGGAACCTTCATTGGTGACAGGTGAGTAATGACAACAGTTAAACATGAGTTTGAGTGTTACTGGTCCAATCTGAACACAGCCACATCCCCAGTTATGACAGGGTGTGCCCTCCCTGCAAGAATATCCACCAGGATTCATGTGTTTGCTCAGCAACGAAGTCATCAGTGTGGTGGACATTGTGTCCTGTTTAAAACAAGCTGCTGTTTTAGTTTTATCTCATTGGATTAGTTGAGATAGAATAATCAATAGATTATACAAGCATACATAATCAATGTCATTAACCCATTCCCAGGATATAGGAGATGGGAAAGCCTCAATTAGGGTTCTCTGTCTACCAAGTGCATGTTTTCATACCGTTAGCTATGTCCTTAAGACCTCCAGAAGGAGGGTGCAGAACATGCAGAACAGACATTCTAAGCTAACGCACAACCTCAACGGCCTCCTTTGGAAGCAAAAGAACAGAGGTTCTACTGTTGCCTCTGGATGACAGCACTCCTCAGCCCTTCTATACAGCTGAACCCAGCCTCCCTACAGATGCAGTTCACTCTATTCATCCATCTTCGTCCGCTCATCTGTAGTTGAGTTGCGGGGCAGCAGCTTCAACGGGGAACCCCAAATCCTCCCTTTCCACGACCACATCAACCATCTCATTTTGACCTCTTGAATTTTCGATGCCAGCCTTACTTTGGGTGATAAAACAAACAAAAAACACTTTTTTTCTAAAAACTCCAACCGAGGAGGACAAGAGGAAGGGATCCCTTGATAAATGTTTTCTCTGTTGCAGGAAAAGTCAAAATGTTACACCTTAATTACACTCATGATATTAGCAGTGCTGTTGAATGGTGTCTTTTGACGTCTCGCGCAGCTTCTAGAATCATTTCATTTCAGAGTTCATTAACCAATGCCATAAAAAAAAAATTCTGTTGTTTAAACACAACTGTTCTCTATGCATGGACACCACTTCTTACTCTACCAGTGCACAGTTAATCAGACACTGGTTGATTGTAATATTAATACTATTGATTAGTTGATAGCTCTAATGTGAATACAATATTGATCCTGAAATAACGTTAATAGAGTGGCATTATTGATTAGTTAACAACTGTGACGATCCCTCATTGGAGGAAAGCAGCAACTGTGCAGGGGTTGAAGGAAACAGAGCGTAGCAGATCCATCACTGCAAGCTACAAATCTAACTGATACAAGTGGTTACATCTTGGGAATTGATTCCAATTTTTTGAACATCTGACTGGACTGGTTTCAATTCCATGAAAGAGCGAGATCTCTGTAGTACCACCAGTAAGGAAAACAGACAGAACCAGAGATGACCCGGGACCCCAAGGCAAGGAATTAAGCTCATTGCACTTGAATCTGGTATGTTTTAAAGTGTCTAATGTATTTCATTTGAATTCATGCCAAACTTTACACTATCTCCGTCTTAGAGCTCCACTCAAATGAGGAGCTGGAATGTAATTAAAACCAAGGAAAGTTACACAATGTTTTCCTTTTCGTCTCTCATCTGAGCACACACACGCACACGCACACACACACACACACACACACACGCACACACACACACACACACACACACAGAGTTTGTATGTTCTCCCCATGTCTGCATGGGTTCTCTCCCTTTTTTCCAGCTCCCTCCCACGTCCAAAAGCATGTGCTCCATGTTAATTGCCAAATCCAAATTGCCTGTAGTGTGTGAGTGTGAGCGTACATGGTTGTCTGTCTCTCTGTGGCTCCACGGCGCACTGGTATCGCACCCGGAGTTTGCCCCACCTCATGCCCTAAGCCAGCTGGGATAGGCTCCAGCTCTCAGTGACTAGCCACGGCAGATAAAGCAACGATTAGAAGATGAACAAATGAATGAATGTTCTTAGGTTTCAGGTCAGTTTAACATTTAAATATTCACTTAGTCAGTGGATGTTCACATTGGTCCCACTGGGCCCATATTCATCTGTACAGTATTACTCTTGTTACATCATGATTACATTTATTATTATGTGGATTAGATGTCATCAAATGCTGCTGAACTGGAAGATCAGGAGAACCACAGAACATGACGTGACCTTTTGACTTCGCAGAAGCACAATTCTCAATAATGTGGTTGTTATGCAGAATATGCACTTAAGAATGTCCATTGAAAGCTGTAGTTATTAACTCCAACTATGATGGCATTCACTCATTTGATGGAAGCATGGAAGAAGCAGCATCCCATTTACTATGTTCTATGCCATTTGATTCCCACCTTAATGATTGAATGTATCTGTCTTTTTGTTAGACAGAGACACACTTCACACAATAGCAGTATGTAAACATATTGAAATTTAAATATATGTCAGGCATCATTTATTAGGGACAGTAAAGTCAAAATGAACCAGGTCTGTATTTGAAGTATACAGTATAATTAAACAAAAAGCACGGTAGCTTTTTAATTTTTTTATGAGCAATGGGGACTTAAAAATAAAATAGAAGTTATCATGTTATGGAACGCGCCATGACAGTGGAAGTGACGCAATTGTAGACATCACGGTGAATGAATGTCAGCGCCGTTATATAAATATACAGCAAGCGACAATGTGACGAGCCGACGGTATCGCATTTTTTTTTTATAAGGATATCGTCTAAAATCATGTCGTCATCATCATCATCAGATACTGAGGACGAGTTCCCTGTGAACCCACCTGGAGTGTATTATCCCGTATAATTATCACCTGATGTATGCAGAGGATGAGAGTTTGTCAACATCTAGTGACTCATTCCAGGTGGCTTCATCTGAAAAAGATTCTGACAGAGATATCAAACTAGTTATAATGTCCCGTTTTTGTTTACTGTATGTAAACGTTAATTGCGCTACCAATGGTAGCGTGCTAGCTCGTCAATGGGATTTTCCATGTTATGTTAGCATTGAGCTAACCACTATTCGTTACTGTTGGATTGTTTGGAGTTAATAACAACTTGTTTATATTACTATGTCTTGTATTTACAAATGTGTAAGGATCGGGGCCTGACATGCTGTTTTTGTATGTTTTATTTCAGTTTCACAGATCTTCTCAATAAAATAACCTGTCGATCACTTTTGATATTGTTTACTTTTCGCAAGTGCCATAATCGCATGATAATCTGGTCAAAAAAGATTTATACAATATCTCGAGTAGCTCCAGACATGAATTAATTATCCACTAAACCTTGGGAATTCAGAATAAATACTATAGGTTGTCCGGAAATTATATTACCTTCAAATCTCTTTGGAAATCATCAGGGTGCTTATGGCAGATCCTAGGGATCTTTGGTCAATTTCACCCTGTTAATCTGTGCTCTCCATTTCCTTCTAATCTTTCAGAAGGTATTCTGAAGAAAGATAGGTTCCTATCTTTGTGCCTAACTCTTGTGGTGTTGGAACAACCATTGACCTCACAGGTAACCATGGCTTTATCGGGTTTATTGCTTCAGTGATCGCACTGTGTTCTAATAGCTGCTCTAACTGATGTGTCGCCGATGACGTACGACCCCCACCTGACCGCTGGATACGAAAGCTCTTGCAGCACAGATTTTAAGATTTTCGGACCACAGGGATGATGCCAGACATCTGAAATTTTTTTTCTTCTATTTTTCATAATGATAAACAAAATATATATCACTTAAAATGAGTTTATTGTCCCTTTAAACATGAATGAAAATAATATGCACTCCTGTTTATGTTTTTAACGATGTTTAATGGAAGTAGCTTGTATTGCTGACACTTAGTTGGTCATTTTAACACCCTACGAACCTTTCACACGCACACACACACCCACCCACATACACGCACACACATACACACAAACACACACACACACTAGCTTTTGTCTCTTTTTCCTCCCTCTCTTTGGTTCATTATCCATCTCTCTCTCCCTCTGCTTTGCTCTGTACAGAAAACTGTCAATACAGTACCTGCCCACGCTCCCCACTATATATAGACCCTACCATCTTCTCACAGCCCCCTCTCCACCTTGTCCACCCACCATACAGCTTTCCATCAAACACACTGATTTGACTCAAAAACACACATGGAGTGCAAGGCAAGGGAGAATGATCTAAAGGGAGGGGAACAGAAGAAAATGCAGAGGGAAAGATGGAGGAAAACACTGGGAAGAGAGGCCATCAGACTTCAGAAAGAAAAGATGGAATAAAAGGGAACAAGGTAGTCAGAGACTGCAACATCCCGCGACTTACCCCGTCATACTTTCAGGGTAGGTCAGGGTACCCTGTAAGTAGTACCTGACAAGTGCATAGACCATAGACCAAAGCTAGTGCATAGGTATGGTCTTACACTAGCCTTCTCCCTCATCTTTCTATCCTATCCAGTTTCTGAGTGTACAACAAAACTTGAAATTTGACTGTAACCTACTTTTCCCAAGGTCAAGGTCATCATATCACTTTCATCCCCTTTGCCGCCCGAGTAATGTGCTTTTTGTTTCATCTTTCTATCTGCAATGGTTGGGAAGATATTTGGTGGACAAACGAACAAACGGACAAACCCATGAACACAGACAATCACAATACATCACCACTTTGAAGCAGGATGTAACAAGAATGATAAAGACCCCAAGTCACTTATTCTTGATATCAATCATTTGTGTTTTACAGCACAATGCTCTCATGGACCAACCCAGTCACCTCAGCCCTTATTTCATGTGACCTCCTGGGATGCTACTGATGTAGAAGCTGAAATATTCAGCTTCTACTTCTACTGGATCTGAACCTGCATTAGTCACCCGCTGAGGGTGGGGGAGAAACGACCGCATAGTCATGACAACCCCCCCCCCTTTGCTGAAGAGTCCTTGATGTCCAATATGGAGTCTCTTCCTTTTTCAGACTGTTGTTCCAAATCTGACCCTGAACATTCTCCCTGGACTAACCAACCATTCATATGTTGGAGACCTAATTGGCTAAAATATATAGAAAAAAGCTCTTGCTCAGGAAAGACATTTTGAAAAACTTTTGAAAATCTTCTTTTACCTGAATCTCTTTTGGATTTTGTGTCAACGTAGTTATCTTGTACTTTGGCTTTTATGAATCAAAATTACATAAAATCAAATCTCTCTCTCTCTCCGTCTCTCTCTCTCTCTCTCTCTCTTTCTTTCGTTATATCTATAGTAGTGACGTGTGTTCAGGGGAGGCAGTTGAGGCCTGGCCTCACCTGCCATAATGAGAAGAAAAAAAATGAAAAATGTAAGAAATAAATTAAATGGTTATATTTATCCAATGATGAGTATTATAAAGTTATTTTATATTCAACATCACCAATTTTAGGTTATTTTTACTCAAAACTGCTGAATTTTCACATTTAATGCTGAAATATTGAGAAGAGACCTGCGGTGAGGCACCAGCCAACCGAGCCTCAACATGGATTGCACAATGGCTCGGCTAGCAGTGCTGGCATGCTATACAGTGAGACCGTAATGCTATCTCTCTATTTGTCGCGATTAAAATTTTCAAACACGTTTGCTCTATGGACTAAATTTCCATAATTTAGCTAATGTATATAATGTACAGTGTTTTTTGTCAACAACTGCATGAATGTAACGTCTTTCTTGAGTTGAGCGATCCAGAAACCGCTGTGACAAGGCACTACGTGAGGCACGATTATGTCGTGCCTCATTGGTAGGGGGCGCTGTTGATCCCAGGGATTCGGCCAAGGAGTCTTCTTCCTCGGTCGTAGGAGAAGTGACAGCAAACTACAGCCATTCATTTGTTTTCCACTCACCTTGCCTTACTATATAATTTTTTTCATGGGCTTCATTTATAAGTAAACGTAACATATAAACAAGCATGTAGGTAACAACATAACATTGTATTTTTTAATCAAATGTGCTTATTTGTGTGTTGCAGTTTGTACGTGTAAATAATTCTAATAATTCTGCTCTGAGACTAAAAATAACTCACTCACTGTTGATAATTAAACGGTGAATAAGCAACTCTGTAGGTTCATATGTTTCTAAATCTAATTATTATGAGATCAGTGCCTCACCAGCCATGAACATCACCGCACGTCACTGAACAAGTATCTATCTATCTATCTATCTATCTATCTATCTATCTATCTATCTATCTATCTATCTATCTATCTATCTATCTATCTATCTATCTATCTATCTATCTATCTATCTATCTATCTATCTATCTATCTATCTATCTATCTATCTATCTATCTATCTATCTATCTAACAAATTGAGGGTTGTACCAATAGCAGGAAAGATGGTAACTGGGGTTAAGATTCATCTTCAATTTTTTCTTTCAAACCATAATTTGCATATTGTGTGCTGCTGTGGACAATATGTGCTGACATAAATAATTCCTGTATGTGTGTGTGGTTCTTTTTAATATTGAATGTGAACAGCCCTGATTGGCAAGTTGAAAAATACCTCAAGGTCAACATGCCGCCCTCACACACATGCTGAAGCACTCTCAGTCCATTTGGAGTAGTGAGAACGGCTTGTCTCAGAGGATCCCTCTCCATATTTTCACTTGAGCCACTGGAAGGGATTTGTGTTTTTTTTAATATTTTCTTTTGTGTGTGAGATACCACATTCACATGATGTGATACATGCTATTCAGTTGAGTCTAATTTATTTTAAATGACAAGGAGTTTACTCCTTAAAATTGTTTTCCTTATGTCTTGGGATTGTCATCCGGCTATGGCTCCATTTATTTAGCATAAAAAACTAAAGTTATTATCATTTTTGTTTCACTCCGTCATTAATATCATTTGTAGGATGATAAAAACAACCTCTTTAATCTGTTTGGTAAAAAGGTAAACATATTTATGAACGATATATTAAACAAGATTATTCTAGTACACATGATGTCTTCTTTATCCTGGTCTTGGTATGTTTGTCTCCATCCTACCCAGTGCTCTCACCTAGTGTTCTGAGATAAAACTCTCTGAGATTAATGTGCTGTTTCAGCCTTTGACTTCAGGTGTTTTTCACTACAGCACAGAGAACAAAGTAGATAAAAGCACCCCCAATCATGCAATGGCTGCTGTGACAAGAACAACAAGGCAGTCAGAGACTGCAAGGGTAGGTCAGGGTACCCTGGAAATAGTACCTGACAAGTGCATAGCTTTGACCACTCAGGGTAGTTCAAAGCTATGTGCTAGCTTTGACCATAGATCAAAGCTATTGCACAGGTAGATCAAAGCACTAACTTTTATCTATGGTCTTATACTGGCCTTCTCCCTCGATTTTCTATCTTATCCGGTTCCTGAGTGTACAAAAGTTGAAATTTGACCTTGACCTAGTTTTCTCAAGGTCAAGGTCATCAACTCATTTTCATCCCCTTTGCCGCCCGAGTAATGTGCTTTTTGTTTCATCTTTCTATCTGCAAAGGTTGCGAAGACATTTGGTGGACATACGAACAAAAGGACAAACACGAACGAACGGTCGAACACAAACACTGACAATTACAATACATCACCGCTTTGAAGCGAGATGTAATAACTACAGAACAGCTGGCCTCTCAGGTACAATATATTCACAGTATGTTCTTTGTTAACATTCAGAAAGAGGGTTTATATAATTCATGGGCATGCCTGAGGTTTGTGGATGGCCCAGATAACCTATCGTCTGAAGGTCAGGCACATGGCATTGTCAAGGTAAAAAAAACAAAGAATGGATGATTTAATAAATAAAGATAGATGCAAAACAAATCAATTTTAGTCAGTTAAACATTTTTAATTAGTGTAGATAATGTGTTTACATTCAAAGGTGGATCGACTGTATATTAACATATAATCTAAAAACAAACCCTGTGGTCATTTAGTCCAGTTGCCTCATTTCTTGCCCGTTGGGTCATGGAGTAGGGAACACAATGGTTACCTGTTTTAAATAACTCATTTAGCCTCATTAAAATCATGTATTCACTGACCTCCCCAGGTTTAGCTCCTGAGGTTACAGCATCAGGATTGTGTGTGGATCCAAGAACCCATTCCAAATACAGTAGCGGTGCAAAATTTCAGCTAAAAATGGGATGATGACAACGTTTTCAAAAAGATCTCTGTCCACACGTATCTGCATCAGTGCGTTGATTTACACGCAGGGACACGACCCCCAGATAGAAAAAGTTGCAGATACGGCGTCCACACGACAACGCAGACCCAGCGTTTCAAAAAACTTTACCTTGGCCAGCGTTTTCAAAAAGTTGCGTTTTCATCCTGGAAATCTGTGTGGTCGTGTGGACGGAAGGCGTAAATTTAACAATTTACGCCTTCCTTGAAGATAAAAATGCCTGCTATTCAAAGGTCACCATCCACAATAGCTTAACACCCACATAAATGACCTGAAATCACACATGGTCACAACACAACAGATTAATATATTATGTCTTCTTTTGTTAAAACATTAAAAAAAAAAAAAAACATCGTCATGAGTCACAGAACGTTGTTGGTCCAGGGCTTTTGAATTAAAACGACACTTTCAAATGTGTGTGTGTGTGTGTGTGTGCTTGTGTGTGTGCTCGTGCGTGTGTCGTTGCTGAAATTGACGGTTTGATAATGTCATGTAAGTCTTTAAAATGATGTTAAAGTATTTATTCTTCAAAACTCTCAAAAAATGGTTGTTTGACATTTACGTTTACTGCATTAACAAGTAATCTAGAGCATTTTGAACACTGTTGTACTGTAATTGCTTTGTGTTACTTGTGTGTCAGAGTTTGTGCATATTTCAATGACTATTACTATTTTCACTTTGAATCATTCAGATTATTTATTCTTATTAGAGACTAGTAAATACTTGAATTTTACTTTTGAAGTGATATTGGTTGAAAATTCCTTTTTTTGTTAATGACTGATGAGGTTTTTGTTTCCGGGGCTTTTCATAACAACAAATTTTAGCAAAGAATGTTGGGAAATCCTGGCTAGCAAGTGTTAGTAACTTGCTTCTTAAACAATTGCGAAAGACAACATGAGTTTCTCAGAGTATGCAGGCATGCATGACTTTCATACATATGTTACTTGTTTTCTGGAAAATTTTGGAAGTTAATGTTAATTTTCATAACCAGATTAGTTGATCTCTTCCTCTTTCCCTCTAATTTTCATTAGTTTTACCATAAGCTAACGCTGTAACATAAATGCTAAAGGGGTCTGTAGAAGTGAAAATATTGCAATTTTTTTTTTTATTATCAGTAATACAAGAACAACCCCTTCTCCTTTCGGCTTTTCTCTTCAGGAGTCGCCACAGCGAATCAGTAGCCTCCATCTAACCCTGTCTTCTGCATCCTCTTCTCTCACACCAACTACCTTCATGTCCTCTTTCACCACATCCATAAACCTCTTCTTTGGTCTTCGCCTCCTGCCTGGCAGTTCAAAACTCATTATTCTACCAATATATTTAATATCTCTCCTCTGGACATGTCCAAACCATCTCAGTCTGACCTCTCTGACTTTATCTCCAAAACCTCTAACATGTGCTGTCCCTCTGATGTACTCATTCCTGATCTTATCCATCCTGGTCACTCCCAAAGAGAACCTCAGCATCTTCATCTCTGCTACCTCCAGCTCTGTCTCCTGTGTTTTCCTCAGTGACACTGTCTCTGGACCAAACAACATCACTGGTCTCACCACAGTTTTGTACACCTTTCCTTTCATTTTAGCTGAAACTCTTCTATCACACATCACACCTGACATTTTCTCCACCCATTCTATCTTGCCTGTACACGCTTCTTCACCTCTTTTCCACACTCTCCATTGCTCTGGACTGTTGACCCTAAGTACTTAAAATCCTCCATCTTCTTGATCTCCCTGTAACCTCACTGTAACCTCCCTGTAACCTCACTCTTCCACTTGGGTCCCTCTCATTCACACACATGTACTCTGTCTTATTGCAGCTAACCTTCAGTCCTCTCCTTTCCAGGACAAACCTCCACCTATCTATGTCTGTATAGGTTCTCAGTCATCCAGGTCATGGTTATCCAAAAGCTGTTGAGTCGATCCACTGGACGTTTAACAAAGTTCTTGAAGATGTTTCGTCTCTCATCCAAGAGACTTCTTCAGTTCAGAGAGTGGCTGATAAAGTCCCAGTTTATAAACCCTGTGGGGTGTGATCAGTGCTATTCAAATTCCAACGAACGTTGCCAAAACCCGTCTGGCTCCTCAACGATTGTTGATGGGGGTCCAAAGGGGGTCGTTGGGATGTGAGTTACACATTTGTATGCTAATGAGGGTCATTAGCATGAGACACATCACCTGGGTCAATCTGCTTTGACAATCTTTTTGGGAGTGTCGAAAGGACATGATTATAAATGGGAGAAAGGGGATGTCGCAGACCACCTCCTCTATTCAGAGATGGCTTCTCCACTTTGACGTGGATGGCCTCTTTCACTCCTCTCTCGAACCATTTATCTTCCCTGTCCAAGATCTGAACATCGGTGTCCTGAAATGAGTGACCCTCTTCCGTGAGGTGAAGGAAGACTGCCGAGTCCTGTCCTGATGTGTTGGCTCTTCTGTGTTAAGCCATGCGTCTGTGTAGTGGTTGCTTGGTTTCCCCTATGTAGACATCTGAGCATTCCTCGCTGCATTTTACTGCATACACTAGATTGCTCTTCTGACTGTGTGGTGTGGGGTCTTTTGGGTGGACCAGTCTTTGTGTCCGGGTGTTGCCCGGCTTGAAATACACAGGGACCTTGTGTTTGTTAAAGATCCTCCTCAGCTTTTCAGACACTCCAGACACATATGGGATCACTATACCATTGCGCTTGCTCTCTTCCGCCCTCACTGGGTTGTTCTCCTTTCTGGATCTTGTGTGAGCTTTCACAAAGGTCCAGTCAGGATATCCACACATTTTCAGTGCCCCTTTCAGGTGTTGGTGTTCTTTCACCTGGTCTTGGGAACTGGTTGGTAGCTTATCAGCCCTGTCTTGCAGGGTCCTGATGACGCCCGGCTTGTGCTCCAGTGGGTGGTAAGAGTCAAAAAGCAGGTATTGGTCCGTGTGTGTTGGTTTCCTATATACCCCAACAGACAGACTTCTGTCATCTTTTATGCTGACCTCACAATCCAAAAAGGGCAAACTGTTGTCCTTTACATCCTCTCTGGTGAACTTGACGTTGTGTCCACCGAGTTGATGTGTTCGGTGAAAGGTTGCACCTCGTGGATTTTTACCTTAACCCATGTGTCATCCACATACCCGAACCAGTGGCTTGGTGGTGTTCCGTTGAACGAGGTAAGGGCCTTGTGTTCCACCTCTTCCATGTACAAATTGGCCAAGATAGGAGACACCGGCGAGCCCATGGCACATCCGTGTTTGTGCCTATAGAAGTTCCCTCTGTACTGGAAGTAGGTTGTGTTGAGGCAGAGGTCCAGAAGTTTTCAGATCTGGTCGGGGTTGAGGTTTGTCCTGTCGCTGAGGGTGGTGTCCTGTGAAAGCCGTTGTCTCACCGCTTCCACAGCCTCCGTTGTGGGGACACATGTGAACAGGAAGGTGACGTCGTTGGACACCATGGTCTCATCTGTATCCAAACTCAGTCCTCTTACCTTTTCCACAAAGTCCATGAAATTCTCTATATGATAGGGGTTGTTACCCACTAGCGGGGCCAAGATGGTTGCAACATGCTTGGCAATGTTGTAAGTGACCGAGTTGATGCTGCTGACGATGGGTCTGAGTGGGGTTCCTTCTTTATGAATTTTGGGGAGGCCATATATGCATGGTACAGCCTCCCCAGGGTACAGACGAAAGTAGAGCAGGCGGTTTAAAGTTTCCTCCTTCTGAAACTCCTGTAGGCAGTCCACAACCTTCTTTTTGTAGCTGCTGGTTGGGTCGCACTTCAGGGTCTCATAGGTCGTGCTGTCACTGAGTAGGGACATAACCTTGCTGTGGTATTCCGATGTGTTGAGGATTACCGTGCATCTTCCTTTGTCTGCTGGAAGGATGGTGATGTTATGGTCCTTACTCAGCGCCGTCACTGCCTTCTGTTCCTGGGTGGAGAGGTTGGAAGGGGGGACCTTCGCTTCAGAAAGGGCTGCTGTTACCTTTAGCCTTAGTCCCTCTGTTACTGTTGCGGAAAGGTTATACTTTTTGATTGCTGATTCCGTAGCGGTAATGAGGTCCACTACCGGTATGTGCTGTGGGGTGATAGCGAAGTTCAATCCTTTGGTGAGGACATCCTTCTCTGGTTGGGTGAGTTCTCTGTCTGATAGATTCCTCACCCATCTGTCTTGTGAATTTTCTGTAGATGTACTCAGTGGTTTCTGCCTCCAGCTGAGTTCTGCTGGCCTTGTGTTTTTCCGAGATTGGAGGTTTTGAAACTTACATCTTTGCCTTTCCTTGCTCTTCGAGTGTTTGGGCTGTTTCAACAAACTTGTGGACCTCTTGTAGGATCCTGGGTGGCAAAACTGACGTGAGTTTCATGGAGAGCTGGTCAGCCTTGGTCTTCAGTGCCTGGATGGTGAAGTGGACCTGCCTCACTCTCTCATTTAGGAGTTGGTTTTGAGCCGTCTCCAGAATGATGTTGGCACGGTGTCCCCTCACTGAAGATCCCAGCCGTAAGCTGCTTGGGATGATGTTGTTCTGTCGACATCTCAGGTTGAAGCGCAAGTGGTTTCTGTAGTCCGCAATCTTCCTTGCTGTCCTTTCGTACTCCCGTACTCTTGAACCTATCTAGCTTCTCCTCCACCAGTTCCCTGCTCTCACTACAGATTACAATGTCATTAAAAGAACAACCTATTACCTATTATCTATAACACTGTACATAAACCATTACAGAGATGGTTTCAGTTAAAAATTGAGTGAGATGACAGGAAATTATAAACTTGGGTCAAGCAGGGATACTGTGTGTGTGTGTGTGTGTGTGTGTGTGTGTGTGTGTGTGTGTGCGTGTGCGTGTGCGTGTGCGTGCATGCTGTTATCTAAACCCACTGGGTTAACATTACATGGAAAAACTAATTGGTATTTTCCTTTGAAGCTAAATGAGATCAAAATAAAGCAAAGCATACTGATGGAGATTGTTCTCACTTTCATGGTATATGCATATGTTTTGCAATTATCTTAGTTGTTATCACATCTTTTCTTCTCTTCCCTTCTCTTCTTCTATGATGTTGGAAGGGTTTTTCTTGATTTAATGGAAACTTAGTATTTAACACTTAATGATCTTAAAGATTTTATTTTTATTTTTTGTCATTTAATATTTTTTATTTTAATTCTGTATGTTTCTCTTCTCCCTGACTTCTCTTAAAACACACACACACACACACACACACACACACACACACACACACACACACACACACACACACACACACACACACACACAAGAATGAGCTGTGGAGGCTTTTATTTCCATTGTGAAGGGTAACCTTTCCAAGGATGCACCACAACAACTGTTTTGCTTTCTGTACATTAGTGAATAAAACATTAATTCGTTCACTCATTTTCTATATATCCGCTTCGTCTGCTGCTGGAGCCTATCCCAGCCAACCGCGATGTCAGTGCACTGTGGACCGTGCATAAAACAGTGATTGATTACATGACCATATTGTCATCAGTGATTCGAGCAGCAATTAACAAATGAGCTTTTGAAACAATGATTTCCATGAGATTTATGAGTGACTCTAGTAAGTTTTATATTGTTTTTATTTATTTATAATGATGCACTTTTTTTTTTCTTTAAATACAAGCATGGATCTAAAATGTATAGTCAGTCCTCATTTATAACGCAGGTACTTCAGTCTTAGATATTAATGTTTATGGTTGAGGAACTGAGGCATTGGTTTACTTTGTTACTTGATGCTATTAAGTATTTACACACATGAGACAGGAGACAATGTGTAGAATATATTTTCCGTAATGGATAATGTGATTCAAAAAATGTCCCCAGTAAAACAGTTTGTAGTCTAAGTGTGATCGTTGTCATTCACATTTTTACTATTTTATCTATTGAATAATATAATGTCTCTACAGCATGCAGCTATCTTCTATGAACCACTCTATAAACTAAGTCTTACTGTAGAAAGATATACTTTAAAAATCCTAACAAAAGTCTCTTCAAACTCTCTGTGTCTTCTTCTAATACTATATATTCTAGCCTTGATGCCCTGTTTGATCCCATCAAATAGTCAATTAATAAATAATTAAAAATCTCTTCAGGCCTGTCTACTTACATTGGCTATGTTGTCAGCTAAAATGGCATAATGCAGATTCAGCTTTCTTCTCACTGTGGCTATTGTGTACAACATGACGACTACTGTCATAGTCTGTCATAAAAGTGATGAGGACTAGTCATCTGCATCCAGCTGGACTCATAGCATGACACAGCCAAACACACAGCCAAAAGAGGAGCCAGCAAAGCATTTCTAGCCGTTAGTGCATTTATTTCTGCTGTGGTTATTTATGTTATTACTCTACTTAATTTCTCTACAGACGTTAATAAGTTTATTAAAAGCTGTGTTAGATGGATAGTACACATTTTTATTTTTATTTATTTATTTACTTTTTGCCAAGATGGCGCTGCACTAGTGGCGACTGATTACGGCAGCTCTCCCACACCGGTCTTTGTTTTTTTTTTCTTTTAACTGTTTTTCTTACTTGTTTTTTCATTTATTTTTTAAGTAGCTAAGTAGTGTGCCATGGAGACCAAATTTGCTGTACTCGCTCTGGTCTTCATGCTGCTTTTTACATTGGTCACGACCGTGTCTGTGGACCCCATACGCAGCCAGGGCCCTATTGTTTACAGTAGGGATCAGCTGTTGGCGCTCCATCAGACCCGTCCTCCGGTTCATTATCATGGGGAACGTACAATCTCTCCCGAATAAGATGGATGAGCTGGCGGCGGTGATCCGGCACCAGAGGGACTTCCGTGAGTGCAGCGTCATGGTGTTTACGGAGACATGGCTGAGCGCGATGATTCCAGACATGGCCGTTCATCTGGACGGATTTAATCTGGTGCGGGCGGACAGGACGAGGGAGAGTGGGAAGAGGAAGGGAGGAGGTCTGGCAGTGTTAGTGAACTATAAGTGGTGTAACCCTGGGCACATCACTGTTAAGGAGCGGCACTTCTGTCGGGACATTGAACTGTTGGCGGTCGGAGTGCGGCCGTATTATCTGCGCAGTGACAGGGCTAGCTGTGCTGGTAGCTAAACAGCGAAACCATAATGCTATCTCTCAATATGTCGCTACTAAAATGTTGAAACACGTTTTCTATATGAACTAAATTTCCATAGTTTAGCTAATGTATATAGTGCGGTGTTTTTGTTAACAACTGTATGTTGGTGGATGTGAGTCTGGCTAGAGGGGTAGCAACTCTACTGTAATTACGAATGAACCTGGCAAGCACCATAAATCGTTGAAGGTGCTTTCTGGTTGTAGGAGTGGGCCATTCGGCCACTGCCTGGACCTTGGCAGGGTCAGTTTTACGATTTGCCTCTTCTCCACAACAAAACCTAACAAGGCAGTCATGAACACTGCCTTTTTGTTATAATAATAATAATAATAATAATAATAATAATAATAATAATAAATAAGAAGAAGAAGAAGAAAAAAAAAAGACATTCATTTTGACATTTATAACACCCGCCTCACCCACAAATCCATCAGCATTGCAGGTGATACCACCCACCCCTCTCACAGCCTTTTCAGCCGTCAGGTAGGAGACTGCAGATTCTGTGGGCCAAAACCGGCAGGCTCAAGCACAGTTTCTTTCACCAGGCGGTCAGGAGGCTCAACTCCCTCCCTGTTCTGCCCCCTGCCAAAGCCTTGAACTCTACCCTCACCCTGCCCTGCCCATTTGCAATGGACTACCATATCCAGCCATTTTTTTGTGATTTTTTCCACCATTTGTGTGATATAGCATTGCTGGTGTGTTTCAATGATGAACGTGAGCAATTCATGAAATCACAATAATTTAGTCTCACATGCTTAATTTTTGTTTTATTTTGACAAAATTATATAGTTTGATGTTTTACTCTTTCCAGTTTGTGAAAAGTTAAGTAAGACTTTTTAAATGCTGATAATTGCAGGCAATGTTGGACTTATTTAAGGTTAGAGGCCAACTGAGTGTGTGAATTTATAAGAAAATGTAGCGGTTTGAGACATATGTGATGGTTCACAACTGCTTTAAATGCTTAATGTACTTTCTACCTCTGGGAGGCAAGGAAAGGTCATGAGTGATTAAAGAGTCATATGAGTGATCAATAAAGCATGAAGGAAATGAGAGGGAAATAAATTTATAAATATGGACTGGCTGAGTGAGAGAGGTCATGATCTAATCCTCAGGGACGGATGAATTCCAACTTTTTAGATAAATGTTTCAGTAATTTAGATGATACAGGATAACTGCTTGGCATTTCTGCCTGTTGCACCACCTCCGGTGCATTTTGAAATCTGCTGCAGGGTCGTCAGCTGGTGCCAGCATTCACTGATGTTTCGGCCCCTAGCCAAGACACCTCCCAGTGAGGGGCCATGGGTTTGTGGGGACGTCTCCCCACGCCCCTCCCTCCAACTGACCTCACTGGGGTGTTGAGCCCCAACTGCTGTTCCTCTTCCGTAACCACATCCAGACACTTTCTTTTTCTGACTCTTCCGCCAGCTCCTTGATGGCCCTCTTCAGGCTGTGACCAGTCATTCCCGCAGCACGGAGGAGCCAGATTGCAGAACCCCCCACAAAGCCCCTGCATCCGACCTCCACCAGGTGAATAGTCGCGGACCAGCCTCTTCCTCTGCACTCCTCCGCCAGGTCGCTATACTTCGACTGCTTGAACTTGTGTGCTCCTGGTATCCCCTCTTCCTGGGGCACAATCATTTCAATGATAAGGACTTTCTTCGCAGCTGTGGACTCTATTACAATGTCCGGCCTTAGAGTTGTCTGTGTGATCTCAGTTGGAAAGACCAGTTGCTTGTCCAGGTTGACGCGCATTTCCCATCTTTTTCCAGGGGTAAGCAGGCGTTCCAATCTTCCCCGCACTTTCTGTCCTGCCTCTCCTGGTTTGACGAAGGCGATGTTTTGCCGATGGGACTCAGAGGACTTGTTTGCCCCAACTCTGCATCTCTCTAACAGCTCTGCCAGCTTCTTCAGCACCTGATTGTGCTGCCACTGGAGGCGGCCCTGTGTCAGCTCGATGTTGCACTCTCAAAGGATGTGTTGGGTCCTGCATTGTCCTTGCTGCACAGGAAGCACTTGCCCTCACTTCCGAACCACCGAGTGAGGTTTTGGGGGCATGGGAGGGTGTCACAGGGTGCCCTCACAAGAAAGCTGAGTGGTGACTGTGGAGTTCGCCAGATGTCATCCCAGGTTATGATTCTGTTGATGGTATCCTCCCAGTGAGTCCATGCTCCCTGTTTACACTGGGACACGGCCTTGATGTTATAGCTGACCTTCTCTACTTGTGAGACCTCATCCACCACCATGGTATTCCTCTGCTCCCTTGTGGCTTTAGACCAGAACTGGACAGGTAGCCCCCAGCCCAACCCTGCTTGGCTGACTTGGACTCTCCCCAGGACCTCCTTGTGTTGCAGCCTGGAGACGGCTTGCTCCACTCCCTCCTGGGCTTTCCACTTCCGCCCAATACGGGCAGACACCACTGCGCCCTTCACCGATTTGTCTCTGGATTCCCTCAGATAACACCACACTTTCAGTTTCCCAGGAAGCTGGCTGTTGTCGATATTTGCGAGGCCCTCTCTCAGCTGTTTTTGAACTGTCCACCCCACTTGCTTGTCTGAGAGCTCTGGTGTGCACTCCCTCCCGAGGCTTCGGATGGGCTGCTCTGCCAGGAGTGGTATGTTCTCTCTTCCCACCGTGAACACTGTCCTGTCATCCCTCACCTCTTTTCTGATCGAAAGGCTCCTGGACTTTGCAGGCTTGATCTTCATCCTAGCCCAGACTGTCAGTTTGTCGAACCAATTGAGGAGTCGTGCTATACATGGGGCGGTTTGAAGGATGCTTGTCACGTCATCCATATATTCTCTCAGAGGCTGGTGGGCAATCCGAGACTTCAAAACATTGTTTGTAGCTTTTAGGACTGTAATGACATCCATTCCCTGCAGTTTGCCTACCGGGCAAACAGGTCAGTGGATGATGCAGTCAACATGGGACTGCATTTCATCCTGGATCATCTCGACCACCCAGGGACTTATGCACGGATCCTGTTCATTGACTTCAGCTCGGCGTTCAACACCATCATCCCTGAGCTGCTCTCCTCCAAACTCCACCAGCTTGCAGTCCCCTCTGTCACGTGTCAGTGGATCACCAGCTTCCTGACAGAGAGGACACAGCAGGTGAGGCTGGGGGCGATCACCTCAGACACTCGGACAGTCAGTACCGGTGCCCCCCAGGGTTGCGTCCTCTCTCCACTGCTCTTCTAACTCTACACGAACGACTGCACATCCTCACACCCAGCCGTCAAACTCCTGAAGTTTGCAGATGACACAACTGTCATTGGACTCATCCAGGACGGTGATGAGTCTGCATACCGACAGGAGGTGAGACAGCTGGTGGACTGGTGTAGTCGTAACAACCTGGAGCTAAACACGCTCAAGACTGTGGAGATGACTGTGGACTTTAGGAAGTTACCCTCCCCTCTGCTCCCCCTCACCATCGCAGACAGCCCTGTGGACTCTGTGGAGAGCTTCAAATTCCTGGGGACTACTGTTTCCCGGGACCTGAAATGGACTCTCCACATCAGCTGCATCCTCAAAAAGGCCCAGCAGAGGATGTACTTTCTCAGGCAACTGAGGAAGCACGGTCTGCCACAGGAGCTTTTGGTCCTGTTTTACACGGCAGTCATTGAATCAGTCCTGTGTTCCTCCATCACAGTCTGGTTTGGTGCTGCCACCCAAAGGGACAGGACAAGACTGCAAAGGACAATCAGGTCTGCTGAGAAGATCACTGGGACCTCCCTGCCCTCCCTCCAAAAGCTATACTCCTCAAGAGTCAGGAGTCGGGCAGGGAAGATCATCTCAGACCCAACTCACCCTGGACACCGACTTTTCAAAAGTCTACCCTCTGGTAGGCGCTACAGAGCCCTCCTCTCAAAAACCACCAGACTAAAGAACAGTTTCTTCCCCCAAGCCATAAGTCACTTGAATGGCAACCATTAATTATTGTCCCAAATCCTTGCAAACGTTTACACAAGCACTCAGCAGTTGCACACTGTGTCCCCCCCCCCCCGACCGCGTTCTGCATCTTGTGTTGTATTAGTTATTTATAGTAGTTAAAGTATTTTAGATAGTTAAATTAATGTATGAATGTACAGTGAGACACCACCTGCCGAAAACAAATTCCTTGTCTGTTCTCCAACAGACGATGGCAAATAAAAGTGATTCTGATTCTGATATAAACCAACATGTGTATACACTATTGAAATTGGCAATACACAATGTTAATCCTCACCCTACAAGAGTTCTCTTTGTCTAGTAAGGTCTTTTTCTCTTTTAACTTATCCTATCATCTTTTGTCTCTTCTTGCATCACATTCATATTCTGCTTTCAGTTTCATTTTCCCTTTTTCAAACTGCTCTTTTCCAGCAACCAGGTTTCAATTACCTGCTTTCGATTATCGGCCTTCCTTATCAGGAAACTGTTTACTCTTAAAGATACCATAAAATGTAACATACGACTGCAAATCTTCAGCTCAAAGAAGACTTTAAATATGTCTCCTTGCATTGTATATTATGGGATTCATATTTGCTTTTATTTATTCTCCTGTTTATGGTACATCAAGTTTTAATGTCCTTCTTGTTCCTAGGTTTTAAGGGTAGAGGATAAGGCATGTTTTAAGATCTGGTAATCTTACATTCATTTGCGTACATAAATAGAGGTGGTGCCATAAAAGAAACGGGCCTCTATTGAAAGATAGCTTGTGAGAAAAGTTTGAATCCTGTATATAGTTTCAGCATTGATTAATAATTTTCAAAACGGAGCTCTTGACAGAGGGTACTTTTTAATCAAACAGGGATGAGGGAGTGGACTTTTGTTTGATGAGTAGATGTAAACCATATTTGGAACTTTTAAATGGATGGATGGTTACTGCTCAACATAGCTGACAAACAAAAGCTTCTTTTTTATTGATTTATTTTTATTGATCTTGTTCAAAAGCAGCTAATGTGCCGCAAATAAAACTACAGACAGCATAAAATATCAGGGTTGGAAAAAACACATTCTGTGTGTTAGCGGGGTACCAAAAATGGGTCGAACACCAGTTTTTGTGTGTTCAAATGGAAATATGACTTTTTGCAATACCATGCTACTTTAAGTCAATATCCGAGTTGACTGCAGACTAGTAAGGGATTACCGTAAAAAAGACACTCTTAAACTAACTTAAAAACATTCACAATTCCTTCTTTACCGACAAACGTCATTATTTGGTAATGTTATTTTGTTTTTTATACTGTATCTCTAGTAATCCATTTTCTTTGCAAGGGCAAGTGACATCTTCCATCAAATCTGTATCACATCTGTCAGCAGATGTTTCCTGTATTTTCTGATTTTGCTGTATCCTTGTGGTATTTGGGGAGTGAGCCAGTTTTTCATCTACACATTTTGCATCATCCTCTCAGTGATGAGTAAAGGTGTTATCTTAGTGTTCCATTACAGCATGTTGTCCTTACAAAAGCCTTGTGATTGATTCATTGATTCATATAGTAGAGCATAAGCAAAGCTTCAGGCTTGTTTGTGCAGCAGAAATTAGAGCCAGTTTGAGCTGAGGAGCTGAATATCCAACGACAAGCACTTATAAAGTCACCTTGGATACATCCACCAACTCTCACATATTTACACATGCAAGTACACACACCTAGCCAGTGATACAATACTCTTTCAGTACAATAAGCGCACTCTGTGGGTGGGGTGCAGTAAATGTAAAAATCTATTTGCTGTCTAATTGAAAAGGTTTGAACGTTTTGCCAGAATAGCATAGAAACAGTTTCACAGGGATTATGAGCATGTGTGAACAATTTGAGTGTTTGCATCCCGCGAAGCGACGTATTGTATGTAATTGTCAGTGTTTCTGTGTTTGTCCGTCTGTCCACCAAATATTTTCACAACCGTTGCAGATAGAAAGATGAAAGCAAAAGCACTTTACTTGGGTGGCAAAGGGGATAGAAGGGGATAGATAGAAGAGTTTTAGCTAAAATGAAACGAAAGGTGTACACAACAGCGATGTTGTTTGGTCTAGAGACAGTGTCACTGAGGAAAAGACACGAGACAGAGCTGGACGTAGCAGAGATGAAGATGCTGAGGTTCTCTTTGGGAGTGACCATGATGGATAGGGTCAGGAATGAGTACATCAGAGGGACAGCACATGTTAGAGGTTTTGGAGATAAAGTCAGAGGCCAGACTGACATGGTTTGGACATGTCAAGAGGAGAGATAGTGAATATATTGGTAGAAGGATGCTGAGTTTTGAACTGCCAGGCAGGAGGCCTAGATGAAGACCAAAGAGGAGGTTTATGGATGTAATGAGGGAGGACATGAAGGTAGTTGGTGTGAGAGAAGGGGATGCAGAAAAGAGGGAAGGGAAAACTTCAGGAGTCACCACAGAGAAATCGCATAAAGGAGAAGAAGAAGATTTTTATTTTTTTTTATTTTTGCAAAAACACTTTAATCACACTCAAACATTTTACAATTTTACATTAGATGAAAGTGCTAAAATGAGAAACACAATTTAAAAGTCAGTGCATTATGTCAGGAAATTTGCAAAAGTGAGTTGATCATAAGAAGAAGAAGAAGACTTGGGCAGCAAAGGGGATGAAAATGATATGACCTTGACCTTGAGAAAACGAGGTCAAGGTCAAATTTAAACTTTTTCACATTTTTTTGCACATATCTCAGAAACCAGATATTATAAAAAGACGAAACAAAAGGCATTATGTTCAGGGAGGCAAGGGGATGAAAATTAGATGACAATTTTGACCTTGAAAAACCAGGTCAAGCTTGTAACCTAGAGTCATCACGCTGAGCCATGTCTCCGTGAACATCATGATGCTGCACTCACGGAAGTCCCTCTGATGCCAGGTCAGCGCTGCGAGCTCATCCATCTTATTAGGGAGAGATTGTACGCTTCCGCATCCAGTGGTCACATGGGCGTCATACGTCATTGGTGACAAACTTAGCTTGGCAGCCATAGAAGACAATGCGATCAAAAACGCGATTAACTCGATAAATATCATGATTACCTGCGAGGTTGTGTTAACACATTAGCAAGAAAAAACAAAGAGAAGGACTTATCCTTCTTTATAATACCTTCTGGGAAGCTAGGAAGGAGGTGGAGAGCATAGATAAACCGGGTCAATATGACCAAGGATCCAAGGATCTGTCATGAGCACTTTACCTCGGATGATTTCCAAAGAGATTTGAAGGTAAGATCATTTTCAGACAACCCATAGTATTTATTCTGAATTCCCAAGGTTTAGTGGATAATCAATTAATGTCTGGAGCTACTGGAGGTATTGCATAAATGTTTTTATGACCAGACTGTCTCGCGATTATGGCACTTGAAAAAAGTAAATAAAATCAAAAGTGAGACAGGTCATTTTACTGAGAAGATCTGTGACACTGAAATAAAACATACAAAAACAGCATGTCAGGTCCTGATCCTTATACATACGTAAATACAAGACATATTAATATAAACTAGAGTTGTTCAGTCCACACAGTCTAACAGTAACGAATGGCGGCTAGCTCAATGCTAACATAATATGGAAAATCCCATTGACGGGCTAGCGTGTTAGCATTGGTAGCGCCATTAACTTTTCCATACACACAGTAAACCAAAACGGGACATTATAACTATAGTTGGATATCTCTGTCAGAATGTGATTCAGATGAAGCTACCTGGGATGAGTTGCTAGATGTCCAAACTCTCAAAAATGGGAAGCAGATTTTGAGGAGACCATGAGGAATTCTCAACCTTTGGATGTTTTACCACTAGGTATTAAGCTGAAGGTTTGTAAAATTAGGTGTGTCTACTTTCATTCATGTTGCATTGCCCAGCGAGGTTGGAACAAGTTTTCCTAATTGGACCACAAAATGCTGCCGTCTAGACGCAAACATATTGAAGCATTTTGTCATCTGACATTGGTAGCAGAAGGACGACATCATTTTTCCCTGCAATGCACCTCTGCCTGGGTTTTATTAGATCATAATTTTATAAAATACTATTATAAATGTAATAGATTTTTTTTTTATTTTGCGGGCTGGGGTTGGGCATATGTGCCATGGTTTTCTAAAAGTAGCAGTCACTCTGTTGGAAACATGGAACTTTGTATTTCAATGTTCAGGCCACACATGAACAGTAAAGCTTCACTCACTTCCTGCTTGGTTCTCATCATATGACCAGTAGACAACTTCAACCAAAACATACCTCGTTATTTTTGGTTTGAGAATTTATAGTGTTCTTGCTGTAGTGTGACGGTAGAGCCCATGGCTCTACTGAATCTCAAGGAAGTCTCTTCTCCTCTACTTTGAGCTCTTCACACTGCCCTCAGGAGGAAATCCAGGTGAGCAATTTAGGCCAATTATGTTTCACACTGTCACGCTTTATGGTCACTCCCCAAACCTCAGAACCAAGGAGATAATCCATTTTACGGCTTCTATGATGCAGTCTCTATCATATTTTCTTACTTGAAGAGTAAAAATCCTTTAGTGATGGGTTTACGGTAGGTCAAGGTTGAAACTTAAATCAGCTGGTATATCAAGAAATTTAACTCCAAACTCAGGTCCACTTTCACCAAGAAAATATGGCTGAATGTCTACATTAAACAACAGTATGGAAGCCATTTGATTTCAGCAAAGTGTTAGATCTGCACATGGGAAAAAATGCAGCAAAATGAATTAAAAAACAAAAAAACAAACATCTGAACACACAGAGGGGGGAAAAACCGTTTCAATATCTTCTGGTGGATTAATGATGGACAGTTGCAGAGATGAAAACTTGAAAGCCAAGGGTTTCTTCACTGCTGTGTGTGTGTGTGTGTGTGTGTGGTGTGTGTGTGTGTGTGTGTATGTGTGTGTGTGTGTGTGTGTGTGTGTGTTACCAGTTATACAAGCAGCTTCATCTTTACGATAGAGTACTGCTAACATCAGAAGTTTTGTAGTTGTATAACCGTTACCAGGTCCATTTAGACTGTTATTGTAGTGCTTATGTACATGCACACTTTACTGTACCTTGGGAATGCACTTACATGTCAAGAACCTTTTTCAAGTGTAAGAACAGCCACAGTTCTCCCCACTCCTGGTTCTAACCACCCTGCCATAATGAACACAAGTGGTCACGAGGACCCTTACTAAAAGCAAAAGGACTCAATCGTCATTTTTGATGTACATTTATCTTTCACTTTTTCATTTTGTTTGGGTAAGAATTTTATTATACAGATTAAATTCATTGCTGTATGCTAGAGCACCTCTTTTAATTTATGAGCACTTAGAGAGGCATGAACTGCAGGAACACATGCCAGTAGACATTGAGTGAGGTTACCTGGAGGAGCAAGGCCTGTCACTTCATTTGACACCATTTTATTTGAGCTTCAAACCATTTACTGAAAATAACCAATCATGCTGTCCTTCCTGTGTGTAGTTTGTTTCTTCTCCCCTTGTCTGTGTGGCTTCTGTATGAATTCTCTGGCTTCCTCCCACCACCAAAAACATGCAGCTTAGGTGAATTGGTCACACCAAACTTTGTGTAGATGTGGGTGTTAGCAAGAATCACAGTATTTTCTGCACTATAAGGCGCACCTAAAAGCCTATAATTTCCTCATAATCCCGTAGTGCGCCTTATAATCCGATGCACCCTATATATGGATTAATATTAATATTAGTATTGGTTAAAAACAAGTTCGCTGAAAAAAAACCGGCAGTCTGGCCGGCAGTCATGCTGCACTACGCCACCAGGGGGCATCCTCAGAAAGTATTCAGGCCGTACTAAGCCCCCTAACAACGTTAGTCAAGGGGCGTCACCGAAGTGCCCACTCTCATTGACCTGCTGTTTGACGGCAGAGCAGCCTGCTGAGAACACCGGCTACAACAACGTAGCAAGTTTTTCAACAACTCTATTAATGAAGTTTGACTGAGTGACTGATCTCAGTATTTCCCAACTACTGTGGTGCTGGAAATAACCCACTTTAAACTTAATTGGTCTAAAAAATGCCATTGTCCTGTAATCTGGAATCTAGTGATGGTCCATTCTATTAATCTGCAGAAACACACGGAGAAACTGGCATAAAGATGAATGAAAGGCCCTCAAAGTTGTTACGGAGGAGGGGGCAGGGGGGCGCATTTCGGCTTGTGTATTTTGTCTGGCAGCGACGTGCTGGGACAATGCAGCCGCAAGAGGGCACAAGCCAGTGTCTTATTGTGCCGGTCCCAAGCCCGGATAAATACAGAGGGTTGCGTCAGGAAGGGCATCCAGCGTAAAACTTTTGCCAAATCAAAGATGCGAATCAAACCTATGACTTCCATACCAGATTGGTCGAGGCACAGGTTAACAACGACCGCCATCGGCGCTGTTGACCTACAGGGCGCCGGTGGAAATTGGATTACTGTTGGTCGAAGAAGGAGAGGAAGAAAGTGCGTTCGCACGAAGAAAGAGAAGAGGAGCGCCAAGAGTATAGGACTAAGAGTAGGGACGTTGAATGTTGGAACTATGACAGGAAAAGGTAGAGAGTTGGTCGACATGATGCAGAGGAGGAAGGTAGACATACTGTGCGTCCAGGAGACCAGGTGGAAAGGTAGCAAGGCTAGAAGTTTAGGAGCAGGTTTCAAGTTGTTCTATCATGGTGTAGATGGGAAGAGAAATGGAGTAGGAGTTATCTTGAAGGAGGAGTTTGTTAGGAATGTCCTGGAGGTAAAAAGAGTGTCAGATAGAGTGATGAGTCTGAAGCTAGAAATAGAAGGTGTATTGTTCAATGTTGTTAGTGGGTATGCCCCACAGGTAGGATGTGAGCTGGAGGAGAAGGAGAAATTCTGGTTGGACTTTGATGAAGTGATGCAGAGCATACCTAGAAGTGAGAGAGTTGTCATTGGCGCAGACTTCAATGGACATGTTGGTGCAGGAAACAGAGGTGATGAGGAAGTGATGGGCAGGTTTGGTATCCAGGAGAGGAACGCAGAAGGACAGATGGTAGTTGACTTCGCAAAAAGGATGGAAATGGCTGTAGTGAATACTTTCTTCCAGGAGAGGCAGGAACATAGGGTGACCTATAAGAGTGGAGGTAGGAGCACACAGGTAGACTACATCTTGTGTAGACGATGTAACCTGAAGGAGATCAGTGACTGTAAAGTAGTGGTAGGTGAGAGTGTAGCCAAACAGCATAGGATGGTGGTGTGTAGGATGACTCTGGTGGTGAGGAAGATGAAGAGGGCAAAGGCAGAGCAGAGGACGAAATGGTGGAAGATAAAAAAGGTAGGGTATTGCATGACCTTTAGGAAGGAGTTAAGACAGGCTCTGGGTGGTCAGGAGGTGCTTCCAGATGACTGGACAACTACAGCTAATGTGATCAAGGAGACAGGTAGGAGAGTATTTGGTGTGTCATCTGGAAGGAAAGTAGATAAGGAGACTTGGTGGTGGAATGAGGAGGTACAGGAGTGTATACAAAGAAAGAGGTTCGCTAAGAAGAAGTGGGACACTGAGAGGACTGAGGAGAGTGATGCAGGGTGATGCAGCATAAGGTGAAGGTAGAGGTAGCAAAGGCGAAACAAGAAGCTTATGATGACTTGTATGCTCAGTTGGACAGTAAGGAGGGAGAGACTGATCTATACAGGTTGGCAAGACAGAGAGACAGAGATGGGAAGGACGTGCAGCAGGTTAGGGTGATTAAGGATAGGGATGGAAGTCTATTGACAGGTGCCAGCAGTGTGATGGGAAGATGGAAAGAGTACTTTGAAGAGTTGATGAACGTGGAAAATGAGAGAGAACAAAGACTAGAAGAGGTGACTGTTGTGGACCAGGATGTAGCAAAGATTAGTCAGGATGAAGTGAGGAGAGCACTGAAGAGGATGAAGAGTGGAAAGGCAGTCGGTCCTGATGATATACCTGTAGAGGTTTGGAAGTGTCTAGGAGAGGTGGCAGTAGAGTTTCTGACTGGGTTGTTCAACAGGATCTTAGATAATGAGAAGATGCCTGAGGAATGGAGGAGAAGTGTGCTGGTGCCCATTTTTAAGAACAAGGGAGATGTGCAGAGTTGTGGCAACTACAGAGGAATAAAGCTGATGAGCCATACAATGAAGTTATGGGAAAGAGTAGTGGAAGCTAGACTAAGGGCAGAAGTGAGCATTTGTGAGCAGCAGTATGGTTTCATGCCAAAAAACAGTACTACAGATGCAGTATTTGCTCTGAGGATGTTGATAGAGAAGTACAGAGAAGGCCAGACGGAGCTGCATTGTGTTTTTGTAGATCTGGAGAAAGCTTATGACAGGGTGCCCAGAGAGGAACTGTGGTATTGTATGAGGAAGTCTGGAGTGTCAGAGAAGTATGTTAGAGCGGTGCAGGACATGTATGAGGACTGTAAGACAGTGGTGAGGTGTGCTGTAGGTGTGACAGAGGAGTTCAAGGTGGAGGTGGGACTGCATCAGGGATCAGCTCTGAGCCCCTTATTGTTCGCTATGGTGATGGACAGGCTGACAGACGAGGTTGGACAGGAATCTCCATGGACTATGATGTTTGCAGATGACATTGTGATCTGCAGTGAGAGCAGGAAACAGGTGGAGGAGAAGCTAGAGAGGTGGAGGTTTGTCCTGGAAAGGAGAGGGATGAAGGTTAGCCGCAGTAAGACAGAGTACATATGTGTGAATGAGAGGGACCCAAGTGGAAGAGTGAGGTTACAGGGAGAAGAGATCAAGAAGGTGGAGGATTTTAAGTACTTAGGGTCAATAGTCCAGAGCAATGGAGAGTGGGGAAAAGAGGTGAAGAAACGTGTACAGGCAGGATGGAACGGGTGGAAAAAAGTGTCAGGTGTGATGTGTGATAGAAGAGTTTCAGCTAAAATGAAAGGACAGGTGTACAAAACTGTGGTGAGACCAGCGATGTTGTTTGGTCTAGAGACAGTGTCGCTGAGGAAAAGACAGGAGACAGAGCTGGAGGTAGCAGAGATGAAGATGCTGAGGTTCTCTCTGGGAGTGACCAGGAAGGATAGGATCAGGAATGAGTACATCAGAGGGACAGCACATGTTAGAGGTTTTGGAGATAAAGTCAGAGAGGCCAGACTGAGATGGTTTGGACATGTCCAGAGGAGAGATAGTGAATATATTGGTAGAAGGATGCTGAGTTTTGAACTGCCAGGCAGGAGGCCTAGAGGAAGACCAAAGAGGAGGTTTATGGATGTAGTGAAAGAGGACATGAAGGTAGTTGGTGTGAGAGAAGAGGATGCAAAGGACAGGGTTAGATGGAGGCAATTGATTCGCTGTGGCGACCCCTGAAGGGAAAAGCCGAAAGGAAAAGAAGAAGAAGCGACGTGCTGGGACATTAACAGCGGTGAGACACAATGTTAAAGTCAGTTCTAGGAGTAAAACAGTGTCGCATTTGCCAGTAAATTAGCATCCTGACATTAAAAACTGGTTAAAAAATTGTTTAGGCAACAAATAGCTGCACCTCACCTCCGATTAGAATACCGATCAATTAAAACAATATTTAATTAATAACAAAGACGAACATCAGAGCTTAAATATCTGCTTCAAACTTCAGATCAGGAAATAATCCACCCTGTTCGAACTGAGTGCACTCGTCATGAATTTGACCAGTTTTAATGTCAGGTTTTTTAATGTGCATGTTGACTTCTTTCTAAGATGGCAAGTGATCAGGTTTCCTTGATGATGCTCTGAATGGCCTCATTGACATTACAATAGCCGTTCACAGCTGACTAAAGGTATTCACAGTCATGAATGCTCTAGCTAGTGGACAGATTTATTATATGTGTCTTATAATCTGGTGCGCCATATATATGAAATAAACTATAAAATAAACAATTCATTAAAGGTGCGCCTTATAATTCAGTGCGCCTTATAGTGCAGAAAATACTGTATTATTTGTTTTTAGTGTTGCCCTCCGATGAGCTGGCATCCCATCAAGGGTGTACTCTACATCTCGCCCATAGTCTTGCGCAACTGTGAATGAGTGTTATTTGCTATGTTTTTGCTAAAGGCTCGCTAAATAATTCTTAGTAGTGAGTTACCAGGCACTCCCATGCCAGGATAAGTTTTTTTACACTGTGTTTTGTAATTGTGTGCTGAAGTCTGGGTTACTGGCCCCTGACTGATGAACACTTGGGCACATTGTCCAATAATGTGAAACACCTCCCTCAGAAGACATTCAGGGGGCATCCTGACCAGATGCCCGGACCACCTCAGCTGACTTTGCTGAAAAAAGAGAAGCAGCAACTCTATCTTGATTCAAGCTTGGCCTTGCTCCTCAACCTATTTCTAATGCTGAGCCCAGCCACCCTGTGGAGAAACCTAATTCCAACCACTTGTACCTGCAATCACTTATGAATAATATATATACTCCGATTGAGGGAATGACTCTCCTCCTACTTGGAGTGGACACTGCTCTCTTTCTTAGCTTAGAACCATGGTTAGAGGCGCTGATCCTCATCTTGGAAATGTCACACTCGGCTGCAAACCCCTTCCGTGACAGCTGGAAGCCACTGTTTGATGAGACCAATTGGACCACGTCATCTGCCAAAATTGGAATCCTAAGGTCATAGATCCTGACACCCTTCACCACTTGGATGCACCATAAAGGTTATTACAGAACCAGTGATGAGGGGTAGCCCAGGCAGACTCCAGCCGCAACTGTAAATGAGTTTTACTTACTGCCGGTATTGTGTCCCAGACTCCAGGAATACAGAGACTAGACAGCCCGTAGAAAGAAAAAAAACACCCCATACTTCCAAAGCAATCCCCAAAGGATACCTGGGAGGACAAAGTCGTAAGCCTTCTCCAGGTCCACAAAGCACAGCTTGACAGGTTAGGCAAATTCAGATGCTCCCTCCAGCACATAGAATAGAACTGGTCCAGTGTTTCATGACAAGGGCCAAACTGCACTGTTCTTCACCGATCGAACTAACAGCCAAACTCTCCTCTCCAGTAGCCTGGAGTAAACTTTCCCAGGGAAGCAGACGAGTGCAAGCCCTGTATAGTTGGAACATAATCTCTGGTAACCCTTCTTAGAAAGGGAAACCACCACCCCATTCCGCCACTCCGAAGGCACTGTACATGTCATTCACGCAGTGTTGCAGAGGCGTGTCAGCCATGACAGCCCTACACATATTCAGGGCGGATGACATCCACCCAATGCCACTATGGAGCTATTTAATCATAGCAGCACGGAACATGGACTGTTCAGATATTATGTCTCCTGTCACCCCTGGAATGTGTTGAAGGTTTGGCAGAAGATGGGAGTTGTAGATCAACTAAACTGGGTCCTCAGTGAGACATTAATAGCAGACCCTTATAATCTGTTTGGGTAATATGGTATTGTCCAGTTAGATTACTGGACAATACCATATTACAAATCACATGCAGGCAAAAGAGTAACAAAAAAATTAAAACACATTTCAATCAATCAATCACCTTTTATTTATATAGCATTTAATCAAATCAGAAGATATTTCAAAGCGCTTAACAGATAAAAAGCCAACAGTGCCCTCCAGAGAAAGCATAAGCGATGGTGGCGGGGAAAAAGTCCCTCATTGAAGGATTGTAGGCTATATCAAAGAGGAGGGTTTTTAGTCTACTCTAATATAAGCTAAGGGTGTCTGCCCCCCGGATTGAGGCTGGTAGATCGTTCCAGAATAAAGGGGCCAGATAGCTGAAGCTTCTGCCTCATGTTCTAGTCTTAAAAACCCAACGGGTCACCAGAAGTCCTACATCCTTGGATCGAAGGGCCCTGGGAGGGTGATACACTTCAATAAGATCTTCAATGTAAGACGGAGCCTTACAGTGACGAGCTTTATATGTTATCATAAGGACTTTGAATTGTATTCTAGAATTAATCAGGAGCCAATGTAGGGATGCTAGGACAGGAGAGATGTGCTCTCTCCTCCCAGTTTGAGTCAGTAAGCTGCATTTTGAACTAATTGTAGAGTCCTAATTGAGGAGCTTGAACAACACGATAATAAGGAATTGCAGTAATCCAATCTAGAAGTAACAAAGGCATGAATTCTTTTTCCTGCGTCTTTAAAGGATAAGAAATTTCTAACTATAGCAATGTTTCGTAAGTGAAAAAAGGCTGTCCGAGACACAGACTCTGTCCTATGAGAATCAAAGGACAGATCTTGATCTAAAATCATTCCCAAGTTCCTCACTTTATTGATGGAGGATAGAGCGATGCTATCTAAGTGAATTGCAATGTTAGAAAAATCATCTCTAAGACATTTAGGCCCAATAATAATGACTTCAGTTTTGTTATTGTTCAACATTAAGAAATTGTGAAGCATCCAGGATTTGATATCCCTGAGACAGGTTCCCAATTTAATTAGCTGGACAGATTCAGTTTTTTTAATTGATAAATATAATTGCGTATCGTCTGCATAGCAATAAAAATTAATGTTATGCATCATTATAATATTTCCCAATGGTAGCATAAGTAAATTAAACAGAATTGGCCCCAGAACAGATCCTTGAGGTACTCCACAGGTGAGTCCCTCAATCTGAAGATTTATTATTGACATGGACAAACTGAAATCGGTTGGATAGATATGACCTAAACCGGTCTAGTGCCGAGATTTTAATCCCAACTTCCTCTTCCAATCTCCTAAAAGAATGTAATGGTCAACAGTATCGAATGCTGCATTAAGGTCTAATAGGACCAGAACAGATAGAAGACCTTTATCTGACACTATTAAAAGGTAATTTGTGGCCTTTAGCAGTGCAGTCTCCATACAGTAGTTTGTTCTAAAACCTGACTAAAAATCCTCCAACAGATTGTTCTCTAACAGGTAGTCATTTAGCTGTTTGGCCACTATGTTCTCTTGGATCTTGGATAGGTTGGAATCAGTCATTCTCCTCTTGAATCATAAGAAGAAATTCATTTTGGTCCCCACAAATACCGGGTTTAATCCCCGACACCATTTCTTTCATCAAGGACTGATTGGAGAATTGTTTTAATCAAAAAATATTCTTTAAAAATATTTGTACTTTTTTAAATAATGTATTTATGTGAATGAAGGTCAGATTAAGAAATGACATGTTTTAGTCATTTGAAGCTCCGTGTGTTCCTGGAGAGGTTGGGGTCAACTCTGAGATGAAATGTGTAAAGAGTTTAAACAGGTGGAGACTGAGAGAAAATATAGAAAGACGAGAGGGGCCATAAAGTGAGTCAGGAAGAGATGATATGTGGGTCATAGTTTTCTCTCTTCCTCTTTCTTCCTCTTCTCATCTTTTCCTTTCTCTCTTTCTCTTCATTACTCACCTGACTTGACCTGACTGGTAGTGTGTACCACACTCTGGGACTGGATGCATGGGGAACTAATTGATGAAGTAAATAATGGCTAAATGAATGATCTGGCATTTGTATAACTTAATTATGGAAGGATGGAAAATTGTTATGGGTGATAGATTGAAGGATGTGTGAATTAATAGGTAATGAAGTGATGCAATGGACAACCCCATCACTAAATGGAACAATTGACTGGATAGTTTGTGTATACGGTGTATATACAATATAGTATGCACTATTGTCCTTTGAACTGATGTACTGTGTTTTATAATGTTTGTCTTATATCTGTGTAAAATACTAAGACATTGATACCAAAAGTCAGTGAACAGCTCAGTCCATTAAAGTTTGATTTAGTCCCTAACTTTTCAGTTCTTTCTGATACAATTTCTTTGTGTGCCTCAGCATCAGTGAAAGGAGAGATCAACAGTTTCACTCTCAGCTTTGTCTCAGAAGAAGATATTAAATTCATGTTTTGCCTCATAAGGCTGTCAGTTGTCCGTCACTGTTTATATGAAATTACCACTGTTGTGGTGTCATAGAGTGCATCCCAACATACAGAACATATGCGCTTGTTTGAAGTATGGGAAGACGTATACAATTGCAACTGTACATTAATAATGCAAAATGCCAGATGACAAATTCCATAAAGCCTTAAATCAGATAATTTAACAATAATGAATTCAATTGTATGGTAATATTTTCGTGTTTTATTTTTACAAGTCTGACTATTGCACCAGTATAATGTACTGTATAATGCTATGAAAGGGCTTCGATTGTGAAACAACTAAGAGTGCTTATTGTGGGGTTACTGATATCCGTCTCTTTCAGACCTCCAGGTGATGGACGAGGTTCATTTTGAAGTATTGACATAAAATACTGAACTCAAGGCTACTGTACTTCTATTATATCAAACACAGTACAGATATCACGCTCGGAGAAAACTACTGTCATGGTGGGTGACCATCTGCTTTAAGTACTGGGAGGACAGACTTGTTCGAAGTATAAATGACAGCAGCTATCGTAATAGAAGTAGTGCATAGTAGTATATTCAGTATAATAAATAATACAACAATAAACACAATTACAAATATAGATGATAAGGGGGTAGAGGAGAAAAGAGAGATGCAGTGCATCATGGGATGTCACTCTGCAGTCTAATTGCTTAGCAGCATAAAGAGGCTAACTTATACCATTTGACTTGCTGTGGTGACCACTTGACATTTTCCTCTAGAACTACTTTTGGTCAATCAATCAGTCAAATCAATCAGATAATTAATCCTGAAGGAAAATGGAGCTTTGAGCAGCACAGTTTGTACAGTACAGTGTAATTAAATTGTAATATTAAAGAGTATAATGGAATATTATATGCATATATTGGTGTCATCAATAAAAGTAATAAATTGAGACTCAATGTCTGGTAGATGAGATGCTATTATTTGCAACAATTCAAAACTCAGCATCCTTCTACCAATATATTCACTATCTCTCCTCTGGACATGTCCAAACCATCTCAGTCTGGCCTCTCTGACTTTATCTCCAAAACCTCTTAACAAGTGCTGTCCCTCTGATGTACTCATTCCTGATCCTATCCAGCCTGGTCACTCCCAAAGAGAACATCCCAGCTCTGTCTCCTTTTTTTCCACAGTGACACTGTCTTTAGGCCAAACAACATTGCTGGTCTCACCACAGTTTTGCACACTTTTCCTTTAATTTTAGCTGAAACTCTTCTATCAAGCATCACACCTGACACTTTCCTCCTTTCCTTTTTCATCTCTTTTCCACACTCTCCATTGTTCCGGACTGTTGACCCTAAGTACTTAAAGTCCTCCACCTTCTTGATCTCTTCTTCCTGTAACCTCGCTCTTCCACTTGGGTCCCTCTCATTCACACACATGTACTCTGTCTTACTTCTGCTAACCTTCGTTCCTCTCCTTTCCAGGACAAACCTCCACCTCTCTAGCTTCTCCTCCACCTGTTTCCTGCTCTCACTACAAATCACAATATCATCTGCAAACATCAGAGTCAATCGAGATTCCTGTCTAACCTCGTCTGTCAGCCTGTCCATCACCATCGTGAACAAGAAGGATCTCAAAGCTGAACCCTGATGCAGTCCCACCTCCATGTTGAACTCCTCTGTCACACCTACTGCACACCTCACCACTGTTTTACAGTCCTCATACATGTCCTGCACCGCTCTAACATACTTCTCTGCCACTCCAGATTCCTCAAACAATACCACAGTTCCTCTCTTGGAACCCTGTCATAATCTTTCTCCATATGTACAAAAACACAATGCAGCTCCCTCTGGCCTTCTCTGTACTTTTCTATTGACATCCTCAAAGCAAATAATGCATCTGTCTTCTTCTTCTTTTCCTTTCGGCTTTTCCCTTCAGGGGTCGCCACAGCGAATCAATTGCCTCCATCTAGCCCTGTCCTTTGCATCCTCTTCTCTCACACCAACTACCTTCATGTCCTCTTTCACTACATCTACAAACCTCCTCTTTGGTCTTCCTCTCGGCCTCCTGCCTGGCAGTTCAAAACTCAGCATCGTTCTACCAATATTTTCACTATCTCTCCTCTCGACATGTCCAAACCATCTCAGTCTGGCCTCTCTGACTTTATCTCCAAAACCTCTAACATGTGCTGTCCCTCTGATGTACTCATTCCTGATCCTATCCTTCCTGGTCACTCCCAGAGAGAACCTCAGCATCTTCATCTCTGCTACCTCCAGCTGTCTCCTGTCTTTTCCTCAGTGACACTGTCTCTAGACCAAACAACATTGCTGGTCTCACCACAGTTTTGTACATCTTTCCTTTCATTTTAGCTGAAACTCTTCTATCACACATCACACCTGACACTTTTCTCCACCCGTTCCATTCTGCCTGTACACGCTTCTACACCTCTTTTCCACACTCTTCATTGCTCTGGACTGTTGACCCTAAGTACTTAAAATCCTCCACCTTCTTGATCCCTTCTCCCTGTAACCTCACTCTTCCACTTAGGTCCCTCTCATTCACACAGATGTACTCTGTCTTACTGTGGCTAACCTTCATCCCTCTCCTTTCCAGGACAAACCTCCACCTCTCTAGCTTCTCCTCCACCTCTTCCCTACTCTCACTGCAGATCACAATGTCATCTGCAAACATCATAGTCCATGGAGATTCCTGTCTAACCTCGTCTGTCAGCCTGTCCATCACCATCGCGAACAAGAAGGGACTCAGAGCTGATCCCTGATGCAGTCCCACCTCCACCTTGAACTCCTTTGTCACACCTACAGCACACCTCACCACTGTCTTACAGTCCTCATACATGTCCTGCACCGCTGTAACATACTTCTCTGGCACTCCAGACTTCCTCATACAATACCACAGTTCCTCTCTGGGCACCCTGTCATAAGCTTTCCCCAGATCTACAAAAACACAATGCAGCTCCCTCTGGCCTTCTCTGTACTTCTCTATCAACATCCTCAAAGCAAATACTGCATCTGTAGTACTCTTTTTTGGCATGAAACCATACTGCTGCTCACAAATGCTCACTTCTGCCCTTAGTCTAGCTTCCACTACTCTTTCCCATAACTTCATTGTAGGGCTCATCAGCTTTATTCCTCTGTAGTTGCCGCAACTCTGCACATGCCACCTCTCATAGACACTTCCTTACCTCCAGAGGTAAGGAAGAGGTACCTCCATCAAGACTGAGTACCTTTCCACTCTTCATCTTCTTCAATGCCCTCCTCACTTCATCCTGACTAGTATTTGCTACTTCCTGGTCCACAATAGCCACATCTTCGAGTCTGTTTTCTCTCATTTTCCTCATTCATGAACTCTTCAAAGTAATCTTTTCATCTTCCCATCACACTACTGGCACCTGTCAATAGACTTCTATCCCTATCCTTAATCACCCTAACCTGCTGCCCGTCCTTCCTATCTTTGTCTCTCTGTCTTGCCAACCTGTATAGATCAGTTTCTCCCTCCTTACTGTCCAACCTAGCATACAAGTCATCATAAGCCCCTTGTTTGACCTTTGCTACCTCTACTTTCACCTTACGCTAGATCTCCCTGTACTCCTGTCTACTCTCCTCAGTCCACTCAGTGTGCCACTTCTTCTTAGCTAACCTCTTTCTCTGTATAAACTCCTGTACCTCCTTATTCCACCACCAAGTCTCCTTATCTACTTTCCTTTTCCGACCTGTCTCCCTGATCACATTAGCTGTAGTTGTCCAGTCATCTGGAAGCATTTCCTGACCACCCAGAGCCTGTCTTAACTCCTTCCTAAAATTCCTGCAACACTCTTCCTTTTCCAGCTTCCACCATTTTTTCCTCTTCTCTGCCTTTTCCCTCTTCATCTTCCTTACCACCAGAGTCACCCTACATACCGCCATCCTATGCTGTTTGGCTACACTCTCGCCTACCACTACTGCAAGATGTAGTCTACCTGTGTGTTCCTACCTCCACTATTATAGGTCACCATATGTTCCTGCCTCTTCTGGAAGAAAGTATTCACTATAGCCGTTTCCATCCTTTTTACAAAGTCAGCCACCATCTGTCCTTCTTTATTCCTCTCCGGGATACCAAACCTGCCCATCACCTCCTCATCACCTCTGTTTCCTGCACCAACATGTCCATTGAAGTCTGCACCAATGACAACTCTCTCACTGTTAGGTATGCTCTGCATCACTTCATCCAAGTCCAACCAGAATTTCTCCTTCTCCTCCAGCTCACATCCTACCTGTGGAGCATACCCACTAACAACATTAAACATCGTACCTTCTATTTCTAGCTTCAGACTCATCACTCTATCTGACACTCTTTTTACCTCCAGGACATTCCTAACAAACTCCTCCTCCAAGATAACTCCTACTACATTTCGCTTCCTATCTACACCATGATAGGATAACTTGAACCCTGCTCCTAAACTTCTAACCATGCTACCTTTCCACCTGGTCTCCTGGAAACACAGTATGTCTACTTTCCTCCGCCGCATCACGTCAATCAACTCTCTACCTTTTCCTGTCATAGTTCTAACATTCAACATTCCTGCTCTCAGTCCTATACTCTTGGCGTTCATTTTCTCTCTCTTTCCACAAACACACTTTCCTCTTCTTCTTCTTCGACCAACAGTAGTCCAATTTCCCCCGGCACCCTGTAGGTCAACAGCACTGATGGCGATTGTTGTTAACCCTGGCCTCGACCGATCTGGTATGGAAGTCATAGATGGATTCGCATGTTTGATTTTGCAAAAGTTTTATGTCAGATGCTCTTCCTGACAAAACCCTCTGTATTTATCCGGGCTTGGGACTGGCACAATAAGACACTGGCTTGTGCCCTCTTACGGCTACATTTATAAAGAGAAAGAAGTAAGGCAGTGAAAAAAAAAAGTGTGCTTTGCAGAACATTGAAATCTAACAAAGGGAAATTTACTGGCAAGGGACATTAGAGACGAAAATAAACACAAACTGCAAATAATGAAATTGAAAGAATACAACAAATACAACCATGTTAGTTTAACAATTAGACTAAATTAAAAGACTTTAGAAAATGAATAGAATTAATGCATTTTTTCTAAACTAATTGGTTTTTAGCCATTTGCTAAAACCAGGTAGAGTTGTCCCAAATTGGAAAGCTTTTAGCTTATTTTGTCTGCATTGCTAATAGCAGCTGAAGAGTTGTAGTGTAAATAATGGTTTATTGTAAATTCCCAGAGCCAGGAATTCAGTTTAGATGCCAAGGTGATTCTGGAAAGTTCACATGGCAAAGTTTTAAATCAGCCCAGGGCCATAGAGGAATTTCTAAAGCAAAAAGCAGAAAGATTCTGAGATACAGTACAGTGTGCCCTCGCACATTCGTGCATTAACACTTGTGACTTCACCTCATCGCGGATTTTTGGTAGGAAGTCACGTGATACCATGCACGCATTCTGTTGCCTGACGGCATCCGGAAATGCTCTACGTGCCGTGAGTCTCGGACTTCTGTGAGACACAAAAGTGCTTTAAACAGTCAATAAGAGTGTGGGAAAAGGTAATACAGATAGAAGGTGGTTTAATATCAGTATGGGGAGGGTTCATAAATGTTTAAATTACCGTTAATAGTAAGACAAATAGTTTGTCGCTATATTGCAGAATTTGTTATTCGCATGTGGTCCCTGGAACACATTAACGGCAAGTAACGAGGGTGCGCTGTATATGTGAATAATAGTTTCGTAAAACATTTCACTCAAATGGTTGACTTCTTAGCTTTAAAGGAAAATTTAAACTAGTTCTAGTCAGAAAAAGTTGTCAAATATCCATGTGAACATGCAGACTGACAGAATTAGTGTCAGTGTTTGACCTGACAAAAATTCAGTCTTCTTCTCCTTTTGGCTTTTTCCTTCAGGGGTCTCCACAGGAAATCAGTTCCCTTCATCTAACCCTCTCTTCTGCATCCTTTCCTCTCACACCAACTACCTTCATGTCCTCTTTCACTACAACCATAAACCTCCTTGTTGGTCTTCTTCTCGGCGTCCTGTCCGGCAGTTCTATTTGAGCATCCTTCAGCATCCTTCTACCAATATATTCACAATCTCTCCTCTGGACATGTCCAAACCATCTCAGTCTGGCCTCTCTGACTTTATCTCCAAAACCTCTAACATGTGCTGTCCCTCTGATGTACTCATTCCTGATCCTCTCCTTCCTGGTCACTCCCAAAAAGAACTTCAGCATCTTCATCTCTGCTACCTCCAGCTCTGTCTCCTGTCTTTTCCTCAGTGACACTGTCTCTAGGCCAAACAACATCGCCGGTCTCACCACAGTTTTGTACACCTTTCCTTTCATTTTAGCTGAAACTCTTCTGTCACACATCACACCTGACACTTTTCTCCACCTGTTCCATCCTGCCTGTACTTCTCTGCCACTCCAGACTTCCTCATACAACACCACAGTTTCTCTGTGGGCACCCAGTCATCAGCTTTCTCCAGATTTACAAAAACTCAATGCAGCTCCTTCTGGCCTTCTCTGAACTTTTCTGTCAACATCCTCAAAGCAAATACTGCATCTGTAGTCCTCTACATTACCTGGCAAAAATTCAGAGTACCAGCGGTTAACGTTTCATCACATTGACATATTGTTACTGGATGAAAACATCAAAATTGTTGTCACATTGATTGAGCCCAAATAATCAGTACACTGAGTTTCAATTCACACACCTGCAAGTGTCAACTGCATCAGAAGTATGAAGATAATGATGAAACATGGTTATTTGATATTAATCTGTTAACAAATACATCTGCCGTTTATGTTGTAGTGAGACATGAAGCATCGCAGAGGCAGTAAAGAACCTAGTATGACTTGGTGGATTTTTGTTGTTTAATGATACTTTCAACAAACGACAATGTAATGATAATAATAATAATTAAAAAAAAACTCTTGAGTGATCACTACACGTATATTATGTAAACCAGTAGCAGGCCCACGTAGCTCACAACCACCACATCTGAGCATCTTGGAACTAAAATGTGAATGTCTTTTCTTTGAAAAAAGCAATGACATCACTGCAAGTATCATTATCAAGCAATTCCAGGCTGATGATCATGAATGTCTATTTATTCAAAAGCCTTGTAGAGTGCAGGATTATTTTTTTCAGCTTGCTGACCAGAAATGTGCAGAATAAAAATTAACAATGTGTAAGCAGAAGCATCGGAGGCCATATTCATCTGAGCGGGGGCAACTGTTTAATGCTTACTGCCCCCAGGTGGTCCCTTTACCTCCTAATACGCCACATTCCATTGCTGATCTCCCCCACTTCATGAATTCAGACATTTTCAATTCCAGTACTTATGTACATCCTTATATTCTCTCAGGGCCCACTCCAAAAGCTTCTTGCTGATGTGAGTATATGGTCGTGGAGCCTAACAGGTTTGTGTGAGCACACGTTAAGTTATATATGTTGAGTCTGTTGAGACTCACCTCTGTTGGCGTGTGAATGTGAAGAATCTCTTTGGTCAACCTAATTACAGTACACAGATAAAGAGGAAAATAGGAAGGGGCAAAGATGGCTAGAGAGGATTAAACTATGGAATGAAAGCAGGCAATGATATCACAACAAAATAAATGAAAGAAAAATACAAATGAGAGGAACCATGGGTACTTTTAGACCTTTTAAGAAAAACTTTCACATCGCAGGTCTTCAAGATATCAGCTATGTCAAAAATTATACTAATAACAATAATTATTTGTCTTACTAGAATCAAGACAAATAGTTACTGGCTCAAATTATGTCATATAAACAGGTTTAATGTCCATTGTTCTATATGTTCAATAGATGGAAACATACCAGAAAACGGCTAAACAGAAATCATTTGATTCTTAGCACCAGTGAAAACAGGGAGGAAAGGTTAGAGAATTTCATGGTTCACTTTAAAAACATTTAAATCAGATGATTAAATTAGTGTGATCTTTTGTGCCAGATAACAAAGTCAACTTCATTCGAGCTGGAAAGATTCACAGATTCCAACTTCCCGTATCAAAACTCATTAGTGAAAACACAAAAGACTTTTATGTAACAGAAAAATAGATGACAATGAATTTTGTTTTTGCCAAAACAGGCTTGAATATCATTAGACTGTGTGTTTCCAGTTATCAAAGGAGTGGTCACGGAGGTTGTTTAGCGCCACCAAAAACATTCATCAATGAAAAGCTACTGGTTACACAACAACAACAAATTATACATACAAATACACAGCAACTCTTTCATTTATCATGGAAACAATGAAGATCTGATGAAGCCCTAATCAAAAAATTAAAATTACCACCATCACATCACATTTTCAAATAGATGTCCTAAATGCATCCTATTATGGTCACCTTATACTTTAATACCCCACCTGACAGCAATAATATTTTCAATCCCTCTTTTAAGGTCCCATATTGATTGTATTTGATTTATTTCAACAAATTACAGGCTGATGATGGAATTTTCATAATATATAACATGAGATCCTGAGTGCTTTTTTTTAAAGTAATGTCTACACTGAACAGTTAAAACATTTGTTAAAAAACTTGGAGAAGTGCCCCAAAAGCACAACAGGAGCACAGCAGGAGGAACTGAAATTTGTACTTTTATTAAGCAGTTAGAACAAATAAACAACAAAAAAAAAAGATAGATATTCAAACAGGAAAATAAATCCTACAAGGGTTAGGCAACAGGCATAGTCAAGAGGTCAGGCAAAGTCAAAACCAAGGTCAAAATCAGGGAGCTGATGGCTAAGCTAAGTGTATGGACAGTAGGCTGGAGGCTGATCGAGAGATGGGTTGCAGGTGATTGAAGCAACACAGGTTAATGGGATGAACTGGGTTGAATGCAGGCAGTTGAAGAAGGCTCTAAAATGACAGGAGATATTAATGCAGGAAAACAAAAAGAAAGAATAAACTTAGCAGTTATCAGAATCCATAACAGTGAGGTATTTGCTTGTTTTCTTGCCAAAGAATACATAGCACATTTAGGTGTACATCAGTCATTCTGCTAAGAAAAAACAAAACAAACAAAAAAGGAAAACAACAGATGAGCTTTTTTTCTCTAAAAAGCAAACTTGTTTCCTATTTCACTGTTTATTGTGGTTTTCCTTGTGGAGTCAAGATGACCAGACTTATCTTACATGCTTGAAAATGATACAATTCAATACATCAGTACATCACAGAAAATTGGAAATGCCTGAACACCACTGGAGACTAAACATCAGTACAGTATACACTATTTTACTGCATTCGAGTGGTGAACATGAAGTTATTGCATCATTGATAAAAAAACAAAACAAAACAAAAAAAACAAAAAAAAAACAAAACGGGTGGATGAGGAAAGCAGACCCAAAGCTGTGCACACTAATGATGTTTTAATATGTTTTACTCTAGTGGTCATTCAGTGGCCAGACAAACACTAGTTTGTAGTGATGTGATGTAAACTCAGTGAGCGTATTTACTTTGGAGAGTATATAATAATCCAGCCTTGATTATTGGCAGGGATTGCCGATTTGTACCACTTTTTTTAAAAAAATTCAATTCTCTGCAATAATTTTAAAAAAAGTAAATGAAATTATTTCTTGGTGTCCATTGCCATGGAAACAAAACTATGTAAACATTTCAACTTAACTGATGTGACTGGTTATAAATGAATGCCTGAAGCCTGAACCAACTTCTATCTTCTATGAAACCTGATGGGACCCAGAGAATCAGTTATTTAATATATGGCAGGAACAGGAGGGTCCATTCTGGTCAAGGTCCATGCAAACATATCCAGACATTTACAATCACACATGCAGCGCTTTATTAATGTGTGTAAGATGTCAGAGCAGCAGTGCCTGAAGTACAGAAATCCCAATTTTGATCTAGTTTTCTAATTGAAATTACTTTATGTATAACGTAATGATATCCCAATTTTATACAGTGATTGAAACTTGGCAAACTTGCTACTAAGCAGCTCCACAGCATGATGCTGCCACCATTAAGCTTCACCGTAGGGATGATATTGACCAGGTGATGCGCAGTGCTTGGTTTCCTTCAAACATGGTGCTTGGCATTCAGGCCAAGGAGTTCATCAGACTAGATAATTGTGTTTTTCATGGTCTGAGAGTCCAATATGTGCCTTCTGCCAAACTGCAGGTGGGGTGTTATGTACAGTACCTTTTACAGAGGAGTGGCTTCCGTCTGGCCACCTCTAATCGGAGCAGGACTGTGCAGATGGTAGTCCTTCTTGAAGATTTCCTTCTCATTACAGAGTAATGTAAGAGCTCTATTTGAATGACCATTGGGTTCTTGGACTACATGACTTGGTTTTTACTTTGACATTCAATGTCAGCTGTGGGATGTTATATAGACAGGTGTGTGTCTTTCCAAACCATGCCCAATCCAATTTATTATAGGTAGACAATCAGGTTGGGGAAACATCTCAAGGATGATCAGTGGAAACAGGATATAACTAAGCTCCAGTGTTGTGGCAAAGCCCGTGAACAATCATGTACAGTAATTGTTGTTTTTTCCTTTTTTTTTGGAATACATGAGCAAGGATTTCCGAACACACTTTTTTCACATTATCATTATGGGGTATTGTGTGGAAAAGTTTGAAAGTAAATATTACTTTAATCTGAATGTGAAAATGTTACAAAGGCGAAGCACTGGGAATACTTCCTTGAAGGCATTGTAATATGGTCAATAAACAGTCAGTCAGTCATTATCTTAACCTGCTTAATCCGCTGACGCGGGTCGGGGTGGGGGCGGGTCCTATCCCGGCAGTCTCAGGGTGTGAGGCGGGGGACACTCCGGGCACGATGCCAGTGTACTGCGGAGCCACACACTCACACACACATTCACTCCTACGGTCAATTTGGTACCGGCCAATCAACCTAAAGCGCATGCTTGTGGGGGTGGGAGGAAGCCGGAGAACCCGGAGAGAGCCCACGCAGACACGGGGAGAGCATGCGAACTCCGCACAGAGCGAGACTCGAACCCGGGTCCGCCGTGTTGTGAGGCGACAGCGCTACCCACTGCGCCACCGTGCCGCCCTCAATAAACAGTCATTGTATTAAATCAAAACAGAAGAGGGAAGTGGTTGGAGAGATTGAAGAAAAACAGAAGAAAGATGAAGGTAAAGCAGACAGACACGTGGAGAAAGTTCAGCATCTGTGATTCTCTGTTTCTCCCTGGTATGTTTTAGTCCATCCACCTCAGAGACACTGCAAGTGTGATGTATGCTTGTGTTTACAAAGCTAATGATGACAGCAGTGAGATTTTATTTGCATTTGTCCACATTATTACATGTTCCACTAACCATTATCAGTTATTATGATGACTTTGATTCATGCAATAGGCATATCGTCTTTGAATTCATCGACTTATTCCTTACATTTTGCACAGACTTTTGCTGTTTTGATGTGAGCTCTGGGTTCAGGTAGGCACACGGGCAGGAAGGTATTGACAGAATAAAAATTGATGGCACCCAGTTGAGTCTCTCGCCCACATGTTGCCTAAATCCTTTAACAGACATTTAAATTTATTACCTCATAAACCATTCCCAAAGTATAGTTTCTTGACTTCTTTGACCCATATGTTATTAGCTTATAATTTTACTGACTTGCACTTTTCCATTTCATTCATCCTGTTTGTGCATCGATTTGGAAAGATGTCAGTCATGGTTTAGGACCACTAGCTGGAAGGCATTTTGCAGGCCATTAGATACCTTCATACAAAACACAAAACCAGTGAAGTTGGCACGTTGTGTAAATTGTAAATAAAAACAGAATACAATGATTTGCAAATCCTTTTCAACTTATAATCAATTGCAAAGAATTGCAAAGACAAAATATTTGATATTCAAATTGAGAAACTTTCCTTTTCTTTTGCAAATAATCATCAACTTAGAATTTTAATGCAGCAATACATTACAAAAAAGTTGGTACAAGGGGCATTTTTACATCACCTTTCCTTTTAACAACACTCAGTAAACTTTTGGAAACTGAGACCAATTTTTGAAGATTTTTGAGGTGAATTCTTTCCTATTCTTGCTTAATGTACAGTTGTTCAACAGTCTCTGTTGTTGTATGTTACGCTTCATGAAACACCACATATTTTCAAGGGGGGACAGCTCTGGACTACAGGCAGGCCAGTACCCGCACACTTTTACTACGAAGCTATGCTGTTGTAACACGTGCAGAATGTGGCTTGGCATTGTCTTGCTGAAATAAGCAGGGGTGTCCATGAAAAAGACGCTGCTTGGATGGAAATATACGTTGCTGTAAAACCTGTATGTATCTTTCAGCATAAATGGTGCCTTCACAGATGTGTAATTTGCCCATGTCTTGGTTACTAATACACACCCAGACCATCACATATGCTGGCTTTTGAACTTTGCGCCTATAACAGTCCGGATGGTTATTTTCCTTTTTGGTCCAGAGGACAAGACAACCACATTTTCCAAAAACAATTTGAAATGTGGACTCGTCAGACCACATAACACTTTTCCACTTTGCATCAGTCCATCTTAGATGAGCCTGGGCCCAGCGAAGCCGGAGGCGTTTCTGGGTGTTGGTGATAAATGGCTTTCGCTTTGTATAGTACAGTTTTAACTATGCAAAGCTAAAACTCTACTGTGCAATTTATCTCTGGATCTGTAGTGACGAACTGTAGTTACTCACAATGGTTTTCTGAAATGTTCCTGAGCCCATGTGGCGATATCCTTTACACAGTGATGCCAGTTTGTGATGCAGTACAGCCTGGGCGATCAAAGGTCATGGGATTTCAATGTTGGTGTTTGGCGTTGCCACTTACATGCAGTAATTTCTCCTGATTCTCTGAACCGTTTGATGATATTACGGACCATAGACGATGAAACCCCTAAATTCCTTGCAATAGCTCGTTGAGAAATGTTGTTCTTAAATTGTTTGACAATTTGCTCACGTATTTCTTCACAAAGTGGTGACCCACGCCCTATCCTTGTTTCTGAATGACTGAGCATTTCAGGGAAGCTGCTTTTAATACTCAATCATGGCACCCACCTGTTCCCCAGTAGCGTATTTAGAACATCCTGTGGGATGTTCAAAACAATTGTTTGATGAGGGTCCCTCAACTTTCTTAGTCTTTTTTGCTACTTGTGCCAGCTTTTGTGAAACATGTTGCAGACATCAAATTCCAAATGAAATTATATTTTAAAAAATAACAAAGTTTACCAGTTTGAACATTAAGTATCCTGTCTTTGCAGTGTATTCAATTGAATATAGTTTGAACGGGATTTGCATATCATTGTATTCTGTTTTTATTTACGATTTACAAAACGTGCCAACTTCACTGGTTTTGGGTTTTGTAGAACCAGAGGTGGTCACCATGCACTATTTTTGAGTTCATAAAGATTGATGAGCATCTTGGACTAGTGGATATGTTGTGTCGAGTTTAACTTCTGGTTTTACTGCATATGTGCAGTTCCTTGTTATCTCCTACATCTAAGAAAAATCTATTAAATCAGATGTCAATAGCTACTCTTAGAGTCATTCTGTTCAGTTGATTCATGCAAATAGGGAGTGATTTTCTCAAGTTGCTGCTCACACCGAATCCAAAGAGGGTCAAATGATTGTCTAAAGGATGGGCAACCTGATGAAAGAATAAATAGTGGAACCTTTAGCAAGAACAGCTTCAGTTAAGATAAAAATCATCCCAATCTGTGGCTTAATCAAACCTGTTCACTGCTGTCAAACTACACACACACACACACACACACACACACACACACACACACACACACACACACACACACACACACACACACACACACACACACAAGCTAAGTAGTACTGGTTAAGTAGTGCAGTTCAACACCAGTGACATGTTATTAGCAGGAAGAGAACCGCCTGTTGACATGGAGCTATGTATGTATTTTTGTTCGGTCTCCATAGTGACTACTGACCAAGTCTACTGACACTTCATTATGAATCTGCTGCCAACTGTGTGTTTGAGTGTGAGTGACAGCTGCACTTTCTGTAATCACAATCTAATGGCAGAGCAACACAGAATCAATCAATAGACATAATTAAAACAGACAGACAACGGGCAAGGACAGCTATAAAACTAAATAGAGAGAGATGGAGGGGAAAAGAAGGAGGGAACGGACAGGAGGATGGAGAGAGAAAATACATGAGGACACATCCAGAAGAGAGTGGAAGAGGGATAATGGATATTGAGCGATCATTACCACATCCATAAATGTTAAAGTACTGCAGTTAGAGTAGTGAGCCATCACCCATACTGATGTTAATGCTAAGTGCTTCAGTTATGTTAATTCAATACCACTAACAGCCATGCCTCAGACGTGGACACTGCGGACATTATCTGTATGATAACTGGATGAGGCGACACCCTATGGGTTTATTAAAGCCCAGTCCATACAGCTAACAGTGAATTAAAGCTGACATCTGATTGGTATTCAACACGTCCTCCAACGTGGCTACCTCACACTTCAAATAATGTTGAGAGAATCAATGTTATACCTGCCATTTGCATGGACAACCCTTGCCAAAGCTAATGTTTGGGCTAAGTGGTTTCACAAATGTGGTCATATGGTGACATGGGGGCTGATGAGGAAGTTATTAGTGCAGTCCATTGGAGGATTATGAGGGACAAAATGCAGATCATGAGAGTCAGTCCCTGCCTTGAAGTCATACGACCTGACAGCACAATAGGATGATGATGTAGTGAAAGAGCTGCAAGGTAGTCATTTATTTATTTATTTTTTATTTATTTAGTTTATTTTTTTCGGACATGTTAATGAAGCAGACTTCATACCTTCATCACATTTACAACATCAACAACAACATCCGAAAAAAAAAGGGCTGATGGATAGAAGCCAATAGGCTTGTAAAATTCCCGTCGCCCAGAATCAACAAATATCTCTCTCATTAGAATATGTAATCAAGAAACTCAGACATTAAAAGTTTTCAACCAGCTAATAAATTGAATTTTGACAGACGTTCATACCCTTATACACTTCCAGATATTAGCCTTTTACCCTAGAGTATAACCATGTTTACATTCTTCCTAGGAACACAAGGTTTGTTAACATCATGGACAGTCAAAACAAGGAGCTGACCTTGCCAGTGTTCTCCACAAGAATATAATGATCACATCCACCTCTTTCAGCAGACAATGTTTATACTAGAATTAACCAGTTTGTTGCAGACACTTTAACAGTTTTACATGGTATTATATTGTCAAAAGATATCAATATGCTCTTTAAAGTCTCAAAGTTAATGTTATCCCATGTTATCACAAATACATGATTTTTTTTGTTTGTTCGTTTGTTTTGTTTTGTTCATTAGTCCATGTTTCTGACATCGATGATGTTGATTTTTTTCAACTGTTCCATGTAATACTTGTCGTGTCCAAAATTGTAGAGCTCCCAATATTGAAGTGACTCTGTTGTACGGATCTTTGGTGTAGTAACAATTCTTGTCGGTCTTTATTGCTCACATTTCACTAACTCCTCTGCAGTCCTGCTCACCATTGTTTTCATCTGGTCTGTAGAAAGCCCCTTTGTTTTGATGAAGATCCTGCTGGTGTTTGTCCAGGTGTTGTCGATCAGCCTATTCTTCTTCAGTTGTCGAGCTTTTTTAGCGATATCAGCATTGTTTTTAGTGAGATTCTCATTAATGTAGACATTTTTTCCTTTCATTTTGAAGCCTTGTTTCAGAAGAGCAATCTTGTGTTTACGATTGTTGAATTTTATCAGCACTGCAGGTGGTCTCCTACCTCCAGATGGTAATGGGTAACATGTCTCAATCTGGTCTAGATCCATAGTTATCTCCAGATCCCCCTCAGTTGAGAACTCACTTGTTGCTCCAGAGATTTGATGTCGGCGCTATCCACAGCATTTCTGTAATTCCTAGGCTTAATTTTGATTCCAGTGATGATCACATCATTTATATGAATGCGTTGTTCCAAATCATCCATTCTTTGTTGTCCATGTTCCAAGACAACAATTCTTCGGTCTTTTTCCTCCATGTCTTTCTGCATTTCTTCACTTTCTTCCAAGGCGTCTAGCACCGGTTTTAGCTTTTCTTCCTACTTTTTATCAAAGTCACTCCCTAACTTATCAAAGTTGCTCTTTAACTCACTCTTTAATTCTTTCATAGAGACCATCTGGTCTTTAGTATCCTCCGATTTTCCTTTTCCTTTTGGCATTTTGCAGAGAATAAGTGAGAGTCAGTCTGGGTATGAGTTAGAGAGATAGCGACAACAGGAGACAGAAGAGAGTCGTCTGCTCCCGTTGAGAGCTGGAAGTGTTAAGTGTTTGTTCATGATCATGAACAAAAGTATGTACACATCGTGATGGAAAAATAAATAAATAAATACAAGTTTAAAATTAATAAAATGGCTAACAAGGAAATTGTCTTTGCGTATTTTATTGAATGAGCTAAAATAAAAATTTAGTTCTTCAGAAATGTAAAATGCACAGATAGCATCACATTACCAGGGACCCAAAGGGGAAAATAAACCATAATATTACCAATATGAAGATGATGTAACACATTACAGGAAACATAACAAGCATCATGGATCCCATAGTGTGGGGAAGAACACATTGATCATGTTAAGATTTCACAATGAAGGTATTCAGTTGCAAAGTCCACCTGGGTTATTACTTGATCACGTTTACTAAAACAGTTAATATAGTGGTGATACAACTGCATACATTTGGATATATGTTGTAAAATTACCATAACTTACACACATTGGACAAAAAGTGTATTCTGTACACTAAAATAACAGTAAGTTTGTGTTGAGAGACCAACTGTTGTAAAGCAACCCAGATAGTCAAGAGCCTTGAAAGAATCTGAGCTTCACTGCAGTGTCACAGGATTTCAACAACGCACTGATAGGTGCTGGAAGTGCCGCTGTTGCTGCACTCGTATAGATAGTTTTCCAACTGAATGTCATCACTTTGTGCATATCAATCAATGGTTACAAGCTCATGTCATATTGAAAATTACATGCACTCAAAGAAAGAATAACACACAAAGATAACAATGCACATATTAATGATCATCATCCCTATTCAATCTTCCTGCATCTATGATGTTAAAGGAAGTTTGCAGTAAAACTGTAGAGTTTGCCAATGTTTCAGATTTTCCCATTTGGTCTCTCATTCATTCCACTTTCTGATTCATCCTCTAGCTTTGTGCCCTCTAGCTGACCAGTCATATCCATGCAGGTGTTTGATTTTGTGTATTATCTGTTTTTACTGCTTGTGTAAATAATATCTAACCTAATCATTGATGGTGTTATAGTGTGTGATGGACGTCAGCTTCCACACCAGGCCTTGATGTCAGGGCCATTTAACAGGTATTTAATTGAGTCTGGACAAAGTCACTAAGGCCTCTGCACTCATACCTATCTGTCAGACAGACAGGAACACACACACACACACACACACACACACACACACACACACACACACACACACGTACCATAAACAGAGGGAGAATGGGAGGAAGACCTGCAGTTGACATCTATCCATCATATATCTCAGATATGCACCATGGCACAAGATGCTTGAGCAAACATAGACACACGTACACACACCCTCACACAGACATTCACACACACACACACACACACATACACACATAAACACCCTTACCTACTGATCAGAGGGTCAGTGCACGTTTGTGTCTCACGCAGGGAGGCCCAGTAATGAACAACAATATGGTCTGTCCCAAATTATCCCTCCCTGTCCACTTCATTGAAATGTCAAAGGTAGAAATGTCAATAATGTCCACTGTGGAAGGAGAAGACTGACTTTTCAAGACTTTGCCATAGTAATCTATCAACTGCACAGAAATAATCTTATTTCCAATTTCATTCCCTTGATTTTGACTATTTATTGCAACAAATAAGGATAGAAAACAGGCAGATGAAATGTAATTATCTCTGATGTGGAGTGGTGTAAAGGCACATAAAGAGGACTGTTTATATACACTAGTAGGAGAGTAAACAGACATTCTGGTTATCAAGTAAATAGTTAGGGATCAATGTAAAAATGGATTTGAAACTAAGACACCCGGCATAGGTTGCCTGCAGTGATCTCTTAGAAAAAAACAAAGAAATGTTAAGATACAGACTAATCACTAAAGTCATCATTCCTGTATGTAAAATATGTACTGTCTAAAAGGGAACATTGCAAACATACTATTTTATTTATTGCATAATTCAAAAACAACTGCTGCCACACAATATGAAAATGTGACAAATTAAAAGCCTCATCATACTTGCATTGAAACCAGAATTATATAGCAAGTAAATTAGGTTATCACATTAGAACTGAAGCAATCACCGCTTTACTCGAGGAAAACGAGCATATTTTTAGGTTACTCTCAGATAATAGTGCAAAGTATTCACATATATTTGACCAATTGGGAGACGCTTTCCCATTGTTTTAATCCTGATGGGAGAATGGAGTCCAAAGTGGATGAAGCATAATGTACATATATTTAATTCCCTCATAACAGGCATGTTATTCAGGCATTCATGAGTTGATGCTTTTACAGTAAACAGTATGAACTTATTGTCTCAATACTGATTAGGCTAACAACCCCCCTTGTTCAGTAGTTTCTGTCATTGTCATGTTTCCTAATCTCACGAGCGTTATACCACAAACCCCTGCTGGGTACGAATATTGTTTTTAACGAGATAGAATTATAACTAAAAAGGAAGAATGCTTTATTATTGCTTGTAATCCACCAGAAGCCTCACATGGACCCCTACCAGTCCCATGGCACTGTTTTTGATCAAGCTATGACTCTTAACTCATATGTGTTAGCAGTTGGCTTGCTCTTTTACCATCCACTAAATGGATGGTAAATCTTTGATGAATTAAATGATGTAAAACATGTAATAGAAACAATAGTGATTTATTGACAGTTGATTTATAGCTCTTATTTTTAGCTCTGGATGTGACTGACTGGTACCTTTATGGTGCCAGACTCCAGATGGCTATTATAGAATTAGCAGTTAGCTAACTAGACAGTAGTTCATCAGTCATGCCTCCAACTGGTCACCATGTCAGTTTCTATGACTAAATATTTCACGAAGAAGCATGAATGTCTTTACCAACATTGCCACTTTCATGTATTGAAGTGATGTGGAATAAAGCGTTCCATGGCAGCTGTGGTTGCAGCACCATGCTAAAGACTGACCTAAATATTTCACTGAGAGGAGATTGTGTTTTTGAGAAACCAGTGCCTGTTCCTGAAAAAAGATATAGAGTAGCAATGAAAGGATGGGATTATAAAAGAGAGAGAGAGAGAGAGAGAGAGAGAGAGAAACACACACAAACATAGACACAGGTACATGTATACTTTTGTTCAAATTTAACAGATGAAGACATCTATTTACAAATTAAAAATTTTCTGGAATCCGTGGTGCATTGGTGTTGTGTCCGGAGTTTCCCCTGCCTCATGCCCTAAGACAAGCTGGGATAGGCTCAAGCTCCCCGCAACCCGCACAAGCAGATAAAGCAGTTTGTAAAAATGAATGAAAGAATATTATTTGGAATGAAGTAATGAGTTATGTGTTAGAGAGTGTTTCAAAATGAAGGCAAAATACATCAAAAATAGGCATCCGAGAAAAACAACAGCAAAATAAAGAGAGAAAAATGACCCACTTGAAAATTTACCATCAATTGAAGAACAAGTGGCAAAAATAGTCTATAAAATTGTTTCGACTGTCTGACACAACACTGGTTTTATCTCTTTGGTCAAAAAAGCTGAAATCTTTTTTGAGTTTCAACATGAATAAGACATAAAAAATAGAGAATATTAATAAAAATAAAACTTAACAAGACTATAAATGGAGAAACATATCATGGTGTCAGGCTGACTCCGTACCAATCGACCAGTCCTGTGGAATGATGGGCTGGTCTCAGCAGGCATCTTCACTTTCCACAAGAAAAGCTTCATAGCGGTGATACATGGAACGTCTCCATTAATGAGTCTGGTCACCGCTATGGTGTCACAGTTCACTGCAGTACATTTATAAGGCCATCAGTGGGTCCAAGTTGATATAGCCCAATCAAACCACACATTAGGGGGCCTGGCCAAGGAGACATTTTCATGCTGCAGTGTAACAGACTTTATATTTATACTCACAGTAAAGGAAAAATCTGCTGTGCAGTTTGCACATCTTCAAATGTAGAAAGAGAGAGTTCCATTGAGGGCCTGACAATCCTACAGTGGTGATGATGATATAACAGACCCAGTCAGTAGGGTTGAGCCGGGTACTCGTTTCAGATGAGTATCCGGTACGGTTAAAACTTTTTTGACAAGTACGAGTATGTTACGAGTAAAACTCTTCAATAGTCGTGCTCGTGCTGAAGGAAAATCTTCATAACCAGTGGTCCACAACCTTTTTTGCGCCACAGACCTGTTTCATTTAAGACAATGTTTTCACGGACCGGCCTTCATTTGTTCGATAATCGTTAATGATGCCAGGACAGCTGTAGTCTAATAATAAATCATCCACAGTGGTTTTATGTAAAATGCAGACATCAACAGACAAACAGCCTTCTTTTCATAATTTGATAATGAAAATCTCTGTAAACAAAATAATTGTAAAAATAATTATATTAAAAACTCGATTCAAGTGATTGCACTGATGAGGTTTATTTGGAAATATAGCAACTTACAATCAATGCATTCAACATTGCGTAGGACAATGTAGGACATCTCTGGAGTGCGAAGTGACAGTGGGAGGTGGCAGCTCATCTCCCCGCCACTACTGAGGCGCCCGTGAGCAAGGGGCTGTCCCCCTTACAAGCTGCTCAAGTGGGGCGCACCCCGAAGTCGCTGTCTGTCAGTCTGCTTCCCCTGTACTGTTGTTGTTCTACTAATTGCATGCCTACAGGCCCCAGTGTGTTGTGTTTGTTTCAGGGGCCTGTACACAACATCGAATGCTTTGTCTAGCACATGTATAATGCATGTATTAGCATGTATAAGCTGAGTGTAAAGACAATTTCCCTGTTGGGGATAATAAAGTGGACTTTATTCTTTTTCTTATAAACCAGATGATCAGAAACAGGATGGTATAAAAGCAGAGCAGTTCCTCTCTCTCCCGCTAGAGCAGTTCTTTTGTAAGTTTTGTGTCTTGTCACTCCGTGTGTTTGTCCATCTTCGCCATGTCCATCTTTGTCATATCTACTTGCCCCTAGGTGCTCATACTCCCGTGAGTTTCTGCTCGACATGCACAGAACAACTTTTTCAGACTTAAACCCAGCAGATGTGAAAGTGCCATGCGAGTGTGGCCTGCTCCGGAGGCCTGTTTAACCACCGACCCCACTCCTGCACCCAGTCTGCAGTGGAAGCGCCACAGGCGGAACATGTGATAACAGAAAAGGGGCAAGCGCAGAGGCATCCAGGCTAGGGTAGCGGCTAGTTCTCACCGGCTGGCTATCCCGACCATTACACTCGCCAACGTACGCTCGCTGGATAATGAACTGGATTACATCCACCTGCTCCGGTCATCGTCTAAGTCTGTGGATGAGTGTTGCATCTTTTTGTTCATGGAAACATGGCTCACCAACAGCGTCCCGGAATGTGCCAATCAGCTGGCCCTGCTAACATGCTACCGGAGAGCTCTCGTCAAGGGGGGGAAGACCTGCTGTGGGGGACTCTGCGTTTACATCAGGGATAATTGGTACCCTGATGCTGCTGGTGGAGTTTATGATCATCACATGCTGGCCATTCTACCTGCCTAGGGAGTTTTCTGCCATATTGCTGGTAGCAGTATACATCCCTCCCAACTCCAGCAAGAACAGGACTTAGGCACTGAATGAAGTCTACCATCAAATCAGTGAGCAGCAGACAGCCCACCCAGATACCTTTCTCATTCTGGCGTGGGACTTTAACCATACAAACCCCAAGAGTATGTTTCCAAAATGACATGGACATATCAACTTTGCCAGCAGAAGAGCTAACATTCTGGGCAATGTCTACACGACACATAAAGATGCCTAAAAAAGCCCAAGACCTCACCCCCTTGGGGCTCAGACCACACTACTGTTATGCCTAATGCCAGCATACAGACCTCTCATTGTCAGACCTGCGAAAACGTGACGTGCAAATTATATGAAGTGCAAAAGTATTGGCTCCCTGTTCTCTCAGATCAGCTAACTGACTTCAGAAGTTCCCTGATGACTTCTGAATGATCCAATGTTGACCTAAATGACTAACAATGACAAACAGAGTGCACCTATGTGTCATTTGGTCTCAGTTTACATGTACCTGCTCTGTGATGGTCTCAGACATCTGTAAAAGGAATACTGGAGAACAATCAGCATCATGAAAACCAAAGAAAACACTAGGCAGGTCCGGGATAAAGTTGTGAAAAAGTTCAAAGCAGGAATGGGATACAAGAAAATCTCACAATAATTAAACGTCTGTGTGAGCACTGTGTGAGCAGTAATATCAAAATGGAGAAAGCATAAAACCACTGCAAACCTACCAAGACCTGGCCGTCCCTCTAAACTTTCAGCCCAAACAAGGATGAAACTAAGCAGAGAAGCAACCAAGAGGCCCATGATCACGCTGGATGACCTGCAGACATACACAGCTGAGGTGGGACAATCTGTCCATAAGACAACTATTAGTCGTACTCTGCATAAATCTGGCCCTTATGGAAGAGTGGCTAGAAGAAAGCCATTTCTAAAAGAAAACCATGAAAAGGCCTGTTTGGAGTTTGCAAGAAGCCACATGGGAGACACAGAAGGCATGTGGAACAAGGTGCTCTGGTCAGATGAGACCAAATTTGAACTTTTTGAGTGTGAAACGTTACGTTTGGCGTAAGAGTAACGCTGCACATCACCCTGAAAACACCATTCTCACTGTCAGACATGGTGGTGGCAGCATCGTGCTCTGGGGTTGCATTTCCTCAGCAGGGACTGGGAAGATCGTTAGAGTTGATGGGAAGATGGATGGAGCCAAATACAGGGCAATTCTAGCAGAAAATATTTTGGAGTCTGCAAAAGACCTGAGGATGGGGCAGAAGTTCACCTTCCAACAGGACAACGATCCTAAACATACAGCCAAATCTACAATGGAATGGATTAAAACTAACCATATTAAGGTGTTAGAATGGCCAAGCCAAAGTCCAGACCTCAATCCAAAAGGGCATCTGTGGAAAAATCTGGAAATTGCCGTGCAAACAATCTCCATCAAACCTTAAGGAACTTGAGCTGTTTTGTAAGGATGAATGGGCGAATATTTCTGTCTCAAGATGTGCAAAACTTAGAGACATATCCAAAAAGACTTGCGGCTGTGATCGCAGCAAAAGGAGATTGTACAAAGTATTATCTCAAAGGGGGCCAAAACTTTTGCACGTCCTGCTTTTCAGTTTTTTATATGTAAACACAATATAAAATTGTGTCTCACACGTTATTGATTCTTAAAAAATATTTTCAGTTTGTTATCTTTAAGTTTTAAGCCTGAAATGTGGCAAAATGTCAAAAAGTTCTTGGGGGCCCAATACTTTCACAAGGCACTGTATGTAGACCTGAAAAAATGTGTTTTATAACAGGACCCCTTTAAGGAATTACAAAAATCAGTAATTACAAAATCATCAAGTCTTGTGTATCCAGTTGCTTTTGACATGAATAGAATGACTCAGTAAATCAACATCTGTAAAAGGCGTAATTATACACAGCCTATAAGTCTGCTAAACATCAGCAGCACATTATGTTGGAATCTCCAGAGTTTTTTTATTCTCCACACAAACATTACGATTTTAACAATACTCAGTGGACAGAAAACTGCATTTTTCACAGTTGTCTCCATCTCCTTCTGGTTGGAAATGAGTGCACTGACTTTTAAGAATGTACTGTATATCCTAAACAAATCAATGACAAAAGTTATTAACTTTAACTGTGAAACTTTGAAACCAGATTTCCATCAAAATGAAATTGATGATGCACTGTAAATGATTCAGAATAAAATCAAATGTTTCCTCTATTTTGTTGAGAATTAGTACTTGTTGAAATATATGTCAACAAAAAAAGCAGAAAATCTTATCAAATTTTTCTTCAGTCAATGAGATATCGTAAGATGACCTCGGTGTTTGATGAAATATGGCAGCTCATTGTGGTATTTAAAATTTCCCCTCTTATCGTGGGCAGTAACGCTTAAGATGTCAGACAGATTCAGAATTTGCAAGACGTCTATCGGAAAAATTAGTCACATACAAGGTTTCAGCATGAACATCATGTTTCATACCTTTGTTTTCTCATCATAGAAGTTGTTAACCTTGGCCAAAGAGGTGGTAATGTCAGCCTACTTAGGAACAGAAAATAAGCATTTTGGATGTTTTACATCAAAAGTTTATTTCCCGGAGGCTGGACACTTTGTAAGAGAAAACATGACTTCTTAGTTTTCAAAGACAATTACGGTAAGATCAAAACAATTGATGTCTACATCAATGCCAGAAGTTATGTTATTTATCATAGACCATTAGTACTTATAAACAGATGTTTTAGGATATTCCTCCAGAAGGAACCATATTATATTTGTATGTCAGTATACTTTCTGGATAATAATAGTACCACAAAAATGTTGCTGTCAAGGCTGCTGAGAATATTACCCTCCTGAAAAAACTCTGAATGTGCCCAGCCTGTTGAAACCGTCCAATCCAGCTGATAAATCTGAACAAAAGTGAGAGTTTTGACAGCCAAGCTGTATTTTCTTCCTCTACTAAATATATTGTAGTTGTTAGGACTGGCACATACTGAGTTGGTGGTGTGTGTCCTTGTGCTGGGTTTAGCGATGTAAGCCAGGTTTTGAGTCAGTCAATGTCTCTATAGTCTCTAATCCATGTGTGGAGTGAAGGGTGACCATCCTTCCCTTCCCTTCTCTCTCTTATTCATTCTCTCTATCTCTATCTAAGCCTGTTTTCACCCCAATTTAACAGCAATCGTCCTTTTCACAATGTAACCCAGAGCTCCGCTGTAACTCCGTCATGCATGCACAGAAACCCACACATATATGACACCTCAATCATTCCATGCAGTTGTATGTATCACCCTTCTCCACCATGATTTGCTTTTGAATAAACTATATCTCCCACAGTTAACAATTCTCCTGTCAGTTTTACTTTATCTATCTCCCACTCTGTGATTCCCACCTGACTTTCCATTTGTTTTCCAATTAGAGGAATGATGAGGGACCAAATGAAAAAAGACCTGAAAGGGGGATGAGGAGTATGGCATTTAGGGCTAACGGTAACCTTGAGGAATTTCAAAGTCTTCATCAGAATTCAGAGCTGGGTCATTCTCATTAGAAGACACCAGGATGAAGAGACCCAAAGCCTGTCCTAATTTTACGACCACAGTCTCATTCCTAGAATGTCCCAGGTGTAGTTTCAGCAAAGCCCTTGGCTGTCCAGATGCAAACACTCCCCTTGTGCATGAGACAGGCATCAGGCTTAAATGCATCCTGTCAGTGTGAGCCCTTGTATAACTCTCTTCTGTTGTCTAGTAACACACTGAAAAAAGTGACAGTTCCTTTTACAGAAAGGACAACCCTAGTTTTCATAATTTCCATGGTAAAATGATCTGCATCACATGTGATTCATGCATAGTTGCTTAGTTTTTTAGGAACTTTTCAATTCAGGACCATAATAACACAGTGTAGATGAACCAATGGTATTCGCAGTCACTGCAACGTCAGGCAATGAGGCAAAACTTAAGAGAAAGATGGACAAATCATGTTGCTGTATGCAAACCTTCAGTACGCAGCAACATTTCTGAGGCACATAGAGTTTTACTAAATGAAAAATGTCCTCATTTCCTCCTCCACAAAAATTGCTATTCATATGACACATTCTTTTTACATAATATTTCTCTACACAGACTAACAAACATATAGTGTGAAGAACATTGTAGTAGATGGACAATGATTAGATCTCAAAATCAACAAAAAAAACATCCTGAGTTTCCATACTGAGTTCATTCCACTTCCACTGAAAGAAAAACACCACAAACTGCAGAAAACGACAAAATTGGTACTGAGACCTTGCAGTATTGAGGTGAAAAGGGACACAGGGAATAATAGGTTTAAGGAGAAAAAGGAAATTAATTCCCTGAGTACCGGTGAAACCTGCGGAGCTGGATGATCATACATCTCTGCATAATGCTTCACTATAGCAAATGATGCACTGTGCTCAGGCATGTTTCCAAAGTATTGTGGAACTACAGGGAAATGTGGATGTACTATATGTGAGAGTGTTGGATATATTTTACAATATAATATTTGTAAAAAAGCAAATGTGTGGGAAGAATTTTCCCTTGTAGGTGCAGAGAAATCTTTTTTTTTTTTTTTTTAATTTTTTCAAACCCATTTCTTTCTTGTTCAGGCTCTAGATAGTCAGCATCTTTGGCAGTCAGAGAGATTATTTAAAGACAACAAGGTCAACTCACGTTCCCAATTCCAGCAAGCTAGGTAGGAAGGAAGAGATGTGTCTAAGAAAAGTAGATGTAAGGAGTGAGCAAGGTGTTAGAGGACATTTGGTTTTTCAGAGCTGTTCTCTGTTATCAGTTGGGAGGAAGTAACTCTTGATGTTTTCTACTCAGTTTGGCTTTGGGCCTCTGTATACTTCCCAGAGGAGACAAGGATGCAAGATTTGGCTAAAGAAACAGGTGTGAACTTATCTGTGTGGTTAAAGTATCTGTGAAACACTCTTGAACAAGAACCTTCTGGTGAAAGTTCAGTCTTTACAGAGAACAATTTCTGGATTGAGTGCAATTTAAATTTTTCTAATTGTTCGTCACACTATGTTACAATATGAAAGTGCAAAGATATTCGTGGCGGGGGGGGGGGGGGTTCTGGGCTCATAAATCTTCATGCCAGATATATTTTAGCATACAAATGTACCCACCGTTAAAATCCACCTTTTGAAGCAGCAGGGTTCTGAAATAAACTTGGATGGCAGAATTCAGTCCATTAGCTTTGCTTTCCTCTTGCATTTAAAAAAAATGTTCATGAACACAGAAAGATATTCAACCATGGAAACCATGACTGCAAATAATAAAATACTGCAGTACCATTGGCATGAAGATAAATACAGCGATGAGACAAACTACAAATTCTCCATTTTGCAGTCTTGGATTAACCCAAGAGCTGTAATTTCAAAGGAAAAGACTGTTTCATGGTCACGGGTTTGGTTTATGTTATATTTTTATTTTAGGTCTGCAAAAATAGACTGACACGCTCTAATATTTGCGTAATTCGGTTGTCTTACACTCTGTGCTTGTGCTTAGAAGAAAACACACCTGGAAAGCCCAGTCTGTCCTGCTTGGTTATATACCTATCCCATCTGAGCATCCCATACTTCTTGGAGTCTCACTGCCCATTGGAAGCGCTGGTGATACATTCCATAGCTGTAACATGCCAACTGCACCAAATTAGTGAGCTTATAGTCACAGACCTTTTAGAAAAAATACTTTATGGGCTTTTTAAATGTTTGAAGGACAGTGTAAATGCAACAGGAAATGGCAGACTTTAAGAGAAGACATGCTGCATAAGACCATTGGACGACATTAGCCTAGGCACTTGGGGTGTGTCCTCTAACCAATGCTCCATTAGTCCCTCACCCCATTACCCCATGCCACCTCTCATAGCCAATACAGTTTTCTTAAATTTTAAGTGAGAGGATGTTTTTGCACTACTTAAAAATGTAAACAGTCAGATGAACATGGTTGATTTTAATGTGCTTAGTACCCTTTATCCATCCATGACAATGTAAGAAAAGTGGATCTCAGATTAGAATCTAATTTATGAAAACACGCCCCCAAAAAGTCTGGAATGATTCCAGAAGCTGCTTCCATAAAAGCTTTTTTCAGAATCCTGCTAATCCTTCACAATGTGTGACTCCATGATGGATTGGTGATGTATCACACCTCAGAGGAATACATCAGCTTTTCAGCAAATATACATTAGGTTATTGGCAAATAGTATTTCTGAAAAAGTCAGTGCAATGTTTAGGAACAGGATTGGTTTCAGTTTCGTGTCACGTAGCCCTGAGGGAACCATGTGACCTTAACACACTCAACTTTTAAATGACAAAAGCCTATACTTCCTCCAGATGGGCAAACTAATTAACACCCTTTACATTATCCTGATGGAATAACATGTTTTAACTGTTATCACTCAGCTTTCTTTATGGTTATTTGTGTCTTTGCAGCACAATACTAAAATGTATATTATTACACACACAAGCCCAGAGCTTTTATTAAAAATAAGCATGCCAACAACTAGTTCCACTGTAGTAGTGATATTATATGCATTATATACCATAGAGATGCCAATACTAAGAAAAGGAGATTGTCTCAGGTCAATGTTTGGCTCCCTATGAGACCTTTGATTGGTCAGCTCTAGGCCACCCAGCTGGGGATAGAAAGGAAAAAGTTTTGAGAGCCCAGGATGGTAATTGCCTTCTCAAGATATTTAGAAATCAAGAAAGAAATATAGAGAGGCTCAAATAACAGACAATGGATGAAGATGACATGTGAGTTAGCCTTTAAATTCGATGGACTCATTAAGAAATACTTTGATGAGGAGACACTATTTACTAGACAAATGGTACGGGTATGTCTGTAGTCTCTAATTGGGCACAGTAACTGGGCTTCCTGCAGTGATTCAAACTGACTGCATGGATACTGATGCACTTGTATGCACACATACACAAAAACAAAGACCAGAGTACAATTATTCATTCATTTATTTTCTGACCACTTCATTCGCTTGCGCAGGTCAGGTGAAGCTGGAGCCTATCCCAGCTGTCATAGGGCGTGAGGCGGGGCAAACTGCGGGCGTGACACCAGTGCACTGCAGCGCTACACAGAGACATATAACCACGCACAATTAATTAACCTGATGCACATGTTTTTGGAGGTGGGAGGAAGCCGGAGAACCCGGAGAGAACCCACGCAGACACGGGGAGAACATGCAAACTCCGCACAGAGCGGGACTCGAACCCGGACCTGCCTTGTTGTGCGGCATCAGCGCTACCCACTATGCCACTGTGCTGCCCAGAGTACAATTAATGATGGTAATAATGCCAACACCGCACTGATGCCAGTGAGAGAAATTGAGAGCAAAACAATGTGAGATGGAGAAAGTGAGAGGATTTAATGATGTGACTGCTTCTCCCTTAACATTTGAACAGATATGAAAAGAGAATAATAAAAGGGAAATACATTGATTTATGTTAGTGTTGCAAACACTATTAAATATAATTTACTGTATAGTTAATTTAATTCTGCATTGTATTGACAGGACTAATGGTCTCACACTCAAGCTCACCAAAAGCAGCTTAAGCAAACGAACAGCCACTCCCTTGCTAGGAGCAGCTAAGTCCACTGTAGTCAGCTAGACAAGTCTGTTAACAGTTGGATGGACAGACAGATGTTTGTTTTGTTTTTGTTTTTTGTTAATTATAATCAAATCTGACACAGAGACAAAAAAATGACATATTGTCTAGCTAGAGGGAATTCAGAAAGCAAATACCTCCAACAAACCAAGTACATTCATAACTGCATAAATGCTACTATGGCTACACCATGACTACACCAATTTCTCCACAATGAAACAGTTTACACTATGTGAGGACCATCCTCATCTCACCAAACCAATCAGAGGCAGAGTAGAACAGATGACTGGATCACCATAGTGGGATTCATTTACAAAATAAAACTCAATCTACTCACCTGTCACATGCCATAGCTAAAATCAACTTATCAGTTGTCTTGCCCACAAAGAGATGAATGATATAAATCACATATACCTGCCTCTGACTGTTGTAGGAAGAGGGTATGCAATTTGTCATTTAAGGATAAATATTCTGTATTATTTATTCATGGCAGTGAGTAATAGTGCCAACAGTCAGCTGAATACTGTCAGTGGTTTGTTGAGATATCCAATAAGACTGACGGGGGGGTTAGTGAAGGTCAAGGTAACTTATAGACTATAGAGAATCAACACAAAGGCACCAAACAACTCAGACCCACTGAGAAGGGTTGAGTGAAAATAGGCTGGTGCAGTAGACCGGTGAGGGGATGGGCAAGGCCTCCACATGATGGAGAAAAGAGGGACAGCCAGGAGTATTTGATGGACAGGGAGAAAACAAGAGTTGAATGATGAAGGAGAATTTGATTGAGAGGCGTTGGACATCTCACAGACTGGGCTCTCCTCACCATTCCATCTCACAGTAAACTGGTTGCAGTCAGACTCACTACAAAATGAAACATACGTACTTCATTAATTGTAGGAGAAGATGAACTATACTTCATTCATCCCGAAAAGGGAGATTCTCTTTTACACTCTCCTGACACAGTTAGACATGAACACATATATGTCGTATACAGGCCCCTGAAAAGCACACAACACACTAAGGGCCTGTTGGCATGCAGGTAGTATGCGTATATATATACAGTATATATATAGGAGGAAGCAGAGTGAAGGGTCGTGTGATGGATTGCGCACAAAATGAACAACTTGTGGGAGGGACGGCGACTTGCTCAAGGGCGCCTCGGCAGTGGCTGGTAGATCAGCTGACACCTCCCACCGTCGGGAGCAGAAATCGAACCGCCGATGGCTGGACGATGCAGACATCTTCAAGACGTCTGCTCTACCGCTGAGCCACTGCTGCCCCTATAGGGCAGCAGCAGTCTCTGAAGTGAATGCCCCTCTCCTGCAGAGTCAGGAACTGTCATCTACATTCTTAACATCTGCAATATCACAATTCAAGCATCTTAATTTGCATTTGTAGATAAGTCATATTTGTAAATGCATAGGCTTCAGTGTTAATCCTTACAGGGTTGTGTATATGGCCCATGAGTAGAGGATTAACAAAGCACTTACTAGTGGTTTTCAGTGGCTTCACCTGAAAGAGCAACATTTTTTGCCTTTTATTTTTTACACTACTGCAAGCCATCAACTGTGAAGTTGCTGTTGTGAGCCCTGAAATGCTTGAAATTTTATGAAAATCAGTGGATAAGCCAAGAGCAAAAACCTATAATCAGATAAAGGAGTGAGCAAAATTGCTCTAAAGCACCACTGGAGTTGGCATCTACAATGTGCATTACATTAAAAAGGATCTTGAGAAAAGGGGCAAATCGAGGGTTTTATTGCAATACTGGTCACAGTTTTGTCTGTACATAAATTTATATTTAGTTTTGTTAATTGTTCATGAATTTACACTGATAATTAAAAAATGCTAACAATGAATGAATGATAAATAGCCTGTCTTTGTACATTCCACTGATAGAAAATACACTGTCTTAATAATTTTTAAAAAAGTATATTATGGATATATAACATATAATATTAAATAATAGCTAATTAAAAATTACCCTTGGTTTTTGATAAGAATTGTTGTGAGTCAGTTGTCATTTTGAGGGACAGATATAGAAGGACACAGATGCTGCTCCAGGAGAAATAACTTCTTTGGTATCAGAACAATAAAACAATAACAGAATATTATGAAAATTGCTTATGTTCAATGTGCTCAACAATGTAAAAACAAGAAAAATGACTAATTCAGTTATTTTAAAATTGAATTACATGAAAACTTGGGGTTTTTTTAAAAAAAATGCACACAGATCACAGTTGTTCAGTAACTATCCTCATCTGACCTGTTTAACTCATCAACGCAAAGCCTCTGTGTGTGTCTGTGCGTGCGTGCGTGCATGCATGAATGTGTGTGTGAGTGTGTGTGTGTATGTGTGTGTGCGTGCGTGTGTGTGCATGTGTAATACTAACTAAGTAGTGTTCCCTCTCCAGTTACAACCGCCGCATGTATATTTCATAAGGATGGAGGAACTAAGCATGCAAGTAGGCATGTAGTGTTGTCTTCAGGGCTTGCGCTAGCCATTCGCCACTTCGCCATAGGCAAAGTAAATACCAGAGTGGCTACAAGGTTTTTAGCCTGTGTAGCCACAGTGGCATTCTTATTTTTAGGAAAAAAAAAAGCTAAAACTTACAACTTTTTTGGACTCGCAAAAATCCCCGAACGATTACATAAGAAAACAAGCATTTTTTCTCACTAGGCGGTGCGCATCTTCTTTGTCTTCTTCTTCTTTGTCTTCTTCTTCGTCTTCTTCTTCTTTGTCTTCTTCATCTTCTTCTTCTTCATCTTCTTCTTCGTCGGCGCGCATGCTGACGGAAATAGCCGAAGTGACCTGAACGTTCCTGATCATTAAATATGCACTCGAGTCATGACCTCCTCTCGTCCAATGAAAAAACAAGGATTCTATTTTTACAAGCTAAACCCGCGAATTGGTGTACGACAAGGCGAGGACGATCAATTGAAAGAAAATGAGAATAGAGAGTTTTATAGTAGAATTTGCGTTAAAACTAATTGAACAACAAATGGTGAATCCTGAGAGGGGGTAGGAGTGGTGACAGACTGATCAGAAGGTAAATTAAAGATATTATCAATACTTTTTTGTAGTCTTAGACTTTTGATCCCTATTGCATGCATCGCATGAATAACCAGCGATGCATGTAAACGTGTATTCACCTCGCTTGCTATAATAGCAAGTAAAACTTACAAGTAAACATTGAGTAATACCAAGAATCCAATTTATTAAAATCAGTGTCTAAGTCAAAGTTAAAATGTCTTTTAGTCTAAGTAAAACTTACAAGTAAATATCGAGTAATATTTTGTATGACTGTATCTTCACATAGTGAATGCGAGTTTTCAATCTCACATTAATACCTGCATGAAGTAGGATAGAAATAAAGATAGTTAAGCTTGAACTATTGACTTTAGTGTATTTTTGTAGGTAAATTGAACAGAAGATTTTGCCCTCAGAATGCACCAGAATGCAGGAAAACAACCCCATTTTCTAAAAAATTTCCCCCCTATACCTCCCCACGACAAGTGTGGTTTTACACCCCCCAACAATTGAAAACTTGCATTCACTATGTGAAGATACAGTCATACAAATATATTACTCAATGTTTATTTGTAAGTTTTACTTGCTATTATAGCAAGCCGCTGTCTTGGACACAGAATGTGGCTTTTTGTGGCTTACTCAATTTGTTTACATTGAGCCACAGTGGCTTAGTCATACTAGCTCCTGGTGCAAGCCCAGAGTGTGAATGCATTGGCTTCTGTCATGAGCAAGTGTGTGTGCGTATGGGAGAGAGTGTGTGAGAATTTGATAAAATGAGGTGACTTTTTTGAATGTGCACATTTACCATCAGTGTCTATTATTTCATGGGACTGCGTGGATTTTCTGCTCCTCAAAAACCAATTAAGAGCGCAAAAGCACACTCCCCTTTTGCTCTGGTTTATGTTTTGGTTGTCTCCTCTCCCCTCTGTTCATACATTCTCGTCTTCCTGCTCTCTCCAGCGTCTCCTCTTATCATTTTACTCCTAACCCTCTATGCCTCTATTTTCTTTCTTGTCCCTCCTATTCTCTCCTCTATTTTTCAACTCTCTTCTCTGTTACTCTTCTATTCTTTCATGTGATGGGTTTTATCATTTCTGTGTTCTGTAGCTGTAGGGGAGAGTATGTGATACTAATCTCAGCTGTCCGATTATATCTTGTTGCTCTGTTACTGAACTATGAGATGGTTTATTGATATTTTTTAAAGGAAGTTTCTAAAGAGAAGTGTGTCTTGATTTTATCCCTGCTATAACTAGGCAACTTGGGAATTAACTTATCCTTTCAACTAAAATGTGCTTCAGGGCTCTTTGTTAAAAAAATGAAGCACTTAAACTTCAAGTAGCATATCATTTTCCTAAATATTTGTCAGTTACAAACTCTTGGGATAATCGTTTTGGAAAGATGAAAGCTGTAAGTTTTTAATTTGAAGTTCAATAAGGTCAATCCAGAAAACAGAAAAATAAGAAAAATGTGTACACTGGATTTTTAAAAGTGTTAAATGCTCGTATTGCATGATAAATTTAGTCATTTCAACTAGTTCATTTTCAGTAATGAGGTGCAGCAGATTCCCAGATTTATGGCACAAACCAACTAATTTTTTAGTTTGGAATATCTATGTTTACTTCTAAATCACAAGCTTTTATTTGTGTGCAGGATGTTACTTTTTGCCTGCCCTATCCTAACCCCATCCATGCATCCATTCATCCATCCTTCCATCCATCCGTTTTCTTGTAGATGAAATGATTCAATAGTCTTGTCTGCAGCTGCTTGTTCATCTTGCAGGTCATTGGTCTGCTGGAGCCTAGCCCAGCTGGCTACAGGGGAAAGGTGGGGAACACCCTGAGTAAGATACCAGCTCATCGCGGGGCCCAAACCCAATCCTTTAGTTTCATTTATTGTCTTACTCAGAAGGAGTGATCGGGTATAAAATTATGGGAAGGGTATCAGAGAAATACTATGAGAGCCATTGGTCATCTTAAGAGAATGGTTTTCTGTAAGTTGTATCTGACTCAAGTTAGTGTCCAACGCATTCTTCAACCATAGCAACCAAGTTTAAAACAAGAACCTTGTCTTTTATTGAAGAAAGTCCTGTATCGTTCCCCAACAGAAAGTAGAATAATTCTTCATGTAAACATGATTTTGGTATATTTTGTTTTTAATGGAAAACTAAAGCAGGAACAATAAATTAAATGTATTTTGTTTTTGATTGTAAAATATATTTGGGGAAATATTTCTGTCCACATTTTACATCTCATCCTGAACAGCTGTGGTAGAGTCTGTCATTAGCCATGATCGATGCAGTCGACGTTCATTCTGTCAGGTTTATCATGGTAAATCATAATTAGGATGTGGGAGCAATTATTTCCAGCTTCAAATTTATAATTTATTTTTCATACATGAGAAGGAGCACAGAGTGAAATGTTTTACTGCTGTAAACATCTAGATGCACACTTGTATTCTCTTATGCTGCAATGTGCAGCACATCTGAGGTTACCTCAGATGACCCTGATGGTAAGTCATCTCCCACCGGCTAGAACCAGTGGGGGGGTCCCACATCTCTTTCTGACCACCTGCTATGCAGAGCATGGGGGAGTCAATGAGGCACTACCAAAGTAAGAGAGTTTGGAAACACTAAACTTCTCATACTTTGACCTTAGACCCGCCTCTCCGTTAAAACCCAGTGCTCTGTCTGTCCTCAGCCTCCCAATTCCAATCTGATTTCCTCTTAACCTCCCTCCCCTGCTGTCCCCCAAGCGCACACAAACACACACACACACACACACACACACACACACACACACACACACACAAGCACACACAAGGGGGGTGCTGTCAGTCAAGATGAATGTTTAAGTTGAATCAAGATCCCATATGGTGACATGTCCTTTGTGTGTGTGTGTGTATGTGTGTGTGTGTGTGTGTGTGTGTGTGTGTGTGTGTGTGTGTGTGTGTGTGTGTCCCATGGGCTGTGCTATAGAATTTGGCACCGTTCAGCTCTGCTTCATCCATTCTGCTGCTGAGACGGTTGAAATATGCGTACATAAATGCGTGTGCACGTACACACACACACACACACACACACACACACACACACACACACACACACACACACACACACACACACACACACACACACACACACACAATCTTACTCTCACCATTCAAACATGCTGAAAGTTTTCCAATACTGTAGAGAATAGGGATTGTGTTCAGAATCATGATTAAGGATGTTTATATGAAGAAAAGCTACCGTCATGATTCTGGTCCTAAGAGTCCATCCACTGCAGAATATTCTGAACATATTTATGCAGTGAGAGGCCACGAACAGACATGTCAAATACCTAAAGTAGCTTTCTAATGACTTTGACAGCTTCTCAGGATTGAAAATGTTCAAACATTTGGGCCTTTTTGCCGGTTTCACTGTGGAATCCATAAATTTTCAAATTTGATCCATATACAGTGTGTGTGTGTGTGTGTGTATATATATATATATATATATATATATATATATATATATATATATATATATATATGAAGAATTTGAATTCTAGGACATTACAAAATTGTAGTGCATGACTAATCAATAGAATACACCAAGAAGATAAGATTTGAAATCCACATTTTTATTGGTTAAGTGTGCTTTATAAATGAAATAAAAAAAAAAAAAGGCCAAGCACATCAGCAAACCAATTGGGCCAGGTGCATTTCTCAAAAATGCAATACAAACACAGTTAAATAAAATAATTAACTGACAACAGACAACTCTATGTGTCCTTGAGCCAGTTGCTCAGACAAACAAGCTTGTTTCCATTGTCTGAGTGTAAGGCTGCCCTCTTCTTTTGAATGATGTTACCTGTGAGTGAAAAGAGTCTCTCACATGGCACAGACGTGGCAGGGGTAGCCAGGTATTTGCGCGCAAGAGAGGACATCTGTTCATAAGCTCCTGTGTGAGCTGCCCACCAATCCAGTGGACATTCATGCATTCCAATGCATGGCTCAGCTTTGTAGCGGGCTAGAGGCCCCTGCTCCTCCTTGTACGAGTCTGAAGACAGCAGGAGGAGGCTCTTCTTCGCTGCTGGCTCGTCCTCGTTTTTGTTGGTAGTCCCGTCTTTGTTCTTTCTATAAATAAACTTTCCGCCCAAAGGTCCGAGCGGGCTTGCCTCGCTCTCCTGTGTCGCGTCCATCTCTATTGTCAGTCATCCTGCTTTTGACTAGTGGCGCAGGTAGGAAGTGACGTCACTGCAGCCTACGGGTCACTCAATGAGCCAAATTTAAAATGCTTGCGCATTGACTTGCCACTCACGATTAATTGCATAAATTTTAATAGCGCGTTAATTTGCAGCCTAATTAATTAATTAATTTAATTAACACGCGCTAAAGTGACAGCCCTAATATATATGTAAATAAATAATAATGGCACGGCCAATGAATACACCTGTAGTGTACCTCACACATACACCCAGAGGCAAACATCATTACACACACATACACACACACAAACACACACACACACACACACAAACCTTGATGACTTGGTCTTTTCCTATCTGATTGAAAGTGCAGTGTCTGCAACTTTTCCTCTGTCCTTCAGAGGCAAATAGACAGTCATTGTGTGAACTACTTTTCTTCACCATCTTGATGTTTCTCTTTAGCACTTACACTCTTTTTATTTCTGCTGCATTCTTCAACACTGACATGAACTTCTAAAATACCTTTTTAAAATACTTCTATACTGCAACAACAAAGTCACAAAGTGTGATTCAGAATGTTACATTGTCTTTTTAATACAGGAGTCGGTGGCTTGTTGAGAAATGGTCATTTGTAAGCGTAATGATGTGTAAGGACACACACAGTCGTCTCTGACGCCTAACATTACAACTTTATGACACTGACATAAAGGTTGAAAGTCTGAGATGATATTCATATACCCTACTAAAAGATAAAATCAGGGCAGCTAATTGTACCTAAAAATGAAATATAGTGAAGAGAATTCATGGATTCAGACCTCAATACCAAATGAGAAGAAAATCACATGGATTTGTACTTTGAGTTGCTGTGTGATTCGATTTGGGTTTTTTTGTTTGTTTGTTTTAGTTGATAAAAATAAAATAGGGCTGGTGATGTTGTATTACAAATCTTCATACAGCCATGACACATACAGAATCTGTATCCACTAGCTGGAGCTGCCTACCTCGCAGCTGGTGAGCGAGTAGCGTGACGCATCCTGTAGCCTTGTGCTTTAACTGATTACTGAAGTACAAAATATGCCCATGGAGCTGGAATAGGATTTTTGTTCTTCACAAGTTCAGTTCAGCATGAGCATCATTTTTGGTAAAGTCAAAAAGATTGTGGTCCTGACACAAACACATACAGTATATGTTTATATAGTCCCCTTCAGTGAATCCTGGGTGGGCCCGACTTTAGCTTCTTTAACATAAGTTGCTGTGCGGTTTGTGGTGATGAGTACATTTACAACTTTTGGAACTTTTAAATGCTGTAACTCATATATTTCTGTTACAGTACTTATCCTACCATAATGATTGGGGTTGTCTGTTGCCCTTTCCCTTTCAATTCAAGTTGCCATGTTGTGGACATTATTTTGCTTACTGGGACAATGAATGTTTATTATAATAATAATTAATAGGCTGCAAAAATAAAAATACACTGAAGCGACGACCAACAGGAAAATGTGAAAAAATCTGGATAAATCAATGTGAATTGTAGGAACATGATGTTATAAAAGCACAGGCTGAACACACAGGTTGAAGCTCTAGAGCAGGGCTGTCAAAGTCATTTTCACCGAGGGCCACATCAGCATAATGGCTAGATGTAACATAAATATAACTAAATGTAATGTAACATAAATGTAACTACTCTTTAACGTTAAATAGCACAAAATTTATTGCTTCTTCAAGTAACAGACATTACAGTTGTTTGCTTGTTTCTCTGTTACAACATAAACTAGCGGGAACCAAAAACTACATTTGTTTTCAAATACCAATACATTTGAAAACAAATGTATTGGTAATATAAACCAAGCACACCCAAGGCGTAACGAAAGGCGTAACCCCCAACAAAAAGCCTCGCTGCCCGATGCCTTATGCCATATTGTTCACGTGATTCCTCCTGGCAGATGCGCCATGATTGGTTAGGCACCGTGATTGGTGGGGTGCTTGATTGACAGGTAGTGGGTGGAGTTACAAAGTATAAAAGCTAGTGCTGTCAGGCAATAAAAAAATTCATCTAATTAATTACAGGATTTGTAATTAATTAATCTAATTAATCGCATTTTAATCTCATACCTGCTAAAGGCCCCCAAATAAAGAATTTGAATTCTAGGACATTACAAAATTGTCGTGCATGACTAATCAATAGAATACACCAAGAAGAGAAGATTTGAAATCCACATTTTTATTGGTTAAGTGTGCTTTATAAATGAAATTCAAAAGAAAAAAGGCCAAGCACATCAGCAAACCAATTAGGCCAGGTGCATTTCTCAAAAATGCAATACGAATACAGTTAAATAAAATAAATTTATAAGGCTGAGTCTCAAATAGGCACATAAACAGACTCTCAATCAAAATGAATACTAAAGCGGACTCAACACAGCAAATCAAAATGAATAGTATAACATGCCTCTAAACAGGCTTTTCCTTTAAAAGGGTAAGCTAACGTTCAACTCTGTCCTTGACATGTTTTGCATTTAAATGATACGTTAGGCTGGAGCTGCTTCGGTGAGATGAAAATTCTCTTTTACAAAAAGTACAAATAATAATAATAACAATAATAATAATGATGATGATAATAATAATAATAATAATAATAATGATGAATTTGATTTATATAACGCTTTTCTGGACACTCAAAGACGCTTTACATCGGATCCATTACTACATTCATTCCTCATTCATACTTGGTGATGTTAAACTACGTGTATAGCCACAGCTGCCCTGGGGCAGACTGACGGAGGCGTCTACAGCGCAGAATCACTGCGTTTTTGTTGATAGTCCCGTCTTTGTTCTTTTTATAAATAAACTTTCCGCCCAAAGGTCCCAGTGGGCTTGCCTCACTCTCCTGTGTCGCGTCCATCTCTGTCGTCAGTCACCCTGCTTTTGACTAATGGCGCAGGTAGGAAGTGACGTCACTGCAGCCTATGGGTCCCTCAATGGGCCAAATTTAAAATGCTTGCACATTGACTTGCCACTCACGGTTAATTGCGTTAATTTTTATAGCGAGTTAAAAATTAATGCATTAATTAATCTAATTAATGCGTTAAAGTCAGTCATTTTCTTAACCTGTTTAATCTGCTTACGCAGGTCGTGGGGAGCCGGTGCCTATCCCGGCAGTCTCAGGGCATGAGGCGGGGGACACTCTGGGCATGATGCCAGTGTACCGCAGAGCCACACAGAGACAAACAACCACTCACACAGACATTCACTCCTACGGTCAATTTGGGACCGGCCAATCAACCTAAAGCTTTTAGAGGTGGGAGGAAGCTGGAGAACCCGGAGTGAGCCCACGCAGACACGGGGAGAGCATGCGAACTCCACACAGAGCGGGACTCGAACACGGGTCTGCCATGTTGTGAGGCGACAGCGCTACCCACTGCGCCACCGTGCCGCCCATGCGTTAAAGTGACAGCCCTAATAAAGAATGAGGTTTTCAAGTGAGCTTATTCAAATATATAGGTGGGGGGATCCTTTTAATTTGTCAGGTAATGAGACCCACATAAATCCATCATTCAAGGATCAAACTATCCAAGTGAATAGAGAAATGGAATATGGAATCAACTAAAATGAAAAATAAATGTCAACTCAGTTTTCAACTAAATCGGTCAAGTTTTTAGGTTAGTTTTTGATGAGGAGATGCTGCCTGTCCTTGAATACGCCAACTGGATCCCCTCTCTATCATCCAAGAGGGCTCAGTTATGTCACACAACACAGCAACTAAGCCACCGCACTTCTAAGTTTGGTATAGCACCACCCCATGGTCCGAGCTTATCTCCTGCAAAATCAGATGGAACTGACGGTGATTCAGGCCACGCGCCCGAATGAAGTTCACTGTTTTAATGACTGTGGTCATGATGTCATCCATCCCAGCACTTTCCCACACGAAGCTTCTTGATGGATAACACAATGATATGTTATCAGAAGCGTGTAGCAGTTCATTTTTTGCATTTTTCCCTTCATTAATCCAACCAAGCCCGTTTTTCCGCCACACATTACCGGCGTACTGTCTGTAGTTAATCTCACCAACTTTTCCCAGGGCATTGCATTTTTACTCACGGACTTCTCCACCCCATCAAAAATGTTCTGTCCTGTCATGGTCCCATGCAATGCAGCTACATCCAAAAGCTCCTTAGTGACAGAAAGGTCTGACTTTGCACCTCTGATAAAAATTGATAGCTGCACTGTATCCGTGTTGTCTGTGCTTTCATCAACAGCTAATGAAAAAGCTATGTAGCGTCGTGTCTCCTCAGCGAGCTGTACTGCCAGGTTTTCTGCCAGTTCCGTAACTCGGTCCGCAATGGAGTTTCTTGATAAACTGACATTTCTCAAATTCTGTATATGGTCGGGACACACCTGTTCACAGACCTTTAGCATGCAATTCTTCAAAAACGGTTCCGCTGAAAAAGACTTGGAAGTGTGGGTGATTTCTTTAACCACAATTGGCAGCTTTCACTGCCAAATTGTTTTGTGGATTTCGTGAGCACGCTCTGCTGAAACTGCAGTTTGCCTTTTAATTTTTGGGCAATTTTTTGCTTTTCTTGATGGCTAGCTTTGGCGAACTTAGCTCCGTGTTTGTTGTCAAAATGTTGGCTTAGATTGTACTCTACACTGCCTCCTAACACAAAAGACATACCCACCTTTCTCCTTGAAGCACAAATAAGTATTCGCCTTCCCATCTTTCTTGAAACAATCTTCCATCTCCATCAACTTTTCTCTTCCTGGACATTTTGGGATTATTACTTAGTTCTCAATTTCACTTGTTGGCATTGATGTGGAAAGACTGCCGTGTAGTGGCGATGAGCCACTGTGGCAAAGTCTGGCAGCACGGCAAACAAACAGGACAGAACCATCTGGCACAGCTGTGGACTCAGGCCCAGGCTATATAGAACCAGGCAAGATGTTTCTGAAAATGCTGACCGGGCTTAACCAGCTACTGTAGATATTTTACTTGGAACACAAAGATGAGATTCAAATGTGAGAGTGTTTTTCAATTAATTACTATACAAGATGAGTTATCAGCACTTCAGCAGTGGTATTACTCACACAATAACATGCTTCCAAAGATCGAATCAGTCAAATAAAAATATTTGACTGACCGAAGACAAATATTCTTAGCTTCAGATGCTTTTTCAGAGTCTAATAACGGCTGGTGGGTGAGGTCAGTGCAGTTAGGTATAAGTGAGATGCAGGTAGATGTGGATGGAGGATACTGCTAATGAATAGCTTTTAAAGGCGCAGTTAACACATTAAGTGTGTAAAACTACATATATCAAAAACTGCTAAATTAGGCCAGTCCAGAAGGAGCTCTTAAATTTGTACACAATGACTATATCCTGGCTCAAGGAAAAATATTTTAGCTTATATTTTAATGATTAACTTTGAGCATGAATATTTGTGTCCAAGTTTGCTTACATGGACTGCTCCGTTGTTTTCACAGGTCACCGTGATGACATTGACCTGCTCTTTGCTCTGTCATCTGTAAAACATACCGCTGTCATGTCTCACTTCCTGCCATTGCTTCACCCACTCCATTTCTGTGATGAGTGAAAATACCTCTCCTCCACTTAACCCCTCCACAACATTTCTTTCTATCTCTGAGTCTTTTCTGTCCTTCATTTCTTCGCTCTTATCCATTCTGAACACTTCCTGACATTTTTTGGCTGTTAATCAAGAGCATTTGGTCACTCATTCTGGATTCCTACTGCCATTTTAATAGTCTGTTTCTGGTTATTTTGAAATTGTATGAGAAAACCCCTCTGCTGACTGGCTACTCCTGTCATCCACTTTGCATTATTCATATTGATGGGACAGTAAGGATGGGGTCATGGCTAGTTGTGCTTAAAGTATCAGCAGTCTAAGCTAAACATTCCTGTTATCTGTGCTTTGTTAAATCACATTGGGTAGTCCTGGTGACAACAGTGACCTCAGAAATGTGAATACTGCAATCAAAGACCGAGCCAGGAAGTTGTGCTTTCAGGAAGAAATCTTGTAACCATGTTACAATACACAAAAGCCAGTAGTTTTAATCCACTGTTAACACTTGCTCTACTTATGTATTTTCAACTACACTTTTTCTATTGATAAGCTAAGCTAATAATTACTTCATTAGCAGCAAGAGCTTTCAATTAAGACAGAGCAGGATATTTCATGTTTGTATAAAGTGAATAAAGGCAACCATCTCAGCACCACTCCAAAATTACATTTCTGTTATCAGTTCTTCAGCGCTCCATTGTGTACAGCCAGCTCAGGCAGCAGATTGTTATACAGTTGCACTTTGTAGTAAGCAAACTGATAACAGAAAGTACAAACAGGCTTTATCCAGTGTTTGGATGTCTCTGTACAGCAAGGACAAAGCATTGTTCTTTTCTGAGCTGTCAGAATTATTTAGTCGGCTGGTGAGTGATTCAACATGTAAATGTTCTTGCTCATGTTCTGCTTCACATACGAGCAGAACAAAACAAAATGGTTACAATGGATTTTTTTTTTTTTAAAGACTTAAATGTGTCAAATAATAAAATGCATGTATCAGTTGTTTCCTGACCAGGAGTCCCTGGAAATAAAGCGTATTTTGAAAAATCCTCTCATAATGTTTGTATACTGTGCTTGTGTGTGTGTGTGTGTGTGTATGTGTGTGTGTGTGTGTGTGTTTATTAGCAACCTGTAAATAATTGCTCTAAACTCATGCTACTGACTAGCCAAATAAACCAATTTCATATTACAGTCACATGATCTCTGTCATCTGCCAGCTCACCTCCCGAGCACTGCCAAGGCACCTTTGAGCAAGACACTGTCCCCCCTATAAGCTGTTCATTTGGGGGCCCACTAGGTTGGAACTGCTCGCCGCTTTTAACTTGCATGCCTACAGGCCCCCTTTTGTGTGGTTGTGGTTGTTCAGGGGCTTGCTCAGACAATATAAATGCATGTGTATCGGTAATTAGTGGAAAAGGTAATTTCTCCGTCGTGAGATCAATAAGGTACGTTCTTTCTTTTGTCGTCATTAAAGTGAAAATTATTAAAGTTAAGCTATTAGTGACATAAGGTTTTACACTGGGGATTCTATGTGCAGCACTATTTATTAAAACTACATTCTGACTCAATAAAGGAACAAAGCAACCATCCATCCATTTTCCTTTGCCACAACTTGACAGAAAAGAGTTCCTAAAAAAATTCTCTAGAAATGTTCCAAATACAAATTTTACCCATTGTAACTGTGAATCAGTCCACATGATGAGAGTGCTTTGAATTAGGTTAGGTTTTCAAGGAGAATTATAAATTTGTCATAAGAAAATATCAAATAAAAAAAAAATGTTGAGGCAAGAATGAGTGAAATATTAATGTTTTACTACACTTGTATATCTTATTTTTAATTTTTGGATCTTTATCATTCTATACTGGCCATCTATCCAGCAAATTTTTTTGAATACCAACGTCAAGGACCCCCTCTTTGCTGAAATTGTGCTGAACTACTGAGTTGTTTGCTCAGCTCTTCTTTTCCTCAGTCAGGTTCTTAAATTGGATCATTTGTCATAAAGTAGATGAGAAGAAGGAGAAGAAGAAGAAGAATAGAAGAAGAAGATTTTTTGATTTTTGCAATAACACTTTAATCACACTCAAACATTTTACAATTTTACATTAAGTGAAAGTGCTTCAAAAATACTAAAAACCAATAAATAAAAAGAAATACAATTTAAAAATTAGTGCGTTTATATCAGGAAATTTGCAAAAGTGAGTTGATCATCAACTAAAGCACATAGGACATTTTTGTGACACCAGATGTTCCCAGAAGAAGAAGAAGAATAAAAGCAATGTCCTCTATTAATCTTGATTTGGTGAAAAAAAAAAAAAAATATATATATATATATATATATATATATATATATTACTGAAGGAAACTTATGGAAATTCCGGGATTAAACAATAATATCAGACTTCATACCAAACGTATGCAAACAAATGTACTGGTAAGTACTGGAGTTTTCCCACCAGCAGGCAGTGCATCACAGTTTGACTCAGAACTGGCGTTGGCGTCTTTGGTGAGGAACGTGAATGAATGAATGAATAAATAAATATGTATATATATTTTATGACTAATAAAAAAAGAAACGGATGAACAAATATCCCAAATATCCAATTGTCAAGCAGGTTTATCAGGTTTATACGTCAGAAAATAACTGGTTTTAACTCAGTCCATTCTGTGTGTACATATAGACACGGGTCACACACACTGACGTCATCGCAGGGAGACGCCCCCTGGATAGAAAAAGTTTTGGTTAAAGAGTCCAGACGACAACGCATACCTGGCGTTTTCAAAAAACTTCACTTCGGCCAGTGTTTTCGTCCCGGATATCTGCGTTGTCGTGTGGACAAAAAGCATAACCGCAAAAAAAACCCTTGTTGCCCAATGCCTTACACCATATTGTTCACGTGATTCCTTCAGGCTGATGCGCTGTGATTGGTTGACAGGTAGTGGCTGGAGTTAAAACGTGACACCGTGAGGTTTTCAAGTGAGCTTTTTCAAATATATAGGTGGATATATACTGCATATATATATATATACACAAACACACACTTTAGCGGTAGCCCGTGGAAATTCCAGGACAAAACAAGACAGACTTCATGGTATTATAAAACAAGTGTACCCAACGTATTCCAAATTCAAAGTGGTGACGTAACAACTTTGTGTTGGCAAATCATGGATTGCGCAAATCATGGATTGGCTTTGTTTGATCAGCAATATGTAAAGGTGTAACGTTTCATATGTTGTGAAAATTAATTAGAGATATAAAACCGCAAAATAAGGGCTATATTATCTTAAAACTGGACACATTACATCTTCAGCCTGTGTGTAAATAAAGATGGACTCAAATCTGCCTTGTCAGCAGTGTGTGTGTTGATGTGTTAGGATAGCTGTGGAGGTAACTGCAGGTGATCAAGGTGACCATCAGGCAAGAGTGGTGTTGCCAGGTCTGGTGGCACAGATGTCCCTCCAGTATGTCTGACTTCAGAAGGACTGGCATTAATACAGCACAGACCCATAACATCTGCCAATGCCTCTCTTATTTTGTGTAAAGTTGTATTTTTCAGATATTATGTTTTTTATTTTAAATTACAATTAAGAAAACGTGCCAAGCCAGTAACCTTTCTACACATTGAATTCAAGTATAAAATTCAGGTCAAACTTCTGCTTGAAAGTCCTTGATCTATAACTTTCTATTCAACCAGCCTTTTCCTTTTTGACCATTTCCATCTCTCTCTCTCTCTCTCTCTCTCTCTCTTTCTCTCTCACGGCACACAGGAAGAAAGAATCACACTATAACTTCATACGTTAAGCACAACACACCACTTTTTGATTAATTCAGTTAATATTTTAGAGACAGCGGCAACTCCCATAAAAAGATAACACAGTTTTCTGCCAGTTGAGTGACTTGTGTTTTTTTTTTTTTTGCTGCTATTCAGCTTTTCCACTGTGGTTGATTTAAAATATATGAAAAAATACATTGATAGAGGCTGAAAGGAACAGAGATGAAGACACTTGATGAAGAGGAAGGAACAGTAGCAGTAGGAACAAGATGAAGATGCAGAGACGAGATCTGGAGATTGAAGGAAGTTAGAGATAAGAGGAGAGAGGAAATGTCAGCAGCCTGTTACAGATGTAGGAGTTCATTATTTCACTGCTTCTCCATACAGTTTACCACTGACTCTTTATCGCTTTCCTGTCATCGTGAATGAGTGGGGGGAATGTTGAAATACTTTACTCATAAAGAGTCTTTTTTTGGGGGGGGGATCTCAAATCATTAGTGCTACCAGACCTAAAGCCTTCACCCTTTTTTATGTGTTAGAAGGTTTTCATCTCCATGAATACAAAAACAGCTAAACTAAAAATGGCTTTGCAGTCCTCACAAAGCTGGGACATATTTGTGATATTATATTAAAACGTCATGTGTCTGTTGGACTTGGATGATTATCTCTTTGGCATAACACTTTCATTTTAGTCCACTCCAGGAAGAAGTGGGATCGTTATACACATGAGATTATACATTAACATATACTGTATGTGTCCCCTCATCAAATTTTAAATTGTTTGTACTCAATATTTCTTGCTCTGTTTTGGTACAGCAAGGCGTGTGGCTCCTAAATGCTATGTTAACCACCTGATTCTTCTTTTGTTTGTTTTTTTTCTGTACATGATCATGACAACACTTGACAGACCAAAGTCTAAACGGTTTAAACGGTTGCTATTAAAATAAGCCTAAAAAAAATCGCATACAAAGTATATCTCAGGCGAAAAAAGTCTCTCTATAATTATCTGTGATTTTATCGATTAACATTCATTCACTTAGTCAGTGTGTGTTTGAATGTGCATTGTGATGATTTGAACAGGAATATCCATCTATTTTCATGAAGATGAACATGAACATAAACATGATCGTCTCATCTTCAGCTGTTTTCCTCATTGTGGGTCACAGGTGTTGCTGGAGGCTCGATGCGAGGTATACCCCAGATGAGTCGTCAGTGCATCGTGGAGCAAGCTCACAAATAAAAGAACAAATTAATCAGAAGGCCTTTTTTTGCTGTTTTTAATATGTTTGCTGCTAATTACAGTCTGCAGGCAAATCAACATTAGAAAAACGCGTCATAGCCTGAGAGGCAAAACCCAGGGACACATAGCATGATCAAAGGTTTAAATTTGTGAGGTGAAAACTGAAAATACAAGCAAAACATCTTTCTATTTCATTCACAATAATTCATTCAAAATTCACTGTTTTTCCCACATCCAGCAGCATTTAACTCTGTAGTGTGCTGTCAGCAAACAGGTGTGCAGCTAGTTTATTAATGAAAGAACAGAAGAAAGCAAGGTGTGTTCGTGTGTGTGTGCTTGTGCGTATGTGTGTTGGGGGGGTGCAATCAGAGCTCTAAAGTTGTTTTTATGCGCGGAGTTCCTGAAATTCAATTTAAGTTGAATTTTTATATTGATGGCCCACTGGACAAACTAAAAATTATAAATCATGCATTGAAACATTTTTCCCCTTTGTTCCTCAAACAAAGGAGAGCATCGCATCCGAGAGAGTGGTTATAACGCAACATATCATCGCAGCATAATGCTACACTAAATGGGCAATACTGTATTTCAGTTCAACAGAGAATTTGCCCCATAGACCACAAACCCATGACCTCTCACATACAAAAACAGCTTGATGCATGCCTCATTAACCCAATAGTTTGCTGTAAAACAATAAGAAATTAATAGCAGCCATGACTGACTGACCTCAGCCTATTCTCGAGAGTAGAGAGTGCTGTTTCTTGAGCTCATCAGCACAGTACCCAGGTTTCCACTCCTTGCAATTCTTTTGTGACAGTTTTAATACTCCTCTGGGGTAAATAAAATCTTTCTTGTCACATCATGTTGCACCACAAGCTTATAAAAGACTGTTCCGAGGTGCCACAGGTCATAGGAATATTGGATCTAAATTTGATTTGTTCTGTGTTCTGCCACAGTCCTAAGCACATTTCCCTGTTGTCCTTTCATGGAATCAGTAGCTATCAGAAAAAGTTGTCGGGTAAACACCCCTCATTTAGCCAAAATGCATGAAAGCAGGAATAATTACAGGAAAAAAAAGAACAAGTAAGGAAGAATAAAATAGAAAATCATTCAAATTAACGTCAATAATAACACCAAAAAGCATCAGCCTTATCCAGATCATCTCATTCCAAGTAAAATGCTTTCACCGTTGCACTTTAACACAATGAACCTGCTTTATAAAGATTTTACTTCAGTGTGAACTGGGTTTTTTCTTTCCTTGGCATGCCAGGTGTCACAAACATCACACACAATACAGAGAATGCAAAGGTCTTTGTAGATCATTTCATTGCTTTATGAGCATGTTGGATATTAACACTTTCCATTCAGAAACTCCCGTCATCATTTTTAAAAAGAAAATGTCAGTCAGCCAGTCATTATCATAACCCGCTTAATCCGCTGACGCGGGTCGCGGGGAAGCCGGTGCCTATCCCGGCAGTCTCAAGGCATGAGGCGGGGGACACTCCGGGCACGACGCCAGTGTACCGCGGAAAAAGAAAATGTTTGCTGATGAAAAGCATTTGCCCAGCACACAATGTTTTTGTGCTCATCAACACTGCTAAGGGTGGTAAAATCCAGTGACATCACATTTCCTGTCGTTTTTCACCGTAAAATGACATGAAATCTCTGACATGAAATCTCATGTTGGGATGCACAATTTTTTCTTGAAGCATATCCCAGGGATCCACTACCTTGTTGAGGTAAAATGAAGTCTGTGTGTATATATATATATATATATATAGTATATGTATATGTATATGTGTATATATATATATATATATATATATATATATATGTGTGTGTGTGTGTGTGTGTGTGTGTGTATATATATATATATATATATATATATATATATTATATATATATATACATATACTGTGTATTTGTGCATCCCAACATGACGTTTATGCATCCCAAAAGTAATAACAGAAGATACGTTAGAGCGTACGCAAGTATTGACTTTTGCCATATATATATATATATATATATATATATATATATATATATATATAGTATATAACATACTGTATATATACTGTATATGAAAAGACAAGTTTCCCTTTGGAAACTTGAACTTGGAGGTCAAGTTTCAGACTTGTGGCAGAACGGACAAGAGCATTAGTCTTCAGCAAACTTCAGCAGAATTAGCTTAAATGTATCATCTCTTTTCTACAACATGTAGCCTAAGATACACATTTACTTATCAACATAAGGACTTTTTAGAATAGAATTATTTCACACAGCAAGGACAAATGAAAGTATACTGTATATGCAAGTTCAAAACAGCTATTTGTACAAAATATATACACAAATATATGCAAATCAAACATCCAGTTCTCTCTTCCAACATATTTTCTCATCCCTTTGTTCTTTATTTCATCTCTGCACTAGTCTACCCTTTCACATTTCAGTTACCTCTTCCTAAATGTCTCTAATGATTCTGCATTGGTCCTCTCCCAAGAGAACATTAGTATTTTCAACTCCATTTGTCTTTATTTTACTGTTGACCTACTTCATTGACAGTCAGATCTGTTGCATTTTTTTGTCATTTTTAACCCACTTATGTGTGTTCCTTTTACAATTTGCTTCTTCCTAGTTTCCTTTCTTTTCTTGCTTTTCCCACTAAACCTGTCGTAGCCTAACCAAAGCTGGGCTCCTTCATCCATTGTTCAAAATCAATTTCAAAAGGTGTCAAGAGTAGATGCTGGAGGTGAAAGTGAAAATTACCCTGGGAGGCTTTTGTTTTAATGGGAAATCTATTAAATTTCCTTAAACACTCTGCCTCTGGTGTGAGATAGATTATTAGTCATATTGTCCTCTTATTGCTGTAATAACATCAAAGGTACTATGTGTAACGTGACATTGATTTATTCATATTTGTGTTCCTACAAACCAATATTTTCAGGCTTTACCGTTGTTTCCTAAATTGTTATTCAATGAAAACAAACTTGATAAATGAAAAGTGCTTTCTTTATTTCTCAGCAAATATCAGGTTTTTTTTCTCAGCCTCCACTGTTTTTCCTTTCAATCTGTATCTTGTCCTCCCTTCTTCATCCATTCATCTCTCCGTATATACATTATTCTCTCAGGACTAAGAAATTGTGCTTAATAAGACAACCAACATATTCTGATTCCAAAGAAAATGGGACTTATTATTTCTCATTAAGAACTTCTTGGAAAAAACTCCTCCCCCAGCTTCTGTTTGTTATTTATTCTCTTTCCTGCCTTCTCTTCTACTTCACATTTTCTCTGTGTTTTCACTCACAGAAACTGTGTTTTTTCTTCCTGTTTCATGACATTTGAAAGCAAAGAAAAACTTTTGTGAACATTTCACAGATTTCAGATCTGCAATAAGTTGAAACTGAAGCTCATTGCCTTGAATCATTTCCTTGTGGCACAAGCTCAGTGATGTACAAGCTGTGCATGGCAGGACTACTCTTCCACAGTTGAATGTGTGTCTATAATCAAGCCTATAATCAAGCCTTCCAGCTTGACCAATCAATCCACACATTAAAATGTTTCCTCACAGCAGAAACCAGAGATATTCAATAAAATTCAAATTTTAGATGTATCAATGAAATTCTTTACAGTTATGATTTAATTTTTCTTATCTTATCAGAATTATTTTCCACCTTTTACAAAAGCATGTTTAGGATTGAACAGGCATAAAACACACACAAATAGTGATCGTATAAAGTGAAGGATGGTAAATGACCTTGATCACCCTAGACCTTAAAAATAATCCAAACATGAATCAACACAGTGCTCTTGGCCCATCTATCAAGGATGAACGCTGTCTAAAAAGAATAAAACTGATGGATTGACTGGATTGAGACATAATTGGTCAAATCTGAACGACTGTCAACTTCACATCTTCATTCTGCATATACTGATGAAGGAAGGCGTGATGTTCTTTTCCTTAATAATACGTTTGTTGATTTAGTTTATTTACCCAAGTAACCTTCTGGTCCTACATACATTAAGGATATGTTCAGAGAGCAGATGCAGATCTAATCTTGACGTTAGCTATGTACTGAAATTGAACATGAGAACTGAGGACTGGCCCAAATGGCTGCTATATACTCTATCTCTCATTCTTATCCCACTTTTTTCACTTTTTTCCCTCTTATTTTTCTCTTCTCTCCATTCTTTCCCTCTCATGTGAATGTAAATTGCCCTGCAGCAGCGATAGACTCACCTCTTGTCCTGCCTGTGTGTCAGCCTCTCTCTCCCTCTGCTGTTTCTTTATTTTGTGTGAATGTTGGGATCATTACTTGTGTGTACTTGCATGAGTGTAAGCTTACCTTTTTGTGAGCGGAGGGGTCAGGTCAAGCTATTATTGTGGCAGCTGCTATAGAGGTATTGCAGGGGATTGTGGGAGAAGTGCAGACAGGCTGGGGGCGCTGAAGGGCTTTTTGTTTGAGTGACAGGCCTGAACTAAATATGCTGAACACCACATAATCTACAAAAATGTAACCGCAAGAGGGCAAAAGCCAGTGTCTTATTGTGCCATTCCAAAACCCGGATAAATACAGAGAGTTGTGTCAGGAAGGGCATCCGACGTAAAAATTTGGCCAAATCAAACATGCAAATCAAATCTATGACTTCCATACCAGATCTGTTGAGGCCTGGGTTAACAATGATCGCCATCGGTGCTGTTCACCTACAGGGTGCCGGTGGAAATTGGACTACTGTTGGTCGAAGAAGGAGAGGAGGAAAGTGTGTTCGTAGGAAGAGAAGAGGAGGGCCAAGAGTATAAGACTGAGAGTAGGGACGTTGAAAAAGGTAGAGAGTTGCTTGACAAGATGCAGACAAGGAAAGTAGACATACTGTGTGTCTAGGATATCAGGTGGAAAGGTAGCAATGTTAGAAGTTTAGGAGCAGGGTTCAAGTTGTTCTATCATGGTGTAGATAGGAAGTGAAATGGAGTAGGCGTTATCTTGAAGGAGGAGTTTGTTAGGAATGTCCTGGAGGTAAAAAGAGTGTTGGATAGAGTGATGATCCTGAAGCTAGAAATAGAAGGTGTGATGTTCAATGTTGTTAGTGGGTATGCTCCACAGATGGGATGTGAGCTGGTGGAGAAGGAGATATTCTGGTTGGACTTGGATGAAGTGATGCAGAGCATACCTAGGAGTGAGAGAGTTGTCATTGGTGCAGACTTCAGTGGACATGTTGGTGCAGGAAACAGAGGTGATGAGGAGGTGATGGGCAGGTTTGGTATCCAGGAGATGAATGCAGAAGGACAGATGGTGGTTGGCTTTGCAAAAAGGATGGAAACAGCTATAGTGAATACTTTCAAGAAGAGGCAGGAACATAGGGTGACCTATAAGAGTGGAGGCAGGAGCACACAGGTAGACTACATCATGTGTAGACGGTGTAATCTGAAAAAGATCAGTGACTGCAAAGTAGTGGTAGGTGAGAGTGTACCCAAACAGCATAGAATGGTGGTGTGTAGGATGACTGTGGTGGTGAGGGTTGCATAACTTCTAGGAAGAAGTTAAGACAGGCTCTGGGTAGTCAGGAGGTGCTTCCAGATGACTGGCTAACTACAGCTAATGTGATCAGGGAGACAGGTAGGATAGTACTTGGTATGTCATCTGGAAGGAAAGTAGATAAGGAAACTTGGTGGTGGAATGAGGAGGTGCAGGAGTGTATACAGAGAAAGAGGTTAGCTAAGAAGAAGTGGGACACTGAGGGGACTGAGGAGAGTAGACAGGAGTACAGGGAGATGCAGCAAAAGGTGAAAGTAGAAGTAGCAAAGGTCAAAACAGGAAGCTTATGATGACTTGTATGCTAGGTTGCACAGTAAGGAGGGAGAGACTGATCTATACGGGTTGGCAAGACAGAGTGACAGCGATGGGAAGGACGTGCAGCAGGTTAGGGTGATTAAGGATAGGGATGGAAGTGTATTGACAGGTGCCAGTAGTGTGATGGGAAGATGGAAAGAGTACTTTGAAGAGTTCATGAACGACAAAAATGAGAGAGAACAAAAACTAGAAGAGGTGGCTGTTGTGGACCAGGAATTAGCAAAGATTAGTCAAGATCAAGTGAAGAGGGCATTGAAGTGGATGGAGGGAGGAAAGGTACTCTGTCTTGATGATATACCTGTGGAGGTATGGAAATTTCTAGAAGAGGGGGCAGTAGAGTTTCTGACTGGGTTGTTCAGCACAATTTTAGATAATGAGATAATGAGTGTCCTGGTGCCCATTTTTAGGAACAAGGGAGATCTGCAGAGTTGTGGCAACTACAGAGGAATAAAGCTGATGAGCCATAAAATGAAGTTATGAGAAAGAGTAGTTGAAGCTAGACTAAGGGCAAAAGTGACCATTGGTGAGCAGCAGTATGGTTTCATGCCAAAAAAGAGTACCACACATACAGTATTTGCTTTGAGGATGTTGATAGAGAAGTACAGAGAAGGCCAGAGGGAGCTGCATTGTGTTTTTGTAGATCTGGAGAAAGCTTAGACAGGGTGCCCAGAGAGGAACTGTGGTATTGTATGAGGAAGTCTGGGGGGGCAGACAAGTATGTAAGAGCGGTGCAGGGACATGTATGAGGACTGTAAGACAGTGGTGAGGTGTGCTGTAGGTGTGACAGAGGAGTTCAAGGTGGAGGTGGGACTGCATCAGGGATCAGCTCTGAGTCCCTTTTTGTTCGCTATGGTGATGGACAGGCTGACAGACGAGGTTAGGCAGGAATCTCCATGGACTATGATGTTTGCAGATGATATTGTGATCTGCAGTGAGAGTACGGAACAGGTGGAGGAGAAGCTAGAGAGGTGGAGGTTTGTCCTGGAAAGGAGAGGGATGAAGGTTAGCCGCAGTAAGACAGAATACATGTGTTTAAATGAGAGGCACCCTACTGGAAGAGAGAGGTTACAGGGAGAAGGGATCAAGAAGGTACTTAGGGTCAACTTAGGGAAGAAGTACTTAGGGTCAACAGTCCAGAGCAATGGAGAGTGTGGAAAAGAGGTGTAGAAGCGTGTACAGGCAGAATGAAAAGGGTGGAGAAAAGTGTCAGGTGTGATGTGTGATTGAAGAGATCAGCTAAAATGAAAGGACAGGTGTACAAAACTGTGGTGTGACCAACAATGTCTACAGACAGTGTCACTTAGGAAAAGACAGGAGACAGAGCTGGAGGTAGCAGAGATGAAAATGCTGAGGTTCTCTTTGGGAGTGACCAGGAAGGATAGGATCAGGAATGAGCACATCAGAGGGACAGCACATGTTAGAGGTTTTGGAGATAAAGTCAGAGAGGCCAGACCGAGATGGTTTGGACATGTCCAGAGGAGAGATAGTAAATATTTAGGTAGAAGAATGATGAGTTTTGAACTGCCAGGCAGGAGGCCTAGAGGAAGACCAAAGAGGAGGTTTATGGATGTAATGAGAGCAGAGGATGCAGAAGACATCCTCTGCAAATGATTCGTGTGGCGACCCCTGAAAGTAAAAGCCAAAAGGAGAAGACCACATAAACTACAAACTCTCATCCCTCCAGTTGATATTATAAAATATGTGTTCATTATTTAGAACACATAGATTCATTTCAGGTAAATACACCCTTATGACAGCATAATCATTCATACAACAGTCACTGAGCTCTACTGCTGTAAAGAAGATTCTTTAAATTCTTCTGGAGAGTATGGAAATCTACATCATGTGAGATAACTGTGACTAGAGCAGAGGTTCTTAAACTTGTTGGAGGTATTGAACCCCACCAGTTTCATCTCAACTTTATCAGTCTCAACTCGCTATTGAAAATATTGCAGGTACGGTGCTGGCTCCAATCACATTCTGTTTTACATGTGCATTCATATTGTACATATTTGTCCTACCACTTTTTTTTACTCAACATAGCTAGTAAGAAGGGATTAAAAAAGGAAAAAGAAAAACCCTAATATTAGCCAAATCATCTCATTTTCAAATGTTTTTCTGCTTTGCTGGTCACTGGTGTTACCTGAACTTATTCCATCTGGCTACAGTTCAGAGGCGGGGTAATGCCCTAGACGTCTCGTAATTTATTACAGCAATATACAGTAGGTCATTCAACGATACCCACAACAACACATATAAGCAGATACGGTCATTAGAAAGATGCTGGTTCTTTATTCAGAGATCTGACACATCCAGCATCAACTTCAGACATGTCATAATAATAGTGAAAATAAAATTAAAAATAAATAAATAAATACTACTACTAATAATAATAATGATACATACATACAGTACATACTAAAACTAATAGTAATGTCCAAACTTTACAGCTACTTCTACTGTTACTGTATAATCTCTTTTTTTTAGTACATACACGCGCAAACTCAAAGAAATAGACAAAAACACAGACATGCATCTTCAAAAAATATTTTGCTTTGAAAGTAAATAACAATATAACCAAAAGAAACCACAAAACAATCTGCCTGTCACTCACTGTCCCTCTATTTCTGGGTTTTTCAACTCATTTTCATCATTCCTGTCAAGGATTGTAGTCCAGGTTTACATCTGAAATTAGTCTTATAAAGGTCTTTTTTTTTTTTATGAAAGGTTGAGTTTTTCCTCTCTGGCAATTGTATTTGTTCACCTTTGGGTCTCTTTATTACAATTTTCTTTGACTCAAATCTCATCTAAGGTTGACTTCCTATGGTTTTACTTGTGGTTGAATAATGAAAAGCTCTTAGCTTCTTTGAAAAACTTGTGATCTATGAGATTCAGATCAGCTCAAAATGACAGCACCTTTCCTGTGATTTCCATTTGTTCAGCTGTGGATCAAAAGATACATTCAAATATTTTGAAGTCCAGATCACAGCAGTGGTAGAAAAAGATACAAACTAAGCAATACATTTTATTTTATGGGCATTTTATTTTAATGGATTGATAAAGACAAACACACTTGATGGAATTGTGTTCCTACAAAATAGGACTGAGACCCTGGACCAGAAATAAAAAAGACTAAGAATTCCACATGAACATAAAATGATCCCATTTTTCATGCAGCTTTGCCAGTTAATCACATTGATAATCACATTTTCACGCAAAAGTTTTTGAGTTATATTGGTACCAAATTAGCAAAATCCAAAAATCACTTTCAATTGTGCCTTGAATTTACCAACTACATGATCGGGAACATGTATTGAAGGCAACAACCCAGGAGTCGGTGAACGCAGCCTGACCTTCTCGTCCCAAATTCAGCGCCTGCATCAACTCATCTAACTATAACCATAAAGACACTGACTCTATCTGGCCTATCTGCCACTCTCTCTCTGTCTCTCTTACTCTTGCCCTGTCCTTATCTTTCTTTTATTTCTTTTTCACCCAATCGGTCAAGGCGGAAAAGAGTTTGGGTCCTGCCCGGGGTTTCTTCCACAACGAGGGAGTTTTTCCCAGCCACTGTCGCTTATGCTTGCTCGGGAGGGTTCAGTTCAGTTTTTCTGTCTATTAAAGCGCTTTGAAATGTCTGTTGCCAAGATTAAACGCTATATAAATAAAACTTGATTGATTGAGTGTCCGGAGTTAAGACGTGATCATTTCCACATTGAATCTACCTGTACATGCTTAAAAACAGAAAAGTATTAACCGTCAAATGTTTGATGATTTTAAACTGTCTGCAAAGTACTTGTTGCTATGTTCTTATGACTTCTGTCCCTGTTTTTCTCTCCTCAGTGGATGGATGCATAGACTGGTCGGTCGATCTGAAGGAGTACCATGTTCTGGCCGGCGAGCCTGTTCGGGTGAAATGTGCCTTGTTCTACAGCTACATCAGGACCAATTACACCATGGCCACCAATGCCAAACTACGCCTCATCTGGTATAAGAACAAAGGGGACGCAGAGGTAGAATCTTTTAAATAATGACTACTAAGAAAGAGAATAGAGGGGTCTTTGCATATGAAGGTCAATCCCAAAAAAAAAATCCCTGGTTAACCTGGAGAGACATCAAAACCAGAAACAGTATTTGTTTAATGGTGCAGACAAGCTAAAATTAAGAGAAAAGGAAGATTATCAATAATTAGGCAGCTCACTACATGAGCACACAATTAATGCAACTAAACATACATTTTTAATGGGCAATTCCTTTATTGTCCTGGGTCCTAAACACCCTACACATCATGGTATATTCAAGATCGCATCTTGACTGAAAGTAACAAGATTGTGTGTCAAGTGGAGTCCTACGATCTATAGCAGATGGTTTAATGACAGAAGGAGTTGGATTAATATACTTAATAAACCAGGAAGATGTCCCCCAGGATGTACTGAAGAGAGAGTGTTTCTGTCTTCAGTAGAGAGACAGAGGGGGGTGAGGAGAAAAGTCTTCTATTGTAGAAGTCAAGCCCCTCTAGGAGATGTATCATCAGCAGATTGAGTAAGTGGTGGACACTGATAAATTATACAGGTTGCTAGAAAAGACTGGAGTGCAGGATAGACCTAAATATTTGAATAAGCTCACTTCAATAGTCTCACGCTGTCACACTATCACCAACTCCACCCACTACCTGTCAATCAAGCACCCAACCAATCATGGCGCATCTGCCAGAAGGAATCATGTGAACAATATGGCGTAAGGCATGTGCTATGTTAGGAAAAAAAAAAACTATACATGGACTTCCCAGTTAATATAATTTTAGAGTGTCATAACTGTTCCAACAATTTTTATGTTTTTGAGCAGAGAGTCCAAATAGCAGGAACAACACAGAAAATGGCTACAAATTCTGAGTGAAACTAGCTGGCTAGCATGAACAGTCTGTCCAGCTATGGTTTCCGTTTGGAATGGGACAGTCGATGTAGTATCCAAAATGCTCCTCAGGCATCTGACAAAAACGGTCTTTAAGTAACTTCATACAGTTCTGTTCATGTAGTCAGCTAACAGAACTATTATTTCTCTAAAATTTCTTTTCCACTTGCGCTTTTGACCGGTGCCTTTTCCTTTAACGTTAGCTCCTTTCCTAATCTCACAATTAGTTAGCTTTCTTTCTCCAGTAAGCCTGCTAACATTCATCTACGCCTTTGCAATGCCCGCCCAGTGCAATCTATGATTTGCCAACACAAAGTCGTTACATCACCACATTGATTTTGGACTACGTTGGGTGCGCTTGGTTTATAATACCATAAAGTCTGATGTTATTGTTTTATCCTGAAATTTCCACGGGTAGTTGTTGTATAAGAAAAGACTGAAAGCATTAAAAGTATGCATAGAGGCAAGTATGGGAAACTGCTGACAGAAACTAAGGTGCCGGGTTAAGATGTCCAAAAGACAGTGCATATAATGTATGTATTTAGATGAGGAAGCATGCATCTAAAGGCATGAACATGTCAATTTTTTAGTGTATGAATGTTTGTTCTGTTTACGGATTACAAGATCTGAGTAACAAGGGGATGTATCTCAGGAAATGGTCAAGTAGAACAGACCTAAGATTTTGTGGGACATCAAGTTGTGGGACATCAAGTTTCAAAGCTGCTGGCTAACCAAGGAGATGTAGTTGGGATTGACTAGGAGTTGAAAAGTGCAAGTTGTAATAGATGTTGCTGACAGGAACATCAGGGGGCAGTAGCACCAGCAAATAAAGTACCAGTGAAGGAACACCTGGACCAGATACTAGTGGTGAAATGTGCATTAGAGGCTATGACCAGAAGAATGCAGCCCTAGCTGCATCATAGACACTGCAAATAATCCATCCATCCATCCATTTTGGGACAACCATAATAATCTCTTCTTCATCCGTTTTTCCACCTTGCAGTTCAAGGGTGTTAGAGGAGTGTCCCAGGTGGCTACAGGCAGAAGGTGGGGTACGCCCTGGACACATCACCAGTGCATCATTGGTGACAAAAAAAAAAAAAAAAAAAACGCTAACAGTCCAATTGAAGAGATAAATTCACATAAATAACACATTTTCAGAAGTGACAGAACCTAGACATAGCGTGAACATACAAACTTCACAGGGAGGAATTGAACCCAGAACCTCGTTGCTATGAGGTGACAATGCTACCCACTGTGCCACCATGCCACCTGCACAGAACCCTCCAATTCCAAACTCTGGTCAAGGACCTGAGCTTGAGGAAGACACACAGCATCAGGTCGGAATGGTCAGGAATAGCAATGCGACTCCTTCAACCGTTAACCTGACTGACAATTTCATACTGAACCAAACACAACGTGGCTAAAGCATAGAGATATTAAGCATGTATGCACACACACACACACACACACGCTCAATCGCCTATTGATATACGTACATATACTCAAATATCCTTAACTGTAAATTACTTTGTATGTTAGTATGACTTCAACACAGTCTTCTTTGTGTGTTCTTCAGGAGCCAATCATCTTCTCTGGTCACAGGCTGAGTAAAGAAGATGATTCCATCTGGTTCAGATCAGCTGAATTAGAAGACAATGGATTCTACACTTGTGTTCTAAGGTAATCTGAATGCACAATTTTATGTAGGGCTGCCTTGGATTCATTTTTAAGCCAATTACTTGACAACTTAATGAGTTACACCTACAGTAGGATGGTTTCAATGGAGTAAAGTTCAATAATATTCTCCAAGCAAGCATCATTAAGATGATTTCTGGTTCTGCTGGATAGATTATTCATAACGCTAAGTGAAAACCATATGATTACTGATCCTCCGTCCAGATGACCATGAGGTTATTTTAAATGTGTCCTTCCAACCACAACAATTTGTTTCTTCCGCTTCAGACCAAGTCAAAATAGCAACAATTTTATCATGTTGAAGTCAAAATCATTTTGACCAAACTGCACACCTGTCAAAGCTGCTGGAGTTGCTTGGTTATTGTTCTTTTCATCATCCAAACCTGGCCTCTCATTTATATTGCAGTGTGAAAAAGCAGTAATATTTGTGGTTATCTTAAACAGCCCAGTATCCTTTTTCACAAGAATATTCCTGCCATCACGGTACCAAAATGCATTACAGTATTTTCTGCACTATAAGGCGCACCGGATTATAAGGCGCATATAATAAAAAAATTAAAATATATTTAAAAAACTAGTGGCTGTAGTTGCGCTATCTGTCCACTAGATCGAGTATTCATGACTGTGAGTACCTTTAGCCAGCTGAGAATGGCCGCTATTATTATGTTAATATGGCCATTCTGAGCCTCATCAAGGAAATCTGATCACTTGATCACTTTACCATCTTAGAAAGAAGTCAGCACGCATATTAAAAAACCTGACATTAAAAACTGGTTAAATTCATTATGAGTGGACCACTCAGTTCGAACAGGGAGGATTATTTCCTGATCTGAAGTTCGATGCAGATATTTAAGCTCCGACATTCGTCTTTGTTTATTAATTAAATATTGTTTCAATTGATCGGTAGTCCAGTCGGAGGTGAGGTGCAGCTATTTGCTGCTGCACTGTGTGTAGCAGCAAAGGTGTTGTTTCAGGTATCAACTACATTTGCAAATCAATTGCAGCACATCAGGCACGTTTGTCTAATAGTGACTCTGCTCTTGAAATTTCAGAAAAGGCTGGAAGTTCAGCTTTGAGGGTCTTTCAAACTGATAAACGCCAGTTTATCCGTGTGTTTCCACAGACTAATAGATTGGACCATCACTTGATTCCAGCACAATGGCATTTTTAGACCAATTAATTTTAAAGTGGGTTATTTCCGGCGCCACAGCACCGTATTGGCCCGAATAAAAGACAGTGTTTTTTGCATTGAAATAAGACTGAAAAAGTGGGGGTCGTCTTACATTCGGGGTCTAGACATTATACCCATTCACAACGCTAGATGGCGCCAGATATCTCTAAAGCAAATGCTGAACTGAACTCCCCAGGCCAAAGCGAACCCCTGTCATGAAGAAGAAAAATAAAAATAGCGGTAAGAAAGAAAAGAGAAGAAAATAAGAGAAGAGATAGCAGAGAACGGAGAAACGTAGCAACAATCTGAGAAGTCAGAAAAGCTTTCCGTGGTCCTCAGAGCGGTCGCGTCCAAGAGCTCGACAGGAGGGTGTGGGTACGTGGACGAGAAACGAAAGGACGGGATGCCCATCAGATATTAAGATGTGATAGACAGTTGTTGCATGATTTGAATGAGGCAAAATAACATGCTTTTTCTGTCAGATATATTGTTATAATCATTTGTTTCAGATGTACTGTAATTATTTTCTGTATAAAAATTTTATTTGGTGTTCAAAAAGTCTATTTTCAAACTTGAGTCTTGAAAAAGAGGGGGTCGTCTTATAATCAGGGTCGTCTTATATTCGGGCCAATACAGTATATATGTGATCCCTCATTACTCACAGTTAATGCGTTCCAAGACCACCCGCAAATAATGAAATTCTGCAATATTACAACAAACAATTTATTTTATTATTTACGGCAAATTAAATGATTATGAACCCTCACATACTGATATTAAACCACCTTATATCTGTATTACCTGTACAAAACTGTGGTGAGACCAGCGATGTTGTTTGGTCTAGAGACAGTGTCACTGAGGAAAAGACAAGAAGCAGAGCTGGAGGTAGCAGAGATGAGGATGCTGAGGTTCTCTTTGGGAGTGACCAGGAAGGATAGGATCAGGAACGAGTACATTACAGGGACAGCACATGTTAGAGGTTTTGGAGATAAAGTCAGAGAGGCCAGACTGAGATGGTTTGGACATGTCCAGAGGAGAGATAGTGAATATATTGGCAGAAGGTTGCTGAGTTTTGAACTGCCAGGCAGGAGGCCAAGAGGAAGACCAAAGAGGAGGTTTATGGATGTAGTGAAAGAGGACATGAAGGTAGTTGGTGTGAGAGAAGAGGATGCAAAGGACAGGGCTAGATGGAGGCAATTGATTCGCTGTGGCGACCCCTGAAGGGAAAAGCCGAAAGGCAAAGAAGATATCTGTATTACCTTTTCCCACACTCTTTTAAATTTTTTAAAGTGCTTCTAAGTGTTTCTTTAATACACGGAAGTGTGACGCGTTCTGTGAGTTTAGGAACGCGGCGCAGTTCTGGATACCGTCAACCAATAGAATCGGTATCATGCGACCGCCTACTAAAAGTCCGCGATGAGGTCAAGACAGGCATCTTGAAGCGCGAATGGCGAGGGATTACAGTATATGTGTGTGTGTGTGTGTGTGTGTGTGTGTGTGTGTGTGTGTGTGTGTGTGTGTGTATGTATTTTAGCACCTATGTCAATTTTTAAGGAAAGGCTTCCACATCACAGCGGATGTTGTAAACAATCCATGTAAAAAGACTAAACACTTAACACAGGACTTTTTTGGCTCATGTGCTTTCACATGTAGGCTTTTCTGTCTCTCCTTGTTTTTTTCTGATGAAGCTTAGAAAACCTTGCATATGAATATTCTTGGCTGACATGGTGACGGGTGATGTGTCCGTATATGATATATGGCCGCCTGAAGAAGGGTGACAGTGACGAGCTCAGCACTTTTCCTGAAAACTTCCGATATTTTTAACACATTGCAAAAATAAGGTGGAACACTGAAAAAAGAGTCTGCATGCAGGAAAAATAACACAATATGGACACAGTCTCCTCCTATTCTATATCTGGCACATTCACCATTGTTTCTTCCTATTCCTTTTCCTTTACACCCATTTCCCCATGACCTACTCTCTCCCATTGCTTTTTATTCCCTTTTGAACCTAATCTGATCCCCCTTCATATCATCACCTGACTCATTCATCTGTGCTTCGTTTCCATCTATTGTATCTCCATTTTTCTTCATTGGCTTCTTGCTCTGTTCCACTGTTCCCCCTTTTTCTCTCTCCGATTCCTTCTTTCTCCCTGTCTGCACCCGACTTTTTTTTTTTACCTCCCGTGATCACCCTCCCCATCAACACCCCTCCTCTCCTCCCACCTCTTTTTCCTGCCAAAGCCTGACACCTATCCTCCTTAATAAGCTCCCTTTCTCCCTCTCTCTCTCAGCATGACAACCTAATTAGGGCTTGGTGTCTGTCATTGTCTTGGGGTTTCTTATTAACGTACACACACACACACACACACACACACACACACACACACACACATACACACACACACATTCACACACACACACACACACACACACACACCTGCACATAGTCACACTACCTCAATCTCCTATCCTAGTAGCAGTCACCAGCTGGATCTTATCATATTAACTGTAAAGCAATTAAAAAGTATTTTAACATGTATATATTGCCTTGATTTGAAACATTGTGTATAACAGCTGGTACGGATAAAGCATTTTTGACGAGAACCAGCACGATACGAGTAAAACATGTCGATACGAGTAAAACATGTCAATACTCGTGCTCGTACTGAAGGAAAATCCTCATAACCGGTGGTCCCCAACCTTTTTTGTGCCACGGACCGGTTTCATCTAAGACAATATTTTCACGGACCGGCCTTCATTTGCTCAATAATTGTTGATGACGCCAGGACAGTTGTAGTCTAATAATAAATAATCCGCAGTGGTTTCATGTAACATGCAGATATCAACAGACAATAAATAACCCTTTTTTTTCATTAAATTGATAATCAACATCTGTGTAAATGAAATAATTGTAATAATTACATCAAAAACTCAATTCAAGTGACTGCACTGATGTTTATTTTGAAATATAGCCACTTACAATCAGTGCATTCAACGTAGGAGAAATACTGATCATTTCCAATAAAAGGTGAACAAGTCAATCAAATACTTTCTTTCTTTTCCTTTCGGCTTTTCCCTTCAGGGGTCGCCACAGCAAATCAATTGCCTCCATCTAACCCTGTCCTTTGCATCCTCTTCTCTCACACCAACTACCTTCATGTCCTCTTTCACTACTACCAAGTCAATCAAATGCTAACAATTACAATAATGAGAATTAGTGGTTGGGTACGGCTGATCAAGGGGTAACTGGGGACAATGACACCTCAGGTGTGTTCCAGACTTCTTGTGTATTCCGCAGTTTGGTTTTCTTTACGGTCACTGCAGAAAATCCCGCTTTACAAAGACAGGAGGTTGGAAATGAAAGGAGGGCTTGCGATAATTTTTGGGCGATATTCTGGCCTTGAGTTTGATCCAGAACAATGGCGCAGTTTTTTGGATGCTTAATTTAGGGGTAACGGCTGGTAACATGACCGAGACCTATCAAGCGGGACAGATGCATGCATTCGTCTGCGTCATTCCGCACAGATGTCACTTTTCCAAATAAAACATCTTTAGACTGGTAAGCAATAAAAAAAAAGAAAGTCAAATGTTCTGTGCCGCCTGGTACCAAATGTCCCACAACCTGGTACCAGGTCGTGACCTGGTTGTTGGGGACCACTAACATCGACAGATGTAAAAAAGAATCTCTGCTCTTAGTTTGACACTTTCTCAGTTCAGTTCATATTAATAAATTATATACTGTATAGATATTTTAGCTGTTACATAGCACACGCACACACACACACACACACACACACACACACACACACACACACCATGTTAATACAGTATATATACTGTGTATATATATACTGTATATATATATATATATATATATATATATATATATACTGTATACTGTATACTGTATATATAATGAGAATTTGTCTCATGTTCTGCTCTTGTAGCCATCATCAGCACTCAGATATAATGACAAAATGTGAAGTGTTAAGACAAGCATTATGTATTGAACAGTGGAATAGCAGCATCAGAATGGCTAATGTTGGGTAATCTTAAACCCACACTCATTTTTCCTAGAAGGAAAATTATGTGGGTTGTAACAGAAACCCAGTGGACCACATAGAACAGGGGCATTTAATTTGCATGTGACACTAGTGCCACCGTGGGTTCTCTCTCTTAAATTAGTTTCACTAAGTAGTCAAAGTAAGTTTGCTCATAGTTATTGTATTTGCAAAGAACAAGAACAGCGTGTTGTTTTGTTAGGTTAGTCTGAAAATCTCAAAGGATTTTAATTTTAAACGAAAAACATTTTGATGGCCAAAAGCAAAATAATTGTGATTCACTCCCATCAATGGTCGTTTCATGACTTGTCGGGGACTGAGACCACCTTGATTCAGGAGGTTTGTCCTGTGTTGGTCCCTAGCTTTATCTCTGTGAACAAATCACAGTAATATATGATCTTTGACAAAAGCCTGAAGCATTTATACATTCTTTTTCAGACCATCTGCTTATTGGAGAAGATAGTTATTGTTAATCCTCAACACATCTACTGTATTTTACATATGTGCAGTTTACATTTGGTAGTATATGGTTGGTTTCACACCAGATTTTGTAAGCATGCTGAAAAATTCTTCAAGACATACATGCATGATTTTGCCATCATCTATGTTGGCCCTATCTGCCTAGATTTTATTGCCACTATGTTTTTATTATTATACATCCATCCATCATTTTTCTTGTGATTGAGATGACAGTAACCATCTCATCCACGGCCACTTTTCCACTTTGCTGGTCATGATTGTTGCTGGACCCTAGCTCTGCTGACTACAGGCAAGAACTAGGGTGTGCTCCGGATTGCGCCACCAGAACATAGCGGAGTCATTATTATTATTATCATTATTATTATTGTTATTATTAGTAGTAGCATTATTATTGCACTACCACCTGCTTCACCAACGTCGAGGACAGTTTTCAAGACTAGCTTGAATTCATCATGATGAACAGTTTCTTCTGTGTCTTCAATGCTGCATTATTGTCTTCTTCCCTCTTTTATTTGAGTGTCTTTGATGGGATGATCTGTTTTCTGTTGAAATATTAGGTTCACTTGAAAACCATTAGAAATATGAAGCACAGACTAAAAGTGTAAAGGTTTTATTGCTGAGCAAATCGTTGACTACTTGCTGCTTCCTAAAGTGTTTTCTATGGCACTGGAAGAATTCGAAGATGCACTACATGTTGAACCTGGGAAAACTCCACTACTTTAATGGGTGAGATTGTTGGGTGTATGCCTATAACGCATCCAGATCCCCATTAAAAGGAAAATTGTTCTTGTCATTTGTAGACACACCATTTTTTCGTCACCACCCTAGTCAGAAGATTGGACTGGTTTCTTTACCATTAGATGACTTGCTTTCACATTTTCCTGTATCCTCTGTCATCCTCATAGAAAATAATGAATTGCTTTAGCATTTTCCCGTTTTCAGCATTTGCTATCCAGCTGACTCTTGATTTTATTATCCTACTGTATGACTATTAACTTTATCTTAGATACCTCATCTCCTCTTCTCCCCACGTTTGGCTCTTTTTAAACTTCTTTTTTGTCTTTTCTTTTTTTTTTTTTCTTACTGGTGATTGGTCTGAAAGTGAAAATAAACAATGCATTTACGTAGGAAGCAAACTCAAACATAGTTCAGCTGACCCAGACTGGAAACACCTCATTTTGGTCAGGTCAAAGATCAACCTCGTTGATCTTTGAAGACCTAAGGAGGTTTCCCATCAAGAGATTTGGTGTGTGTGTGTGTGTGTATGTGTGTGCGTGCGTGTGTGTGTGCGTGTGTGTGTGTGTAACAAAAAATCAACAAATTGGCTTTTTGTAGGCAGGGTCAAGAATGGGAGGATCAGGCGGGTGCAGTGCCAGCATCGGACACGATGCCAGTGCATCGCGGAACCACAAAGAAGATGAACAACTACTCACACACACAGTCACACCTACGGTCGATTTGGAACCAACCAATTCACCTGACATGTATATTTTTTGGAGGTGGGAGGAAGCCAGAGAACCTGAAGAAGGCTCACACAGACACAGGGAGAAAATATAAAATCTCCACAGAAAGGACTCGATGTGAGACAACAGCGTCATCCTGTGTGCCGCTTGATTCCCTTCCTTCAAATAATATTATTTTTTTAAACTAGCTACATATCTACTATGTGAAAAAGGAAAATACGTTGTGAGAGTGTTTGTTTTAAAAATGGTCATAATTATTGTGTTATCCAGACCTAGACAGCGTGATGACATTACATACTGCTCATGGTTTCAATCTGGATTACATTTGCTTGCCTGCCAAACACTGTTCATGAATACGTATTGGAGATAATGATGCATGAAGCAGGTAAAATGTTGCATATACGTCTCAAGAACCGAAAGGACATTGTGGAACCATGATTACCGGATGTATAAAAACTACTTGAAGGTTGTAGTACAGACATGAATGTTGACAAAACGCGATATTCAAACCCTTTCCTTAGCTGTCCCCATAAGGACAAAAACACTACAGGTTTAAAAAAAAGTCTCTGTTCTCCTCAGTATCAGTGAGTTGATTTTTGGTAGAGTGTCTGAATGCTCCCGTCTGCCACATCTGTTTATTAGTGCTTGTTAGAAAACAAAATGTGATTTGGGCTGTACATTCAACAATTACAGGTTAAAGGAATTAAAATATCTCAAAAATCTCTATAAAGTCATGTAGGTAATAATCACACAAGATCAGTGTGCCAGCATGGGACAGCGTATATCTGTGATATTGCTATCACTGCCTTGTACACAGACAGAAGCTCACAGAAGGAACTAAAAAGGATGATGTTAATGAAGAATAGCCACTGCTGCTATCTTCTACAGAAAACAGTAAACTCTAGTGACTCAAACCCATTCTCTATCATATGCAGTAATGTCTATAAATAATCTTATCTTTAGTGTTTTGTTGTTTTCTGAAAGTAATGTGTCATTTCTTTACATGATATGAATTGAAGTGATGTGAAGTGAAGTAAAGGGTTCTTTATGGGTTTAGAAAAGGTGGGTAACTTGGAGACAATACCAGAAAACAACTAAAGGTAACTAGGATCACATGTAAAATAATGCTCCACCTCAGGGAACATGAGGTACTGAGAAAGAGAGATGTGCACTAGGAGCAGAAAGAAGGGAAGGCAGGCAGGTGGGAGTGAGAGGGATATGAGAGAGGGTGAAAAAATAGTCTAAGAAAGAAATGTTAAATTGGAGGGCTGGGGTACAAGTGTGACAAGGAAAAAGAAACATGGGGAAGGTGAAGTGATAGATTAAGGAATGGAGAGGGAAACTTTTTTTTTTTCTGCAAGATAACAAACTCAGTGAGGAGGAACACATTTCTGTGGTTGGTCAACACCTTATAACACCGAAGGTGATTAGGTTAGAATGCCAGTAGGCACACGTGTGTGTGTGTGTGTGTGTGTGTGTGTGTGTGTGTGTGTGTGTGTGTGTGTGTGTGTGTGTGTGTGTGTATAAACACACAAACAACATATATGAGAGGTGAGAGGTCAGTTCAATTCGAGCTGATAAAACTGTGAGATTGACTTTGCCCCAGGCTTCTATCCTGTGACTCTTGACTGTGTTTAGGAGTCATCTAAAAGGCGATCAGACAGAAGACCAACATGATAGGTGGATGGACTCAGACAGTCCAAATGAAAACTGTTAGATACTGAACAAGGTAGCAGAAGATGAGAGCTTTTATGCCTCTGGCTTTAGCAGGTCTTCACTTCAACACATTCCATTAGATTGAGTAGAATGGACTGTTTCATATTTTCTATATGGGATGAAGACTGAAACGCTGAATGGCCACTATGATTTTGTTTTGTTTTTTTGTGGGCTGTCCAAGGTCAAGTGGGTGAGCGTTGGGCTTTTCCATAGGGTGGCATGTTGGTAGAACACTTGGCTCTTGAGGTCAGTGGCTATTTGTGGGCAGGTAGTCAAGTTGTCTATTTGGCATATATGTATGTTTGACTGCTTCTTTGGTTGTCAGGCGTCGAATACTCGTCCTTCAAGATGCAAGGCTTCACTGAATCGCAGAATTTTTAGTAGGTAGTAACATGACACAGTACGCGCCTGCTATTTGCCGAGACTCCGAGACTCACGAAACATCTATTCAAGAAACACTTTTCTTTAATACGAAAGTGTTGTACACAGTTTAAAAGAGTGTGGGAAACAGTAAGACAGATATAAGGTGGTATAATATAAGTATGGGGAGGGTTCACAAACATTTAAATTACCGTAAATAATAAATAGTTTGTCGGGTGGTCCTGGAACGCATTAACTGCGAGTAATGAGGGATTACTGTATTGTCAAAACTATCCCCACCAGGAAAGCACAGGCATAATTTCTCCATTCAAAGTCACTTGGTCGTGTGATTTCAACAATTTTTCTGCATAGCTCACACATAGATGCTTAGTCACTCCACAACACACAAAGCGTCACTACACCAAAGCTTTTATAATATGGTCAGAGGGTGATTGGTGAAGTTAGTTTGCATTCATACATTCTTCTAAATGAAAGTCATGTTTGTGACCCAGATCTCAGCCTCATCCTACAACCCTCTTGAAACTGTCTTGCTTTGAAAATATGCAATTTTTCTCTTCCATACTTTATTGATCCCCATGGAACATTTTCTCAGGGAAATCCATTCTCTGAGTTTGACCCATCACTGAGCAGTGGGCAATCATCATAACGCTCAAGGAGCAGGTTGCATTAAGTATCTTGCTGAAGGAAAAATTGGTATTTAGAATGAGGGAACTGGGACTCAAACTGCTGACCTTCTGAGAAGAGGACGACACTCCGAACACTTAATCCATGACTATGTTGTGCTGTCTCATTGTCTCATATTGATGAATGTCCACTTGATATAAAAAAGCCGTACTGAACAGCAGCATTTGTCTCCTTGGGAATGAGACATGGCTCCTAATTCAAGGGCAATTGTTGTATGTCGTTCACCAGGAATTTATCTTATTGTTTCTTTGTACCTCTTCACTGTTATTTTCATATCTGTATATGTAAGAACCAATATCAAAAAGTTAGGTACGTGGCATATGTCTTTCATTTTCTGAAGACTTTCTCTGGACCATTTCAAGAACTAAGGATTTTGATCTTTATCGAAACTGCTGGAGCAAAGTCTTTAGTACTGAACCTCAGTGCATTAACAAAGTAATACCGCTTGACCTTTCACAAACACAAAGTGATGGAGCTAACCTCTGCACAAAAAGATGCTAAATTCAGAAAGAATGAATGGAAGAAGCAAAAGTGAATTTACACTTACACTCACAACAAAAAAAAGATTAATGTCCTTTATAATATTCTTGAATTGTTGCTGACTTGTAGTATTCTGGTGTTGTCAGTCTTTTGTAACTTTTCTAATTATCATTTGCAGTTCCTTAAAAGTAATTAAATAATTATCCTTTTATCATAATTATTACAATGATGACTGTACTACATATAATACACATGCAGAGCTTCTTCTTTTCCTTTCGGCTTTTCCCTTCAGGGGTCGCCACAGCGAATCAGTTGCCTCCATCTAACCCTGTCTTCTGCATCTTCTTCTGTCACACCAACTACCTTCATGTCCTCTTTCACTACATCCATCCAATATATGCAGAATATTATTGAAAAAACAAAAACATTCCAGAGCAAACACACTGTCAGCAAACATTGTCAGTGGATACTTGGCTAACAAAATAGTACATAATCTTAGCAAGGCACAATTGCACTATCTGGTCACATTAACACAAGACAATGTATAGGACTTATTGTGTAATGACAAAAAAAATAAGGCTGTCAGAGACTGCAACATCCTGCAACACCCCTGAATTCAACATTTTACCCTGACCTACACATTTCTGTGGCTCTGGCTTCCTGAAAATATTGCTTTTTGTTTGTGAGCATATTTCATCAGGTTTCAGAGATGTGTACCTAAAAAGGTATGCAACGTGCCATCGTTCCTTGCGGTTAAGGCGTTCCAGGAACCACACGTGATTAACAAATTCCTCGATAGAGCGACAAACTTCTTATCTTATTACTTACGGTAATTTAAACATTAGGAGCCCTCCCCATACTGATATTAAACTCACTTCTATCTGTATTACCTTTTCCCACACTCTTATCGACTGTTTAAAGCACTTTTCTGTCTCACATAAGTCCGAGAATCACAGAATGTAGAGTATAACTTTATTTATCCCTTAAGGAGGTTCCATCAGGGAAATTAATTTCTCCGTCGCACACAGCACAGTGAGTACACAAAAGACAGAAAAAGCACACAGAAAGCACCAGCACATAGAAAGTAGTACAAATAGAAAGATTAATAAATAACCCATCAAGAATATTCATTAATTCATTCATTCATTGTCATGTACCGCCGCTGTATCCCGCTACGGCGGGTCACGGGGAGCTGGAGCCTATCCCAGCTGACGTAGGGCGTGAGGCGGGGGACACTCCGGGCACAACGCCAGTGCACCATGGAGCCACATACAAGGACATACAAACACACACAACAAACACACTCACTCCTACGGGCAGTTGGGGACTGGCCAATCAACCTGAAGCGCATGCTTTTGGAGGTGGGAGGAAGCCAGAGAACCCGGAGAGAACCCACGCGGACACGGGGAGAGCATGCGAACTCCGCACAGAGCGGGACTCGAACCCGGATCCGCCGTGTTGTGAGGCGACAGCGCTAACCACTACGCCACCGTGCCACCCCCCCATCAAGAATATACAAATAGAAAATCATAAATAGGCATGGAAATAAAAAAAATAAACAGGCCCAGTTAACGATGGGTATAGTGAAATGTCTATAGTGTTTGCATTTTCTCAGGGAAAATGCAAACATGTATGTAGCACACTTCCGGATGCCATCAGCTAATAGACTTTGTGTACGGTATCACAACCTTCCAAACATCTGCGATGAGTACAAAAGCTGAAATGTGACCTTGACATAGTTTTATCAAGGTTCACGTCATCATCTCATTTTCATCCCCTTTGACGCCCGAGTAATGTGCTTTTTCTTTCATCGTTCTATCTGCAAAGGTTGTGAAGGTATTTGGTGGTACCAAAAGTCGTTTTCTCTGTCCAGTTTCTTTGTCAGTTCTTCCCCCTCTAGTTTTAACTGAATTAAACACTATAGAAGTAGCTCTAGCTGCTTTAGTTCAAATATTTTGTTTATAATGTAGCTAATAGCTGGTTGAATGGATAAAATATCCATCTGTTGGTTGTTTTATCCAATTGAATAATGGTTGAAAAGGTGTCTTATTTTGTGATTTTAATGAAATCAAGTAAAAAGGCTGAATTGTCATTGCTTATGTTTTTCCACCAGAAAGTATGTCCCTGTCTCTTCCTCTCTGCATAAGTAGCTATTCCTCAGAGGTATTTCTCGAAAGCTGAGCCACCTGTCTCACATTAGAGGATAAACCTGCTCTCTGTGCATGCTCCCATACTGGAAACATACACATAATTGTGACACTGATGTTTTCTAATGTACGCAAAGTGTTTAACCTTCTACTTCGTCACATTAGCAGATTATAGTTTAGCGAGGTTGAGACAGAAGTACAGCAGGTAGAAAGAGACAAAGAGAGGAAAGAAAGATAATGAAAGAAGAATAGCCAAAGGTAGTAAGATGGTAAATCAAAGAGGAGAAGACAGAAATAGTAGCAGAAAATGAGAGAGCAGTCATTGAAGTTGTTTTGGCAGTCCTCTATGACTTGGCAACCACTGACTCGGCACCACACCAGCGTGGGCCAACGAGCATTCATGCATGCCAACTTGAGCCAATGCCTGCTGCCCTTGCCACCCTTGTGAAAAAAGAAGTAGGACATGCTTTTAAGTCACTCTGAAATATGATCTGATTTGGTAGAGTTGGTGTAGTGTACCAAGACAGAGAAGAAAAGGAGGGAAGAGGCGGCTGTTTGTGAAACAGACAGTCAGAGTGGCCTGGTGTTAGAAAGGCTGCTCTGTGGCGCTAAGGTGGTAATTTGATCTTCACAACAGCCATAGCCCATGTCTTGAAGAAGACACTGATCTGAATCCTCACTCATTAAAGCATGGAGAGTACAATTTTACCCCTTAGAGTAGTCCACAATTATCTTGCAATTATCCTGCTGTGTTATTGTCACCAGTAGTGCTTGTATTACCCTACATCTGCTAGTACTTGTATCATAGATGCTTTTACCTCAGCCACTGTTCAAAAGCTGATGCAATCGGCCTTAAAGAATTACAGATGCCTCATAGATGTGTGTGTTCCAACTAAGATGAGAACCACAAGGTTGCAGATCCATCAATGTTAATGAAAATGTTCAGATGAAATGACTGACTTGGAAAAATAATCTGACTGAAAAGAATCATAGTCTGTGTTGAATTTCTTTTTACCTTATTTAACTTGACATTGAAGTACACATATTAACACAATATTACAATTTCTAGGCCTGACATTGCTAACGGACCTACATCACACTAATGTACTGTCTCGTGACTTTAGTGATACAATAATTGAAAGGCACACCATCACAAAAATTCAAACTTGGGCAACAAATCATTTTAAAGCCTTGAAATAACACACAAAACACCCAAACACACACCGACAAAAATTCACCTTGACCAGGTAACTCCATAGTAAGTTTTTCCCCAAAAGCATGCTGGCTTTCATGGTGCATAACCCAAGCTACACCCACCCTCTTACCCTGTACATGCCCACTCATTCGTGCACTGGATAAAATCAAATAGAAAGAACTGCTGTTGGATCTATCAGACAAAATTATGATTTTCAGTTTGTCTGAAGACAAACAGTTGTACTCAAAAATATTTAATCTAATACAGTTCATCTGAGTAGCAACTATGCTAATGGCATCAGTCAGTAGCATACTAAACACTTACTAACATAGCAATGTAAAGAAGTTCCTCCCAGTGTTCAAAATCAAGGAAACAGAAGAAAACTCTAAAAGTCCAACCAACTTGAAGTACTAGGAGGGAAGAAAATAATCTGGAACAGAACCAAAGGAGAAACCGGCTTTAAAAGCCTCAGGCTAATCAGCCTGATCAGGCACTGGTGTGGAGATGAGAAACAGGTGTGGGGACCAGGCTCTGCCCACAAGTTCTATCCCACCTCCTTCCACACTACAGCACAGCAGAGCCACATGACATAAATACTGAACCGTGACAGTAACTTTTCCTCAAAGAATGGCTCCCGGCGTCCCAAAAACAGTCCTGGGGGAGGGTCAGGATCGGGTTCCAGGACATAACCTTTCCACTCCTCCTCTGGCTGTACCTCAACTGTCTATGTACACCAGCGTCGTCTGTGCCGTGTGAGAGGGTATTCTCCAAGGCAGGGGAAATCGCTTCAATAAAAAGAAACCGCTTACATCCAAAGACCTTAGAGCACCTTTTATTTTTAAATAAAAATTTATAATAAAAATCACCCAAATCTCCTCTTTATTTTGATTTTCACATGTTATGACCTTATATACAGTCAAGTTAAGTTTCCTTTATTAACCCCCTCAGGGAAATTCAGCATCACAGCAGCCCCGTGGGAGGCGGGGGGGGGGGGGTAACAATAGACATGAGTCACAGAACAAAGAACAAATAACTAACAGATAGCAAATAGCTATCATTGGTTATTATACACACATTCACACTATTTATTGATTGCATATAAAGGTAAAGATATTTAATATTAAATGAAGATATGACATATTACAATATACAGTATAAAATACAATAACTTAAATAGTATTATTATACATATTATACATTATACAGGTCATTGCTTCTGTATGTCAGTTGGGCTGACTAGGTTGCCTGTAATGATTTTTAATGATTTCCAGCAGGCGTCGGTATTGAGCAACACAGTAAACACAGTATCAATACAGTTTGGAAGTGTGCCACAACGCCTCATGAGGCCTCATCTACCCATCACTACTGCTGGGTCCAATCTTGACCGTATTGTTCTGTCAAGTAGGGGGCCAGGACCCACATGCAGAACACCAGAAGAGAAGTTCTTACTCATGATTTAATTGGACATGCAAAACTCCAGGAAACACAAGAAAACTCAAAAAGTCCAACCAACTTCAAGTGTGGGGAGGGTAGAAAACAATCCAGCACAGAACCAAATGTGAAGCCGGCTTAAAAAGCCTCAGGCTAATCAGCCTGATCAGGCACAGGTATGGAGATGAGGAACAGGTGTAGAGACCAAGTGTAGAGACCAGGTGTAGAGACCAGGTGTAGAGACCAGGTGTAGAGACCAGGTGTAGAGACCAGGTGTAGAGACCAGGCTCTGCCCACAAGTTCTGTTCCGCCTCCACACCTGCCACACTCCATCACTGCAGAACATTCATTCATTCATTTTCTTAGCCGCTTGTCTGCTGTCGCGGGGAGCTGGAGCCTATCCCAGGTGGCTTGAGCATGAGCTGGGGGACACTATGGGCACAATGCCCATGCACCGCAGAGCCACACAGAGAGGTAGACAAACACGCATGCACACACTCACAATTACTGTCAATTTGGGACGGGCCAATTAACCTGAAGCGCATGTTTTTGGAGATGTGAGGAAGCCAGACAACATGGAGAGAAGCCACAGGGACATGGGGAAAACATGCAAACTCTGCATAGAGTGGGACGCAAACCCGGAACCGCTTTGCTGTGCAGCGACAGCGCTACCCACTGCGCCACCGTGCCGCCCCACTGCAGAACAACATGACAGACAGAGCCGTGCCACATGGTGCATTTATTTACCTCTGTGTCATGAAATATTCACCTGCCAGTGGGTGGTGATAATGAGGCACTTCCACACACAGCAAACAAAGTGATCTATAAATATCCACACACATCATACTGCTGCAGTACTTGATAAGGCATTCTCCAGTGCATTGGATGAAGATGCTTGACTTGTTTTACTGCTTTGTATTTAATATTGCAAACACTCATTAATTTTATTTCAACACCTTTATCTTTGATGGGTGCAATTAATAAAGCATAAAAATATCATGATAGTTTTTCAATGTGCTGAACTAATATTGCACACACAGGTGTTCCTCAGGGGTCAATTTGACCCCGAGCTGTGTAAACTCTTTAAAACTTGTCTGTCTGTGTGAGACCCATGTGTGACTGAACATCTTCACACCTCCAGGATCAAAGTTGATACTTTGAGTAAATACATGACACGGGGGAGGGAAAATATTCTAATGAGAACGTTCCCACACCATTGGCATGAATGTGTTTGTTTCTGTGTTTGTGTATGTGAGACCTACTACTTACACCTTCCAAAGTAGAACTGATATTTCCCGTGTTGTCGAGCACAAAGTAGTCCCATACAGACATCTCTCTCTTAAAAATGCCCTCTGGGAAAAGGTTTACTTTTACATAATGTTTTGGATCGCTCGTTGATAGTAAAAGTGAAATAGAGGAGAAAGTGTCTGAGGCAGAGGACTGAGGAGGACCCTGATTTTTAGGTATTCTCATTTAATGACAATGAGGCCGCTGACCCTCCTGTTGTCATTCAACCAAAAGCAGACACAATCCCTCCCAAAAATGGAAAGATAATATGGTCCCTTTCCCCATTTCAAAAGCAGGGTAGACTTAGCACTGTTAATATTACCAAAATGGTTCCAGGCCCCACCAGATGTTCAGTCATCCATGTTGAAGTCAGTAAGTCATCATTTGAGCTCTTCCTAACACCTTTGATTGAAAACATTGTTCTCGGGATAACAAAATTCAAGGGGAAGTGTGTATGGAGACAGTTGGAAAGACTTTGATGTTGCTGACTTGGAAGCCAAGACTGGCTTGCTCATTTTGGCAGGAATTTATGAATCAAAAGGTGAAGCAACAGCTGATACTGGAACGCTGATACTGGAAGGGCAAAATTCGCAACCACCATCTAAGTTGTATCCCGTGTCATACGCTTTTCAAGATAGACTAAAACTAAAAGTTTCACCTGACCAAAACCAATAGATTCCATACTAATGTGGTCAATAATGTCAGTAATTCTGTGGAGATTTGGATGATAAATTTCAAGATAAATGAATTCTAATAATTAACTAGTTCTAACATTAGGCCTGATTTCTGGCACTAGATGACAGATCAAGTTGTCACTATCCAGGGGTTATTTATGTATCCAACAAATACACAAAGTGCCTGACACAAAAACCTGGTCAACAATTTTCTGTAAATCATTTTCTAAAAGCAAATTACCCTGGGGTCGGATTGACCTTTTGGTCATTTTTATTTTCCTTCCATAATGAAAAGTTTAGACTGGACCACAAATCTAGTAGCTTCAACCTTGCTTTAATGTGGTGGTCATTAGCTTGTGAAAGCAGAACATAGTGCATTTTCTGGCAAGAACACTGGGGAATGGAGGTACAGAAGCTGCATTAGAAATCAAGCATATAGTCAGATCGACCCTGTCTGCAGATACGAGCAGAAGATTTTTACCAGAGAAGACAGGAAAAGAGGAAAACTGGAAGCATTCAGTCTGTTAGCTGTGAGGCAAGTTTGCTCATGATTGCACAACTCGACTTCCTCTGTTCATATCAGAAGTAACTGGAATTACATATTATTAATTTCTCTCATTTGGTAGAAAATGTTAACACAAGCAGAATTAACATCCCATTATTCATTTGGGTGTGAAAATGTGTATTCTTACTTGCATCTTCTCACATGTGTTTGTGTGTAGATGCCTCTCTGATGCCTCTCTAAATAGATGCCTCTAGTTAGATTGACACTTAAATTAATTGATGGATTTGTCTATATGATGAATTTGTCCAAGTATACACATGCCGCCAGCTGGTCAGGATACATCCACTTTTATGAATGCCATAATTCAGCACAACCTCCAGCCACACTGCCCTGATCATGGGAGGGTAATGGCAGAAAGGGTATGCTTGATTTACTGTTGGGGAGGTCATACCACATTATTATTTGATTTGGTGATGAATTTATGGCTCGTTTTGAATTTCGGGTTTTTGTGTTTATTTTGTTTGTGTCTTATGGATAGTATACATTTAAAAAATTCCAGCAAAGTGCAGATTATGTGGGGTTGCAGGAGTGGAGTTGACACTTTTGAAGGATTGTGTATATAAAGTGCTGCCATCAAGGTATGGTCAGTACAATCCGAAATACATATGATGTTGTATGCTAATGTGATAGCCTCAGTTATTTTGACTAGAATATGAATAATTAAAATGGCCAAATTCAGCATATAGAATTTGTTTTGCAACAGGATTATATGCAAAGACTTTCATTTGCCTCTATTCTCGTCACTCTTATTGTATTGAAAGATGTTTGTGCTCACACCTGACATTTGTTTCAGCATACCAGCATAAAAATTCACATAAGAGTGAGACGTCATGTTTTATTCATAGCTTTTGTCAAATTCAAAAATAAAAAAGCGACTGTTACAAAATAAGTAAGGCAAAGGCAATCACCCACAGGTCTGTGTGTGTGTGTGTGTGTGTGTGTGTGTGTGTAATAAACTTCTGACTATAAAGAAACTTGGCCATAACAGAAGAATGAATGCTGGCTGCTGACATTACACACAAAATAGCTTTGCTGAAAAATTTTCCCATTCACCTTTTAAATGCCTGTTTTCACCTCATTCCTCCCCCAGAGGACAGGAGGTAATTTTAGTGGACAGCTTTAATGGAAATCCATTTTCTAGAAAAGCCGCTTTTATTTATAAAGCATGTTTCCAAAACTGGTTTTGTTTCTTGAGGAAGACTGGAGATGTTCTTGAATCTTGAACTAGCTTAAATCCATGTTGGATTAGACTACTTAATATTCAGCAGGGTCAAATTGCTGGTAAGCATCGTTTAGCACAGTGGTTCTTAACCTGGGTTCGATCGAACCCTAGGGGGCTAGACAAAACACCCAACGCATCATGTCGAGTGTTTTTGCCAAACATACACGAATCACTGCGCACGTTTGACGCATCGTGTCAATTTGTGATGACACACCTCCCTTAGCCATCACTGGCTGCAGGTAATCACGCTACATCGATTAGCCTACCTGTGCTACAGGGGATTTTGAGCACTGAGTAGTCGATTTATGCCTGTCATAATGGTACGTTATCTGATAGCTTTCTTAATATTTTAATTCATAGTAACTATTAGGGTTGAGCCGGATACTCGTGTCATACGAGTATCCGGTACGGATAATGCATTTTGACGAGTACGAGTACGAATACGAATAAAGCCCGTTAATACTCGTGATCGGACTTAAGGAAAATCAGCCGGACTGTTTTCAAGCTCTGTGATTGGCCAGTCACACATAGTTCCCGCCCCTCCCTACTCGCTGCAGTTAGAGCGGAGTTTCCCTGTCTCACTCTGTCTCCGGTACACGCAGTTACAGATCTCTCTGTTCCTGTCTTCATTGTTGCTCACGTCCTTATTAGATTTTCTTCAGCTTGCCTCTATTTTGGTGTTTGGTTATGTGGTCAACTTTCTTGTTTTGTTTTTTTTGTTTTTTTGTTGCACGTACGTGTGCATTTAACCACCCAATCCGTGGTTAAAGTCTTGAATCTCAATTCTGAGGCTCTTCGGTAAATATTCATTCATAGACTTAAGAATATTCATGTTCTGACTCAGTTCCATAAAAAACTTCTGTAAATAGTTCTCTTACTTTTGTGATCAAAAACATTTATTTGAATTTCAATTTTGAGGCTGTTCTGTAAATAGTTTTAATATAAGCAAAAATACAGCAACTTATGATCAATCCATATCAATTTTAGACTTAAAACAATGTGGTGATTTAAGCTGCACCCATTTCCGGTCAAACCACACCCACTTCCGGTTTAAGCCCTGCCCCTTCCAAATACAGATACGGATACAGCTAATCTAGTTGGTTGAACAGATACAGATGCAGATACAGATAGTGGTGTACTCGCTCATCCCTAGTAACTATGTTGAGCAAAAAAAGAAAGTGGTCGGACGAATATGTGCAACGTGAATTTACATGCACTGTATAACGGAACGTGATGGGAGTCAGCGTTCTGCATGATTTGCAATGTCAAATTGAGTAACTCTAGTCTCGCACTGGCAAAAATAAAGGAACACTTCCTTAATCTGCATGGAAAACAAAAGAAACAGACTTCGCTGTGAAAATAAGAGTAGCACTTTCCAAGGTGAAGCCACGCATATCTGAACTGGTCTCTCAATAACAACAGCAGAAGTCACACTGATTTGCAGGTAGGTCATTTCATATCAGTTTGTGCACTATCTTGGTTTTGTTCTTTGAAAAAAATGACATTAATGCACAATTCATTAAATACACCAGTAAAACATATACTTATGTCTTAAATTTGAAAAAAAAAAAAAAAAAAAATATATATATATATATATATATATATATATATATATATATTTTTTTTTTACTAAAGAACATTTTGCTGAGTGAGCATATGAAAATGGCAGGGTTCGGTACCTCCAATAATGTTAACAACCACTGGTTTAGCATAAAGATGAGGCAACGGGAAAATCTTGTTTTTACTTGAAGTAAAGAAAGTCTGCCTGTTCTAAAAGTAGTCACCCATTTTTGCTAAATTACAGCTAGCTGAGAAATATTCTCACATATTATCCTTCCTGTTGTGACAATGTTGCTGCTACAGTTCTTTACTTTTCAGTAAAGTCGTTTGATTGACCTTTAGAAGTGCTCCTTTTGGAATGTATTATGTTTAAACCATGACTAGTTAATTCGTTGTTCCTGTCTCCAGGCTTAATGCTAACTTTACTACCTAATGGCTGTAGTTTCATATAGACGATAAGTGTGATAGGTATAAATATAGTGTTAATTGACTTTTAATATTAGTGGAATGCCTACAGACTGACATGTAATACTTCTGTTTGTTTGGATACATTAATACCATTATTTTAAATCGCACAGTGAGATTTTATCGGCTATCAGTATGGGCGTCAGTTGGTACAGTAGAGTTGTTGAACCGGCATTAAACAGACTCAACCATCTGTAAAGTGGATGCATCTCTCATTAGTGATCACAGTAAACACTAGTGTTATTAATGCTCTCTGTGAGCCTGGAAAGTGTGTCTGTCTCTTGAGGATGAAACAATCCCAGCCTGTGAAACACAAACACTTTCTAATAAGATCAAGATGATCCTTAATTTCCATCCTGACACAAATCTACCCAGCAGCACTGTATTAACCCTGTTCAGTTTTTTGCTCATTTTGCTTTTCTTGCAGTCATTTTCCCGTCTGTTTAATCCAGTCCTGCGCAACATAAACATCATCCTCCTGTGTTTCCACAGATACCCACATCAACAGCTGTCTGAAGTTATCAGATGTGTCCGCAGCTTTTATGTTTAAAGGGATTTAGCATTTTATGAGAGGACTTGTTCAAATTATGACCACAACATTTTCCTTAGAATTTCAAGACAATGAACGGCTCCTATGTCAAAAATGATTGTTTGTTGTGTGTGTCAAGTTGTTATCTTGTGGACTAATATTCTGGCATCCAGCTACACTACACAGGCATCAATTAATTCAGTGGTATTTGTGTAATACAGTTGGAGTAGTGTACTAAAACTGCATGTGGGAGAGTAAGTGAAACATTCCCTAATCTCTCAAATTAAAACATGAGAAATGTAAATATAATAACAAAACACCAAAGTTGTAAGTCTTGTCAACACATAAGTGAAGATCACTTATGAATCTCATGATCTCATGAACTACTTTGCATCATACTCGAAAGTCTATATACAGTACTTTACATTTTTATTTTGTTCTGGACAAATGTCACGTTTTGGACAGACTGCCTATCAAAATGATCTGCTGTAAAATCAACAGGATTTCTGAGAAGCTTTCTGCAAACACCTGTAGCCTTGAAAGCAGATGTGTTTTCAATGATATGCTTTACCTTTGAATTCCAAAGCTGAAAGAAGTTATTTTGGGAAAACAATAATTAAAGTAGATTTCCAGCCTCAGATACCGAGGCTGCTATAAGGTTCAACACTGATCCTCTGTGTATTGTTGTATTTTTATTTTTTCCTCCCTCTGCTTTGACAAGTGATTCTTTATATTTCCCTGGATCTAAAAAAAGGCCATGAGCATTAACACTGTGGGATGTGGGACTGAGTATACCAGGGTGGAGGTTAGCCTGAATCTGTTTGATGTTCTCCTTCCATTTTTAATAATTACTTGTTTTTTCTCTCAGGTAGAAAACAAGCAAAACTGACTTCACTAAATCATCTTATATGCAACAAATTTCCTGTCATTAAAGTGAAGTGTAGCAAAACAGCTATGTGCAGCTCATGGTGTGTTGCACAGTAAATGTTCTAATGTCTTTCACTTCATTTTACTAACCGAAGCATTTGAATCTATTCCGCACAGATGTGAACACTCACCCACACACACACTTTGCACCCATAAGAGATGCACAGCAGGAGCTAAATGCTGGTGATGCAGTGTTTGCATTGCAATCTAATTAAATTTTCATAGGTGCATAATACATTCTTAAAACTGATGATAAATTCAATGAATGAATAACTATATTAAACAAAAAGTTTGAATCAGAAGATTCCTACAATAGGTGAATTTCAGACAGACATACAAACAGACAGACAAGCAGACACATATAAACATGAAATAATAAAATAGTCAGTATCACCACCACTTTTCCTGCTACAGTAGTCTGATAGGTGTTAAAAGGACTGAGGCTGATGGCAGACAGACATGATGTGCCACTCACTACATCATGGCTTTAAAATACCCTTTGAAAAGAACTGGATTCATGGTAACGCTGCACAGTCTGCTGTTCTTCAGAGCTGCTGCTTTCTTGCTCCATTTGAAAATGCTGCTGCAACAGAAATACTGTGTGTCATTACTGTTCTCTAAGCCCAACCTCCCATGATAAAGGGCAACACCTGAAGCAGCCCTGATTCTGGGAACCATTTTCTTTACATTAGCTGAATTAGATGACTTTGAATGCTTTTAATTAAAATAAATTTTTTATTAGCTCAGTTAGATGACTTTGAATGCTTTTAATTAAAAGGAACTTTTCAAAATGAGCACTGATATTTAGTTTCTGAAATTTAGAAATTTAATGGTGATCATAGAAACTTCATTATCAGCTTTTGCATTATGAACAACTCCACTCAACTGGACCTGATCCTTGGACTCAAGTCTTTGGAGAAATGCAATAAAGGGAACCATTGCCTTAACATACAGTAAGTTCTGTTCATGTATTATATTCCGTGCAGTCTCCCTTTTCTTTGGGCTGTCAATTCAATCAACATCATGAAAGAAACATTTAGTTTCTTTATGGTTCTGTAATTTCATCAAATTGAGACTTTCTGGGAGTTCTCTTTCGCATTACCTCATTGCTTCAGAACTTTCTGTAATGTTAAAACAGCCATTAATGCAGGAAGAAGGATATGATAAATGCATTTTTCAAATGTTGTGTTGTGTTTGCAATTTGTTCAGGAACTCGACATACTGCATGAAGGTGTCAATGTCTATGACTGTGGAGGGCAGCGATGAGGGGAAATGCTTCAGCAGCAAAATCCGTCACCTGGAGAAAGCTGAAATAACCCACAGCAAGATGATCACCTGTCCTGACATAGAAGACTATCTGGCTCCATACAAGCAACCACAGATGACATGGTATAAGGTACGATACACACAGAGTTCACAGGAAGCCCACTGAGTGTCCTAAGCAGACTATAACCTGATCGACATGTGTCCACTGTCAGGAGTGTGAGAGAGTTGAATGGAGAAGCTCCGTCACGTTTAACACAACTCATATCTGGATTCCTGAGGTGGAGGAGGGTGACGGAGGAAATTACACCTGTGAGTTACAGTATGGATCCAGGCTAGTGAGGCGAACAACCCAACTCAAGGTCACAGGTAGGACACGATGCACAGAATCAAGCGATACATCACATCTACTTTTATATTTAGGCCCAAACAAGTCAGGGATTATGAAATGTTAATGAAAATAAGCATGCATGATTGAAGATATAGTACATTTAGTATATTTAAAACTCATACATATACATAAGAAGTATATTTAATGAGATAAACGTGGTTTTGTACAGATGTTAGTTTGTTCACAACACAATAATAGGATGGGAAAGGATTGGATGAAATACCATATGGTGCTGCGAATGGACATTAACATAGTAGACTAATTACAGGGTAATTATTTTAAGTATAACTTCTTTCAAGCACCCCAACTGTGTGAGTGTGTTCCTTGTAATATGTTTCTTTTATACGTTGTTGTCCTTCATTGCCGTGGGCCTGCTTCAGGCTGCAGATCTGATCACTGGGCGGAGCTCTGCTCTCTGCGGTAGCCTACTATCTCCTGACCACGCCCTGAGAGGTCTCAGGTCGCCGTGGACGATGGATGTTTGTTCCTGCTTTAATTTGCATTGTTTACTGTCGGCTTGTTTTTGTCTTTTGTTGGTCTTGTTTTGTTTGTTTTTCGTCCAGTAGTTTGAAAACAAGTGATCCCAAGCATTCCCCATGTTTATTCTGTTGATTGTTTGTTTGTTTTAGTGATGTGCGATGAGGGGAGGCAGGTGGATTGCGCAATGACTTGGATAGCTGTGCTGGCATGCTATACAGTGAGACCGTAATGCTATCTCTCTATATGTCGCTATTAAAATTTTGAAACACTTTTGATCTATGAACTAAATTCCCATAATTTAGCTAATGTATATAATATACAGTGGGGTTTTTTTGTCAACAACTGCTTGTGTGTAACGTCTTTCTTGGGTTGAGTGGTCCTGAAACCGCTTGGAAAAAACATGAAGTTCTGCGGCCTCATGGTAGGGGGCGCTGGTGATCCCAGGGATTCTGCTGAGGATTCCTCTTCCTCAGCCGTAGAACAAGTGACAGCAAACTACGATCTACATTCAAGTGTAGGCATTCATTTGTATCCCGCTCCTCTTGCCTTACTATAAAAATGGAGGATTACATGCTTTTGTTCAGAAGGAGCAGCGCATGGACTTCATTTATAAGTAAATGTAACATATAAGCAAACATGTAGGAAACAACATAACGTTTTTTTAAATAAAATGTGCTAATTGTTTCAGTTTGTATGTGTAAATAATTCTGTTGTGAAACTTTAAAAATGTCCTGTTGCTAATTAAATGGATTACTTTCACGTGGCTTCAGGACATACAACTATCTGTTATCCTGGAATGTCCCCTAATTAAGATCAGACTTCCTTATTAATTCAAAATTAAATTAAATGAAATGTAGGTGTTCCCCTAAATTAACTCCTCTGGCATACCACAAGAAAATATTCTGTCTTTGTTTTAGACAACAGCATATGATGGGATGACTCCAAACACATTTAGTGGTGGGAAACAGACTGTATTTTATCATATATATATATATATATATATATAATATACATATAATGAATAATTTATCATATATGTATATATAATACAATCTGTTTCACACTGATATATGTATTAAAAAAATGTCCCTCTCACCCTTGTGGGGTGGTATCTGTGTATCATCCTCAAGCTCGGGTCCTCTACCAGACCCCTGGGAGTCTGAGGGTTCTGCGCAGTATCTTAGCTGTTCCTAGGACTGCGCTCTTCTGGACTGAGGCTTCAGATGTTGTTCCAGGAATCTGCTGGAGCCACTCTTCCAGTTTGGGAGTCACTGCCCCAAGTACTCCTACTACCATGGGGACCACATTAACCTTGATCTTCCACATGTGTTCCAGCTGTTCTTTCAACCCTTAATACTTCTAAATCTTTTCGTGTGCCTTCTTCCTGATGTTGGCTTCAGCTGGAATCGCCACATCTGTCACCACTGGTCTCTTCTGCTCTTTGTCCACCACCACTATGTCCAGTTTGTTAGCTAGCAGCTTTTTGTCAGTCTAGAAGCTGAAGTCCCACAGGATCTTAGCCTTGTCTTTCTCAACCACCTTTGGTGGTATGTCCCATTGGGATTTGGGTACTTCTAGTCCATACTGGGTACAGATGTTCCTGTACACTAGCACAGCTACTTGGTTGTGCCTTTCCATGTATGCTGAGCAGGCGAGCATATTACACCCTGCTACCACATGCTGGACTGTCTCTGGGGTTTCTTTACATAGCCTGCACCTTGGGTCAGATCTGCTGTGGTAAATATTGGCCTCTATTGCTCTTGTGCTTAGGGCCTGTTCTTGTGCTGTCATGATCAGTGCCTCTGTGCTGTCTGTCAGTCCAGCTTTATTCAGCCATTGGTAGGTCTTCTTGATATCAGCCACCGTGGTACATGCTTTGTAGGGGCTAGTCCCTCCATGTTGTCTCCTCCTCCCCCCCTTCCTCCTCAGGTTTCTGCTGTCTAAGGCATACACTGAGCAGTTCATCTGTTGGAGCCATCTTCCTGATGTACTCTTGGATTTTCGATGTTTCATCCTGGACAGTGGCCCTGATGCTCACTAGTCCTCGGCCTCCCTCTTTCCGTTTAGTGTACAACCTCAGGGTGAAACCCTCCATGCGTGGTGAGGAGCAGTCTTAATATCTGTCTGTGGCTTCTATCGCCTCCTCTGGCCAGCTTATGATCCCAGCAGGGTATCTGATGACTGGCAGTGCATACATGTTGATGGCTTGGACCTTTTTCTTGCCATTCAGCTGACTTCTCAGGACTTGCCTTACTCTCTGGAGGTATTTGGCTGTGGATGATTGATGATTGCCATCAGCCTGTGGGATTCCAAGGTATTTGTAGCTCTCCTTGATGTCTTCAATCCTGCCCCCTGGTAGGTCAACCCCTTCAGTTCTGGTCATCTTGGCTCTTCTTGATACCATCCGGTCACATTTGTCTAATCCGAATGACATCCCTATGTCGTCGCTGTAGATCCTGGTGGTGTGGATCAGTGAGTCAATTTCTCGCTCATTCCTGGCATACAGCTTGATGTCATCCATGTAGAGGAGATGACTGATTGTTGTCCCGCTTCGAAATCAGTATCCGTAGCCACTCTTTGTGATGATGTGACTGAGGGCGTTCAGGCCTATGTAGAACAGCAGTGGTGATAGTGTATCCCCTTGGTATATGCCGCACATGATGTTAACTTGGGCAATTGGCTTGGAGTTAGTCTCCAGGGTTGTCTTCCACATTCCCATTAAGTTCTTGATGAAGGCTCTTAGTGTCCTGTTGATCTTATACAGTTCCAGACATTCCAGTATCCACGTGTGTGGCATTGAATCGTAGGCTTTCTGGTAGTCTATCCAGGCGGTGCACAAGTTGTTCTGCCTATTCTTACAGTCTCTGTGTACTGCTCTGTCCACCAGTAGCTGGTGCTTGGCTCCCCTGGTGTTACTACCAACTCCTTTCTGTGCCCCGCTCATATATTGATCCATGTGCCTACTCATCTTAGCTGCCATGATGCCTGACAGGAGCTTCCATGTTGTACAGAGGCAGATTATTGGGCGATAGTTGGATGGGGTAGATCCCTTCTGTGGGTCTTTCATGGTCAGGACTGTCCTGCCTTCAGTCAACCATTCTGGGTGTGTCCCATACCTTAGCAGGTGGTTCATCTGTGCTGCTAGGCGCTCATGGAGTGATGTCTGCTTCTTTAGCTAGTATGTATGGATCATATCGAGGCCTGGTGCTGACCAATTCTTCATCTTTGACACTCTTTCTTGGATGTCTGCCATTGAGATGGTTACTGGTTCTTGTTCTGGGAGGCAGCTGTGGTCAGTCCTCAGGTCCACTAGCCACTGGGCATCGGTGTTGTGTGATGCTTCTCTTTCCCATATGCCCTTCCAGTATTTCTCCACCTCAGCTCTTGGTGGGTCTGACCGGCTGCTATTTCCCTGCCACTGAGAGTACACCTTTGCTGGTTGAGTGGAGAAGGTCTTGTTTATTCTCCTGGCCTCTATCTCCTTGGTGTATCTCTTCAGTCAGGTAGCCAAACAGTGGGTAGCCACTGTTTGGCAGTTTCGAGTGCTGCAGGTATGTAGAGTTTGTTGTATTTCCTGGGTACCCCTTTATTCATCTCGAGGATTACTGTTGCTGTACTGTGAATCAGCTTGTTGGTCTCAGTTATGTTCCCTGTGGGGATGGTTCTTATCGCAGCATTCACATCTTCTAGCAGATCTTCTGAAGGTACTTGACAACTTAGCTTTGGTATTTGTCGGAGGCTCCAGGTTTCCATTTGGGTCACGATCTTTTTTCTCAGGTCAGCAGCTCTTGTATTGAGGCTGTCTATGTCTTTGGGGCTTGGTACCCAATCTCAGATTGTGGGGGGGATGGTGAAATCCCCCCGCTGACCTGGCGTCCTGGCTCCCCCTTGACGTAGCATTGTTGTAGTATTTCATGGATCTGTAGTTGTGATAGCAGTTTTCAGTTACAGATGTTGGAACACTGGGCTAACAGCTGTTTCTTTGTTAGCCTTGATTGTGGGTTTTGGAGCATCCATTGGTCCCACATCCGCCCCATATATCCCCTTTCTCTGGGATTACTCGTGAAGTAGCATTCCACCAACTCCATATTCTCTGCCCTTGTCCATGTGTGTCTTGTTCCAGTAACCGATTTCTCATCAGATTGCCCTAGTTCCCAAGCAACTGACGCGGATCTTGTTAACCCGGGCGACGTCCGAGCCGGTATGACTCTGTTTTTATTGTGTTCGCTCATGACTGAGGTAGGCTGGTATAGCATTAAGGGTCTTGCCTAAGGACCCTCACTGGATAGTGTCCGCCATGTCTGGGGTTCGAAACCACGCCCTCCTGCATTCCAGACCACGTCCCTCCTGCATTTGTGTAAGTTGACTGGATAGTGTTTGTCCCGACAGGGATTCGGACCCACAACCTCCTGCATTCAAGTCAGTTGACTTAACCATTGTACTATCCAGCTATATACATTATATATATATATATATATATAACAAATGTAGCCGCAAGAGGGCACAAGCCAGTGTCTTATTGTGCCGGTCCCAAGCCCAGATAAATACAGAGGGTTGCGTCAGGGAGGGCATCCGGCGTAAAACTTTTGCCAAATCAAAGATGCGAATCAAACCTATGACTTCCATACCGGATTGGTCGAAGCCCGGGTTAACAACGACCGCCATTGGCGCTGTTGACCTACAGGGCACCGGTGGAAATTGGATTACTGTTGGTCGAAGGAGAGGAGGAAAGTGCGTTCGCATGAAGAAAGAGAAGAGGAGCGCCAAGAGTATAGGACTAAGAGTAGGGACGTTGAATGTTGGAACTATGACAGGAAAAGGTAGAGAGTTGGTCGACATGATGCAGAGGAGGAAGGTAGACATACTGTGTGTCCAGGAGACCAGGTGGAAAGGTAACAAGGCTAGACGTTTAGGAGCAGGGTTCAAGTTGTTCTATCATGGTGTAGATGGGAAGAGAAATGGAGTAGGAGTTATCTTGAAGGAGGAGTTTGTTAGGAATGTCCTGGAGGTAAAAAAAGTGTCGGATAGAGTGATGAGTCTGAAGCTAGAAATAGAAGGTGTGATGTTCAATGGTGTTAGTGGGTATGCTCCACAGGTAGGATGTGAGCTGGAGGAGAAAGAGAAATTTTGGTTGGACTTTGATGAAGTGATGCAGAGCATACCTAGAAGTGAGAGAGTTGTCATTGGTGCAGACTTCAATGGACATGTTGGTGCAGGTAACAGAGGTGATGAGGAAGTGATGGGCAGGTTTGGTATCCAGGAGAGGAACGCAGAAGGACAGATGGTAGTTGACTTTGCAAAAAGAATGGAAATGGCTGTAGTGAATACTTTCTTCCAGAAGAGGCAGGAACATAGGGTGACCTATAAGAGTGGTGGTAGGAGCACACAGGTAGACTACATCTTGTGTAGACGATGTAACCTGAAGGAGATCAGTGACTGCTAAGTAGTGGTAGGCGAGAGTGTAGCTAAACAGCATAGGATGGTGGTGTGCAGGATGACTCTGGTGGTGAGGAAGATGAAGAGGGCAAAGGCAGAGCAGAAGACGAAAATGGTGGAAGCTAAAAAAGGAAGAGTGTTGCATGACTTTTAGGAAGAAGTTAAGACAGGCTCTGGGAGGCCAGGAGGTGCTTCAAGATGACTGGAAAACTACAGCTAATGTGGTCAGGGAGACAGGTAGGAGAGTACTTGGTGTGTCATCTGGAAGGAAAGTAGATAAGGAGACTTGGTAGCGGAATGAGGAGGTACAAGAGTGTATACAGAGAAAGAGGTTAGCTAAGAAGTGGGACACTGAGAGGACTGAGGAGAGTAGACAGGAGTACAGGGAGATGCAGCAAAAGGTGAAAGTAGGGGTAGCAAAGGCTAAATAAGAAGCTCATGATGACTTTTATGCTAGGTTGGACAGTAAGGAGGGAGAGACTGATCTATACCGGTTGGCAAGACAGAGAGACAGAGATGGGAAGGAAGTGCTGCAAGTTAGGGTGATTAAGGATAGGGATGGAAGTCTATTGACAGGTGCCGGTAGTGTGATGGGAAGATGGAAAGAGTACTTTGAAGAGTTGATGAACGTGGAAAATGAGAGAGAAGAAGAAGAATATATACTTTTTAATCCCCTCGGGGAAATTACATTTGTCACTCAGGTGTACGTTTGTTACATTTTTGTGTTAGTTTTTTCACAGTATGTACAGGCCCCTGAAAACAACCACAGCACACAAGGGGACCTGTAAGCATGCAGTTGGTACAACACACAACATCAAGCTGTACATCGGGAGGCAGAGTGACAGGCAGCAGCTTCCTGGAGTGCACCCCAATAGAGCAGCTCGTAGGGGGGACGGTGCCTTGCTCAAGGGGGCCTCGGCAGTGGCTGGGAGGTGAGCTGACGCCTCCCACCGTCAGCTCACACGCCAGAAATTTTCTGGCGGGAGCAGGAGTTGATCCACCGATGGCTGGGCGATCCGTCTTCAAGACATCTGCTCTACCGCTGAGCCACTGCCGCCCCAAAGAACAAAGACTAGAAGAGGTGACTGTTGTGGACCAGGATGTAGCAAAGATTAGTCAGGATGAAGTGAGGAGGGCATTGAAGGGGATGAAGACTGGAAAGGCAGTCAGTCCTGATGATATACCTGTAGAGGTTTGGAAGTGTCTAGGAGAGGTGGCAGTAGAGTTTCTGACTGGGTTGTTCAATAGGATTTTAGATGCTTGAGGAATGGAGGAGAAGTGTGCTGGTGTCCATTTTTAAGAACAAGGGAGATGTGCAGAGTTGTGGCAACTACAGAGGAATAAAGCTGATGAGCCATACAATGAAGTTATGGGAAAGAGTAGCGGAAGCTAGATTAAGGGCAGAAGTGAGCATTTGTGAGCAGCAGTATGGTTTCATGCCAAAAAAGAGTACTACAGATGCAGTATTTGCTTTGAGGATGGTGATAGAGAAGTACAGAGAAGGCAAAACGGAGCTGCATTGTGTTTTTGTAGATCTGGAGAAAGCTTATGACAGGGTGCCCAGAGAGGAACTGTGGTATTGTATGAGGAAGTCTGGAGTGTCAGAGAAGTATGTTAGAGCGCTGCAGGACATGTATGAGGACTGTAAGACAGTGGTGAGGTGTGCTGTAGGTGTGACAGAGGAGTTCAAGGTGGAGGTGGGACTGCATCAGGGATCAGCTCTGAGCCCCTTCTTGTTCACTATGGTGATGGACAGGCTGACAGACCGAGGTTAGACAGGAAACTCCATGGACTATGATGTTTACAGATGACATTGTGATCTGCAGTGAGAGCAGGGAACAGGTGGAGGAGAAGCTAGAGAGGTGGAGGTTTGTCCTGGAAAGGAGAGGAATGAAGGTTACCCGCAGTAAGACAGAGTACATGTGTGTGAATGAGAGGGACCCAAGTGGAAAAGTGAGGTTACAGGGAGAAGAGATCAAGAAGGTGGAGGATTTGAAGTACTTAGGGTCAACAGTCCAGAGCAATGGAGAGTGTGGAAAAGAGGTGAAGAAGCGTGTACAGGCAGGATGGAACGGGTGTAGAAAAGTGTCTGGTGCGATGTGTGATGGAAGAGTTTCAGCTAAAATGAAAGGAAAGGTGTACAAAACTGTGGTGAGACCAGCAATGTTGTTTGGTCTAGAGACAGTGTCACTGAGGAAAAGACAGGAGACAGAGCTGGAGGTAGCAGAGATGAAGATGCTGAGGTTTTCTCTAGGAGTGACCAGGAAGGATAGGATCAGGAATGAGTACATCAGAGGGACAGCACATGTTAGAGGTTTTGGAGATTAAGTCAGAGAGGCCAGACTGAGATGATTTGGACATGTCCAGAGGAGAGATAGTGAATATATTGTATTTATAGAAGGATGCTGAGTTTTGAACTGCCAGGCAGGAGGCCTAGAGGAAGACCAAAGAGGAGGTTTATGGATGTAATGAGAAAGGACATGAAGGTAGTTGGTGTGAGAGAAGAGGATGCAAAGGACAGGGTTAGATGGGGGCAGCTGATTCGCTGTGGTGACCCCTGAAGGGAAAAGCCGAAAGAAAAAGAAGAAGTCAAATTAGAAAATGGAAAAATTGTATTTTTTTCACATAAAAACCAAAAACACACTCATCGATTTGATTTTTAACTCCAAAAAGGTTGCTATAGGCTTCTAACATAACTATATACACTTTGTGCCACTAATGTCACTCTTCAAGGGAGTCTGTTGGGCCAAAATAGACACACAATCAAATTCAAAAATGGAACAAATTGTATTTTATTGTACATAAAAACCACAATCATGCTCATCGATTTGATTTTGAACTCAAAAAAGTTTGCCATAGGCTTCTAACATAACTATATGCAGTTTTTGTCATTTATTCCACTCTTCAAAGGAGTTTTTCAAAATAAGACACAGTGCCAGTTGAAATGGATGAATCAAGAGACATGTTTTCATCACGTGACAAAATGCACGAATCATGGTACATTTGATCTGAATGCGGGGGCGCGTTCATAGTGTAATAAGGGTTAAAAGAACGAGAAAATAAGATCCCAACTCCTGGTGCTTGTTTTGTGGCAAAAAATTTCTTTATTCCATTCTTGCTTTCAATTAACTTCATTTTCCACAATACTGTGTGTTTCCTGGACAAATGAAACATCTAATATTTTTTACATTTATCAAGCTAAAGAGGCTCTTGTCTTCATGTCCCCCACTCCATTAGTGTTCAGCGTGCCTAGTTTAAAATTATACATGTAAAAAATGGAGCTAAAAACAAACAAGTAGTTAAAACACAGGTTTTAAAAAGGCAGACAAAATTAAAAACCAACTATTTGTCAGAAACAATAAGGTTTTTACTTTTCCTATTAGTTTCTTTAGTCTAAAAACTTGTTGGTCAGTAAAAACTGCAGACTTCCTCCTGGGTTTTTTTTTTTTAATAAAAAACGGATGCTATTAAAAACATGTGGAGGACAGGAAAAAAAATTCACTTTAACCCTTTGACCTTTTATATAGTGCAGAATTTTTTTTTATCTGTTGTGAATCATATTTTCAGTTACAGCTTCTTTCAGACATTTTTCATTTTCACTCTCAGAGCTACTTGTATAAATTGGTATCTTTTTATTTTTTCCATTAGCAACTTTTTTACCTTTATTATTTCCTGGGTCAGGGTTTTTTTTTTAAATTCTTCATTCATTAACATGTCTTTGTCCTCCTCATCCAGCAGAGACTCAACCACTCTGGCAGGAGTCTCTCTGGCCCCGTAAACCTCCTCCAAGTCACCCTGTGAACTATAGTTAATATTATCTGTGCTCTGTGTGTCAACCTGTGTTTCCATTGTTTTGTCACCCGTGTCCTGCGTGTTACTCTGTGGCTCTGGGTTGATGGTCTGCAGGGAACGGGGTTGGAAACCCTCGTGGTTGTGGTCGTGGTTGTGGAACCGGGACTGCAGCACTGGAAGCCGCTGCAGCTGCGTAAGAAGCGACGGGGCTTTTTTTTGGTTCTGCAGTGGATGCTGCAGCCCCGTCTCTGTAGCAGTCACAGCTGTTGGCCATGCAACAGCGGTGGCCGGCAGCGCAGCAGTCCCACCTGCTGGCTCTGCAGTGACTGCAATCGCCGGCCGCACAGCAGCCGATGGCTGGTTCTCATCGTCTTTCTCCGGACAGGAGCGGATGAGATGTCCCTCCCTCCCATACTTGATGCACTTCATGCTCTCAGTAGTGACATGAACTGTGTAGTCAAAGTTGTCTACTTTGAACACAAGGGCAATGTTGCGCTCTTCATTGGTATTTTTAGGGACCATGAGAACTTGTCTCCTGAAGAAGACGACTTGCTTCAGGTGGGGACTCTTGCAGCCGAGCGGGATCATTTTTACGGAAGACAGGAGTTGACAACTCCCTCTCCAGGATCCCTTTGCTGATGAACGGTGGTGTGTTCGATATTATTACCTTCTTAGCGGGGTTCGCCAGGGTGAGGACAGGGGTGAAGGTGTTCTGAATCACCACACCGCTCTCAACTACCTGGTTTACCTTTTCAACGCTATCAAGGAATATCACCACTGCGCTGTTCATTCGGGAGGCTGACTTTATGCTGCCGTGTCCGACCTTCTCTCCCACCTTGTTTGTGTGTCTGTTTGTGCATGTGTGCGTGACTGAGTGACTGTGTGAGAGGAAGAACGAGAGAAAAAGAGAGAGAGAGAGAGCACTTGTGTACGCGCACTATCCATCCATCCATTTTCTTTAGCTTTATCTGCCGCAGCGGGTCACGGGGAGCTGGAGCCTATCCCAGCTGGCATAGGGCGTGAGGCAGGGGACACTCCGGGCACGATGGTAGTGCGCTGTGGAGCCACACACAAAGACAGACAACCACGCACATACACACTCACTCCTACGGACAATTTTGTATCGGCCAATTAACCTGAAGCGCATGTCTTTGGAGGTGGGAGGAGGCCAGACAACCCAGAGAGAACCCACACAGACACAGGGAGAACATGCAAACTCCACACAGAGCAGGAGTTGAAACCGGACCTGACGTGGTGTGCGGCGACAGCGCTACCCACTGCGCCACCGTGCCACCCTGCGCGCACTATGTAACGGTTAAAATATCTATACAGTATATAAATCATTAATTTGAACTGAAGTGAGAAAGTGTCAAACTAAGAGCAGTTAAACATAATTTAAAAAATTTTAAAAAACACTGGAGTGGAGGCAGTGACCTATACGACACGATCAGTTTTCAGCTCTGTCTGGTGAAATGCACCGAGTACGTGAGGAACCCGAAATAAACCAAAATAAGGGTAAGCTGAAGAAAAGCTAAGGATAGTAACGTGAGCTACAAGTGAAGCCACGCACAGAGAGATCAGTCAATGTCTGTGTGTTTGTGTGAGAGTAGGGCAGCAACACTCTGGCTGCAGTGTGTGTCTCTGTAGAGAGGGGCGTGTGTGTTTGTGTGTGTGTGTGTGTGGCTCATTCTTACTGAAATATCCAAGCTAATGTTCATGACCCACAACATGTTTGTGAACATATGATTTATGTGTGTGTGTGTGTGTGTGTGTGTGTGTGTGTGTGTGTGTGTGTGTGTGTGTGTGTGTGTGTGTGTGTGTGTACAAGTTCATGTTTTTGTGAGTATTATGTATGAAGTCTGACTCAAAGGTAAACAGACAGCTTAACTGTGGATGGGTTCTTTAGGCTCGCTGTTGTAAAGGCTCCATCCATCCATTGCCATGTAAACAGGGATTTGTTCAGCTCCAGCTCATGTTTCTTACAGTATGCTCACATCTCAGCTATTTTAATTGAAACCAGCCCCAAGACATCTCCCAGCAGATGCCAGCCCTTTTCTAAGCAGCTCTGTCCTTGATCCTGTAGTCAGGTCTGTGTCTCTTGGCAGCAGGTTTTATGACTGTGCTTTAAATATTAAATGAAGATTAAAGTAAAGACAGAGGCAGATCCAGGAGATCAGCTGTTGGCAATGATGTTGATTCTTATAAATCGTTTGTAGCTGAGAAAAGGTACTGGAGTTAGCCCTAAATTTGGTTATGAAATTGAAGAAAACCCTGCATTTCTAAATGTCACACTCTAAGTCCTTCTTTCAAAACCTCTTACTGTCACTTTTGAGCACTTACAGCTTTTGATTTGCTGCTACTGATGTAATCACTTGTGTTTGGAATGAAGTCCTTGCTGTCAGTTCTTAACCCTGAGATGGAGAATGCCTGACTGTGAATGTGTGAACTCTAGAGAATATTTAACAAGCGAATCACTTTTTTTTAATCTGGTAGATTAGAAATTAGTTATCATCTTGCTAAAATACTATATAATTTCTAATCTGGGACTGAATATTTAAAAAAAGTAATTATTCAATTCTTACTGTAAATGCAAAGCAAATGACAATCACTAGAAACTCCTGCATAGTAAATACAAACCCTTAATTCATTTTCTCCCCCATACATGTTACAATTGCAATATCCATGAAACACGAGACAACTATTTTTCTTTCACATTTTCAGTTTTCAAATTGTTTTCTGTATTTTAAATAATGAAGAACACAACTGTAAAGTACTGTGATAAAAACCTAACCCACAATAACCAATCTACAGTATGTGCTCACTGTCTGAGTTTGGATTTGTTCAGCTGTATTTCTACATGGTCTTTGTGTGCATTAAGTTGCATGTGATAGTAATAATGCTGTGTGGTAGGTCTGATGACGGCAGGGCACAGAGTAATACATTATTACCGCTATCTGTGTGGAGGGGAAGCTACATAAAACTCTAGTTGAAATAAGCATATACTCAGAGACAATGCATAAACACCCAAACACACAAAGTGACAAATTAAGCACACACATGATCTACTGCGCAGAACACTCTGATCAGGTCAGAGCAGAGATAACTTATGGTCAGAGGAGGAGGGAAACAAAGATACAGTGAGGTATCTGGAAAAAAAAAACCAGACAATTTCGAAAAAAAATTATGGTTAAACAAACAAGAAAACAAAGACTGTGTGAGTTGATTCAGTAAAGATAGAAAAGGAGGATCAAGAGAATCTGAAAAATTCCCCTTAAAATATTACTTGTCTTTTATGACCGCTCATCATCACATGACCAAAGGGTCACATGATAACATCACAGCTATACATTCAGTTGTTGATATAGCTCTGAAATGCTGGTGAAAGCAGCATGGACTGTTGCGTTGACCTCTCATGTTGTTTCTGATGCTTTTCTGAGGTTTCCTTCGGTGTTTGAGCTTGTGATTTCTCAACATAGTCACTAGATCTGGGGAGAGGCAGGTTATTGGCTTGTTTCTGAAGATGTCTTACCTTTAGGGACACGTCCTCTGATCAGGATTGACTTGCCCTTTGTTAGTCAGTCTGGGTGAGTGCTTGTAGTTCGCAGTTCAGTAATTTGTGCTGCTCTGTGATCACTGTCAGCTTCTGCAGCCTGTCAGGGCGGATCATGTCATAAACTGGTGAGGTCAACCTTTTCAGATGTGAGATTTGTGGCTTGATGCCTGTTTTTATGATGTTAACTGGTCCTTTTTAATGAGGCTTGCATAGGACTACACTTAAACCCCATTTCCACTCTATACTGCCAGCTTAACTTGGCTAATCTTTTTTGCACTTCCATTTGCAAAGAAAGATCCTGCTGCAACACTGGCTCTTTTATAGTTCCAAAGAAGGAGAGAGTAAAGGGTAATATGAAGCGTTGTATTGAGAAGGTGCAGACGTTAATATCTTAAATAGGTGATGAAAGCACCATGAGAATTGAGAGATGGATGTAAAAAAAAATGTGCCGAGTCAAGTCAAATACAGCCAGATGCGGTTAACCTTTTTGTGTTGTGTGATGTCTCTTTCTACGTCTGTTTGGTCTGTCGCTGTACTGTTATTCTCTTGTACGTAGGCATACACCCTGGATGTACTGTATATTTAAAAAAATATATAAACAAAACAAACACATATCTGTATTTCTACAAACATATCCAAATATATAATGTTGTTCTACATCATAACTAAACAATTCATTCTATGAAAATTGTGCAAACACAAGAGAGAGGGATTGACACTGAGGCAGACTGAACACTCTATTCCTGTTCTTCTATCTGTCGTGTCCCGCAATGAAGAGCTCTATCAGCCCCAAGCCGCCCTCAGGAGCAATATGCTACCTAGAACACCACAGCTATGTGTGCGCATTTGCATACCTACTGTATGTGTGTCGCCTCAAGCCTGCATGTACAAACATGAGTAAGAGCTTTCTGATGTATCTAACGCTGTGTGTGTTTAATATTGTCTTAAGTGTGTATCATAGAGAGAGACAGTTAGAATGGGTTTGTACATCCAGTAGTGCAGACTGTCAATGGTCTAATTCTAAGTGCATAATTTTCAACAGCAGTGGAAATGTCTGCAGCACAAACCTGGATCAAAAGCATACAATATGATGCATTCTGTCCTCTTTTAATAGCAGGACAGAACACAGAACGCTTCTTACCAACGCTGTTCTGTCATGTGTGGGTTTTTTTGTTGTTGTTTATTTCTTATTTTTTTGCTTTTTGCAGGAAGATTTGATTTAATTTTCAGCAACCATTCAACATGTGGCTATAAACTGGATGAAAGCTATTTATTGAACTGCCAGTACGTGCCTTGATGCACACAGCAGTGGGTAAAGCTGTGAGACTTATTGATCCAGTCTTCACCCAGCCACCTCTCTAGTACCAGGTGGTGACTTCACAGCTTGTACTAGATTAAGAGAGATAAATGCATTTCTAATGCTGTACCATTCAACATCTAGCAAGTTCGTTGAGTGAGGAAAAATTTTAAGAACTAATATTCATGTATGGGCGGCAGTGGTTAGCGCTGTCGCCTCACAACACGGCGGGTCCGGGTTCGAGTCCCGCTCTGTGCGGAGTTCGCATGCTCTCCACGTGTCTGCGTGGGTTCTCTCCCACCTCCAAAAGCATGCGCTTCAGGTTGATTGGTCGGTCCAAAATTGCCCGTAGGAGTGAGTGTGTGTGTGTATGGTTGTTCATCTGTGTGTGGCTCCGTGGTGTACTGGCGTCGGGCCCGGAGTGTCCCCCACCTCACGCCCTATGCCAGCTGAGTTAGGCTCCAGCTCCCCATGACCCGCTACGGCGGATGAAACGGCAGAAGATGAATGAATGAATGAATGAATATTCATGTAAGGCCTAAAGTGGCAATGGCATTTACATTGTCTTATCTTATGAAGGCAGAAATCATCAACAACTTCAGCTAAGTTGGTTGTTTTTGGAGATGGGACGAAGCCAAAAAACCTGGAGAGAACTCATGCAGACATAGGGAGAACATACAAATGCCTCACAGTAAGCCTCCAGATAGAATTGAACCAAGGACCTTCTTGCTGTAAGGCAACATCGCTATCCACTGCGTGACTGTACTGCCATGTAAAGACATAAAAAGATAAAATTTCTGTAACAGCTCGCTATTCTAAAGCTGTAAGTGTAGCTACTGTCTGTCATCTTGTTAAAAATTGGAGCTCATTGAACTATAACTTGTCTTTGTCTCAGTTGAATTTCACCTCTAAAGTACCAGTTAGCTTATATCTGATTGACTTCTCAAGCAGTCTGAATACGGATATTTTTATGACCTGTACATTACCTGGCTCTCTTGCTCTTATATGTTAAAAATCCATTAGGAGTCCTATTCCAGCAGTCAGGTTCAAACAACTTAGAACATTTAAAACACACTCACAAAAAGGAGAAGACAACAGTTGTATTTTTTACTCGCGAGGAGAACAGACAGAGATGTGATCAGTTACAAATCTCCAACCCGTTCTCAACATGTCTCTGCCGAATCCTCTTTTGTATTTTCTTGGGGCGTTCCCTGTTTACATTATTTTTCTGAGGGATGGGGAATAGAAAACAACAGTAAAACAACACCTGTGGTATGATGCCATAAAAGAGTAATACATTCTTCTGTTTACGGCATTCTCTCCTTTGAATACAACAACCAGGCACATTCCAAATTATCAGTTCAGAGGTCACGCCCTGCTCAAGGGACCTTCTGCTATTACTCCGGTGATCCCATTGCTGCTGTTGTCTGCCTGAAAAAATAACTCAGTACATAGCAAGACACTCACACACAGATATAAACATTTATATGGTTATGGTATGTAGAACAAAAAATAAAGGAATATAAAAGAGTAAATATGAGATAATTTATATGGATTATTCTAACATATGGATTATTCCATAGGTCTCTCTCTCTCTCTCTCTCTCTCTCTCTCTCTCTCTCTCTCTCTCTCTCTCTCTCTCTCTCTCTCTCTCTCTCTCCTCTCCTTCCCTAGTCCTTCTCTTTTCCTAAGGCTCTTGCCACCCATAGCCATTTTTCAAAAAAGCCTCATTCATATTTTAGTGGCATTTCAAAGTAAAATGTGTGTAAGCAAAAGTACACAGCATTCCAGCTAAATTTAACACTGCTGAGGATTTCTGTCTTAGCTGTATTTGTGCCTGTGTGTTGGAGACAGGCAGAAAGGCAGTCAGACAGATGGAGAAAAGAGACAGAGAGGGAATTTTGCCATAGTGCAAAATATTTGTAACTTCATGGGAATAAAGGTAAGCCTAAAGATTATATATACACACACAACACACGCACACACACATGCACACACACACACACACACACACACACACACACACACATATACACACATACAGAGAAAGAGAGAGAGAAAGAGAGAGATATATTTGATTGATTGTTAAAATCACATTTATTCATGAAGTCGGTGTTACAAGATAGTTACGTTAACATCTAGAGAGATTCACTCAAACATCAACACACACTTTAAAAAAACTGTCATATGAAATGTGGCCAAAATATACATAATATACATGTACATATGTACATATACTGTAACATATATAATATACTTGAATTAAACCAAAAAGTGACTGAACATGAGTTCTTCATTTAACACGGAACATAAGTCACCTTTGACACACCATAGGTTCGTAAAAGTGTTTAAATCATTCATAGCTCTGAAATAGTTAAAATCAATTCTGATTCTTGCTTGACACATTCTTTTTAAAATGGTTTCTGCACTGCAGTCAGACGAACCTTCAACCTATTCCTTCCTGCTTAGATAAATCGCCATCTTTGCTTGGCCCAGAAGGAAATTTAGAATCTGCCAATCCTTTTTTTGATTCTTCCTGCGTTTCAAACCTATAATGTATATCTGCTTGTCAAAAACAAGATCGAATGAGAGAAAGATTCCTTCTCAAAACAGGAATAGATTGTTGAGTCTCTGACAGTCTAGGAAGCAGTGAAAAATAGTTTCCTTCTGAGAATTGAACGCACAGTTTTCTGACATATTTGGATTCAAAACTGCAATAAAACTGTTGACGGCTACAAGCCCATGTAAAATCCTCCATTGGAGATCTCCAACCCCCTTTGTGAACAGGTGCTTGTAGAAAAACTACCAAGAAGGGTTCATATTCGCCGTCAGCCCGAAGTGGACCCTCCATGGTGTGTCAACCCTATGTTTAAGTTTATCGTTGTTTAGAGCCTTTACCATCAATTTATACATGTTTTTTTCCATTACTGTCATTGAGGCTGATCGGGTCTGACACAGTGTCGTTAGAGCAAAGAGACAAACTCTCTGCAGGGAAAGGGTCAGTATGAATCGGGTTTGATAGGCCTTTACAATAAGAATTTATCAAAGTCAGTTGCTGTGGGGTGAGTGGGCTCTTCCAGTTCCTCAACAGTCTTCCGATGAGTCTCAATGAGGTCACACCCACAGTGGTCCATCCAGGGTGGGACCACAAATCTCCACCACGCGTCCAAAAATCTCCACTACACATCCAAATGTGGAAATTTTAGAGGCAATGAATTTGGACTCCACTGATGTTCCTGCAAAAGTTCTTACATTGAAAAGTCCTCCTTTGATAACAGGTTCCTTTAAAAACCAATAGAGTGATTTAAAATCTTGTGGCCTCTTCTTGGAGTGAGAGAGAGAGAGAGAGAGAGAGAGAGAGAGAGAGAGAGAGAGAGAGAGAGAGAGAGAGAGAGAGAGAGAGAGAGAGAGAGAGAGAGAGAGAGAGAGAGAGAGAGAGAGAGAGAGAGAGAGAGAGAGAGACATGGAAAGGCTGGTGTTAGAATAATGTATATAAGTTATCTCATATTTACTATTTTATTTGCGTTTATTTTTTGTACTACATAGCATAACCATATAAATGTTTATATCTGTGTGTGAGTGTCTTGCTATGTTTTGAGTTATTTTTTCAGGGAGACAACAGAGGGAGAGAGAGAGAGATTTTGTCTCGAGGACATAGGATGCATTAAGTGATCTTGCTCCACCTACATCTGTTACTTCATGCCTCTCCATCATCATCCTTGTTCTTACTACCTCCTTGTTTTCTCTCCACAATTTCTGCCTCCTCTTCTGTCTGTCTCTCTTCCTCATTTGAATTTTGTGTATTGTAAGTGGGTGTGTGTGTGTGTGTGTGTGTGTGTGTGTGTGTGTGTGTGTGTGCGTGTTTGTGCGTGTATTAAGGACCCATGACCTAGTTACAGACTCACCTTCCATTTCATTGTGAAACTGGCTCTGTTCTCCAAAGACAGGGAGCTGTATGAGGTAACTCTACGCATGCACAGCCACTTCCCATTTACACGACTGTAACTTGAAAAGAAAGTGAGACAGGGAGATGATGGCAGAAGGCAAGAGACTAAAAACACAACATTCTGGTGTTGTTTCGGGGTGTTTGCAAGGGAGAATTCATTTATTTAAAAGTTAGGTCTCAGACGCCATTCACTGCAACATTTAAAAGATGCATGAAGCCAGTTTTAGCACTTCGTCATCTGGGTTTGCATCCCTACACCAATTCATTGTACTTGGCCTCAGGGCAAAGCTGTATTTCTAAAAAAGGTCATAGCATCATGGTGCTGGGAGCTTTCCTCAGCCAACAGTGATACAGATGATGGCGCTGAAATTTTTCTCCCAAGTCAAATCAAATCACGATATGTCCACAAACTAAGGTTGCTTCTTCAAGGCTTTACAGGACTGTTGAAGACCAGCTATCATTCTGGGTGGATTCAGAGATGTTTTCTTTGATATGGACCCTTATAATAGAGTTTCTAAAAGTTCTTCATTAAGGCAATTCTTTCCATCCTCCTAGTACACAACAAAGTACTTTTTTTTCATTGTAACAAATGTTATGCTTATTGGGGTGAAATATCTTATGTAACCTAGTGAATCACTCTGTCACACATTCATTGTATTATTAATAAAGTAGAAACTCCTCCTGCTTCTTGTTAGCTACAGTTGGTTGACCTCCTAAGGACAAATTTCCTACTTCAGTACCTTAATATTCCAAATTTCAGTCAAGAATTATTTTATACAAGTTATAGTAGTGTTCTGCTTACTGGTGACAATTTTTTTCCATGATATATTTTTTATTTTAAAATGAAATTATGATGGTAGACCTGTTAAAAACGTTATTACACTTCACACAATGTGATGATAATAGGAATAATTTTTAAACAAATGTTCTCAAAATACCCTCGGCACTGCCTCTATAATGATTCAAAATTATTCTACTAACAGCAAAATGATTGTGTTTTGGGTTTGATAAAGAACGTTTGCTGTGAGAATGGTAAACAACATTCAAAAGGGATGTGATAAAGCATTTGTCAGTCTAATATTTGATTATTTGGATGTGTTTTTGTGTTTTTTACACAATTCCATGGAAGGAGAAGACAAAAAGAAGCATATCAGGCAGCAGAAGTAATGAGGTGCACTTCAACTCTCAGTATTCTTGAACTAAGAAATTATGAAATAAAATTGGTTTTGTTACCTTTCTTAAAACATACCCATTGTTAAATTTAATTAGACAAACATGTATTACTTTTCTATTTATTTCATAAGAAAAGTTTTACAAAGAGAGTAGTGAAACAAAAACAATAAAAAGTTAAAATTGGAAATCAAACTACTCTTAAATGTAACATCGTGTAATGTGTATATTGTGTTATTTCATATCCAGCATCCACAATTACAGTTCTTTCACTGAAGACTTAAATGAAGAATGCCATGATTAGAGGTCAATTAGAGGTTAAGTAGTGTGGTTCCTGATGTCACCATTGCAGGACTTAGGTTGTGCAGGAATGTGCATCCTCAAATTGTATCTTGTGTTCTTCACAGGAAGTTCAAGTTCACAATGTGAAGCTGTAAAGACAGACACTAACCTCAGTCAGAGAAGTTTAAAAGTATTTGTTTCAGACACCAAACATTTAATTCTGTTTCTTCTGGAGAGTTTCCTCTTGGCAGCTTCTAATCTCACTGCTTCACCAACAATGCACTGCAGTGACAAGCATACCACTACATTGTGACTGCAACGTAGTGGTAGGCGAGAGTGTAGGCAAACAGCATAGGGCGGTGGTGTGTAGGATGACTCTGGTGGTGAGGAAGATGAAGAGGGCAAAGGCAGAGCAGAGGACAAAATGGTGGAAGCTGAAAAAGGAAGAGTGTTGCATGACTTTTAGGAAGGAGTTAAGACAGGCTCTGGGTGGTCAGGAGGTGCTTCCAAATGACTGGACAACTACAGCTAATGTGATCAGAGGGAGACAGGTAGGAGAATACTTGGTGTGTCATCTGGAAGGAAAGTAGATAAGGAGACTTGGTGGTGGAATGAGGAGGTACAGAAGTGTATACAGAGAAAGAAGTTAGCTAAGAAGAAGTGGGACACAGAAGACTGAGGAGAGTAGACAGGAGTACTGGGAGATGCCGCGTAAGGTGAAAGTACAGGTAGCAAAGGCCAAACAAGGGGCTTATGATGTCTTGTATGCAAGGTTGGACAGTAAGGAGGGCAAGACTGATCTATACAGGTTGGCAAGACAGAGAGAGAGATGGGAAGAACGTACAGCAGGTTAGGGTGGTTAAGGATAGGGATGGAAGTCTATTGACAGGTGCCAGCAGTGTGATGGGAAGATGGAAAGAGTACTTTGAAGAGTTGATGAACGAAGAAAATTGGTGAGAACAAAGGCTAGAAAAGGTGGTTGAAGTGGAAAAGATTAGTCAGGATGAAGTGATGAGGGCATTGAAGAGGATGAAGGGTGTAAAGGCATTCGGTCCTGATGATATACCCGTGGCAGTAGTGTTTCTGACTGGGTTGTTCAACAGGATCTTAGATAGTGAGAAGATGCCTGAGGAATGGAGTAGAAGTGTACTAGAAGTGTACTGGTGCCCATTATTATTAACAAAGGAGATGTGCAACGTTGTGGCAACTATAGAGGAATAAAGCTGACAAGCCATACAAAGACGTTTTGGTGAAGAGTAGTTGAAGCTAGACTGTAAGAGCAGAAGTGAGCATTTGTAAGCAGCAGTATAGTTTCTTGCCAAAAAAGTACTACAGATGCAGTATTTGCTTTGAGGATGTTGATACAGAAGTACAGAGACGGCCAGGGGGAACTGCATTGTGTTTATGTAGATTTGGAGAAAGTTTATGACAGGGTTCCCAGAGAGGAACTGTGGTATTGTATGAGGAAGTCTGGAGTGGCAGAGAAGTATGTTAGACATGGACATACAGTATATGAGGACTGTAAGACAGTGGTGAGGTGTGCTGTAGGTGTGACAGAGGAGTTCAAGTTGAAGGTGGGACTGCATCAGGGATCAGCTCTGAGCCCCTTCTTGTTCGCTATGGTGATGGACTGGCTGACAGATGAGGTCAGACAACAATCTCCATGGACTATGATGTTTGCAGATGACATTGTGATCTGTAGTAAGAGCAGGGAACAGGTGGAGGAGAAGCTAGAGAGGTGGAGGTTTGTCCTGGAAAGGAGAGGAATGAAGGTTAGCCGCAGTAAGACAGAGTACATGTGTGAGTGAGAGGGACATGAAGGTAGTTGGTGTGAGAGAAGCGGATGCAGAACACAGGGTTAGATGGAGGAAACTGATTTGCCTAACCCTAACCCCTGGAGGGGAAAGCCAAAAGGAAAAGAAGACTGTTTACTTTCATAATACAAATCAGTGCTGAATTTCACCCAAAAGGTTTGAGTTTCATATAGAACAAAGTTCTAAACAAAATTTGTTTTCAGCTCTGTCACCATCATCTCCTACTGGATAAACTACAGAACTTGTACGGCACAGCTTTTAATACTGTCATGAAGTATAATAATAATACTCTCTCAATTTTAGGGGAAATTCTTCAGCACTACATGAGGAGTACAACTTTCGTGTAGGGTCAAGAATTTGTATGTTTTAATTGTGCACAAATGGCAACATGCACAACATTACTTTAAGATTAATGTTCTGTCTGTGCTGAAGAGACAGACACAACTATGTTGGTTCGGGATGTCAGATTCAGATCACGAAGAACAAAAAGGACAAACTGAAATCATTTCAGTAGATGATTCTAGTTGTATCCTTTTTGGATTCAGTTTGTGGTGTTCCAACAAACTTGTGTCACATTGTTTGCCTGCGTTTATGTGTTTACTTGACTTCCTTTGTATTTTTTTCACCTTAAACTTGATTCAGTCATTGGTCTGGAAAATAAAGGAGTCAAGAGGTTCATTATGCACACATTCATTCATGCACACATTTAATTTGTCCATCTGTGTTGAAGAGAGGCACAAACACATGCTTTCACCTACAAAGACACGCACGCACACACACACAGACCCTGCTCAAAATTAGAGTTGAAAAAGAGCATCAATGCTAACTTTGCTCCCTTATGTCCGACATGCCAGTCTCTCCCTCCAAAACACACACACTGCAAGCCCAGTGGTTGAGTTAATTGAATTAGGAAACCCTAAGATGCAGACCCTTCTGTCTCTCACACATTTGTACTACTCAGGAAGTAGCAAGCAAAAAAAAAAACAAACATGACAGAAAAAAAAGAGAAAAGACGGGAAAAACAAAAAAAACAAGTTGACATGGAAGAAAATCAGGAGCAGTTATGCAAATAGATTTAGACCATGGCAGGATATTAGTTACAAACTTAGTTCATGAAATTGATTTCTGTGTCCTGAAGAGAACTTGATATTTAATGGACTGTTTACAACAATGAAATCTATTGATAACAAATGAGATTATGAGCTTTAAAATGCTTGATTGATCTAAAAACAGGCATTTCTGTGGTATTTTAATTGGTATTATGGTTCCATAACTCAGGTTTGAAGTTCTTGAGGAGGAAACTGTGCAGTAACTAATTTACAGTCATCGACTTGAGACATTCTGTAAGATCAGATATGCAAAACAATGTCTCCAACATTTAATAACAGTGACATTAACACAGACTCGTCGGTTTATTTAAATTACTGTTTTCTGTTTAGAACAATAAACCTCTATTCGTACTGCATGCTTAATTACACACATAGGCAAATCTTTACCACAATAATTCTAACTGTGTGCTGCCATCTGAGAGCAGGTGATACGAGGACATACGACTCACACGAGGGCTCATTACCTACAGACGTGTTGTACAGACATCCTCCTCTTTCCTAGCATTAAAAGAAGGTGTCTGAAAATATTGCATTTCTCCACTAAAGGGGTGACTAATGGAGGTGTCCCATGGCTGCCCTACTGTAACACGTGTATCAGGTACCAGGTGAGTCCTTTTCATGGTAGACAGGTTTGATTCCAGTGCTTCGCTGCCTCATGTCCCTCTACTGCAGCAGTCGAAATTGATGAAGTTGTGATACTGGACTCATTCAGGATGACACACCAGTATAGAAGGGTAACTAATTGTCAGATGTGAAGTAAGTCCAATAAGGGATTACTATTAGACCTGCTGAGTCATTCCTCCTTCCTGAGGAATGACTCAGCAGAGAAACAGCAACCACGTATTGAGTCATTAAACATGTTTTTTTTCATTTACTATACAGAAATTCATAAAAGAAGTCATCAAAAGAAAACAATTACATGTTCATAAATACTTGTCATTCTCACAGGGAACAACTCCAGAAGGTTATAATTTAAATGTTCAATAAAGCTTCACAGCAAGGCGGTTCCGGGTTTGTGTCTTGCTCTGTGTGGCGTTTGCATGTTCTCCCCCGTGTCTGCAAGGGTTCTCTCCGGGTTCTCCGGCTTCCTACACTTCCAAAAATATGCGCTTCAGGTTAATTGGCCGGTCCCAAATTAATCGTAGGTAAGAGTGTGTACGTGCATGTTTGTCTGTGTCTCTGTATGGCTCCACAGTGCACTGGCATCATACCCTGAGTTACCCTGTCTCACACCCTAGCCAGCTGGGATAGGCTCCAGCTCATTGTGACCCGCAACTGTGGATGAAGCAGTTGAGACAATGAATGAATGAATGAATTTAGCTTCACTCAACTGTTTCAGTCAACTCAACTTTCAGACTGAAGGGCTTTTACAAACCGTTCCACCTTCCTCTCTCTCACACACACACACACACACACACACACACACACACACACACACACACACACACACACACACACACACACAACTTATTTCATTCATTCTATTGTTATTTTAAAGGTGACAATGCAAAGGTTTTTTTTTTCTTTATTGTTAATTTTTACCAGCAGAACTTCGATTTGTCCATTTCAGTTAGTCGTGGTTGTCGAACTCAGACACATCAGTACAGTTTACAGTTAATTCATGCTCTAGTTCCACTATTGATTTTAACTTTGAAATATATCATCTCCTTTACTCTGAGAACTTATTTTTTAGTTTATTTTTTATTTTATTACCTGTATTAATCCTCGAAGGGAAATTAAGACTCCACTCTACACACAGGTTAGTAGTTACATGCATCTACAGTATATAGTGTGTACAGGCCAGTAACACACAAGGGGGCCTGTAGGCATGCAGGTGAGGGGGAGGTGGAGTGGCAAGAGTTCTTGGTGAGCTTCCAATGAGCAACTTGTAAAGGGGAGGAGGCTGGCCTCCTTCAACATCCCTCCTGAGCTCCTTCTCATGTTCTATCAGTCCGTTGTTTCCAGTGTGCTGTCATACGCCATTGTATGTTGGGGTGGCAGGGCCAGGAAAAGAGCATATTAACAGACTCATCCACAGAGCGGGCTCAATGGTCGGGCAGAGCCTCGACTCTGTGGAGATGCTTCTGGAGAGCAGGACCATGTCCAAAGTCAGGGCTATCATGAATAACACCAGCCACCACCTGCACACCACTTTCTCCCAGCAAAGGAGTGCCTTCAGCAGCAGACTGCTGTCACACAGCGTCTCGATAGATAGATAGATAGATAGATAGATAGATAGATAGATAGATAGATAGATAGATAGATAGATAGATAGATAGATAGATAGATAGATAGATAGATAGATAGATAGATAGATAGATAGATAGATAGATAGATAGATAGATAGATAGATAGATAGATAGATAGATAGATAGATAGATAGATAGGTCCACTGCTCAGGCATTACATAATGAATAAATACTGGATAAAAAAAAGAAACACTGACACCAAAGGACATAACACAAGACATACACTACACTAACAGACACATGTATCATTAACAGGACATATACTAAATTATCACTAAAATATAAACAGTATAAAATAAAATGACATATATAAAAGTAAAAAGTGCAAGTGAAAATGAGCAGGAGGCCCACATGGTGGGTAAGGTACACCCTTCTTACAATGTAAGGCATCACTATCTAATATCACAACATCTATCTAATATCACACATCTAATATCTAATATCTATCTAATATCTATCTCACAATGGTCAAAAATATAAGGCGTCACTAATATCAAAACATCACAACACCTTGGCCCCACTACACTGCAGCACAGGCTGACATCCCATCTCCTACCCTCCATTCAACCGCGTGCAGACATCGCCACCTCCCCCCCTGCTCCTCTTGAGAGAGTCATTGTACCCCCTGATGGCACGGGGCATGAAGGAGGATCTCAGCCTCTCTGTGGAGGCGCTGTGTGACAGCAGTCTGCCGCTGAAGGTGCTTCTCTGCTGGGAGAAAGTGGTGTGCAGGGGGTGGCTGGTATTATTCATGATAGCCCTGACTTTAGCCATGGTCCTGCTCTGCAGAAGTGTCTCCACAGAGTCCAGGCTCAGCCCGACCACTGAGCCCTGCGGATGAGTTTGTTAAGACGGTCCACATTTCTTTTCCTGGCCCCACTACCCCAACACACAATGGAGTATGACAGCGCACTGGAGACTACGGACTGATAGAACATGAGAAGGAGCTTCGGACAGATATTGAAGGAGGCCAGCCTCGCTGGCTGTTGAATGTAGGGGAGAAGATGGGATGTCAGCCTGTGCTGACTTATTTACTTGACTTGCTATATTTTCTTCATACAGCATTATTGCATTCAATCAATTTTAAACTGACAGAAAATTTATTTATTTTTTTTTCCATAGTCACCTTTGATTTTCAAAATGACAAATGCTAACCACGTAGATCAAAATGCTTGAAATTAAAAAAAAAAAAATATATTGCTAAAAAAATCAGAGATGGTGAGAAATATAGTCTGATGATAAAAAAATGCACAGGAGGTCTAAGGCTTCTGAAGTAATCTGGTGATGGGTGGAAGGAGAGTTTAGTTTCTCCTGCTGCTTGATGTGATGATTGTTCAGAGCTGAGTAGAACATCCTGGAGATAAATACATGAAGCCACGCCTACAGCATGAAGCCACGCCCACAACACTTACACACCGAGAGGGAGGAAAAAGAGAAAATATTTATGTGAAAAGTGATACTAATTTGGTTGCTATCTTTTTTCTCACTGTTTCTGTTGGGTTTTTTAATTAATAACAGCAATTTGTATGTGTCTATGTGTAATTTATCTTTTTTGATGACGCGCACACACAAACACATTAACAAACACATATACAGAGAGAGATTTAACCTCTTTCTGATCATCTACACTTAAATGAATCATTTGTTTTTATCACAGTAATTGGAACTGACTCAGTATAAAATAATCCCATTACCTGATTAGTGAAATGTTTTCTTTCCTTTAATTCCTCCTCACAAGGTTTGCTGAGTAAGCACGTTCACTTCAAAGACCAATTTGCTTCCCTGCAGCTCTCTACTGGTAGCTAATGAACCTCTGTAGTTAAGTAATTAAAGGTTAAGTGCTTTGTTCCAGAGCAGTAAAACAGACATTTGTGACACAGATCAGTATCTGACAATGTTGTGGTATTTATGTTTCAGAAACTGAGCAGAAATGAGGGAGGAAAACTATGAAGGGAACGTAGAGGAGAGAAAGCATTGGAAGAGAACAACGGAGAGCAGCTAAGAATGGTAGATAAATACTGAGGAGAGATGAAAGAAGTAATAGAGCAACAAAACTGAAAGAAAAATTTATCATAACTCATGTCAGTGTAATCTTTCAGCAACCTGAATATATTTTCCATTGTACGTAATCTGACTGCGAATAATTTGTATCATTGTGACAAGAGATGGAGCAGAGACGAGTCTTTCTGCGAAAGTTATTCACACTTCAGCCAGAAAAATTCATCACCTTGCGTCTTCAAGCCATCTCATCCCTTTCCTGTGTGATTCACTGGAAGGTTTCAGTTGTGTTTTATTCCACCTAAGGCCTGGTAATATTTATGTTCAATATTTTTAACTGCCAAAAGGCTCGCTACGCTTGTTTCCAGTAATTTTGCAGTCGATTTGGTAGCAAGAACGTTCTGGGTTAAAATCCACCCGAGGGTCAGGGACTCGTGTGGAGTTTGGATGTTCTCCCTGTGTTTACGTGCATTCTCTCATGGTTCTGTGGCCTCCAACCAGAAACATGCAGTTTAGTTGAATTGTTAACTCTCTAATGATTATGCATGGATGCAAGTGAGAATGGCTGTTTACCTTTTCTATTTAGCCCTGCAATGAACAGCTGACTTGTCCCAGGTGTACCAGCCTCCTGGGACGGGGACTGTCTCCCTCACTGGAGAGAAATATAGCTCCCATCACTAGCTGAAGGAGCAAACAGATCAAGTCTCAAATATCTGCTGGGCACACATCTAACAAACATCCCTTTAACACATTTAATGGCACTGATGTCTCCAGACTACATGCTCATAACTTTGGCATTGGTTAGCAGAATAGATAAAGTCTGAGTGCTTGCATTTGTAATCCTCTCTGGAACTGCAGTTTATTCTTCTTATTATTAATTATAAATCCGGTATCAACACCATCTGGGATTGTTTATCTGTTAGTCTGCATTGCAAACTTGAAAACAGTTGTTGCTGTTTGCCAATCTGAGCAGAAGGAAGGTGTAGAGGATGAAGAGGAAGACCTGGACCAGACAGCATTCTCCTCATTATAAAAACATATTCAAGAATGATAAGAACGATCATTGTACCCGTTCATTCAGCAAAGAACAGGCAGAACAATGACAGCCAGACAAAGAGAGGAGAGATGGAGTGAGGATGAAGAAATGTGTCACTGGATGTAATGAAGCTTGTTTGCCTTGATAAGCACCCAAATCATTATGTGTGGCTGCGCAAACACCTTGTTTGCATGCACACACACACACACACACACAGACACACACTACCCTTGCTTTGCCTGTTGTCTGGGACCACAGAGTCAGACATTAGGTTAGATGAGGACATAATTAATGAGGCACTAATTAATATAGACCATTACAAATACCTCTATTTACTTTTATTCTTTTTCTTGTTCTCTCTCGCTCTCGGTGCATGCTGGGAGATTGTGGTGTGAGACCCTGAGCGAGTGCTTGAAAGTTGTTGATTTTTTAAAATAGCTGTTCCTAAGAGGACTTTTTATTCATGGTTGGGGATTTTAATTGTACTGAAAATGCATCTATAGATCGCAATCATACAGAGCAGCATCCAGCATTCTAACATGCTCTGAAGCAGCTGGTCCACTCTCATGGCCTGGTGGACATATGGACAGATGCATGCAGACAGGAGACAATACACCTGGTGCCACATCAGAGAGGGTAGGATCTCCTCAGCCAGACCTGACCGTTTTTATTGTTTTAAGCATCATTTTAATGTATTTAAAATGTGCACAATCTTACCTACTGGTTTTACGGATCATTCCCTGCTTTCGTGTCGTGTTTTTATGCAAAATGTTTTACCTAAAAGTGCATATTGGCATTTTAAATCAGTTTTAACATTGGATAGCAAGTTCATGGAGGCCCTTATTTATTTCTGGACTGTGTTTAAACAGCGAAAGGGTGATTTTAACAATCTTAGGCAGTGGTGAGACCATGGTGAGACTGAAGTCAAGTTACTCTGTCAACAGCACACCCTCAGTGTTACATGAGGCATCACCAGATCTATGAAAGACCTGGAGTCTGATACAGTGGAACTAGCGAAACAAATTGAGTCCACAGGATTTTGAAATCCTCAGAGAAAAAAATAGCGCTAGCAGACCTGCTAAATACACTGCCCGGCCCAAAAAAAAGTCACACACTAATATTTCGTGAGACTGCCTGTGTAATGGATGTGAGGTAGGACCCAAGTACAGCACAGACTGAGACCAGAGCAGGAATAGTCCAACAGTTATTTTGAAGCTTCGCAAGGAATGGCAGCGGGGCAGAGATGAGGAAGACGGGTTGAAGACAGACAGGGTCGAAACCAAGGGAGCAGTCCGGAGATAAACACGAGAGAGTTTTGCATGATACGAAGACAATCTGGCAGAAACTGAGAGGAATGGGAGGGTATATATACTGAACAAGCAGGTGATAATCAGGTGAGGAAACACAGGTGAAGGTAGTCGCACTGATGAAGTGGGAGTGGCAGGCGGGTAGAGCTGGGCAGTTGAGAGGAAAACCAGGAGCGGACTGTGACAGCCTGTAGCTTTGATTGCGGTGCACATTTGCCGCGGCATTGTTTCGACAACCTCGTACAACGTCACAGCATTTATTTCTGTCCAGAATTGCATTAATTTTTGGCCGAGTTCTTGTATTGACGATAGCAGTCAAACCACTCTGCAAGGTCTTGTCCAGCACATCCCATAGACTTTGAATGGGGTTAAGCTCAGGACTGTGGGGGCCAAGTGATGTGTCAAAATGATTCCTCACGCTCCCTGTACCACTCTTTCACAATTAGAGTCCGATAAATTTTGGCATTGTTGTCCTGGAATATGATAGTGCCATCTGGGAGAAAAAAATCCATTTATGGGATAGCCTGGTCATTCAGTACATTCAGATACTCAACTGACATAATTTTTTTGCTGAATAATATTGCTGAGCCTAGACCTGACCAACCGAAGCAACCCTTGATCATAACGATGCAATTTGCTTATTGATACCCAAACGGTGACATTTTTGACCGGGGAGTGTAATAAGGTACAAGGTGCACTGGTCAGGTCCCGATTCCTTAACATCATTGAGTTGGATGCTCCCTCTAGCTTCTTCTTTGGCCTGGAGAAGAAAAAATGGACAGAGGAAAGTAATACACACATGGCTACGAAACAGGACAAGAACAGAGTGAACTCAACAAGATCCAAAGGTGAGCAGTGGAATTTTACTCCTCACCCTACTGCTTCCTCATACTCCATACGGAGTATGAGGAAGAGGACATGCTGTTGGAGGGGTTCTGCAGTGGACTACCTCAGGTGTGTGAGGACACCAACTCCCAGCTCGAAAAGCCATTGTAGAGGGCTCCCGGCATTGACGGCTTCACTGTCGAGTTTTATAAAGCCACCTGGGAGATTTTTGCTGAAAACCTTTTAGATGTCTTTAATGAAAGTGTGGGTTCTGGGTCCATGCCAGTGTCAATCAATCAATCAATTAACTTTTATTTATATGGCGCTTAATCACATCTGGAGATATTTCAAAGGGCTTAACAGACAGAAAGCCAACAGTGCACTCCAGAGCAAGCATAAGCGACAGTGGTGGGGAAAAACTTGCTCATTGTTAAAGAAACTCCAGGCAGGACCCAGGCTCTGGAGGGCGGTCATCCACCTTGACGTGTTGGTTGGGAAAAAGAAATACACTGGGGATAGTGATAGGTCAAGGAAAAGAGACACAGAGAGAGAGAGTGGCAGATAGGCCAGATTGAATTTTCATGTCCATATTGAGCTGTTGCTGAGGGGGGGCAGCATTTCAAGGCCATTTGATTTCCGGTCTTCCATGTGTGTTCCCCACCTGTCGAACACAAGCACAAAGACAGTGGCAGTATCTTGCAAACAGGAAGTTTGCAAGATACATCTAGGACGGCCCAGTCATGTCGCAGGGCTGTCCTTACGCTCCTGCCAAAAAAAGGGAACCTGCAGGACCTAAAAAACTGGCGTCCTGTGTCTTTGCTATGTGTGGATTACAAAATTCTGTCCGAAGCCTTGGCCAACAGGCTGAGAGGAGCTGTGGAACCACTGGGACCAGACCTACTGTGTGCCTGGCAAGTCCATGGTAGACAATCTACCTAATTCGGGATATTTTGGAGGTCTGCAGCTCATTGGGTATAAACACTGGCCTGATTTCTGTAGACCAGGAAAAAGCTTTTGACCGTGTGGAGCACAACTTCCTCTAGAGAGTTATGGAGAAGTTTGGGTTCAGCACAGGTTTTATAGCTATGATCATGGTGTTGTACAGTGAAGTTGAGAGTGTGCTGAAGGTTAAAGGCAATCTGTGTGCTCCTTTTGGAGTGTGTAAAGGGGTCCGGCAGGGCTGTGCTTTGTCTGGGATACTCTACGCACTCTGCCTCGAACCCCTCCTGAACAAAATACACTCTGGCATTAAAGGACTGATTTTACCGGGTTTAATAGAAGTATTGTTTTATCGGCATATGCTGATGATATCATTGTTTTTATCATAAACCAAAAGGAAGCAGACATTTTAACCAACGTCATTAACCAGTTTTCTATTATATCAGCAGCAAAGGTGCTGATATAATGTGTATGTTGCTGTTGGGGAGTGGCATGACAGCCTCCCAGTTCTTCCCCAGAGCCTGGCTTAGAAAAAAGATGGCCTGAAATACTTCTATCTGGGTAATGAAAACATGGTCCAGAAGAACTGGGAGGGCATCACAGAGAAGAGTGAGAGAAAACTCTAAATGGAAGCGGTTGCTCCCTATGATGTCTTTTAAAGGTAGGGTTCTGGTTTTAAACAATCTTGTGGCATCACAACTGTGTCATAAGCTGACATGTATAGACCCCCCTTTGCAGCACAAGTGCAGAAGAAAATAGCAGAATTTTTTGGGACGGTCTACACTGGATGCCATGAGGGGTTTTGTTTTTAACCAGAGAGGAGGGGGGACAGAGTCTCATCCACTTGGCCTGTATAACTGCCAGTTTCAGATTGCAGTTTATACAGAAATATCTGACAGGGTCAGCTGACATATTGTGGAGAGATGTGGCCAGCTGTATTCTCAGACGTGCCAACAACCTGGGGCTAGATGCTTCTGTGTTTTTAATCAATACCATTTTTTTTTAAGTTAAGTGGGCTGCCTCCGTTTTATCAGGGTGTCTTTAAGTCTTGGAACATTTTTAATAAACAAAAGGCACCAAAAATCTAACTCTCTGCACTGGTTGTTAAAGGAGCCACTAGTCCATGGAGCCAGGCTGGACATCAGCTCTAATGTCACACCTGGCCTGACAGCAACACTGCATGAATCGAAGACCCTGTACCTACAGCAGTTGGTGGATGCAGTGGGACCAGAGCTAAGCGATGTAGAGGCCCTGGGCTCTCTACTGGATCTACACTCCATCCGGGTAGCACAGGAGATCCTGGAGCTCTGGAGGAGGATGCTGTGCAATGAGAAGAGGAGCCTAATTATGGATTATAGACAGAAAAAAAATCGAACCTGCCCCAGCAGACCCCTTTCAAGAGATCAACCTGAGCCCAGGGCTGGGAGATCTGACCAGCCCCCTGCTCACCATCACCAACTCAGGGAAAATGACCTTACACAGTGCTGGCAAAAAGACAATATACTACAACTATGTGAAATCTATCAACAAAAATGGACTCAGCAACAGACCCCCCACTGTGTGGGGACAAAGAGACTGGCTGGGGGAACCAAACCCAAGCCACAGTGGAGGGTCTTGTACAAACCTCCCATTAAAAAACAAACTGCCGACCTCCAGTGGAGAATTTTACAAGGTGCTATTGCCTCCAATGCTTTTATTTCTGTTCTTAATCCTGCTGTTTTTAACAAGTGTCCCTTTTGTGACCTCAGGGTCTGTTTGATGTAGTTTTTACTAAAATAGTTTTTGTCATGGGAGCTGGCTACAAAAAAAAATTACAAAGAAAAATGGTTAGTCCTGAATTTTCTTTCAGGAGAAACAAAAATGGCAATCTGCAGTACATCAGTAGGAAAAAGCGGGTGGATAACAAACAGGGACAAGAGGCCAGCTCACTCTGGCTCTGTAACATCAGGGCCAGACTGAGACTAGCATATAGTTATTTTAAACAAATGGGAAATATGGATGCTTTTAAACAACTTTGGTGCTACAAAAAACATCAGCTGTTCTGTCATTGGAAATCAGCTAAAATTTACACATGTTTTTATCAGTTGATTAAAAAAAAATTGAAACAGGAAAAGTAGTAATTTACCTTTTTTTGTAGATATGTCAAAATGTAAATAAAGTACATTTTTGAAAAATCAAAATCTCTCTCTCTCTCTCTCTCTCTGCTACAGTACAGACTGATTAAGGAGCAGGAGGGTCATGCTGGAGAATTTTGTTGTCTTTTTTCTAGCACCTTATGTGAGTTTTAGTTTCATTAAGATGTATTAAGCTTTCATCAGCGACAGCACATTGCTGAATTGAAATTAATTGGTGTGTTTTAAGCTTACTGGTTCCTCTTTGGATGTGCTGGGTGCAGTGTTCCAACATGATTCATCTCTGTTACTAAGCCAAACAGCCTGTGATAATAAGAACCGTCATTCGACAATACATGGTGCATGGTACTTATCGCGACATTGGCCATGCACATCTTGTTTTCATTTGGCCTGTCCCAAACACAATAAATACAGTTTCATGAGCTTAATACAGTCTGATTAGTCACTGTCTTGGCATGTGCAGAGTATAATTACAAAACCCAAGTTTAAGGCATTTCTCTGGCCAGCAGACGTTGTGTTACGCAGTGTTTCAGTTGTCTTTTTGAAAGCAAGCTAAGCTTGTCGGATTACTTGTATCTGTACAGTGTAGCATCTCCCCTGAGGTACTCTCAAGAGGTGACAGCTGGAAGAGCATCCCACATAAAGCAACATGGGTCAGAGGAAAGCAGTGACATCATCAGCCAAATTATGAACATTGTGACTCATGTGCCGTGGCATGGGCTGAGTGTTCTTGGTGTAGGTAGAATGAAACAGACTGGAATAGAAATCAGTCTGTCTTTGATTTTGCATCATGCTCCTTTCACATCCAGTTTTGTTCGATTGGTGAGAGCATGACTCACACCACGCTGCTTTCCTCTGTGCCTCAATCCCTAGTCTGAATGAAGTGTAGACAAGACATTGTGTGATGTACATATTTTTAAATGATGACTTGGAGATGGTGGCAGTTATTTTCAAAAACAGAACATCAGCAATGTAAAGAGCTCTTTCAAAACTGCACAGAAAACTGCACAAATCTTCCCAAAGGAATCTTAGTTTCTCCGTGATGTCATTGCACCTAAAATAAACAGTCCTGGTGCATGAACACTGGCCCCTATGGTGTGGAATCACATGATGTGATCAGGGTGCTATTGGTCAAGAAAACAGAAGGAGAATATTTTTCTTTAATCATGAAAAAAATAAGCAATCAAAAAGCCTAATTCTTCTTTGAACCTAAATTCCGAACAGCTGAGCATTTATATTTAAAACAAACTTTAAAAGACATGAAATATTTAATTTTCTGTGTCAACTATGATGTGGAAGATTGAAGATGATGAAGATGGCCGAATTAGGCTTCTTGATCATGGATAAGGGGCTGCACGGTGGTTAGCGCTATCAACTCAGAGCAAGACTGTTCTTGGTTCGAGTCCTGCACTGTGTGGAGTTTGTATATTCTCCCAAAGTCTGCGTGGGGTCTATCCGGGTTCTCCGGGTTCCTCCTACTTCTGAAAATATAAAGATGAGATGAATTGGTCGGTTCCAAATCCTCTATATGTGTGAGTGTGTGTGTGAGTGGTTGTTTGTCTTTTGTGTGGCTCTGTGGTGCGCCGGTGTTGTGTCTGGAGTATACCCTGCCTCTCACTTGTAAGTCCACTGGGAAAGGCTCCAGCAACCCCGTGACCTGCAAAAGCGGACACAACGGTTAAGAAGATGGATGGATGGATGGATGGATGGATGGATGGATGGATGGATGGATAGATGCTTGGATATGGATGGATGGATGGATGGATGGATGGATGGATGGATGGATGGATGGATGGATAGATAGATAGATAGATAGATAGATAGATAGATAGATAGATAGATAGATAGATAGATAGATAGATAGATAGATAGATAGATAGATAGATAGATAGATAGATACATATACAGTAGATACATACATACATACTTTATTGTTCCCAGAAGAAATTGCACATATCCACTGCTGAGGCATTGCGTAAAGAATAAATACTGGATAAACACCAGGAGAAAAAGAAACACTGACATCACAGGACATACCACAAGACACACACTACACTAACAGACACATGTAGCATTAACAGGACATACACTAAACTATAACTAAAACATAAACAGTATAAAATTAAGTAAAATAAAATAACATACATAAAAATAAAAAGTGCAAGTGAAAATTAGCAGGAGGCCCATATGGTGGGTAAGGTACACCCTTCTTACAATGTATGGCGTGTCACTATCTAATATCACAACATCAAAACACCTTGGCCCCACTACACTATAGCATAGGCTGACATCCCATCTCCTCCCCTCCATTCAACCGCGTGCTGACCTCGCCACCTTCCCCCCGCTCCTCCTAAGAGAGTCATTGTACCCCCTGATGGCACGGGGCACGAAGGAGGACCTCAGCCTCTCTGTGGAGGTGCTGTGTGACAGCAGTCTGCCGCTGAAGGTGCTTCTCTGCTGGGAGTAGGTGGTGTGCAGGGGGTGCCTGGTGTTGTTCATGATAGCCCTGACTTTGGAAATGGTCCTGCTCTCCAGAAGTGTCTCCACAGAGTCCAGGCTTAGCCCAACAACCACTGAACCCGCTCTGCGGGTGAGTTTGTTAAGGTCCATATCTCTTTTCCTGGCCCCGCCACCCCAACAAACAATGGCGTATGACAGCACACTGGAAAAGACGGACTGATAGAACATGAGGAGCTTATAGGACAGATGTTGAAGGAGGCCTGCGTCCTCAGGAAGTACATCCTGTTCTGCCCCTTCTTGTACACACAGTCCAAGTTGAGTAACCAGTCCAGTCAGCTGTCTAGCTACAGTCCCAGATACTTATAGTTTCCTACCACCTCCACCTCACTGCCCTCGATGATCACTGGCTGTGGAGAGGAGGTGCCCACTGGAAATCCAGCACCATCTCCTTCGTCTTGGAGACGTTGAGCTCGAGCTGGTTCCGTTGGCACCACTCCACGAAGTCAGCCACCAATGCCCTGTACTCCCCCTCATCACCATCCCGAATACATGCCACAATCGCAGTATCATCGGAGTACCTCTTCATGTGGCATGTATCCAAGTTGTGCTTGAAGTCTGATGTCTAGAGGGTGAAGAGAATGGGGGAGAGCACAGTCCCCTGTGGCACCCCCCTGCTGCTGGTCACCATAGAAGACAAACAGTCCCCCATACGGACGTGCTGGGGTCTGTCCGTTAGGTAGTCCGTGATTCAGCTCACGAGGTAGGGGTCCACAGCCATGGAGGTCAGTTTATCTGGCAGGAGCTGAGGCTGGCGCTCGAAAAATCAAAGAAGATCACCCTGACGGCAAGCCCCCGACGTCCAGGTAGGACAGCACACGGTGGAGGAGGTACAAGAGAGCATCGTCAACCCCAACCTTGGCCTGATAGGTGAACTGGAGAGGGTCTATTGCACCCTGCACCTGTTGACACATGAGCTCCAGGACCAGTCGCTCTAGGGTCTTCATTACACGGGAGGTAAGACCGGTCGGCGGTCGTTGAGCTGACTAGGGCGTCCTTTCTAGGGTACAGGGACAATGCAGGAGGTCTTCCGCCTTATAGGGACGGAGCCTCCACAGCGTTGTCGTCACCAGGTCTGCAGTAATGATGGTCTCGGTCGTGGTGGGAGCAGGAGGTTGTGGTGGGGCCGTTGAGCTTCGCAGCTCTTAGAATGGGCTCGGGAGGAGTGGCAGGGGTGGAAGGAGAGGAAGCACAGGAGGAGGGAGCATCAGTGGAGCGGTCCGCACGGCCGGGAGAGGCCTGGAACGATGAGCAGGGAGTGGTGGGGGAGCTGAACCGATTGAAAAAAAAACAAAAACGAATGAATGAATGAATGAATGAATGAATGAATGAATGATCATGGATAAGGGCCAATCACTTGAACAGTATCCACTAAATTCTGAAGATTTACTTGGCTCAAGAGCACCTCAGTAGTGCTCAGGATATGAACTGAAACAGTTCACAGTCCAGAATTTGTTGGACTTGACCCTCTGGTCCCCAGTCTGAGGCCATGTGGACTGAGCTACTGCCCCAGGAGATCACCAGATCTAGAATATTATTCAGATCTGACTGTGATGACTGTTAGATTTTGTGAGACTGTCATTTAAACTTCTTCCCAAGCATTTTACACTTTATCCATAAAGTTAGGAACAAAACTGTTGTTATCCTGGAAATTCTGGATCAACACGATGATCTGGATCACCTCCAAACCCTAATGAATTGCTTTGAGGCCACATTCACACAAGATCATACAGTAACATTATTCTTCTAAGTAAGCAGCATAAAGATGCTCTCATACCTGATTATATATGATTATGTTTCAGGTGTTATGGAAACAATTTTCAAATGCAATTATAACATTGCAAGATGAGTGAAATATTCATTTACTATTATTATTCTTACTATTATTCCAATACTGTATATAGTACTATACTACATATGTAGTGTAGTAATAATAGAAATAATAGTAATAACAATAATATTACTATATTACTATGTAGATGTTTAGCTGCTCCTGACTCAAGGACCTGCATGTGCATGCTGTGCATGTAGACTCACTTGTGTAGTTTACACTTAATAAAAAACTTTTCTAATATTATAAATAGGGATCAGCGAGTACACCACTATCTGTATCTGTTCAACCATCTAAATTATCTGTATCTGTATGTGTACTTGGAATTGGTGGGGCTTAAACCGCAAGTGGGTACAGTTTGACCAGAAATGGTTGGGGCTTAACTCTGTACATTATTTATAGTCTGAAATTGATATGGATTGATGAGAAGTTGCTATTTATTGTTTATTTTAAAATAATTTACAGAACAGCCTCAAAATTGAGATTCAAATAAATGTCTTTGATCACAAACGCAAGAGAACTATTTACAGAACAAGTTTATTTATGAACTGAGAACATGATGTGCATTGATGAATAAAACGCATGCAATAGGAAATTATGAACTACAAAGTAGACATGAACAAGAATTGTCATACTCAACACAACTTTCAATTTTTTTTTTCTTTTTCCTTTAAATTAATTTTTTTAGTTTTTATCAAACTGTTTTAGTCATTTATTTATTTAGTTTTACCACCTAATGTACTTGCCTTTTTTTTCGCACAAAGTTAAACGAAGTTTATTAAAGTGTGTGTGTTTGTGTGTTTGTGTGTTTGTGTGTGTGTGTGTGTGTGTGTGTGTGTGTGTGTGTGTGTGTGTGTGTCACTGTGCAACTGTGTGAGTGGATAAAGAGAGAAAGATAGAGAGAGCACCTATATGTGTGTGCGCACTATGTAACAGTTGAAATACCTATAAATTTGAAATGAAGTGAGAAAGTGTCAAACTAAAAACAAGCAGGTAAAAAAAAAAAAGAAAACAACTGGAGTTGAGGCTCTGTAGTTTTCAGCTCCGTCTGGTCCAATGCGCTGCGTACGTGCAACAAAACAAAACAAGCAACAAGGTCGCCAAGTAACCTTAAATAAACCGAAATAGAGGCAAGCTGAAGAAAACTTAAGGAAAGTAGCATGAGTTACAGTGAAGCCATGAACAGAGAAATTAGTCAATGTTCATGTGTGTGCGAGAGTGGGGCAGCACCAGACAGCTCTGGCTGCAGTGACGTCTGATGTCTCTCTGTAGGGAGGGGCGGGCGCTGTGTGTGACTGGCCAATCACAGAGCGTGAAGACAGTCAGTTCTGAGGATTTTCCTTCAGCTGGGATAGGGTCCAGCTCGTACTCGTCAAAAATGTGTTATCTGTACATGATATTCGTCTGAAATGAGTACCCGGCTCAACTCTAAACAAGATATGATTGTTTTCCTGCTGACAAGTTAGTATGTTAGGACAGCATTTAGAATGAAAGGAAAATGGTGATTACTTCATTTATATCTAGATACATTTTAAAAGATTACGATGATTAAATATGATGGTTTGGCATGTGAACATTATAAACATGTGTCAGCCAAGGCTCCATATTGTGGCAAGAATTTCATATACAAATAAAGTAGATTTACTTATTAAACACATTTTATAATTTCCCTTTGTATTTGTGATGCATATGAAGAATAAAAACATGATCCTTGTTTATTTCAAGTATGATAGCATGTTTAAGTATAAAATGTACGGTATATTACAATTTATATAATCAATGTGTGTGTCTGTGTGTGTGCGTGTGTGTGTGTGTGTGTTTGTTCTCCAGTTCTCCTAATGTTTATATGTTTTTCTGTCCCCATCAGCCCAGCTGGACAGAATTTCTGACACGTAGTCAATAAAATTAAGTGTGTGGTGAGCATCAGCAAGCAGAGCAGTGGCAGCTGATTATCTGCCGTTAATGTTCACTTTAAGTCCAGCTAATGTCTTGATGTTGAACCAGATGTAACTTTTGTGTTGTGTTGCAGGATTTGTCTGAATTTGATTTCATTTTCTTTCTTCCTTTCCTCTGCAGCAGAAGCTTTGTTCCTACTGTGTCTGAGTTGGCTGCTGTGAGGGTTAGCCAAGAAAACTGGTACTTGAACTGGTACTGGTGCTCCCCACACTAACAGAGAAATGTTAGTGCTGACATGAACATGAATAATTCCATGCTTTGTTGATGTGACCCATCAAATAAACTGATAGGAGCTGAAGGCAGGAACATTTTGTTCCCATGTTCTGAAAGGGCACCCAAATTCTACTTCATCAGTCCCATCACATTTTAAATTCAAATGAACAGTTTCTCGTAAAACTACAGAACACAAGTGAAAGAAAGCCAAAATAAATGTGAGCCAATGTAGAAGCAAATCTATCCTCCCCTTGGACAGTCTGTATAATCTCATTATTTCAGTCGAGGTGAAAATGTTAAGAGCTCCTATTTTAAAACTTGGCCTGCCCTTGTGTGGCCCCAGAAAGGCAGCAGCTCCACACAACCAATGATACCACTTCAATATATTTAGAGAGCATCTTATCTTGGTTATGCCTTGACCATTGACACAGCACAGCTCCGTCATACCCGTGATGCTCCGGATCTGTTTCATGAAGCTTTCTAGTCATTTATCTTTGCCTCACTATACCAGCAAGACTAGTGTTACTGCTCACATCTCACTCATGATCATCTGCGTCACAAATGACATTCACTGCTTGTCAAACTACTCCAAGCATTTATAAAAATCTATTTTAATGTTTCTGTTCTGAAAACTGAGTAAATAAGATATACAGTATAAATACAACCTGGCTGTGTTGTTGTTTTGTGGAGTAAAGAACAAATTACAGTTTTTTCAACACTGAAATCAACAGAATCACAACAATTTCAAGTTGATTTAAATAAATCCATGTTGATGAGAATTTCAATGTTTTTTTTTTTAAGTTAAAATTTTTACATCAGTCATCAGTCAGTTTAAATGGTCACATAAAATGAAATGCTGAAAAACTGTTCACATGCTCTAAACAGTTTGTGTGATAGTAATCAGCTAAGAATTATCTATCCATCCATTTTTCTGTTGAGGAAATGATCGCAATTGTCTCAAATACAGCCGCTTGTCCACCTTGTGGTTCATAGGTTTGGTGAAGTCTATACCAGCTTGTTATAGATGAGAGATTGGGTACACTCTAGATCAGTGGTTCTTAACCTGGGTTTGATCGGACCTTAGGGGTTCTGTGAGTCGGTCTCAGGGTTTCGGCGGAGATGGAGGTCAAGACATACACAAACATACACAAATCACTGTGTACGTTTGACACATCGTGTCAATTCGTGATGACACGCCTCCCTTAGCCATCACTGCCTGCAGGTGCTCACGCTACATCGATTAGCCTACCTGTGCTACATGGGATTTTGCGCACTCAGTAGTCGATTTATGCCTGTCATGATGGTACCTCATGTGATTGTTTTCTTAATATTTTAATTCATAGTAACTATGTGGAGCAAAAAAAGAAAGTCTTCGGACGAATATGTGCAACGTGAATTTACGTTACTGTATAACGGAACGTGATGGGAGTCAGCATTCTGCATGATTTGCCATTTGAAGTTGAACAACTCTAGTCTCACACTGGCAAAAATAAAGGAACATTTCCTTAAGCTGCATGGAAAACAAAAGAAACAGACTTTGCTGTGAAAATGACATAAAAGTAGGACTTGCCGAGGTGAAGCCACGCATATCTGAACTAGTCTCTCAATAACAACAGCAGAAGTCACACTCATTATCAGGAAGGTAATTTCATGTGAGTTCATGCACTGTCTTGGTTTTGTTCTTTGAAAAAGGTGACATTAATGCACAACTCGTTAAATACACCAGTAAAAAATTTACTTATGTCTTAAATTTGAAAAAAAAAAGTTTTTTTTACTAAAGAAGGGTTCGGTGAGTGAGCATATGAAACCGGCAGGGTTCGGTACCTCCAACAAGGTTAAGAACCACTGGTCTACATAAAAGGCCAGTTCATCACAGGGCCTAATGAAAGACACACATGTTCACACTCGAAATCATAGTTAATTTGGTGTGTGACTAATTCAGCTAAGCTGCATGTTTTTGGAGGTCGGACGAAGCCAGAGAACTTGTAGAGAAAGGAATCAAACTCAGAACCTTCTTACCCACTGCGCCCCCATGCTAACATAGCTAAGGACTAGTTACCGGTAATGAACAGCTGGATGCAAAAGTAGCCTAAATTATCCATTTTAAAGGCAATACATGCAGTGACAAACAAGCAAATAATATAAAACAATAGAATTTCTAAAAAATTATAGATAATTTATTGCTTTAGCTGCTGTGAGGCTATTTGAACATGCTGACTTTATGTGTTATTGCAATCAGTTAGTGGCATTTTTATCTGTTATTTCTAAACATAGCACATCCACAGGCCAATCAGAGTGAAGTATCAAAGGCTGCACTGCAGTTTATAATCCAACATGAATGGAGTTGTACACACACACACACACACACACACACACACACACACACACACACACACACACACACACACACACACACACACACACACACACACACTGGTGCTTCATGTAGGGCTCCATAAACCGATGATAAAATGTAATGCTTCTGTAGATATGACTTCCCACAACCACATACATTCATCCAGACTCCGTCAATGATTCCATGAGTGTTCAGATCTGACAGGGAGACTTTTATATGCCACATGGTGACACATACAATCAACATAACAGCGAGATTGATTGTTTAATTACAACCAAACACAGGCTGACGAATGCTTTGAGTCAGAGTCGTGTTGAGTGTAATTAAACGCCCCGCGAACTCTGATATTTCACTAACCGGCCTTCCAGACTGTATGAATATCAAGAGTGTCATGTGCGTGTTAAAAGTGTGCTAAATTAAGAAAAGTAATATATTGCTTTAAAATGTGTCAGCTCAAAGAGCTAGCAGAACCTCCGGTTTGGTCTGACTATTTATTCTGAATAAAAAAACAGTCCCTAAGGTTACAGTCAGACAAGGGAAGGATTTCAAACTCCTCAAGCCACTTTAATGACCTTTTCTTTGAATGCCACTAGTAGAATCTCACATTCCCATGTTTTGGTTTTCATTAAAATATTTTTATGACATCGTCATCAAACGCAGTAGCACACTCATCCAGTTCAACATGAGTGCATCACATGAGTACCACCGGATGTGTGCGTGGGGGGGTAATAACCCTGGATTTATCTAAATTATTACATCCATCCATCCATCCATCCATTCATTTGTCTATCTACACTAAAACTTTTTTAAGGTTCAAGAAGGAACTTCAACTTCTTATTAACATTTAAATAGGTTCTGCTCCAGATGTTCTACAGACAATGCAAAGGTGTGTTGGCTATGTCTTATTTTACAGTAAAAAACAAAACAACTTACAATCACCATTGTGATACTTTGCTAATCGTTTCAGATTTAAAACCTCATTATTATTTATATTATTTGACAAAAAGAGATGCAAATCTCAAGCATTCAAATTCAAACTCATTTAAATTTATTTTGAATGTTTGAGTTTTGCATGGAGGTATTTTTGTTGACGTACATCTTTGCTGCAATGGTTCAGACCACTGAGCAGGAAATGTAGCAGACAGAAAAAATATTAATAGGTGATTCTGCTTCTCTTGAGTTTATGCTCTTAATTACGTCATTGTGAAATAACAATGTCCATCAGAGACATGACTTCCCTTTGTTTCTCCTGGGATGTACACCCATGGAACAAGCAATACCTTCAGTATTGTCCTGTTTCAGTTTATTCTTTGCATCCTGTGGAATACATTTACAGATAATCTCCACACGTGTGCTGCCTCACCTTTAAGGGATTTATTTAAATTGGACAGTCCAGAAGGATGCATTAATATCCAAAGTCAAAGTATAAGGCAAGACTCAAGTTAATTTTAAATTGCCTCAGAGGGTTTAACAGCTAAGCAATCATACAATCTGTCATTACACCTTCATTGTTACAGGCATGAAAAATCTCCAGAAAACACTAGAGAAAAGAAGGGATGTCAATAATTAGGGGTTTGAACATGTGTCAAATCGAAGGTTATATTTTTGGTGTCATGGGATCAACCAAAGCAAACAAATAATGCGTGCACAGGGTTGCCATTGTGATAAATAAACATAAGAAATCATCTGACCGTCATCATCCTCTCAGTATTATGGAAGCTTTAAATTTATTTTGTGTCATTCTTTTGCCTTTATGGCCATCATACGCCAACTGCAGCAGACAGCTGTTAGAATAAAAGCGCTCTGATAAACTGCCTGTAAACTGCCCGAGCAACTGGCAGCGACTGACAGATGATAGCAGTTAATGAACCCGATGAAGATGACAAAGAACCAAATATCTTCCTCTGGAAGAGGGAGGTGACCAAAATGATGCTGCTGGATTAACATTTTTCTGTTGATTATCTACATTTCAAATGAATGCTAATGTTGCTCCACAGCTGCTGAATGTGGTAAAAAAAAAACTGACTGTGTCAAACAAAGGAATTAATGCATCATCAGATATTTATTCAGGACAATACTCAAAAAAGGCTTCAAGCTTTAAGGCTTACATCCATCAAATATTTTACATATCTTAAAAACAGCAAATGTTATAGTTTCAAACTAATGAATGAATTTTCTGACAAATATTTTGGTTAAATTATTTACAGTCAGCATATAATAATAAAACTAATAATACATTTTATTTAAAGGTGCCTTTCTCGACACTCAAGGTCACCATACAAGATAACACAAAGTCCATTTTACAATCAACAAATACAAATAAATAAAATCAATACAAAGAGCAATAGATTTCAGCTGGAATATGCAGTCTTAAATAGATGTGTTTTCAGTTGTGATTTGAAATGGGGGAGTGAATCGATGTTTCTAAGTTGGGGTGGTAGTGAGTTCCAGAGACAGGGAGCAGAGCGGCTGAATGCTCTGCACCCCATGGTAGTGAGACGGGCTGAAGGGACAGACAGGTGCAATGAGAAGGAGGACCTGAGGGAGCGGGAGGGAGTGGTGACATGAAGAAGGTCAGACAAATATGGAGGGGCGAGTTTGTGGATGGCCTTGAAAGTGAGGAGGAGAATTTTAAAATCGATTCGGAACTGAAACGGAAGCCAGTGAAGCTGTTGAAGGACAGGAGTAATGTGGTGAATGGAGGGGGTTCGAGTTATGATGTGGGCAGCTGAATTCTGGACCAGTTGTAGTTTATGAAGGGATTTATAAGGGAGCCCAAATAGCAGAGAATTGCAATAGTCGAGGTGACAAGACTATGGACAAGAATGGCAGTAGTACAGGGCGTGAGGGAGGGGTGTAGACGATTGATATTGTACAGGTGGAAGTAGGCAGACCTGGTGATGTTGCTGATGTGTGAATGGGAGGATAATGTGCTGTCAAGGATGACACCCAGACTCTTAACCAGGGGAGAAGAGCTTTTCTCTCATCATCGATGAGAGAAAAGCTGTCCATTTTGGAAATGGTGGATTTGGTACCAATGAGGAGGACCTCGGATTTATTGTTGTTTAATTTAAGGAAGTTTAGGGTGAGTCAGATTTTTATTTCAGAGATGCAATCAGTAAGGGAGGTGGGCCTAAGAGTGGACGAGGGTTTAGTGGTGAGGTAGAGCTGGGTGTCATCAGCATAACAGTGGAAATGAATGTTGAATTTACAAAAAATATTGCCAAGGGGAAGGAGGGATATGATGAAAAGGAGGGGCCCCAGAACAGAACCCTGGGGCACGCCTGAAATGAGGTCATGGGGTGAGGAAGGATTTAACGGACTTGAGTTGAATGAACTGAGTGCGGCCAGAAAGGTAAGATGTAAAGCAGGCTAATGGAGTGTGGGTGATTCCAATAGAAGATAGTCTGTTGAGGAGGGTGGAATGACAGATGGTATCAAAGGCTGCACTCAGGTCAAGGAGGACGAGGATGGTGAGGAGTCCAGAATCAGCTGCCATAAGAAGATCATTGGTGATTTTATTGAGGGCAGTTTCAGTGCTGTGGAGTGGGCGGAAACCAGACTGGAACTGTTCATACAGGTTGTTGTGTGAGAGGTGACAATGAAGTTGGGAGGCAACTGTCTTTTCAAGAATTTTGGAAATGAAAGGTAGATTTGAGATGGGACAGCAGTTGTTGAAGTCAGAGGGGTCGGCGCGAGGTTTTTTCATTATTGGGGTGATGGCAGCAGTTTTGAATGAAGTAGGGACAGTTCCAGTGGTGAGAGAGGAGTGAATGATGGCAGAGATAAGAGGGATCAAGGAGGGGAGACAGGCTTTAACAAATTGTGTGTGTAAGGGGTCCAGTTGACAGGTGGATGTCTTGGCATTTCTGATGAAGTTTGTTATTTCTGAGGTAGTAGGTAACTGGAAGGAAGAGAAAGCTTGTATGGGCGTGTGAGAGTCGGCTGGGATGCTGAGGTGAGGGATGGATCCAAGATGTTGGTGGATGTTTTTGATTTTGTCAAAAACATCTAGGTGGATATTTGTGATTTTGTCATTGAAAAAGGTCATGATAGAGTTGCAGAAGAAGGTTGTGTTCAGGTGAGGGGGTAGAGAGTCCTGAGGCTTGGTGGTGTTATTGAGTAGGGAGAACAGTGACTTTGAGTTTCCCTTATTGACTGTGATTATACTGGTGAAGTATTGGGTTTTGGTGTTGGCAATGGCCTCCTTGTAGCTTAAGACATAGTTATTGTATAATTCTTTATGGATGGTAAGACCAGTTTTCCTGTAAAGTTGTTCAAGTTGCCGAGCTTGGGCTTTCTTGAAACGAAGATTGGAGGTGAACCAGGGAGCAGAGATGGTGAAAGAGACAGATCTGGTTTTTAACGGAGCAAGAGCAGTTAGAATATTATGGAGATTGTTGTTGTAATGGGAAACCAGATCATCAGGGGTAGATAGGTTGTGGATTTCTGGGGGGTACAAGGAGTGGATACTTGTGGCAGGGTTTATGTTCTTTATGTTCCGGAATGAAATGAGACGTGGTGTTTTAGAAGAGGAGAAAATGAGTTTAACAGTAAATGAAAGAAGAAAGTGGTCAGTTATGGGGAGTTCATTGGATGTAATGTCAAGAGGGGAGACACCAGAGCAGCAAATTAGGTCCAGAATGTGTCCTTTTGAATGTGTTGGAATTGTGGTATGTTGCCGACATCCAAAACTCTCCAAACAGGTTGTGAAGCCTTTGGTAAGAGGCAGATCGATTTTATCCATGTGGATGTTGAAATCAACCAGCAGTATTATGTTTGGTGAGAGAGAGGATAGGTGGGTGAGGAAAGCAGCAAAGTCATTTAAAAAGTCACAGTTCGGTTTAGGGGGGCAGTAGACTGTGGCCATGATGGTTGGAGTGGGACCAGACAACTCACAGACCTTAGATTCAAACAAGCTCAAGGCAATCACATTCTATAATTATGTGTTTGTCCCACAAATAATAATCAGATGTGGAGTTTGGTCTCTTTACACATGAATAGGGGCTCTGGCTGTGTTCAGTCATGCTTTAGCCAGTTAGAAACTATAGACCGGACAGTACTTTCAGAGGCAGCCTCCTAAAACAAAGTGACACAGTATTGATGCTGTTGTCAGGGGAACTTGGCTTCATTTGGAGAACAACTGTCTTCTCCTTTCAGCCCCTATGCCATCAACATAAAAATTCTTCTGTCCAAATAAGGGTTGCCAAATAGAGAGGGATTCGGTGTTGTGACTGGGTTTATGTCAACGCCCCACATCTAAGTAGTAGGTTCCATAATTTCTCTCTTCATCCTTGAAGTTGAGCCACTGACAAGTCTCCCATAAATGCCATTAAAAAATGAGGAAAAACCAAAATGAAGAAGTCAAAAGGGTAAGTCTCTGGGAACATTTGTGGGTAATTTTTTCAGGAATAATAAAAAGCTTCTGTCCAGACTAGCAGAGCAGGACATTCATTATTTGGGTTGTAAAATTAGCATTGAAAATAGCAGCGAGAGGCCAGAACTGACACCTAATATGTCTCTTTCTTTCACTCACCTTTTTTTTTTCAATATTGTGTATATTTCTTAAATGCTTTGTCTCTATTGTTTTGTTTCCTGTTGTGTTTATGCTACAAATGCACCTGAAGGGACATTCCTCATCTTATTGTCCACGGAACCCTGATTGTGTGTGCAATACCAATTAAACTTCATTCATTCATTCATTCATTTGTTCTTTTATTTCTCCTGTCCCCTCTTGACTTTTTCTCATCCATGCCTTTTTTTTTTATCAGAAGTTTACATGAAAACTACATGAGAAGTTTTCGGGGGGGGTTATTGTTTATTTGTTGTTGTTTTTCTGTTGTTGGACCCCACTAATAGGGACATTTAACAATCTTTTAATTGTAAATAAGATTGCTTAAGTCAGAATTAGTTGTTACATGTGACTTTTCACACGTCACATGCAGCTGCATCATCATCAGGATTTAATGTGACAACACAACAACTCAGAGAGAAAACAGCTTGCATTTGCTGCAGTGTCAGTGAGAATTGGTTTATTTGTTTCACAAGATGAGGTGAACGCGCGTATTTGCAGCTGTTACAGCCATGAAATACAGATTGCATGAAGGAAGCACGACGGCTGCGTCACTGAGCTACTGCAGGTGTAATGCTGTAATGCTGTGTGTATAACACACACAGCATTACAGCTTTCTGAATGGAGCGGGTTTGATTTTCATCTCTAATGACAAAGAGTGACTTTTTTTATTTTTTGTTGTATGTTTAGATGTATTTTAAATGACGTTGGGCAAAAAAGTGCAGAGCAATGTTCTGGTGTGCATGAGACCATCTACAGCTTCTGTCTTATGCAGATTTTTGTGAGATATATTTTCCTATCTTTCAGGAGGTTTTGCTATAAACTAAACTAAATGCATTCAGAGTTGAACAGTACTTTTAACTTGAGCACTTATCCATCTAAAGATCTCATCTCTGCATGGGATCGCCCTTTTCCATCCCCCTTGCCTCCTCTTCTCTCCTTATCTTCATTTCTCCTCATCCTCTGTCTCATTCGTCTCTTGCTGAGATGATGCGTCAGGGCAGATAAATATTGGACAGATGTTATGCAGAAGTCTCGCCCTAGGTGGCATAACTAAATAAGATTGTGTGTATTTGCCTCTGTGTGTGTCGCCTTGGGTGGCTACAACTAAATAAGGGGGAGAAGAAAATGCCTCAAGTAGTTTCCAGTGCCCAAACACACACACACCCCGCCAGCCGCTGCTGTGTGTGTCATTTAGAGGCTGTTTCTGCTTTTTAACAGTGTGATGCTCAGAGGATTAAATGCATTACTGACTATTCAGAGTATACATGAATCCCTTCTCCTTAAGATGCTGCACACTTAGCTCCCCTGTCTCATTCTGTTGTTAACAGTTGGGTGTTTTCAGTCCGTCCTTTATGACACATGCACACCAAACCAGAAAACAAAAACACAGAGGAAGAAAATAAATCTTCTTGCTGGTGTTTTTGTCCTGGATCTGTCTGTGTTGGTGGTCATTAGTGACACTGGTCATTAATTAGCATTTGGCGGTCATCCCAACTGTTCTATATGCACCACATTAACATTATTAGCACTGCTCAGGAGGACACGGTCATGTAGAATAATGAAAATGGATTCCCTAAGTAGACTGACTGACTAAATGTCTCCCTCTGAAACTAACTGAGGCTGAATGGTTGATTAATTGGCTGATTTGTTAAAAATCTCATTGACAAAATGCTTGTTGACTCACAAACTAACTGACTCAATAGTTTTCATTCAGACAGAGTTTCATGAAAGTTTTGTGTGGTATGGTGATATTCAGTGTTTTTCTTAGTCAAGAAATTCAACAATGTGTGCATTCTGTGTACACCAAGCATGATATCTATATTTCTTTGCATCAGAGTCTCCATTTTTGTCCAACAATATATAAACTACATCAAAAATCCACAATGCTGCACGGGGTGACATGTTCCTGCATTATGATAATCATTGGTGTTTCTTCATACACCAGCTCGCTGCTGTAAATAATCACCACAGCTCCAGAGCGTCTGTGTGCCACCACACATCCAGTCATCTCCTACGCTGCAACAAAAAAGTTTAAGGGTCCTAATATAAATTGTCAGAAGTTTTTTTTTTTGTTGTTGTTTTTTTTCTCATTACTCCAAAACTCACTAAGATTTAGAACTGAATTGTTTATAATTCTACAATACTGGATTGTGCACTAAAATGTTGGTTGGAATCCCTGAATGCTATTCATAAAAAAAGCTTTTAGTCAAACAGGTAACTAATGAATAAGTCATGAAAATAAAGTATTTTCACAATGAGTGTTGAAGATAAGCGTCATAGCCTGAAATCACGAGCTGCTCAGTAGTCCGATGGTTTGGCAGCATGTTCTTCTGCCGCCCTTAACGGTGGCAGCAGGGTGAGCGCGCTGTGACTGGTACCAGACACCTTCCTGGTATCACTGACGTTTGGCCCAAATGACGTCATCAGTAGTTGAATGTATGGTGTGGCTGACAACACTACACCACATTTGAAGCTTGACATCTGGAGAACATTCAACTTTTCTGTGTGAGCACAAAATCAGTGATGTGTAGTCACCCTCCTCTCATCCTGTGGTGTCCGAGGCTCCTTCAGCTCAGAATCTGGTTCCACCCTGTAGGCGTAGCAGCTTCATCCAGGATGCTGTAATAGAGACAGTCTGTAGGGATGAGGGCACAACATCCTTGTTTTCTGAATCTCAATCTCATGTCACCCCTTTAACTTTGGAATTAGCCAGTAGCAACTTTACCTGCACAGTGTACAGTATATCAGAATGTCTCATTGTTAATGTGTTTTGTCCTGCATGCACCGCTCTAGCCAAGGCAGCATTGACATTAGGATCAGCTTGGAGCAGGAAGCCCAGATCTGGGGTTTGATCAAACTGAAACTATGATCACATCTCAGTCTGTGTTTGCAGGCAAAGAAGCAGTAAAATTATGGGGACAATGGATATACCTAGAGATAAAATAAATTTGAAATATTCAGGTGTAACAATGAAAGCATTCGAATGCAATTACCGTGGAATAACTCAAACTAATCAAAAGAGTTGATGCTAAGCTACATCCAAACCATGTGAGAGTTTATACCACTTTAAACATTTTGGACTGCTTTTTTTGTTTGTTTTGTTTTAATACCAGCCAGTGGCTTTTTTTTCCCTTGTGAATAATTCACCAGTGCATCGATAGCTTCTTGAATTTCATTTCAGGAGCATATTTTCATATAGTATCCTGACAGCTTTGAAATTCAGCCAGTATTGAAAAAAATACTGCTGTTTGATTGATGAACTCTGGACAGTGTGTGTAAGCCTGCCTCTTTTTTTCTGTCTCAATGTCTGCCATCGCCGCAGTGCACAGGAAAATAAGCTGTTGTGTTTAGGAACGTGACTGACAGCAGGCAGCAAACAGCCAGACGGCTGCTGAGATCTGATTCACTGAGATCAACAAGCTGTGCCTCCTCTGCTGTAATGTGCTCTGTTCCCCACTGTCAGAGAGTGACAGCTTTACTGATGGACCGACTGAGGGACTGGTGCACAGACCGCATGACTGAATAGCCATTTAACTTTCTGTTCATGTCTTTGTGGAGACTTTTTCTTCTTATCTCCACATTTTACCTATTTGCCCAATATATAATACCTGAATTATGTAGTACCAATACTGTGATTAATCATGGAAAAGACCTTCAGGCCAATCACATTAAAAGTTGTAACTCGATTTCCCAATAAGCCCACACGAAGGAAAACGATCTATGATAATTTATTCAAACATACTGGGAATGCTAGCACACATAAACAGACCTAACCTCACGCAGAATCCTACACAAACAACACGTTACTACTCAGAATAAATCTGGAAGCTTCTTGTGTTTGAGGCAAATTAATGAAATCACCGAGTCTGACTTTAATTTCTTCCTGGTATTCCAAGTGCAGATGATTGATACGACTTCCTCTGGTATGTTGATGACAAAAGTTCACTTTGAGAAGCTGCCAAATGGAAGGATAGATAAAATGAAACATTCATGCATATATTACAGTGATGAGCTGTCCATCTCTTGAAGGACAAGACTGAAGTTTCATCTTTGACAGCTTGCAGCACAGTTATGATACGATTGGGAGGAGATGCCCTGAGTAGCTCAATCCAGAGGGGAGTCACAGCATCTCTGCAACAGGAAGCTCTTTGGTGTTTTAGCAGCTTTAGACATGCCAAATTCTGTCCTGCAAATGTGGCAGATATAATTTGACAAAGTTCTTGTGGACAAGACATTGAGTCAGTCTTTCAGGATACACCCATACTTTGAATTTAACTCTTAAAATGATAAAGGAGGTCCACAGCAACAATGACTCACTGAAAGCAGCTCTGGCACAGCAGTCGAATAATTTGGCAATGCTAACCTCCATCACTTTGACTCCCACATACTTTTTGTCTGACTGAGGTGTAATTAACTAAATTTGTCATGTATTTCAAAATTCTACGATGACATATGCATTTGTTTTAACTCTACCAAACGCACCAGTACATATTCTATTTCAACTGTGTGATTAATCCACATTTATCACGACATCTTTGGCTCCAATGGTGTGAACGCATACATACAATATCTTTCTTTCGTAAATGTTCACTACAATAACACATGCACGTGTGCACGCACAACCTCACACACACACAAACCATGTGAATTTGGTTGAGGCAATTCTGAGTTAATTACCTTATTAAACTGATTCACTCTCTAGTAAAAACACTGTGTGTGTGTGTGTGTGTGTGTGTGTGTGTGTGTGTGTGTGTGTGTACCATTATGTTATTGGATTTGAGAGCATAGAGCATTTACACACGTATGTTTCCCCTCACACAGCAGCATTGACCTTTAGTGTATTTAAAAGCAACCGAAATGTTCAGCATTGAAACACAAGAGTTTAAGCCGTACATACTTTATTAACGTTACATGTATGTGTCTTGCGTGTGTACATGTGCTGTTGAACAGATGTGATGATCTGGAGTAGTTTCTGTATGGAAAGGAGATTTTCTTATTCAGAATGTTCTCACCCACATAGAATTTATGAAAACAGATGAAATATAAATATAATTAGTGGATATGTGAATACTTGATATCAGTGGGTGCCTGGTTAATCCTGTGTAGGTTCTCTCATGGCCAAGAATCCTACAATCTCACACCAAAACATTGGAGCAGAAACTTTTTGTCATATGGGTTTAAATTAAATGTGTTTATATTTGCCAAATCAGTTAGGAATTTTCTAATAAGAGCAGATCTAGATCTAGTGTGAGTCTTTATTGTAAAGAGAAACAACAAACCTCCATAGCAAGAAAATGGAATCAGTGGCGAATGGGAAGAAAACTCAAGCAGATCTAAGATTCAAGATGGGCACCCCTCTGCTCTGACTGCTTGGGGTGAGAGAAGAAAAGAAACAGAAAAATACAGTTATAAGATGCAAGAGATCAAGTGATGGTGAGGATTGGTTGAGAGAAAAGAAGCACAACGCGGACACGGGGGAAGAAGTTAAAAGTAATGACATGAGTTAATGAGACATGAATGTGTAGAGAAGAAGAGAGGAGGAAAGAGGGGAGTCTGATCACTGAAGGCTACATTCTATGTCTTGGGACTGGCAGGACCACAAATAACCCTGCAGCCTGAAAGTATAATGTTCTTGATAGGTTGTAGGAACCCGCTAGGTCTTGAAGGTATACTGGTGCCAGACTATTAAGAGCTTTGTCCCTGAAAAAAAGGATTTTAAATTCTCTTCTGAATTTAACTGGGACCCAGTGCAGAGAGGCCAGTACAGCAGAGACAGAATCTCTTGTATTAGTTCTTATTTTGCTTAAAACACATCAGCTTTGCTCATTTGCTGCCTGATGCCTCAAACCTATTGACAGGCACTCATTGTAAAGAGACAACCAATGTGGTTCACATAATCTGTGATGACTATGTTATTGTTTCTACTAGGGTTGAGCCGAGTACTCATTTCAGACGAGTATCCAGTACAGATTACGCATTTTTGACGAGTACGAGCACGATCCGAGTAAAACTCGTGCTCGTTCATTCATTCATTCATTCATTTTCCTGACTGCTTCATCCGCTTGCGCAGGTCACGGGGAGCTGGAGCCTATCCCAGCTGGTGTAGCTGAAGGAAAATCCTCAGGACTGACTGTCTTCACATCAGCCACACACAGCACCCACTCCTTCCTACAGAAACAATGCAGGGACCCTCTGCCCCACTCTCACACACAAACAGACATTGACTGATCTTTCTGTGCATGGCTTCACTGTAGCTCATGTTGCTTTCCTTAGGTTTTCTTCAGCTTGTCTCTATTTCGGTCCATTTAAAGTTACTTGGTGAACTTGTCTTGTTTTGTTGCGCGTACGCGGTGCATTTGACCAGACAGAGCTGAAAACTGCTCGTGTCACATCGGTCAACTTCAATCCTTTTTGGGGGTTTTTTACCTGCTTGCTCTTAGTTTGACATCTTCTCACTTCAGTTCAAATTAATAATTTCTATACTGCTTAGATATTTTAATTGTTACATGGCGCGCGCACATGCACACACACGTGCTCTCTCTTTCTCTATCACCCTCTCACACAGTCACTCAGGCACACACACATGCACAGACACACACATAAACACACGCATTTCACTTTGTGTGAAAACATGGCAAGAACATTAGGTGGTAAAAAAAATGATTGAAATCAGGTTGATCATAAAAATAAAAAAATTAAAAAGAAAAAAAAATAGAAATTTGTGATGAGTATGACAATTCTTGTTCATGCATACTAATGAACTGTAGTTCATAATTTCCTATTGCATGCGTTGTATTCATTAATGCACTTCATGTTCTCAATTCATAAAAAACTTGTTCTGTATATAGTTCCTTTACTATTGTGGTCTTCTTCTTCTTCTTCTTCTTCTTCTTCTTTTCCTTTCAGCTTTTCCCACAGCGAATCAATTGCCTCCCTCTAACCCTGTCTTCTGCATCCTCTTCTCTCACACCAACTACCTTCATGTCCTCCCTCATTACATCCATAAACCTCCTCTCTGGTCTTCCTCTAGGCCTCCTGCCTGGCAGTTCAAAACTCAGCATCCTTCTACCAATATATTCACTATCTCTCCTCTGGACATGTCCAAACCATCTCAGTCTGGCCTCTCTGACTTTGTCCCCAAAACCTCTAACATGTGTTCCTGATCCTATCCTTCCTGGTCACTCCCAAAGAGAACCTCAGCATCTTCATCTCTGCTACCTCCAGCTCTGCCTCTGGCAGAGACCAAACAACATCGCTGGTCTCACCACAGTTTTGTACACCTCTCCTTTCATTTTAGCTGAAACTCTTCTATCACACATCACACCTGACACTTTTCTACACCCGTTCCATCCTGCCTGTACACACTTCTTCACCTCTTTTCCACACTCTCCATTGCTCTGGACTGTTGACCCTAAGTACTTAAAATCCTCCACCTTCTTGATCTCTTCTTCCTGTAACCTCACTTATCCCTTTACTATTGTGATCAAAAGCACTGAATCTCAATTCTGAGGTTGCTCTGTAAATATTCATTCATACACTTAAAAAAACACTATTCATGTTCTGAGTTCATAAAAAACTTGTTCTGTAAATAGTTCTTTTACTTTTGTGATCAAAAACATTGATTTTAATCACAATTGTGAGGCTGTTTTGTAAATAGCCTTAAAATAAACAATAAATATAGCAACTTCTGATCAAACTATATCAATTTCAGACTTAAAATAATGTACCAATTTAATCCCCACCCATTTCTGGTAAAACCACACCCACATCCGGTTTAAGCCCCGCCCATTCCGAGTACAGATACAGATAATTTAGATGGTTGTACAGATACCGATACAGATACAGATAGTGGTGTACTTGCTTATCTCTAGTATTTACCTTACACAGTGATCAGCCACAGCATAATCCTTTGCTATCAGTGTAACTTTGTCTCTAACAGTCTCTAACATTTTGTTTCTTGGCCACCCTGAGTCCCACTTTACTTTCTTATGACCGGATTTTAGCTGAGAGCTGCCTTAAGGCCACGGAAGGCAAACATGGTTCCCTTAGTGGATCTTTATATTCTCGCTGTTGCAGGCCAGTCCAGCTGGTTAACAGAGGACTAGCCGTGTTGTTTCCATCTTTTAATGACTTCACATTTGGATTGTAAATTTTTTGTCAAACAAAGCAGAAACCAGCTGTAGTACAAAGTGTGGAATGGATTATGCTGTGTATTAAGTCTACAGAAGATGATACAATGTCCCGATTCATGTTCTGGGGAGGAATTTCCAGCAGCCTGCATAACCCTGGTGAGGGTGATTCCCTCTCCTGCACCGGGTTGTTGCCTGCCTGTTGCTTGAATAATGTCATTCTACTCATTCCTCTGTTATGGTGGCAATTTATGTATTTAGTTATTTTTTTAAATGTGACAATCTTGCTCTAGGGCTTTCTCTGCAACTGATTAAGACAACATGTGAGAAATGTGAGATATTCTAAACATTAAAAACAGAAAATTGAAAAAATTATGTGAACACTGCCCTTTTAACATCAAAGCAAATGAAATGCAAAATAAATGGGGATGATGGGGACAGCTGTCTGTGTGTGTGTGTGTGTGTGTGTGTGTGTGTGTGTGTGTGTGTGTGTGTGTGTGTGTGTGTTTTCATTCCTTGTGGGTTCAACATCTTTGTCTTCTGTTCCCTGGTGATCGAGATTCATTATTACCAAGTGAACATTCAGACCCCGTCCACCACTCCTAATCTACAATATGTTCAGTTTGGCATGTCTGCTAATGCTTACCTCCGGGACATCTCAAAGACACACTAACAGACACACACACACACACACACACACACACAGATTGTCAATGTCCTCTATTTGACAGATTGCTTCTTAATTGGTGCCTCTTGCACATACACATCATGATGATTTTATGATTATAATCTCTAAATACCGAAAACTTAATCTATCACAAATTGTTTAGATAAGAAACCCCCGCACACGAACATACATCAGAACACACACACACACGTACACATACACAATGACCTACGTTTTGGCAGTCTGTAGTGTGTGATCCACACAAAGACAGGTGTCATCTGCCATATGTTGCCTTGTTTGAAAGGTCAGCCCTCTTGTGGCATCATTATTTTATCCAGCCAGCTTTTCAAATCTCACAGTCACAGGTTAAAAAGCCAAATCCCACACACTTTAAATTTCTCAGCAGACTCCTTATCTTGATATCTTGTTATGCATCTTCTCAGCAGAGAAGAGAGACTTTCTGCTTTAAAAGAGAGGCACAGGCTGCATCTTATCAATCAAAGGAGTACGACACTTTCAGTTGTGTGGGTGTTCTTTAGTTTACAATATCAGGCTGTTCTTTCCTGTTGAGTCAGCAAGTTTCAGCACATGCCTCACCTTAAAATGTTTAAGGTTAAACAGTCACATGCACAAAACACAGCCTCATGTACAAGGCTTTCTTTTGGTCTGAAATAATTCATTTAGATTCAACAATATCACTTCCCAAATGAGTTACCCTTATCAGGTGGTAATAACCTAGATAAAAATGAGTTTATGTATCAAGTCTCTGGCTGCTCTTCGCAGAGTATAGTGTAGAGTTAGTGCAGAATTTGGAAATAATTAACATATTCCTAGCAGAAATAGACAGTTCATAATTTTTATGTATGTAGTATTTCAGTATTTGGTTCATTTAAAGTCAGTCTTAATATTAAGAGTCTCCAGGTAAAAAGAAATTGTTGGCGTTATCTACGGTACCAATAAAACACCATCTGTGGTGTAAATGAGAAGCTAGGAGGAGATGGACGTGGTGGCCGTTATCTCCGTGGTTATGGTTAGCTTTGGACAGACGGTGGGTGAGTTTGGCTCAGTCACACTCCAGCAAGGTTTGGCCTCACTGTAAAGACGATAGACATGGGTTGTGAGCCAGGAGCTCAAAAGACTGTCTCTGTGCCACTGATATATAAGGCCATGGCAAAGTTTTCCATCCTTATCAAGCCAGTAAAGTCACGTCAAACTTTATGTGACACATTTGTAAGTACACTCACCATGTAAAAGGTAAAAATAGAGGAGGGACACAACATGAAGCCTAAAACACACGTCATACCGGTAGTATTTTTGGAAAAAGACAAGGGCAACAGAGACAGTGTATGAGATGGGGTAAACACTTCAGGTTTTCACAGGCAGGTATTTCTGTGCTGTAACAGCAGGCATAGCTTTCTTTATGTAAATATTTGTCTGCCTAGGAATAAAAACAAATAAGTAAAACTATCCTAAACAAAGAAAAATTCCGAAACTCCTCTGACCTTTCTGGGCTACTTAGTATCAATCCAAGCAAAGGTCTTGGAGAGAAAACTAGTTCTTGTGTGAAATGTTGATTCCATACTAGAAATGTTTCTTATCAAGAATGACGTCTCTTCATGAACAACATCAGGCTATCTTGAGTTCCCACTATCTTGTGTTTTATATATACATTTCTAAAGTCTCAGAAGTCCTTTCATTGCTCCAGGTACAAGATCTATACGCTCTGGATGCACCACCAGCGTATTTTTAGGGCCACATGAAAGACAAACAACCTCTCACACACACACTTACACCTGCAGACAATTTGGAGTGATTTTGGAATACCTTAGGAGGTGGGAGAAAGCCGGAGAACCCAGAGAGAACCCAAGCAGACAAGCAAAGAACATACAAACTCTGCACAGAAAGGAATCAAACCTGGAACCTTCTTATTGCGAGGCAACAACGTTACCCACTGTGACGTCCGCCCCTGAGATATCCCTCCGATTGAAATAATATCACAATAGCTCATCTGCTCTCCCTCAAAGAAGTCAGCTGCAACTTATGAAAATGCAACGTTCCGAGTGCAATTCCTTTGGTAATAGTACAGTCATGTTTCATGAAGATTACTTTCTAAGTAAAATATTGGATGTGAGTTAGAGTTTCATTAAGCTTGATGTACAAAAGGCTGAAGGTGGGTCACAAAGTCTGTACAGTCCTGCTGCCCTGGCAAAGCAGTAGCTTAACCATCAGATATGTCCCAATGCCCATTGGAGTTTCTGACTAGTGGTAGAGCTAAGCCCTGGAGATGAGTTTAGAAGTGATCTGATCGCTTTATAAGATCCAGTGGGAAGGGTGAAGACACTGCTGGAATGATCAACATACAGCTGTCACTTCTTTAAGATCATTGTCATTGTTTCTGTTTTCTAGAGCACAAATAAAGTTGGTATCCGTTATACAAAACATGGTGCTTAATACTTAGCAGGATTTGTTGTTCTCTTGTAGGGGTACCAGGGTCTTCCATTTATTTAATTAATATAATTATTTAAGACCACTGAGTGCTGAGATCTGGTACCTGAAAGACAGTTGATGGTCCTGATGTGAAACCAACAGATATGACCTTTGTGGTCTTATCAGACACCAACTGGCCATCAAACAGAATACCAAAGTTTTGACAATACCCTGCTCTTTTAAATTTCATTTACCGTCCATACTATGCATACATGTAAAGGCACTGTCTCAGTCACTTTGGACATTTTTGTTTTTGGAGCCTACAGAAATTTTATTAAATATTTTGTCTCAACTCCGACTTTTTTGGGCATGAAGAGCATGATTTGAGGATCAGTCATGCTGAATTCCTTCTTCAAGTTTGTCGACTAAGGAGCAATCATCACTCTATCAATGGTCCTGTTGGACCAGTGGTTTTTCAGATTAGTTTCAAACAGACATGACATAATTACTGGTCACTCTCAAACACTTTCACAGTTGATACAGAACCACATGAGGGTTCGTAAAACTATGACTTTTATTACTGGTCTCCACCTTTATTTTTCCATATAGCAAAATTCAAATCACAAAAAAATTTCCACCTGCCCTGAAGGAGCTTACAAATTAATCAATATTGATGAATGTTAATAACCTGCTGCTCCACAGGGGTCAGCAGGTCTGCTTTTCACTTGGCTTACAATTTTAGGAACCAGGATGCTGTTTGTTGCTCAGACCCACCACAGTGGATGAGGTGGTTGATGATGAATGAATGAATGAATGAATGAATGAATGAATACGCTATACAGTATATTTATAGTAAAACATATCATGACATAGCATTCGTAAAGATATTAGATAAGACAAGATAAAAATATTGGGATAATAATATTTAAATGTGTGTATATGTGTTTGTGTGTGTGTGTGTGTGTGTGTGTGTGTGTGTGTGTGTGTGTGTGTGTGTGTGTGTGTGTGTGTGTGTGTGTGTAAGTAAAGTAAATGTAATGTAATATTTAGTAATTAAAGTAGTGAATAGTAAATCAAAAAACAATACAGTAACTAGAACCAATGCAGTCAGAGACTGCAACATCCCGCGACACCCCTGAATTCAAAATTTTACTCTGACCTACTTGAATAGGTCAAAGATCAAAGCTAGAACTATGACCTATTTTTATAGATGAAAGCACTAGCTTTAATCTACGGTCTCTCACTGGCCTTGTCCCTCCTCATTCTATCTTATCCAGTTCTTGAGTGTACAAAAGTTGAAATTTGACCTTGATAGTTTTCTCAAGGTCAAGGTCATCATCTCATTTTCATCCCCTTTGCCGCCCGCGTAATGTGCTTTTTGTTTCATCTTTCTATCTGCAATGGTTGCGAAGATATTTGGTGGACTAACAGACGGACAGAGGGACAGACGGACGAACAGACTAACAATTACCATACAACACCGCTTTGAAGCAGGATGCAACAATAATGATATAATTGTGTAAGTAGGACAATGAAATGTCGTACAGTTGATAGCAGTGCCATAACAATGATCTCCCTTTTGAACATCAACAAGCACAAATCCAGGTATCCCTGTACCTGGTTCACTGGGAACAGGGAGGTGACACTTGGGTGTAGAACCTTTGTCTCCACCATCATCATCCCCAGGTCCTCTGGAGCATCAAGGACTACAGACAAATCCTCTGGCACAACTAGATTGTTAATTTACTCCAAATCAGTTCATTGACATGTGACTAATTCACAAATTTCCTATCTTAAAAAGACACTTCTAAGTTTATTTGAAATTCACTTAACAATTAGACTTTAATGCCACTATTGTTACAATAGGTGTGACTTTCTCAATCATGAAGACAAAGAAACATCAGCACTGTGGACTATTTTCACAAAATGTAAATCTGAATAATTTTTCTGCTGGTAAAAGTCACTAGATCACAGAACCACACCAGGATTTGGTCCACGAATGATAAAACTTATTACTTCAATTAAAGTAAGATTTACTTGAGGACAATTCCCTGCTGTTTTAAGAGAGTATTAAACCTCAAAAAGAGCCTTCTCAAAATTCAGATCCTTTTTGAAAGATACGCCTCTACCGGGATCAAAAGATCACAATGTCTGACCTCCCCAGCTTGTCCAGAGGTCTGAACTATGTGCTTTAAGCAGCACATAAATAAAGAGTTATACGTTTGCTATGTATTCAGACTCCCTGGACTCCAAATAAATGGATCAGCTACTGCTGAGCTTTGTAAGATGAAGAGCTCCAGCATGGCTGCCAGAGGGCATTACCCTTGAGCATTACATTAAAACGCTTTCAGTCTGCCAGTAATGAATGGTTTCCTGTTTTTTTTTTCTGTCAATGTTTTGTTTCATTTTCATAAACCTATTGTCTCCACGTAGTTGTCTTTTCTCTCCCTCTGTCTCACAACTCACAGTTCAGATTAGTGAATATGAAACAGACATCATTACCACTGCTCTTTCTAGTCGTCTACAAACAGAAATCCGACACCCCTCAGCTAAGCAATGAATATTTCTCAATGTGTTTTGCACTCACTTTGCACTGATGCACAGACTCTTTGCAGGCACAGAAACTCATAATACGTAAGTAAAGAGCTGATTCTAATATGAATAGTGGTCTCAGAGTAATCATCAGTATCTGGTAGTCTCACGTGAATCTCTTCGTACTTCTTGTAGATTAGATAATTTTACTTTCATTTAAACATCTTTATAAAATTTGGATGTTTCAGTTTTTATTTTCAAACAGGCTCTTTCAGAATCTAAACTGTATCTAAATTTTTCTGCCAGCCTGACATTAAATGATGTCTCATGTATCTCAAAGGTCAGACAGGTTTAGAGGGGATTGCACTTAAGTTAATGATTTACTATACAGGTGACGGCTTGCGCAAGGATGACTAATCACGTTAAATGCCAATTAATTGGAGAAATCTATTTAGGATTCCTGTCGGCTGACTAGGTGTCATGAACTCTCAAACAACGCTGTTATTTTTCAGAGTTTTGCAGAGCTGCATATTGAATGGAAAGTTTTGAGTTTCAAGAGTTTTCTATTCAACGCGAATTACATGAATTCATCTGAGTCTTAGTTTACAGGTGGATGTAGAAATGGTGTGTTTATACAATCAGTCTGAGTCTCTAAAGGCCAAGCCTTCTGTTCAACTGCAGCCGTCCACTGATAGTGTTCAGGGATATTTTTAGTCATGTTCACAGCAAATGTGGCATAATTTCTTTATTTTTGTGCAGTGTGATTACAAAGTCAATACAAAACCGCAGGTAATGAGGACGAAACAAACTAGACCCAGGACTGAGTTACCATGATCGCTAAAGAGCTTTTCCATCAGGATGGACGTATGTTCGTCGAGGTACTGATTTTCATCGGGACATATCTAACCAGACCAATATGTGTTGGGTACCTTAAAGTAGTGTTAAATGTTAGTTAGATTCATCGTTGTTGTTGTTTTATTTTTTGCTTTTTTGTTGTTGTTTTTGTGGGGTTGTTTTTTGCAGATAACACTAGGACTCCCTGTTGACATTCTTGATTTACAGACATGTTCATCAGTAATGTGCTTCATTATTGTGTTGATTGAAAAATCATTAGGCAACATTTAGGTATGTCTCTACTGGAACGTGTTTGTAATTGCCAATTATTCTAAATGGAAACATTTTCCAAGAAATTTGTTGGACCATTAAATGTGACTGACTATATTGTGATGACTTTGAATTTAGTTTTCCAGTTTCTTATAATATAGATGAGCGAGGGCATATTAGATGATAGCATAAAGACATTAGACAACACTGCACAGACTCTCAAAGAACATGCAGAACTTAGTTTAGTTTTGACTGATTTATCCAAATTACTCCAAGACTCATACGCCAGAATGCTGTTCATCAACTTCAGCTCAGCATTCAACACAGCATTCAACACAAGAAACTGGACCAGCTTAGACTCAACACCTCCATATGCAACTGGCTGCTGGACTTCCTGACACGGAGACCACAGGGAGTTCGAGTCTGTAGCAACACCTCCAGCACCATCACCCCAAGGATGTGTACTGACCCCCCTCCTCTTCACTCTGCTGACCCACGACTGCACACCAACTTCCATCTCCAACCTCTTCATAAAGTTTGCAGACGTGACTGTGGTGGGTCTTATCAACAACAACGATGAGTCAGCCTACAGAAATGAGGTGAGCCACCTGTCTATGTGGTGCAAGGGCAATAATCTCCATCTGAATGTGGAGAAGACGAAGGAGATTGTTGTGGACTTCAGGAGAATACGCACCCAGCATGCTCCACTAACCATCAACGGTGCTGCAGTGGAAAGGGTCAGCAGCACCAAGTTCCTGGGTGTGCACATCTCCGAAGACCTGTCCTGGGGCCGCAGCACTGCATCATTGGCCAAAAAAGCCTAACAGCGCCTCTACTTCCTCTGCAAACTGAGGAAAGCAAGAGCCCCACCCCCCATCATGCTCACTTTCTACAGAGGCACCATCGAGAGCATCCTGACCAGCTGCATCACCGTGTGGTATGGCGCCTGCACCGTTTCCTACCGCAAGACCCTGTAGCACATCATGAGAGCACCTGAAAAGATCACTCGTGTCTCTCTCCCTTCCCTCACAGACATTTCTAACACCCACCTCACCCGCAGGTGACACCACCCACCCCTCTCACAGCCTTTTCAGCCTGCTGCCATCAGAGAGGAGACTGCAAGGTCTGCAGGCCACAATTAGGCTCAAGGACAGTTTCTTTCACCAGACGGTCAGGAGGCTCAACTCCCTCCCTGCTCTGCCCTTGCCACAGCCCCCCCTTCAACTCAGGGACTGCACACACGTCACTTCCCCTACAGGATTAGAGGGTGTATAGAGATGTTTATTTTTTTGTCTGTACTGCCTGTTATACTGCCAGTGTTGTACTGCCTGTTGAAAGTGGATCTGAGAGGACTGCAATTTCATCTGTGCTGTATATCGTGCATATATGGTACATTTGACAATAAGGCTGACAGGTGACTTTACTATGAAATGTATCACCACTTAGGCCCCGTCCACACGACAGCGTTTTCAAAAAAATCTCCGTCCACACGTAAATGCACCAGTGCGTTTTCGAAGACGGCTGTAAGCATGCCAAACCATGTGGTGGCGGTATTGAGTCAAATTTTATCCAATAGGAATCCTCCGTGTTTTGTTGTCACAACACACAGGCCCATAAATATGATGTCACAGAGGTTTCGTTGCAGGCAAGACCTCAGTGTTTTTAAAAAGTTGTGGATACCCCATCCACACGACAACAGAGACCCAGCGTTTTTAAAAAAATCCACCCTGGCCAGTGTTTTTGAAAAGTTGCGTATTCGTTCCGGATATCTGCGTTGTCGTGTGGACAGAAGGCGTAAACGCAATAAAAAAGTTGCATTTTCAAAAAATCCGTCATCGTGTGGAAAGGGCCTTAATTCAAGGAAAGTAAAAGATATCAAAATATTCACAAATCTTAACAATACTATACTGTGTTCATAGGTTTGACACCGCAGATACCAAATATGTAGCAGGTTTTAAAGCTGCTGCATTAAAAGATGAGTTGCTATCACATGGTATCTGCTCCTATTGGAGTCTGTACACGGCACTCCTCTGAATATTTCAAACAGCACTTTTTGTACTGGTGTAAGTACCTCTGGAGATGTGTCTCAGTGTGACGCATTTACACTCTGATATGATGGAAACAAGGAACATTTTCCAAAGTGTCCTTCACTTAGTGAACAGCAGATGAAAATCATTCATTTATTTTCTTGAAAGCAAGACAATCAGTAATCTCATGTAACCACTTATGTGGATCTGAATTGTGGATGACGCTGGAGCCTATCCCAGCTGGCTATGGGCAGAGGTCAGGAACAACGTGGATGAGTCGCCAGCTTATCGCTGGACCACATATAGAAATAAACACCCAATCACCCTAAGGTCAAGTTAGAGCACAAGCGTCAAACTCAAGGTCCATGGGCCAAATGTGGCCCGTCACATCTTTTTATGTGGCCCGGAAGAGCATAAGAGGTCAGAATGTCTAAAAATAAATAGGTCATAAGTGTGCTTTGACCAAAAACTACATTTCCCACGATGCAGTAATTAAACCCATTTTAACTTTTGACAAAAACGTTTTGAGTAAAGTTAATGTCCTAACTTGTGTTCGATATTGTTTTTCATTATTCATTTGGATAGTTTGATCCTTGGTTGATGGAGTTCTGTGGGTTTCATAACCTGACAAATTAAAAGGATTGATTTTATAACAGATCAACAAGGAAACATGTTTTTCTGTGCAATTGTAATGTTTGTAACTTCAATAAGTAAAACAAATTCAGAGATATTTAACATTAAGGAGTAGTTGCATTTATTTAACATTTATTTTACATTACACTGAGTTACATTTAGTTAGATTTAAGAAGAAGAAGCGTGTACAGGCAGGATGGAACAGGTGGAGAAAAGTGTCAGGTGTGATTTGTGATAGAAGAGTTTCAGCTAAAATGAAAGGAAAGGTGTACAAAACTGTGGTGAGACCAGCGATGTTGTTTGGTCTAGAGACAGTGTCACTGAGGAAAAGACAGGAGACAGAGCTGGAGGTAGCAGAGATGAAGATGCTGAGGTTCTCTTCGGGAGTGACCAGGAAGGATAGGATCAGGAATGAGTACATCAGAGGGACAGCACATGTTAGAGGTTTTGGAGATAAAGTCAGAGAGGCCAGACTGAGATGGTTTGGACATGTCCAGAGGAGAGATAGTGAATATATTGGTAGAAGGATGCTGAGTTTTGAACTGCCAGGCAGGAGGCCTAGAGGAAGACCAAAGAGGAGGTTTATCAATGTAATGAAAGAGGACATGGAGGTAGTTGGTGTGAGAGAATAGGATGCAGAAGACAGGATTAGATGGAGGCAATTGATTCACTGTGGCGACCCCTGAAGGGAAAAGCCGAATGGAAAAGAAGAAGACATTTAGATTTATAAGTAAGTATTAGTTACATCTGGCCCTTAGAGGACAGCCATTATGCTGATGTGGCCCTCTGTGAAAATGACTTTGACACCCCTAATTTAGAGTGACCACTCCACCTATGTTGCACACTTCTGGTGGTAGCGGGAAGCAAGAGAACCTGTAGAGAACCCAAGCAGACAAGGGGAGAGCACAAAAAGTCTTCACAGAAAGGAATCGAACCAATGATTTTCTTGCTGTGAGGAAACTGCACTAGCCCATGAAATCCCAATGCACTCTCACACTGCCCACTGATAAAATTTCCAATTTAAAAATATATTCCATGTTGCATGGCCCTGAGACTGAGCCAAGCAACTGGCAATGCAAGAAGGAAAGAATCCAACATATTTTGGTCAAAGTTGTGAGAGCATGAAAGAATTTTATTGTCAGAAATAAAGCAAAGATTTTGTTTTATTAGTTAAATTGATGAAATGCAGTCCTAACCCCATCCATCATAATCCAGAACAATAACAAATACAAACTTTGCATAATTTCCAAATACTTCAGGACCATTACAATAAACCTGACAATGAGAGGTGGAACCCTTCAGTTCTCTTGCATCTACAGTCCTGTTGGGGTTCGGTGCTAATTTTGGGGGGAGGATGTGTTTCTGTCGGATTTAGAATCAGTTTCTTTCTGTCCCAATTCATCCTGTTATTTTTGGATGTGGTCAGATAAAAACTACCTGGACATGGAAATTAGAAATCTGGTGACTCACCCTGTGAAGGAAAACATTAATTAATTCTGAAAAGAAGAAGTTTTCATCCCATATGAATGTGTTTTCTTTTGAAAATTAGGTGTAAATTCTAGGAGCATGTTGGACAGATTGAAATGAGTGCACACGCACACACACACGCACACACACACACACACACACACACACACACACCCACACACACGCACACACACACGCACACACACACAAACAAATCCGCACCTTTAATGAAATGTATCCAAACATCAACAGCAGTACAGTGCGCCCTCGTTCTTTGAGGTTAATGCGTTCCAGGAACCACACGCGATTGATGAATTCAGAGATAGAGCTACACAGTATTTATCTTATTATTTACGGTAACTTAAACGTTTATGACCCTCCCCATACTGATATTAAATCACCTTTTATCTGTATTACCTTTTCTCACACTCTTATCGACTGTCTCACTTAAATCCAAGACTTACGGAACCGAGCGAACTTCCGGATGCCGTCAGCCAATAGAATGCTTGTATGGTATCACGTGACTGCCTACCAAAAATCCACGATGAGGTGAAGTCGCAAGCTTTGATACATGAATGCATGAGGGGTGCAGTGTAAACACAACTAGAGCCACTTGGATAGAGATCAAATTCTCTCTTTACCAAAGAAGCATGTGAGCATTTTCAACAGATGGGGACAGCTGTATGTGTGTGTGTGTGTATGTGTGTGTGTGTGTGTGTGTGTGTTTGTGTGTGTGTGTGTGTGTGTGTGTGTGTGTGTGTGTGTGTGTGTGTGTGTGTGTGTGTGTGTGTGTGTGTGTGTGTGTGTCCGTCAGAGCTTCTTCAGTGCTCTTCACAAAATGATTTGTGTTGTGGGTCCAGACATATTGGAGTGTCAACCAAATGGTTCTCTACACACTCTCTTCCACTTTTAGTCCAACCCACTTTGAGCTGGCGAAAACCCTTAAATCTCTGACCAATCCACAGAAAATATGTGTAACAAGACACATCACCATGAAACAGGTGTTAAGCTGCTCTTTTGCTCTTTCATGGATAATGTTTTCCCTCACAAATCAAATCTAATCTCTTAGATAGAATGGAGGCCAAAATGACAACAGAACACAACTTAAACTGACTGTGAGAGCATCACTTAAATTATTTATTATCTGTTTTTGACCAGATGTTAAGTATTGATTTGAAAAAAATGCAACTTTTACTGTGTGTTTACTTATCAATATGACAATACCATCACAATATGTATTGTACCCTTTTGTGTTTGTGTGTGTGTGTGTGTGTGTGTGTGTGTGTGTGTGTGTGTGTGTGTGTGTGTGTGTGTGTGTGTGTGTGTGTGTGTGTGTGTGTGTGTGTGTGTCGGTTAGGCAAACAGTATAGATTCTGTTGTTATCTCCTAATTTGCTAAGATGCTTTTTTTCAGGCTGTGACTGGAAACTAAAGATTTGTGTAGCAATCTTGAGAACGAACTCATTGAAATGCGTCTCCATCGTTAAATGGTTTAACAGCACACTTCATGAGCATTACTCAATTTTGGTTTCACTTTAGATTCGAAAATTAAATCAGTTAAAAGGTACAGTATTAGAGAGAGGGGGATGTTTCCTATTAATCCACTGACATGGGGGGGGATGGGGGCCCATGATGAGAATGGTTTGTAATGTAGGCTTTAATGGCGTAGAATGACCTCCATACTGACGGAGACAGTGTGTGTGAGGGACTGTGTCAGCGTCTAGACCCCACTCAATCATGTTCAGTGTTCATTTACTCTCTCTCTCTTTCCTTCCTCGTTTATGAGTGTAAATTAAAAATGTATTAATGATGGAATGCGGCCGAGACAGTGACAGTCCATTGACTGATGATAGAATGAACAACCTCATTATTAAAGGTCTTATCACCTCTCACCAGACACAGCTACACACACACACACACACACACACACACACACACACACACACACACATACACACACGCATGCACACACACACACACACACACACACACACACACACACACACACACACACACACACACACACACACACCTCTTGTTCAATGTCATATATTGCATTTATCATCATAATCATTACTTTGGCCCCAACTCAATTTTTTTAAAAGTTTGAAAAACCTTTTTCATCGGTCAAGGTTACACATGAAGCATCAAAAACTCACACACTTCCTCTCCATCGATTAGAATGTCTGCACAAAGTCTGCCACACACTTCAGTGGTGCTGATTAGAATATTAGAGCTCAAGGAGTGGTGGTGACACTATGCACTATTGTTGCTTTAATTTTATCGCAAATTCATCACATAAACTAGTCAGGATTTGAAACAGCAGTGTCGCAACATTAGCTATTATTAATCTGCGTTTTTTTTCAGCTTTTTCCTTCAAGGGTCGCCACAGCGAATCAATCGCCTCCATCTAACCCTGTCTTCTGCATCCTCTTCTCTCACACCAACTACCTTCATGTCCTCTTTCACTACATCCATAAACCTCCTCTTTGGTCTTCCTCTAGGCCTCCTGCCTGGCAGTTCAAAACTCAGCATCCTTCTGCCAATATATTCACTATCTCTCCTCTGGACCTGTCCAAACCATCTCAGTCTGTCCTCTCTGACTTTATCTCCAAAACCTCTAACATGTGCTGTCCCTCTGATGTACTCATTCCTGATCCTATCCTTCCTGGTCACTCCCAGAGAGAACCTCAGCATCTTCATCTCTGCTACCTCCAGCTCTGTCTCCTGTCTTTTCCTCAGTGACACTGTCTCTAGACCAAACAACATCGCTGGTCTCACCACATTTACTATTCTCACCACATTAGCTATTATTAATGAGAGCTGCAAATAATAATATAACTATTCTAAAAAATCAATTCTACATGTAAGTAAAATATAATATAAATGGCAATCGAAGAATAAAAAAGGAAAGATTTCTAGTCATCAGTGTAGTAGAAAAATAATTCTGTATTTATTACATCTTTCTTCAAAGGTGTGATGTATTGTAATTGTCAGTGTTCCTGTGTTCATCCTTTCGTTCATCCGTCCGTTTGTTCGTCCGTTCGTCTGTCCTCCAAATATCTTAGCAACCGTTGCAGATGGAAAGACAAAACAAAAAGCACATTACTCTGGCGGCAAAGGGGATGAAAGTGAGATGATGACCTTGACCTTGAGAAAAGTAGGTCAAGGTCAAATTTCAACTTTTGTACACTCAGGAACCGGACAGGATAGAAAGATGAGGGAGAAGGCTGGTGTGAGTAAGACCCTAGATCAAAGCTAGTCCTCTGATTAACCTATGCACTAACTTGAATCTATGGTCTTACACTGGCCCTCTCCATATGCACTAGTCTGGCACTTTCATCACAGCCTGTTTGTTTGTCTCACAAGCCACAATGTGAATTTTTTGCTTAAATTCCTCAACTTCTATGGACCTTAGAAACGGTCATCTGTGGTGTAAAAGACATCAGAATATGATTGTATATCGTCAAATAATTTTAAAGCACCAGTCTGCATTCTGAAGTCAGGTAGATTTCCTCTCCCGGTCCCTGTCACAGTCAAGTGTTGTTCCTCTCCCCGAGAAACCTCTAACCTCACCCAATAGAGCCCTTCACTTTTAATTTATGCTCATCATTCAGCTCTCTGTGCAGAGTGAACTTGTTTTCACCATCAGGACATCCCTCAAGTGTTCCATTGCTCCAGAGCAGATGGTATCTGTGGTAATGATCAACAATACTTGCATTTATGCGTGTGTGTGTGTGTGTGTGTGTGTGTGTGTGTGTGTGTGTGTGTGTGTGTGTGTGTGTGTGTGTGTGTGTGTGTGTGTGTGTGTGTGTAGAAAGACAGTCGTTTTAATGTGCCCCCACCTCTGCGCCAGGCTCACATTAAAAGCCACTGATCTCACACTCATTTCTGTCCAGAGTGTATTTCACATTTGGACTCAGACCTCATTACATTAAAAATATGTCCATGCATATTTCACACAACTCTGTCACATTGTAGATATTATAAATATCGACCTGCATCATCCCATTGCTTATAAATTTGACATGAAATCTAATTTCTTATAAAATTATTCATTTATTCTGATAATATGAAGACTTTTTTTTTTCCTGAAAAACTACGATTTTATTTGAAAATCCTACCTCTATTGTTACTTTTTTCAAATATTCCATTTTTATTCATGGAATCGCAGAGTGAGTTTTTGTTTTTGTGTATGATTAAAAGTTGTTTTGATTTTCCTGGATGTCCTACTTGCCTTTAAGTTGGATTTCTGTGACAGAGATTCCTTGAAAAGCAAAAATGGATGTTTAACGGGATGTGGTACATCTCGTTGTGCTATATTGGTAGGTTTTCTTTCGGTTACCACAGTGTGGCCTTCTCTCTGCATTCACATGTAGTCCATCAGAATGTCCTAAGCATTAGTGGCTGATCTGAAGGTTCATCATGTCAGGAAAATCATGGCAGTCTGTTGGCTCTTTGATTCTCTAGGTAATGACACTAAAGCAGCAGTCAATGATATGTATGACACAGCTGTTACAGTATAGAGATTTATACGTATATGATACAGCAACAAAAAGTAAGACAAAGAAAGGCATCAAATCCTGGAAGAAAAGCACTGTTATGCACAATGCAGTTGCATATCTATGGGTACATTCTATTGATGTGCATTCGCTCCATAATTTAGAGCACACATACAGACCCACTGAGCACACACACACACACACACACACACATAGCCCAGCAGAGACACACTCCTCTGAAACTGTTTTTAATGACACATTAACTCCCCGTCCATTTAGAAGCCATGAATAATTCAAGCACAAACAAACACATACCCACTATTGCTGCACAAAAACACACATCCTTAAAGATGCAGTGGGGAAATACTGAAGCAGAGCGCTTGGAAAGTTACTTATATGATTGTAAGCAGGCATTAAAATGTCAACAACTTTAAAGCCACAGTCTTTTCTATTGCTTTAAAAGTCCCTCTACTTTTTTCTTCATAAGTCAGAAACAAGTTGAATTCAGTGAAAAGGGAGTTGAATCTGGACAGACAGTATTAGAAAATCAAGGACAGCAACTCATTTATTTATTTATTTTTGGATGGTTGATAAAATTCACAGTTTTTATCAGTTTAATATTAATGTGTTTTCAGTGTGGCAGTTTGGAATGAGAAAAACCTTGGGCTTATTCATTTTACATAAAACCAATTAAATGGTGATGTTTTCCCATTGCCTCATCAGAGTGAAACAACATTATGCCATGTTGTAGTTGATTCTGACAGGAATGAATGAGGGCGTGACATAAAAATCTTAACGTATCAGCGCTACATTTAAACTCTATCAGACGTTTTATATTTCTACTAAAGGTCAAATTTGTCTGATGTACCGATTCTGCTATCTCAGTATGAGCACTAAATAGAACAAATACACAGATTTACCAGCATGGGACTGCTTTTGACAATGGTAAGGCACACAGTGTGGTTTAGCGTTTTCCTGCCTTGTAGTAATGTAAGTTTTATGGTATTCATGTCAGTTCATGCAACTTGTAGTCCTCTTTTGCTTTGATTTTAAGGGAAATATTTTTATCCTATCACCAATTGAATGCTTTGCTACATTATTTTATACATTTATTTTATACAGATATGTATAGATAATGGTAACAGATATATCGATAAATTTAAAACAAAATTCAGTTAGATTTTCAAATGTTTATTATCACAGCAGCAGAACTTACAGTAGTTGGATTTTGGAGCCTAGTCACAGATTCTATCACTTCCTGCAATCTTCTTTATAACATGGTTTTTGAGAGTGATAAGCCCCCAAACCGGAGCCTACAGGTAGAGACTGGGTGGAGGCAGTGCTGAAAGCGCAGCAGCAATATAGATGCAGGACAACAGAAGCCTTAACAGACAAAGGGGAGATGTGAAGTTGTTGTATCTCAAACTGTTCACCAATAAGTTGGGTATGTTTGATGATGATTGAAGAGAATAAGGCCTGTCTTGTGATTACGGTATGAACTACCGTGCAACCTTTACTCCATCAAAATCAAGTTACCAACATGTTACCTAGATAACAAAAGACCCTGTCTTATATCAACTGCCATTTTGTGTTGAATGACATCAATCCCTCAAATTCTTGTGGAGATTTATCATCTGCATGGTCAGGGTAAAGTCTGTCCCAGCTAACATTGGGCGAAAGTTGGGATAAAAGGGCAGCACATAAAAAGATGTGTAGGTGAACCTATGAGTATTTAAGAGTCATCAATTAACTTACATGGCTTGTTTTTTGTTCTTTGGGAGAAAAATAGAGAATCCAGAGTACTCAGGTACACACAGAAGCTTCTTCAGCATCACCGAGTCCATCACTGTGTTGCCCTGATCCATCAGTAGAGCATCATTTACCAACAGGAGAAGATGAATAAAATTCACCAGAACTTCATATGAGCTTCCATGAATCCTGGCTGTACATGCTGTTGCTTTCGGTAGCCTCTTGCTGTGGAGAAATGGTTCGTGCAATGGAATGACAGCAGGCATGCAGATGACAAGTCTGTCACAGTTTCCAACCCAAAGGACCGATAGTGCAGCAATGCAAAACCCAAACAAGGCCTCTGTTACGGCAATTCTAACACACACACCAAATGTATTCATTTGTATAACCATTTTAACTGGTTTTCCAAATGTAATCATTATATAACTCAGACAGATTTTGCAGTTGAATACTGTGTATATCATGAAACCCTGACATGATCGCTGTGTTCTACCCCACACTATTGGATCCAGGATGTCTCTGCTGTTATTTATTACATAATATAATACATCCTTGCTAAAATTCACACAGCTAATATAGGCGTGTTGATCTCTCTGATTCTACTCTGGCAAGATGACAGCCGTATATTTCACCTGCAGAAACTCTTTTTCTTTGAGCTCATTTCATTTCCTTCACAAAGTCCCTTTGCTCATTCTCATGAGCGACCTCAAACTAGACAACAGTATTTTTTTTAACCACAACCCCACTTGTGAACATTGCAGGAATTGATATAATTTCTTGAAATGAGCTTTGAAAATGTCATATGAATGGAAATTCATTCCATTTATTTTCTAGACCTTAAAGATGCATTCAGAGCTCTCTTTGTATAGTGAAAGTTTTTGAAGCAGTATAATAATGTAGGATGAGACAAAGTGTCCTTCCATGACAATAGTCATTTATAAATGACAATTTTTTTTATCGAGTTACATTACTGACATCTTTAAACTACAAAACCATTTTCTTTAATCACATTTGGAAACATAACCATTGTCATATATAGCAAGCCTCGTGGGTCACTTGTCTCTTTCTGGTAGTTCCATTGATTAGAAAGCAACAAAAGTCAGCAATAAATGATCCTTGAGAGACTGAGGTCATTCCATTCACAGCACAAAACCCTGCAGCCATAGATCAGTATTAATTAACAAGATGGTGATGAATGAGGGATATAAATGTGTTCATTCACTGAATGTCAGCAAATGTTGTTTTGTTTCATACAGTCCCATTAAAGTTTCATATGTTGTGAATATTACTGTTGTCAGATTTCAAAATGAAATAGAAAAAGGTCATATTTGGTTTGGCATCCAAACTGTGTTTATTCTGTTTGTGGAGGGAGTGCCTGCAATAAGACTGTGTTTGTTTTGGAGAAGCCAGTGAACTGACATTATTAGATCAGGATGATTCGGATAGCATCAAAGTGTTTTCAGAGTCTCAGATAACTTTCAAACTTTGTGCACTTCAGGACCTACACATAAGTGAATATTTCAGACACACATTGACGCCAGTTCAAAAAAAGAGTGTCAGGAGCCTCCTGGAATGGTAGTAGGCAATAAAACAAACATCTCCATATATGGTCGAGTGGGGGGTTATTTCCCTGTGTGACCTAATGTGCAGGAATGCAAAGCACTTTATAATTGGAAATGGTCGAATCTCGCTTTAAACCCAAAGAGTGTGCTAGCACCACTGCAGTGACTCAGCCTGAGTTTGTTGTGTGGAGCTGATAGTTGATCTCTCATTTCAACATGTAATCTTTTTTTAAATTATAGATTAATATCACATACTAAAAAAAATTTATAGTACCAGGACAGGATATATATTGGACTCCCTGACCATAACCAAAACCAATCAACATGATCAACACTGTCTAACATACGTTATAGTTGTACAGTCTGGTTGATCTTTTCCTGAGCCCAGTAAAGCACACTGTCCTAAATAAAGTAATCGTAACTAAGTCATATTGTAGTGCTGCTAAAACCATTCTTCATGTACAAACTGATTTCATAAATATTGTTTAATCTATGTATGTTCATTCAGTGCCACACACACAGATAGGGTTGTATGACTCATTTCTGCATCGCTATATGGCAATATTGAATTCATGAAAACTTTGACTGGAATGTGTGTGACAGTGTGTGTTTACATCTTTTGATATTGACATTTGTATTCATATTAATGCCAACACTAACATTTCCCTTTTTGGTTGGTGCATCTTGCATGGTAATGCACCTTTGGTTATTCTGCAGGCAGTAGAACAGTATCTATGTTCCGTTAGGGATATAATCCTGCCCAGAGAGATATTATTACAGCATTGCTTTCTGTGAAACAAAAAGAGATATTCTTATAAGTTAAGGAGATCTGTTAGCGATGGAACCAGAAACATAGGTAGTGTACATTTAGGAGAGATAGATTGGATTTGTGTGGTCAACTCCCCAAAATATCAGGCAGTTGCAGACAAATAGATCTGTGTGAAGGCAACAACACAAAGAGTTCAAATCCACAAAGACCAGGTAGTTTGTTCACACTTGCTCAGGGTTTTTCCTTCCAGGGCTCAGTAAGTTTGGACTGGCTAAAAATAAAGGTGAAGATAACTCTGTACATCTGCTGAACAGCTTCTAAATATTCACATTCAATATTTTTTTCTGGAACATGTAAAGGTCTACTTTATGTAAGGGGAAAGGAAAGTAGATGGGTGGGACTGGGTGACGGGGTGTCTCATTAATCTCGACAGGGTGCAGCAATCCTTTCAGAATGCAAATGAAACTGTCACCCTTATCAGCGAAATATACACAGGATGGAAGGATAGAGGTATTGACAAGGTTATTGAAGAGAAGAAACTTTGATACATGCTAGTGGAGTAGAAAGTATCACTTTGAAAAATGTAGAAAACAGTCACTTTGGACCCATATCCAAGTAAATAGAACGGAGTTTGTTCCGAGGAATCAGAAAATAGTTTTACACGTGGAAGCACCAGTGGACACTACATATAGTTGTATCATAGCGCTACATAATGCTATCATGTAGGGCTATGATATGAGTAGTGAAATTGTCAATAGCCAAGATAATAATTACAGATAATACCATTTCAATGTCAAATAGTTTGATATGATCATGCACTTTCACAATAATTATAGGCCACTTAGCCAATATCTGATGTTTAGTGAAAAAAGATGAAAGAACCCTTAGAAGCAACGTTTTTCTCACTGACAGACATACTTAGTTTGATAATGTGAAGGCTCCAGTCTTGTGAACAGCTCTGTGTGATTGCACATCCATATATGAACATATTCAAAATGCAAGCTAATCTTTAACAAGCACAGTTTAAAAATGTTCAAAATCTTAGTTCATCAAACTAGCATGCTAGAATTTTGTGATTGGCACTGACGACAAAAACCAGTGATGTTTCCTTTATGTAATCTGATCTGATGTGACCTTTGTTTATTCATTCAGAATTTTGAAAAATAAAGGTTAAAATTGAACATGTCTGCAAGTTGTTCAGAGGCTTAACTTTGGGTAAAGACGAGGACTGACTCACTGACAAGCAGGTCATCACTGACTCCTGAGCCACACCACTGTTGATGCATGTGATTAACAGGCTCACTTAAAAGGTGTATTGACAACATCTAATGTATTTAGTGGACATTTTATTTATTTCATTCCAAACATTTCCAGCAATCAAACCCTGATTAACTGTGTTTCATGCCGTGTGTATCGATTCAACGTCAGGGCAGATGTGGCTGAACACCACATCAGGAAAATTTTTAAATTGAAATCATTTTAATATTTCTGTCTGACAAACAGTTTTGGCATATATGCAGTGATTGCCTTTTAAAAATAAACCCTACATATTAGTTTGAAAGATTCAAAGACTGTGTATCTATATTTGCAAATACTCCCCTCTAATTTTGAAGTGTTTTGTGGGTTTTTTTTTTTAGGTGGAAATGATGATGAGATGTATCTACTAGACCAATGGCTGTGGGCTTAAACCTTTCTCCTGATAATCACTCTTTTCCTTTATCTCTCCTCTCCCTATCAGCTCTTCAGACCACTCAGCCTCCCAAGGTTCTCTTCCCCCCAGAGAGACGGGACACAGTGATAGAAATCACACCTGGTAAGGACCAGCAGCTCTTTATTTCTGTGTGCTGAGGTTAAGTAGTGGTTCTTTAGCTCCTTTTCTGAAACACCATCTCCATCTTTGTTGTTTATTCTTGTAATACCAACATCTATCTTATCATAATCAAGGTGATGTGCTTTAGTGTGACTTCCTTTGTGGTCTCGTGATGTGATAACATTACTTTCTTTGTGTGCTCAACAGAGGACATGACTCAATGTTTCTGCTAATTGCATAGACTAATTTCAAACAGGGCAGCACGGTGGCGCAGTGGGTAGCGCTGTCCATTGGCCATTCCAAATTGCCTGACAAATGATTGTCTGTCTCTGTGTGGGTCCGTGGTATACTGGCATTGCGCCCGGAATTTGCCCCACCTCACGCCCTAAGACAGCTGGGACAGGCTCCAGTCCCCTGTGACCCGGTGCGGCGGATAAAGCAGTGTGGAAGATGAATGAAGCAATGACTGATGTCAAACACATTATTTTCTAGGTTTTCTGCAGTAAAGTTTACATTAAATAGTAATCATCAAGTATGTAGAACAGCAATGCCAAAACTGATATGAAGGAGCTCTTGATTGATTAAATAGGCAATAACTGACTTTTGCATGCAAAAGCATATGCTTCCTTCTTTGGATCCTTTCCATTCTGTAAAAAGTGTTTCTTAGCTGTTAAGCGCTATATTATGGTCGACAGATAGATGCTAACCTAGTCTGTATCTGACACAGTAAATACTGTATATCACAGCTTTTGTGTTCTACTGAGGATGTTTGCCTGCTGTGCTTGTCAAGGAGGCGGCCTGTCAGCAAGACAGCGAAAGTCAAAAATGAAACAGAATGAAAACATGGTTCACCATCACTATAACATGTAGAATGCCTGAATAATTTCCCTTTGGGATTATTTAAGTATTTTGTCATTCATTTTTAATTTAAATTTTTAAATTTTACATGAATGATGCGGGGGGATCATACTTAGTATGATCCCCGAAGGGAAATTAAGACAGCACACTAGTATCTTTCGTTAGTCAAACACATGCATGTATATATATGTTAGTGTGTACAGGCCCCTGTAATACACACAGCAAACATATACAAGGGGGCCTGTAAGCATGCAACGGGAGGTAGAGTGGCAGGCAACTCCTTCTTGGTGCGCCCCAAATGAGCAACTTGTGAAGGGGACGGCGCCTTGCTCAAGGGTGCCTTGGCAGTGCTCCAGAGGTGAGCTGGCACCTCCCACTGTCAGCTCACACACCGGGTGTTTTTTTGGCGGGAGCGGGAATCGGACCGCCGACCTTAGAACATTGGACGACCCGCTCTACTGCCCGCTCTACCAGTAAGCCACTGCCGCCCCCAATTCATATAACCACATTATCTACATCAAACATTTATTCAAGCTCATCCAGTTCACACAGGATGAACTTAAAGCTTTTCTTTTTGCATCCCGGAAAGGATTTATCCATAGGGTTCCTTGGTTGCATGGCAACTTGCTTGATTTCTTAGTTGGTTGGTTGGTTGGATGCTTGCTCAAGAAAATCCCAGTCAGCCTCCTAACCCTGCCACCATAGCTTGTTTTGTGAAGGCTTTGCTTGTGCAAGGTTATCGTATTTTTTTCTTACATGGTTCAGTGTGGTGGTTGTGTACTCCATTTGTGTGTTATGATTTATTGATTGACACACCGATGATACTTTTGACACCCAGCTGTTTATTCTGATAACATTCATACAAGAGAGCAAAAGATGATCACGACTCTTCACTTTGGCAGCCTCTCCCAGCCAGTGTTGAATACAGACTGAACATTTACATCGTTTTACAGAAATGGAAAAATAAAACACAAAAGGATTATCTAGAAAACAAGACTATTGTATTAGTCCTGTTTTGATTATCAATCTGAATCGTAACCTATTGTGCTAGTGAATGCATGAATGCATGAGTACAGCTCTGGGCTAACCAGTAACACTGAACTAAAAAATAAACAAACTACTCACTTAACATGGTAATAGGATTTGGTTGCATACTTGATAACATTAATTCAAGTGAGCAAAGGTGAAATTGAATCTTTAAAAGAAAAGAAATGCACTTTATTGATCTCATAGGAAATTGATATTTTTTCACTCATTGTGTTATTTTGGTAGTATATTGAGACATGCATAAATGTGTGTACAAGCCCCTGAAACAACGAAACATAGACAAGGGGCTTGTAGGCATGCAATATATACAAATGAGGGCAGAGTGACGGGCAGATCCTTCCTTGGTGTGCCTTAATGAGCAACCTGTAGGGGGTGGTGCCTTGCTCAGGGGCACCTCAATAATGCTAAGGGGGTGAGCTGCCACCTCCCACTGCCAGCTCATACTCCAAATGTTTTGGACCACCCAGGTCTCAAACTGGCGACTTCTGGTCCCCAGTCCAAGACCTAATGGATTGAGCTACTGTAGCCCCTTTAAACTGGTAACTTAACATAAGACAGAAACAAGTTGAAACGACTTTTTTAAGGAACAATATAATGCTAGTCAACATACTGTAGGGCAGCTACAACAACAAAAGCACATGGATAACAAAGCTAGCAATAGGTTCTCAAAATACTCTTTGCAAATGTAATGATCAACACTGAGCGACTATAACCTGTGTGCCTATCATACAGTATAATGCATAAACACACTATTATGTACACATAGACTCAGTTTATGAGTCAATAAAGTGAAGTTTATGATCCAACTGCTCTGGATGCTTACTTCTCCCAGCCAGAGTAAAGACTAATGAGGGGGTGCAGGATAAAACACATTGTCATCCCAATCCCATACACGGAGTTCTAAGACAAAGAGATGACACTCCTAAAACCACAGCAACCTCAAGGAAGGAAAAATTGGAAGGAAATGGGAAGAATCAACCTTGCTACATTAGCAGCACTTCAAATTATGTTTTGACTTAAATCAAATGAACAGTCATTAACACAGTATTCAGATCATTGTGTTACAAATAACGTACTGGAAATCAGAGAAGCCATTTCATTTACTCCAACCATATCATGTCAGATCATGTCAGTAGGGGTTCAGAACTGGTCACGGATTCATCACCACTTCACCACTACAGAACGTCCTCAAAAACATCATCACCACTATGGACCGCTATGTTGAATAAAATATATAATTACCAGTAAATAAATAAATATTGTCCAAGAAATCTGGACTTCATCATGAATGATGATCATCCTGCTGTTTTGTTCTGACTGTAGGGATAACTAATCAACCATTAGCAACCATTAGACCTTAGAGTTATAGAGGGTTCATAGGTTTAAGGTCAAATCTATTCAAGAGAGCTTCCATCGATCCATTTTCTGTTATTGCTTTATTCGCTGTGGCGAGTCAATATGAGCAAGAGCCTATCCCAGCTGGCTTAGGACGCGAGGCGGAGGAAACTCCGGTCGCGACGCCAATGCTACGCAGAGCCACACAGAGATGCAGACAAACGCTCTCACACACTAAGATCAATTTGGGACTGGCCAATTATCCTGAAGTGCATGTTTTTGGATGTGGGAAGAAGACCACAACCAATAAAGGAATCAGCTATGATGCAGACAGTGGTTCTTTCATCTGCTAGTCAGTGATTAGCAGAGATTTGCAGGCTGAACCATACTGTCTACTCTGCTGATGAGATCTGGCAGAATCCAATGCAAGTCCCAACCCACTGCGCCACTGCCACCCATGGATGCAGATGTTTCAGCTGGGATGGAGACTAAAAGAACAAGGAAGGTCTGGTGTAGGAGGAAGGCATTTCAAAACTGAAGGGCTCTCATTAGGGATCTCATTTGTTTGCGTAACGAATAGTGCGTGTTGTGTTGCACTGCCTGCTGCCGGTTGGCTGACTTTGGTGCCAGCTGTGTTTGCATTCAAGTATGCATGTGTACATGTGTGTGTCCTGCTGTTCAATGGCCTCCCTGACAATGTTAGCACTGTAGGCAGAAAATGTGTTTGAATGTGTACATGAGTGTGTGTGCTGTGTGTTTCCATTAACTCCAGATTGATGTAGAAACAAATAGGCCCTCAGGCCCCTGTACGCTGATTGCACCAGAGACACCTTTTAATGGGCCCTGACCACACAAACACACCTACAGCAATAAAGGCTCCAAACACACACAGACACCCTCTCTCAAGCAGTCACAGCGTGACCCTACGGTACATTTTTAATTATCGTCTTGTTTTAACCTGGGGGAGATATACTACAGCAAACACAGTGATGTTCAGTTTCTTTTCTCCCCGCTTCTTTTATTCTTCATCCCTCTGTTCTTCCCTTTGTGTTCTAAACACAGAACCCATTCTACCTCCTTGTCCCTTCCTTTGTTTCATTGCTTTATTCTCCTCCAATCTGCTCTTTCTCCTTTCTGCTTTTCTTACTATTATGAAACATGTTTCATTATACCCATACTGTTACCCAGCCTGAAAACAGAAATAGCTGTTTCTGAAAGGCTTCCGTTGTGAAATCACCAGATTCACTGCAGATAGAGTTATCCACTGTGGTCACCCCGAGTAGGAGGAATTTTAGGAAGAAGAAAAAATGTCAGTCCCTCTGAGCTGTTCACAATTCAGTCCTGAATATCTAATATCAAATTAATGTAAAATACTGTGTACTATTCAATTGGCAAAGGATTATTGGAGTTCGTACCATGTTTGTTTCCAGCTCATTCTGAATGCTTACATCCTAAATTCATGTTTCATAAAGAGAGACAAAGATTTGGGGATGAGTTTACATTTAAAATAAGTGAATAAAGTCATTGAAACCAATGAAAATGAGGTAACTTTGAGTCTTTTAAATTATTATATTGAACCCTCGATGAGAACTTGTTAGTAAATGTTAATCTGAATATCAAACAAATAAAATGGCAGTTCATATTTAACAAATGGTAATACAGTATAACCTAAAGAATTTACAGTGTGATATAAAAACGGTTAATGAAAAGTGTTCCTGTCCTTCATCACCAGCTCAAATGAAGACTATTGGTCACCATCATTAATCTGTTTTACAGATTCTTTCTAAATGATCTAAATGTCCAATCATTCTTAAAGCTCCCTCATCCCTCTGGTTCAAAAGTATTCCAGTGTTTGATCATCAGGTGCTCAATATTGACTTACCTATATTTTCAGCATCATCCAGTGAACATATGACAGAATGCAATGCTGATTGTATGTATTGTGTATTTACAAATATTCTGTTTATCGGCACTTGTAATAATCAAATCAAACAAGAAGCATTTAAAGAATTTGATAAAAAGATTTTTGTATGAAAACTTAACTTTGCATCAGTGTTGCATGCTCCAACTCCAAGTCAAATCACCACCAAAGCATACGTCATAAAAAACCGTTGTGATCATTAAAAGTTGACACTTTGAAGACCAGCTGTCCTGATGATTAGTACAAGTGAACCTCAGTCCTGACTTTCAGGTGTAAATTTGCCCTAAAAATGTCAAAAATGTAAATGGAAAAAGTTCAATTTAAATCAATTCATGTTTTGTGTGTGTTGTGATTTTACCATTTAAAGGGAACAAACCGTTAAGGTTATGTCTGTGATGGAGGCTTCATTTAAATCCATCATTTTAATCTGAGAGATTTTGCACACCTGTTTCAACAAATTTATGTCTCTCTCTTTCACTCATTCATACACACACACACACACACACACACACACACACACACACACACACACACACACACACACACACACAAACTAAATTGATTACTGATTGCAGTGAGTTGGTGTGAACACCCAGCAGACGTAACCATCAGGCCTCAGCTGTCTGTGTTAATTTGCTGACTACATCCTAATTCATTGGGCTGATAAAAAGCCTTAACAGGATTCACTTAAGCATGTAAACACACAAACACTCACACATACTGACATGAGTGGATCTGGGTAACATAGGGATGATGTGTAATAACTAGATTAAATCTTGAAAATCAAGCACACAAACTTCAGTATATAATCAACACATTTACGCACACAGTGAACAAATGTAAGGCCTACCTCTGGACAAATAATCATCTGATCAGTTAATGTAATATATCTGAGTATTCTGTTAGTTTTTCAAGTCATTTATTGACCAAAATACCCAAAAGTTGCTGGTCTGACCTCTGAGATGTAAGAGTTGAAGATTGGAGATTGGAGATTTGAAGATTGTTCGAGATTTTTTGGTATATAAAAGAAAACTGAAATTTCAAAGTACAGTAAATAATGAAGGAATAAATGATTAAAATAGTCTTTGAATCCTTCATACACACACACACACGCACACACACACACGCACACACACACGCACACAAACACACACACACACACACAGAATAGTATTGGGTGCTTGCCTGAGAGGTTGTCTATTAAACGTTGGTTGAGGAGCCTTTCTGTCTTTTCCTCTTTCTCTCCTCTTGTCTCTCTCTTTCCATCTGTCTCTGTCGTTTTCTTGCCCCATCTCGTTTTTCTTTCCACGTCGGCCTCCCCCACCCCTGCCTCTGTCTCACTTTCCTCCCACCTGCCTTTCTTTCTAACCCAACCAATCTCTCTGTCTCTAACTGTCCATCCATCCATCCATCTTCTACCGCTTATCCGTAGTCGGTTTGCGGTGGCAGCAGCTTCAACAGGGAGCACCAAACCTCCCTTTCCCCTGCCACATCAACCAGCTCTGATTAGGGGATCCCAAGGTGTTCCCCGGGGTCTGCCCCGAGGTCTCCTCCCAGCAGGATGTGCCAGGAGCACCTCCCTAGGGAGGCACCATGGAGGCATCCGCACCAGATGCCCAAACCACCTCAACTGACTCCTTTCCACACGAAGGAACAGTGACTCTACTTTGAGCCCCTCGCGAATAGCAGTGTTTCTCACCCTGTCTCTAAGGGAGATATCAGACATCACTCTCTCATCCATCAGGATAAACTCCAACACAGTGGCACTCGGCCAGGGGCTTGTGCCGTTGTGCCTCATGCCTGAGCAACTCCAAAGTAAATCAATGTCCAACCCCTATCCAGGAGTTTGGATCCAGAACCAAGGCTATTTATGGAGGTAAGTCCTACCAGATCCAACTGGTAGCGCTCCACCTTCAACACAAGCTCTGGCTCCTTCCCCCCCCAGTGAGGTGACATTCCACATGCCCAAAGCCAGCTACTGCCACCCGGGTCTGGTCCGTCGTGACCCCCTGTTGTCACTGCCACCCATGTGGCAACGCACCCAACCCAATCAATCTGCCCTGCAGGTAGTGGGTCCACTGGGGTTCTCCAACTGTCCCTCTGCCTGTTTTGTTTGAGTAATTCTGTCTTTTTATTCTTGTTTCTTAAAGGTTTGATGTGTCATTTCTTCATTCACTTTCGGTTCAGCACAGAGAGATGAATTAAATGAATACAAAAATATTCTTTTTTATTATGAAATACATAAGAGACTTTTTTTCAGTCATTAGTCATCCTCAACCATTCAATTCAAAAGTGAATAATCCCACAATGACTCAAATGTCTCAAATTATGTACAACAATAATGCATAAAAATGTTTTCATTCCATTTTCCTCACTTGGTTAAGGGTAGTAAAATCTTATCTGTGTAATGGAACTTGACAAAAGATAACTTATACATAAATACATGTGAATGTCTACAGCTGATTAATACAAAGGATGAAAGAGTTTTGATTTTAATTTTTCATGTTTCTCAACAGAAACCATCTATCATCTATCTGTCCATCCATTTTCCTGTAGATGAGCCAAACATAATCATCTCATTTACAGTCGGTTTTCTGCTTCTGTCACTGGTATTGCTGGAGCTTATCCCCTTTTAGTTTGGGGAAGAGGCAGAGTACACTCTGGACGTGTTGCCAACGCATCACAAAGCCACACAAAAGACCAATAACCACTCACACACATACTCACACCTATGGACATTTTTATCAGATCAATCCACCAAAATTGCATGTTTTTGGAGGTGGAAAGAAGCCGGGGAATCCAGAAAGAACCCACACAAACATGGGGAGAGCATACAAACTTTTAATAGAGAGGACTTAAACACTGAACCTTCGTACTGGCTACCCACTGAGCCACTGCACCACCATACACTCATACAACATTTAAAACCAATAATGTAGGTTTGTTTGTCAAAAATATTACCAAATAAATAAAATTTTCTCTCTAAAGATAGGAACATATTTTTTAGCCTCTGACTTTCCACATTGAAGAACAGTTTCTCTGAGAAAACAGAGCAGATGGTTTTCTGGAACATTTGAATTAATGATCTATTAAAACTTGTGGCGTCAACAGCACCGTGTAAAATGTTCCTCTGTAGAGCTCCAACCTTTTTGTGGTGGTGTGTTGTAGAAAGACTCCCATGAAGGGTTCACACCTGGTGCAAGACCAAGATGAACCCTCCATGGTGTAAATTTTTTACCATCACTGTCACTGAGGATGATTGGGTCTGACACAGTCGTTAAGACAAAGCGCTCTACCGTGAAGGGATTGGTATTATCGGGATTTAAAGACCCGCACAGCAGAGGACACACTCACAGCTGAAGACACACCCACAGCAGAGGACACGCCCACAGCTGAAGACACACCCACAGCAGAAGACATGCCCACAGCAGAAGACACACCCACAGCAGAGGACACGCCCACACTGAGGACAGAGCAGCAGCAGCATCCAGAGATCATGCACAAACCTCCACCATATGTCCAAGGATGGAGATTTTGGCTTTGAGGAATTTGGATTCGACTGATGCTCCTCACATTAAAAGGTCCTCCAAGGTTCATAGGTTCATTTAAAATCCAACAAATAATCTTCAAGCTCTCTACAGGGAAGGGATCGGTATCTGGATTTTAAAGAACTGTATAATCAAATTCATCAGAGTCAGTTGCTGTGGGGTGAAATGACTCTTCCAGCATCTCAGCAGACTGCTGATTAGCCTCACTCCACAAAATTCTGCAAGGTCTCCCACTGAAATTGTGCAGCTGTGTCCTGTATGTTGATTAATAGCTTTGGGTTGGTAGTCAGATTTAGCAGCAGGGAGCAAATTTGGAACCCTTCCACACCAGGGTCACATAGCATGTAGCATTGGAAGCCGATGTAGATGTGTAGGAGGCTTGTCGTTGTTGGGGTTGTTCATTCGTTCTGCAATGGCAGCTGCAGCCACTGGCCCTGAGCAGGTGCGTTTTGTCCGTCCTCCTGTGGACAGGAGGGAAGGAGATGACCCCACTCCCTGAAGCATGTCATGCCCGCCATGGTGACGTGGATTGCATGGTCAAATTATGCATTTTAAAAACCAGCAAGATATGAATTTCTTCATCAGTCTTTTTTGGGACAATCAGAAGCTGCAGGAGACGACACCCTTCAGGCGGGGACTCTTATCGCCAGATACAATTTTTGTAATTGTCTTGAGAAGCTGATCATGTCGGACCACCTCCTTCTCCAGGAACCCATCGCTGATGGGATGATGAACATAATGACCTTTTCTCATGGGTTAGCCAGGGTGAGGACGGGGGCGAAGGTATATGAACAGAAATATGTAAATTCCGCATTATTGACACTGAAATCATGCACATTATTGCAGATTCAGAATGCAAATAAAGCATGGACCAGAGAACTAGAACAGACCAGAGAACTAAAATTTACAATAATTTCAATTCATTATTATTTGTTCATTATTAAGTTTATTATCTGATTGCTTAAATTTCTTTAATCATATCACTAGATGTTAAAGCCATATGAGAATGAGAAGTAACCATTATTTGGTGATGTGAAGAAGAGCTCATCGGCTACTTATCTAAAAAAATGAGAGGAGTCCCTCATTTAGTCCATTGTACAGGAGTATGTGACTCCATGTTTTAATATTCAGTGCTCCCAAGGAAACGCGTGATGATCTCAGCAACAATACAATGCTACATATTTGAGGTTTAACTCCAATAGACGTGCAGCAGATGCCTAAACACATAATAAAGGGTAAGAATCAGTAGTGTTGTGATGGAGAGTGGGACAGTACAACAGGAAGGAATAACAGAGAATAGGTGGGAGGATTACACGTGCACACAAACACACACACACACACACACACATACACACACACACACACACATACACACACATACACATACATACACACACACACTCACGCATACACACACAAACTAATAGGAGTACTGCATGCTGGGAGCATCTGAATTGCCTTTTTATCACTGTCAGCCTACCTACACACTGTTTCTGTTTCCATCACCCCCCAATCATTTAGAACACAAGACAGTAAACATCACAGTGTATAATATAGTACAGGATGTTTAGCAGTCCCGTCATTGGTGTCATGTGCTCTCTAACTCTCTCTCTCTCTCGCTCCCTCTTTCTCTTCCCATTTCAACAACCTGCTGACACTTGAGAAAGAGAATGAGGACTGGCAAAAGTAGAAAGATTGAAGAGCATTGAAGGGATGAGAAAATGCAGGGGAAGTAGGATCAATACGTGATGAGATGGTGATAATGAGCAGGCTTTGTTCTTTCACTTGCTTTCGCTTCAATTCAACTGGCAGACTCATAAATAATATAGACAGTATTGTTTGCAACCTTGATGGAGAAGGGGAAACTGATGAAGAGGTGGAGTCCAGGCTAGAAGAAAAGGGTGAGACAGAGGTGTGTGATAGAGGTGAGAGGCTCACCCCAACATCTGTTTCTTTGTGTTTTCATGGAAGTAGAAAGTAACAGCTAGAAAGTCTGCAGGAATGGGCTTGGGACTGCAGGGTCAACAGTTGGAGTCACTGCAAAGGATATTTGCATGGAAATTGAACCATTTGTATTGTTGCCTGAAGTCAAGATGTGTTCAGGTTTGTGTATGTAGGCTTGTGTGCATGATGGCGGACGTTGTTGGGGTGAGTGGTTTCTGTCTTGTGTGTGTGTGTGTGTGTGTGCGTGCGTGCGTGCGTGCGTGCGTGCGTGCGTGCGTGCGTGTGTGTGTGTAGAAAGATTCAGATGCACATAGAAAAAAGGATTTGATGAATATTAAAGCTGGGACAAAATGTTAATTTGAACTTCACACAGTTTATCCAAAGGCGGAAACTTCTGTTCAACCTTTATGAACCTGGCGGATCGATTTATATCATTGTTAATTTGTGCATTTAGTAATGGTTTACTTCACACAGATTGTAATTCGCTATTTGTTTCTTGCTGGACTCAGAATGCCTTAGTGCAGGCAGCACAATGGCGTTAATAGAGCGGTTCACCTGGAAGTCACACATCTAGGGATTCTGCCCCGACCTTCATGATTTGAAGTCTGTCTAGCAGAGCAATACCAAGAGATAACCCCCATGTACAGTTGATATATATAATAGAACAAGACACAATAGTTGCTTCTACTGATTAAAAATTGACAGGAAGTCGAATCTCAGCAATCTCATCATGATCATATTTGTGGGAGCGAGAACACAAGAAGAGGTGTAGTCAGTGGATCACTACTCTGTAAAGTGTCTTTCACACTTTTTTCTTTGTAGTGACAAGGAAAATGTAGTTTTTCAGAACCCTTAGCGAAGGTGTTTACTTGTTTGCTGTGTGACACATGCCAATTAAAAACTTCACCGTTTTAATTAAATTGAAATAATCCCGCTGTCTTGAACTTTGTTTGATCACCACTAGTCAGTTCTGAAATATTGGCATCATCAAATCTTGAAAAGATTGATTGATTGATTCATTCATTCATTCATTCATGAATTCATTGATTCATTGACTGATTGAAGGCTGCACCACTCAGCTTGTTTCAAAAGCTTTGCAGCCCACTTGTTTCTTGTTTTCAGGAGCTGCTTCTCTTAAACAAAAGGATTGGTTATTATTTGGCTTACTGTGATTTCTGTGTCTCCATTACTGTCTAATTATTCCTCCTGCTGTCTGTGATGTAGTCAGTTGTATTCTGCTCCTGTTGGTTCATTTAGCGAAAGGAATAAAATGTTGTTATCCTCAAGGTGGCCAGCAAACCCCATTGGATTTATTCTAATACAGCAACACAGTTCTGGAGCAGAGCAACAAAAATGCATCCATGGGTTAAGCAACAGAGCTAGGAATGTGGTTTGCAACCATGACAAATTTGCCAAATCTTCATTACCGTTGCTTTCAACTCTTGTTTTAAGCTTCACCTTCAGCTGCTGACTATCAGGTGCCTGATTTGTGTAATTTATTTGGTACTGTTGGGTGGATTGGATGATTGAAGTCTGAAGAATCAAGACATGCTGATAATTTAACAACGTATTAATTCAACAAACAGGAGCCTTAGCAGTGTGTGGAAGAACCATACACAACCGCTACAACCTGGCACCACCTCATGTTGGTCACAGTGATGTGGGATAGCATTCTTCAACCAGTGTTAGTCTAAAGTCAGTCACTGAGCTTGTGTTGGTCTTTGCCTGGCAGCAGCAGTCCCAGCCCAGCCAGTGTTCAATGAGGTTGAGGTCAGGACTGCTGGGAGGCCATTCCATTCCCTCCAATCTCAAATCCTGAAGGTCATGTCTGACAAACCTCGCTCTGTGGGGGCAAACATTTTCATCTTGAAGTATAGAGTTTGGTCCCACGCTGAGAAGGTATGTGATTAGAAACGATTACTGAATATAGCCTTCATGTCTCTACATTGAAATTGCTTCCAATGATACAAGGTTCATCCACCAAAAGGTTTTACTCTATCAGTACAGGAATCAACAAAGCCTCCTCCACAACTTCCCTATATTCTGACCCGACAATCCAAGTCCCTTAGGCAGAATCTGGGCTCATCACTGATTATAACGTCCCTCCGTATGTTCAAGGTCCAATCAACCACCTGACTGTGAGCCCCTGGGGGGGTACTTTAAAACAAAAGTCAACAGCAAAGAAAAGCTGTTCGTCTCTGGAAGAGAGAGATTTGGTAGATTTTTCGTCAGTGCAACTGACGTACTCAGCTCTGCTGCTTATCCCACAAATGCATTTTCATCTAACGTTTAAAAAGTAATACATAAGCAGGCTTTACAGTGATGTAGTGTTTAATGCCAAGATGCATTGTTACAACAAATAAAAACCTACCAAAGACATATTTCCTTACTTTTGGACTTAGTTTATGTGGTCCTGTGATAAAACGCTGAATGCATTTGCCCCATCTGCCGCCTGAAGTCAGCTTATCCATACACTGGATAAATGGTGACAGAAAAATAAAAAATACAGCATAGAACTGAAAATGCTTCATCTGTTACATCAAATTATTAGATCATCTTTTTTCATATATTTATGTCAATGAGCGAGATATCATTATAGCCAGCGAGGACTCCAGAAGAAACTTTATGACCAATGTTATCAGTACACTTCGACTTCCACCCCTGACAGTTGCTGTAGATTTGTAAGGACTCTATCTTCCACGGTCCGATTTCAGTATACACCTTATATTCATTTTCATCGTGAACTGGTTCTGGTTTGTGGCCTGTCCTGCATCCATAAATAATTTGTGTGTGTGTGTGTGTGTGTGTGTGTGTGTGTGTGTGTGTGTGTGTGTGTGTGTGTGTGTGTGTGTGTCTGTGTGTCTGTGTGTCTGTGTGTGTGTTGTCTCTTAGGGTAGCATTTCTTTACCACTTAAACATTTTCACACATTGAACAGCTGTGAGAAGAAGGGAGATCTTGAGGGGACCTTAAGTGAAATAGTTTGTTTCTATCACTTTTAGAAGTGTAATAGAGGTTAAGAGGCCTCTTACACTCGCTGTGCCACGACAATAGGCAACACTGCTCATCTTAATTGGCTTTAAAAAGGGTTTCATGACCTTTCAGCAGTGATACACACCAGGTTTACACACAAGTGAGCTGCTCTCTGAGCAGCTGCAAAAAGGTTCTTTTGAAGGGAAGGTTTAAAAGACAGTTCAGTTTATTGGTTTTTTCAACCAGGGATCAATTCTAATGGATTTTCTTAGTATGTGTTTGTGCTAATTTGTACTCAGTACCTCTGGTAATACCAGGGCAAGGAGCACGACACTCTAAAAACTAAACACAAACAATTTTTATCTCTTGCTGTAATGCGTTTAATTTTTAATTTTAATTTAATATTTAATTTTATATACTGGTTTGATCCCTGAAGGGAAATTAAGAAATTACACTCTAGTTAGTGGTTCAAACGCATGCATACATACATATTAGTGAGTACAGGCCCCTGTAGCACACACACACACACACACACACACACACACACACACACACACACACACACACACACACACACACACACACACACACACACACACAAGGGGCCTGTAAGCATGCAACGGGAGGTAGAGGGGTGGGCAGCTCCTTCTTGGTGTGCCCCACATGAGCAATTTGGAAAGGGGGCTGCGCCTTGCTCAAGGGCGCCTCGACAGTGCTCCAGAGGTAAGTTGACACCTCCCAGTGTCACCTCACACATTGGGCGGGAGCGGTAATCAAACCGCCAGTCTTGAATCCTAGGATGACCTGCTCTACCGCGCACTCTACCATTGAGCCACGAGCGCCCAAATCGGACCACATACCTTCAATCAGCCTCGTAGTTTTGCAGATTTTTTTTAGGGCAATGTTGCTTTTTTTATGGTGCATTGTGTTTTGTGTCCTTTGTGTTTAAACAAGAAAGATAAGTGTGAAAATGAAAAATATATAAATTCTGTAGAGAGGGATTTTACAGCCTTGAGACATCTACAACAAATGTAAAAAATAAAAAAGCTGACTACTTCAGATTTTCCCCATTACGGGTTGTTCTAACTATGTAACTCCCGCGATTAACGGGAACCACTGTAACACAAAGATATTGTTGCATCATGAGACTATAATCAGAAATAACATGGAAAACCTGGCCCTGTTGAATCCTATGTGATCCATTCATTTTCTTGAGGACGAGACGATCGTAATCACATAAAATACACAAAATTACAAATTACATAGATTCCTTTGGCATACCCAACGTAGTCAAAAATCAACGTGGTGATGTAACAACTGTGTTGGCAAATCATGGATTGCGCTGGGCGGGCATTGCTAAGCCGTAGATGAATGTTAGCAGGCTAACTGGAGAAAGAAAGCTAACTAATTGTGAGATTGGGAAAGGAGCTAACGTCCAAGGAAAAGGTACCTGTCAAAAGAGCAAGTGGAAAAGAAATTTTAGAGAAATAATAGTTCTGTTAGCTGACTGCATGAACAGAACTGTATGTAGTTACTTAAAGACAGATTTTGTCAGATGCCTGAGGAGCATTTTGGATACTACATCGATTGTCCCATTCCAAACGGAAACCATAGCTGGACAGACTGTTAGTGCTAGCCAGCTAGTTTCACTCAGAAATTGTTTCCGTTTTCTGTGTCGTTCCTGCTGTTTGGACTTTCTGCTCAAAAACATGACAACTGTCGGAACAGTTATGACACTCCTAAAATTATGTTAACTGGGAAGTCCATGTATAGTTATTTCTTCTCCTAACATTGCACATGCCTTACGCCATATTGTTCACGTGATTCCTTCTGGCAGATGTGCCGTGATTGGTTGGGTGTCGTGATTGGTTGGGCGCTTGATTGACAGGTAGTCGGTGGAGTTGGTGACAGCGTGACAGCTCATTCAAATATATAGGTGGGGAGATACTTATATATGACCAGTTATATGTGGGTCTCAGTACTCGGTTTCTACATTCTGTCTGCAGCCGCTCAGCTGAGAATGCTAACATGAACAGCCTGAAGCCAGATAATTTAAATGGTCCAGTCACTGTAGGAATACAGCTGTTGAAACCACAGATGATTTAGAAGATACTGGGACCCAGTTTAATTTTCCATGCATCCCATCTTTTTGTCTTCTTTGTTAACTAGTCGACCCTGAGCTGCACAAGCCTCTTGGATGCTTTGGGACCTTGGCATAACAGCTGCCAGTCAGCCATCACCTGCCACCCAGATCTGTCATAAATCCCCCCGCCCCCAACATGCACACACACTACTACCACCACTGAGACCAAAACTATTAGCTCTCCTAACCTCATGTGGGTTCGCTCAATTCCTGATTCTTTTTTCTTCATGCAGCTCACTGCTAAAGGCCCTGAAGGCCCCAACCATCTGCTCATTCCTATTATGATTTTTATTCATCTTCCTCATCTTCACTGATTGCTTGTGATTTACCTGGGTTGGACTACTGCAGTACTGTGGTCTTCTGTGTATACATATGTCTCATCTGGCTGGGTGTGCATCAATCAACCAGGCTGTTACAGTAGCCATGAACTGCAGAATCTAGATACTCTAAATACTACAAGTTACCACTAAAATGTAATCCAATGATAAAAATGTTCAGTATATATGTTGATGCATCACAGCAGGGGTTGATTGCACTCTTTTCCTATTCCACATATACAAGCTGTCATCACTGTCTAGAAAGTGTTGGCAGTAATTGTTATACTACAAATAATAAGAATGCATTACTATAGTGACTGCGTTAACATCCAATCCCTGACCACCAAACAGATGAAGTGGTGAATCCCTACATGCATCACCCAAACCAGAGGGTTTGGGTGATGCACTAGCTACAGGGAGCTAGTTCTGGGGGGCAATGGAAACCTTTAGGTCCAGAAGCTCCTGACTTGACCCCCAGACATGATCCTGATATTATGGCTATACCTTAGTTAACTGGCAATCCAAGATAGGGAATGAAATTCACTGCATAAAAATGTTGATAAAACCTAACAGGGATCAATGCCAATTATACCTTAAAGCAGTATTTGTAATGATCTAACAAATGCCAACCAAATACACAAAGAACAGATGACATATGATTTCCTGTACTCCCAAAAGTAAAATTAACAACCCACAACAATGTATTACAAGTACTTTTACCAGAAAACATCCTTACTGTAGTAAAGTGAAGATGCTACAGATTAGGATACTGCAAAACTAGTGTTCGTCTCACTTGGATGGTTCATTTGATCAGGGACAAGCTCACAGTTTGTCACAGCCTGGCACAAAGCCAGACAAAGGAACGAAAACTACTTTATTGTACATTATTAAAAATCCATAGTAGACGCAGCTCTGACAAACATTGTTCCACGCCTAAATTATTGCTGATGTTAGCATCTCCTCCCAAAAATATTTTTGGTTGGAAACTTAAGAGCCATGACTGCTGAAGACGAATACTCTGAGTTGATATGCACTTGCACTGAGTTTACCACTGAGAGAATAACGCTGAATCGTTTATAAATGGAGAAAAAAATGACCCACGAAAAAGAATGACTGAATGGGGAGGAAGAAGTTAATGAAGGTTGCTTTCTGAAAACTGCTGCTGTATCTGTTTCATCTGTGTAGACAGCTGCATTGCAAATAACTGAGGATGTTGAGTTGCAGCACAAACACCCGCCTCAGGAAAAACATCAATACTTGTCAAATACACAAGTCAGACACATATTTACCTACAAAGCATGGAAATGTGAGGCAAAAGTAATACATAATGTATAATAATATCTACAATGAGATTGTAGCTGCTGAATTACTGCAGAGACACCTGATAGGTCTAAATAAGAAACTGGGACTAGAGTTGCACACAAATACTGTAATAGGCATTAACCAGAGAGTAGTGTTGTGATGCGGGGATCAGAAAGTGTATTTGTCCATTTTGTGATGAAGAAAAGAGAATAGGAGCGGATGATAACGTTGACAGCCAGACCCATGTGGTTCTCATCCTGTTTCCTATGGTCAGGGGATATAGGAGGATTTCTCTTCATTGTAATTAAGAGGGAGATAACCGAAAAGGCTTTCTTCTAATCCAGTAGGGCTGCCAAACAGTCTCCAGTGTCACAAAATGCAATGTAGGGGGTTATTCCTGACTCATTGAATTTGTTGATAGACATACATGAAAATCACTTGGAAACTAATGTTTTGTTTTAATGTTTTAAACATTAAAATGTCTTATTGTCATATCACACATTAAAAACAAAATGTGACTCAATACAACTTGATAAAGACAATAATGCAAGAGAGTGAGTCCTGGAGTGTCCTTTGGATTTTCATAGATTCATATTTTTTGGGTTCTACTTCTTCTTTTCCTTTCGGCTTTTCCCTTCAGGGGTCACCACAGCGAATCAGTTGCCTCCATCTAACCCTGTCTTCTGCATCCTCTTCTCTCACACCAACTACCTTCATGTCCTCTTTCACTACATCCATAAATCTCCTCTTTGGTCTTCCTCTAGGCCTCCTGCCTGGCAGTTCAAAGCTCAGCATCCTTCTACAAATATATTCACTATCTCTCCTCTGGACATGTCCAAACCATCTCAGTCTGGCCTGTCTGACTTTATCTCATAAACCTCTAACATGTGCTGTCCCTCTGATGTACTCATTCCTGATCTTATCCAACCTGGTCACTCCCAGAGAGAACCTCAGCATCTTCATCTCTGCTACCTCCAGCTCTGTCTCCTGTCTTTTTCACAGTGACACTGTCTCTAGACCAAACAACATCGCTGGTCTCACCACAGTTTTGTACACCTGGATTCATATTTTTTGGGTTATTTTTGGTTATATCGTTATCAAGTCACCAGGCTAGAATTAAAATGCTAGCAATTAGAGCTGCTAAGTTTGGGAACAGGGAGCAGATAGATGTCTCATGTGTCAAACTATATCAGCTCTGAATCTGTTGGTGACTTTAAATTTAAAACAAGCCCCTCATGAATGGTCATTTAATTAACCTTGTCAGGCATATCTGCAGTAATCTCCAATCTAATTTAATCTGTTAATTTAAAAATCCCCTTAACGAGGCCATCCCCCAAGCCAATCAAATGTCAGGTAGAAAAGCATTAAGGACTTAGTTAATTAGAGCTATCAGGAATTAACCAAATATGGACAAGTGGGGGGGGGGGGTTCCTTTCATCACTTTCTTGAGAGAATTATTATTTCTGTAGGAATCACCCCCTTATGTCATGTGAATGAATGTGTGGAAAAATATAAAGTTTGATAAAGATAGACAGAAACGAGAGAAATAAAACAGGAAGAGGGAAAGACATTTCGTTTATTCAGAGTGATCAAATACGTCTCTTTCCCCGGTGGCAGCTTCATTTCCGGTGAAACAGGAAATTGAGCCTCAGCATTCTGGGAAGTGATCCTCCATCTCATATTTATCAAATAATATTCAGTCACTCAGGGAGAAAGATTGTCAAACTCTATCGTAAATCACCACATGGCTCTCTGCGGATCTCAGACAAGTTTAATATGGGCTCGCAACAATGAAAGAAAAATAATATAATGAAACAATAATACCATAATCTACATTTTCTTTAACTTTTATATTAATTTCCTCCTTTATTGAAGTTGCAATAATATTCTGAAAATAGATTATGTTTTTATTGGACAGCTGCTCTCTGTGATGACTTGTCCTCGTTGGCGCGTTGGCATCTACTTTACTGTTGAAGCTCAAGTTTATGAGCATGAAGACACTCAAATCCCAATAGTGTTTACATTTGAGAAGACAGAGTGAAAAGCTCACTGAAATATATGAATACAAGGTTTTTGGTTCCACTTTTGGGGACCTGGAAGATCAAACTTTGTCCTTATCACCTTTACAGTCTTTCAAAACTTACTCCCAAATATAACGTGAATAAAAGTCCAACAAGTTGATTCTGAAGTTGATTCTGTTTTGCTCCAAGAGGAGCAAAAGAAATAATTAGTTTGAGGCAGGAGCTCTGTAAATAGACCAAATGTAGGAGTGAACAGCCTCCCAGGTTACAGCTGAGCTGCCCACTTACCCACACATGGATGTGTGTTTGACTTCAAAACATGAATGTCTATGTGTGTGTGTGTGTGTGTGGAAGTGTGTGTCCGTGTGTGTGCACGTGCATGTGAGCACCATCTGTGTCGCCACGTGCAGCTGCGCTCCTTTGGAGCCCAAGTGTACAAACTCAGCTGTTACCTTGACAACCCCATCCACTCCACACACCCCATACCTGTCAACACATATACAGCGCTAATACTGATGCTACTGCTACTATAACTACTACTACTACTACTACTAATACTAGTAGTACTACTATTACTACTACTAGTAACAGTAGTAGTAGTAGTAGTAATAATAGTACTATTACTACTACTATGATTGATGATACTACTACTATTACTACTGCTATTATTAGGATGACAACTGATACTACTACTGCTACTATTACCATCATTACTGGACCAATATAACACGGTTTGCAATGATTAGTTCAATAATTAAACTTGGTTGTGACCTAAAATTGAAACTATGGTGTTAGTTTAAACTTTCTTACGTATAACATATAGGATGTATACGTTGCCCCATTCACTTAGGCCATGGGCCAATTTCCACGTATGGGTGAGTTAGTGGGCTTAGACCATTAGTACGATATTTCCATTATTTTTTTATCTTGTTTCTAATCATTTGAAAGTAACAGAAAGCAAAGCTGCCCCCCGTGAGTGTATGGAAGGAGTATGTATTACAAACAGCAGTTGTCCACAAAATCAGAAAAGCCGCATATAACATACTTTATGCTAACAATCACCCAGAGGAATGTCATTTTCATAGATGCAGAATGCAGTTTTTTACAAAATCACGACAAATTGCATTTGAGATATCAATTAATTTCTTGTTTCAGACAAATCTACTGAGTTAAATTTTGAAATTCTAATTTTCTGAGCCTGATTGTTCTCAGATGTAAGAATTATTGTGAGGTACTGTATGTTCTAATTCATGGGGAGGTGTAGTTTTCATATTTATGCCGGTTCCCTGTGGCAGGATAAGGCTGACGAACCCTCCATCTGGTATCCACACACTGATCATTCTAATGGAGGTTATGTGTAACACTGCTGCAAACCAACATGTCTCTCAAAGTTGGATGAGAAACAGAACATGTCCATATTCAACCAAAATGTCCACTAATGTCCATTTTGGGAAATTTCTTCATCAAATTTTCCCTTTCAATTCAAAAGGCCTGATCCTGACCACAGTCCATGCCTTTGACTTAACATATTATTTCATTTTATTCCATTTAATGTTTTATCTTCAATAGGTGGTCATGTTACAGGTTATTTTGTCAATCAGATCAATTACGAGGGGTCTATCCCAGTGAGAATGATGGAGTCAGTGCATACCGTCTTTTCTTTGAAAATCATTTTAAATTGTAGCCAATCAATATTTATCTTTGTCCCTTTGGTAATTCACCAGAGCTTGAGTTTAATTTGAACTCATTTTACTCTTCTTTAAATTGAGATATTTTGTTTAGAAATAACAGTGGACAATATCAGGTAGTCATGGTGATAAAACTAACTCCAGCCTCTCACCTCACTTTGGAAGCATGAGTGTCAATTCAAGGATTTAGTTCAAATTCTTTCATTAACAGGGGTATAAAAACATTTCTGACTAGGTGTCTCAAAATGAAGATAAAGATAACTGGTTTTGACTCTGGTTCATTGCAATTTTTTTGTTTTGTTTTGTTTTGTTTTGTTTTGTTTCAAAAGCTGTATCTGTAGGAATGGAATAATCAGCTCTTTGTCGTGTTGATAGCAAACAGAACCGCCTCATCTGCATTAAAAGGACAGGAAATGATTGTATCATTTGAATTGTATTATTTACAGGTGTATTGTTTAAAGTACATAATTAAACAAAAGTTTTGGTGGAATTATTATTTTTTTATGATCAATGGGAACCTTGGGTAAACAAAATATATCATAAGTTATGATGTGCTCCCTCACAGCGGAAGTGACAAAATCGTAGACATCGGGGTGAATCCGTATCAGTGTCATTACAGTATATACAGTAAATATGCAGCAAGCAACATAACAAGCCAACATTATCACATTTATTTGTCACAAAATCATCTCAAATCATGTCATCATCATCAAATATGAAAGAAAAGCTCCCTGTGAACCCAGCTGGGGGTGTAATTGTCCTCTATAATTACGACCCAATGTTATAACTGCATTATAACTGCAAAATATACAAGCCCCTGTATGATACTAATGAAGGAGATAACCTCCCAAAATCTGAAGTAATTGGTGTAAATTAGCAACAAGCCCTGGGGGAAGCAAACCCAATCAATTGACCTGTCTATCACTTTTGATATTGTTTACTTTTCGCGAGTGCCATAATCGCATGATAATCTGGTCATAAAAACATTTATGCAATTCCTACAGTAGCTGCAGACATGAATTAATTATCGACTAAACCTTGGGAATTTAGAATACACACATGGACAAAATTGTTAGTACCCCTATGTTAATGAAAGAAAAATCCACAATGGTCACCAAAATCACTAGAAACACCAAAGTAACAATAAATAATAATTTATTGTAAATTAAACAATAAAAATCAGACATTACTTTGGAATTGTCGTTTAACAGAATTATTTTTAAAAAAAACTAATGAACTACCTGTCTCTTCAATTTATCATCAATTTTCCTCTTGCGGCCACGTTCAGGAAGGTTGGTTACAGTCCCGTGGATCTTAAACTTTTGAATAATATGTGCCACTGTTGTCACAGGGACATCAGGCTGCTTAGAGATTGTCTTATAGCCTTTACCTTTGACATGTTGGTCTATAATTTTCTTTCTAAGCTTCTGAGACAACTCTCCTTTGCTTTCTGCTGTCCTTGTTCAGTGCGGTACACACCATGTCACCAAACAGCACAGTGACTATTTGCTATCCTTTAAATAGGCAGACTGACTACTTATGAGATTCAACACACTTGTGATGCCAATTACAGGACACACCTGAGTTATTCATGTCCCTCTGGTCGATTTTTCAATCTTTTACATCATGTTTGTCCATACAGATGCCACAATTAAACAATCTGCCTACACACAGCTTGTCTGGCTGCAGCTAGCTGTCATAGCAGCTCAAATCTCTGCTGCATAAACAAATGAGCACGAGAAGATCAGAAGGTAAACAGGAGATAAACATCACTCAGCCTCCTTCAGGTCAGTCGTGTACCATGATAGTGCCTTCTTTAATGGTCTTCAGTAACATTTACCTCAATGCGGCAGCACCCATACACCTCCAATGTCACTTTGTCTCAGCCAAGAAAGGTTATATTAGTACCTCTACAGAAGATAAATCAAATTTACCCATGTACCCACTTTTTTTCCCCTCATACTGCTGTGGACGACCATTTACACCCCCTAGTGAATTAACTGTTGAGTTAACTCCTTCTGTCTGTCCCTAGTATCTTAATTAATCTGTTTACAATCCATCTGTAAAGGTCTTACATGGTTCGATCTAGCCATCTAATCAACACATATCCATCTCTGCACTGGAACACACAGGCTCAGCCATTCCCCCGACAACAGAGAAAGACCAAGGAAAGGGACAATTCAATTCAAAAAGGTTTATTTAATGCTAATCTTGGTGTTAAGTAGGCCAAGGTTTAATAAGAGTCTGAATCACAGTCCATAAATCTATTAACTTGGGATTTTTCTTGTCATATGAACCCGTCAACTGATGTAAGATTCACTCAGTGTGTGTGTGTGTGTGTGTGTGTGTGTGTGTGTGTGTGTGGTGTGCGTGTGCGTGTGCGTGTGCGTGCGTGAGTGTGTGTGTGTGTGTGTGTGTGTGAGTGATTCATTTCTCTCATTAAGGATTGTCCTACTTCTGTCCTCCAAGTCTTCGCCTGTTGGTTGTCCATTTCTCTCTTATTTCTTCACAAACAAAAAATAGTTTTGATCATTACAGTTCTGTGTCTATATTTAACATGCATACATGTTAAAAGTAGACATGAATTACTTCCTGTCAAACATACAGGTTACTATACAGCCACTCAAAAGACCTGTTCAGACATAACCACCATCTTTGCAGCCTTTCATTTCACCCCGTTCTGCATGAATGTTAGGTGGACAGGTCTGTGACGTTCTCATTAGATATGCATAAGGCTCAGACTGAAAGCTGTGGAGCAGATAGTTAGCAGCTAAGAAAATCAAAGAAAAATGTCTTACAACCGGGGAGATGTCACCTAATTAGAAGACAAGATCAAACACCATGTAACAGGGAAGTAACGTCATGCTAATCCATTCTTTACGAAGCAAAGTTCGATGCATGTTAGACGTCACACTCTGGTATGGCTGTGTTAAACATCATCTGCTCATGGAGCCCCGGTGTGCTTGTTAAAATAAGACAGCGGAGTGCTTACGTTTTACCCCCTGAGCAAACAAAGACTTTGTAGGGAAGGAGAACTTTTTTTCGACGGTGTGTGAAATCTGTGAGGAAATGTTTTTGGATTTAATAATAGCGATGCAACGAAAACAGTTCTCAATGCTGCTGCAGAGGCACGAAATGGAACACAGTCGTGGTGTCAAGCGGCACTCTCTAAAGAGCAGCGAATTTTCCGTATTTGTTATGCATGTGATATTGACATAATCATCAGCTCAGAGGGTGACGAGCCTCTGGCTCTCTCATTGGCTCCCCAATTTCAAGATCAGTTTATTTTCATCTTGTTGGGGTTCACAGCTAATTGCTGCTAGCTGCTTTTTAAAACCAATATTTACAGCTCAGTGAACACATCATCAAAAAAATATATTGCTATTAATCTTGCTGAGGCCGCTGCTCAGGGACAGGGATGTCCAACCATTCTGTCTGAACTCTTGTAGAGGTTGGTGAAGTGCAGTGAAGGGGCTACATTCCCCCCTTGAGTAAGCAGTTTGAAAAGAGCTGTATGAAGAGATGTGATTTCACAATGCAACGCTGTAAGCAAAATCTTTCAATGCAAATGTGTGGATAACAGAGAGGAGGAGTCGTAAAAAGTTCAGAAACAGCGAGCAGAATGTTATGGAAAAGAGAAATACATAAGGAAGACTGAGGTGGTACAGAGGTGGAAACGGGGTAAAAGCGGAAAAGAAACAGGAATAGAATTTCTATTGGTGAGAAGAAACAAGCGAAAAGCAAGGACGGGGCAGGGAAACCCAAAGAGTGACAAGTGATTGGGCCTAATGATGTGAAAAGTAACTACAATAATTACAGGGGAGGAAGAAGAGAAGGCAGACCGTGTCATAAATTCCCCTCCTTCTACCGGTCTTTGGACAAAGTGATGTAAATGCAAGCACGTCAATGTATTTTTGGATGGCAGCTGGGTTTGTACTGCAGCAATTAATGCGACATTTAAACATTTACACATCCATGTGTGAATGAAATGAGATGTTATAACATTTGTCAGGTTCTTACTTTTTCTTGCCAGGCACAGTTAGAGTTGAATAAAAACTCCATACATTCATTTAAAACATTTTTGTTCACAAACTTTTGTTGGACATTTGCTAAAACTTACATAGTTAAATAATTGCTTTAAAACCCCATAATAAAACATATTAAACCACACTTTAGATTTTTTTCTTTTCAAATAGCATAGTTGATGCAGTAAGAGTTGAAACTGTGTCAACAATATTGTCCGGACTAATCACTACTTATTTATATCAGTATAACATAATTAATTGATAAACACAGTTTTTAATCCCCATGATCAGTTTCCTTGTATGCTCATTGATGTACAGTACCAGCAAAATCAATGAGCAGTGAGGCTAAACAAATATGTACGTTTATGTGGTGTAAAACCAAAGCACTGCACTGAAAGATGCTAAAATGGTTTGCAAGCAGGGTGTCAGAGATGCTGAGAGATGAGAAATCCTCACAACTTACTGAGTTACTGACTGAGCAGATAGAAGCAAGTCCAATTAATCTCACAAATTATTTATACTCCCAACCATTATTTATACAATAATGGTTGGGAGTTTTGGTACAAAGATGCCAAAAAATTTTGTTTCGAAAATTCCTTTCTTAATTCTTTCAAATTTGTGCTGCTGTATCAAAAAAAAAAGATCCATCTCTGTTCTATGAAGCTTTTGATTGATGGACACACACACACAAACATTCACACGCGCATGCACACACACACACCAACACACACGTACACACACACACACACACACCAAACACTTCACATGGCATGCCACATAGCAGTCGAGAAAGTTGATGATTGTAATCACTATAACACGCTGAGAACACAAACACACCCTCAGGGTGCTAATCAATTAGTGTGGAGAGCATACACCTACACACACAAACACACACACACACACACACACACACACACACACACACACACACACACAGGGACACACACACAGGGACATACACAAAATCCAGCTAAACTAATTTTACTCTGATCCACAGGCTCTTTTTTTTCTGCTGGTTCTGCAGTGTGTGTGTGTGTGTGTGTTTACAGAATGCTACCTGTCTCCGCACTTCGGCAATACAACCAATAAAAACACACAAATGATTGCAGACTGCCTTGCCTCCAGTACACAAACAGAGAGTCTCTGTCTGCTCCTAATAATCACAATAATTGATGAAGCCAAAAATCATCTGATATCACCCGGAAGGGATGATTAGCATGTGACCAGCTGATGTTGCTCCTTCTAAAAACAGTATTTAAGGTGTTAACTAATAAAAGAACACACACACTAAATTTTCCACTTTCTCCACATCAAATGCTCATTTTCAGTCTAATGTCTTAAAGTTAAATACAGGTATTAACACCCAGTTCAAGTGTTTGTCTAACAGATAATGTACATAGTGGCATTGAGCGTTGGTTCTAGATTGTGCTGATAGAGCTATCATTACGATAATGCTGAGGTCTATCATAATTACGTGCTAATTGACTGCCTAACGATGTAGCGCTCGTTAGCATGTTCATTACTACTCCATCATCACCACACAGAGCTGTAATCACAGAGTGATGCTTTCAAGGTCTGAAAGGAGGGAATCTGAGCACAAATGTGGATATTGAATTTGTGTTTAAATATGTTTTTTCTGTGTGTGTGTGTGTGTGTGTGTGTGTGTGTGTGTGTGTGTGTGTGTGTGTGTGTGTGTGTGTGTGTGTGTGTGTGTGTGTGTGTGTAGCTGTCTAACAAAACTTGTTGCTTCTAGCTCTTGCAATACAGGATAAATTGACGCTGAAGTTACTGGTTTTCATTAGCAGTAATGAAATAGTTGTTTTTACTGAGGATTGGACATAAATGCATGGCTCTAAAATACTCTGAGTCAACCTATAAATAGAAGGTTTGGTACACAGATAATCACCGGTTCAAGGCATGAAGTCCAAATACTGCAATCAGAGCCATAACGGACTGAAGTTACATATCAACACAAGCGTTGCAGGGTAAGAAATCACAGTCATGCGATGGGATGCAGGTGATGCAGGTAAAAACATCCAGGGCAGGGCAGACAGTCGTAGGGGGAGGTAGAATAGATGAGTGAGTTACAAAATGAGACAGGAAATATAGAATAAAAAGTGAGTGGATGAAATACGACCTTAAATATGTTGACGAGATGTCTCATGACTCCCGATGCAGGAAGCTTCCTTTGATGAAGGCAGGAAGATTATAAAGGTGTGGAGATGGAGTTGTTGGATTAATGACAGTGTACTTCATCTGAGAGTTTATATCTAACCATACACACACAACTATTTTGTGTGTGTATGATGAAGTTAAAACAATCATCACAAAAGCATGCTAAAAAGCTTTAGGTTATTATGTTGGCCAGTAGTAGCAAGAGCACCCGGGATGAAGCAGCACAGGACCAACTCTGCATTTAACCCTATAATTTTGTTGTACTATTCTATAATAACAAGAAAAGCTTCTTTCTTTTCTTTCTTTATTTGCATGCTTCACTAAAACAGTTTAGGTGATGTTTTCTTGATAAACAGAATGATAGCACACTCAGGCTTTCAATAATCTATCAGTATCATCTTGTGAGGCTGACAAATCGGTTGCTCTCTCTGCTGGTTTGTGTGCTGCAGGTCTCTCACAATCCCATGTAAGTCTCTGTGCAGCAAACAGAGATTTATTTTACCAGAATGTTCCTTTGTTTACCTCATCTACATTGCTGACAATACAGTACTACTTTTCTGGCTTTGTCATGGTGTGGATTTTCCTTAGTGCCTGTTTAGTTCCACTGCAGTTGGAATGGTTTGTGTTTTGTCTGCATTGTGACACTGTTGTGTTTTGTGTTGCAGGCATGCCACTTAGCCTGGACTGCAAGGCATTTTTTGGCTACAGTGGAGAAAACAGAAGGCCCATTATCTACTGGATGAAAGGAGAAAAGTTTGTTGAAGAGCTAGCTGGACACATTAAAGAAAGTGAAGTCAGGTAAATATATCAGCTCCTATAATGACTGTTATTTATTTCAATAAGCCTTTTCTGGAAAAAAATACAAAAGCTGTGGGAAATGCACATTGAAAGTAAACAGTAAACATATGTATTTGTTAATTACATGTTCTTATCGAGTTGCTTTTCACAAATCCTGCGAAAGACCCCAGCAGTATCCATTACAGCTTGTCAACTTTACAGCTTTCCTTTGTTAATTAATTTCTGAATAGGCTCAACTCCAGCTGCACTACTCGCACTGTCGGAATCTAATTTGCTCTCTTATGATTTACGAGTCATTGACAGACCTCTGACAGTTTTCTTCTCAACTTTCCTGAAGAATTATGAATACTAATAATAAAGTTAAATTGAATCCATTTTGTCACCTAGTGGGACTAATTACATCGGGCACTACTGGGAAAAGTCTGATTGTCTGCAGGGCATCAGATATGACTGGAACCCCCTGACGTATCGCTATGGAAACCATCCCAAAACTTGCTGTCTGACACTCTAAAGCACAGCTGCACAGAGTAGTGGTTAATAAAGTGAAATTAATACTTCATTAAATTTTAAATTTACCTACATGTAAGGGGGAGGGTTCCTGTGGTGTTGAGGAACAATATTTGTAAATGTCAATACATTTTGAGTTGTTTTAGCTTTCCTGTTACATGGAGAGCAAAAGATTTAGTATAATCTAAACATCGATCAACAAACCAGTTGGAGTCATGATAACTTGGCCTGCTTTGTAAATCCTCTGTTAAAAAGTTTGATATTAGAGCAAGTCTGTAGGTATGCTGCATAAGACCATGTAACCGTTGGCGACCACCCACACACCAATGGAACATCCATTTGCTGCAAATGGGGCTTCAATATATTCATCAGTCTCAGCATCGAACCATAACTGTTTCTATGTTTGATGTCGCTACATTGACAATCTTGTTGTTTTCAACCTGACCGCCAACGGACCTAATGGACCTACTTTTACTCATACAACCTACATTTGATTAAGTTGACTGATTCTTTATTAATAAACCAATGACAGCATCGAAACCTAACTTTAAACAATGGTGCCGCTTTTAGTGTTTAATATACTGCTGTTCAAAATTCTGTATGAGTCATTTTGAGTACAGTAAACATGAAATTACGTCCCCTGAGAGTTTAACGGGTTAATTCACCAATAGTTGACTGTAAAATGCTTAAACAAAGATTAAATTGTCATTATAACCATAATATATTCCTAAATTACCTATTCATTTTCTCACCATGGCTCAGGGTCGTCCAGTGATTCAAGATCGGTGGTTTCGATTCCCGCTCCCGCCGAGTCAGTTGTCGTTGTGTCATTGGGCAAGACTCTTTACCCTCCTTGCCTCCAGTGGGGCACTCGCTGGTGTGTGAATGTGTGTGATTGTTCCGGTGGTGGTCGGAGGGGCCGTAGGTTGGCAGATTGTCAGCCACGCCTCCGTCAGTCTGCCCCAGGGCAGCTGTGGCTCCGCACGTAGCTTACCATCACCAAGTATGAATGAGGAGTGAATGAATAATGGATCCAATGTAAAGCATTTTTGAGTGTCCAGAAAAGCGCTATATAAATCTAATCCATTATTACTACTGTATTATTATTATTAAAAGCCTGAATCAATACTCTACAATGACTTTATTTCCTTTCCTTTTTTTAGTGTGGCTTTTAAAGTAGACTCTAGACCCAAACCTAAATATCTTGTCCAATTTCATGTAATCAACTTAGCACCTATTGAAGTGTTAATGTTTATCTGTTCGTAAAGGAAATTGTCTTGCACTACTTCCTTCACAGGGAGGATAGAGGACAGGGTAGGCTATAAAGAAGCAGTTGGAGCAGGGATGTTTTCCACGTCTTGCTCTAGGACACTTCAGCAGGAGGGCTTCCATTGGCTTTTTAAAAAGGCTCACTCCTCTGAAAATAGTGTAGATAAAGAAAGCAGGGGCACGTCTGAGTATTCACTGTTCAAACTTGAAACCAATCATGTCCCCTAATATTAGATGAACCTTTGCCTGATGAATTCCCCAACCTTGGGTCCAGTCTTCCATCCTCAGGCCAATCACACACCTATTTTAAATTCAACATTCACACTACAGCAGACAGACTCCTGCTGTGATGCTCATTAATCCATCCATGTTTAACTGCCACCACCCAGCCTACTGCTGCACCTGCCAATGTAGTGTGCGTGTCTCTGTCTGTTTGCCCAGGATCCAATACTGTTTCCATAATTATGTGAATTCCATAATGACCCTGTCTTGTTACCCTGCAGTCTGTCACAGAACTGTTGACACTCTCCCCATCATTATTAATACATTATCCACAAAAAGCAGCTAGCTGTGAGCAGGTGGGATGGCAGGAAATTTCACATTTTCTCTATACACCCAGCCTGCAAGTGCTTCCCATTGTAAAAGCTTCATCTGAAGATCTGATTATACCTTTTCTGAAGTTTTATTGGTCCAATGCCCAAAGAAATTATGTTTACAACCAAATCATTACTTTGACTGCAGTTGCTAGCATACTTTCACTGATGTATTGCTATTGAACATTTTGACATTAATTCATTCATTCATTCATAATTCCAATATTGTTTTACTTTTATTCAAAGGCAGCATTGGTTTATATGTGTCATGGTGAGGGGATGCTTCTCATCTGTTTAGTATTCACATTTGCGTCCACTCCAACTGCTTTCAAAGCCTCACTGTTTCATGTTTATTTAATAGGAGATTTTATCTGCAGCTGTATAAATCATTAGTTGTTACCATCTCCACTTTTTCAGCTGATTAAAATAACTAGTGTCAGTTTTGTATGCAGCATTTTAGTCACTTGGGTTAATTTGATCCAGATTCCCCATCAACAGAATCAGGGTGTGGGCAGCTGAGTTATTGACTTTAGAGATCCATCAGAGCTGCCCTACAAATCTCAAGCACGTTTAATATTTATGTGATGGGTGCTCACTGTAAATTGCTGACATATTCTAGTCCTTGAAGCTAGTGTTTGCTAGGATGCTTTATATTGTTAATATAAAAGGGCAATGACCTAAAATAAAATTTTTAAGTCATTCCATTACTTGCAAGCATGAATATGGTAAAATTAAATGAGTCACTGTGGCAGAGATAAAAACATTTGATATTCCTTTTCTCAAATGCAATGATTACCAAGGCAATTAATTTATTCTTATTTTGCTAAATTGAGGTGCAGATGCTCCTGTCTTGGTCCCGAGTAGTGGACATGAGGTGTGTGTCGGCTTGAGCATTATGTTACAGCAGGTTCGAAGTACGTGGGGATATTTTCTCCAAATAGAAAATAAACTCTAGAAAATGTCATCATATCAAGGCTGAGTTGAGTTCAGTAGAGCCATTTTCACGTAGTAGAAATGTCATTTTAGATATTGGAGACAGATAGAGGAAGGGAAAGGACAACAAGAAAGGAAGGAAGGACAGAGGAAGTTTGAAATGTGGGTAGATAAGCGTGGAGAGTTTAGAAGAAAAGTGAGGATAAAAAAGAGAAGTGACAAACCTTTGGTCATGAATGTTAGTTACTACTGTACTTCCATCAGTGACTTCTGATGCTCTACCCTAGTGGAAACACACCAGAGACAACTTCCACAAAAACAGGGGATGACGTAGCATTTTAACATGTGCTCAAACTTCTATGAAGGCAAGTTTGTGAATAAAAGCCTCAGGTGACAAGTATGATTCTTTTTCATGTTGAACTTCTAACAGAAACGCACTGAACTGAACTGCAACATGTCGCCTCATCTCTGCTTGCCATGACTGGATGGTGGCAACTCCTGTTGTCTTCAGTCCTTGTGTGTGTGGACTGCTGTAGGTTAACACTGGGTACACTGTGTAAAGAGGAGGAATAATTCTGCTCTGTTGCTGACACTGATGCTGACTCTGCCCAGGATATGCTCATTATTTCTAGAGTCTCACTGTTGTCCAGTTTGGCTTTACCAGTTAGTCTAAGTTCCAACAATGCTTCATATCTAAGATAACATGAAACATTTCAAAGGTAGGTGTCTTTTTTCAGTCATCAGGTAGTCTTCTGTTCATTTCTTTCATATTTTTTATTGATTTCTTCATTATTTTCTTAATAACTTGTAAATGTCCCTGTTCAAACAAACTCCAGGCTCTTTTGTTGTGCAGTCCCTGTGCTGAGTCACGCATGCACATGCCAATTTGTGATGCTTCCTGTAAGAATGATTTATCCTGCTGCTCTGTGAAATTTATCAAAGATTTGTATAGATTTGTGTTCATGTAGCTACTTCAGACTCATTTGTTAAGAAAAAGATCCCACTATTCTTCAAATTATTGATGAAAGCTGCTTCAGTGTTTAATCATCAAATATTTTCTACTGTATAATGTTCTTTCAACACATGAATACAAACTATTCCGCTGGCTTTGAGCTCAACTCTTTGTAGTCAGTTTTTAATTAAACTAGCGGTTCAGTTACATGTTTCCTTATCCTACTGTGAGCTACTGTATATTCATAATTGTATTTTCATTGTTTATTATCTACAGAACCCACTAACAAGTTTGGGGAATAGAAAGAAAGGAACTGTTCACTGATGGACAGCTTGATTAGTAAGGGTAGTAATAGTAGTAATAGTTAATAATAATAATGAATTGTTATTATTAATAATAATAATAATAATAATAATAATAATAATAATAATAATAATATTATTATTATTATTATTATTATTATTATTATTATTATTATTATTATTGTTGTTGTTGTTGTTATTATTACATCCCGGGAAGCTATGATGTATTGTAATTGTCTGTGTGTTCGTCCGTCTGTCTGTCCGTCTCTCTGTCCATCCATCCACCAAGTATCTTCACAACTGTTACAGATAGAAAGATGAAAGAAAAAGCACATTACTCGGGCGAAAAAGGGGATGAAAATGAGATGATGACCTTTGAGAAAACTAGGTCAAGGTCAAGTTTCAACTTTTATACCTTTTTAGGTACACATCTCTGAAATCTGAGAGCAAAATTTTCAGGAAGCCAGAAGCACAAAAATGTGTAGGTCAGGGTAAAATTTGGAATTCGGGGGTGTCGCGGGATTTTGCAGTCTGTGACTGCCTTGTTATTATTGAAGCTGCTGCCCCGGCAACCCGACTGTGGATGAGTGGGAGAAGATCGATAGATAGATGGATAATAATAATGATAATGAATTATTATTATTATTATTGTTAATATTATTATTATAATTATCATTATTATCTATCAATCCATCCATCCATCTTCAACTGCTTATCCTGGGCTGGGTTGCGGCGGTAACAGTCTCAGGAGTGACGTCCAGGGAGGGAGAGTCTTTGCCCTCCACTTGGGGCAAAGATTCTCCACCGACCAGAAGAGGGCACACCACCCTTTTTCCGGTCGAGAACCATGGACTCGGATTTAGAAGTGCTGATCCTCATCCCACTCGCGTCACCCTCAGCTGCAAACCGCCCCAGTGCACACTGTAGGTCCTGGTTTGATGAGGCCAACAGGACAACATTGTCCGCAAAAAGCAGAGATTAAATCCTTTGGTCCCCAAACCGGACTCCCTCTGGACCCTGGATGCGCCTAGAAATTCTGTCCATAAAGACTATGAACAGAACCGATGATAGAGGGCAGCCCAGCCGAAGTCCAACAAGTACCTGGAACAGGTCTGACTTATTGCTGGCACTACCCACAAGATACCACGAGGGACACGAACGAATGTCTTCTCCAGATCCACAAACACATGTGGACTGGTATTATTATTATTATTATTATTATTATTATTATTATATTGGCATTCCTTGCTTTATTCAAGAGTTTGGGTGTATTTCATTAGTTTTTCTTTGATGCTTTTACTTTAACTTTAGTTACACAACTAAGTTCTATCTGTGCTTGAGTTCAACTTCTGGAAATTGGTAGCTTCAACCACTGTTTTCAAAGCAGCTTTCACAACACTACAAATTATTTAAAATTTGCGTCATAGCAGCGGTGAATGGAAAAGCTTGATGCATAGCAGCCAAAACTGGCAGGTCTTAGTCATGGATCATCTGAAACAAGTTCCCTCAACAAAGAACTGCCTTTTCCATTTTTTGTCTACAAAAGAAACATCAGCTGTAGACATTGCAAAAGGTCTACAAAAAAAGCTGCACATGACATCCAGATTGAAATCTGCAACAAATACAAAACAAACAAATAAACACCAGAAGGTAATATTGTATTGGTATAAACACATATGAAACATCATGGAATCCAATCACAAACTCTTAATGAAGTTTTATGATTGTTTTCAGTATCACAAACATTTCCCATCATTTGAGAAACCATTGGACCAACTGTGAGGACTCCTCTCAACTTGCATTTTCAGCACAGAGAAGTTGATGTTAGATATCAAGTTTTTGTCTGAATCTCACCCTAAAATCAGACTTAAGGGTGCCTGTTGTGATTTAAACACCCATTCAGGCTCCACATCCTCTCTTTCACCTTGCAGCCTTTTGCAGGAGTATGACCTCACCATAAGGAGAGGAGTTTTTTTCCAGCTGTCACCAATGTTTCCCACACATGCCTCCTTTCCCCATGTGTCCTCATTTTTCATCTGTGCCACACTCTACACTACTTAAATCTTCATTATCTTCCTTTTGCTTCTCTTCAGGTCATTTTTAAAGCCATGAACCAAGAAAAAACTCAATCCACTGTTCAGGAAATGTTCCCTCAAAACTTGACACGTACACCGGGGGCCTGTTTTTAGAGTACATCAGGACCCCTCTGTTGTTGTACTGGATTGTGCGCTACCCCAGGGGGGAACCATGTATTTCATGTATTTATTCTTTCCATTATTTGAAAGAATTGCCTGTGACTCTGCTTTCCTCTTTTCCTGTTTCTCCAGGATTTTAAGAGAGCATTTAGGAGAGAAGGAGGTGGAACTTTCCTTGATGTTTGATGCCGTGGAGGATGCAGACCTAGCAAACTACACTTGCTATGTGGAGAATCACATTGGGAGACGCAGTGGGAATGCTATACTGCAGAAGAAAGGTAGATGACACTGCAAATATAGAATAAAAAAAAAGAAATATTTATATTATCAGGCCATAATTTTCACTTCTCTTGCAACTATAAAAACAGAAAACTGCAAATAATCTCTTTGTCATTACAACATCATCAACAAACTTCCATTTGGCTAAAAGCAAATTTAAAAGGACACAAAGAGCAGAAGATGGACACAAGCCAGTGTTTTATTGTGCTGGTCCCAAGCCCTGTTAAATACAAAGAATTGTGTCAGGAAGGGCATCCAACGTAAAACTCTCGCCATATCAAACATGCAAATAAAATCTATGACTTCCATATGGGATCGGTCTAGGTCCGGCGGTCGTTAATAACGACTGCCATCGGTGCTGTTCACTACAGGGTTGCCGGTGAAAATTGGACTACTGTTGGTCAAAGAAGGAGAGGAGGAAAGTGTGTTCGTAGGAAGAGCGAGAAGAGGAACACTAAGAGTATAGGACTGAGAGTAGGGACGTTGAATTGAACTATGACAGGAAAAGGTAGAGTTGGTTGACATAATGCAGAGGAGGAAGGTAGACATAGTGTGTGTCCAGGAGACCAGGTGGAAAGGTAGCAAGGCTAGAAGTTTAGGAGCAAGATTCAAGTTGTTCTATCATGGTGTAGATAGGAAGAGAAATGGAGGAGGAGTTATCTTGAAGGAGGAGTTTACAAGGAAAGTCCTGGGGGTAAAAAGAATGTCAGATAGAGTGATGAGTCTGAAGCTAGAAATCGAAGGTGTGATGCTCAATGTTTTTAGTGGATATGCTCCACAGGTAGGATGTGAGCTGGAGGAGGAGAAATTCTGGTTGGACTTTGATGAAGTGATGCAGAACATACCTAGAAGCGAGAGAGTTGTCATTGGAGCAGACTTCAATGGACATGTTGGTGCAGGAAACAGAGGTGATGAGGAGGTGATGGGCAGGTTTGGTATCCAGGAGAGGAACGCAGACGGACAGATGGTGGTTGACTTTGCAAATAGGATGGAAATGGCTATAGTGAACACTTTCTTCCAAAAGAGGGAGGAACATAGGGTGACCTATAAGAGTGGTGGTAGGAGCACACAGGTAGACTACATCTTGTGTAGACGGTGTAATCTGAAGGAGATCAGTGACTGCAAAGAAGTGGTAGGCGAGAGTGTAGCCAAACAGCATAGGATGGTGCTGTTTAGGATGACTCTGGTGGTGAGGAAGATGAAGAGGACAAAAGCAGAGCAGGGGATGAAACGGTTGAAGCTGACAAAGGAAGAGTGTTGCATGACTTTTAGGAAGGAGATAAGACAGGCTCTGGGTGGTCTGTACCTGTTGAAGTATGGAAGTATGGAAGTGTCTAGGTGAGGTGGCAGTAGAGTTTCTGACTGGGTTGTTCACCAGGATCTTAAATTTTTTTTTATACTTTAGTAATCCATCCATCTTCTTCCGCTTATCTGGGGTCGGGTTGCGGGGGCAGCAGCTTAAGCAGGGAAGCCCAGACTTCCCTCTCCCCAGCCACTTCGTCCAGCTCCGTCGGGAGAATCCCAAGGCATCCCCAGGCCAGCCAGGAGACATAATCTCTCCAGCGTGTCCTGGGTCACCCCCGGGGCCTCCTCCCGGTAGGACATGGCCGGAACACCTCACCAGGGAGGCGTCCAGGAGGCATCCTAACCAGATGCCCGAGCCACCTCATCTGGCTCCTCTCAATGCGGAGGAGCAGCGGCTCGACTCTGAGTCCCTCCCGGATGACCAAACTTCTCACCCTATCTCTAAGGAAGAGCCCAGACACCCTGCGGAGGAAACTCATTTCGGCCGCTTGTATCCGGGATCTCGTTCTTTCGGTCACGACCCACAGCTCGTGACCATAGGTGAAAGCAGGTACGTAGATCGACCGGTAAATCGAGAGCTTTGCCTTTCGGCTCAGCTCCTTCAGCTTCACCACGATGGACCGATACAGAGTCCGCATCACTGCAGACGCTGCACCGATCCGCCTGTCGATCTCCTGTTCCATCGTACACTCACTCGTGAACGAGACCCCGAGATACTTGAACTCCTCCACTTGGGGCAGGATCTCATCCCCAACCCAGAGAGTGCACTCCACCCTTTTCCGACTGAGGACCATGGTCTCAGATTTGGAGGTACTGATTCTCATCCCAACTGCTTCACACTCGGCTGCGAACCGCTCCAGTGAGAGTTGGAGATCACGGCTTGATGAAGCCAACAGTATCACTTCATCTGCAAAAAGCAGGGACGCAATACTGAGGCCACCAAACCGGACACCCTCAACGCCTTGGCTGCGCCTAGAAATTCTGTCCATAAAAGTTATGAACAGAATCGGTGACCAAGGGCAGCCTTGGCGGAGTCCAACCCTCACTGGAAACGAATCCTACTTACTGCCGGCAATGCGGACCAAACTCTGACGTCGGTCGTACAGGGACCGAACAGCCCTTATCAAGAGGTTTGATACCCCATACTCCCGAAGCATCCCCCACAGAACTCCCAGAAGAACACGGTCGAACGCCTTCTCCAAGTCCACAAAACACATGTAGACTGGTTGGGCGAACTCCCATACCCCCTCGAGGACCTTGCGGAGGGTGTAGAGCTGGTCCACTGTTCCACGGCCAGGACGAAAACCACACTACTCCTTCTGAATCCGAGATTCGACTTCCCGACGGACCCCCCTCTCCAGAACCCCTGAATAGACCTTGCCAGGGAGGCAGAGGAGTGTGATCCCCCTGTAGTTGGAACACACCCTCCGGGTCCCCCTTCTTAAAAAGGGGGACCACCACCCGAGTCTGCCAATCCAGAGGCACTGTCCCCGACGTCCACGCGATGTTGCAGAGGCATGTCAACCAGGACAGCTCCACAACATCCAGAGCCTTTAGGAACTCCGGGCGGATCTCATCCACCCCCGGGGCCCGGCTACCGAGGAGCTTTTTAACCGCCTCTCCCCAGAGATAGGAGAGCCTGTCTCAGACAACCCAGACTCTGCTTCCTCATGGGAAGGCGTGTTGCCGGAATTGAGGAGGTCTTCGAAGTATTCTCCCCACCGAGTCACAACATCCCGAGTTGAGGTCAGCAGCGCCCCATTCCCACTATACACAGTGTTGTTGCTGCACTGCTTCCCCTTCCTGAGACGTCTGATGATGGACCAGAATCTCCTCGAAGCCGTCTGGAAGTCGTCCTCCCACGCCCGAGTTTTTGCCTCAGCAACCACCAAAGCTGCATTCCGCTTGGCCAGCCAGTACCCATCAGCTGCCTCAGGAGTCCCACAGGCCAAAAAGGCCCGATAGGACTCCTTCTTCAGCTTGACGGCATCCTACCGCCGATGTCCACCAGCGGGTTCTGGGGTTGCCGCCACGACAGGCACCAACCACCTGACGGCCACAGCTGCGGTCGGCCGCTTCGACAATGGAGGCGCGGAACATGGTCCACTCAGACTCAATGTCCCCCGCCTCCCCCGGAACGTGGGTGGAGTTCAACCGGAGGTGGGAGTTGAAACTCCTTCTGACAGGGAATTCTGCCAGGCGTTCCCAGCAGACCCTCACAATACGTTTGGGTCTGCCAGGTCGGACCGGCATCTTCCCCCACCATTGGAGCCAACACACCACCAGGTGGTGATCAGTTGACAGCTCCGCCCCTCTCTTCACCCGAGTGTCCAAGACATGCAGCCGAATGTCCGATGACACGACCACAAAGTCGATCATCAAACTGCGGCCTAGGGTGTCCTGGTGCCAAGTGCACATATGGACACCCTTATGTCCAAACATGGTGTTCATTATGGACAGTCCGTGACGAGCACAGAAGTCCAATAACTGAACACCAGTTATTGGGCCGTTCCTCCCAATCACGCCCTACCAGGTCTCACTGTCATTGCCCACGTGAGCGTTTGAAGTCCCCCAGCAGAACGATGGAGTCCCCAGTGGGAGTGCTCTCCAGCACCCCCTCCAAAGACTCCAAAAAGGGTGGGTACTCTGAAGTGCTATTTGGTGCATAAGCACAAACAACAGTCAGGACCCGTCCCCCCACCCGAAGGCGGAGGGAGGCTACCCTCTCGTCCACCAGGATGAACCCCAACGTACAGGCGCCAAGCCGGGGGGCTATAAGTATACCCACACCTGCTCGGCGTCTCTCACCATGGGCAACTCCAGAGTGGAAGAGAGTCCAACCCCTCTCGAGAGGACTGGTACCAGAGCCCAAGGTGTGTGTGGAGGTGAGCCCGACTATATCTAGTCGGAAATTCTCAACCTCACACACCAGCTCGGGCTCCTTCCCTGCCAGAGAGGTGACATTCCACGTCCCAAATGTATTCAACATTTTATATTGTGTTTAGAAATAAAAAACTGAAAAGTAGGACGTGCAAAAGTATTGGCCCCCTTTGAGTTAATACTTTGTACAACATCTTTCTGCTGCGATCACAGCCGCAAGTCTTTTTGGGTATGTTTCTATAAATTTTGCACATCTTGAGACAAAAATATCTGCCCATTCCTCCTTACCAAACAGCTCAAGGTTAGATGGAGATTGTTTGTGCACAGCAATTTTCAGATCTTTCCACAGATGCTCTATTCGATTGAGGTCTGGACTTTGGCTTGACCATTCTAACACCTTTATATGGTTAGTTTTAAACCCTTTCATTGTAGATTTGAATTTATGTTTAGGATTATTGTCCTTTTGGAAGGTGAACCTCCGCCCCATCCTCAGGTCTTTTGCTGACTCCAACAGATTTTCTGCCAGAATCGCCCTGTATTTGGCTCCATCCATCTTCCCATCAACTCTAATGATCTTCCCAGTCCCTGCTGAAGAAAAGCAACCCCAGAGCATGATGCTGCCACCACCATGTTTGACGATGGGGATTGTGTTTTAAGGTTGATGTGCAGTGTTACTCTTAAGCCAAACGTAACATTTCGCATTCAGCCCAAAAAGTTCAATTTTGGTCTCATCTGACCAGAGCGCCTTGTTCCTCATGTCATCTGTGTCTACCATGTGGCTTCTTTCAAACACCAGATGGGCCTTTTTATGGTTTTCTTTCAGAAATGGCTTTCTCCTGCCACTCTTCCATAAAGCCCAGATTTATGCAGAGTACGACTAATAGTTGTCTAATGGACAGACTGTCCCACCTCAGCATTGTATGTCTGCGGGTCATCCAGCATGATCATGGGCCTCTTGGTTGCTTCTCTGCTTAGTTTCCTCCTTGTTTGGGCTGAAAGTTTAAAGGGATGGCCAGGTCTTGGTAGGTTTGCAGTAGTTTTATGCTCTCTCCATTTTGATATTATTGCTCACACAGTGCTCCGGGAGAAGTTTATATATTGTGAAATCTTCTTGTATCCCATTCCTGCTTTGAACATTTCCACAACTTCATCTCGGACCTGCCTGGTGTGTTCTTTGCCTGGTGTGTTTCATGATGCTGATTGTTCTCCAGTGTTCCTTTTACAGACATCTGAGACCATCACAGAGCAGGTGCATTTAAACTGAGACCAAATGACACATACGTGCACTCTGTTTGTCATTGTTAGTCATTTAGGTCAACATTGGATCATTCAGAAGTCATCAGGGAACTTCTGGAGTCGGTTAGCTGAGCTGAAAGAACAGGGGGGCAATACTTTTGCACAGCCTACTTTTCAGTTTTATATGTGTAAACACAATATAAAATGTTGAATACATTTGGTTCCACTTCACGATTGTGTCTCACATGTTGTTGATTCTTGAAAAATATTTTCAGTTTGTTATCTTTAAGTTCGACACCTGAAATGTAGCAAAATGTCGAAAAGTTCTTGCGGGGGCCAATACTTTCGCAAGGCATTGTTAGTGTGTACAGGCCCTGAACAAACAAACACACACGGGGCCTGTACGCATGCAGAGGGAGGTAGAGTGCGGGCAGCTCCTGTTTGGTGTGCCCCAAATGAGCAACTCATAAGGGGGACTGCACCTTGCTCAATGGCGCCTCGGCAGTGCTCCGGAGGTGAGCTGACACCTGCCACTGTCAGCTCACCTCCGGGTGTTTCTTTTGGGCAGGAGCAGGAATCAAACCGCCGATCTCAGAACATTTGACGGCCCGTTCTACCACGCGCTCTACCACTGAGCCACTGCCGCCATTTTTTTTTTCTTTAATTTTAAATTTTAGATAGTGAGAAGATGCCTGAGGAATGGAGGAGAAGTGTGCTGGTGCCCATTTTTAAGAATAAGGGAGATGTGCAGAGTTGCGGCAACCGCAGAGGAATAAAGCTGCTGAGCCATACAATGAAGTTATGGGAAAGAGTAGTTGAAGCTAGACTAAGGGCAGAAGTGAGCATTTGTCAGCAGCAGTATGGTTTCATGCCAAAAAAAAGTACTACAGATGCAGTATTTGCTTTAAGGATGTTAATAGAGAAGTACAGAGAAAGCCAGAGGGAGCTGCATTGTGTTTTTGTAGATCTGGAGAAAGCTTATAACAGGGTGCCCAGAGAGGAACTGTGGTATTGTATGAGGAAGTCTGGAGTGGCAGAGAAGTATGTTAGAGCGGTGCAGGATATGTATGAGGACTGTAAGACAGTGGTGAGGTGTGCTGTAGGTGTGACAGAGGAGTTCAAGGTGGAGGTGGGACTGCATCAGAGATCAGGTCTGACCCCCTTCTTATTCGCTATGGTGATGGACAGGCTGACAGGCGAGGTTAGACAGGAATCTCCATGGACTATGATGTTTGCAGATGACATTGTGATCTGTAGTGAGAGCAGGGAACAGGTGGAGGAGAAGCTAGAGAGGTGGAGGTTTGTCCTGGAAAGGAGAGGAATGAAGGTTAGCCGCAGTAAGACCGAGTACGTGTGTGAATGAGAGGGACCCAAGTGGAAAAGTGAGGTTACAGGGAGATCAAGAAGGTGGAGGATTTTAAGTACTTAGGGTCAACACTCCAGAGCAATGAAGTGTGTGGAAAGGGGGTGAAGAACTGTGTACAGGCAGGATGGAACGGGTGGACAAAAATGTCAGGTGTGATGTGTGATAGAAGAGTTTCAGCTAAAATGAAAGGAAAGGTGTACAAAACTGTGGTGAGACCAGCGATGTTGTTTGGTCTAGAGACAGTGTCATTGAGGAAAAGACAGGAGACAGAGCTGGAGGAAGCAGAAATGAGGATGCTGAGGTTCTCTTTGAGAGTGACCAGGATGGATAGGATCAGGAATGAGTACATCAGAGGGACAGCACATGTTAGAGGTTTTGGAGATAAAGTCAGAGAGGCCAGACTGAGATGGCTGGACATGTCCAGATAAGAGATAGTGAATATATTGGAAGAAGGATGCTGAGTTTTGAACTGCCAGGCAGTTCTAAAGACCAAAGACGAGGTTTATGGATGTATTGAAAGAGGACATGAAGGCAGTTGGTGTGAGAGAAGAGGATGCAGAAGACAGGGTTACATGGAGAAAACTGATTCACTGTGGCGACCCCTGAAGGGAAAAGCCGAAAGGAGAAGAAGACTGAACAAAAGATGGGTCCAAGAACAGAACCCTCTGTTTATGGATGCATTTAGCATTCAATGTGTAACAGGTTAATCATTGAGCTCCAATATTGTAGCTGAATGTTTAAACTTTAGATAGAGCCATGCTCATTGATGCAAACTTCATGCTGCATTAAGATAAAACAATCCCTTTTGCCTATAGCAGATCAAAGACATGAGATGGTATCAATCTTTTCTTCCAACTCTTTGCCAGAAGGCAAATAACTATTTCCCAAAATGCAAATTATTTCCTCTAAGCAGGAACCCAGAAAATGTTGCTTTCTATTCCCATAATTTACTGCATGTAAAAGCTCCTCCAAAACTTAACAATGAATTTTCAAATAGCTGTTCATGAACATCTGAGTAAAATAAAGTGATGTTATCTACAGATAACCAAAAGCCTGAGAGAGAAGATGCCATTTGACTGAACTGCTCTAGTAGCTTATCTACAGAAAAGCAACAGCAAAGAGGGCTGAGCATGACGGACGAAGACAAAATGAAAAAATGAAAAAAACAGGATCTCATAGTTACTGCTTAAAATATTCAGCTAAAAAATGCATGAGGGCATAGCTCCTTTTGTAAAACATTTGCAGCAGCCTGTGGTATCTTGCTTTCCTCTTGATGAGCAGAAATAACTGCCCTATTTGAGTCAGAGGCCATAACCCAAACACAGACAAAGAAACCTGGAGAGACAAAGACAATCTGAATACCCAGCAGCTGTAAGGGCGAAGGAAATTGTTCCTGCTACATGAAATACATGTAAGCAATGCAGGAAAACGAGAGGCAGGATTAGGAGGATATGGAAAAACATAATCAGGCATATAAACAGTGGAAGAAGAGAGAACGGGAACAAGAGAGAAGTAATAGATGCATACCAAGAGATAAAGATGGGAAAGGATGTTGTACAAGGAAACTGGGAGAGACAAAGTGAAAATGAAAAGGGAGTAAGAGCGAGAGAAGGACTAAAAAGAGCTTTCCTTTTTCCTCGTTTGACTTCGGCTGAATGCCTTGGGTGTCAAATCTATCTTACTATACTTAACTAGCTCCCTAGGGAACCCACACACAGGCACGCCGCCACAGGATCACACACACACACACACACACACACACACACACACACAGATGGGTCAGGGTGGGAAGTAGAGGGTCGTCATTACTTCACACCATAATTAGCAGAATGAACACAGGGAACTGTTGCTGTGTTTATGTACAAAGATATGCACTAAAGCAAAAGGCAGTGCTGCTAAACAGTCCTGATGTATACCCACAGAAACTCGTACACTCCCCTCATGAGAGGCATTCAGTGTGAAATGGGATTGTTCAAAAGCACAGTCCTGAGTTGGAGACAGTGTCACCACACACATATAGAACACCTGCACCAGCAGGGAAATTACGTGAGGAGCTGCAACCTGAGGTTGTGCAGATAAACACGCATCCTGAACATGCTGAATGTACCCTTGTTATCTCTGCCTACAGCAGACTTTTTCTGGTGTTGCTGCACCACCAACTTAAATGAGCTCAATTAAAATCCAGTGTGCACCGGATGGTTGGACTGTTACTTAGACATATCCACAATGAGGGCGAAAAAAAATCCAGATATTTTTTATTGACAGACTTTCTTGCATTGTGACATTTTAACATTCTTTAGTGTGCAAAAGCTACTCAGTCTATTCTCATGAAATTTCACAAATTGAATTATAGAACAAGTTAGAGCTGTATAAGCCTGTTGGACTTTCAGTGTCATGCCAGTGGAGGGATAATCATCCATACTTTAAATCAAAAGGAAATCAAGGCAACACGAGGAAAGCAGAAGTACAAAAAACAACCTGGCAAAGAACCAAAGTCCAAGCCAGCTTATAAAGCCTCAGGCTAATCAACCCAATCGGGTACAGGTGTGGAGACGAGCAACAGGTGTGAACTCGAGCAGCAGTTGTGGAAACGAGGCTCCGCCCACAAGTTCGGTTTCTCCTTCTGCCACACCCCAGCACAGCTGAGCACCAATACCAAAAAACTATGACAGTACGCCCCCCCTCAAAGGACAGCCCCCGACATCCCAAAAACGGTCCCAGGGAAGGGTCAGGATCGGGGTCCAGGACCAAATCGAGCTCAGGCGCAGGGTCAAGAAGAGGTTCAGGAACCAGGTTGGGGTGTGGACTCAGAACCAGGCTGGGGCACGGACCCGGAACCAGGCTGGGGTGCGGACTCGGGAACTGGGATTGGAGGAGGAACAGGTTCTGGGACAGGTGAAAAAACTGGAGCTGGGATTCCAAGGTAGGCCAACAGCCATGCCATGGTGGCTGTCCCCCACTGCCTCCTCTCCACAGCCAATTCAGGATCCCAGAGCTTACTTCTGGACAGAGAAGTAAAATCCTGGAGATAGTAGGGGTCCGCTGGGTCCACTGTTGGTCAGGTTGTTCTGTCATGCCAAGCAGGAATGGAACCCAAAAGCAGGACACCAGTGGAGGGATAATAATCCATACTTTAAATCAAAAGGAAATCAAGGCAACACAAGGAAAGCCAAAGTACAAAAAAACAACCTGGCAAAGAACCAAAGTCTGAGCCGGCTTATAAAGCCTCAGGCTAATCAACCCAATCGGGTACAGGTGTGGAGACGAGCAACAGGTGTGGAGACGAGGCTCCGCCCACAAGTTCGGCTTCTCCTTCTGCCACACCCCAGCACGGCAGAGCACCAACACCTCTGTGTGTGCATCACAAATTGCCATGTACTGTAGTTCCAAATGAGAGTCTAGACTGAGTGTTGTGTAAAAAAAACCCACTCCATTTACCCCGTCCATTCATGTAAAAGCGGAGAGCCATCTAAGAATTGTGACGAGCTGGGTGGGTGGATGGTATGCGGACTATAAAGTCTACAGCTGGAAGATTTTAAAAAATCAGATGGCAACAATTAACTGCTATCACAGACAAAATAAAATCAACTGATGACGGAGCTCATTTTCATCAGAACAGAGGATTCAGAACTTCTATTCAGACCCACACATCAGAGCTGTTGTGTTTTTCATTGTACACATAGAAGATAATGTAGAAAAGGCTCTTTGGCACCACTGTTGTGCAATCTGTTCACAACCCCTTTGTGTCTCTTTCATGTATTTTCTAACTTTCACTTTCCCTCCCTTTTCATTTTTTAGTTCAATACCGTAACAGTAGATGAGCCAAACCCTTAAACATATTGTTTGGATCAAACAAGCACTGATTTATTTTGGAATAAATATTTGCTGTGCAATCTTCCTAAAATGTCCATGAATATCCAGATTCTAAGAGAGCGCTGACTGAGTAGGATCCATCAGAACTAAAACTACATTTTCTTTGTGTATTCTCAAATAGAAATGCAGAAATCTCTTTACACACATTGACAATGTAATGGCATTGTCTATGAGCTCCATCCAACTCAGCCAATACCACTGTTGATAGCACTGAAATCAGCTACTTCTCACACTGCTTTACCAAAGCACATGCTGTTTGCAGTAAGGGAAATGAAAGTGTTAATATACATATATATACTGTACTTGCTTTGTAAGATATGAGGTCAGTGTTGTGTTAACAGCTCTTTCTACTGGACAAATCAATGAACGCTTCTATAGAACATTCCAAATTAAACACAGACTGATTTACTGACAAGCTTTCAAATCTGTGTTGAAACTTCGGAGCTGAACACCTTGTTTTTACAAAATGTTAGAGGATGAATGAATAACTCCTATCAAAAAATAAATGTGTGTATGATCCAAATTTTGTACAAAGATGGGGAAAAAAAAGTTGAATCACCATCCATCCATCCATCTTCTGTTACCGCTTTATCCGCTGTCACGGGTGACAGGGAGCTGGAGCCTATCCCAGCTGGCTTAGGGCATGAGGCGGGTATAACTCTGGGTGCGATGCCAGTGCACCGTGGATCCACACAAAGACGTAGACAAAAACACACAACGACAGCGCTACCCACTGCACCACCGTGCCGCCCTGTTAAATCACCAAAAGAACTTTAAGGTGACTACCTCACAAACTCTTTTGAATAAATGGAAGAAAACCATTATAATTCCCATCTCTTCTTCTTCAACTAACTCAGTTACTACTTTAAAGTTCACTAATCTGGCCAATGAGCTAGAAGACCATTCTTGCACATCCTGGCCTGAAGCCTTGAAAATAATAAGGTCACATAATAGGGTAGTTGAACACAACATTGAAACACAAACAACAAGTTGTCTGAAGCTGGAACAAGTTAGCAAAGCTTGATTTCATGCACTGTTTGTGTGATTGAATTAGGGTGGGCTCTCACCCTGCACTAACTCAAGGTCGGTGCATCTATGTTCCACTCATGAACTCCAAAGACACACACATCTACAAGACACACAGCATACACGTCCACTCATTGTAACTGACAGAGCAGAAAGAGCTGCCTTCAGCCGCCACCACCAAAGCCTTGCAAGGAAGAAAAACGGAGGAAGACACAAACTGAAAGAGTTGACAGGAGAGAGGAGGGATTTGGAGATGATGACAGGCACTCTAAGATGACATGGCGTCTCCGATGTCGCTCAAAGGTTCCTGTTCGGGTGCTCCCCGCGGGATCCTGTCTCATGTGCTTATTCTGAAGGCAAAAACTAGAGATTTAGTGTGAAGATGACTGATCTGGAATGAGGAAGGTGTGACTAAATGTTCAGGACGGCTTCAAACCTCTTGGATTGATGGGAAAGCTGTTATTCATTAGGTGCAAATGCAGCAAGCATTTAATCAATATCATTGCTCTAACTAAGGGAGGGAGGTGGGGCATTCGTTGAAAAAGTGTTAATGCATCCGTCTCTCGAAGGTGCAACACCATTCTCCTCCTAAGAGCTAAGGCTCTCCCTTTCTCCCTGCCACTCTTTCATTCTTCTAACTAAAATATTTCATTTCAATCTCATTCTTCTACCTGCATGTTTAACTTCTATCACAACATCCTCTTATGTTTTTTGCTGATCCTCAGAAGCTGCACCATTTATTAACTATCACTGCCAGATTAATAACATAGAAGATTGGTTGGGTAATTGAAGAAAATACATGTCCACCAGTGCTCCAAATGGTTGTTGGAACTTCTTCAAAGTATAATCACCATTTCCTCAATCTAAGGGTGAATTTCTTCACCCACTTCATTGAAAACTTCATTGGACGTTTTAATATATTTTGAAAAAGATAAATGTAGATGAGAGATTGATTTTGTGGAGGTATCTATTAAAATATTCCTTTACTGGGTTCACATTCATCATTTCCCTGCTGCTCGCTGACTGGATTGATCAAATGCAATCTCACTGTGAACACACAGTTAGTGTTTTCTATTTCAGTGTGTAGCAATAAGTTGGTTTATTTTTAAGGACTGCAGACTACTGGACAAGCAGTTTAGATGATAGTATTATATGCTTTCTCTGATTATATGTGATTTTTGCCATGCTTTATTTTTTTAATATTATTCTGCCCTAACAAAAGTGTTAAATAAAATGTTCAGTCAGTTTTGTTTAGACTCCAAACAACTTGATCTGTCATGAACTCGCTTGAACTGATCCAGACTGCTTGGTTGACACTAGGCTAAAATGTTGCATCTCTTTCCCAATAAAATGTTTTTCTTGAATGCTCAGATTTTAGTAAATATACCCACCTGTTCACTTGTGGAAAGCATTTGTCTTCAAACAAGGTATATTTACCAGCTGTTGTGGAACATTCAATCAGATTGCTAAACCTCCACTATGTGGAGTTCACACTTGGAGCAGCAAATGTTTAAATCCTGCACACCTGTGCAGCTGCTAATTTTGGGATTGCATGAGGTAACCAACCTTCAAGGATGAATAATTAAGACAACACAAGCATTTTGTAATAGAAACTTTTAGTTGGTCAAAGTTCCTAAAACTATAATGACCAGTCTGTAGAGGTTCTTCAACCCTTCGGTTAAGAGAGCTTCAGGGAGTCTTCCCATTGAGGCATTTCAGCATCAAATGTTGAATTTAAACTCAAAGATGTGACAGATGGTTGTTTTGAGATACAGGCTTGAAAGGTTTTTATTTCATAATCATAAATGCTGTTTTTGATAAATTGCTTTGGCACCAAATGAACCTCAAATAAAGAATGAAAGCCAGTGATGGTGGTGAGATTTAACATGACAGCATCTGTCAGAATTCATAAAGGCAAAGTGTAAGAGATGGAAAGAAGTTCATCACATTGTTTTTGGTTGCATTCAGCTCTACACATATACAGCAGGTGCTAACACAACCATTAGCAGGAAATCCTCATTTTATGCCAAATGGGGGAAAAGCATACTTAAAATTTGGCGGTCAAATTCTGCTGCCATTTTTCTGTGCACTAATATCAGTAGAGACAGTAGAAAGCGAGTCATTACTAATGGAAAATATCTGAGCAAGATAGATGTGGAAGGAGTGGTGATACAGTTGGGGGGAGGGCAAATAGGAAAGGAGAATGGTGGCAGAGGGTGAAAGGGAGAGAGCCGGAGGTTTCTAAATGGGTCTCATTACTAATGGAAGTTATTTGAGTTCATTTCAATAGAAAGCAAATATTTGACAATTACTTAAATTTCATTATTTTCTCCCCTTCTTAGACCACCGTTCAGTGTATTCTCCCTAAAACTAAGTCTGTCATCCCACTTTTTCCACAGTCTCTGTAAATAAATACGGGTGGTCTGGAAATAGAGTAGAGTTAGAGAGACGTCTACTGGTGGAACGGGGAAATATCAGATTTAAAACAGTGGACAGAAGGTAAAACACCGATGCATTTTGGGTGAATACTTTCAATAGGAGAAACAGCTGTTAATTCAATATAATCCCATTTCAAGTATTTATTTAAAATTCTGATATTTTGAACAACAAATAACAATAATGGTTGGCAATTAAAATAAGAAACGAGATATTACATATTCTCCTAATCACTGGAAAACAATGTGAAACCGATTAGTTCATCACATATTATTGATCCCTCTGGTGGACTATACCATCATACAAGGCTGTAGTAGTATCTGCAATGTTTTTGAGATGTTTTTCTTTGGTGTTTTTTTTTTGTTGTTGTCCCAGTTGATGCACTTCTCTTCACTTAGTCAGTTTTATTGATATATTTGCACATAATCTGTAGCTACTGGGATTTTTAATGTTCAAATATGGAAAAAGAAAACCAGAAAAACACTTTTCTCAGTTTAAAACTTTGCAGATACTACAGTTTATGGTGTTTTGCATAGTTATTTAGCATTAATTAAAACTAAGTAAAATAAAGAAAAACTTAAAGCATGAATATGCAGTCTGATAGCATAGTAAAATAGTAATAATAAACAGATTTTATATGATTTTGGTAATTCTATGACTCCTCAAAAATACAGCAGTGATAATCAGACAACTTTCGTTCGTATACGGTGTATAAGGTCCTATGAAACCCCTCTGAAATATTAATATTCCTCAATGCACAGCATAAATTTATTAAACAAGGTTGCCAGTCCCTGTGTTAGTCAAGAAAATCAATAAACACCGATCTCTCTCAAGAAGAAGTGGTTCAAAGAAAAGCCGTGGGGACAGTGTGTGTGTGTGTGTGTGTGTGTGTGTGTGTGTGTGTGTGTGTGTGTGTGTGTGTGTGTGTGTGTGTGTGTGTGTGTGTGTGTGTGTGTGTGTGTGTGTGTGTGTGTGAGATAGATCATATCTCCCACGTGTCATTCACCAGCCATGTTCCATTAATCTCCCATACATTCATATTGCCTATGATTGATCATTGATCATTCTCTCTCTATCTCTCTCTCTCTCTCACACACACACATACACACACTCACATACACATACACACATGTATGACCTGAGTGTGTGTGTGAGTGTGTATCTAATATGCTGCTGTGAGGCCATCCATCTCTCTCAGTCAATCTGACATTTTGTGTTGATGCTGATTTCACACTTCCTATTGAAATGCTGCAGAGCGTCTCTTTACTCCTCACAGTTTTTTCCCTCATGTGCACTTAAAAACACTTTGAAAGAGATTTCAACAAAACCTGTGTACAGAGTGGGGTGTGGGTTAGACACGCTAACTAGATTGGTTCTGGATTGTTCATCCTTGGTGGTTACACGTTCTCCAAGAGCCACTCTAAAGTCAATTGTGGCCACTGATCTCTGAAAGATTGTTTTTACACGATTCCAGACGACAAGGAGAGAAGTGGAAAAACTGCAAAAAATATTCCCATCAAGGAGAGGCCGTTAGCTAAATATGTGCCCAATTTAGTTTTCTATGCAGCAGAAACAGAGCTTTGCATGCATCTATGTGCCACCAGTGAAGTACAACTACAGTAAGTTCCCTGATGATTCGCTCTGCGTTGGTCCGACAGTGTCATATTAAAATACATGATGTCTTTGACTTTGTATTAGCTAAATGAAGCTTTTGATTTATAAATGTATCAGGCCTATGCTTATTTAAATTTTCACGTTCCTAAAATCAAGTTATTTTGGATTAACTTCACACATTCCAGTGAAAACAAACCAGTTTATATAAAGCTCCAAAGAACTAACCAGAACTGAGCGTCAATAGTCTGAAGAATGCATTATTTTGTTGTCATCTCACCCTAAGTGGAAATCTCATCAATTTCTTTTTGTCGCCTATTCTGCTACAGATATGTATCGTCTGGAGCTGGTCGGGGGTCTGGGGGTCATCCTGCTGCTGCTGGGAGTCATTACTGCTCTTTATAAATGCTACAACCTGGAGATTATGCTCTGCTACAGGAGACACTTTGGGGGTGACGAGACTGAAGATGGCAAGTCGAAACCTGCACAACACTGTTTAGAAACATATAATTTACAGCACCTCAAACAGTACAAAACTTTTGATTTAATCAAGTGAGACACAATTAAGCTGAATAATCTTTCTAATTTGGTTATGGGATGGCAACATAAATAGCAGTAAATTTCAGAAAAATAGTTTCCCAGCTTTTGTTTCCTCAAACATTGCCGATTGTCTTTATTCCTGTTATTTCCATGTACTTTTGTAATATGATCAACTTTAAATCAAACAATCACAACACAAAATGACACTTGGGAATAGAGTATTTGAATCAGCTGACTGCATAATCTTTCATATTTATTTATAATTTCTGACTCTTTCAGTTAAGTCAGAAATAAATATCAAAACTGTGCTACAGAAAACTGGATGAATCCCAAATATTAAAAAAAAACAAAATCCTGCATAAAAGATTTAGTATTAATAGTTAATAATTAATTTATTTAGCACTCTTTGGGCATTTTGAGCATTTTTGAAGTCACACATCCTCTTATACAAGGGCATGGAAAAAAAAAATCCTAGCCATCAAAATTTCTTCTGATGCTCTGGAAATGAATCTTTGCATCTTTTGAGGTTTTACACCAGATTATAGAAAAGGGAAAATAGAATTTTATAACAATTTGTAATTTGATAAAAATGCATAATTCCTGAAACACAAATGCATAAATTTACAGAAAGAATGGATCTTACAAGATGTCTAAAATTAAACTTGCTCAGTTAATAAGAATATTTTTGTTGGAATGCAAATAAAGATGCAAAAAAATAGAAGCTGATACTTTGCCTAAATAGTAAAAGACACTGCCACAGTCCAGATTTGATTAGCGCACTTTCCTGAAAATTCTTCTTACAACTCCATACCCAAATCAGCCCATGTTAATGATCCATCCATCCATCCATCCATCATCAACCACTTATCAGGGGCCGGGTCGCGGGGGCAACAGTCTCAGCAGGGATGCCCATACTTTCCTCTCCCCGTACACCTCCTCCAGCTCCTCCGGGGGGAGCCCGAGGCGTTCCCAGGCCAGCCAAGAGACATAGTCCCTCCAGCGTATCCTAGGCCTTCCTCGAGGTCTCCTCCGGGTAGGACATGCACGGAACACCTCCCCAGGGAGGCGTCCAGGAGGCATCCGGAACAGATGACCTAGCCACCTCAGCCAGTTCCACTCGAGGCGGAGTAGCAGCGGCTCTACTCCGAGCTCCTCCGTGGTGACTGTGCTACTCACCCTATCTTTAAGGGTGCGCCCAGCCACTCTACGGAAGGAAACTCATTTCAGCCACTTGTATCCTTGTATTCTTGTCCTTTCGGTCATGACCCAAAGCTCATGACCATAGGTGAGAGTAGGAACGTAGATTGAGAGTCTAACGACTCAGCTCCTTCTTCACCACAATGGACCTATACAGTGACTGCATCACTGCAGAAGCTGCACCGATCCATCTGTCAATTTCACGTTCCATCCTTCCCTCACTCATGGACAAGACCCCAAGATACTTAAACTCCTCCACTTGGGCCAAGGACTCTCCACCAACCTGAAGAGTGCACACCACCCTTTTCCAGTCAAGAACCATTGACTCGGATTTAGAAGTGCTGATCCTCATCCCACTCGCATCACACTCGGCTGCAAACCGTCCCAGTGCACGCTGAAGGTCCAGGTTTGATGAGGCCAACAGGACAACATCGTCTGCAAAAAGCAGAGATGAAATCCTTTGGTTCCCAAACCAGACTCCCTCCGGACCCTGGCTGCGCCTAGAAATTCTGTCCATAAAGATTATGAACAGAACCGGTGACAGAGGGCAGCCCTGCCGGAGTCCAACATGCACCTGGAACAGGTCTGACTTACTGCCGGACAGGGACCGGACAGCCCTCAGCAAAGGGCCCCGGACCCCATACTCCCGAGGCACTCCCCACAAGATACCACGAGGGGCACAATCGAATACCTTCTCCAGGTCCACAAAACACATGTGGACTGGTTGGGAAAACTCCCATGAACCCTTGAGCACTCGATGGAGAGTGTAAAGGTGGTCTAGTGTTCCACGACCGGGACAAAAACCACATTGTTCCTCCTGAATCCACGGTTCGACTATCGGTCTAATCCTCCTCTCCAGTACCCTGGAATAGACTTTCCCTGGGAGGCTGAGGAGTGTGATCCCCCTATAGTTGGAACACACTCTTCGGTTCCCCTTTGGTCTGCCAATCCAGAGGTACTGTCCCTGACTGCCATGCAATGTTACAGAGACGTGTCAACCATGACAGTCCCTGCACATCCAGAGACTTGAGGTACTCAGGGCGAATCTCATCCACCCCCGGTGCTTTGCTACCAAGGAGCTTGGGTGATGGACAAGTCCACCTCTAAGACCTCAGCCTCTGCTTCCTCAGTGTAAGACATGGCAGCGGGATTGAGGAGATCCTCGAAGTATTCTTTTAACCGCCCGACAATATCCTCAGTCGAGGTCAGCAGCTCTCCGCCTCTACTGTAAACAGTGTTGGCTGTGCACCGCTTTCCCCTCCTGAGGCGCCGAATGGTTTGCCAGAATTTTTTTGAGGCTGACCGATATTCTTCCTCCATGGCCTCTCCGAACTCGAGCCGCAGTACACCTGGCCTGCCTGTACCTGTCAGCTGCCTCCGGAGTCCAACAATTCAACAAGACTTGATAGGACTCCTTCTTCAGCTTGACGGCATCCCTTGGGAGTTGAAGACCTCACTGACAGAGGGTTCTGCCAGACGTTCCCAGCAGACTCTCAAAACACTATTGGGCCTGCCGAGTCTGTCCGGCCTCCTGCTCGGCCAGCGGATCCAACTCACCACCATGTGGTGATCGGTTGACAGCTCTGCCCCTCTCTTCACCCGAGAGTCCAACACACGGTCGGAGGTCTGGTGATACAACAACGAAGTCAATCATCGACCTCCGGCCTAGGGTGTCCTGGTGCCATGTGCACTGATGGATATCCCTGTGGCTGAACAAGGTGGTTGTTATCGACAAACTGTGACTAGCACAGAAGTCCAATAACAGAGCACCACTCGTGTTCAGATCCGGGAGGCCGTTCATCCCAATCACCCCTTTCCAGGTCTTACTGTTATTGCTCACGTGAGCGTTGAAGTCCCCAAGGAGAACAATGGAGTCCCCAGTCAGAGCACTATTCAGTACTCCTCCCAGGGACTCCAACAAGGCCGGCTATTCCGCACTACCATTTGGCCTGTAGGCCGAAACGACAGTGAGACACCTGTCCCCAACCCGAAGGCACAGGGATGCAACCCTCTCGTTCACCGGGGTGAACTCCAACATATAACTGCTGAGCTGTGGGGCCACAAGCAAGCCCACACCAGCCCGCCGCCTCTCAGCTTGAACAACACCAGAAAAGTGGGGAATCCAGCCCGGCCACCAGGCGATTGCATATGAGCCCCAACCCCGGGCCTGGCTCCAGGGTGGGGCCCCGGTTGCTCCATACCGGGCGATGTCACGGTTCTTGATTTTGCACTCATCATAGGGGTTTTTGTGCTGCTCTTCGTCTGGCCCGTCACCCAGGACCTGTTTGCCAACGGAGACCCTAGCAGGAGTTTAAAGCCCCTGGCAACATAGCTCCTGGGATCATTCGGGTACTCAAACTCCCCCACCACGATAAGGTGGCAGCTCTCGGAGGAGAGACCCATGTTAATTATGTGTCCACAAATTAAAAAATGGATGAAGTCACTAAATATCACAAGGCACTACTTACACATATTTGTTTATGTTTGCTGCCCCACACAAAGAGTGATACTCCTGCTTTATCGACCTCACGAACCCCATGTGATTTACACCAATCAGTTCAGTAATGGAATATCATTCACATTTTCAGCTTCAAAGGAGATCAGATAGATGAGAATGGATGGAAATCACCAAGAATCAAATGGAGTGATTTTCCATGAAGGATTTTCATTGACCTGCCTTCTGTCTGTCTCCACAGACAACAAGGAGTATGATGCCTATCTGTCCTACACTAAGGTGGACCTGGACTCTTTGGGCAGGTCAGTCTTCTTTCTTCACATCTGCATGTCGTAATCAAACTAAACTTTCTTACCATAATAAAAACACAGCAATATGTTAGATTTTAGTTTCACACAATGTATAAATTTACATTTAATATTGTTGTATTCAAATGTCATGCCTGTGTGGAGCTGTTGTTATAATGTAGTTTCTGGAGCACTGCATAAAAATAACCGTACACAAATATTAATGAGGTTGTATTATGAAAATCACATTTTTTCAGGTCTCTACATATACATACTGGTCCTCCCTAACCCGACCAACTCCTAGAATCTGGTAAACAAATGCTTTCTGCATCAATAAATATTCAGAATTTTAGGAATTCATCACTCATTCCCAGCCTTGTGAGAGACAAAGGCTGGATATGTTCACACACACACACACACACACACACGCACACACACACACACGCACACACACACACACACACACACACACACAGTCACACACACACACACACCTTGCCCTGCTCCAGCTGTGTCATAAGGAGTCGAGGCTAAACCGGTAATCTGACTGAGATTGAAGTGACTGACTCTATATCCACTACAGGATGTAATACCCCTGTAATGTACTCACTGTAAGTTAGTGAATGCAGAATAGGGAAAATAGGGACGGCACGTAACAGCCATATACAGTAGTCAAACGCTTTGGCTAACCTTTCCCATGTTTAATTTAGCCTACGATAGTTTTGCTCCCTGCGATCTCTCATTGTCGTCACGATTATCGCGAAACAGCGTACGTCTTGTCTGTAAACATCAGTTGTCAAATCCACTGATTTTTGTCCCGTTTGCAAACGATGTGAGTTTTAAATTCTTTGCGATGTTTACCGGCGGTCTCAATAGGCCTCAATCAGCTCATGTAGTGTTTACATAATGAACAATAGAGTCACGTACGGCTGACTGAGAATGCAGATCCTTGCTCAGTGCAGAGATATCAACAGTTATTAACAAGAGAGACGCGAAAAATAAGACCAAAATACTTAGTAACAAAGTTACTGAAAAATAAAAAGGTCCAGACGGATCCCTAGTGCGTGTGTTCATGTGGTGCATGCAAACAAAACGCACATGAACCCGATGTGGGAGGGAGGTGGTGATAGATGGTGCTCAGAGGGGATAGGGGGGTCGAGATAGGGAGCTGAGACCCACGCCCCATTAACACAGAGCTTTTCGGGGCGGAAGTGACTTTATCAATATCCAATCAAAGATATTGAGGACCATGGATCATTTCAAATACAGTGTAGTTGGACATTGGCAGCTTAATGACATGAATTAAAAAGCATAATATGGGACCTTCAAGGAAAGAAAACTGTGTTTTTTGAGAGCATCAACTTTTAATATCTGCAGCATTTTGACATTTTTTCAATTTCTTCATTTATCTCAAACGTAGTTTTCATGCCTCAACTTAGTGGAGGGAAAGAGTGCATCAAGTTTAATGATGTCGCATTATACTCTGGTGTTTATTTTTACTGTTAACTTCTTATAGGTATTTGCAGCCCACACTAGGTATGTCTTGTCCTGACAGTTTTGGATGTGATTCTAAACCCTGCTCATTGCTCTTCTCCAGCAGGACGAGCAGCGATGAGGAAACATTCGCTTGGGAGATCCTTCCAGAAGTTTTAGAGAAACATTATGGATACAAGCTGTTCATACCAGACAGAGACCTGATACCCAGCAGTAGTAAGTCCATCAACACACACAGGAACAAACACACACTACACAACACATTTACCAAGGGTTGCATTTAAACAGTTTCTCACTTTCTTATGAACTCAGACTCAACAAAACCACAAATAGGAAATTTAATTTGTACCAAACACAGAAAGTTGTCAAAAAAAGGTGACGGCAATATTTTAACAAAAATAAGCACTAAACAAAACAAATATCTGAACAATATAGAAGTCCTCAAGAGGTACATAGTTAAGACATTGTTTTAGCCATTTGAAATCACAAGGACAGTCTTACTTCTATCCTCTGTCTGTTACTCCTGTTGGCTGCTGACCTCACATCACTTTAACTTCCTCCATCGTTATGTCAGGTACGGAAATTCTACACTCAATAAGATTCAGATGCTTTCTTCTTTTTCTCTCATTGAAAAAATCCATAGAATGCACTTAACTTAAAAACCAGGGGAACCGGAGAAATTAGCCAAGCTCATGTGTAGTTTCCCCGTTTACACCAGCAAATGTTCACACAAATGGTTAAAAATGGTCACATTGCATGCACACACACGCACACAAACACAAGCACGCACACGTACACGCACACACGGACATACGCACACACACACACACAGAACAATCCCATGCACCATTTGTCATCATTTCAGAGGTAATGTGTCACTCTCTATCCGACTGGAGGGGCAAAAATGACTGTTATTGCCGTTTTCTGTCAGTGCTCTGACCTGACAAGGTCACAGCTACACACACACACGTGAACAATGTGAGGATGATCCTCAGTGGACTGTACTGGAGATCTGCAGTATGGATTACAGATCTCACCAAATTACAAATGTACACTGTGAATATTGTTTAAAGATTCACCTATATGTGAATCCATATGCACATGTTTACTGCTTTGTTGATTTTGCAATCAGAAAAATTATTTTATAATCTTTAAAGTATTCAGACACATTTTAGTATCTTTCGGGCGCACTATTTTGTTTGAAACTTTGCTCAATACTTCGGTCTATTTGATTTGTCTTCACACACAACTAAAGACAAACGACAATATTTCTCTCCGTTAACTCAGGGGTTGTGTTTGCAGTTTCCAATGTCATCAGGTATCCCAAAAGTTAAAACACAAATATTAATGCCCCCAGCAAAAAATAATAGTAACAATAATCTTGTCACTTTTCAGAATGTTTTCATGCATATTATAATCTGCAATGCTTTGAGCTGTGTGAGCCTTAATATTGCTGTCATTGTCATGTTAATTGCTTCATACTTAAATAAAGTTTCACAACTGCACACAGAATGAATGACTATCCTGCTTTTTTGTATGCAACGTAGATTGCATTAATAAATGGTTGGTGGCACCATCACCTATAGTTTTATTATAGACTGGTGCTAACCTTACTAAATCCCCACCTGATTGTCAAACTGGATTAAGAGGCAGAGCATTGGTAAGGCAAACAAACAAACAAGCTTAGTGCTACAGCTAAACAAAGCTAAGCTAGACTATCCTTGTAGGTTGTAAGTCAACACACAAGAGTTTGATCTTCGGATGATAAATTGTTTGTGTATTTGTTTGTTTGTTTGTTTAATTAACAATCCAAACAGGAAGAATACCTGTCTGTACATGAGTTCATCCTCTGACTAAACTCAGCACTCACCAGGGACTCCAGGTGGTTCATTGTTTTGACTTTTCTCTTTTCCATTCCCTCTCTGTATGTTTATCTTCAAATAAACTTCCTCTCCACTCAGCAGTCAAATATATATATATATATATATATAAACCCTAATATCTCTGATTACTCTCAATTAGTTTTGTGTTTACTGCTGCAGAGGTGGATGAGTTAGAATAACGATAAATCCACTTTTATATTGCAAGAGTTTAAAATCTCTCGTCTTTTTTACTGCCTGCAAACATCCATCGATCAATATATTGAAGTTGTAGAATTTTATCACAAAATAATTGGGTCTTCACATTTTACATTTCTCCTGCTGAAAAATCTATAATTAAATAGAGTAAATATGGTTCAGAATCAATTAATACTCACTGAAGAATCTTAATCTGGCCAAAATTATTTAAGAGCAACACAAAAAAGCTCAAAATAAACACCTTAACTGGAAGCAAGATTCCAACTGACCAGAAGAGATCATAAAAATAAATATCCACTGTGCTTATCCATCTTAGTGTCATATGAACTGAAGGTTACAAAGTGTGATAAACAGTCTAAATGAGTGAGTCACAGAAACAAAGAGGTGCGTTTTCAATTTTTGCTGCAGCTATTGACAGAGAACACAATGATGCATCCTAAAACACCCCATTTAATTACAGCCTCCATTAGCTCTCCAAAAATAACAATACCGGAATGAGAAATAAACAACAGGGGACAGAGAGAGGAGACGGTGGAGTCATTGGGTTGTCATTTCATTAATTGATTTACATAATCCTCAGAATCACATAGCTGCAGGAAGCAAAGAGCAGAGGAGTAAAGAGAAGGTTGAAGGCAAGAAAAAAAACCGAACCAAACATAAAGAAAGATGTGAAAAATCAAACCGGAGAAAGATGGAAAGAAAGGGGCTAAATTTTGGATGCTCTCTACTATTTGTGCCTCCTTAACTGAGCATGAAATTACAATGTGCTGCTGGAGAGTTGCTGTCATTAATTTAGTTACTAAGTGAAGAGCCAGTGAAGGAGGACAACATACAGAGAGACGGAAAGGGAGTTTTTCAAAGGAGCCAGTTTTCACACATTTCCAGTCTACAATTTGGAGAAATAATGAGCAATTTCCATGACACACGTCCCCAAAAAAAATACAGAATGTTACAAGCAAATAATTGGATGTTTCCTTGGACTGAGTATGCAGCAACGGCACAGCCGTGAGAATGGGGAATAAGTGCTGTTTTGGGCTCTATGTTACTTCTTGTATTGACCCACACGGTAGATCCACAAGAGATTAATTCACTTCCCTTATCTCATCAAGACAGAAACCATGTACCATAAGAATGTTTCCTATACGAATGATCCATTTTCATCTTTTCCATCTTTTCTTGTTAGATGTCATAAATTCTGTATGTTACCAGAGGGGATTATTTTAGATTAGGAGCATGCTTTGCCAAACAATAAAATATGATTGGAAGCATCTCTGTTTACTGATTACGTGATTTTTCACTTGATAAGAGCTACTTATTAAAGAATCCCCAAGAACCACTGATTGCATTTCTTCTGCCATCACACTTAGACTCAATGATGTTGTGGGAAACCACAGTCCACTGTTACAGTCAGTATTCATCGTCTTTCTGGCTATTCTTATCAATGACGATAGTATTACACGGTACAACATTGAAAACACGAAGTAATTGTATTTGACACATTTATTTAAACCTGAATATAAATGACACTTATTTTGATTTCAGACTTGCAATATAACACAAACACATAATTCTGATAGCTAAATTGTTTCAAGTATACTTTTGCACACATGCAGAGATCTCATAGAGCCTAAAAGTAATCTTACTAACTGACCATAGATGTGGTCCAGTGACACCAGCATAGTTTTCCGTTCTGGTTACATAAATGATCGTACCCCACCTTGATTACATTTGGTGATTCATTTCTGGCCAAAGTCAATACTTGTGTGCAAACATATTGCAAATACTTAACACCTTTACGTTCATACTATGAAGTGATAATATTAGCTATAATGTGGCCAAATGTTAACCGCTAATGTTTTCTCATAGTGATTAACAAGTTACCAAAAACATGTTACTTAATGTCTCTCCACATTAAGTAACACTTGCTCTGCAATCAGAAATGGTGAAATCATAATTTGTTTGTATTAATTATAATCTATAATGACATTATCCTTAGGAATATGACAATTTCATGATTTACAGTTCATAGAGAATCAGTGGTTCTGGATGGAGTTTCACCACATGGGATCAGGAAGACTTTGGGAGACCATTTCTGTCATCTCTGTTCATTTCTGTGAGCAAAGTTTAGCCATTTTTCAACAAAATGCAGAACTGCATCAAAATTTTCTGAATCTGATTACAAGTGACAAACGTTCCCTGGTCTGGTGAGATGAGCTTAATTTTAAATAGTTTTCAGATATCATGGACAGTGTCCTCTGGGATAAAAGTGAACAGATCATCCAGATTGTTACTAGCACAAAGTTCAAAACCAAAATTTTTGATTCCAGACCTCTATCCCACTGAAAACGTGTAGAGATTCAAATACAATATTCATATAGTCTTTGATCTGTGAAAATGTCTGTGTAGGTTCTCGATAATCCAGGGAATGATTATCCAAAGCTGTTTAAATCAATCCACTGGACTTTAAGAAAACTTTAAGAAAACCTTCTTAAAGTCCAGTGGATTGATTTTAACAGCTTTGGAGATCTGAAAATTAAGCTTAGATTAAAAGTTATTTGCAAAACTTTGTGTTTCCATTCATATTTCTCAACTTTTTTGGCTTAGGGTCTGTATTGCTGATCATTTAAATACCACAGATGGTGGATGGAACAGTTTCTTTTGTTTTATATGCTTTTTGAAGCAGCATCTGGGAGACTAACTAACTCATGATCTTCATTACAAGTGGCACCTTTCAAACTCCTCTCGATAGTCTGCTTTAATTTTGACTCTATGTCTGTCTCTCTCAGCATACATTGAGGACTTGGCTCGTAGCGTTGATCAGAGCAGACGTCTCATCATCGTTTTGACTCCAGAGTTTGTCGCCAAAAGAGGGTGGAGCATCTTCCAGATAGAGACTCGCCTCCACTCCATGTTGGTCACTGGTGAGATCAAGGTAGGATGCAGGGAATAGGAAAACAAGCAGCAGAGAACTATGCTGCCATCTTCCATCAACCTCTTGCTTACTTCCATTATCTACTGAAAGAATTGGCTCTCTGACCAGAAACTGCTTTTCTCTGTGTCTAGGTGATCATGATTGAGTGTGTAGACCTGAAGAATGTCATCAACTACCAGGAGGTGGAAGCACTGAAACACACAATAAAGGTACAAAAAGGGAGAGATGAATGGAGGGAAAATTAATTTAAATAAGTCATTAAAGAAATCATATATCTTCGATTCCTGCAGGTTTTATCCATCATTAAGTGGAGGGGACCTAAGAGCAATGAGCTGTCCTCAAAGTTTTGGAAACAGGTGGTCTATGAGATGCCCGCTAAACGGAGGGAGATGTTGTCCAGACGTCAGGTACACTGCTACTAACACAAATGACGCACCTTTTTTGAGCATATACACACACGTAACCTCAAATGCCAAAATAAATGCAACGCACAGATGTGCACATCCACAAATATTCACCGAAGCCCTTTCACTCTTGGATTATGGAATAGCTTTTGGTGTGTGTCCAGGATTCTAGAAAAAGAATACCAGAGTAGAAATGAACTCTTCACATTTATATGTGGTCAAGTATGTTCACAACATCATAAACATACTTAATAAATGAAGATATGTGTGTTCATCACATGCTAACACCTTAGGGATCCTGTTGCCTGGTTCTTCTGAATCACCACTGAGAGGCCAATGCACAGAGATCTATGAGCTGCAACAGCTGGGGGACATTATCCTCATGTCCTGCAGTGTCTTAATTTAGGCTGTAGAAAGTGGAAAACGGGGGATTATTATTACATGAAACATGAAAAAGAAGGAAGCTTCTTTTTCTTCTTATTGAGTGACATTTATTTGTTCTTTTTATTGAAAGAGTTACAAATGAAGTGTTTGCATTTATTATGTATGAAACAGCTCAGCGAAACCTTGTAATGTTTCATTCATTCAGCTAGCAGAGAACAGCACACATAAAGCAACCTCAGGCCTTTGTGAATTTCACCTGAGACTTTTATTTGTGAGTGCTGAATGAAGCCTAATCTTTTTCACTTCATGCACCATGGAACATCACAGCTTAAAACTGCACATGAAGAATTTCAGATCCCTGTCACTCCCTCTGAATAAAAGTTAGGTACATTTGTACTCTACACCTCAAGTAGCATTTGAGCAGGCATTTTATAATCTGACCCAATTCATGTGACATTTATTAATTCCCCTGGAATCCACCTGAATTAACCAAAAACATGCACCTACAGTAGCTAAACATCTTCTCTCCTAAGAATGTATAAAATGCATAAATGCGTAATTAGAATGAAGTTATCTTACTCTTAATAATTCCCATAAACATGTGCGGCATTGCAAATTAGTCAAATATTAATTTAAAAAATGAGTAAATGTTTATTGTAAACTATAAATAGTTTTCTGCAGATTAAATATATTTGTTTCTGTGGAACATTTTCAGCAGTTCGAGAATGTGTGTAATGTATCAGCCAACATTGAGCGAATAAATCGGTTTTTAATAGTATTTTATAACAATAATGGATTTTGCTGAAACAGAGCATTCATACATAAAAAGTAGGACTATTTAACAGCATCTTTAGTATTAATAAGAAAAAAACCAATGTCATCAGTACTACATCTGATCAGCGCATGTTTTATATTTCTCTTGTTAGTGGTCATTTTTTATTTGTCACACACACAATTGGGTAAAAGATTTTACTACTCATGCACAGGACCATTTTGAAAAGTTTTGTTTGTTAAAGACATTTTGCAAATAATTGTTTTCATTTTGATTTAAACTAAATTGTTGTTCATCGCGGTGCACTGGCATCATGCCCAGAGTTTCCCTCGCCTCATGCCCTCAATCAGTTGGGATAGGCTCCAGCCCCCCGCAATCCGCCATAGCAGATGAAGCGGTTAGACGATGAATGAGTGAATGAATAAATTGTGGTTCAGCATTTTGGATTTTTAAAAAAATTATAAGTCCATCCAATGAAAGCTATATAACTATGTTTACACCTTAACAGGTGATGGACTCCGGTGAACAGGGCCTCTTTGGTGACCTACAGACCACTGTCTCGACAATTGCCATGACAACCACTTCCGCCACTCTGGCACCCCCTGATGAATCTCGTCATGGACATCATCAGGTAATCCATGAACATGCATTAGCAATTATGTCTGAGCTTTTCAATAATACATTTTTAAAAATACCATTTAAGAGCACACATTAATTGACATTAGGAATATATTATTATCATTGTAGGAAACAACCATAAGAACATGAAATCTTTTATTTTAAACATTTGTCCAGCAGGTTACCTTCACCTTTCACTGTTCAGTGTGCAGGTTACTTTCTACCAATAATAAATAACTCCTCAATTGTGATGGTTTTTTAAAATTAATGATTAGTACCATACAAATGTGATTTCAGCAACTTATTAATTTGTCCAGTACACTTTGCTAAGCATTTTCTCTGACTTTCATTACTGTAGCTGTGATACTGTATGTATAATACCCTGTCCTTTGTTTCCTAAGAGACATTCAGCCTGCTCACCAGTAATATATTATGAAAGGCAACCTCCACATTTCTAGGTCAATATAAACTTTACATCAATGCACACCAAAGAAAGCAATTAATGCATATTAATCTGAATTACCTCCTTTGTTAAGTGACACTAAATCACACCTGCTTCACGGGCCTTAAACAAAGTGAACCAGGAGCCATTTATTAGCTGAACAAGCCTGCTTTTTTTTTTTATCCTTCAAGTTTTCTGGTGCTTTTGTGAATGGCTGTTGGGTTAAAAAGAAAAAAGACATTTTTTCCATCACTTTTAGTCCTTGAGGAGAAAAAATGAGCCTTAGCTTCATTAATGTCCAACTCTTCACAGAGTTCATGTTTCTGCCATCGTTTGTTTTCTGCCAGGACCAAAATTCTGAAAATGCCTTCAAAACATGGTTATCAAACACAGAAATGGTCTGATTGACATGAAGATTTATTGCATCAAGTGAGTAAAGTTAATAGAAATGTTTTTTTCCTCATCACAGGTTGCCTTGGCGACAGAGATCCCTGACTACAACCAGATGACCTTGCCACTTGGGGGCAGTCACACAGCAATGAGACACTTTTGCCGCAGCTATGAGTTCCAGCTTCCCACACAGCCTTCCTCCCTGTCACCCCCCCTTCCACCTCCCTCCACCCTGCAGTTCTCCACTCTGGGCCCTGGGGGACGCCACGTCTACTGCAACATCCCCATGACACTGCTGAATGGACAGGTGGGACAAAAGGCAGGGCCTTTTGCTCTCTGTTTGCTTGTATGCATGACTGTTGTTAGGTTCTAGCATCAAACATCAAAGTATCCTTCCCTTTCCTTATATCTGTCCTGTTGATGTTGTTTATGTGCATGTTTCCAGTTAAATATATTAAAAATAAAACCCCTCTTTTCTCCCCAGGGGCTCAGAACAGTGCACTGGGGAACAAGAGGTCTGTTTGGATAAAAGAAAATGTAGCCAGACCATAGCATCTTCAGTTTTTCATACAGGGAAAATTATTTGCAGTGTAGTTGTCATATATGAGGTATTGTGAAATAGTGGCATGCAGTGGTGCTTTCTTATTTAATTCAGCCATGTTTTCCCTTTTTAATTGGAGACTTGCTAGATATGACTGTACTGGGGAGATCTTTTTTCATTGCTGTTGTGTTTTTTCAAGGTGTCTCAGAGCAGTACACTTGGGAAGAAGCCAGAACTTCACCTGAACAGCACCTTCGTACCTCTCACCAGCAGAGAACTAAGCTCTGACATCTGGTAGGAGGAATGCTCAACTGGTGCTGGATTACAGTTTGCTTTACTGGCTGCTTTTACGTTGGTTCTGGACATCAGGTAGACAAGCTGGTCGACTAGTTTTCATTGGGTTTTTGGACCGTGAACAGCCTTTGTTTCCAGGAGGAACTGCCTGCAGGTCGTTTTTGGGCCACTTCATCATATGCTATGAATAAAGGACTGCTTGGTGACTGTACATGCATTGGATTCTAAATGATTTGGTACACTGGGTGTAGATAACCTCCAAAACTGATTGTACACCCATTTTTGGACCTATACGCACTGATTACAGACTGAGACAAACTGTCAGATGTGTAGCCAAGCCCTGTAGTGATTGAAAAGGACTCCTATAATATAATAGAAACTTGAATGGTGCAGTAATTTTCCAGCGGTATGAACTATGGATGTTAATATCTGAAGAAGACCCCAAAAAGATCCAGGTTATAAAAACATTGACTAGGTGTCCACAGAGACAAGTTTGTTCACACCATTTTTGTGCCAAGAAAACCAGTTGATTGGTCAACCTTTTACTACTCAGAAATGTTAGTCAGCTGAAATATAAAAGTAGCATCATCTCAGTATATCAATCTACCTGCTGTCTAGGTGGTTTAAATGAGCAGATGTAAAGCAATGATTTTGGAATTCCAATCCACCTTAATGCAACAAGTCAACCTCTTGAATATCAATCCTGGCTAACTACCAAGAGGGCTACCTACCTATTTATCTGGCTTAGCCCTTAGCAGCTACACAGGTTGACTTGGAAAGAAATGGAATCCAGCAAGATTAGTAAGATGAAAAGTGATCTGTAAAGCACTTGTGAAACTTCAAGAGCACAGTAAGCTGATGTATATGGAAACACAGCTAGTTGGTAAAACTAGCTAACTAAAAGACATTACTTCTTGAGCTGGAGGCTGATTTTAAATGTCAACATGAGACTGAAAGTCAGTCAGCACATTTGCTTGGTAACCCATTAAATCAGCAGCCATTCCAATCAAGAGGTCAACTGGACAAAAGGCTACATAAAAACACATCCATCTGTCCTTCTGCGTTCCTCTCCTGGATACCAAACATAAAAACATAAAACCAACAAGCTAAAAGCATAAAGGATATGGTTTTTTTCTATTTGCATGACCACCCATTTAGATAATAATAAAAATAATCAAATAAATATAAGAAAGAGGAAAAGACACAATAGTTTTTTGCAGCCTCTTTTTAATATAGAGGTGAATAAATGTCTTGTGTTGAGAAAGTATGTTTTTTTTTATGTCCAGCCATGAAGTAATTATAAAAATGACAAAGGGAAAAAAGGAGGAAACCCTCGAAGAACATTACTATTTATTTTGTTTTGATTTATTTAAGAGTTCCTTCTAAAGGTGTGGTGTGACTCTTTGCCAGACTGATTTTTAATGTATGTTTACCACAATAATCTTTGTACAGCTTTCATAATTTATGCATAGACCTATACATGACAGTGATTTGTTCTGTTGACTTTCAAATTCAGTACAGTAATCCCTCGCGCATTCGCGCATCAACACGCGTGACTTCACCTCATTGCGGATTTTTAGTAGGTAGACACGTGATACCGTACACGCATTCTATTGGTTGACGGCATCCGGAAGTGCGCTACGTTCTGTGAGTCTCGGAACACAGCGGACTTCCGTGAGATGCATAAGTGCTTTAAACAGTCGATAAGAGTGTGGGAAAAGGTAATACAGAAAGGAAGTGGTTTAATATCACTCTGGGAAGGATTCTTAAACATTTAAATTACCGTAAATAATAAGATAAATAGTTTGTCGCTATATCGCGGAATTCGTTATTTGTGTGTGGTTTCTAGAACGCATTAACTGCGAGTAACGAGGGCGCACTGTATGTGAGAGTCACAGTTCCTTCTTACTTCTTTTTTGGATGGATGGATGGGTGTGAGGGTGGGTGGATGGACGAATGGATGGATGGATGGATGGATGGATGGATGGATGGATGGAGGATGGACTGATGGATGGCAATACATCCCTGTTAATGGACAGATGGTTTTAGCCTGTCAGTCTGGAGTCAACACCTTCACCAGTCGTGCAAAGGAGGCTTCACTGCATACAAACTGGAGACCAAGAAGAACAAGACTCGATTCTCTTTTGTGAGCTTTAAGAAATTGAAATTACTACCATTATATTTAAGAAAGGGACTAATGTTTTAAATTCACACACAGCTACTGTCATTGTCTTATTAGAACAAATGAATTCTGGATATTTGAGATTGATACAATAATTTTTGACTTGTTATATTCGATGGCAATATACGGTATAGTCGTTGTCTTTTGATTTCTGGTTTCTTTGACTATTCTTTGGATATATCAGTTGAAATAATTTAATAGCAAATAAAAATCATATGAGTTGTTTTATATATTTGGATGCTTCTCGTCTGATCCAGTTGTTATTATGTCTCTCTTCCTTCCTTTTGTTTTCTTTTACGGTTTATTGCTAGAACAGACTGCAAAATATTTTCTTTTAATTCTTTCATCTGTTATACCATCTTGTGCTCTGCTCTTCCCACATATCTCAAACAAATCAGACTCATTCTCTTAGTACCCACCTACATCCTCTGCTCACACCTTTAGATTCCTCTTCTGGGTTGAATCTGAACTATGATAAACAGTGAGACGAGTAGAGTTGAAGCTACATTGCACAGGGAAAACCAACATCTGCAGTTGATAGAAATGGGTTTAATTGAATGTAAAAGTTTTATGCATTACCACTTGTTAGGAATATTAACATTATAAATTAAGGCCCAGCAGTCCCTTTTGATTCAATCAAGCCTCATCCAAAATCCAAGACTGAACCCTGTCAGCATAATTTGCAGGGCCAACTTCCCCAATCAAAAATATATTTATATGTGGTGCACAGATGAAAGGATGGATCTAATAAAGGTATCGTAATTTAAACTAATTATGTCTTGAGTCACAATAAGTCACAGCTTGTATCGTTGCTGAATGACCTGATAGGTCACGCTGGAGGTCTGCAAAGCCAATACTCAGGTTACGTCAACAAAATTTCTTTTTTCTGCTAGTAAGACTTTCAAAGATTTTTAAGTTTATCCTAACATTCACAGAACACTGCCTGATATATTAATGTTTTCTTTGTTACGTTAAATAAAAATGTAAGAAATATGATGAAGTGAATTGGAAAATAAATGAACATATTTCAGAGATGTCATCAAGACAAGGGTTTTAGTTACAGTGTTGCAATGAAAAAAGTAGAAAGATTAAATAAAACAGTTGCTGGAGTGAATTATTTTATCACAAAACAGTATTTATGAAGTCAAACTGCTTTTCAAAAGTACAGAAGTTTGTGTCCACCGTTCCCCGGTGTGATGAAACTTGTGTATTCTGGTCACTCACATGTACCTATACGTAGGTTTAGGTTGGGTTGATGAATTTGTATTCAGTGGTAGTATCAAGTCATGAAGACTTTTTGTCAGCATTCAGACACTGACAAATTTAGTACAGTGGTCACAAACAATTATAAAAAACAACAAGGAAAGGTACATGCCATTTTACACTATAGACTTACAGTATATTTTGTCCAACAAAATTGTAATAAATCACTGCTGAATGTTTGTGAAGACACTCTGAAACACCTAAAATTGACCTATCATTTACTCCAAACTTCCTCTCATTCAAAAGCTTTGTTTAGCTTGCTGCATTGAAGGTGCGCAATTTTTTGATCTGCAGTGATTACTTCAAACTTCTCTCTGTTACAGTGGGACATATTTGTCCTATTATTCACATTTAAATGCTCTACATCATATCTCTGCTCAATCCCTGCAACACAATCAGATATCTAATATATCTGAATATCAATATCCTCATTCTTACTTGTTGTCCATCCGTCAGTGTGTTCAAGCTGGGACATCATCCTCTTTTTAGTGAACATGCTATTGAGTTTCACAATGTGAATCAGAATATGAATTTGGTTGATTTGAGATGTTTTATGGTCTTTTTAGGATCACACAGATAATCCTGGTTGAAAAATATGAAAGCGTGAAGGAACACATCTCGCTATGTTTTTGTTTTCTTTTTTTGACTGCAGCACAAATAGACATCCTGGTGAACATTAGAGCTAATGTCTTTTCGTGAGCTTTTAGTAATTTATATGATATGTGCCTTCTCTCTCTCTCTCTTTCTCTCTCTCTATCAATCTCTTCCTCTCTCTCTCGAGTGTTGGTTTTTGTTTTGTTTTTTTGTGGCAAACACCTGATGTTTTGCTGAATGATCCCAGAAAATGCAGGGCAGTATTTATAATGATGGTAATGATAATTCCATTACATCACTTCTGTGTGTGTGGGGGGATGCTGATCATTTTTTTCTCATGCAGGGATCATTTATACCTCAACACTCATTTGGTTATAAGAGTCATTGCATAATGGTTATGACAAGCTAAAACGAGGCCATAACTTTGTGTAAAATGTCCAAGGGTTTGGCACAAACTCATTAGACCTCTACCAACACACTGACAATAGTATAGTGGAACAGGCAAAGAAGCACAGGGTTTCTCAAAATTTAAAGTTCACTTTTAAACAGGTTTGGATCATGTTTGTATCTGCTAATGAATCTGGAAATAATGTCTGTTTCCATTTGGAGAAATAACAGAGTTTCCCATGAAGTCGGTCAGTTCTGAGCTTCTTGTTTCTGTTGATTGATTGCTGTATATTCTCCATTTGTGCTGCACAGTATTTAAACTACGTCCCATCTGTACAGAAGCTTGGAAAGCATGGTCAAAAAAAAGTATACAAAAGAATTGCCAACACATCACATTTGTTCAAATCACTTCCCAGAGGGCCACACTGCCCACGGAACCTGTCTTGTTATTCTAGGTTCATTCATAGTTGTGGTTCTAGGAGCTTCTTTGTTGGATACAGCTGTAATTGAGACCCTAAATCAAGGCTAATGAGGAATCACTCTCATTATTGGCCAACAAAGCTACTATTAGCGAAGTACGTCCTGACTACATTCAGTAATAGATAGTAAAGAGCTTCTGCTGTGCAGCAGGGACGTTAAATATGTTTATTTGCATATTTGTCTTTACAGTGAGAAACTTCCAGAGAAAAGAGCTCAAAGATGGTCTTGTTTTTTATCCCTGTTCTCCATGACAGGAACAGGAACAATAATATTTTGCACTGCAATTCCCCAAAGGTTATTTCCCTCAAATTCAGGTGAATTAGATCTTCATCAAATCAGTCACACAACAATGACTTCCTCAGTCACTGGAGTATGTGTGTTCACATGCCTCCTGTCTGTGATGTAATAAAAGAAATCAGCTATTAAAATTATGCATCAGTCTTACTTGCAGTACAATTTTTAATAAACAGATGTGAAATATTTAACTGTTTAAAAGTAAGCTATCTGTAATGGATTAACTATATATACTTCCAAAGAACTTAGTAACAGTTAAATTACAAAGATAAAAGGTTTCTCTGATGGTTAGTTTATTTAGAATGAGTACTGAATGTTAGAAGCAGCACAGGTGCATAGATCACACTGCACTGGAATAGGTGATGTACATGATGTCAAATGGAACAAACAAATGTTGGGCAGGTTACCTGAGCAATCAATTATTAACAGACATAGCATTAAATGAGTAATTGAATTACATTACTAATTGTTACTAATTATTGAATATGAAACTAATTTCACAGAGTTTACAATTTTAAGAGCAACACTCCAGAGACAAAAGCCCCTTCTGCTTAGACAGGTCACCTACTGACCCTTCAGAATCCCAGTAGTTTGTGTCACACCCACACACATACTGTTTCATACTGGATGAATCGGATTAATGCCAGCAAGAAAACCCAATTCTGGTCCTTATTATCTCAGATACACCCCACAACAGAGAGTCCCATGACGTCATCCATAACACATGGAGCAAAGAAATGATGCTAGATGCCAAAATATTTCTCCACTTCCTGTAGATTTTCACTGGTAAAATATGATCCATAGTCAGAGCTGATTATGGAGAGATCGTTGATGGTTCTATTCACCCTTTCATCTAGGCCTTGAAATTGAGGGTGATATACTACACCATGGTGCTAGATGCCAAAATATTTCTCTACTTCCTGTAGATTTTCACTGGTATAATATGATCCATTGCAGGGTTCAACAAAGCAATAAGAGATACAGATTACATAGGATGTTTAGTGACACTGGAAAAAAACAAGGTCAATTTTTGTGAGATAAAAGTCGGAATTCCGAGATGTGATCACAGCAGCACCACCGGCTTCAGTCTCGTCTGGATCAGTAACGCCTCATCATTGATGACGTGTCGTTACTGGAGGTGCTGGGAATACAGCAAACACTTTTTTCCATGTTTGAAGCAGGCTCTGGAACAGTGGTTCACATGGGAACGCCCACCGAGTCCAGAGCATGTCGGAGCGCCGGAACAAAGCGGACATCACTACCCACAGCCACCTGCAGCGTACAACGGTACACCTTCCTATCCAGAAAAAGGATGTCAGTCAATTCACGTTACAAATCATCAATTTTAGGCCACTACCAACGCCTAATTCCTCCATTGTGATATCAGTAAGTCACACCAGATGAAGCCCCTGACCCACAAGCACTTTCAGATTGAGCATCTGGCTCAGCTGTGTCAGGTGGACATGAGTGGACATGAGTGGACATGAGGTTATGTGGTTAGGAGTGCTAACTACGTGACGTGGTGCTGTGTCTCATTTTGAACAGAAACTGCCTTGCAGAGTGGCGTAAGTGGCACAAACTGTACATAGTTATGTTAGAAGCCTATGGCGACCATTTTGGAGTTCAAAACCAAATCCATGAGCATGTATTAGGTTATTATGTGCAATAAAATACAATTTTTCCATTTTCAAATTTGACTGTGTGTCTATTTTGGCCCAACTCATTTGGAGAGTGGCACAAGGGACACAAACTGTATATAATTATGTTGGAAGCCTATAGCAACCTTTTTTTGATTTCAAAACCAGATCCATGATCATGTTTTTGGTTTTTATGTGCAATAAAATAACAGTTTTTCCATTTTTGAATTTGACCATGTATGTCTATTTTGGCCCAATATGTCAATGTAATAAGTTATAGGGAAATAATAAGTAATTCTTCATATAGCTGAAGTTGTGCTGAAGATAACAATATCAAGTATGGGTATGTTAAATCATTTTTAATGTGGTATATAGAGACAAAAATCAAAGATACCAAAAAACAGCCACAATAGGTCAGGGGTCTAAGAGTTAAGACTTGAATGGCTGAAGAATAATAACCCTACAGGGAAATTATTTACCTCTGTTAAGTACACATACAGTCATATGGCATACCTTACACAAGAATGCACAAGAATACAGCCATCACAGTTAGACAACACTGCATTCACACTAAATAAACACATACTTAGGGATAAATTGGTGGAATAAGGACAAGAGACATAGAAACATGACTGTATAGACAAACACAACAAAACCTGCAAAACCTTCACAGTAGCTCATAGATCCCATTGGATCTCAAGCTAGATGCCAACACAATGGGCAGGCATATCCATCATAACGTAACATGGTACAAGACACTTCATCGTCAACCACATGACACACAAGTACAACCCAGCAGATCTCCAGTTTATCACCTCCCCCACACTCAGCTGCAGTTTGATGACCTTTCTGTCTTTGACCTGTTTTAATGACTCATCTGTTGTTCTTTTATTTTTATTACATTTATTATTTGTGACCTCGTTGTTTTGGGATCAGAAAAAGGTCTCGTCAGACCGTCAAACAGATTTATTGACCATTTGTTCAATCTTTCAATTGTCTTATTCTCTTTTTTGGTTGGTGTTTAGTTGATTTTTATTTTGGCAAGCTTGCATAACATTTTACTTCAGGTGTCTGATTTTAACTCGGCTGCTGCCATTTTGTGAACCAGTCTCCTCAGAAGTCGCTGTTCTGAGCAGCCAGTGGTTCTACCGGTTTAACCCTATCTAGTTTTATCTGACCTCTTAACACTTGGACCCCACCTAATTCCTAGTCTCACTTTTTTTCCCCCAGAACTTAAGCCTTTAACCATCTAGACGGTGCCTTACGTGCCAGAAACACAAATTTATACATAAGTTTGGACTTTAAACCTTGATTTGGAGCTTTTGACTTAAGTGGCCTAATTTTATTGCCTTGGAGCCTAGGGGCTTCAATGCCTTTTTCGCATTTTTAGACTGAGTTATTGCTGTAGACAGATCTATATTTTGTCGCATACAGGATTTTAAATTCAAAATGCTGCTTCTGTACCGACGGTGGGATCACACTGCTTCTCTTTTACACTCTTATTTCTGTAGCACTTATTTCTTACTTCTCTTATAGTCCCCCCAGATCCTTCAGGAAAAAAATTCCCTCCAGACTCTCCCAATTTTCCTTCCTGACCAACTTTTTCACAATATAAAACACAACTACTGCATATATATTTAGGGTGAACTGGTACCTATTTGTAATAAAATTTTCACAGACTCACGTGATAAACCACGCAAGCTATCTGGCAGAATTTTAGAAAAGGTTTCTGCTTACTTTTGTTTGAGCAGTCAGATGTCGCCTGGTCCCGACAGAGAATGACACCTCTCTCGAGTCATGGGTCACGGCAACAGTTCGTTAGGATTTTGCTCTGAACAAAACCGTCTTCAGTTCTTTAGCTCGGTTGAGAGGTGTATCTTCAATGATGAGACAAATTATATTCCAAAAATGTTTACTGAAGAAATTCCACAGTTTACCAGTTGGTGAGGTTACAGTAATGGGCTCTTCCACAGACGCAGCAGCAAACCTCTGGAGAAGAGCCCCGACTGTTCATTTTCCCTGATCTTTATAGTGTTTGGGTTAGACTGTCCTTGAAGCATGAGCTCACCAGCTGCCTGACTCAGTCCCACATGTATCGGTTAAAGATATCTATGTGCTGTGCTTGTGCTGTACTTTTGTGTTCAGAAAATTATGTGATAGACACGTGTTGTGCTATCTATGTTTGTGCAAGCAGATGCATTTTGTGGTCATTTCCATTGTTAAATGGAAATTCCGGACAAATCCAATTCAGAGATGAACATCTCCATCAGGGCCCTGGGGTCTATGAGGATGGCTGACGGCAGAACACAAAAAGCCTGAGAGAGGAACTTGACATGTAGACATTAAAAGGGATAAATAGCTGTCAGCCCAGCGATGAAGATCAACAGCAAGCATGTTCTGTACCACTTCTTTGTCTCCCTGGCAGACAACGCAGAGCACAGAAGCTGGATGACAAGGGAGCGACTGCTGCCTGTGATTCGCTAAACCGCTCAAGCTGGCCAACGGATGAGGGGAAGAGCATGTTGTTTGATGATGACAAGCATGTCATCATTCTAGGTTTTGGTCATGTTTCTGCTAAGAGTTTAGAGAATATAAATTTCTAAGGAAACAGTCTCCACAACCTGTTTTCAGCCATCTCAAGGTTCCCTGCGTTAACAGCGGTGTGTGAACGTGATTTAGCGCCAGGTCAGAAAAGCTACATAAAGTCTGACATCAGAGCAAACTGTTCACTTAGTCTGATATCTGCGGTTATTGTAACTGTTTCATCTCTTTCTGATGAATGTGTTAAATATGAGGGTTAAACCTTTGATTGGTCACTTTTTCATGACTTAAAGAAAACACACCACGATCTGCTTTTTGACAATTCGCACATGATATAGGCGGCACGGTGGCGCAATGGGTAGAACTGTCGCCACACAACAAGGATGTCAGAGAATCTAACATCCAAATCCTTCAAGCTTGCCTACTCCTACATGAATATTTGCTTTCATGTTTCATTATATCCAGTCAGGAATCTCAAAGAATGCCTAAAATAAGCGAGATGCTATTTTATCAATCCCTGATGGAATGTCCAGCATTTCACAGTCATACAGTAGAGTTAAAACCAACCAAAACATTGCAATACATGTTAAGGCTGGCTGGAGACTGTTGTGGACCCAAATTGCAGGAGACAGGTGAATCAAAACTCAGAAAGTTTATTATGAAAAACACAGCTGCTGGTAGACTGGTGGTGGCAGGAGGCTGGGGCTCCAAGAAATAAAAGGCAATGAGGCACCAAACTGCCATCGACAAGAGAAAAGAATTTGTTCAGCTGTTCAATCGCGACAAAGAAAGGTACAGCAATCCCTCATTACTCGTGGTTAATGCATTCCAGGACAACCCGCAAATAACAAAATTCCACGGTACAGCGACAAACTAATCATTTCATTATTTATGGTAATATAAACATTTATAAACCCTCCCCATACTGATATTAAACCACCTTATATCTGTATTACCTTTTTCCAACTGTTTAGAGCACTTTTAAGTGTTTCTTTAATACACGGTGCTCTGCGTTCTGTGAGTCTCAGAAGGCAGCACACTTCCAGATGTTGTCAGCCAATAAAATGCACGTACGGTATCACATGACTACCTACCAAAGATCCGCAATTTGATGAAGCCAGGCATCTTGAAGCGCTAATACGCAAGGGATTACTGTACTCACAAGTAGTTATGTCTGCCTTTTTCCGGCGTTCCGATACATGCCCGGACTCGGTAGGCATTTCTTTCTGAACCACTGCTTCGAAGCCTGCTTCAGACGTGGAAAAACTACGTGACTGATGACATTTGCCACACTCAAGTGCTTCGAAACATTCAAGTACTTCTAAACACTAAGCGCTTCATTCCCCAGGTGACTCACTGGCGCTTCATTCACCAGGTGAAGCAGCCTAGTGGTTCGGATCAATGGGCAGGGATTCGAAACACTGCCCGGTCCCTGATGTGTTAAAATGGATGAAACAGCGCGGTGTGCTTCCTATGGTGTCAAAAGCTTCTGGATTGTTCACATTAGCGTTCGGATTGGACAGTTTGCTTTCTAATTGTGTTGCAATGGAACCAACCAAATGGAAATCTCAAGTCTAGGAACACTTGGTACCGCTGATCAAAGTAGATTTTAATTTCTAAGAAACTTATTTTCAAGCTCTGTTGTTCACACGGTAGAAAATAATTAACAACACACAAATGTCATTTTTAATTTGCAGGGTGAAGTGTTTGCTTTGTTAACAGCACTTGACGTACAGCAACAACACGTCATCAATGCTGAGGCATTAACAATCCAAACATTAGAATGGAGCCGGTTGGGCTGCTGTGATAACATCTCGGAATCCCGACTTTTATCTCACATTATAGACCTTGTACTTTTTTTTCTAGTGGCACGAATCCTTCTATGTAAATCACGTACACAAACTCACATGTATATATTTATATTTCATAGACATGCATGAACAATTAAGATACAGTATATCTCTCATTGCTTTACTGAATCCTGTGTCACCCTTTTTACCTAGTAGTCATGATAAAAGTCTAAATATCTAGTAATCTGATCTGCGAAACTCCAACATGTCTCAATCTACTCAATTTGAGTTCTACTAGGTTCGTAAGGAGACTAGCAATGGTGACTATGGTGAGTGAAAAGTTGAAACCTCCAATCCTAATGACACATTGACAAGAAATTAAGAAACGTAGTATTTAAATGTATTTGAAAAAAACAATTTGAACATTTCAATTGCCAAAGAAAACATGGTCTTGAACAACCAAGTCAACATAGATCCCTCATTCAAAAAATATTTTAAGTGTCCTTAAGAGCACGCTTTCAGTTTGGTGCTTGTTTTTTTGTTTGTTTTCATTCCACTTCATTTGGTGTTTCAATTTTCTTTCGTTGCGTGTCTATATATATTTTTTTTTTATCAGTTTGTTTGTGTTCTGTCAGACCTGACTCAAAAAAAAGTCACAAAATAAAACAAAAAGGAAAAAATCTGAGATATCAGTAAACCAAATAAGAAAGCTCTTGAAAGACTTGGAATCCTTTTTTCCTACCACCCTCCTAGGAACCAGGTGGCCTTTGGATTCTGAGCATTCAGTGTAGACCTCCCATCCAATGGCAAGGCATCAATTCTTGTTGCAGATTCTATCGCTATAAAAAAACCAGCCTGCACACAATTGTACAGAGCAATTACTTAATTTGCGACTAGACAAAATGCTGTATGAACTTCTTTCAAAATTCTTAACTCCTATTTCCAGAGTTTTCATATCATTTTCTGTATCTATGAATGAATGAATGCTTCATTTCGAACATGTGTGCAGAATAAAAACAATAATCAAGACAAAAATAATAGTAATCAAGACAAAAATAATAATAATAATACACAAAACATGCCCAAAAAGGAGTAGGATGAAGCATAAGCTTATTTAATCCTACCCCTTCTTCACTTCTCTATCAGCTTGAATTCCCTACTTATACGAATACAGTGCATAGTACAAAAATAAATAAATAAACAAATGAAGTCTTAAACATATATACAAGAAAATATAATAAAAAATAAAGTAACAAATAGAATTAAAAAAAACCCCACCTGATTGTTAGACCCCCTCCCCTTCCCTGCACCCAGTGAAAACCATGTGCTTGTAGCGCTTTTTAAACTGGATCATGCTTGGACATTGCTTGAGCTCCACACCCAACCTGGTCCACACCTTCACTCCACAAACAGAAACACAAAAACTTTTCATTGTTGTACGTGCCTTCTGATGTTTTAAGTTGTGCTCCCCCCTCAGATGATAATTCCCTTCTCTATAGAAAAACATTTTTTGTAGATTACCAGGAAATGTTTTATGTATTGCTTTGTACATGAGTTGTGCAGTTTGAAAATGAATGTCAGTAAGTTTTAATATTCTGGATTTTAAAAAATAGTGGATTTGTGTGATCTCTGTAACCAACCTTATGAATTATTCTTATGGCTCTTTTCTGTAATATGGGTAATGAATGTATTGTACATTTATATGTGTTGCCCCAGACCTCTGCACAGTGATGTAAATATAGTAAAATGAGAGAACAGTAGAGAATGTGGAGTGATCTGTGGTCCAGAATAGGTTTGGCTTTGCTCAGAACTGAAATGCTTCTTGATAATTTACTTTGTATACATTTTATATGAGCGTTCCAATTAATCCTATCATTTATTATCACCCCCAGAAACTTATATTCATATACCCTTTCAATATTCACCCCATCTATCTGTACATATGCGTTAATGTTCTTATTGCAGTTGCAGAATATCATGAATTTGGTCTTACTTAGATTTAATGATAATTTGTTCCTGTCAAACCACATTTTAAATTTGCGTAATTCATCAGTGACCCTCCCCAGTATAAAATTTAATTAAAATTTTAATTTAATAATAATATTAATAAATAAAATTAAAAAATCTTATTGGCCAAATACAAAAAAAAAATCAATGAATAATATAATTCTTGAGCATATAAAATCACCCACCAAAAGCTATTTGCATATTTAGGATTCAAGACTGGTCCACATCAATACATCGCACGAGGCATGTTAGCAAAAAACACCACAAACATTAGCAAAAGCAGCACATGGGAGTGCATTAGCTTACTTCCTACAGGGTTAACACTACCAATGACCCATTAGCAACAACGACAACAACAAAAACAATCACATTTCCAAAAGAAAATCACATCCTGACTGGTTTTACAACACGTTTTCCATTTACACATTCACAGTTTTATATGACTCACCAGGATTTTCTTCAACAAAAAACATTTACTCTCCGTGGCTCAACAGGTTTATTGGACTGAACTTCCACAACATCTATAAAATATTTCAAAAGAGGCCATTTTACACATTCGACTGTTGGATGAATGAACAGAAAATTTTACCTCTCTTCGTGCAGACAGATGCAGCTAAATAGTTACCGAGCATCGAGAAGGTGGATGGCGTGAGCAGCACACAGGTGCGTTCAGGGTGCATGGGAAACACCACCACTCTACCAAAAAAATTGTTCGCACACAAATAATAATACATAATAAAAAATTTTTAAAAAGCGCTGACGGTAAAAGTAACACTGGGTTACACTTGCAAGGATCAATAATCAAAACAATTTCCTATATATAAGGTTACAATATAGTAAGCAAGGGTTAACACATTAAATTAAATTATACTCAGTTTTATTCAGAAAAATATGCAATACAGAAAACGTCACATCGCTGTATTCATCCGCGTTGGGAGTTGGAGCCTATCCCAGCTGGCATAGGGATGAGGCAGGGCAAACTCCGGGCACGACGCCAGTGCACGGAAGACTTACAAACACGCACACATACACTCACTCCTATGGGAAATTTCGAATGGCCAATTAACCTGAAGCACATGTTGTTTGGAGGTGAGAGGAAGCCGGAGAGAACCCACGCAGACACGGGGAGAACAAGCAAACTTCACACAGAGCGGACCCGCTTTGTTATGCGGCGACACTGCGCAACTGTGCAACCGGACTTCTGTTATTACAGCAATAGTTTATAACTAACCAGCTTTCAGATACAGTGCGCCCTTCTCACATTGCATCAATGCTCAGACTTCACTTCAACGGGGATTTCTGGTAGGCAGTCACGTGATACCGTACATGCACTCTATTGGCTGACGGCAACCGGAAGTGCGCTCTGTTCCGTGAATCTCAGGCCCCGTCCACACAATGGCGGAACTTTTTGAAAACGCAACTTTTTTGTTGCGTTTACGCCTTCCGCCCACGCGACAATGCAGATATACGGAACGCAAACGCAACCCTGTGAAAACGCTGGCCAAGGTGGAATTTTTTGAAAACGTGGGTCTGCTTGTCGTGTGGACGGTGTATCCGCAACTTTTTCTATCCGGGGGGCGTGTCCCTACGAGGAAAACCGCTGTGACGTCATGCATGTGACCCGTCTCTACATGTACAAACGGAGCTAATTTATGATGTATAACAGCTCCACGTCAAAGATGCGTTGATAAACATGCTTTGCACTTAAATATTTGTTCGTCTGTTTCTTTATTTATGTATCATAAAATTTATATATGTATTTCATTCATTCATTCACGTTCCTCGCCGACGCCGATGCCAGTTCTGGGTCGGACCGGGATGCGCTGTTTGCTGGTGGGAGAACTCTGTGATGACGGTTCTCCTCCAGGAGGAACATCGTGAATTTCCACACGTCCCGGTCCTCTTTCCTGTCGTTCTTGGAGTTGTTCTGCTGATTCACGTGTTGATCAACACACTGATGCGGATACGTGTGGACGGAGATCTTTTTGAAAACGCTTTCGTATGGACGCGAATCGTTTTCAATGTGGGGTGAAAAAAGTTGCGTTTTCAAAAGGTTCCGGCACCATGTGGACGGGGCCTCAGACTTACGTGAGACACAAACGTGCTTTAAACAGTCGATAAGCGTGTGAGAAAAGGTAATACAGATAGAAGGTGGTTTAATATCAGTATGGGGGGGGCTCATAAACGTTTAAATTACCATAAATAATAAGATAAATAGTTTGTTGCTCTATCACAGGACCCGTTAATCGTGTGTGGTTCCTGGAATGCATTAACCATGAGGAACAAGGGCGCACTGTATATGGGAAGCATATCAGACTGGCACACAAAGTGACTATAAAACAGTTCAGATCAAAAATTTTCAGTTGCATTGTTGTGTTAGACAGAGCATCCACAACAACGGCCCACTTAATATCAGTTCAAGTTATCTTTATGTTATAGCAACATACATGTTTTTGGTGTTTATGAAGAGTGTACAAATTGTGTAAGGAGTTCAATAATTTAAAGATGCCATGCAGTTTTTGTATTTCTCCAGTGAGCCTACACTGTGCCATCACAGCAAACAGTTAAGCTAAAACTTCCTAGAACCCACTGTCAGTACTCCTGGATGAATGTGTTGAAAATTTAAATTTATGCTTTCCCAACCAATCGGTTGGACGTGAAGAAGCCTCTTGGATGAGAGGTATGTCAGATGTACAAATATTTGTACATCTTTGTACACGATGGATCTGTTTCACCATCTACTAGGGGACTCTGGTTCCATTTAATTTGGCTTCAATTATGGTTTTGGTTTGGTAAGGGTAATTGTACACTTTATTTTTCTTTTAAGAACAATGACTTACATGTTGATTTGGTCTGTCCTCAGAGTGGTGGATCTTCGGCAATTGGTGACCTCTGCTTCATCGGCTGGTGGTGACTCACTCTACTGGATGAATCAGTGTGTTTCTGTCAATAATAATAACAACAATAACAATAATAATCAATTATTATTATTATTATTATTATTATTATTATTATTATTATTGTGTTGTTAATCTGTACATGCGGCCTCTATTGCTTTGTCTGTCCGCTTCTGAAAGAGTGGTCCCTCCTTCATAGTCTTCCTGAGGTTTCTCCCATCCATTTTTTTTCCCTGTTAAAAGGGTGTTGGGGGGAGTTGTGCCTTATCCGATGTGAGCGTCGTACTGCTGCAGTACACAAAGGTCTGAGACAATGTTCCTTCTAAGCTGCACGCCTGCGCAATTGCGCACAGCTCGCACAGTTTCAGCACAGAAGAAATTCTAAGCTGCACATAAAATAAAATTCAATATAAATGTATTGTGGTATCCCATGTGTTGTTGTGTGTTGCTGCCCTGAGTAATTCTACGCATGTGTGAGTTTTGCATGAGTTTGCGAGACTGTGGGGGGGGGTGAATGTAAAAGGTGAGTGCTGAGTGGAAGTTGAGAGGTTCTAGATTGTTGCTTGCCGAAATTAAGGTCGCCACAAGAAGGCCCTGGTTGTCATCCTTGTCCACATTACATGACACTGGGGGTTTCAAAGTATTAAATATAGTTCATATCTAATCTTCTTCTTTTCGTTTCGGCTTTTCCCTTCAGGCGTCCCCACAACGAATCAATTGCCTCTATCTAACCCTGTCTTCTGCATCCTCTTCTCTCACACCAACTACCTTCATGTCCTCTTTCACCACGTCCATAAACCTCCTCTTTGGTCTTTCTCTAAGCCTCCTGCCTGGTAGTTCAAAACTCTAGTGTCGCACTGGCAAAAATAAAGGAACACTTCCTTAAGGTTCATGGAAAATAAAAGAAACAGACTTTGATGTGAAAATGACATAAACGTAGCGCTTGCCAAGGTGAAGCCGCACATATCTGAACTGGTCTCTCAATAACAACAGCAGAAGTCACACTTATTTGCAGGAAGGTAATTTCATGTGATTTCATGCACTGTCTTGGTTTTGTTCTTTGAAAAAGGTGACATTAATGCACAATTCATTAAATACACCAGTAAAACATATACTTATGTCTCAAATTTGAAGAAAAAACATATTTTTTTTACTAAAGAAGGGTTCGGTGAGTGAGCATATGAAACCGGCAGGGTTCGGTATCTCCAACAAGGGTAAGAACCACTGGTCTAGACCAAACAACATCGCTGGTCTCACCACAGTTTTGTACACCTTTCCTTTCATTTTAGCTGGAACTCTTCTATCACACATCACACCTGACACTTTTTCCACCTGTTCCATCCTGGTTGTACACGCTTCTTCACCTCTTTTCCACACTCTCCATTGCTCTGGACTGTTGACCCTAGGTACATAAAATCCTCCACCTTCTTGATCTCTTCTCCCTGTAACCTTGCTCTTCCACTTGGGTCCCTCTCATTCACACACATGTACTCTGTCTTACTGCGGCTAACCTTCATTCCTCTCCTTTCCAGGACAAACCTCCACCTCTCTAGCTTCTCCTCCACCTGTTCCCTGCTCTCACTACAGATCACAATGTCATCTGCAAACATCATAGTCCATGGAGATTCCTCTCTAACCTCGGCTGTCAGCCTGTCCACCACCATAGCAAACAAGAAGGGGTTCAGAGCTGATCCCTGATGCAGTCTCACCTCCACCTGGAACTCCTCTGTCACACCTACAGCACACCTCACCACTGTCTTACAGTCCTCATACATGTCCTGCAGCGCCCTAACATACTTCTCTACCACTCCAGACTTCCTCATACAATACCACAGTTCCTCTCTGGGCACCCTGTCATAAGCTTTCTCCAGATCTACAAAAACACAATGCAGCTCCGTCTGGCCTTCTCTGTACTTCTCTATCAACATCCTCAAAGCAAATACTGCATCTGTAGTACTCTTTTTTGGCATGAAACCATACTGCTGCTCACAAATGCTCACTTCTGCCCTTAGTCTAGCTTCCACTACTCTTTCCCATAACTTCATTGTATGGCTCATCAGCTTTATTCCTCTGTAGTTGCCACAACTCTGCACATCTCCCTCGTTCTTAAAAATGGGCACCAGCACACTTCTCCTCCACTCCACAGGCATCTTCTCACTATCTAAGATCTTGTTGAACAACCCAGTCAGAAACTCTACTGCCACCTCTCCTAGACACTTCCAAACCTCTACAGGTATATCATCAGAGTGTCTTTCCACTCTTCATCCTCTTCAGTGCTCTCCTCACTTCATCCTGACTAATCTTTGCTACTTCCTGGTCCACAACAGTCACCTCTTCTAGTCTTTGTTCTCTCTCATTTTCCACGTTCATCAACTCTTCAAAGTACTCTTTCCATCTTCCCATCACACTGCTGGCACCTGTCAATAGACTTCCATCCCTATCCTTAATCACCCTAACCTGCTGCACGTCCTTCCCATCTCTATCTCTCTGTCTTGCCAGCCTGTATAGATCAGTCTCTCCCTCCTTACTGTCCAACCTAGCATGCAAGTCATCATAAGCCCCTTGTTTGGCCTTTGCTACCTCTACTTTCACCTTACACTGCAGCTCCCTGTACTCCTGTCTACTCTCCTCAGTCCCCTCAGTGTCCCACTTCTTCTTAGCTAACCTCTTTCTCTGTATTCACTCCCATACCTCCTAATTCCACCACCAAGTCTCCTTATCTACTTTCCTTCCAGATGACACACCAAGTACCAGTGACGTGCGGTCAGGGGAGGCAGGTGAGGCCATCAGACTGCCATCATGAAAGAAAAAAAATGGAAAATGGAATAAATAAATTAAATGCTAATATTTATCCAGCAATGTGTATTATAAACTTATTTTCCATTTAACGTCATCAATTTTAGTTTATTTTTACTCAAAATCGCTGAATTTTCACATTTACCGCTGCAATACGGAGCAGAGACGTGCAGTGAGGCACCAGCCAGCTGTGCCTCACCATGGATTGAGCAATAGCTCAGATAGCTGTGCTGGTATGCTATACAGTGAGACCGTAATGCTATCTCTCTATATGTCGTTATTAAAATATTCAAACACGTTGGCTCTATAAACTAAATTCCTGTAATTTAGCTAATGTATATAAATGCTCAGAAAGCGAAAGACTTTGTCAACGCAGGTTAAAGAATTCCCTAACCCACATCCTGATCCTTAATCACCAAATTTAATCAACTCCAGTTATTCCTTAAGTACTTTTTAAATGTCTTATGACAGTCATACATTTATTTTTTGTGCAATTCTGCTAACTAATGGACAAACAAACTGATCACATAACCTCTTCAATAGTTTTCCAGATGTTGCCTGCTTCTACAAATCATTAGCAAATCACAACAAACAAAAGTGCATTTCAATTCATACTGGACAATGTCATTAACTCTGACATGAAGCAGTCCAGTTTTGGAGAAGTAAACTCAGGTCAAGCGAAGTACATCCCTAGTACATCCTATGGTCTTTGTCTGTCTTCACTTCAGGCTGCTGCAGCTACAACCTGGGGTGAATTTCAGAAATCATAAAACTAATCTGTGGTCTCCTAGTCTGCATTTAAAGCCATGATCATAGACTTGTTTAAAGACGTGTGCTGATGTTTTTAAGGCTGCTTTGAGTGTTGGTTTCTCTGCCCCTTAGTACATGATTTGCCCCTGTGTGTGTATTGAGCTGTCTTGTTGAAAATGACTATTTGTCTTAATGAATAATCTATTGCTTGTTTTTGCTTGTTTTTTGTGTTTTATTTAGTTTCATTTTGTTTCTTTTTTTTTCCTTCCCTCAAAAGGTTTTGCCTCTTGTGAGGCCACAGCAATAAATAAGAATTTTGTTCTTCACCTTTTAAATAAAATAAATGAAAAGGTTGAACCAATCTGTTGCAGTCCTGTGGACCAGACATATTTCAGATCAGAGGAAGAGTGTGAAGATAAAGAAGCTCAGCAGTTCTGTTCTCTCATGTCTTCTTCACTGTTTAATCACTGTTTAATCTCTTCTCAAGAAATTTACCCTAAAGCACGATCATTCCTGAGACCTTTTCTTTGTAAACCTGCTATCCTGTTCGATGTCTCGCAGTGTGGTGTAAATGTGATATTTCACTCTGTGCAATGAAATTTTTCTCAAGCAGAAACTACATTTCTTTTATAAGTGTATAATTGCAAAAATTTGCTCATAAATTTAATTCCTGGGAGATATCATTGACTTACTTGACTTGATTTATGCCTTCATATTCCTTTCGGAACATAGGCCATTGATGAAGTTTCCATCCTCGTCTGTCTTGGGCCATCCTCTCAAGCTGCTTCCACGTCAGTCCCTTCTTTTTCATGTCTTGTTCTGTGCTTCTTCTCCAGGTGTTTTTGGGTCTCACTCTGCTCCGTTTTCCTTCTGGGTTCCATGCTAATGCCTGTTTGGTTATTGCCGTGTTGTTTCTCCTTAGTGTGTGATCCAATCTAGCTCCACTTCCTCCTTATCAGCTGTACAGCTATTGGTTCTTGTTTGGTGCGTTCCCACAGGTTGATGTTGTTAATGCGGTTTGACCAAAAGATCCTGAAGATGCGTCATAGGCAGTGGTTGATGAAGGTTTTACAGTTTATTGGGGATGTTACTGGTGGTTCTCCAGGTCTCGGATCCATAGAGAAGTACAGATTTGACGTTCTCCAGATCTTGTTTAGTATGTTAAATGTTGTTCTTGCTTTCCCTATCCGTGCCTTCATATCCTCCTCTGTCCCACTGTCCACTGCTATTACACTCACAAGGTATGTAAATTTGTCAACCTCTTCCAGTGGCTGGTTCCCAATGTTTATGAGGTTTGTATTTTTGTTGTTTATGCACCTTATTTTGGTTTTTGCTGCATTTATGTTAACCCCCACCCTGCCTGCTGTTGTTTCTACCAGTTCAGATTTGTCTGGCATCTGCTGGTGGCTGTGTGCAAGTAGTGCTATGTCATCTGCAAAGTTGAGGTCATCTAGATGTTTTGTCATTGGATACCAGTCTTTTTATTGTGGGTTGTTTGTTTTCATGATGATGATGGTGATGTACTTGGGGGGATACCATTAAATTCCATAACTGCTCACGGTCTATGCTGTTGAAGTCAATGAAATAAATGTAGACAGGAGTGTTCCATTCTATGGAATGTTCAATGAACATTCTGAGCTTTGCAATTTGGTCACTGAAGGATCTTCCATCGGGTAAAAGAAATAACATGGTGGTTTTGATTATTTATTTTTTTTGTTTTCTGCTCCAATAGTAGAAGAGGTATCTGGACTCTGACAGTCAGTCAGAACTGAAGAAGACTCTTGGATGAGAGTTTAAACATCTTCTACTAACCTACTAAGTTCAATTGATTGTATTTTTGCTCTTTCTGACACATACTGAAGAAAAAAACGAATTATTAATCCAAGACAGTTGGTGGGGTTTTCCCATAAAATTGCTCAGTTTTGGTTAAAATTTTTTAAAGATGGACCTTTCTGGTCTGAGATTCAACTCTGCAAAGCGAAGCTATTGCTAACATTTATTTCAGTGTTGTCTGGAAACCAGCTAGGGAGCTTGTCATTCATCACAAGTCTGGCACATCCAGTCAAGCAACACAGTGTGTGGGACTTACGCCTGGTGTACATCTTCTCTTTACGTCCCACTGATATTGAAACAAATTCCTCGATTATTCAATATTCTGCATTACGTCTGTTTGATAACTTTGCACACCCCTTCAAAGAATCACCATGTTAATGCAGTGGAGGGGTTATATGGCTCCGTGGGCCTGGCACCTGTGTTGTCCAGGTCACCAACTCCAGATAGGGTCTAACAAGACAAACTGGTCTCAAAGAAGGGGATATATAATACACAAAGAGCCGTTCCAATGTGTTAACCAATCTGCTGCAAAGAAATTTAAGACTCCACCCAGGCAAAGACAACCTATACCCCCTTTGTCTTGTTTTCCATTCAAATTTACACTTCAGTATGTTGTCTAAACATAGATGGCCAGCTGAGGAGTCATTTTCTACCTGCTGGGCATGAATGCTCCTCTTCAACACTTTTCTTCACACTGACGGTAAACATTCATAACTGGAAGCCGTCCAACACAGTTTTATCTGCTTGCTGCTGAGCAGCCTCGCTGGAGAAGTTTGAGGTTAAAATCAGTGATAAGAGGGGCATCAGCAGCTGGAAATGTGAGTATAAAGTAAAGCATTTAATGAAACTGCCAGTTACTTGACTGATTTAAACAAAGTAAACATGAATGGCTGAATTATTTACAGGGTCTGTTAAGTGTAGTGACCTCATATAGAGCTGGAAATGTTTTTATGTTTTTCCAGTTGGATGGATATCACGAAATGTGATCAAGTCAAGAGGTTGCTATTTTACTTTTGCAAGCTTTTCTTGGTCCTCTTAAAATGTTGCATATGATATTTCTGTTGTAATCAAGTGTTATTAAAATCATGCCTTACATTGTCTTTGATTCTAAGGCACTGATATTTATCAAACTGTTATTTGTGCACATGTGTGATTGCCTCAAATAAACAAGTGGAATGTGAACTTTTTTGTGCTACTGAATACTTTATGTGTTTGCAGTCCTGCAGAAACACACAGGGAAAGGAAAATTGTTGCCGACGCGGAGAGAGATGAACAAACAAACTGCTTCTGGAATTCTGTTCTTCAATTGTTGCTCAGAGTGAAGTCTTGTTTAGGTTGGACATGGATCCAGATGTGTGTGTGTGTGTGTGTGTGTGTGTGTGTGTGTGTGTGTGTGTGTGTGTGTGTGTGTGTGTGTGTGTGTGTGTGTGTGTGTGTGTGTGTTTGTGTGTGTGTGAGAGAGAGAGAGATAGAGAGAAAGTTTGTAGGCAGCTGACCCTGGTGAGAACAGGCCCAGTGTCTGAGACCACAGAGAAGCCATTCTTCAGTGTGACACAAACACACACTCTCTCTCACACACACACACACACACACATACACACACACACACACACACACACACACATACACACACACACAAACACTGTGATTGTGTCCAACCCCATACTGACCCTTACTTCACGATGCTGTCTGTGATTCACTGGTTCTGTCAGGAGATTGAAATGTCCAGTTCCATCTGTACACTATATGCTACATATAAATGCATTGGTTCTTAAGTCACTCACTTAAAAGTGGCAAAATTAGTTACATTTGGAAATAACCTTAAGATTTGTAAGTTCTTTTGTTATCTCTCCTCTGGACATGTCCAAACCATCTCAGTCTGGCCTCTCTGACTTTATCTCCAAAACCTCTAACATGTGCTGTCCCTCTGATGTACTCATTCCTGATCCTATCCATCTGTCACTCCCAAAGAGAACCTCAGCATCCTCATCTCTGCTACCTCCAGCTCTGCCTCTTGTCTTTTCCTCAGTGACACTGTCTCTAGACCAAACAACATCGCTGGTCTCACCACAGTTTTGTACACCTTTCCTTTCATGTTAGCTGAAACTCTTCTATCACACATCACACCTGACACTTTTCTCCACCCATTCCATCCTGCCTGTACACACTTCTTCACCTCTTTTCCACACTCTCCATTGCTTTGGACTGTTGACCCTAAGTATTTAAAATCCTCCACCTTCTTGATCTCTTCTCCCTGTAACCTCACTCTTCCACTTGGGTCCCTCTCATTCACACACATGTACTCTGTCTTACTGCGGCTAACCTTCATCCCTCTCCTTTCCAGGACAAACCTCCACCTCTCTAGCTTCTCCTCCACCTCTTCCCTACTCTCACTGCAGATCACAATGTCATCTGCACACATCATAGTCCATTGAGATTCCTGTCTAACCTTGTCTGTCAGCCTGCCCATCACCATAGCGAACAAGCATATAATCTTTCTAATTGTCCTTTTCTGTTTTAGACGTATTATTACACATCCAGGTAAAGCTGTGATTGATAAACTACAAAACTTTCTGCATGCTTTAGCATGCAGATCCCTAAGGACTTGACTTGGGGATCAAGTCCAGCATGGAAGCATGGAAAAGAAGTCTGGAGTGTGAACTGGTAGCTGGAGGGAACACTGCCAGGTGCCCTAGAGCAAGGCACTGAACACCATAAGCTGTTCAGAGGGTGTGTGTGTGTGTGAGTGTGTGTGCACGCACTCACATGCTTGTGCCTGTATCAAGTGTAAAAAGACTTGCCCTATCATGGTATTAATGAAGTCCATAGAATATAAAAAAGAGCTATGGTATATATGTTTGATTTTTTTCTCTAATATTTTTAGTTCCAAAACTCTCAGCGGTGTCACAAACTTGTGACCATTCAATTGATACTTGTCAGTCTGTTTTCCTGTAGTTCCATTCAGATACAGCAATGATAATCACAGTTTTGTCATGGCTGATCACAATTTTTGACAACAAAACACAATCCTTGTTTGTCTACTTCCCAATTCCTTGACGGAGTCTTCCCAATAAAGTTATCTCTCTATCTTCTGTTTCTATCATTTTTCCACTGAAATGCTGTATAAATATGGTTTTAACAAATTTCTTCCTCATTCTTTTGTCATTGGACCAAAAGGAAGTAATTCATTGATAGTTTGACCCTTAGGTTAGGTCTCTTTGACCATAAAAAAACTCCTCCCAGAACTTGGTATGACCTTAGCATCACTATTAGTTTTATAGTTACACAGAAAAAAAAAGGATTTCACAGATTTGTCAAAGTTCACAGAATCTAAACTCAGCTCCATTTTGACTTAAGTCAGTAGTGCTGCTATGTATTTCACTGAAACCTATCAGCCCAATGAATTTCAACAATCTGGATCATGTGTTCTGGAATACTAATTGGAATGGATGTCAGTGTGCCATTATTGATAAATTTAGGAATAAAAGTAATGTAATTGTTCCCATCCTACTACAGAAAAATATATATCCGGGTCCACATGATGATCCAAATCATTACTAAGTTTGAATGGATTGTTCGTTGGTCATCAATCTATTGCTCCAAAAATAAATGAATGAATATAAATATAAAAATGCTTTGGTAGTTATCAACTATAATTAGCTGTTAATTCACATTGGGTTCTTTAGACAGAAAATAAAGAGAAACGCCTACACAAAGTGCCGACAGTGAAACAGGAAGTGAAACGTCCCGAAAAGCGAACTCCCTTCTCAATCATGTCTATGTACGCTCAAATGACCAGTGTTTTGAAAACCTGTTCCGATTCAGTGTACAATTGTCTCTTTTACTGTTGAGCATTGTTTTTTTCTTTTTCTTTCCAAAATAAGGTTAAATGAAATCAAACAATGGTTTAGTAAAACTCTATAAAAGTATGCAAGAGTGCTCGAAAAGGAAACTATTTTGAAAGGTCTTTCCGGAAGCGTCGTGCTTTACGCTAAGCTGCTTGACGTTAGTAGCAAAACTTCAGAATGGACCCGACCAGAGGAAAACCCGTTAGTTTGTGAAGGAGAAACTGGTGCCGTCCATGTCTTGTCCACATAAACTGACGCCCAGACAAAGTTGTTGACAGCAATGTCGAGAGAAAACACCACTCGAAGTCTGGACAGCATAGACCTCGCTGCCTTAAGAGTAAGTTAAACAAAGTTGTCTCGTTTTTTTTTTTTTTTCGTTTTTTTTTTTTTTTTTTTTTTTAAATGTTTGAGTCAACAGTGGAGGATCTGGATGTGGGTGTTGCTTCAAAGTTAACGGTATTTTCAAGCAGAAAACACTTGAGCAGCTCAGCGTTTGGCTCCAGTCACCTCTTGTATTTTATGTCTAGAAAGCCTGTGGTTGAGTGCCGGGACTTGAACCTCACACCGTGTACTGTGTGTCTGCTCTGCGTCCTGTTTGTTGTTAGTTTACAGCCCGAAGTGTTTACACACAGGAGGCTCCTGTGACCCACTGACACGCAACAAGTGAAACTCACTGAGATCACTGTGGGATTATTCACAGGAAACCTGACAAATGGGCTAGACATTGTAACTGATCAATTGTTATTATCATAATATTTAATAACTATTTTATTGGTCCTATAATAAACATTTCATTTGGTGAATTCATTCTATAGTTCTGTAAACACTATTCATGTATGTAACCCTTGAAATCACAGCGCTACTGTGTCACTATGGAATGCTTATAGTATTAAAATTGCGTTTTATATGTTAATGTGATAATAATTGTGTAGTAATTGCACTTAAGCGCTATAACATATTAAGGACATTTTCAATGACATTCAGGTTATATAAAAATTTGTTATCCAAGTTTGCAGTCTCACTTCCTTTTGTCGTCATCCCAATGTAACACTGCATTGTTCTCGTCTAACCCTGAAAACCAAATATACGCTTAAAAAACTGTTATCATAGTTCTTATTACCACTAACCTGTCACTTTGTGATTCAACTCAGTTTTTCCACATTTTTTTACGACAAGTGCAAAGTTAAATCAGCGTTTTCTCCTCATCTTTTGACTCAATTTTTTCTGGCACAATAATCTTTTCTTTTGTTGTTGTTGACCATGTGATATTTTTGTAGGATCCAGCAGGCATCTTCGAATTGGTGGAGGTGGTTGGCAATGGAACCTACGGTCAGGTGTACAAGGTCAGTACCACAAGGCTTTATTGCCTACCACTTCCCCCGTTGAAGACGTTTGTGTTGTTTACATAGAAAAGCACGAATACTGTTGTTTAATGTGGTACTGATACAATAAGACGATGTCTTCTGTGGTCAAAAAAGTCACTGTATGACTATAGTAACATTATATATGCTGTATGTCACTTCCTACAAAACAGCTTCAAGTTAGTGTGAAGAAAAAGTAGAAATTTTCTGAAATATCCTGTAACTTTCACACACACACACACACACAGACACACACACACACACACACACACACACACACACACACACACACACACACTGGCATCTACAACATCAGCAGCATCTTTGAAAGGACCTGGGTGGAGCTCACTTCCTTATCACAGAATCTGTTTGTTTTTGTGAGCTAGTGGTTTGTAGTTGTGAGAGGTGTGTATTCTCATTTCGGGTTTCTCTGCTGCACCTCAGTCTGTGTCTATACCTTACTATGCCTTAAGACAGGGGGTTGTTGAGGGTAAATGCAGATTGTGTGATAAAAGTTTGAGACATTTTTGAGTGGTCAGAAACCACCAACGCTAGTTAGCTGTGTCACTGAAATTTAAAATTAAATTACCTTTGACCTGCTTTAGTAGAATACTGCACAGTAGTGTCAATAAAATATCAGTCCCACTATTGTGTAAGGTTATGATTGAGAAAGATGAGAATGTTAATGAATGTTCTGTCACATGTGTGTTAGTGTGTGTGAAGCAGGGTGTGTGCATCATTGAACACTTGGTTTACAGCAAAAGGAAATGTTGCAATGTGTCAAGAGATGGGCAGCACATCGTGGTTTATACAGGATGACTAAATCCTGTGTGTCGTTCTCTGACTCACATTCATTGATATTTTAATTATGAGGTAACACCCCACAGCAAATGAATGTCGGAATGAGCAGTCTTACTTGGGGTGAATTAAAATACATGTAGTGATTCAGATTTTTTGTCCTGTGACTATCTCACTAACAAGGCAGTGGAGACTTCAGACCATCCTTCAGCTGTTTCTGTTTATGTGCTATCTATGATTAACCCCAAGCCCCACGTTAAGCATCACTGATTTTTAGTCATTGTCACATCAAAATTATTTTACAGGCAGTTAATAGGAAGTATTGTGCTTATGAAGACTTTAGTGGAATTATTCAAGATAATTTTTTGGTCATTATGTGCATTTCATTTGCTGGTATTATTAGGTTTTTTATTCTCTTGCCCATCGGGACGAACAGATCATGAATGCCTGAAGTCATTTTGTCTCCATGAAACTGTTACTACTTATTAAAGGTTTATCAAACCACACAACTAAAGTTTATTGTCATAGTTAATCTAATCTCACATGCCTCACTTTCAGATTTGCTGGCGCTGCATTTTCTGCATACACACTTGGAGCTACACTAACGCTCACTCACCCCACCCAACTAAACACCACAACCAACTAAACATTTGCCTTGTGTTTCACGTCAGTGACATTTCTCTAGCAGAACACTTGTAAAATGAATAGGCAGTTCTTTATCACTTGTCTGTTGATGATCAGTTGAGTCTCATGAGAACTTATGAGAACGGGTTCGTCATCTTCACAGTCGTCATTACATTACATTACATTACATTGCCTGTTTGAGTGACACAGTATATGAAAAGACAAGTAGCTGCGAATTGACCTGTACATATACAGGAGACGCTGAGAAGCATCTGAGCTTTCCCTTTGGAAATATTTATTTGTTATATGTTTTCATTTCATCGCATGTTCAGCATTCAGGGATGAAACATGGAGATTACCAGAGTATTATATTTTCAGTGAGTTAATTCCACTCGTCATAGTGTGTCGCAGTCTAAAACTCTCCACTAAACACCTGAAATGATTTTACAGTAATCCCTCGTTACTCGTGGTTAATGCGTTTCAGGACCACCCGAAAAAAATGAAATTCCGAAATATAGTGACAAACTATTTATTTTATTATTTACTGTACTTTGAACGTTTATGAACCCCTCCCCATGCTGATATTAGACCACCTTATATCTTTATTACATTTTCTCACGCTCGTATAGACTGTTTAAAACACTTTTGTGTTAAAAAAAAAGCATTTCTGTAATACACGGAAGAACACACAGATGCAGTCAGCAAATAGCATGGGTGCACGGTATCACAAGACTACCTACTAAAAATCCGCAATGTAGTGAAGCCATGTATCTTGAAGCGCAAATAAGCGAGTGATTACTACATATCATATTTTTTGCCTCCATCCCATGATTGTGTTTCTGTTTGTGAGTAAATTTAAAGAATACTGCTCTGGATTGTGTGTCACTTGGTGGAAGGTGTGGGGTCAGTCGATAGAAGAGCCATTTTTGGAGCAGATCCCAATCTCAGGGTGGACATATACTGTACATTATTTTTTATGTAGAAGTTGTAGGATTTGGTATCTAATTATTCCACAGTGGTTAATTATAAAGTACAAAGCAACACATTAAAGGTATCACCAACCCCACTAGATTGTCTTCATGGTGGAGTGACTTCAGACCAACCACAAGACATAGACAAATACTTGTGAACTTGATCGACACTTTTAGGCTCTCAACAAGGCGGAAAACAATGTCTGACCAGTTGGATGGCTTGAAACCTGACATTGTATTCTGGTACGGTTTTGTGGAATGTGGTAGCATTGTCATGTTTCTCAAATTCACTACACTAAATTTGTTTGAGGACGAAGAAGAGGAGGGAATTTATAAAATTCATATGAGATTAATAATGTGAATTTATGCACCATCTTCTGTTTACTGAAATGGTTTGTAGTTCAGTTGAGGACATCTATCCATCCATCCATCCATCCACCCATGGTCTTGAAGAAGAGCTGACCATAAACATCTTATCTCCAGCCACTCTTCTGCCTTGTGGGTCACTGGTGTTGCTAGAACCCCTCCCAGCTGTCTACGGGCGAGACGCAGGGTACACCCCACATGTGTCATCAACTCATCCCATGGCCAAATAAGAACACTTTGCCAACTAATTTGGCTCCAAATTGAACTGAAGCAATTCCTTATCTAGCATTTGGTGCTCAGTTAGAATTACTCCTAACTCGTACTATGATCCATGATGAACAGCAATGTGTTGAGAAGCTGACCCAGGAGCATCCATTGAGTTAACAGTCTGCTATACCAATCAACTCCACTGACCCCAGGGAAGGTGACTCCCAGCAGCCTCCTTTCTATATAATTGTAGTGGAACAGGCTCCAGGTCAGCAACAGGACTTTGTGACTTACTATGAAAGATAAAATTAGAAGCAAAGGAGAGTCACAAGCGTAGCGGCGAGGGGTTCAGAAAACAATCAGGCCTTTTCAGTCCAATCGCCCCACAGACTGACAGATCAGGAGCTGGTTGAGAACTCAAAGAACCTTCAGTGCTCTTGTTTTTGCTTTTCCATCGTATCGTAGATGGAAAGGCTGCTGCATGTGTCCACAAATTATGCACAAGACAACACAGTCATAACTGTTGTGCATGTGAGTGTTTTTCATTCTCACTGTTGGTTTTGTTTGTTTTGTTTTTACTTTTAAAGTCAATGACACCTTTGATTTGGCTCTAAAGTAACCGCTTTGTTTTTGGTGCCGTAGGCATGCATGTAGACACACGCACACACACACACACACACACACACACACACACACACACACACACACACACACACACATACACACACACACACACACACACACACACACACACACTATGATGTGCTATAGCAGTTATGTGATAGTAGCAGTAGTTTCTGATATCTCCCTGTGGGTGATGTCCTGTGGAATGTCTTGTGCTACTTTAATTTCTACCAATTGTGCCTCTCCAACAATCTGTGCTTTTTTTACTTGACTGCAAAAAAGATCCTCTCAGGAAGGTCAGTAAGCAGGCCTGAAGATAAAAAAGAAGTAAAAAGTTTTTTTGAGTTTCTCTATTCTTAGTATTAGTATCATCATTACAGTCTATTACTTCTGCATCACAGAGGCACTCACTGGACACTGCTCATCATGCAAACACACTCACACACACACACACACACACGCACACAAAAATGTACACATAGGGCGTTTCCCTTTTTGCAATTGGAACTTCCCTTCTCTGCAAGCCACTCATCTGTGTGTGTGTGTGTGTGTGTGTGTGTGTGTGTGTGTGTGTGTCTGTGTGTGTGTGTGTGTGTGTGTGTGTGTGTGTGTGTGTGTGTGTGTGTGTGTGTGTGTGTGTGCGTGTGTGTGTGTTTCTGTATGAAGCATGTAAGTATGTGTGCAATGTGAAATGCGAAGTCTAAGCTAAATGTCATGATCTCTTCTGATGCTAAAGGAAACATTGAGCATCTCATTTGAGAACTAAATTAATTTATTTTGTAAGTGACCTGCACAGTTAAGTCATTTCAAACCATGAATAAAATAACAAAACATGTCTAACACAACACTTTTGTTAAGTTAGTGACAGGAGTTGTGACTCATGGGCATGGCTGCCTCAGTTCAGTTCTGGCTAAACCCTGACACTATGTAATCACACTAAACTATAAGCACAGCCACAAAACAGCTGGCTGTAATATGACTCCCAAAGTGAGTGACATACACTTCCTCAAACCATTCTGGTTTCAATAGTGTTGCTTCCCTTTCTGTGACCCACATAACGTCATCCTTATCTTACTCATGTTAAATGATGCTGACAAGAGAGTAAAAATGTTCAGATAGACTCACAACAACTGCTATTTACAGTTGAAACCAAACTAATCAGTTTCCATTTACAGCCCACCATCCAGCTGCAACCAATGAAATGGGTTTATTTGTAAAAACACGAGCATAAATTGGGATGAAAGAAGTTTGTTGATGTCGAAAATATTCAGTTTTTTATATCATGAAGTGGACAGCTCAGTGTAGAAACTATTCCCTGGTTAAACATTAATTTAAGGACTGAAACGAGTGATGTCTATGTTTGAAATAAAAGTCTCTGTTTGAAAGATGAGCAGAGATGTGTGGGAGTTTGAGCTGACAGAAGAAAGAACAGATGCACAGAAAGACAGGAAACATCCTCCAACAATGTTGAGTCGATGAGAGGAAAAGATGAAAATGTGGGGAGAGACAAAAGAAAACAGAGGAGAGGAAGTAGAAAGATGGTGAAAGGCAGGAAGGCAGAGGTGAAAGAGAGACAGGGAGGAGGCGAGGAAGGAAGAGGGAGAGACAGATGAGAATGACAGAAAGAGAAAGAGAGTCGCCCCCCCATGAGGTTTAGAGCTGAGGGCTGTGATGATCTCTCTCTCTCTCTCTCTCTCTCTCTCTCTCTCTCTCTCAATCTATCTTTCAAACTGTGTGTGTGTGTGTGTGTGTGTGTGTGTGTGTGTGTGTGTGTGTGTGTGTGTGTGTGAGGATACATTATAATATTCTCAGACTTCCTTTTTCAGCTCTCTAAATGAATCACATTAAAAGAGCTCAAAATGTTGTGATTCATTTTTCTTTTATTTTTGAACAACCCACTTCAAATATTTGACTCATTTAGAAAAGAAAGGACACACACAGACACACACACACACACACACACACACACACACACACACACACACACACACACACACACAGACACACACACACACACACACACACACACACACACACAGACACACACACACACACACACACACACACACAGATAAGGAGCGTTCAGTAAAAATTTCTGGTAGTTTGCTTTCATGTCGCTTTCATTTGTCACCTCACTGTTTCCATCATAATGTGATCCGTCCACTGACACACACTGGCTGTTCCATGATTTTGACTTTTTATGTTTGTGTGTGTTTGTGTTTGTCTCTCTAAGAACAAAAGAACAATTATTTATGCTCACATAAATGTCTTTATGTGAGCACAAACTTGAGTGTGTGATTTGTTGGACTTCAATGTCAAAAAATCCACCAGCTTCCAATTAATTTTCTGGTGGATAAATAAAGTGCCCAGAGTGTGTGTGTGTGTGTGTGTGTGTGTGTGTGTGTGTGTGTGTGTGTGTGTGTGTGTGTGTGTCTGTGTGTGTGTGTGTGAATGTGTGTACGTGTGTGTGTACGTGTACGTGCGTGATTGCTTGGGTGCATGTGTGTATCTATGTTGCATATTCGTAATAAGTTGCCCATTGGAGAGGAGAACATTTCTTTTGTGAGTTGTGTTGACAGCCAGGAGATACTCACAAGTCTGAAAGGTCAGGAAAGCCATTCCTTTATTCATGACATTCTGGCCGGTCCCTGCTATGCACCAATTCTTTGCAATTACCTAGAGAATGTCTTCTTGGAGACAGGATCAAGTTTGAAATGAATAGGGGTCAGTGAGCCTGACATAGTACAAGTTCCATCCAATATAAAATAATAATATACAATGAAAAATAACAGCTTGACTTTTATCCTCCAGGAGTTTTATGGCCATTGGTTCAGCAATCAACACAATCAGCTTTATTGTGAGTCAGGTCAAAGCATTTCCATCGCTTCATAATATTTTTTACTTTTTAATTGTGGAGCTATAACACTGGCTCACGTGAAAAATCAGGGAGAAACAAAACAAACATTTATCATAATGTGTTTCCAACATGTCACCTACCTTGTCATTCGGGGGTCACCGTGGTAACTAGCAGAGGCAGCAGCATCCCATGAACTGAGGAACACCTATAATTAGACGAGAAAGGAGCAGTAGCAGAGCAACCCAGATATGTGTTTAATTCAAAGGGTTTTTAAAACATTCTCTAATAATTCTGTTGTTTTATCTCTTTACATTTAAAGATTGCCTACATACACACACACACACACACACAAACACACACATACACGCATTAAATACATGGTGTTTTTGTCTTTTGCAAAGACCCGACTGACACCTTGTCTGTCTTCATAAAATATAAATAACTTCTTTGGGGACTAGGTTATAAAAAATTGAAACATGATGTTGTCCTGTTGAATAAATTAACTGTTTCCCTGTAAACAATAGAAACTGACATCCACTCTAATATCTACCATAAACAGATGGTATAGAAACAATGATGATTTCTATATACAGTACATGAAATAAATCTAAAGCTTCTTTTAAAATGCACGAGTAGTGCGGCTGAGTGGTTACTGGTGATCTCCTATGTCTGAAATTTTTGTCCACCTCCTGTCTGACATATAGCTGAGTTAGCCGTGACCCTTTGAGACACAGACTGACAGAGTCTCTGGGAGTTTGAGAGTTTTTTGGAATACAATCTAGATGTTACTGCCTCTCTTTGGTATGAAAACCCTCTAAATAGAGAAAAGACATCCGGTGCTGTTATTACAGCTTGTTTAGCTGCGCCATCAAATGCTGCGTTCATCCAGATTATGGTAAATCTCAGTGGTTGAATCTGAAGTGAATAGACTTACTGTATAGTGATGCGGTCTTGAACACAACACATTCATTCACCTTTGTGACCTTCTCATTGTCTGTTCAAGAATGGAAGAGCTGAAAGTCCTGAATGTAACTTTGCTGTGTGACTATTGCGGCTGGTTATTGCTGCTGTTTGGGATACACCACGGATTCTGGACATTGACCAATCAGTGGTCTGTAATATGTTGCATGATCCTTTAGTACCTGTTGAGCTTTGCTGAAACTGCAACAACAACAGAAGGAACAACAATTAACAACCTAGTGATAAAAGCGTAGCACCAGATAATTCTATCACGGCAAATACAAAAAGAATAGAGTCCAGCTGATTCCGTACAATGCAGTGGAAAGGCAGCTTTCCACACAAGATTTCACAAATGATGACAATTGGTATGGTTTAAACTAAAATGACTTCTTATAAATCTGGTTTGGAAGTAGGTTAGTGGAGAGTCGGTGGCTCTGAATTGCCTGCGGTTGAATGTAAATGGTTGGTAAGCCCCAGCCAAAAAAATGTTGAGCCTGGCCCTGCATATTTCAGGTCCTCAGAGCTGCTAGTTTGTGTAACACAGGCCTGAGTGTGAGGGAGAGGGGAAACATGCAGCTGCTCGTATCGCTGGCTCAGTGTTTGTGCTGGTGTCATCCATGCTGCTTTGAATGCCCTGTCATTAGGAGTGAAGAACATGGGTTGGATATGGTGAAGTCATTTGAATGGGCCTGAACCGATCACTGTCATGAAAATAAGCTCCAAAGACACAAAACAGACATGAAAAAGTGACGACCTACTATAGTGTCACATCATAGTGGCTGTGATGGAGCCAAGATGTTGCACTTGAACACATCTTCAAGCGCTCCACAGACAGCCAATAGCCTACGGTACATTCCGTAGGCTATTGGCTGAAAAAGTCTCTTCCTACCAGGCAGACTGTACAATGTGTCATTTCATTTCCTACATTATATATATGGGGTCACAATGTACAACAATAATACTGTCTTATGTACAGTGTCAGGTAAGGCAAATTAGCTCAAATGTTTTTGCTTGCAGGTTTTCCATGACTGATTGATTGAAAAATGTATTCATAGTGTAAATCTTTTCATTAACACCATTAGAAATGGCCGTTTGCATTGGTTAGGTTCGGGGGTTGCATTCTCACTTTCTGAGAAATTACTAAATATTTGGACCAACAAAAAAAAACAAATGAGTAAGAACGAATAAAAGTAGTTCAGATAAATTTTAGTTCAGGCTAAATGCATTTTTTATCTTAACAAGATCTTTCAAAACCTAAAATGCCTTGAAAGAATCCTACAGGCAAAATCATTACCACCACAACAGAAAATACACATTTAGATATACTGTAGTTCAGATTTTACATTTGTCATGTACTTTTGAAATGAAATGATGAGTCAAAGTGAGGATCCGAGTTATCCGCTGGGGATCGCTATGACTCAGAATAGCATCATTGAGACACATCCTGTATCTATAGTCAGGATGTTTCCCTCTGCTTCTCTTACACGTCTACTGTGTTAAACTGTCTTCTACAATTTAAAGCAATCTCTTTTATCAGATCTCTCTGCTATTACAGTCCTCTGATTATTGTTGAACCAGTTGGACAAATAATAGAACAGTGTTAAACTAAAGATGATAAACCACAGTATCTTATCTTTATACTGCATGTAATCCACGAGGCTACGATCGATCTGTTTGAATTACAAAGTTTCAGTTTGAAAACCTCTAATTAGGAACAACTAAATTTAGAAACACAGATTTCAATACCTGGTAAATAATGGAGACTAGTATCTGGAAAGACAAGGAAGGAGTTTCTTAGACCATACTTCAGAGAAACGGTTCGTTTTCAAACACTTCAACTTTTCGAGTGATTTGCTTGTCTTTTTTTCTGTACTTGAACATTAGCCAGCTGATTGACTAGAGTGGGTTTGCTATGCCCTCTCGTCTACTGCGCACACACGCACACACACACACACACACACACACACACACACACACACACACACACACACACACACACTCACACGCACACATGGGCACATGCAGAGTCACAACTCTAATATCTAGTATGACAAGTTTTTCTCCTTTTCACCTAATTTCATTTTAAAATCAGACACATGTCTCTGACTCCTAAGGTCTGGTCACTCTGTCTCTTATCAGAACTCTTAGAGAAATATCTGCATCTACTGTTAAAATGAAACAGCAAAAGTGCTTCTGTACTGAGCGTGCAAAATCATCAATAAACATTGTAGTCACTAAATAGTTGAACCAATGTTAAAGAGTCTGAGGCAATGTTAGAAGTGAATTGCAGTAATTTTGATAAGCATCTGATTCCTATCATGATCACTCAAAATACTCATTCACACAGTGACATTTGTGATTTGTGTCTGTATTTTATTTCTGTATTTCTGTAGCTTTTGACAATAATTGATGATGATTTTAAACATTAAAATTTGTTATTTGGATATTCTCAATTTTTTTTTTTGCTTGGCCAAAACTTAAAAGCCCTGAATGCATCAACAGGCTAACTGACACATTCACCATTAATCAATCAATCAATCAATCAATCAATCAATCAATCAATCAATCAATCAATCAATCAATCAATCAATCAATCAATCAGTCAATCAGCCTTTATTTATGTAGCACTTAATCACATCATCAAAACGCTTTAACAGACAGAAAGCCAACAGAACCATCCAGAGCAAGCATAAGCGACGGTGGCAGGGAAAAACCCCCTCGTTGAGGAAGAAACTCCAGGCAGGACCCAGGCTCTGGAGGGCGGTCAAAGCCTTGACCAGTTGGGTGGAAAAGAAATAAACTACATGACACGTTGACTGTATTTAGGCCTCTTGGATGAAAGAAAGAACATGAGCAAACCCTAACTAGAAGGCCAGGAGCCTCTGATTCTACCTTCAAGGAGTACCCTACCCTGCCCTAACCTACACTAGCATAACCCTACCCTGTCTGAGCTCACCCTATCTTACCCTACCCTGTCTAACCCTTCCCTATCTAACCCTTCCCTATCTAACCCTACTCTGTCTAACTCTACCCTGTCTAACCCTACTCTGTCTAACCCTAACCCTACCTCAACAAACCTCACCCTATCTAGCCTTACCCTATCTAACCCCACCCCTTTCTAACCCTACCCTAACCCTGGATGAATGAGAATAAACATCACGCATTTGGTTAATGCCACAGAGCACAGCTTTCACCAAGAAACCAAAAACTATTTATCCTCTTCTGTCTGACAACACATGTCCCATACATGAAAGTGTTATATGGAAGTCAACCTTAGCAAAAAATGTGATGTCTGGAACTTTTGAAAAGAAAAACATCATCAATAAGAATATTTAATAATAATCATAGTTATAATAAATTTAATAAGGCAGTAGAAGGAGAAGAAGAGTATTTGATAACTTTTCACCAATTACCTAAAGTTACTCATCACACATTGCAAATGAAAGCATTTCATTTTTAGATCTGGACTCAGACATGGAATATTTTTGTGTCTGATATTCCATTTAAACTCCCTTTGGAACTGCAGCATAAAGTCACAAGACTAAATATTTTTGTAGACTTGAATTACATTTTGGTGGTCATGTGAGATGGTGTTGTTGAGGGCTTAATAAACAGGACTCAGTCTTTAGCACAACTGATGGTGTTAAGTAGACTTTCTAAATTGAAAACGCTGGCATAAAAATTCAATTTGTTTAGCTTTTGTTTATCTAATTTTTTTGGTCTTGTGTTTCTCCAGGGTCGTCATGTCAAGACAGGCCAACTGGCAGCTATCAAAGTTATGGAAGTTACAGAGGTAAAAGTACATCTGACTGGTTCTCTCTTTATCCATAACCTTTCTTTCCTCCTTCCTCTTTTCTCTCTTCTTTGATCCCTTTCTGAATTACATACATTTAAAAAAACAAGTTATTATTATTTTCACTTTGGCAGAACTATTAGGAAAAATACAATTTGACAATGGTGGGCTTGCACTAGGGGTAGTATGACTAAGCCACTGTGGCTCAGTGTAAAAGAATTGAGTAAGCCACAAAAAGCCACATTCTGTGTCCAAGACAGTGGCTTGCTGTAATAGAAAGTAAAACTTACAAGTAAACATTGAATAGTACCAAGAGTCAAATTTATTAAAATCAAAGTGTCTAAGTTAAAGTTAAAATGTCTTGTAGTCCAAGTAAAACTTGAAATTTTTTAGAAAATGGGGTTGTTTTCCTGCATTCTGAGGGCAAAATCTTTTGTTCAGTTTACCTACAAAAATACACTAAAGTCAATAGTTCTAGCTTATTTCTATCCTACTTTATGCAGGTATAAATGTGAAATTCAACAATTGAAAACTTGCATTCACTATGTGAAGATATAGTCATACAAAATATTACTCAATGTTTACTTGTAAGTTTTACTTGGACTAGAATACATTTTAACTTTGACTTAGACAACACCATTGGTATGCCATAGTTTAGTTTTGTTTTTAATTCGATAATATGATTTTTCATTTCAATTTAAAAAGGCATGAAAAATAGCAAGCGAGGTGAATACACATTTACATGCATCGCTGGTTATTCCTGCCGGTCATAGAGATCAAAAGTCTAAGACTACAAAAAAGTATTGATAATATCTTGAATTTACCTTCTGATCGGTCTGTCACCACTCATAGCCCCTCTCAGCATTCACCAGTTAGAATTTTAACGCAAAATCTACTCTAAAACACACTATTCTCATTTTCTTTCAATCGATCGTCCTTGCCTTGTCGATGCGGGTTTAGTTTGTAAAAAAAGAATCCTGTTTTTTTAGTGGTCAGGCAATTAAAAAAATTAATCTAATTAATTACAGGATTTGTAATTAATTAATCTAATTAATCGCATTTTAATCTCATACCTGCTAAAGGCCCCCAAATAAAGAATTTGAATTCTAGGACATTACAAAATTGTAGTGCATGACTAATCAATAGAATACACCAAGAAGAGAAGATTTGAAATCCACATTTTTATTGGTTAAATGTGCTTTATGAATGAAATTCAAAAGAAAAAAGGCCAAGCACATCAGCAAACCAATTAGGCCAGGTGCATTTCTCAAAAATGCAATACGAATACAGTTAAATAAAATAAATAAAATTCAGAAATAAAATAAGACTGAGTCTCAAATAGGCACATAAGCAGAGTCTCAATCAAAATGAATACTAAAAGCTGACTCAATACAGCAATTCAAAATGAATAATATAACGTGCCTCTAAATACGGCAACTAAATAGCAAGATGCCAACAGGCTTTTCCTTTGAAAGGGTAAGCTAACGTTCAACTCTGTCCTTGACATGTTTTGCATTTAAATGATACGTTAGGCTGGAGCTGCTTCGGTGATATGAAAATTCTCTTTTACAAAAGGTACAAATAATAATAATAACAATAATAATAATAATGGATTGGATTTACATAGCGCTTTTCAGGACACTCAAAGACGCTTTACATCGGAGCCATTATTCATTCACTCCTCATTCATACTTGGTGATGGTAAGCTACGTGTGTAGCAACAGCTGCCCTGGGGCAGACTGACGGAGGCGTCTACAGCGCAGAATCACTGCGTTTTTGTTGATAGTCCCGTCTTTGTTCTTTTTAGAAATAAACTTTCCGCCCAAAGGTCCGAGTGGGCTTGCCTCACTCTCCTGTATCGCGTCCTTCTCTGTCGTCAGTCACCCTGCTTTTGACCAGTGGTGCAGGTAGGAAGTGACGTCACTGCAGCCTACGGGTCCCTCAATGGGCCAAATTTAAAATGCTTGCGCGTGACTTGCCACTCGCAATTAATTGCATTAATTTTTATAGCTCGTTAATTTGCAGCATAATTAATTAATCTAATTAATGCGTTAAAGTGACAGACCTAGGTTTTTTTTATTGGGGGAAAGACGGTCGTGACGTGCATATTTAATGATGGGAGCATTCGGGTCACTTCGGCTATGCGGAAATAGCAGCATGCTACTGTTTTCTTATGTTATCACTAGAGGATTTTCGCGAGTCCAAAAAAGTTGAAAGTTTTAGACATTTTCCCCTAAAAATAAGAACGCCACTGTGGCTACACAAGCTAAAAACCTTGTAGCCATATGGAATATACTTCGCCTAAGGGGAAGTGGCGAATGGCTAGCGCAAGCCCAGCAATGTAAATTAGATGACATACTGACTTTGGCATTTGAGAATGGTACAGCAAGTTGACCTGCTTTACTCCACGTAGATGAAAAAAATATATACAGTTTGTATGTGAGCATCTCCCATGGGTGTTGAAGGTCATACATGAAGTAACTGTAATGTATATGCATGCCACGACAATAAAAGGACCCTCTATCTGTCTGTATGGTTACCTCTAGAACTGTTCACTCAACTTGACGGGTGTGTTTCTGTGTGCTCAAGGGAGGGAAGGGTCAAATTTAATACAATTTGTAGATTTAACGTGCTTGATGTTGCACGCGTCAAGTTAAAATTGACGCGTGCAACATCAAGCATGTTGATGGGATGTATGGATTTAAGCGAATTATATTAGATCAGTCACAACTATGGCACCTAGTCCAGATGTCCGCACCTCATCCAAAATAACAAATCTAGGGGTTAAAGCATGAATACTCTTGAGAGTCTGAAACAAAACAAAAATCACCCCTAAATAATCAAAGCATGAAGATGAAGTGGATGTGTGACTGTCTGAATGCTCTATAAACAGTCCTGTCCTATCACAGCAGTACATCTGCTCTAATGTTATCAGACCATGATACATCAGGATTATCATTTCTTTTCCTGTTGAATGAAATGAAGTCTGTACCTGGAAGAAGACACTTCCAGTTACAGTCTACAGTATGTTAATGGTTTCAGTAGTTTTCTTTTTGTTGCCATGATTCAAGCTACAGAATTACTAAGAAAAAATGCTGATGCTCCCATTCTGAGCTCTACAGACTTTACCCAACTTCAAATAAGCAGAAGAGTTCTTCATGCAGCATCAGGGGTGCTACTTCAGTGCTTTTCAGACTGATTTGCTGCCACTGGATACTGAATATAATGTTACTTACACTATAACTGCAACCATTACTGTAATTCTTAAGGCTAAGCAAACAGTTCCTTCTGAACAAAATGATTACAATGGACACAGCTGTAGTCCTCAAAATTAAAAAAAATGACCAGTAAAAGGTTGGAATATCTAATGTCAGCTGTGGCATTCTAGTGATTTTAGGTTTATAATATGCCTTGTTTTACCAATATGTAGTGAAAATTTATGAGAAAATGTGAACCAACTGATATTCATATTTACCTTAAGCATACATCTGTTCCTTGGTACAACCTCACTCAGGTAACAGAGTTTATAATGTTGTTTGGTGAATGCATTTTTTAAAATTAATAATTCTTGATTAATTTAACTAAAAACAGAAAACAAGAATTTTATTTTCTGCACATTGTCTCTGCTGCCATTGTTTGGGTAGTTGTCTCCTCTCATTCCAGGATTGGTTACTTTCCTGTTGTCGAGACGTAAGGATTGTCTTTTCTGCAAGACAAACTTACACAGGAAATGCTCAGCTACGATCTGCCTTTTCATTTTCACACACACACATACACACGCGTGCACGCGCACACACACATACACACACGGAGAAAGCAAAGAAGGTGGACAGGCAGTAGGCATTGTGTTTTGGATGGCGGCGAAAGTTCACGCTCTCCTTGTCATCTTGTCTCCTCCTGTTCTGTGGAGATTTAAAAGAGGTCACTGACTGAGAGAAGCTCTCTGTGGTTTCCTGTTTTCTGATTAACAACCACATCTTTTTTCTCCACCCCTTCTCCTGCAGTTCAGTGTAAAGACTTGAGTGAATCTGAAAATATTTCCGGGATTTATTAAAAAAAAAAAAAAAAAGAAAACCCTAAACTAGCTGGATTGCTGCTTCCTGTATGTCTCTCTCTGCCAGCATCTCATTACGCTGACCGACCTTAAATATGTTATGTGGAGAAGTACCAATAGAATTTATGGTCCACAATCCAGATGAGAGATTACCCAGGAGTTGTGTGACTGTCTGATTGGAGACACTGTAAATAAAAGCAAAAGTTTTACCAAAGTTAATCTTGCACCATGAACAAGTTGCCAGCTCATCACAGGGCCGACACTGAGAGACAAACAACCACCTAACCACATTTTACTGCCTACAGTCAATTTAGAGTCACCTGTTCATTTGAACATTTGGGCATTTGAACCCAGAACCTTCTTGCTATGAGGCAACATTGCTACCCACTACACCGCTATGCCACCCACAACTCTTACAATTTAAAAAGAAAAAGACTTGTGTTTTTTTCTGTTTGTTTTCTCTTTTGATTGATATATTAAAAACAAACTGTTCCAAGCACGCATGTGGCAATCTCAACAAATCAACACATTTGTCATCAGTCCAGACTAGACTGGAAAGTCTGATAAATTATCTGTTTCTTTCACAGCTTTCATACTTTCAGTCAAGTCAAATGTAAATATTGGATTGCTTTTTCTTCAGAAATGTATGTTGAGGAACTATTGATTTGAGAAAACCCTTACCTTGTACCAAGCGGAAATACTTAAAATGCCAGTTAGCCAGTCTGAAATTAATGTTTTTATCATTTCAATTTACAGAACATGTTGTTTTAGTAATGCTGTAACTGTTGTTATGTTCAGGAAGAAGAGGAGGAAATAAAACTGGAAATCAACATGTTGAAGAGTTACTCCCACCATAGAAACATTGCCACTTATTACGGAGCTTTTGTAAAGAAAGGTCCTGCTGGACAGGACCACCAACTCTGGGTTTGTCAAACTCTGCCTACTGATTTTGTTCCACAGTATTGCTATTAATTGCATAAAAAATAGTAATATGTAGTTGCTGCGTTTCAAGATTACAAAATCATCAAATAGTTCTATTTTATTATGTGAGTTATTCATATTATAGTCACAACTGTTCTGGCTGTTACTGACAGTATGTGCATGAATGTGTCCATGTAGTTGGTGATGGAGTACTGTGGAGCTGGCTCTGTGACAGATCTGGTAAAGAAGACCAAGGGGAACTGTCTGAAGGAGGACTGGATAGCTTACGTCTGTCGAGAGGTGCTCAGGGTAAGACTGACCTCACTTAACCTAGTCTCCTACCAGTATATGTACAAATTGCATGAGTCAGCTTTATTATACTTAATGAACCCAAAGTTGGGTTGGGCTGCTGTCTCAGAATTCATTTTAGGTTTTTTTAAATAAATTTCAATATCTTTCAACTATTTTTTTTTTTTTTGATTAACTTATAAGTTTGGTGGATGACTTCAAATTGATATAACCCTGGCTCTAAGCACTGGAATATTCCGGAATCTATATTTCCCAAATGATAAAATGAAAAGGTCGAACACATTTGTTTGGCCAGCATCACCCCTGCTAGTCCCTACCAAGTAACAAATGAGACATTCTAACGAACAAACAAAAACACTTGACCCTCTTGATCTTGTCTGTCAGTGATATTTCACATGGCACAGAGAATACTGAAACAAAAGAGTAAAAAAGCGATCCTTTGTATATTAATTCAATCAAGATCGATATCAAAGCAGCATCTCAGGACCGTCTATCAAATCGGGAGATCAGCATATACGCCCTAATTGTAAGTCCTTTTTGTAAACTACACGTACAATGTGGCTTTTAATAATCATTTGAAATCTAGGTTAAGCCTGAATCACACCCACATTAGAAAAGGAAAGGACAGCCGTGTTGATTAAAATCACAGGAACTTCTCCAATAAATCTGGAGAATAAATCTGGGAGTAAAATACTACAATACCCACAAACTTAAGACATAAAGCTACACTGCATTGATCCTTTCTTGATAATTATATAAATGCTACAATTATTTGGCAATTATATTTATTTTTCATTTAAATAAATCTGAAAGTGAAAGTAGCTGTGTTGGTTGTAGTTTTACTTTTTTCTATCCCTGCTCACAGAACTGTTACCCTGACTTTAAAAAAAAAATCCAGGTAAAGGCTACCAGACAGAAAATATTGCTCCTGCAGAAAAAGAACAATTTGAACTTGAAATAATCAGAGACTGAAGAGAATGTAAAGGTGTTGTTTGGACCATGTGCTTCAGCACACTGACACAGATCCCTGCCATTGTATGTGACTGAGCTGCTGAACCCTCAATATTCAAATAACACTTTCAGCTTCACAGAACAGTATTCACAGTGGATCAGCGGTGAGCTGAGGTATTCTTTTAGCCCTTTTTAGTTCTGGTAAACAACAGCAGTAATTTGCTTGTGATTCAAACTACGGGCTTTGTGAGTTGTTGCTGTTAAAGAGCACACTGTATCTTTTCATGTTGGAGTTTGCATAACTGACAGCACTTCTTCATGCTCAGGGATCTTTGTCTCCCTCGTGTTTTTCCCTTGTTACCCAAGGGGAAAAATTGCTCTCATTTCCATTTATATACTTTAAAGGTTATGGTCAGCATTACGAGAGATCACAAGGTCCTGAGAAAGACTCTGGGATGTTTGTTCTTCTTTGTTCTGCGTTGGTGTTTGTAGCTTTGGATACAAACTCAGTCACACGAGCAGCACAGTGAGTCCGTTCACACTCCTCTACTCGGTATAGAGATGTTATCACGGACAGACAGAACGCGAGGTAATTTTTATGGTTAAAACATAAAGACAAAGGACCCTGGACTGTCGCCAATGATTTCACTGCTGCTGTCTCCTCATTGTTTCAACACAACAGCACACACAAACACACACACATGCATCGAGCAAAGCATGGTGAAGTCATTGTCTGAAATTAGGCTTACTTGCCCTGTTTATTTAAGTTCCTTTGAAGAATACCAATACACACTCACACACACACACACACACACACACACACACACCACTAGGCCACTCTGCTACCCGATGGAATGGCAGTTCAATAAGCAGTCCTTGAAAATAAACACACAATGTCACTATTCTTTTCACGAAGTGATTGAGATGCTCATGATGCTGCTGGTCATCTGACTGTCTATGCCTGTATGTATGTGTCTTCCAGGGTCTTTCCCATCTTCACTCCCATCATGTGATTCATAGAGACATAAAGGGACAAAATGTTTTGCTCACAGAGAATGCCGAAGTCAAATTGGGTATGACACATGAACACATGCCCTATGGTTCTCTAGCTCATCTGCATACTTCCAGGCAAACCTGGAAAACACGCATATAGACATGCATACTTTATTTACAAAAATCACACCACATCAACATATAAAGATTTGTGTTGCCTTTAGACATTGACTTGAAATATATTTTCTAATATATTGCAGTTGATTTTGGAGTGTCGGCACAGCTTGACAAAACAATTGGTCGAAGGAATACGTTCATCGGAACTCCCTATTGGATGGCTCCAGAAGTCATCGCCTGTGACGAGAACCCAGAGGCAACATACGACTACAGGGTACTTAAATTCACAGATTAGACAAGCTATTTTAGAGATATAGATTAGGTCCCAGCAGCAGTACTTTTTTTTAAGGTATTGAAAATGCGCTGAATGCTAATTTGCTTTAGTATACATTATAAGTTGTCATATTGCAATGTAGCAAATAACACCACATGTTTGAAGGAGAAAGATACTGTGATGAACTATAATTTAGGCCACATTTGCACATATTTTATTTAAAGTATCTCATATTTAGATCAAATTTAAATGTGACTTAATAGACTGTGTCTACTCTTACACACAGACAGTGTAGCCAATGCAACGTGTTAGCAGAGCAGCAGCTACACACAACAGTGCTTGCAGAGAATATGTTAAGGCATAGTATTATATTTTGTCCAGCAATGACTCCATAGTTACCCAGAAAGAAAGTCCATTGAAATATAAAGTTGAAAGAAATGCTACAGGATGGGTAAGAGTCCACCCAAGAAAACTACTTGGACAGACTCTAGACTCTATAGAAGCTGTTTTAAAGAAAGTTGACCTTTTCTTTAGGACCTTGTTGCTGTAATCCTTGTAACTAGACATTCACATGATGAACAGGCAGGTTTACTATTTGACCATGAAGAGGACATTTGTTCTTTGCTTTGTGTTTCATCTTGTCTCTCATTTTCAGAGTGACCTGTGGTCTTTAGGCATCACTGCTTTAGAGATGGCTGAAGGTGCTCCTCGTAAGTTTGAAGTCCACCCAAAATATGTTGTTGATCTCTTTGAACACTTCATTTTGTCATTAAAGCCACTCAGCAATTATTTTATCCCTCTTCTGTGGTTCTTGGCGACTCTTTCCCCACTATCTTTCACTCCCATCCCTTTGACTGTCTTCTATGGACGATTTTTTGTTTGTAGCGCTATGCGACATGCATCCAATGAGAGCACTGTTCCTAATTCCACGGAACCCCCCACCCAAGCTGAAATCAAAGAAATGGTAAGCCTTGAAACACACACACACACACACACACACACACACACACACACACACACACACACACACACACACACACACACACACACACACAGACAGACAAACATATCAACACATGCAGCAGGATGTAGAGGGCAGTGTTTAGGTTTTCTCCTCTTAAAACAGGACTTGAAAGTGGTGTTTGTTGTGGTTTTCATGCTCCACATAGTCAATCAGAAGATATCTTGACAGTGTGTTGTTACAAAGAAGCTGAAAGTTGTAGCATGTTGAGCAGGCAGTGAGATAAAACTTCCACACTGTGATACATTTGGCCTTAATTAAAATGGACACAAAACATTACTTGACTATGCTGCCTCTGGCAGTGTTTATAATGTTAATCAGTATTTGATTCGGAACCCTGCTTTGTCATCTCCTCCCCTCCTGTCATTCATCCTACGTCCTTCTCTTCCATATGTGATGAATAAACTCTCTGAGTTGATGACTGAACCCTTATCTTTCATTCATTATCAGCATCATCAATTGTTCAAGTCTGTAGTGTTCAATGCTTTCCTCAGTAAGACAGCAAGCTGCATCCATCATGGGAAACATTTGTTTCTGTTTTCATTTGAGTTCAGCTGGAGATCTGATGTGATACTGATATGGGCTATTGACCGATCGCTTACTGAAAAAGTAGAAATGCTAACCAACCTATTTTGATTCCATGTTCATATTTACATAAATCACCAAGCCCCTAAGAAGGGTCGTAATATTTTTAGTCTGTTGTGCCTCATGCTTAGAAAATTTGATGCGTTTTTTACACTACTTTGTGATTCATTAATGATTCATGATTTTGCTGTTGTAAATATTATTTTAACAAATAGCAATAATTATAGTTTATCTATTTGTTACTTTTCTTGTTGCAAAGTTAGAGGACAGATGTTTAAGGCAAGCAAGCTATTTCCCACAACAGGACACAAACAAAATAACTGCAGTGTCTATCATACACACTAAATCATGAACTCTATTATTGAGGAATGGGATCAGATCAGGCGTTATTGACATTCAGTCATTAGCATTGGGTTAGAAATTAAATTATGAATCAATACATTCGTAATTGTCGCTGCAAATTAATTGATATGATGTTCGTACTGTATAGATTGTAGTTAATAAATTAGCCCACTCTGGGGATTCTTAATGAAATGTACAAGTTATAGCTTAATTATTTAAAGGTTATAATAAGTTATTTGGCTCAAACTGACAGTATCTGAATTTGAAATTTTAAAATAAAAGTTTCACTTCGTTTTTTAATGTTTTTAGGTTTTGATTTTGGTTCCTGTTTCCCTGGTTCATTTGTCTTTTAAGGTCAAAGCGCTTTTTGTCCTTCGTCGATCGTTGTCTGGTCAAGAATCATCTGCATCGTCCAACTACTGATGCCCTGTTGAGACACGCCTTCATCAAAGATCTGGCTAATGAGCGACAAATTCGCATTATGCTTAAAGATCACCTGGACAGAACGAGGAAAAAGAGAGAGAAAGGTAAGAAGTTACAACAGGGACAGAAAGGAGAAGGTATGAAGAAACAAGGTTGAGAGACTCAAATGCAGTTGTCAAGTCAACACAACATGAACAGACATGCAAAACATTGGACAACTGCTTGTAGATATGCACAAACTGCCTAAATGTGATTCAAGCCCTGATTGTTACCAAATAAATAAATCTTTTATATCTTTTGCAGTAGGTTGTTCAGGAAGTAGGATGGGTCATTTTCTATTGTGTCCTTAGCCAAGACAATTCAACCATCTTGCCTACTACGTCTCAAACTGACTTAAGCTGCTGTATGAATGTGACTGTATGTATGGTGTTGGTTGGAGAGGTTGTTGGTGTAGATTAGCAGTCATGCCTCTGTCAGTCTGTGCCAGGGCAAGTGTGATTACAGATGTACATAGTTTACCACCAGTCACTCCACTAGTGTGACTGCAGAGTGAATGAATGAGGATTTCAGTCTAAGAAAGGAAGAAAGAAAAGAAGATTTGATTTTTAAAAATCACAGAAATCAAAGTTACAAATTAAGCAAACTCATAGAACAAGAAAAATAGAGATCCACACAAAAAGAGAATTCACGTACCAACAAATAAACAATACACAAAATAATAAACTAAACAAATATGGATAAATTAAACCAACCAACCACTGAACACTTCTAACATTAAGTACACACTTAGTGTCTATATTCATGGTCTGAATCTTGGCAATAAATTTAGAGCTGAAACCAAAACTTGTGAGCATATACCACATGTACATGTGTTCAACTTCATCAAAAGCCTTTTCTTGGCCTATGAAAATAAGACTAAGTCTTGTGCTGAATGAATTTGAGAGTTCCAACATATTCCAGATTACATGAACGTTTTCCGTGATTAGCTGGAAACAAGTCTGGTCCACATGAACAACCTGCTCAATCACTTTTCTTAGCCTGTTGGCCAAGACTTTGGAGAGAGGCTTGTAGTCTGTACAGAGGAAGGACACCGGCCGCCAGTTCCTGAGGTCCTGTAGGTCTCCTTTTTTTGCACTCTTACAGCTCATGGACAGACAACTTCCTGTCAGGTTTTCCCTGAACATGGAGAGTCCTCGATAAAATTCAGTAAGCAATCAATTCCGTTTGAGTTCTTCAGATAAAAGTAGATGGTGTCTAAAACAGCTTAAGATCTGGGATGAAATTCTCCTTCTTGACCATTTCCTCGCTTTATACTTTTCCTCTATGGCTTGGTACGGACTATTTCATTTTTGCCCTCAGAATTACTTGTCTCAATGAGCGACTTTTTTATCAACTTTTTTTACTTCAGTACTTTTTGTTTCAGTGTTTTTTCTTTAAGAAGCTATCTTTAACAAGTCGTCAGCCATCGTTATATCCTCTTCTTCTTCCTCCTCCAGTAGAGACTCCATCCTGGCATTAGTCTCTTTGGCCCACTCAGCCTCCACCAAATCACCCTGTGAACTATTATTTCAATTATCAGAGCTTTGTGTATCCGTTACCTGTTTTTCTATTGTTTTGTCACCTGTGTCATGTGTGTTGCTTTCTGGCTCTGGGTTGGTGGTGATATTTCAACAGGGAAGGGAATTGAAGCACCTCCACATGAAGGTTGTGGAACCAGGACTGCAGCACTAGAAGCAGCTGGAGGTGCATGAGAAGTCACGTTTCTCTTTTTTGGTTCTGCAACGGCAGGCAGTAGCAGATGAGATGTCCCTACTTTTCCGTACCTAATGCACTTCATGCCCTCGGTGGTCACACAAACTGTGTAATCAAAGTTATCAACTTTGAACACCAAATCAGAAGTCATGAGTAGACCATGTTGGGCCAACTGCTTCTCAAAGACCCCATTGCTGATGAACGGTGGAGCATTTCAGATGATACCTTTTTTAGCCGACTTAGCCAGGGTGAGAATGGGGATGATCACTGCCAGCTGCCTGGTTCACCTTCTCAATGCTTTCAAGAGATATCACCACCATGCTGTTCATTTAGGAGGCTGGCTTTATGCTGCCGTACACGACCTTCTCTGCCATCACCAAACTAACCTCCTCCACCAAGCAGTTGACAGTCAGTGCCAGCTTGATGATGTCCTGGCTTGCTGGCTACTCAAACCCGGAGCTCACAGAAATTTTGCCCTTTAGGGCAGCCAGATCACTCCCTGATCCCAAAAATGCACCAAAAACTACCAAATGCAACTCTGATTAAACTATATTTGAAAATGAAATTTGAATAAACAAAAAAGCAAAAAATTCACAATGAAAATAGCACAAAGACACCACACTCTCCACTCCCTCACACCTTGTCCCAGCATGGACCAAAACAGAAAAATTTACTTTATAAATCCCTCATTGGGGCAATCCTTTTTTGACTCAATATTTATTTTTTCACACTTCAAAACTAGAGCACACAAAACACACACAAAGGGCCTGTAAGCACTTTGAGTTCCTATAAAAGGTCTCTATAAATCTGATGCATTTTTATTATTATTACAAGTGTTGTATACAGTGGGGCCAATAAGTATTGGGCAACCTAAAACATTTGCAAGTTCACCCATTTAAAAAGACAAAAGGTTGTAATTTTCATCATAGGTACACATCAAGCGTGAGAGACAGAATGTAAAAAAAATTTTAGGAAATCACATTGTATTATTTTTAAATTATTTATTTATTTTTTACATTCTGTGTCTCACGCTTGATGTGTACCTATGATGAAAATTACAAACCTCTCATCTTTTTAAATGGGTGAACCTGCAAATTTTTTAGGTTGCCCAATACGTATTGGCCCCACTGTATAACATAAAATATGTGATTCTTCCATCATGCTTCACAGGTTCATTTGGTGAGTTTCAGGCCTTTTAAAGTAGAATTAGAACAATTAGCATCTACTAGATATGACTGTGGCTATTAGAACTACTAAATATGAGAGTGTATTAACCAAACTGGTGGCACAGCATGTGCTCTGGTTATGGAAAGCACTGCATATCTGCTCATTTGTGGCATTCTGTGAATCATGGGGGGTAATGTGGGGATAATGTAGCCAATTAGGTTGGCTACACTACCCCCAATTTACACAATTAGCTTGGATTGGGCTGTTGTTTACTATGTCTTCACTCATTTGGCTGATATAAACCCATCATTTAACATGTAATTTGGATGAACTGATACCGCTTTTTTGTCAGGCAAATTAGAATCAGTTGTGATACATTTGAGTACTTGCCACATAGGCGTATCACTATTATTACTTAACATTACATTTACCACTGCTTTAGTCAGATTCTACATTTTCTTAGACTGTAACAGTCAATCAGTTGATGCCTCCAACTTGTGGCTTTAGCAAAACTGAAATAAAAGCCCTTTTTTTAACAAAAAACGATTGCAGGCTAGCAGGTTCAGCACCTCTCACTGTCTCACTATATTTATGGTTTTGTCCTGGAGCAGAAGTTTTAGAAATGCCTCATGTCTGAATCATAGCCTCAAATACACCTACGGTTGCTTGGTTAGTATGCAAACTCCAAGCTGCTTCGTGTGAGGATGAAGAGTAAAAACCTCATCCATCAATTGCGTGGTTAAACTGATTGGAGACATCGGCTTAGCAATGCTAGTTTAAATGTCAGCACTGCAGATGAAGTCCAAAATGCCATGCAGCAGGCAGCTAATGCAATTTTTCATGGAGATGTGCAGCTTTGCTGGGACAATGTCTGTGATTTAGTAATAACTGGGATTCTCATATTTGAGCTCAACGATGCTGAGATGATGAAATCCGGAACTGATTTTTTTTTTTTTTTTTTTGCTGCTAGCATTAGCAGAGTGCCTTGAACTCAATGCTGTGCTGATTCATTGGGGGATGAATCAAATTCCTTGATAGTTGTTTTTGAAAATTTATCAGTGCATTCATCAGTCTGCTTCATGTTTGTCGTCATTACTGACATTTAACATATTTCCACACAGCTGACATTGCAGCTGGCATTCCTCTGTTACTTGTTCAATTAACTGAAGCTAATGTTCTGTTGTTGAAAAGTGAGTTCAGTATCAGATGAATACTTTATTCCCAACACTCTTGTTTGGTATCCATTCATTGAAACCTGTCCACTATTGCTACAGCATATTAAGCAGAAACTGTTCAAGACAGAAACTTTTTAAGGAAATGATAGTTCTTATAATGCAGGTCACACATGACAACTGTTTTTTTTCTGACCAGCAAACTTTAATATAATACATGTTTCATCTGCATTGAATATGAAAACATTGAGACAGCCAATTAATTAGATAGTGAAGCGCAGAGAACATAAGGTCAGAACTGTAAGTTCCTTCTCTGCAGTGTTCAGTTTTGCCAACGTTTAACACAAAAAACAAGAGAAAGACTAAAATGTAGGAAGAAAAAGAGGCAAAGGCAAAGAAGGAAGAGACAAATGAGCATCACAGAATGGAGGATGCTGTGTTCCTCCTGTTCTGTAAATGAATTACACTCAGAATGAGGTCCTTGTGCTGAGTATGTGATGGTATTCAAACTGGGAAATAAAAGAACGTATGAGAGGTGAAGAGAAAACAGATATTTATGACTGCACTTTTGTGTTTCTCTTGTGGATACCCGACTTGCGTCAATCATGGTATTGTCCATCAGATTCATTCATTTTCTTTTTGGAAGCTTAACGACACTCTGTAGGGAAGGACAGCAGACAGAAGGAGTCAGTGAGAGAGAGAAACTGACCAGAGAAAGAGAGAGAAGCTGAGGGAGGAAGGAAGGAGGAAACAGAATGGCCATCTGGTTCTAATCTTCTGCTAGCTTATAAAAACACACTAATGACTGTTGGACTTTGTGTGTGTGGTTTGTTTTGTGTGTATGTATGTGCGTATGTTTGTGTGCAAATGCCACCCTCCAGAGTAACAAAAACAGGTAGTTTGAAATGTCCCTGCAGCAGAAATAAAGAAAAAAATCAATGGTCCAGACAGGATATAAATAGGATGTGTCAGACAAAGACAGCGTATGTTTTTGAAGATGAATTACCTCAAAAAGGTCCTGTCTCCAGCGCAAAAACAGCCAACATTAACCCTCAAATTATCCCATCTCCTCCAGATCTGGCACAAAAACATGACACACAGCGACACTTTCAAACTTTACAGCAGAGCCGTTGAGCATACTTGAAAATGTCTCTTACAGATGCACAATCAGTCAGTCTTCCACCTCCTTCCAAACCTATGTCATGTGACCTTTCACCATGATAACAGTAACATGTGTCACATCATGTAACTGTTCAGAGTTTGTTATAACTACTTCTGCACCATATGTCAGCCAAATGTTGTCATGCTTGAGCTGGCTAGCCCATCTTCCTGGCCTGGAGCCCCAGAATGGTGGTGAGTGCTGTTTTCTGTAGGAGTAACATAATGTCCCAAGTCTCTGTAAGACAATTTTTTTACAACCTAGAGTTTAAGCTCTTTGACCGTGTATTGAGGAAATAATACACCCTGTGACATCCAAGAACCTCGGTCTCATAAATACTGGACCCACAGTATCACCTGATGGTGTTTCATGGAGGCTGGTTTTAACAATGAGAGAGGTGATCAGTTAATCAGCTCAGTTTTTCAGCTCTCATAGCTCAGTCATATTGAAAAGTACCCATTAATTACTATTCTATCCAAGGATGTTATTGACTTTTTGCTTTTCTGATCCAAATTACATTGCAGTGTCCTTGTGTCTGTCTTTCTCTGTTTCTCTCAGAGGGTCCAGAATATGAGTATAGTGGAAGTGAAGAAGAAGAGGATGAGGTGACAGAGGAGGAAGGAGAACCGAGGTAAAAATCTTCTAACATTAGGCATTTTTACTTTTGGAAAAGAAGTTGCAGCATATTCCCGTATGCAATAGTTCAGAAACCTGTAAACAATGTCAACGTTTTCTATCATTGTTGGTATCACCAGTGTCATTTTGAATATTATGAACTCTCTTTTGATTTAGTTCACCTTGTAGAGCATTGTTTTACTACCGCTGTGCCATGACGGAATGTCAGGTTTGCCTTGGTAAATAACCAATTTCACTTAATTGATATAAAAAATGCCATTGTCAAGTCTCTGCGCAGTAATCTGGATTCTCCTGCCTCGCAGAGTAATATAGTACTCTCTCATACCACTGGAGGGCAGCATGTATGCCTGGACCTTGGACAAAATTTTGACCCATGTGAAGGCCCAAGGATGTGTGACCGTCAGAAGAAAGCAACACCTGTGAACACGAGGCCATACAGTGAAAGCTATCTTCCTTTTGAGTTTAGTTTCACCCTGTTATGCTTATGTGTGTGTGATGAAAGGCTATCCAACAGTGCTATGGTCCCAAGCTAGCTCCAACACCATCTCTATCACTTTAACACAGGAGACTATTTTATAAGCTTGTGTGAACGCATGGAGAAACATGGGTGACATGTCTGCAGACATTCAGATGTGTTGTTTTGGACAAGATATAGATCAGTGAGATTTGTATCTTGTCCAACACAAGATAAAGATCTTGTTTTGGACAAGATCTGTAACTTGAAAGGTTCTCGGATATTAGTGGACATGCTCAACTCTTGCACTCAATGTACATTTTTGGAGACGCCATCAGAGAAAACATTCTATTTTGCACGGCACTGCCAGACAAAACAAAATGGTAACATTTTCAAGTCACATCGGAATGTCCCTAACAGGTGTCTCCACTGATGGAGTCACGGCCATGGCTGAGTCGCATGGTAAGGTGCTGGCCTGTGTGCATGAGCTGTGACAGGGACTTAAAGTGTTTCTGACAATTGAGGGGTCTGATTACACAAAGCTGCTTGCAAGTAATGGGTGATGTGCAGGGCTGGCATACCGGGCACACATCGGTTCGTCGGTTTGAGACCCAAGTGAGCCAAAAACATCAGGAGTGTGACAGTGGGATGTGTCAGTTCAGTGCCACTGAGCAATGCACCCCCCCTACACACACACACACACACACACACACACACACACACACACAAGCTGCTCACCTGGTTGCACCATGAAGGAGCTGTCCGTTGCTCTTGCTTCCCACTGTACAAATTGCACGCTTACAGGCCTCTGGTGTATGTGTGTATGTGTGTTTGTTTATTTCAGGGACCGGTACACACAAACACACACACATACACACACACACACACACACACAAACACACATACAGTATATATATACAATGCGCCCTCGTGCATTTGTGCTTTAACACTCGCAACTTCACTTCATCACGGCTTTTTGTTAGGCAGTCACGTGATACCGTACACACATTTTAATGGCTGACAGCATCTGGAAGTGCGCTACGTTCTGTGAGTCTCGGACTTACCTGAGACACAAAAGTGCTTTATACAGTACATAAAAGTGTGGGAAAAGATAATACAGATAGAAGGTGGTTTAATATCAATATGGGGAGGGTCATAAATGTTTAAATTACCGTAAATAGTAAGATAAATAGTTTGTCTTTCGATCGCGGAATTCGTTAATCGCGTGTGGTTCCTGGAATGCTTTAAGAGCAAAGAATAAGGGCGCACTGTATACATATATTTCTGGTATATAAATACCAGATAAAATACACACACACAAACACACACAGTGCGCCCTCGGTCTTTGCGGCCAGTGCATTCCAGGAACCAGACGCGATTGAGGAATCCGCAATCAAGATTGCGATCTATTTATCTTATTATTTACAGTAATTTAAACGTTTAAGAACCCTCCCCATACTGATATTAAACCACCATCTATCTGTATTACCTTTTCCCAAATTCTGATAGACTTTTTAAAGCACTTTAGTGTCTCACGGAAGTCCCAGACTGACGGAACGAGTGCACTACCGAATGCTGTCAGCCAGTAGAATGCACATACGGTCACTCGAGGGCACACTCTATATATATGTGTGTGTGTGTGTGTGTGTGTGTGTGTGTGTGTGTGTGGGTGTGTGTGTGTGTGTGTGTGTGTGTGTATATATATATATATACACACACACACGTATATATACCCATATGTGTTCTGAGACTCATGGAACGCTGCGCTTTTCCGGATGCTGTCAGCCAACAGAATGCATTTACGGTAACACGTGACCACCTACTAAAAATCTGAGATGAGGTGAAGCCATGCGTGTTGATGCGCAAATGCTCAAGGGATTACTGTATGCATGTTCAAAACATATGTTCAAAACATAAGTAGTAAAGACTGATAAGATAATTTCCCCATGAGGATAATAAAGTAAATTAACATTGAACATAAGACTTTTTTCAGCATCTGATTGAACTGAACACAGAATGCAAAGTCACAATGAAATACTGCTCATAAGCACAAAAAATGTATGGATTTTATTGCTCCTCTGGCAACAACATGTGGAACGTACCGAGCTTGACATGTTCCCACTCACCAAGAAATGGAAAGATGTCAACACCGCTGTATTGTGTGAGATAATCGGATAACATATGAAAACTCTTGAGGAGAAGACGTCATTTTATTTCTGTTCAGTCTCTACTGAATGCTGTGACTGGGTTATGGATCCATGTAGTTCAGCATCAGTTGTTGTAAAGGACTTGACCCAGCAGGAGGATGAGGTACAAATTGAACTAAAACAAAACCATGGTCTAAAGATAAGCTTTGCTGATCTACCTTTGGACAGTTTTTGGTTGACTGCTGCCAAGGAGTTCCCCATTCTAGCAGTCAAAGCTTTTTTAACATTGCCCCCATTTTTATACAGACATACAGTATCTGTCTGAGGTGAGCTTTTCAAGCCCGACTTTCAAATTATAAATTCTAAACAGGCCCAGGTTTCACACTGAGTGAGTATTAATAAATAGATACTATATTGTCATTATATATATTCTATTAGACTACAAGTGTCATTTTGTAACATTTTTGTTTGGTGTAAGGCAGAAAAACACTGATATAACCATACTCAAACCTTCTTCGGCTTACCGGTAACAGTCATCATCAGCTCCTCTTATTTCCTGTCTTTTTCTTTCAGCTCCATTGTGAATGTTCCTGGTGAGTGGACGCTAAGACGGGAGTTTCTGCGGTTGCAGACAGAGGGCCGTGAAGGGGAGAAAGATGGAGGTCAAGGAGGAGGCGGCGTTCAGCAAAAGCAACAGGTAGATTTCTGGCTACCTGTGCAATCCCACACATTCAGTCCTTATAATACTCTATGGTTAATTCTAATGATGCTATTAGTACTTGGTTTGGTTTAGTACTTAGTTTTTAGTCAGTAGTGCTGAATTATTTAATTTTTTGTAAATCATTTTTATCAGTTTGGTGATCATGTTTCTCAGTTGTGAGATGCTGTTGTCCTTTGTCATACAATTTTTTCTACCTCACTTTGTAAGACATTGGATAAATGATCAGTAAATAAAATAATGCAGATTCTTCTTCTTTTCCGTTTGGCTTTTCCCTTCAGGGGTCGCCGCAGCGAATCAATAGCCTCCATCTAACCCTGTCGTCTGCATCCTCTTCTCTCACACCAACTACCTTCATGTCCTCTTTCACTACATCCATAAACCTCCTCTTTGGTCTTCCTCTAGGCCTCCTGCCTGGCAGTTCAAAACTCAGCATCCTTCTACCAATATATTCACCATCTCTCCTTTGGACATGTCCAAACCATCTCAGTCTGGCTTCTCTGACTTTATCTCCAAAACCTCTAACATGTGCTGTCCCTCTGATGTACTCATTCCTGATCCTATCCTTCCTGGTCACTCTCAAAGAGAACGTCAACATCTTCATCTCTGCTACCTCCAGCTCTGTCTTCTGTCTTTTCATCAGTGAAAAAAAAAAAATGCAGAAAAATCAAAAATAATGCATAATAATAATAGTAATATTATTATTAATAATAATAATAATGATAATGATGATGGTGATGATAATAATAATATGTAATATAATAATTTGTAATGTAATAATAATAATAATAATAATAATAATAATAATAATAATAATAATAATAATGTAGAAAAATAATGCTAATTAATGATTGATAATAATTTGTCAGTGACAGCAGTAATTTACCCACCTATATATTTGAATAAGCTCACTTGAAAACCTCACACTGACACGTTTTAACGCCACCCACTACCTGTCAATCATGGTGCTCAACCAATCACAGTGAATCTGACAGAAGGAATCATGTGAACAATATGGCGTAAGGCATCAGGCAGCGACGCTTTTTGTTGCGGTTGCGCCTGTCGTCCACACAACAACGCAGATATCCAGGACGAAAACGCTGGCCAAAGTTTTTTGAAAACGCCAGGTATGTGTTGTCGTGTGGACGCTGTAACTGAAACTTTTTCTATCCGGGGGGCGTCTCCCTGCTACAAAAAACCGCTTTGACGTTAGTGTGTGTGACCCGTGTCTACATGTACATACAAAATGGATGGAGTTAACACCGGTTATTTTCTGACGCATGACAGCTCCATGTAGAAGACGCGTTGATAAACATGCTTGACAGTTGGATATTTGTTCGTCTGTTTTTTTATGAGTCATAAACTTTATATAGTTATTTATTTATTCATTCATTCATTTATTCATTCACATTCCTTGCCGTGAGTTTTGGGTCAGCAGGGGAGGGCACAGTGGACAAATACGTTTTTAAATAAAAACCAATTATATGACCAAGCAATAATCACTGGCTATACCTCAGCGTTACAAAAGCACGATCATTGTTCATACCCCAACCCCAACCACCCTTCCCTCACTGTACATGTTTACTGTATTTTCATTTTCGTCATGTCCAAATGATCATTACTGATACATGCTGCCAGTGTCCGTGTGTATGTGTATACTGTGTACATGTGCAAGCACTTGGAGTTAAACAAAAGTATTTTCCCTCCGGGAATTATTAATAGATTTATTTATTTGATTTTTGATTTTTTTTATACACACAGACAGTGTACTGCCATCACTAAAATATACATGTTTTACATACTTCCTTATTTTGCTGACAGTTTTATTCCCAGACTTTCTACAAAATGCCACACTTGAAACTCATACCAACTGATATTTTATCATCCAGTAGATGTCATACTAGAGCAAATGAAGCCTCATGTTGCTTTGAAACGCAGTGAACCGATAGGGATGAAAAGCTTCAATGCTTCATGGGGCTTCATCTGCCCATCACTAACTATACATGGACTTCCCAGTTAAGATAATTTTAGAGTGTCATTACTGTTCCAACAATTTTCATGTTTTTGAGCAGAGAGTCCAAACAGCAGGAACGACACAAAAAACAGTAAAGATTGTTGAGTGAAACTACCTGGCTACCACAAACAGTTTGTATAGCTATGGTTTCCGTTTGGAATGAGACAATCGATGTAGTATCTAAAATGCTCCTCGGGCATGTGAAAGAAACAGTCTTTAAGCAACTACATACAGTTCTGTTCATGTAGTCAGCTAACAGAACTATCACTTTCTTTTCCACTTGCTCTTTTGACAGGTGCCTTTTCCTTTAACGTTAGCTCCTTTCCCAACCTGACAATCAGTTAGCTTTCTTTCTCCAGTTAGCCTGCTAACATTCATCTATGGCTTTGCAATGCCCGCCCAGTGTAATCCATGATTTGCCAACACAAAGTCGTCACGTCACCACGTTGATTTTTGATTATGTTGGGTGCTCTTGGTTTACAATACCAATACATTTGTTTTCATGTTTGGTATGATGTCTGATATTATTATTTTATCGTGGAATTTCCAAGGGTTCCCGGTAGTTGGTATTGTCTGTAGTAATAATAATAATAATAATAGTAAAGCTAACACTAACAGATACAGCAGCATGCAGGCGTTGGTTCATTCATACCATTCATTCAATTTAGCCTTTTACTACACAAAGCATTACCTAAACTCAAATGAAAAACATTACATCTTTTGGATGTAGGATCATTAGCATAAAGTCCAGCATGAACTTTAATCAAATTTCAACTGCAGCTCATTTTGTGGACCAGTCGAAGGCTCCTGAATGAAACACAATTACGTTTACCTCAGGGAGTGTTAGGTTAAGTGAATATATTTAAGCTCTCAACGAAGGATTTCAGAGTGTAACAATCTTACTGCGCCATGGCTTGATTTGAACAATAATTGGGTGATAATTCATGTTTAATAGAGGATTCTGATTGTGATGTTTAGGTATTACAGCAGCACAGGCAGCAGCTGGCAGAGCAGGAACGATACAAGCAGCAGCTACTGGCTGACAGACAGAAGAGGATCCAGCAGCAACATGAACAACGGCAAAAGTTAGAAGATGTAAGTACTCTGCATTACCTTGTTGCTCACTGACTGTGCACAGGTCTGTGCATAGGTAAGTACTGCTGGAAAACAAAAAATCTGTTTCTACAAAAAAGCTCTTCATTGTCACCTTCAGCTGCTTAGTTGTAACTTTGTCATTCTGAAGGCTCATTTATATTACATTCATGTGAAAAAGAAAACAGAATTGAATGTTTCAAATAGTGTTTCTATCAATGACCCAAATCCCTTCATGCATCTTTTGCAGTGATACTGATAAATTCAAAAGAGAGCAGTGTAAAATGAAAAATATGTGACAACAACAACTAAAGCAAAAGTAGGATTAAGTTAAAATAATATACAGTACTTACATTTACATTTAGGCTTGAGGAAGTTTTTCACTTTCTCCTTTTGCTTTTTTTTTTCTTCTTTTTTGTTTATGTACACAGTTGTCTTTCATTTCCTGAACTGTAAAAATGATGTTCCCAACATTTACTGGTGGTATTGCTCCATTTAGTCTGTCTTGCCTGTGTCTATACGTAAGTTCAACAAAAATGTACATACATTTGTGAACGTCTTTAACCAGCATAAATGAACCTTGAGTTTTCTCACAGTTTCCTCAACCAGAGAAGCCTTTTTTTTTCTTTTTAATTTTTTTGTATCCAAGCTAGTCTTAACCTCTAGTGTGTGACAGAGAAGAGACAAGAAATGTGAATCAGAGCAAGGCAGAGAAGTTGCATCAAAGCACCACAACAAGGAGAACGTTTATTTCATTATACTGTATTATGTAACCCGAGATGAACAGCACTGTTGCCCAATAGCAAGAAGGTTCCAAGTTTGGTTCCTTTCTGAGTGGAGTTTGTATGTTCTTCCTGTGTCTGTGTGGGTTCTCTTCAGGTTTTCCAGCTTCCTCCCACAGCCAAAAACATGCAGCTTAGCTGAATCACACCAAATTGTCTGTAGGTGTGTTTATTTTTCTTTTGTGTGGCCCCATAAGTTGGAGTCTTGAACACTTTTTGTTCATAGCCAGCTGTGATAAATGAAAATGATAAATGAAAATGGATGGATGGAAAGATCATGTGACCACAGAGTAACCTGCCATCATTGGACCCATGTTTCATGTTGGTCTTAAATCTGCAGATTTAAGACAAAAAAAATTAAATATGATATATTGCTTTGACTTAAAAATAGAAAAACAATAACATGGTCACATTCCAAGAATTATTTTATCATAGTTTATAAACAGTGTAATTGTTAACCGTTATCTTTGTGCTGGCCAGCAGCAAAGACGACAGCTGTCAGACTGTGCCTTTCAGTGGGCGGAGCTTCAGGAGATATGGCTCGGAGAAGAGTCAGATCTCCATGACAATAGAAACTTTGGGGATGACAGAAACAGGAGGAATGACCGGAGACAGGTAAAGATAAATTCTTGTTTTGCTTTGGTGTTTTTTGTCAGGTAATTATCCTTTTTTAGAATCATCAATCAATCCAAATTCTCTATTCACAAATTTGCCACACGTGATCAAAGTCAACAAATGATTTGATAAACAAACATTTTACAAATGTGCCTGATTACACATCTTCTGTTTGCATATTTCAAAGCCAAGATTACTGATTGTCCAGTTGGAGTCAGTACAATAAGATATTCACACATTCAGTAAACACAAACCAGATGAACATTTATTTGGACTTATGTTTCTGGCTGCCCGACAAATGTAGTCACGATATTCACCAGCTGGTTTTGAACTGTGTCCATCTGCTGCTGCTGTTTGGTGGTGAGCAGCTAGTGTCTGTTCAGATGGACTTTTTCACAGCTGCTTGCTGCATTTGGAAAACACAGACACTGTTGTTCATAAAATCAAAGCAGTGCACAATGATGACATCGCCCATTGTTCAAAATATTTATGCCTGAGTCTGAAATTTTTTCACAGTACTAAAATGGACACCCTTTTCAAATATGTTATAAACTGATTTTTCTGCTCTTATTCTCCTGGATAGTCGCCTCTAAGATACAAGAGATTAAAGGAGTCTCGAATGTTTGATTTTTGGCAGGTGTACTTGGTGTATTACCAAAGATGTGTGGTTTGTGTCGACACCAAAAAATTGCATGTTAGAAGGAATACCATGTGGTGGATGATTGTGTCTGATGGTTTGTTGGCGATGCACTGAGTGAACAATGAACTGTCTTTTCAACCTGTGTGCTGGATCTGTTTTATGAGTGACCCATCACTTTATGAGTGACCCCACAGCTTATGGAATAAAAAATGTAAACATGTAGATCAGTCACAGCCTCATCAAAAGTCAAGTACAAATACAGTAATACCTCAAGATACGAGCTGCTTAACAGTTTTTTGAGATACGAGTCGTAATCTTGTCCATATTTTTTGTTCGACATACGAGCAAAAGTCCGAGGTAAAAGCCACGCTTTCTTGAAACCACAGGTAGTTGGCAGATGGAGCCAACATTGGCTGTGACCGCATCTCATTCTCGTTTGCGTTAAGATGTGGCTCGTGTGCAGTGTTCCCTCTAAGCTGCACGCTTGCGCAATTGCGCACTGCTCGCATATTCTAAAGAAGTGAACTGAAGAAGTCTCTTGGATGAGAGACGAAACGTCTTCAGTGGATTGATTTAAACAGCTTTGGATAACCATGACCTGGATAACTGAGAACCTACGCAGAGAAAGAAAGTGGAAGTTAGCACAAAAAAAAAACTCTGGGCTTCAAAATGTGTGTAGTATAATCACCTTAGTCATCTTCACATAAGCAATTCATATAAAGAGGATGTGTATAAATGACTTATAAAATAAAAAATCATGTTACAACACTTTGAAATGATTGTTAATTAGTTGTAAATTGAACTTTGTTTTGTTTCTCTCCCGTAGTTTCTCATTTGAAATAAAATATCTATAACCTATAAGCGGTTGTGAGCCACCATGTGAGTGTGTCCTCCTATAGTGCTGTCCCTGCTAACTGCAATCATATTAAACTACGACAGAGCTCTGTTCAGATTACTCTTTAGCCATTAATTCTAACACATTTAATTAATCCATCCCACACACCAGTGGCTTTCAGTGGGTGTAGATGAGAACCAAGCAGCGGGTTACAGACTGTGATTTCTTCCTGCTCGGTGCTGTTAATATCTGTCAGGTTGTATGCCTACTGGTGCAATTATGTGTGAAGCAGACATTTCTATGCACATTATCATCTGATTACACACATTACTGTACCTCAGAAGTCATCAGGGTTGAAATTTTTTTCTGGATCTGGATCTGATACTTGATTATCCTTGAATACCACTGCAGTCAATTTGGCGATAGGGTCAGTGGCTGAGTGTTATGATGACTTGTATTTCGAGGCTTTATAAACTTGTGATAAGGCGAGAGAGTAAAAAAATAAGACGATTGACTTTAGTCTCCCTTCGTCACAGTACTTAAACTAGATTTTAGCTCTTAAAAGCCAACTCTGTACCTTGCTTGCATTAGAACATTAATTCTTGATAAATAAATCAACACAACTATTTCTAGTTTGTCAAATAACAATGCTGATGTGAGATCCATCTCACATCCACCTCATCATCATCACACAAGATTTATAATCTAGCTCTTTTGAATGCGACCCTTCATATCCAAGTCTGATAAATACAACCTAAAGGCACCAGTGCAAATGAGCCTTTCCATATTTAGAATGAGTAGGTGTTACTGAACATTTGACTGTAATGACGAACAATGGAGAAGATTTTATAGGTGATAGGTTATATTTTATTAGCTTATAATAAATATTGTGTGCGTGTGTGTGTCTCAAACAGGACCATGCAGACAGACTATGGGGTGCTGATGTTTCAGACCCAGTGAGGCCTCAGGATTCATCCGCAGAGCAGGTAACACATGATCACTTTTCATGTTTCATATTTTATTATTCTCTTATAGATCATCGCCCAATTTGTTCCTAAAATAATTAGAACATGTTCTTTTTTTTATAGTTGTCATTATTCAGTAAACATACAGTTTGTGACAGTTTAGGTGTGTTGTTTTTATGTTATCTACCAATGTTTAAAGTTTTTTCTTCCTTTCTTCCCCTCTGTCTGTCATGATAATGAACTCAATTTTTACATCCTGCTTCAAATCGGTGAACTATTGCAATTTTAAGTGTTCGTGTGTTATTTCGTTTGTTTTTCCGTTTGTTCGTATATCCACCAAATATCTTCGCAACCATTGCAGATAGAAAGATGAAACGAAAAGCAGATTACTTGGGAGGCAAAGGGGATCAAAATGAGATGATGACCTTGACCTTGAGAAAACTAGTTCAAGGTCCAATTTCAACTTTTGTACTCTCAGAAACCGGATAAGATAGAAAGACGAGGGAGAAGGCTAGTGTGAGTAGGACCATAGATCAAAGCTAGTGCCTTTATCTACCTATGCACTAGCTTTGATCTATGGTCAAATCTAGTGCATTTCTTTGACCTACCCTGAAAGGTCAAAGCTATGCACTTGTCAGGTACCACTTTCAGGGTACCCTGACGCACCCTTCGCGGGATGTTGCAGTCTCTGACTGCTTTGTTTTGTTTGGATTAGTGGGTGTGTTAAAAACACTCACTGATATCTGATAGGACTTCATAAATTAGAAACTGGTATTTTCTACTGTTTCCTGACATTTAAAACATCAACTAATCAATCAATTATTGTAGGGGAAGAAATTCGGTGAAGAAATGTTTTCACTGGCTGCTCCTTAAAAAAGATTGTGGGACTTCTATATGCTTCAGCTTTGATGAAATAAAAGTATTATTTTGTAATGGTGAGATGAGACCATGATGTGAAATATGAGAGACAGAGAGAGATGAGTTCAATTGATTTGTCTTCATTGTGACCCCGAGTCAGATGTCAGGAAGTGAAAGAGTCAAGGCTTTGGATGAGGACGGGATTATAAAACTTAATTTGGGCAGAGAGCAAAAAGGAGAAACGAGGCTTCTGTCTTCCTTCACAGTCATTCAGTCACCTCTGAGTTTTCTGCTCCAGATGTCTGATGACAGGGGCGAGAAAAGTTGGTCGTTTTCCTGTTTGGCAGAAATGTGAAGGTTTTTAATTCTGTTTGTATGAGATGACTCAACTGAGGACTCAGCAGTGACTCACTCCACTGTAGCGGGAGTGTCAGATCTTGACAAGCTTTTAAGCCAATGCTTATCACCGCATGCCGTCACTTTGTTTTAAAGCCTCCCTCTCTTTCGCTCTCCTTTTGTCTCTGCTGATCCCAGCATGCTTTCTCCCTCTCTTTCCCTCTCTTACTTGTTTCCTCCCATCGTCCCTCCCTCCGTTATTCCCAGCGTGTGACCTTTTTCATTTCTCGCCTTTTTTTCGACTTGTCTCTCCTATTTTTCTTCAGTTGTCAGGCTATTCTCACTTGGGGGTTTCAAGCAAACAGATTCACCTAAGATTTCACTTCTGTTTTTATTGTCGCTTTCTCTTCTTATAACACAGACCCTCTTCTCTTTGTTCTTCTCTTCTATCTAAGTCATCTGCAGTCATGTTGTTTTCCTTCTTTGGTAAAACTGCTGGAGTTGCTCTTAGTCTGTGCTTAATATTATAGAGATGAGTGAGGAATCTTGAGTCAACCATTCCATTTGACTCTTAGACTGCACAAATTCATCTACGAATATGTTTTAAGTTTTTGTTTTGCTGTGCTAATTTTTGCTGTGTCTACTAATATAACTCTGATAGATTTTTCTTGTAATACACTTCTACAATTTTTTTTCCATCTACTTATTTTGATAGTTCAATCAACACAATCTCACCTTAATAATAAAAAGTCATCAAAGGTTTTTGCATAAGTTAAAAGATGTGACAGTGGAGGAGCAGCAGATTTGTTTAATTCCCTTGAAAGAATTCATTGCAGTTCCAGTGATAGCGGCACACATGATTTCTTGGGAATATGTTGTATTCTGACCTTGTATCCTGTCATTCTCAAGAAGTAGCTTTAAATCTGTGGTTGTTTACCCTCTGTAGCAACAATCAAATAAATCTCATCTCATCTGATTGGAATGTGATCACAATGTTCACATCTTAGGTGGAAAGAACAATGATACAACAATTCTCCCTTTTCTCCTAGTGTTTGTCAGATTACTTGGTATATTGTCACCGGATTCAAAGTGAAAGATGCCTCCTGGAATACTAAAAGTGTGTGTTTATACAAAGCAGAGGGCTTGAATCACAATATTTTGCATTATATAAGACAAAGTGTCATAGATTCATAGTTGTTTTTTTTGTTTTTTTATGTGGCTAAGCCACAGCTCAGCTGACACCCAATACCAGCTGCATAACTTTTTCTTTTGGCTGGCAGAGCGTCGTCTATGTGTTGATTTGTACAATCTTAAAATAATTATTCGACAGTGGTAGAAATGCTTGGTGAAAATGACAGTTGGTTCTGTTTCACATGTAGATTGTAAGTCTTTATTTGTGCATCTACTTATTTCTTCTTCAGAAAGTTGTCAGCTCAGACTCTCAACCCTGTAATCATTTGACCAAGTTTTATTGCCAGCATGGCACTGATTCTGTTTCATAAATGCCATAGCTATTGTCTGTTTTAAACCAAATAAGTGAATCCAACCAGCTTTTGTCTGAAGTGCTCTCTAAATGTCTGTCTCATGAAGCTTTATGATCCATGTATGCTTTAAGAGGTGTTGTTGCTCATCTTGTCAGTTTCTACAGAACCTGGGAGTGTCTCTTTTGTAGCATATGTTCTTGATTTAATTGAAGTATAAAGTGTTGATCAGTCAGTAAGTCGTTATCATTCCAACAGTATGACTCACTGTAAACTCAATCCCACAATGACTTACTCTTCATGATTTACATCAGCAGTGATCATTTCCTTCTGAGCCAAATTTTAATTATCAAATTTTTAGAACTTCTTTGATGTAAAAATGACAAATGTGTTGTTTGAGTGTTGTAATCTTATTAAAAATTAAATAAGATCCAACTAAAATGATTGAACTATCCTTGGTAATCATCTGAAATCAGATGATAATGACAATTTTACGCTGTTTTGCCAAGATACTCTACATGTGTATTGTATCAAATAGACACTCCCAGGTTCCTCCAGTTTCTATTTGTGCTTTTCATGTTTGCTGCATAGAGACCTGTGGCTTCAAAGCAGCTCCTGCAGCACAAGGCTCGGCTTGCCCAACCGCAGCCACAGGCCAAGCCCCAGCCTCTGACCCAGCATCAGCAGCCATCAGCGAGTAGGAGATCCCACCGCACCCTGCCGAAGGACCAGACACAGCTCCTGTCTCTGCAGCATGACCACAGACACAGGGAGAGAGAGAGGGAGAGAGAGAGGCAGACACAAAGACAAAAGTCAGTGGCAGCTGCCCAGAGGCTAACATCTAATGGTGGGAACACAGCAGCTGCTGCTGCTGCCGCTGTCGCTGCCGCTGCTGTTGCTGCTGCTGGTGGTGCTTCTGTTTCCTCGTTCAGCCATCCTGCAAACAGCCGGAACTCTGTGGTAAAATCCTGCCCTCCACAGCTGTCCTTTATCACCTCTACATCCCTCATTTGTCTGCCCATCCTGCTCAGTTTCTTGTATTAAATGTACCTGTAATGCAAAGTGAAGACTACTTTCTCTGTCACCTGTCTTGTCTCATCTTCAGGCTTCTCCTCAGTTTAAAAACCTTATTTCTCCTCTCTGATTACATAGTTTGACAGAAAGCAAGAAAACTGTTAAAATCGTTCAAAGTAGGTAGAAAACGAGGCATTTTCTTCATGACATAGTTCATACCAAAAGGAACTTGAAACAGAAACAGAAGAAAGGTAGCAATTCAGTAAGAAGCGTTTTCTAGAAGCCAAGAGACTGTGGTAAAAAAAAAATTGCATTTATTTATTCTTTCATTCATTTTTTCCCCTAATTGTTTATTTAAAGAGTCAATGAAAACAAATGTGTATGCATCATATGAGACAAAGTGAACACATAACCAGTTGCACATTAATTAGACACACACTTTCAATCACACACATTGATGCATGTCTTCTGTTATAGATGGACGTCCAAGAATCTAACTTAAGGAGGCTTCTTTTGGCTACTGGACTGCCCAGTCAGGTGCATCCTAGGCTGGGCTCTGGGAGCAGCTCCAGTCCCTGTACCCCAGCCATGCAGAGAGCTCACCTCAGCCAGGTACAACACAGTACATCACATGCACTATGTGTACATGTGATGTACTGTGTGTACATCACATGTACTGGAGGGAAAAGCCGAAAGGAGAAGAAGACGAATCTTTCCTCAGCATCACCATGTGTGAATCCTTTGTTTTGCCAGAATGCCAATCTGCTTGCGAGTCGTGATGCTCCTCACAGCAGCTCCATGTCAAATATGGCCGTCTCCCCCTTGTCTCCATTTTGCTTCATGTCCTCAACTGATGATGTCTTCTGGGATGCTGCTGAGACACCACCCAAGGTGGGCAACCAGTGTTCTATTGGCTGCTAGAGGATTTTACATCAACCTAAATTATCTTAATCTCAAGATATACGCTCTATCATAGTAGAGTGAGGGTTGCTAAAATGCTTTGTAATGTCTAACAAGCAAATATCTTGTATGTGCTGTAGTAGTAGACGGTAAACAACGCAGAAATGTGTGTATGTTTATGAAACCAGCAGGTGCAATATGTGAGCAACTTCTCAGAAAGGTGATAGGTATTCCACAGCTCACTTCCTGCTCTGATGTTGTTCTGCAACTGTCATGTGACCCAAGAGATGAGAGGTCAAATAGTCACCAGGTGGAAAATAGAAGTGAGAATATAAGAATAGCATAACACCAAATGGCATTTTTTTTGCAACACATAACCTCGATGACCTTGCAATTAGGGCATCTGAGGGACCTTGTTTATCCGTCAGTACCTAACAGAGTGATCTTCCCACGCTTCATCAAAAAAGCAGTGGATTAATTCACTGCAAGTTCCCACATGCTAAGAAGGAACCCTCAATATTGTTCTTGCAAACATAGTTTGAGGGAACAATATCGAAATGTAAAGAAATAATGAAGCCATTTCTTATTAAATCCTCAGTAAAAATGATCTCCCAGCAAGTTCTTAAAGACCTCATTGTGCTCTGTTCTATTCTTCCCGTTTCTTGTTCATAAAGTTTTTCTTAATTGCAAAAGCTGAAAAGTTGAATATTTGCTTGGCTGAACACGTCATTGAAAGGCATCCTTCTCATACTTATGAAAAGTGAAAACAAAGAACACTGCCACCAAGAACATCAGGAGACTGAGATATTCACACACTTTGTTCCTATCAACTCTTTTAAACGGAGCCCTGTACTTCCCTCACTTGTGTACATTACAGGTCCCGGAACGCACTACCTCGAAGTTGTACTGTCGAGAGCTGGCGATGGTACACAAGCGGGCAGCCTCAAGGTAAACCTTTATTACACTGTCTGCACAATAAACATACAACAAAGGGAGATGTTGTATTTACAATGGCTGGCTTTTATTTTGTTATCCTATAAAAAATTGCTTTTGATCAGACGAACATTAGAAGTTATCAATTTGTCCTTCAAACATCAATGAAAATTTTTGATTGATGATGAATTCAATAACTCTCTTCAGATTTTGCAGCCCAGTTTGGCCCCTTTAGGCTAATTGTTTTGGTTTTACAGCATTGTGTCCAGAAGCAAGTAAGCAAAAATTCACATTTTGTTTCCACTAAATTTCAATGCATATTTAATACAAACAGGTATTTCTGGTATCTGCTAACTAGATAAGCTGAGTGTGAGCGTTAAGTGTTGTAGAGACTGTTCACCTAATAATAACACTGGTTCTGGGTGAGCTCAGTTCACACCCAACAAGATCATACATCCACATGTGTTTTAAGTGACCACTTATGGTTAGCTGTCACCTCCCCACTCTATAATTAAATAACCCTCTCCCTCATACAAACAAACTCTGTCCTCTTTCTTTGTAAATATTGTCACATTTATCTCCAGTATTATGTAGACACACTCCTGAGTATACAGGCTGGTACAGTGATGTCACGACAAACACACAGTAAAGGATTAACTTCATTAAAACTTGCATTCAAAGCAGAAGTTCCTAGACAAAATCACTAAATATTTTTGCTGAGTTCCAAAAGTGGTTCTAAATATTTCTTGTTTCGTCAACTTTCAAAATGTATGTCTTGATTTGCCTCAACCTGACTGACTGTAAGTTCTCAGGCACTCAGGTTGAGGCAAATCAAGACAGTGAATGAGTTTAGTTTCTAGATTCCTGTGCCTAGTTCATTGGTGATTTCAGTTTAAAATGTGTCTCAGCTGCATACCTCAGCAGGTAAGAAGCATAATTTGTCCCAAATAACTTCACTCTTTCATAGAACGAGAGTAAACATGTTTCTATTTGTGATCTCTTGTAACTGTGCTAAGAGAACAGCAGTTAATATAGAGATATCCTTCTAGGTAGACTAGGAGTAGAGTGCTGTTTATTGTAGGGTTTATATCCCTCTGTAGTTCAGCACACTGACATGCGCTGTTAGAACAATCGGTCACAGACGGATCAGATTAGTTTAGCTTGGATGATAATTTTCAATTAGATGAAACTAATGATGAGGAAATGGGGTTACTGCAGGGGCAACATGAAGGATAGACTTTTGATTAGAACTTAAAGAAGCTTATAATGTTGGTCAAAAATAACTCCCTCGTTTCCATCTGTGTGTCTTTTTCTCCATCTAGTGGTGATCCAGCATCTGTTGCAGATAAAGGTGGACGATCTGTGTTTCGTGGAGTCTCCCCCATCAGGAGCAATGATCTTGGTTTGTCACCTTAATTTGTCCTCTCCCCACGCTTAGTGACTTGCTGATTCATGATGCACGGCCCTAAAAGTCAAGCCTGAAAATCAGTGGTTGCTGAACTCTGATCAAAGAGAGAGACTGGATTTCATGCAGATGTGGCCCCATTTGAACTCATGCTGTGTGTGTGCGTGTGCGTGTCTGTGCTTGTGTGTGCGTGTGCGTGCGTGCGTGTGTGTGTGTGTGTGTGTGTGTGTGTGTGTGTGTGTGTGTGCGTGCGTGCGTGTGTGTGTGTGGTCATGACACAGATGCGAAGTAAGCCAGAACACACAGCATACACCCCACACCCTAGACAGTGTCCTCACAAACAGATACACACCACATACATGCTGCCACATCAGACTCAACACACTCTGAAATAGCCACACTGATTTCAAAGCTTGACTTCTCCATTCGTGTTGAGAGAGGAAGAAATCAATTTCCGAGCATTGCTTCGTGTCATCTCTGCGCAACAGCGAGGAAGATGCTCTTCAAGCTATGTAAACAGAAAAAAATAGAGGAAGAGAAGTATTTCAAAGACTCCCTTTGTGTGTAATTTAGAGGAAACAACTTGTGATGCCTCCCACTCTGTTTGACTGCTGTCCTCGACCTTTGTGAGGAGCATCAGATTCTCCGGGAGACTCACACAGCTTCAGTGAAGCATACAGCCTTTTATCTGCTCATGATGCTACTGAAAAAAGTAGCTTCTGAATCGTGTTCTTTTTTGCAAGTGTGTATGTAGCATTCATATAGAGTTACAAAATCATGTCTTAGTTTAATACCACAAAAACTATCATTGGTCTTTGTTGTCAGACAAGGCATTGATAGACTGTTTATAAAAATCCAGACCCCTTTGGTTTGTATAGCCAGAGTTGTTGCTTTCATCTGACTTCTCACACTGTAAAAGTTCAAAAAAATTTGGTATGCAGTGGAACAAAAGAGATTTGAACCCAGTTTAAAGGCAGCAACAGATTGTCATGCCAGAAATCGACCGTCTTTTGTGCAGCTTGTGGCAGAAAAATACTAGATATTTTCTTGAGAAGTTGGCTGAGAGAAAATTCTGTGTTAATAACCTCATGACCTCATCTTGCCTTCCTCCAAAACTTTAGAAAGCTCCCTTATCTTTGATGACATATGTGATTTTTCTTCTACTTTTTCTTACAATATTTACCCCCATTTTTATGTCGATATTCCTTATTATATTATTAGTTTCTAGTTGGTTTTTTTTGTCAGTTTTAGTTGGTTACATCTGTGCTTTGTGTGGGCTTTGCGAGCCTGGCTTGGCTGAGAGGTGACCCGCTCAGTCGCCATCATGGCTTCTGGTGGTCTCGCCTTGTGGTGTGGAGGGTTTCATTAGCGGTGGGGGAGATTATCCGGCACAGTGCCGTGACGTCTGCTGCTCGGATGAACAGGGCGGTGGTTTATTTGTGAAGGTGGAACAGGTGAAGTACCTGATAGAAAGAAGTATAACTGTGAACGGTCTGCTCGAAACAAATCCTGCTTTAGTTGAATCACAATAGCACAGCTCTGTGGAACTCGGCTGGTGAGATGGCAGTTCCCACCGCTGTTGCCATGCGACCCTTTTCTTATGAAAGGTGTCAAAGCCCTGGCGCCATAGAGCAGAGAGACACTGGGAAGAGCTTTAGCTTGGATGGAGTCACGTCTGAGAGTTGAGTAGAAGAGAGGAAGGTTAATGATCTCACAGAGATGAGGAGTGAGATGAAAAGTGAGATAAAAAGATAGGTAAGGGTGGGGACAGGACAGCTGAGGTTAGGATTGAAATGGGTGAAGCAGGAGGAATGACAGGTGAGATGGGCGAGGCGACAGTTGTATTGGGTGAGACTGGTGAGGTGATGTGAACTGTGTTTTACCTAGGGTTGCAGGTAAAATAGGTGAGACTGTTAAGGTGACAGGTAAACGAGGGGAGACAAGGGAGGTAACAGGTAAACTAGGTGAGACGAGCAATTTTGCAGGTATAGTAGGTGAGCACATACAATTAGGTAAAATGATAGGTAGCTTGTGTACGGGTTGCCGTGCTTCTGAAGCCGTAGATATAGATAACCATGTGTGTAGATGTTCTTCTGCTCCTGCAAAGCTGCGTAGTGAGCTGAAAAACATCTTGAACTCAGCCAAGCATCTCATTTGGAACAGCTACATCAGAACTCACTGATGAAGCAATTTCCAGACTGAAAAAACAGATGATCACAATAAGAAAACAATTCAGCTTTTAATGATGATGACACTGACAGTTTTATTTATTTTAAGGTCCTTGCATTTAACCTCTCCCTCATTATGGATTATTTTAGAGTGGGGACTTTAAACTTAAATGGAGCCAGAGAAGAAAAGATAAAGAAGCTGGTGTCTAACACAGTAAAGAGGAAATATACTGATGTCATAAAGGAGAGGTGTCTCTTATTCTAGGAGTTTGAGCACCACAGCAGGGTGTTTACGAATATTTATGGTCCAACAAACAGTACGGAGCGGAAGAGCTTTCTAGAAAACGTCTACTCTAAACTATACTGAACTTTTGTGGCTCAGAGGAGTTTTTTATTCTTGGGTGGGGACTTTACCTGTACTGAGTATGAGTTTTCAGACCGCAATCAGGCAGAGGCTCACCCAGCTTCCCAACACACTCATGGTCTGGTGGATTTGTGGATGAGGATGCATATGGACCACAGACAGCAAAGGTGAACTGGAGCAAGAGTGAGGCCCTTGCTGTCAGTGGATGGTGTGAATGTCTCCCAGTGACTATGTTGGAGGACTGATGATCTGAATTGTCTTGGTGTCTTCTACGGTAATGGGGCAACGGTCAGGAGGAACTGGGATGGTGTCACTGACAAAATCAAGGTAAAACTTTAAAAATGGAAATGGCTGCTCCCTCAAATGTCTTCTAGAGGTAGCGTTCTTGTCAGAAACAACCTTGCAGCCACACTGCTCTGGCACCACTTGGCCAGCATGGACACCCATCAGGTTTTTTAGCCGAGATCCAAACAAAGTTTTTTACCTTTTTCTAGGATGGCTTGTATTTGGTGCCTGAGGGGGTGTTGACTTTAACAAAAGAAGAGAAGGTACTGGGCTTCATTCACTTGGCAGCAGAAGTGCCACGTTCAGATTACAGTTGAGATTTAAAATTTCTAAACTTCATTTAATCAAGGTGTTTTTTTTTAATCTTTTTAAATGCAGTTCTGGAAAAATCTGTAACTCTTTGTTTAAGTTGTTGACGGAACCACTTATTCATGGAGCCACGCCTGTGCCAATCTAAGACTGTAACTCTCGAAAAGATGGTAGACAACGCAGAACCAACATTGTAAGATGCCCAGAATGTGGAATCACTGCTGAACATCTGGTGTAGCAGGTTAGCTCAAAATGTGTTAGAACTTTGGAGGCAAAGACTCTCTGGGGAGTGAGGTCCTTCCACAAGTGAAGGAGTTTAAGTATCTTGGGGTCCTGTTCACGAGTGAGGGAACAATGGAGATTGGACGGAGAATTGGGGCAACAGCAGCGGTATTGCACTGATTTCATCGCACTGTTGTCACAAAGAGGAAGCTAAGCTGAGAGGCAAAGCTCTCCATCTGCCGTTCAATCTTTGTTCCTACCCTCACCTATGGTCATGAGCGATGGGTCACAACCGAAAGAACGAGATCGCGGATACATGCGGCGGAAATGGGCTTTCTCAGGCGGATAGCTGGTGTCTCCCTTAGAGATAAGGTGAGAAACACTGCTGTTCGCGAGGGGCTCAGAGTAGGGCCGCTGGTCCTTCACATGGAAAGGAGTCAGTTGAGGTGGTTTGGGCATCTGGTGCGGTTGCCTCCGTCTGCCTCCCTAGGGAGGTGTTTCTGGCTTGTCCAGCTGGGAGGAGACCTCGTGGCAGACCCAGGACCAGATGGAGGGATTATATCTCAACACTGGCCTGGGAACGCCTTGGGATCCTCCAGTCGGTGGTGGATGTGGCCGGGGAAAGGGAGGTTTGGGGCTTCTTGTTGAAGCTGCTGCCCCTGTGGCCAGGAGTGGAGCTGACACCTCCTACTGTCAGCTCACACTCCGAGGATGTCTGGCGGGAGTGGGAATTGAACCGCCGATGTCTGAGCCACTGAGCCAATGCCGTCCCTTTTCTCAAAAACTTTCAGACACTCAGCCTCACACATCCAACAAGAAAAACACCTACAAAATCTGTGAAAAACCAATTAACAGGAAAGGATAGAGGGCCCACTTCCTGGACCAGCAAGCTGCAGGGACATGGACTGGACCCATGGTGTAGAGTTTTGTACAGCCTCCCATGTAGGATTCTACATAGTGCCATCACCTCCAGTGCTTTTATCTCTATTTGTTACCCTGCTGTGTCAAATCAGTGTCCTTTCTGTGTCCTTTGTGAGACAGTTTTTCATGTTTTTAGTGAGTGTAAGCGACTTGCAGTATTTATGGTTCAGAATACAAAAACATAAATAAATAAAAAAAAACACAGTTTTATAAATTCATTCTGGTAGAGCTAAACTACAAAATATGTAAACAGACAGAAGAAACTTGAAAGAAGCAGGTAAAGAAGCTTCTGCAATGTCAGATGTTGACTGAAAGTAGAATTCTGTTTTTACAAAATGTCAAAATATTTAGACCAGTGGTTCTGTTGGAGGTACCGAATCCTGCCGGTTTCATATGCTCACTCACCAAACCCATCTTTAGTAAAATAAATTTTTTTTTTTTTTTTCAAATTTAAGACATAAGTATGTTTTACTGATGTATTTAATGAATTGTGCATTAATGTCACCTTTTTCAAAAAACAAAACCAAGACAGTGTATGAACTCACTTGAAATTACCTTCCTGCAAATCAGTGTGACTTCTGCTGTTGTTATTGAGAGACCAGTTCAGATATGTGTGGCTTCACCTTGGCAAGTGCTACTCTTATGTCATTTTCACAGCAAAGTCTGTTTCTTTTGTTTTCCATGCAGCTTAAGGAAGTGTTCCTTTATTTTTGCCAGTGCGAGACTAGAGTTGCTCAACTTGACATTGCAAATCACGCAGAACACTGACTCCCATCACGTTCCGTTATACAGTACATGTAAATTCACTGTGCATATATTCGTCCGACCACTTTCTTTTTTCGCTCAACATAGTTACTATGAATTAAAATATTAAGAAAGCAATCAGATGACGTACCTTCCCGACAGGCATAAATCGAGTACTGAGTGCGCAACATCTGCTGTAGCACAGGTAGGCTAATCGATGTAGCGTGATCACCTACTGACGGCTAAGGGGGGCGTGTCATCACGAATTGACACAAAATGTATGTTCGGCAAAAACATTGTCTTGACCTCCCTGTCCGCCGAACCCCTGAGGCCGACTCACCGAACCCCTAGGGTTCGATCGAACCCAGGTTAAGAACCACTGATTTAGACAATTTTAGAAACATCTGGTGTCACAACAATATCCTTTGCATTTAAATTGAAGATCAACTTGAATTTCAATGTTTCCTCTTCTTCCATCAACTCCATAAGATGGTACTCATATATTGAGTTTAATTTCAAAGTTCACTTTTATTCTTATGTGTTTTCTTATTATATGTATTTGTACAATAATGGTAATGTTAAGTAATGTGGTCAACAAATGTTAAGGATTTGAGGTCTTTTCAGCCTCTCATGCTCCATCAAAGTTCTGTAATTATAATTTGTGACTGAAGCTGTCCAGCCCAGTGAAAATCAATGTGCAGGCCAAGAAGTTAATCAATTTCATCCAGTTAATGATGTTTCACTGCATAACAGCTGCTTATTTAAGTGTATCATTGTGTTTGTGTGTATTGAAGGTTACTTTAAGCTGGAGAGTCCTCTTCTGCAGCATCACAGGAAGATGCAAGAAAATATAACCAGTGGAAACTCACAAGTAAACACCTGACACACTCATACCTATGACCAAAGCCTGCTGTTCTGCTTACACTGTACTTGTGTTCTTAGGACATGTGTTAGCATTTATCATTATCAAACAGAAACCACTGACTTCACAGACCTTGATTAACAATGAGGGAAACTATCGTTACCTAAAATGTGCTTACAGTGTCTTGAAATTGACCTCAGTCTGTCCTGTAAGCTCATTTTTATTTTCACCACATTAAACTCCTCTTCCTCCACTCTTTCATTGACCATCTGACTCACCTAACCTCATTTACTGATATTGTTCCTCTCTCCCATCATACAGGGCATGAGATCTGCTCTGAGTCGGCTTAACAAGGCCACAGAATACTCCTCCTCCAGCGATGAGGTCGGCAGCAGTGACGAAGAAGAGAGGAATAGGTTAGCTCTTCATCATCTGTGTAATAATTGCATTGTTAAAAATTTGTTGATGTACATTTCTTCCAATTTTTCCTTCAATATGAAACACCTGAAGAACAAAGTATATATCATAGTTTCTTTGTTTCTGTACAAAATCATTCTGATCCAAACATGATTTGTTACTAGATGTAACTACATCGACTGAGAAAGCCTGAATGTGGAAATATCTCTGCTTTTTACCAAGTTTTACCCAAGACACCTGTACACTCATTTAATAAGGTTATAATTTCTTAAAAAGACACTGAAAATAAAGCAGGTAAAAGTCAATTTTGGTCACGTTTATTTCTTGTTCTACGAGACAGGTATGAAAGTCAATGATCATTTCCGATCCCAGAATAATAATCAGCTTCATTTTCAAGTACTGATCTCATTTGAAGTTAATAAATGGTGAGACATCTGTGTTTCAAGGTCTGGCCTATCCAATGGAAAGGGGAAATACTACAGAGGAATGCTTGATGGCATCATACTCCAACCACACAGCAATACAAACCAGGTACCCTGTATACACACACACACACACACACACACACACACACAGACAGAAACACACACACGGATGTACAAATCTGTTTCTCCCCTTTATCTCCTCCAATCTCCTCTCTGCATGTCCATGTTTGGCAGCAGGTGGATGGAGTGATACACTCCACATATAAACTGTTCTACTGACTGACTGAGAATCAAACAGCCCACATCACCTGGTCTCTTCTATTTTTCTGTAGATTTCTCAGAGCAGTTCAGATGATACCTACCTTCTACCAGACCTCTTACAGAAAGCCTCCTCATCTGGCCCTACCCATAATGCACTTGGTCAGCAGCAGCAACCGCATGAACTCAACTACTCGCAGTCGCCAACAGCCCCTCGATCCCCCACACACCAGGAACTGCATGTGGGTTTATCTTTCAGTCTGGTTGACATGAGGGAATTTGGAGCTAAACTCAGCTGTTTTTTAAACAGAATTTTTGTGTTTACGTTATCGAGACTGATCACGATGAGGTGCACAATTTGTGTTAAACAGATGGAAGAAAATGCTGTTGAACGTTTGCCAACTGGTTCTCCTGTAGTTGTGTTGGTTGCTTTTGTCCACTAGAGGGAGACGGGGGAACATTTAATGTGCACAGGCTCACTACGGCAGGACAAGTTCCATTATAATTAATGTCCTCATACATAATTAGAACCATGAATGCAGTTGTACTGATTGATCGATCAGGCATTACATAATAAATACTAGATAAACACCAGGAGAAAAAGAAACAATGACATCACAGGACATACCACAAGACATACACTACACTAACAGACACATGTAGCATTAACAGGATATATACTAAACTATAACTAAAATATAAACAGTATAAAATAAAAAGATAAACAGTATAAAATTAAAATATAAACACTATAAAATTAAAATATAAACAGTATAAAGTTAAATAAAGTCCATTCAACCGCTTGCTGACCTCGCCACCTCCCCCCTGCTCCTCCTAAGAGAGTCATTGTACCCCCTGATGGCACGGGGCACGAAGGAGGACCACAGCCTCTCTGTGGAGGTGCTGTGTGACAGCAGTCTGCCACTGAAGGTGCTTCTCTGCTGGGAGAAGGTGGTGTGTAGGGGGTGGCTGGTGTTGTTCATGATAGCCTTAACCTTAGACATGATCCTGCTCTCCAGAAGCTTCTCCACAGAGTCCAGGCTTAGACCGACCACTGAGCCCGCTCTGTGGATGAGTCTGTTAAGACGGTCGTCATCTCTTTTCCTGGCCCCACCACCCCAACACACAGTGGTGTATGACAGCACACTGGAGACTACGGACTGATAGAACATGAGAAGGAGCTTAGGAGGGATGTTGAAGGAGGCCAGCCTCCTCAGGAAGTACATCCTGTTCTGCCCCTTCTTGTACACACAGTCCGAGTTGAGTGACCAGTCCAGTCTGCTGTCTAGCTGCAGCCCCAGGTACTTCGTTCCTACCATCTCCACCTCACTGCCCTCGATGATCACTGGCTGTGAAGACAAGGTGCCCGTCGGAAATCCAGCACCATCTCCTTCGTCTTGGAGACATTGAGCTGGAGCTAGTTCTGCTGGCACCACTCCACGAAGTCACCCACCAATGCCCTGTACTCCCCCTCATCATTCTCCCGAATACATGCCATAATCGCAGTTTCATCGGAGTACTTCTGTATGTGGCATGTATCCAAGTTGTGCTTGAAGTCCGATGTGTAGAGGGTGAAGAGAATGGGGGAGAGCACGGTCCCCTGTGGCGTCCCCATGCTGCTGGTCACCATAGAAGACAAACAGTATCCCATACGGACGTGCTGGGGTCTGTCCGTTAGGTAGTCCGTGATCCTGCTCACGAGGTAGGGGTCCACAATAGTCTGAGAATTAATGTCATTACTGTAGACTGCACAGTCCGAGCAGTTTAAAGGTCCCATATTATGCTTTTTTTAATTCATGTCATTCAGCTGCCAGATGTCCAACTACACTGTATTGAAATGTCTTGCCTCAAAGTGATCCGTGGCCCTCAATATCTTTTATTGAATATTGATAAATCCTCCTCTGCTCTGTGACGGTCGGTTTTAATGGGGCGTAGCTCTCAGCTCTGTCTCTCCTCCCCCCCTCCCCCCTCTGAGCTTTCCCTATTCCCTCCTCCGTGTGAGCTGACCAATCAACACTGCCCTCCCCTGTGTGCTCACGTTCGTTTTTTTACCACTCGAATGAGCCGGTATTATGGATCGATCGCCATTGTCTGCAACTTTTTTAACTTTCAGTAACTTCACTGCTGCATATTTCGCTCTAATTTTCGTGTTTTGCATTCTTGTTTCTCATGATATAACGGTAGATTTTTCGGCGCTTAGCGTGGATCTGCTTCCTCAGTCTTTGCTGGGCAAAAACTCGTGGCTCATTGTGTAAACACGATCAGACTGGCCGTTGAGATAATTACACTGTGTTTTCTGAAAATTGTTATGGACAATTTTCAGAAATCGTCCATAACTCCCTTGTGGATAACAAGGGAGCTAAGCTAACGCAAACTAATGGAACATGGGATTTTACCGGTAAGACCAAGTTTTTCTCTTGTATTTTCTTGCGCGCGTGTGTCTCTGTGTGTGTCGATACATGCAGCTCTCCAATTATTTAGAAGAGCTAAAGCTGCTTCCATTCACCGAAAAACAGACAATTGTTCTGAAGTAGTAATTAATGTGTAACTGGTTATGTGTTCGCTGTGATGCTGGGGAGAGCCTCCGGCGGACACACACACACACACACCGACTGCTAACTAGTTAACCAAATGCTAGCTGAATTCACAGCTTGTGAGGAACTTTCAGTGTGTAGCTCTGATCCAGATCATTACCACACACCGCTACGGTAGCCTGATCGCGAACCACATGCACGCGCACACACGCTCACGAGCGCACAGACGCTCACACACATAACTGAAGTGGACCTCTAACTAGTTAGCCAAAATCTAACTGAGTCAGTGTGTAGCTCTGAGCTAGGACATGACCACACAATGCTACCTAGCCTGAACAAACTCCCCCTTCGGGGATTGCCACGCCCTTGGGCATGTCAACCAATCAACATCGTCAGTCACAGAGCGCAGTCTGTGATGTAAATTACGTCACAAAAGGGAAATACGTCACGAAAGGGGTTTTAAGCAATCCGATCATTTTGATTCGGTCTGGTCCATGAATTCCTAAAACTCCAAATATCTATTGATGCAGGAAGCATTTGTTTACCAGATTCTAGGAGTTGGTCGTGTTAGGGAGGACCACTATGTACAGTATATGTAGAGACCTGAAAAATTTGATTTTTGTAATGGGGCCCCTTTAACATGACTTTGCATATCTTGACTATGTGAAAACCAGAGACACTAAATGATCTCTTTTAGAACAGCAACATCAGCTCAAATTTTGGGGTTTGGCTTCCAGGTCACTCAGAGCCAAACCAATAAAAAAACAGCTGATAATAACTGTTTATCTCTTTTGTCAACAGTCCATCAGCAGTCCGTCTGGTAAAAGCACCTCCTCATCCTCTTCCTCCTTTTTGTCCTTCATCGATCCAAGACTGATTCCCATATCTTCACCACCACAAAGCCCAAGTGAGTACACACACACACGCACACACACACACACACACACACACACACACACACACATATTCAATATTGCAACATACAGCAATGCATACTTCTTACACGACCAGGTAAAGTAGTTACGTCATACGAGTACAAAGTTTTAATGTCAAAGGACCCATTTAATACACCATGCATCATTAGCTTGGTCTTTTTGTCCCCATACAGTTGGATGTAAAGGTGAACCAATCAAGAGAGAGAACCACAGGAAGGGCTCTGTGGTCAATGTGAACCCAACTAACATCAGACCGCATAGCGACACTCCAGAGATCCGCAAGTACAAGAAGAAGTTCAACACTGAAGTTCTCTGTGCCGGACTCTGGGGTCTGTAGTGTTACTTCACTTGTTTATACATTAAAATACACACTGCATGAATGCTTTGTTTTTATTAAATGCTAACTGTGTGCATGTGCGTGGGTGTGGGTGTGTGATTGTAATTGTTTTCTGGTTATATCAAAACCATAAGCTAATGTAGGATTCCTGGAAAATATTCATTTTTTGACAGTTTGCCAACTGTTATACTTCATTATTTGATATGCATATTTATCAATGTTTTACAGACCAGTGCACATGTGACACACCATGTTGTTTGTGAGATGTAATCTGCGTTTTGTTCTGAAGGTGTGAATCTTTTGGTGGGCACTGAGAACGGCCTGTGGCTGCTGGATCGAAGTGGACAGGGAAAGGTCTACTCCCTTATCAGCAGGCGGAGGTTTCAGCAGATGGACGTACTGGAGGGACTCAATGTCCTGATCACTATATCAGGTGTGTAACTTCAAGTACAGAAAAACCACAGACACACCTTAGTAACTACTTGTTTTCTGCATTTGATCCGTCACTGAGGAGCAGTAGGCACCCCTTGTGGTGCAAGGAATTAAACATCTTGCTCAAGAACACTTTCGCACATAGATTGGGGGTACTGCGACTCCCCATCTAAGATGTTTGTGAAGACTTATGGTCATCCAGGTTATTGTAGATCTCCGTGTGGTATAAAGTCAAATGAACTAGTTGACTAGAAAAACTTGAAGCTTCAGCTGGTCAGAACTGAAGGAGCCTCTTGGTTATCAGGAAAAATGTCTCCAAGCTTTTCCTTCAAGTCAGTTTGACATCACCACAGAAATCGTACCACTTAAGCAACAGCTGACTTTAATGGGATGCTAATCCACTTATTAGAGAGTAAACATTTATGGCCTTTTTAATCTTTAAGCCATTATATAAATAGGATAATGCTCCACTTGATGATAATCCGGTATTAACAGTAATGCAGAGAGCAGAGTCATCCAATGCACAGTTCAAGGGCACCTCCGGGGCACTTAATGTGTTTTGAATAAAGCATCTAACATTCCCAATCATGTCTTGCTTACCACACTGCATGTAACTTGGTTGACTGTGTGTAGGTAAAAAGAACAAGCTCCGTCTGTACTACCTGTCCTGGTTAAGGAATAAAATCCTTCGTAATGATCCAGAGGTAGAGAAGAGACAGGGCTGGACCTCAGTAGGTGACCTGGAGGGGTGTGTGCACTACAAAATTGGTAAGTTCGAGCTGAAGAGCTCTAAATCACAAGAACTGTGAAGGATCTCTGTCAGTTTTATCAGGTGCATCTATACATCTTGTTTCTTCAGTACGTTATGAGAAGATAAAGTTCTTGGTGATTGCTCTGAAGAGTGCTGTGGAGGTGTACGCCTGGGCCCCAAAACCGTACCACAAATTCATGGCCTTCAAGGTTAGTAACATTAGTAATTTATTTGTAACTTCTCTGTTGGCAGATGCCAGTGAATCCCATCCACTCATAGTTGTGTATAAACTTGAACCCCCACAGTAAGTGTCTTAAGTCCTTCAGTTTCTTCCTTGATTCTTGACTGAGATCTCTGAATTACTTAAACCTCCACAAACAGCTTATCATTACTGTCCTCTTTCATCTTTGAGAAAACAATACTAAAATTCATGGCTGAACACATGTAACAGGGTCGCTTTGGCAGCCAGACGCAGACATGACACATCTGGGCTCTGAGAGCCACAATCAGACTCTCAGCAGAGCTGCGCCCCATTTCTTTGAGTCCTCTGTGGCCCGAGCTACTTTGTTTTCCAAACTATGGAGTTTAACCCTAAATACTCTGAAAAAGATAAAGCAAAGCGGTGTCTCAGTTTATGTGGAAATTATATCAATGAATATAATGAAATGTGCATATGTTTGTGTCTGTACAGTCATTCAGGTCTTTGCCTCAAAAACCATTGTCTGTTGATCTGACAGTGGAGGAAGGTCAGAGGTTAAAGGTCATCTACGGCTCCTTGTCTGGGTTCCACGCCATTGATGTTGACTCTGGAACGCCTTATGACCTCTACCTGCCCACACATGTAAGAGTTATTAAATCTCAACAGTTGATTATTTTTCTGTTTGTCTTTGTCAACCTAAAGAACAGGTTTTCTACAAATACACTGAAAACCTTTGTGAAAACATCATTAGTGAATCAATACTTCGACAAACTCAGGGCTGAAAATTAGTATACTTAAACTCTGTAAACAGCATGGTTTGCCATGCAAGATAACGTCTTTTTAACTCTCTTTAGTCACAGATATATTGTGTATCTATTTACAGTGGAACATTAAAAGTGTCTGTTCAGCTACTTCCTTTTTTACTCACAGGAAGTCGTTGCAACTTGAACTATGGACATGCTAGCATATTTTACACCAGATGCATTTACTGCTGCAATGGGGATACAAACCTGTGTCCCCATATACAAGCCATAGCCTGATGCACCACCAAGGCAGAGTTGTACCTATTCAACAGACTATGCCAAAAATTATTGTTCATTTTCATAAATCTTGTAAAACAAAAGTAGGACATGTGACTGGAGTCAACCATTTTACTAGAGTATTTTCATTCCATTCATCCTTCAGTCAGTTTTACCACTCAGAAGATTTGTCTCATCACCAATTCACGACCAAAACGTGGTTCCAGTGACACCAAAGAATTTACAAACCTTTTATCTATTTTTCTTGATACACATGCAGAAGAAGGCCCCATGAAGATAGTTTTGGTTTTAGTATTAATATAACCGTTTGCAACTGATGAGGTTTTACTCTCACTGGCTCTCTAAAGAAGCTCCTGCTTTATCTGACTATCCAACCATGTCATCGCCATCTCTCAGGATTTAGTCGTATCCTCCTCCTCATCCCACTCAGCGTGCAGATGCCACTCAATGCTTTTATTTCTTTTCCTTTCTACATCTTCTTCATCTCTCCTCCCACTCAGTATACTTCTGTCAAACTTTTCGCTCCCTCTTTCATTCCCCACTCTTTTTTATTCCACCATTTGCATATTTTCTCCTCAGATTATGGTTTTTGTCCTATCTTAACCAGTTCCAGATTTTATTTCTGGTTCTGGTTCTGGTTGATAAAACCAGTCAGAAGTTAGTTTTAATTATATTTTGATTGGACCAGTGTAACAATGAAATGAAGGCGTCACCTGGTTTGTTGAAGTTTGTTCATTATTATTGTCTAAATCATGGAAAAAAACACTTTTCTGAGCATACGACATATAAATGTCATGAAACTGCTTCTGTTGTCTTTTTCTCTTTTGTTGCCTCGTGCTGGGGAGTACTTTGTGGTTTACAAACAGTAACTGACAAGAAGGTTTAATGATGAGTACAACTGTCCTCCAACCTCACATCCTTTAAATTAATACTTTGGTCACTCTCCAAGTTTACATTTTCAGCAAACTTCTGTGTGTGTGGGCTGTGGGTAAGGAATGGTATCAACACTATAACCTGCAGCGCTAGCTGCTGAGTGGGAGATTATATTAAAAAAAAAAAAAGTAATCTCAGTGGTCTTTTAATTTTCTTAACTGCACTGCTGGCATGTTCAACGTCAGTCAGTCCATTGATTTGGTTCAGACTGAGATTCAGACTGAGTCATTGAATAGATTGATTTTAAATTTGCAGAACTAGAGCTGAAAGAATTAGAGGTGCATACTGAGTCATATTTAAAAATACAGAATATAGGTGATAATTTAACAATGAAGGTGTGTTACTGTGCATCTGGATCGATGTGACCAGCTTATTCAAGAGAAGGGTTAACTGTATTTATTCACATTATGGTTTGGCAGTTTTTTAAGGTGTATACATCTTTTTAATGACTTATTGAAGTCTATAAAAAACAGAAGACTTTACCTTCTTCAAAAAGTGTTATGTGAATGAATCAGATGTGAATAAATTCTCCACTCCTGGTACAATTAGAGGTAGAGTGGGATACTGCTTTCTCCACTGCTGTATGTGGGATGTGAAGCGCACTGCTGCCTCCAGTGAGTCATAATCTCATTCAGATTCTGATAATCTTATTACATTTTTCAACAAACTCTATAGAGGCTCATGACTGACGATGTTCTGAGCCACTGGAAAGCCTTAGTTTTAAAATGGTTGGTTATTTTATGTAGTTTGTTCACACACTGTGCCATTCAGAGATCATGTAACCAGATGTTTTGCAGGTTTGAACTTTGTATGACCTGATAAAATTTAAGAACAAAGTGGGATTTTTTTGTGTTCTATAAACTCATTTTGATAGGTAAGGGTCCCATCCAGAGTTGTACTGCTCTCTCTGGTTCTCATTCATGTTCTACACAGCAAATCACTCTCACACAGACACACATGCAGGCACACACTGTCCCAGCCACCCTTAGTGTGTGCTACTTCCTGTATACATGGGGGAGTTGAAGCCAGAGATGAACAGAGAGAAAGAGAAACAAGCTCTAAAAATACATCCATCCTGTCCTCCTTCTCCTGCGATCATTAACTCTGTGTCCTGACCCACTCCTGTTGAGCGTCGTTTTTGCCTCACTGCTCTTCTGGCATATTAAGCGAGTGCACACAGCTGCCTACTACACCAGTGCCTTATACAGTACTGCTACCGCCTTCTGCTGCAATATCAGTTCAGCTCACCAGTCGCAGTCTTTCCTGCGTATATATATTCAGGCTTTCCGCATGCTTTCTTACACGCAGCGACGGAGCACTGCTAAACCCAACCCCTGCTCTTGAACATCCTCATACATCTGTTTGGGAGTACTCCTGAGGACAGTTCACACCCTTGTATGTTCTTTGTAGCTTTATATCCATGCTGGCATACACACACCTTCGCTTCCTTCACTTTTCACACACCCACATTGACTCTTTGAACTGTTCTGTATTTCCTCTTCACTGTTAAAAGCAATTCACATAAATGCAAAACTAAGTCACTCACCTCTTCAAGACGCACACACAAGCCTCATTCAGTGTTGCCTGCAAGCTATGTAACAATGCTGATACCGAGGCAGAGGATAAAGATTGCATTACGTCTGTGGATGCCTGTTCTGATGCTCAGGATTGTAGTGGCTCAACCTCTGGTAACGTATCAAATATGCTCACATAAACTATAACTCAGTGTTTAAAACATAGCAAAGATCATAGCCTAACTAAAAAAAATCCTGGATGAGCTTGAAAGATCGCTTTTTTTCTTTTTAGCTGTGAGATGTTTTTGAGATACAGTAGTTAGAAAAATGTTTCTTAGCTGGTTGGAGAAATATTTCTGATGTTTAATTAAATATTTTGGATTGATTCCGGGCTTCCTAAAAACTGACTGGATATTTTTTTCCTAAATGGTGAGCAAAATGTTTCTGAACGAGGTCAAGAATGTCTCCAAACTGATTTTTATAACCAATGTAGTGGTTTCTGAAAAAACCAACTGTTCTTTAAGTGTTGCAGAGCTGCTGTATCACAAAAGACTGCTTTTTATTTGATTATTTGAGGGACGTTTATAACTAGAAATACAGTAACATGACATTTATACTGAAAGGAAACGAGGCTTTGCCCTAAAACCTGGCCCTTCTTTAATATTCTCTTAAACTTTAGCACTTTTTAAATTATAGTGGTGCTACTGGTGGTGATGTCATTTATTATTTCTGAGACTGATTTCAGAAAACCAAGATAAATTTGATTATGTTCAGCAGACTGTGACGTCACATGTTGGAGTGCGGGTGGGACGCTGTTGCCTCCTGAAGTTTGTGTTTTTGTTCTAGAAAAGTGTACGTCTGATGAAGTGTCCTAACAAAGGGGTTTATGTTGGCTTCATAGATCCAAGGTTCCATTCATCCTCATGCCATCATCATTTTGCCGAACAGCGCTGGTACTGAGGTTCTGGTTTGCTATGAGGATGAGGGCGTCTACATTGACACCTATGGCCGCATCACCAAGGATACAGTGCTGCAGTGGGGGGAGATGCCCGCTTCAGTGGGTGAGTTTCAGTCCTACACACTCAAATGTTGCACTTGTTGAAACATGACATCACAACAAACATATCAATGCAGTAAATGTTTGTTACTTTCAGATCCACAGTAAGACTGAGACATTTGACAGTGACAATCAATATGACACTGTCTGAATTCTTGAATCAAATATTATACTGTAGTTACTGCTGACACGTTATGGTTTGGTTGTAGTTTGACTCACTGATTCTAGATCAGCAGCTGCCCTTGGCACTGAGAGCGTACGCTGAACCAGATTCTGTGAAGACAGATTTGGGACAGAGTGCGATAAAAATATGTGTGCATTTGTGTGTGTGTGTGTGTGTGTGTGTGTGTGTGTGTGTGTGTGTGTGTGTGTGTGTGTGTGTGTGTGTGTGTGTGTGTGCGTTTGTGTGTGTGTGTGTGTGTGTGTGTCTGTATCTGTGTCTGTGTGTTGTGGATTGTCTGTATTTGACTCCTTATTTCCCCTCCATGCTTGTCCGTTTGTCCAGCGTACCTCCAGTCTAACCAGGTGATGGGTTGGGGAGACAAAGCCATAGAACTGAGGTCAGTCAACACGGGAAACCTGGAAGGAGTGTTCATGCACAAGAAGGCCCAGAAACTCAAGTTCCTTTGTGAAAGGAATGACAAGGTAGGAATGAGTACTCATAAACTTACACTTCTCAATTGTTTTCATCATATTTGTTTGTATTTTACTTAAAGGTTATGCAATGTGGGATAAATGTGAAGTCCAATATTTTTTTTAAGTGAAGAAACTGTTTTATTTGGAATACATTCTACTTAAATAGAGTAACTTGTTTGATAGTGGTATAGTATTCAGCGTGGTTTGGCATGTTGCTTTGTTTTAAAACAAAAGTTGTAATATCAAGTTCGAAAAACCTTATATTTCTAATTTGTAATCTACACAACCTGTTAAACTGGACCAGTGTAACATGGTAGAGGTCTTTTTCTTTTGTAAATATTTTTAGCTTTTTTTCTGGTAACTGAACCGTTTCTTAGTTTTAGGTGACTGCATCCTATCAAAAATAATTATCATTATTTTATTCCATTTTGCTGCATGATAATCCTAACCCCTAAATTGTGGGCCCCTAATCCTCTAAAAAAAGGGCGGAAAATAGTTTGACAAAGAACTTTACTTGGCTTTAACTTTTAGCCGTATCTCATAGCCTGTCTTGAGGATGATGTTCATGTTCATAATCTTGACTTACTGTACTGTGCATTTAATATATAATAAACGTGTAAGCATTAAATCTGTGCTTTGGTCACACTGCAGGTCTTCTTTGCCTCGGTGCAGTCAGGAGGCAGCAGTCAGATTTACTTCATGACTCTTGGACAGAACTCTTTGTTCAACTGGTAACAACTAGACATGCTGCTCTTGGATCAACTGGTGTGTGTCTGCCTTTGTTATTTTTTTTTTTTGCCTGCAGATGCATCTTTGTTCATCTCCAAGGATAGTGGACACAAAGACTATTTTTATCCTGAATCCATTACTCTGCAGTGTCCAGTTTCCATGTAAACGTACAAGAAAAAGAAAAAAGACTCGCTGCTGCAATGAAGCTTGAATCCTAAACTCCTTCAGCCTTGGAGATTAAAAAGTCTGCCCCTGACATTCATCCTTCTTAACTATGGAGACATTTTATCATGTCTGCTTTCCAGAGTGGTCAGGGCTCCATGTGAGTCCTGTTGTATCCGGACGTACTGGAGGCTCAAAAGATGGTTTGATTTGGATGAATGTCTGGATTCTTCATTGAATCATCTGTCAGCATCCATCCTTAGCATCCCATCCCACCTCTCACTGGTATTCCATTTGTTTCACATCCAGTTCATCTCTCCTGTCATCCGTCTCTAAGAGAGTATTGTTTACTTAGCTAATTACATCAGTAATTCAAGCTTATAGGTGTTTTCACAGCTCGATGGGTGTATTTCTGGATCAACAGTCTTTTATTCTTCTGATGAAGATCATACATTAATAGGTGGATGATAATTGACAGAATACAGACTATAGGAGTACAGTATTGCTTTTTTAAATTTTTTTGATTCCTTCATCCTGCACTCTGAACAATATCTGAGCATTTTAAAGTGTGGGCTGGAGAGCTAAGAAGGACAACTACTATATGTCATTTCACATTTTGTCACAATGTTTGCCTTTTTGTTTCTAACAAAATCAGTTTTCAGATCCTTGAATCATCTAATAATCTTATGATACCTCAGTGATATTATTTATGAAGGCCTGTAGTGCTGTTTTCTTCTTCTCCAGTAGACACAAACCATCTATCCGTTTTATTGTACATTCAATGACTTCAATCAGCTCATCAACATCCATCAACAGCCCTTTGCTACTGGCAAAAGTTGGGGTACACCTCTGATAAGGCACCAGCTCATTGCGGGACAAAGATACAACCAAGGAGCCCCCCAAAAAATTGGTCTCCTTTGTGCATCTTTACGCTAATTATTTCCATATAACATCAAATGTTACATTAATGGAATCCGCGTTTTTTTGTGTGTGTGTTTTGTTGAGGAATGCAGTGGTCACCAATTGGTAAGCAAAAGTTTATTCTTAAATTAAAACAAACCCCACCATTACTGTTTTTCATCACCACAGATGTGGACCATGTATCATGTATTTAGTCTGAATATTTCCTTTCACATAGGACCTTAAGTGTGTTGCACTGAAGAAGTTACAGGTGTAATTTACCATATGTATTGTGTTTAAAGAGAAATACAAAAATTCTCTACAGTAACAGGAAAGGAATGTTTCTCAGAATCTATTTTGTACAGCTTAGGATGTAAATAGTCTTCTAAGATGCACTGTTTTCTAAATATTTTTTAATTGAGAAGCCATTTTAGTCTCATTCCAAATGTAAGTGTACATAATGAAAAGCTTATGAATGTGAAATCCATCCCAGAGCAGAGTTGATACGTGTTGTCTGGGTGGTCTGTGGACTGAACTCCCACGTTCAGTTATGACAATCCAGACGGCTCCTTCTTAGCTCTGGTTTATGGCTGACATGTAGACATCAGGCTCTTTGCACAATGGCCACCTTGTACATGTTGTCTGCAATGTATCCTGTTTTGTAATGTTTCAAAGAGAACACCTATAAATCATCATCATACTGTCATCAGCGTTGAACATATAACTGTTCATCTTTTGCTCTACATTCATGTTTCTTATCCAACAACGGACCAACATCAACGCATGAGACACAGGAAATGTCTCCAGGAATAATGTGTCTTCAAAAATAATATATGCAGTCTTGTACAAGTGAACAGGCAACTGAATTTTACCCTCAAAAATGAATAACTTTGTCTGGATACATTCTCACATTCCAATATTTTCCCCATTTTAAGCTTTGGTTGTCGTCTTGATGTTTTGTTCCACAGACTTTCAGAATCTGTGCCAAATGTTTTATAATCATTGATACTTTGAGTTTTACTGTTTTATTGTGGACTATATGGAAATAATGCAGCTGGTTATGTGAGATTTTTTTAAACTGGAAATGTAACTTTCTGATAATGCCTGCCTAAAACGCTGCCCGGCCAAAAAAAAAGTCACCATTTGGGTTTCAAAAAGCAAATTGCAGTGTTATGATCAGGGGTTGCTTCGGTTGGTCAAGTCTAGGCTCAGAAATATTATTCAGCAAAAAAATTAAGTCAGCTGAGTATCTGAATGTACTGAATGACCAGGCTATCCCATAAATGGATTTTTTCTCCCGGATGGCACGATCATATTCCAGGACAACAATGCCAAAATTTATCGGACTCTAATTGTGAAAGAGTGGTTCAGGGAGCGTGAGGAATCATTTTGACACATCAATTGGCCCCCACAGTCCTGAGCTTAACCCCATACAAAGTCTATGGGGATGTGCTGGAGAAGACCTTGCAGAGTGGTTTGACTCCTATTGTCAATACAAAAACTCGGCCAAAAATTAATGCAATTCTGGACAGAAATAAATGCTGTGACGTTGTATGAGATTGTCGAAACAATGCCGCGGCAAATGTGCACCGCAATCAAAGCTACAGGCAGTCCCACGAAATATTAGAGTGTGTGACTTTTTTGGGCCGGGCAGTGTATCTTTCAGTTGTTTCCCCAGAGACAGCAGAACAGATAAATATAGTAGTTAACATGGTTCCAGTACATGGACATAAAGGACTGTGAAACAACACATGTTGGAGCTAACTAACTCCAGAGCATCTACTAGCTACAGTAGCACACAGTAGCTAGATTCTTGATGCCATTATTTTGCATAACAGATTAGAATATAGCATCTATGTGTCACATGCAAACCTTCTGAAAGTACATTTTAAGTGAGTGTCAAATTACTTTTTTTTTTCTTTTAAGATTTTGAAATACATGCAAATGTAAATGTATTTTTCTGAACAGGCCTTGTCATATTTCTATCCAGACACTGTGTGAGGTAGTGGTCACATCAACCAGGTTTCCACATCACCAGTTGGGTTGTTTCCTGTCATCATAATCCAGGTCTGTCCACATCCGCTCAAAAGTGGTTCATTAGTGCTTCTATTTCGTGTACTGCTGTACTTTACATTCACATAGATCTCATGGACTGGGCCATTTGATTGACTTCATGTATTTGTCTTTTTACAAAGCTGTAAAAATCTATCAACAGTGCTAAACGCGTTGCCTTTCTTAACCTGTTTTCATCTGCATCATCCTTTATCCTGCTTTCAGGAACAATATAGAAATCAGGTCTACCTGAAGGTAATGATGGCAGAGCCACAGCTCATCGTATGTTCTTTATCTGGGTCATATTATTTATCGTTTAAAGCTACAACATGTGGGCCACTAGAACAAACTTCCTCTCTTCTAGACAGTGGACCTCCACTCACACCTTTCACTGGTTAATAAAACAATATTACAGGCTCATCGTACCTCAAATCTCTACACGCACATCTCCTCTCACGACTGCTTTACATTCCTCAAGCGATCTACATCTGCCCTGCTCCCACTGTCCTTCACAATCCTGACATTCTCTACATAGCATTTCATTGTTTAATCTCCATCCACCCGGATGCCTGCTGAAGCACTCTTTGAAGTCAGTTCTAAAAGTTACATATTTGTCTGTCAATGGATTTCCTCGGGATGGAAAACTTTGTCTATTCCAAATGTTTCTTTTAGTTCCATCATGAAATCTGTGTATTAGAGATAAATGTGGGAAAGCAGACCAAAACTGTATAACTGTACTCAAAAGTTACAAAAACTAAATTGGGGAACTCCAGTGTGTGTCTGTGTGTCTGTGTGTGTTTAGAAGTCTGTGGAGAAAGAAAGTGAACATTTGTGTCATATGGGAATGATTGACGTTAACATGACGTAGTGATTCAGTCATTAAGGGAAAATAGGGTTGAATGAGACAGTTGTAGTGATTTGAGTTAAAGGTCAGGTAAGGGGATAAAACATGAATGTTATTTTTCAAAGGTTTAAAGGGTTCTGATCTGTTTTAAGAAGGTTACAAAACTATTTTGGAAAAACGTCCTTATAGTGCTCATTGATGAATGTTAGTGTTGCCTGTTGATGAGGCTTATTTACCAAAGTTTATTCAACATTTATAATTATTGTCAGCATATTGTGGAGTAAATTGTTTTGTTTTAATAAATTGTAAATTCTAAAGACAAACAGATTATAAAACATCATACTATGTAGATATTTTTAAAATCATATACTGTATTCCCCTTGACCAGTTCATTTCTGGACAATTATAAAGTCGATCCTTTGGTCTGTTTTTTTGCACTGGACCTGTTTGATGCATTATTTACTGAACCATCCTGCTTTGAGATCAGTGTTTCCCTGTATTGAGACAAAAGTCTGTAAGATAACAATAAATATGGTGAATTTGGTGATGTCTCTCTGGTCTGAATTTTGTTCTTTATTGTTACAAGCATGTTATTGTTATCCCAGATGTTCCCTATGACAAAAGTAATGTGATGATTGGATCCTCACGTCCCGTAAGTTAAATGATGTATTTAGAATCACTAATTCAAAGAATAATCTAGGCCTTATTTTCACAACAAAACTTTCTTCTTACCTTACCTTCTTTGTTTTTTCTTTTTCTGTTCTTCATTCTTGCTCTTATTTTTGCTTCCTTTTCTGTTTCATGCTGTCTCTCTTCTTTTTTTATCTGTCGTAGTATCCAAAGTGAATGACACTTTTAGGTACAAAGACTCACCTGACGTTCTGTCATGGCACACTAGTGAGATGTGGCACAGTGGTTAAAAAACACTGCCTGAAGTAACAAACAGCCCACAGCTGCCTGTGTTCAGCTGCTGTAAATGTACCACAGCAGTCCCTCTAACACTAAATCCATGACCCTCTGGAAGTCACTAGCAAGCTGGTCATGTTCACTGGCCTGATTGTCAACCTATAAAGGCTCTGGCTGGTAGTGAAACCAGTCTTTTCATGGTCACCTTGGACCACTTACACTATCAGTAGTGAACCTGGCGGCCCCTAACAGTGTATCCAGTGTATCATCCTGTCTAGACCACCCTCTGCTTCTGTCTACTTCTCGTGTTCAGAACTACTGAAACAACCCTTCATGCAACCATCCCTTTGGTAAAAAATGGCTGTAAAACCTTCCACAGTCATCCCATTGCCCTCAAGTCTGTCAGCAGCATATGTATACCATGGATGGATGTGTTGTGTCAGCTCTCCAGTCTGCAACACTAGTTGGTGAAAGTGGCCACAACAGCGGGTCTCGGGGACGTAGAATGAATTGGGTTGGAATAGGGTTGAGCCGGATACTCGTTTCATACGAGTATCCGGTACGGATAATGCATTTTGACGAGTACGAGTACGAATACGAACAAAGCCCATTAATACTCGTGTTGGACTGAAGGAAAATCAGCAGGACTGTTTTCATGCTCTGTGATTGGCCAGTCACACATACTTCCCGCCCCTCCGTACAGACTGCAGTTAGAGCAGAGTTTCCCTGTCGCACTCTGTCTCCGGTACACGCAGTTACTGATCTGTCTGTTCGTGGCTTCACTGTTGCTCACGTCCTTATCAGATTTTCTTCAGCTTGCCTCTATTTTGGTGTTTGGTTATGTGGTGAACTTTCTTGTTTGTTTTTTTTTGTTGCACGTACGTGTGCATTTAACCACCGCCTGGGTGGTTAAAGTCTTTTGTTTTTACCTATTCTAAACTTTGTTCAAATTAACAACGTCTATACTTAATATTTTAACTGAGACATCGCGCGTGCACGCACACGCACACACACACACACACACACACACACACCATAATCAATATTGTTTAACTTTATGTGAAAAAAATGGCAATAGCATTAGGTACTAAAAATAAATAATTGAAAAAAAAGTAGTAGAAAAAAATTTAAATGAAAAAGAAGAAAAAAAATTAAAAAGTTTTGTTGAGTATGACAATTCTTGTTCATGCATACTGTACTTTGTAGTTAATTACTTTTTTTATTGCATGCACTTCATTGATGCACTTTGTGTTTACTCGTTCTATACTGTATATAGTTCCTTTACTATTGTGATCAAAAGCGTTGAATCTCAATTCTGAGGCTCTTCGGTAAATATTCATTCATAGACTTAAGAATATTCATGTTCTGACTCAGTTCCATAAAAAAACTTGTTCTGTAAATAGTTCTCTTACTTTTGAAATCAAAAACTTCTTCTTCTTCTTTTCCTTTCGGCTTTTCCCTTCAGGGGTCGCCACAGCGAATCAATTGCCTCCCTCTAACCCTGTCCTTTGCATCCTCTTCTCTCACACCAACTACCTTCATGTCCTCCCTCATTACATCCATAAACCTCCTCTTTGGTCTTCCTCTAGACCTCCTGCCTGGCAGTTCAAAACTCAGCATCCTTCTACCGATATATTCACTATCTCTCCTCTGGACATGTCCAAACTATCTCAGTCTGGCCTCTCTGACTTTATCTCCAAAACCTCTAACATGTGCTGTCCCTCTGATGTACTCATTCCTGATCCTATCCTTCCTGGTCACTCCCAGAGAGAACCTCAGCATCTTCGTCTCTGCTACCTCCAGCTCTGCCTCCTGTCTCTTCCTCAGTGACACTGTCTCTAGACCAAACATCATCGCTGGTCTCATCACAGTTTTGTACACCTTTCCTTTCATTTTGGCTGAAACTCTTCTATCACACTTCACACCTGACACTTTTCTCCACCCGTACCATCCTGCCTGCACACGCTTCTTCACCTCTTTTCCACACTCTCCATTGCTCTGGACTGTTGACCCTAAGTATTTAAAATCCTCCACCTTCTTGATCTCTTCTCCCTGTAACCTCACTCTTCCACTTGGGTCCCTCTCATTCACACACATGTATTCTGTCTTACTGCGGCTAACCTTCATTCCTCTCCTTTCCAGGACAAACCCTCCACCTCTCTAGCTTCTCCTCCACCTCTTCCCTGCTCTCACTGCAGATCACAATGTCGTCATCTGCAAACATCATAGTCCATGGAGATTCCTGTCCAACCTCATCTGTCAGCCTGTCCATCACCATAGCAAACAAGAAGGGGCTCAGAGCTGATCCCTGATGCAGTCCCACCTCCACCCTGAACTCCTCTGTCACACCTACAGCACACCTCACCACTATCTTGCATTCCTCATACATGTCCTGCACCGCTCTAACATACTTCTCTGCCACTCCAGACTTCCTCATACAATACCACAGTTCCTCTCTGGGCACTCTGTCATAAGCTTTCTCCAGATCTACCAAAACAGAATGCAGCTCCATTTGGCCTTCTCTGTACTTCTCTATCAAAGAAAATACTGCATCTGTAGTGCTCTTTTTTGACAAGAAACCATACTGCTGCTCACAAATGTTCACTTCTGCCCTTAGTCCAGCTTCCACTACTCTTTCCCATAACTTCATTGTATGGCTCATCAGCTTTATTCCTCTGGAGTTGCCACAACTCTGCACATCTCCCTTGTTCTTAAAAATGGGCACCAGCACACTTCTCCTCCATTCCTCAGGCATCTTCTCACTATCTAAAATCCTGTTGAACAACCCAGTGAGAAACTCTACTGCCACCTCTCCTAGACACTTCCAAACCTCTACAGGTATATCATCAGGACCGACTGCCTTTCCACTCTTCATCCTCTTCAATGCCCTCCTCACTTCATCCTGACTAATCTTTGCTACTTCCTGGTCCACCACAGTCACCTCTTCTTGTCTTTGTTCTCTCTCATTTTCCACATTCATCAACTCTTCAAAGTACTCTTTCCATCTTCCAATCACACCACTGGCACCTGTCAATAGACTTCCGTCCCTATCCTTAATCACCCTCACCTGCTGCACGTCCTTCCCATCTCTGTCTCTCTGTCTTGCCAACCTGTATAGATCAGTCTCTCCCTCCTTACTGTCCAACCTGGCATACAAGTCATCATAAGCTTCTAGTTTGGCCTTTGCTACCTCTACTTTCACCTTATGCTGCATCTCCCTGTACTCCTGTCTACTCTCCTCAGTCCTCTCAGTGTCCCACTTCTTCTTAGCTAACCTCTTTCTTTGTATACACTCCTGTACCTCCTCATTCCACCACCAAGTCTCCTTATCTACTTTCCTTCCAGATGACACACCAAATACTCTCCTACCTGTCTCCCTGATCACATTAGCTGTAGTTTTCCAGTCATTTGGAAGCACCTCCTGGCCTCCTAGAGCCTGTCTGAACTCCTTCCTAAAAGTCATGCAGCACTCTTCCTTTTGTAGCTTCCACCATTACGTCTTCTGCTCTGCCTTTGCCCTCTTCATCTTCCTCACCACCAGAGTCATCCTACACACCACCATCTTATGCTGTTTGGCTACACTCTCGCCTATCACTACTTTGCAGTCACTGATCTCCTTCAGGTTACACCGTCTACACAAGATGTAGTCTACCTGTGTGCTCCTACCACCACTCTCGTAGGTCACCCTATGTTTCTGCCTCTTCTGGAAGAAAGTATTCACTATAGCCATTTCCATCCTTTTTGCAAAGTCATCTACCATCTGTCCTTCTGCGTTCCTCTCCTGGACACCAAACCTGCCCATCACCTCCTCATCACCTCTGTTACCTGCACCAACATGTCCATTGAAGTCTGCACCAATGACAACTCTCTCACTTCTAGGTATGCTCTGCATCACTTCATCAAAATCCAACCAGAATTTCTCCTTCTCCTCCAGCTCACATCCTACCTGTGGAGCATACCCACTAACAACATTGAACATCGTACCTTCTATTTCTAGCTTCAGACTCATCACTCTATCCGACACTCTTTTTACCTCCAGGACATTCCTAACAAACTCCTCCTTCAAGATAACTCCTACTCCATTTCTCTTCCCATCTACACCATGATAGAACAACTTGAACCATGCTCCTAAACTTCTAGCCTTGCTACGTTTCCACCTGGTCTCCTGGACACACAGTATGTCTACCTTCCTCCTCTGCATCATGTCAACCAACTCTCTACCTTTTCCTGTCATAGTTCCAACATTCAACATCCCTACTCTCAGTCCTATACTCTTGGCGCTCCTCTTCTCTTTCTTCGTGCGAACACACTTTCCTCCTCTCCTTCTTCGACCAACAGTAGTCCAATTTCCACCGGCGCCCTGTAGGTCAACAGCGCCGATGGCGGTCGTTGTTAACCCGGGCCTCGACCAATCTGGTATGGAAGTCATAGGTTTGATTCGCATCTTTGATTTGGCAAAAGTTTTACGCCAGATGCCCTTCCTGACGCAACCGTCTGTATTTATCCGGGCTTGGGACCGGCACAATAAGACACTGGCTTGTGTTTTCTTGTGGCTACATTTTTGAGATCAAAAACATTTATTTGAATTTCAATTTTGAGGCTGTTCTGTAAATATTTTTAATAAAAGCAAAAATACAGCAACTTGTGATCAATCCATATCAATTCTAGACTTAAAACAATGTGGTGATTTAAGCCCCATCCATTTCCGGTCAAACCACACCCACTTCCGGTTTATGCCCCGCCCATTCCGAATACAGATACAGATACAGATAATCTAGTTTGTTGAACAGATACAGATACAGATACAGATAGTGGTGTACTCGCTCATCCCTAGGTGGGACCTCCAATTTAGCTACAAGACAACACATCAGTTCAGAGCTGATTTCAAATTCCAGCAATTGTCCAAAGAGCAATTGTCTGAAAAATGTGTTGCATCCGTTATGAACCAGAAAACACTACAGATACAAATGTGGGTGTCATGACATCTTCTCAGCACAAAAACTTACCATTTAGTTTGCTAAGTGCCAAGACAAATCATCACACTTCTGCAACATGTTACTACAAGGATAACACGGGTGTCAGAAATTCATACAAAGCTTATGCTTTAACAGCTTTTACATCAGCAGAAGAAAAACTAGAAACTACACAAATTCAAATACATTACAGCCTTTTTCCAAGTTCAAGTGAGAATAATTTGACTTTGTAGTTGTTTGTTTGTTAGGGTTAGACTAATTATTTGAGGTCAGGTCAAAATTTATTAAGTGTTTTAGTATAAATGTTGTCTATATCGCTGTAAACCCAGCAATGGTGAGCAGCAAACACACAAGCACGAAGACTGAAAAGGACACCCCTCGCTCTCTTCTTCCACACTCCCATTTCCAGGGTCTCATCTCATGTGTCCCCTGAAGACTCACTGGCACCACTCACAGGTTTCCTGGCCCCTGTCTCACCCTCCTGAATGAAAGTTAGGTCGCTGAGTCTCCATGTCTGACATTCACAACATTGTCCTCGTCTGAAATCATTTTATACAAATATACAACCTGCAATCTCTAAAAGCCTGAAGGGTACATCAAGTGTTACCTTAGTCTCAAGTTGGTTGGGGTGGTTTTAGCTGCTAACATAAGCTACACACAGACAGGTGAGGGGCCTTACGGATCAGTGTGTTACTGATGATGAACACTTGACACAGCTTTAAATATGCCTTTTAGTATCCCTTCTGCTCTCCTCTCATTCCATCCTCACCGGCCTCAGATTCCCCCTAACCCCATTCCACCAACTCAACCCCCCTTGACACACACACACACACACACACACACACACACACACACACACACACACACACATACACACACACACACACACACACACACACACACACACACACACACACACACACACACACACACACACACACACACACATCCCTTTCAGGGGTTTGTGTGTAAACTTGTATGTCAGCTCACCCAGAGAAGGGAGCGCCCAGTAACGGAGCCATGACTGGCAGTTACACGGTCACATAGTGGTTTTACAATCAGCATTTGGATCCTTCACACACACCTTTGGATCAATACCTTTGTTCTGATATTCCTGCCTGCTGGGAAAAGACCAGACAGGTAAGGAGGGGAGCGTTTCTTTCCACGTGCTCAACAGGTTTGAGCAGTGCCAGGCCTGCTTTGTACATGCATGAACTATCTATCTGTCTGTCTGTCTGTCTGTCTGTCTGTCTGTCTGTCTGTCTGCCTGCCTGCCTGCCTGCCTGCCTGCCTGCCTGTCTGTCTGCCTGTTTGCCTGTCTGCCTGTCTATCTTAAATGTTTGCAGTGAATGAAAAATGTGTTACATCCGTTTTGAGGTTTAGAGGCTGGAAGTGAAAAGTCTGTGTTGGGTATTTAGTCTCCAGGGTGAGGCAACGCAAGACATACCAGCCAAAGAGTGGGTGGCAGAGTGCGTGTGTGTGTGTGTGTGTGTGTGTGTGTGTGTGTGTGTGTGTGTGTGTGTTGGGATCACAGTGTGAGTCTTGCATGCTTCTATGACGCTGCGTTTAGCCGATGAGCTTCGGTTGGTGCACATAGAGATCAGGTGACCGACTGCAAGCTAAATCAGTCCCAAGTTGAGGAGTTCGGAGAATTGGAGAGGTGGAGTGTTAAGAGGTGTTTTAGAAATCAGATGAGTTTAAAGTAGAGGAATTCCTCTTTTCCTTTACTACTCCATTTTACATCCTGGTAGACATTTCAAATCTCAAGCTTGGCAAAATTCTTCTGGAATGTTACACGAAACTGATTCTGTAGTATGAGTCTGTCTGTCTGCCTGTCTGTCGGTCTACCTATCTGTCTGTCTGGCTGCCAGTCTCACACAGACATCATTTTACCAAGCAGTGGATGGATTAAAATGTAGCTATTTAAATGTTACCTGTTATGAAATTAACATCATCCTCTGCTGTTCTTTCTGTAACTAGACTAGAGAGCCCAGACCAGACGTTCACCATCAAAATAAGAGATTCACCCTTAGACCATGTGCTGCTTTACAAAGCAATCAGTCAAAATCCTTTAACAATATTTTTCTGTAGTCTTGCTAGCAGACAGACAAACTAATGCTTGCATAATAATAAATACGGTAACAGCAGTGAAAAAGCTCGACTTTAATGTAAATGACAGGATTGTCCCTGGTAGGATGTTCACATGCTCACTTTAACATGAAGCGTAGAGCTCACGTGCAACTTGCAAATCTTACAGGTGAAATTACGTCACTCTAAACATGTTAACAGAGGACGTAACAGTTGTTAATTCCTAATTGCAGCAGTTCAGCTGAAATATATGAATATGACATTTGGCCTCAGAAAAGCACAATATTATCTCATATCGCAAAGTGGAATATAGGAATGGGTTCATTTCATCTGTGTGTATTTGCAAAAATGATCCACATGTCAAACAGAACTTCAAAATGTTTGCCATATTCTCTGTAACAATGACCATGTCCTCACAGCAGAACGTGAGATGTGTGAAACAGCCCGACTCCTGCGGCCCCATCTAGCGCTCCTCACGTCACCAACCAGCGGATCCCCACTGTATCCCACCAATCAGAGCTCAGAGGCGTGTCTGTCACAGGGGATGCGTTTCTTGCACATGGTGGAAGGCGCACCAGACAACAGGAGTCTGAATTTATCACACATCAAAATCTCTTAAAGTCATTTACATGAGGATTTATCACAGTTAAAGTACTACTGCTGTCACTGGCAATGTAGGTACTGGAAATATTGATTAAAAAATCCTGTTATTTATTTATTTAAGATTTATTCCCTTTAAATGGTGATAGTCTTCCTCCAACTTTAATAGGCAAATGTTTTAGAAATAAAAAAACAATTTACGTGATATTGGGTAGTTTTACTATTACAACCACGTAAAACATAAAGTTGGCATTGTCCCAACTCCCACTCACAACATGGATACTATCATTCAGTACATTTATGTAATTTGTTGTTTTGCTTTCATGGTTGTTTGGGAAGCGATCAATTGTATCGTTCCATTGATTTTGATATCAGAAGATCCCACAGGTTTACGTAGTGATGGTTGATGTGGATGAGGTCAGCTCGTCCGCTTCGCTGCTCCAGTGTGCTGCTGTTCTAAATCTGTCCGAAGCTGCAAACTGCTGGTGGTTGGAGGCTTCATGGGGCTTAAAGCAGAGTTAGAATTACATAGAGGGTGGTTTGTTTAAATATAACAAGGTTTGAGGGGAGTGGGTGTTTGTGCTTCCTCCTCCTGAAAACACCACTGGAGGATTAGTTTTGTTTAACAAGTAATGAAAATGCACCCATTAAACTGGGAAATAGAGAACATATTTATGGTTGCAGTTTGTAAATTTGGAAACTTATATCAATTTATGACATAATACATTAAACTGTTGGATTGAACATGCAGACCTCAGGATATTTCCATGACAACAGCAAAGGAATGATCGTTCTGCAGTGTTTTCTTCCTCTTTGAACTTTCCAGACTCTGAACATTGTCTCACAGGAGTCTGAACGGTGAAGTTCTCCACCGTGACTCTTGGTGAATGCCTGACTCAGATGAGAACAGGTGACTCTGCCTTTGAGGTGACAGCAGCTCTCGTGTTCGGGAACTAGCAGCCATCGTCACATCTGCCTGCGCTCAGGGATGATGAACCCCATCCTGGGGTGAACCACCAGCAGTGTGTTGTGTGTTGGATGCAGATAAGATGGGTTTTATTGTTCCTCTAACCACACAGACATAGAGAAACCCTGCAGACGGGGTGGTGTTGTTTGTGTTAATCTCTTAAACAGCCTGCGTCTTAGTCCCTGGAGTGGTTTACTGGTACAGACTGACTGATAAATAACAGTGAAGCTAGAATGTGTTATTAATTGTTGGCATGCAAATGCCAAACAATTAGATAAAATGTTAATAAAATGATGCAACGGCTTACAAATCCATTCTAACGTTTATGTGGTTGAACACAGTACAAAGACTGATAAATATAATTGTTTTTATAAATATACTCACATTTCGAATCAAACACTCATTTTGAAGTTGATATCTGCAACGGAAATTGGGAGAAGGTCATGTTTTCCATCGGTTACTTTGCCTTTTATTTTATCAAAATCTTGTAAGGGAATCGGGAAGGAGAGAGCCGCAATATATAGATTATTGGTTTTTAAGAGGAAGTGCCACTTGATATTTGGCTTCAGTTGCTCAACAGTCCCCGTTCTCTGTATCATGACCCAGCCTTCATACAGCTCATTGGGACCGAGCTGGGCTGCAGACTGCTGCTCGCTCTTGACTGTTATTCTGAAGTTATGCTGTCGTAAGGATCAGAATGGAGCTCCATTGTTGGTTGGAAAGAGAAGGATGTTCCTGAATGGAAATTGGCCTTGATGGCTGCAAATATTGTTCTAATAACTGTGGATAACTTTCATCATTATGGCGCCTTCACAGACATTGGAGGTACTCCTGTCATGAGCAGGAACACCTCTGACCTACTTCAGTTACTCGGGCCCCAAGGAATGCAGTGTCAAATTTGTTTCAATTTGGATATGGGACACAGTCAATGTTAAAAACATTCAGAACATACAGGTAAACAGGAAACCTGCAACCAGCAATACCACTGGACAAATCCTGCATTATTTCTTTGATCCTGTGAGAAACCTTTGCTCTTCACAGTAATACCCCGACCTGAACTCGATCCAATCAGCTGTTCTTCAGTTGGGCTGCCCCTAGGGCAGGTAAGCAGACCTCCAATCCATTTTGACAGATTGCTTCGGGTTATGGGTTATGGTTCTGTGGGAATTTTGTACTAAATAACTCAGACAAAGGGTGAAACTCTCCATTTATTTCAACTTCTATATACTGTTCTCCTTGCAATGTTGAAAATAGTAATTTGACAGCAAGCCAAACTCCATTTATGGATGATACTTGAGTCAGGGTTAGCGTTGAGCTCCACTATTTTACTGGAACTCCAAGTGACAGCAAAGGAAACTGTAATATGCAAGGAATATTCTTAAATGAGTATAAATTATATTATCGCGATAATCACGGCAACCAAATATATTCAAAACAAAATTATAAATACAAGCAACCTATTGAAAGGAAAGAAATTACAAAATGGCTGACAAATCCTAATCGACAATTAAATAATCCCATATCAACAATCAAATGTATAGTATTAGAAACACAAACTGTATTTCTATAAAAGTAAAAATTACAGGCACAAACAGCACGGTGGTCACATTCCTTTTCTGAAGCGTGGCATTGAACAGAGACATGGCTGCTAAGGCCTACCTGTTTTAAAACTTCCTTTCAACCCCTCTTCTGTCCAACTCACTTTCTGTTCACTCCATTCCTACTGACTATGAAGTTGGCCTCCCTGCTTGGAGGGTATTACACTCTATTTGGAACCAGCTTGGCTTGTTTCCTACGCTGTGTCTCATATTGAAAGCCCACTAGTACCACCTGAAATTAAGAAGAGAAAATCCCCTTCTTTTTGCGTGGGCTTGTATTCCTAAACAGTGATGTGAATTGTCTCAGAAAATCTAAAATAGAGGTGCTGAAATCTCTAAAGTAGGACTTGTGGATATTCTGAGAACGGTGAAATAATATTAAGTAAATTTATGGTGCAGTCATCACTTTAACATTATTTTTCCCCAGAGGGAGACCTGCCAAAATCTGATGTCATTTTCTGAAGCAGAGGTTTGATATTCTCTTGGACCATATCTTTAGAATCAGGAGTTATTAAATGTATAAATATTTAATGCCTTTTGGATCCCAGCAAAATTTCCACTGATGGAAGAGGATGAATGAACAAAAGCCTGATGTAGGTATGAGCTCAGATTTATCTCAGTTGATGCGATATGCAGATAACAATGTGAACTCTTCAATACAGTTTAATGAAGTAAGTACAAATGTTTATGTTTGCGTTAGTCATGCTAATATATCACTGGTATATGGTAAAAGTTTGTGATGGATTCTGCACACTACGAAGCCAAATGCATCTGAATTTTTCCTCATCTCTGCACTAAAGGTTCCAAAGAACTTGAGGGTCGACCCCTCCATTTGAACCTGGAATGGATTCCGTAGATATAAAACCGTGATGACTTCATATTGGTTTAGATCGTCTTTATCCTCTTTGAACTGAACATCAAACCAGATTAAGAAATCCAAACATTCTATTTTAGTACTATTTTAGTCACAGGGTTTTTTTTTTTGTAAATCAGGGGAATCGTTGTTTTTGGATCACAGGATTGGCTCGTACGATTAAATCCACTGTCTAACATCAGGAGCACAATACTACGTTTCAGACATCTACCGGCAGTTTTTAGTCATTTAGTTTACTTGGTTCTGACTTGTGACCTTATAATAGCAGCAGAGTCAGGTGGTATAATATGAAGGGACCTTCTTCTGTTAGGTTGAACCGTGTAGTTTGGTTGACCCATGAAGAGTACCACTGAGTTCAATGTCGTGCTGTCCAAATTTAAAAAATAAAGCCTGATGATGTCATTGTGATGCCACCTGACTCATGGTTTTGAGCATGAACTGGAGGCATGTCCTTGGAAAGACATGAAAGACTCTCAAGACTCCAAACAAGAAGACCTACAGGTACTCGGTCTCAGATTTGCCGTACAGTTTTCTCCCTTGTGCTCCAGGTGGTACATCTTACCATTTTCATAACTGTCATGCTAACCATTGTTGTGAATTATATAGGCCCAGAACTGTGAATGAAAATTGGTTGTAATGAATCTGCATTTTAGATGCTGTTCAATCTGAAGTGACATCATGGTAATGTGTGGACGAGTGTGGAATGTGAAGGTTTAAAGGCGATCAGAGCTGTTTGCCAGACAGCTGAAGAGTAAGGTCACATGGATGTAGCTTGTCGTTGTTATAAATTCTTCTGTTATGTAACGGAGACACAATGGATCTGAAGTCTGCAGCTGTTGTTTCACCAAAAGCCGAGTGTAGACACACAGGCTCACCTGTTAGGACTGATTATCTGAGAGGAAAACTGAACATGCACATGGATATCCTGCATGCTGAGGCTCTCTCTCTCTCTCACTTGATGTCACTGCTATGATCTCTGTGCAGCCCAGACAGAGTAGGTGACACCAAACCGAGGAGGTTAAAGACAGAGTAAACTGTTCCCTCCTCCGTTTGTCTCTATGCGTCTGCGTTACAAAGACACTAAGATTTTTCTCAGGTCAGTCTCTTGTGCTCAGGAGGTGGTGGAGTTTAATTTGGTCTGGAAACCTGAACCCGTTCGTCCTCTGTTAGCTTCTTTCCCAGTACCAAGTCACAGCCACACAGACCAGCAAGCTGGGAACCAGGGAGGTCAATGATCAAAGACTCCAAATGTTCACATTTCATATTCCTGCTCTACAATAAACAGTGAGACCACAAAAGACACACTTAGTACATGAGAGCCTGCATGTCACAGTGGTAGAGCACATGTTACAAGTATGTTCAGTGGTCCCATCATATTAGATTTCACGTGTGTAGGTACACACGTGCAGTATGTTATGTCTTTATCTGTGTGGAGCTGAGGAGCTGATGTTGTTCTGCTACACGTTACCTGATTAGACATGACACTGTCATATGTCAGTCACACATGGGCCAACATGATTGTACACACATCATTTTCTATCGTGTGCGTTAGCTTGATTGTCCTAGCAATTTTTTTTTAATTTATTTGTTTATTTATTTATTTTGCAAAGAGACAAGAACTGGTTCTGGTAGTATTTGTGAATCAAAAGAGCCAGCGCTGCAGATTTACACCTGAATCAGGAAAAATCTCCATAAAAAAGTTTGTCCTGCATGCTTTTATATTCCATACAATGAGGACCCCAATAGGGGATATACCATGCTTAAATTAGCCACTACTTACATGTTTTTGTTTTCATTTTATTACATTATTAAGTATATTATTTAGCATTAGAATGAATATGTATTGGTTTGTGTCTTTGGATTTAATTTATTCCACCATCTAATCTTCAGGAGATAAAACACAAGAATTTTTTCAAATCTTTGCCATTCTGCAAAACTTTGCAACAACAGTATTTACAGATATCAGATGGTGATAGCAAGTTGCCTGGTTTACCACAGACGTCCATATATTTGTTGAAAATTTACCTTTACATTTTCTTGCAATAACCAGACTTTAGTGGTAATTTAATCTCCAAGTTCAGATCAATCCTGGGGAACACCAGCCATCCCTCCACACTGACTGCTCCAAGCAGAGGAACTCCTGTAGTGGTGGGCAGCTGTCACCAAGCTCTTACATAGAGAGACCATAGAGGACTTCCTTTGTGCCCCGTGCCATCAGGGGGTACAATGAGAGTCTGAATAAAGTGGATGAATGGAGGGGAGGACATGGACTTAAACTAGATTTGTGGTGGAACTATGGTGCTATTGGGATGATGATTATGATGGATGTGCTCTACCTACCATGTGGGCCATATTTTTGCTTTTTCAAATTTTTTTTCTTGCTCTTTTAAGGATTATATTTTTATGTCTGTTTAGTGTATTTCTACGTTTGTTTTTTTCTATTTATTTCTTCCCTATCTATCTTGTGAAATGTGTGTGTGTGTGTATGTGAGCAGATGATGTACGTAAATTTCCTTCAGGATAAATAATGTTTCATTTTGTGGTTGAATGTTGTTACATCAATCGGACCACCAGGCACACATTTCAGTGTTACGTTTCTCACATATACTTCTCAGTGTTTGTTCTCTGTGAAAGCTCAACCCTTTAGACCTTTGCTCAAATTACATTTCAAGACCAGAACTGTGTGAATTGCTGATGTAAGGGTCTCCATCCAATCAAATATATATGTTTATATCCTCTTTTGCTCTATTCTTAATTCTAACGTCTTTATTCTTATTACATGCCGCTTCAAAGCGGTGATTTATTGTAATTGTCAGTGTTCGTGTGATCGTCTGTTTGTCTGTTAGTATGTCCGCCAAATATCTTCGTAACCGTTGCAGATAGAAAGATGAAACAAAAAGCAGATTACTTAGGCGGCAAAGGGGATAAAATGCTTTATGCACATTTTCTTGCTCAAAGCTGCTCACAACGTCAGCAACTGTCGAGCGTCCAAATTGCTCTAGCTTCCAATACCTAATTTGTCAGGAGGGAACATTTTACTTTGGCAGTGTTTCCTTCCATGCATACTGTATCCACACTGGAGTTACTGTCTCTCCTCAGTGTGCAGAAAACTTTCACACCACACAGCTGCTGTTTCACAACACTGCAAACATCTCCACTCCAAAAAGTTATGTCTGAGAAGTTTTTCTGCTGAGTAGGTACATTCTCTAAATGCAGATTAATGCTTTTAATACTGGGTGTGAACAGCTGCATGCAACAATTTCTAAACTACTGTGATAGGAGGAGAGTGGTAAGTGAGACAGTCTGCTTCTCTCTTTGTAGAATAACCCACCCTCTGCCTTTACCTCCTGGGCGCCTGAAACATGGCACAGTAAGTTAGACCTGCACGCAGGCACCGAATAATCAGTTGTTTCTTGTGCATCTATTCAAATTAACAGTGAATAATAATAATAATGAAAATTTATAAGGAAATTCAGACTAGTAAGTTTTCACACTAGAGTTTTTGATAGCAGAAGAGAACACTGAATCACCACTCTGTGTGTTTCTATGTGACTGAAGCATCCAGAGGGTCCAGAAGAAAACCAGCACCATGTCTTTGACCATCTCCTCCTCCTCTTCCTCCTCTCGAGGGCTCTCCTCCTCCAGCTCCTCCTCCTCCTCCTCCACCTTCCTCGCTCAGAGACACTCCAGCCTGGTGCAGCCGCTACGTGTCAGCCCTCAGACGGTAAATTCAAATGCTAATTCATAAACTCTGGTGCACTGAGGATGTACTCCATGTGTCCAACACTTAAATATGTGAAATTAAAAGTCTTTTTTTGAAAACAAACTGTAGTCTGTTATTAACCATGGATGTGTATATGTGTTAAACACACTAATAATATAACACTTATACTTATTTTCCCCTTAATAAGTCAATCAATCAATCAACCTTTATTTATATAGCACTTAATCACATCAGCAGACATTTCAAAGTTTTCTAACAGACAGAGAAACCCAACAGGACCCTCCAGAGCAAGCATAAGTGACAACAGTGGGAAAAAACTCCCTCATTGGGGAAGAAACTCCGGGCAGGACCCAGACTCTGGAGGGCGGTCATCCACCTTGACCGGATGTGTGGGAAAGAAAATATACTTGGGATAGAGACAGGGCAAGGAAAAGACAGACAGAGAGAGAGAGAGAGAGTGGGAGACAGGCCAGATAGAATTTGAAGTCCATATTGTGCTGTAGTTGCTGAAGTGGATGCGGGATTTCCAGGTTTTTGGATTTCCCGTCTTCTATACTTGTTCCCCACCTGTCAAGCAGAAGCACAAAGACAGCGGCAGTATCTTGCAAACATTTGAAAAGTCTAATTTAATTTTAGTAGGAAAAGCAAAGGAAGAGAAGTAACAGAAACTCTAAAGTAATTAAAGTAAATCCATTTAACGAGGGAGACAGAGAAAATACCCTCAGCTGTCTAGGCCTATAGCAGCTTATCTAGTAGAATCTGTGTTGTTTTTAATAATAGGCTTCATCAAAGTGGAGGGGTTTGAGTCTACTCTTGAGTCTAATCTAATCAAACATTTTATATTTTACTACCATATGTGGAGAAGATCTTTAACAACTCATCAATGGTCCAGACTCAGAGTCCTATCTACACTCAGCAGTTTTCAGGGAATGGAGTGGCTCCGTCTTTTGTTAAGGTAAAACAATCCTGTTCCAGCTTCAAAAAAAAATTAAGTTGGCATTAAACAAAATGATGAAGTTCTACAATTTAAATAATTTATACCATTCTCTCTTCTGTCTTCATTCAATGTCTCTGCCTCTGACTCCACCACCATCACCTTTGCCCAGTGCCTCCATGATGTGTCCACAGTTAAGGGTCAGCTGGTGGTCCTGGAGTGCAGACTGAGGGGGACGCCCCCTTTGCAGGTCATCTGGTACAGAGAGGACGAACAAGTCCTGGATTCAGATGATTTTAGGATCCTGCGTAAGAGTGAGTGCATTGTTTGTCGCTGGGCTAATTTTTTACTTTGTTTTCACAGGAATCTCATCAGAAGTCAGGAATCTCAAATTGTATTAATTGATTTCAATGAGTTTTCCTCATTTGACAAATCTAACACAAAATAAAATACAAGTATTAAACTATAGCTAATGATCCTTGACCTGTAGTCACAATGAACAGCTCAGCATCAAGCATTAGCCTTCATAAATGGCTCTGTGTCAGATAACAGATATTGATTAATAACAGTTCAAATTGATGATTGACTCTCGACTATTTTGTCTACATAAATCTGTGAAGTTACGAGAATGAATCATATTATTACACATTAAAATATGCTCTGATACATACTTCTCACAGTATTTATAGAAAATCTGATTTATATTATGGGATTGATTTGATTACTTTTCTTCTCATGTTTTCCCAGAGGCCAACTCTGCATCAGTGCCAGGTAAGGACAGAATAATGATTTTTCATACTTCAGCAATTTGAGGACATTTGCAATTCCCTCTTAATTGTTGTCACCTATCACACTAACATTCACACTGTACACTGACTTGATCAAGTGTGGAAGATTGTTCTTTCATGAATATCTAGATTTATATTCCTCCTTTGCAGAGGAGTTGTGTACGCTGGTGATCACTGAGGCCTTTCCAGAAGACTCTGGCCTCTTCAAGTGTGTGGCCCTCAACTCCTTTGGCACGGTCTCCTGCTCAGCAATGTTGGAAGTTTATAATGGTAGATATCCACAAGCTGTATATACATATTTATATTTTATATCTATTAATAGTTTATCTGTTGGACTGTGTTATAATGTGAAAATGATTCCTTCTCTGTGCAGACCTGCAGGAACAGCTGGAGATGGAGGCTGTTCATCGGCAGAAAGCAGTTTCTGTCAGGCAGGCAGGGGAAGAGGAGGCAATGTGCCAACAAGACATTTACTCCTCCAGAGAGAACAGTGAGGAGTTTTCATCTGAGCTGTCTGACTCCGTGACCCTCCCCCCTCCTGAGTGGCCTGACAGCCCTGCAGTAGAAAATATCCCTGCTACAGAGTGAGTATAAAGACAGAAAGTCTACTTTAAGTACAACACCGACTTGACCACTCTGTCTATGCACAAACCATTTGTTAATGGTGTTATCGTAATGCATGAGCGCTGCCCAAATGCTGATCTTGTCTTGCACTCATCTCTTTCATGCATGGGTGACCTCTGACCTTTGACCTTGTTATTTTTACTTGGCAACACAATTAATGCAGTAATTGATGCCTCTGCAGCCTACAATGCTGTTTTTCAAAAGGTCCTACTCGGTCATCAAAATGTCCAAATATCTCAATTATAAAAATGTTGATCATGATGATGAATTCAAACGATTCTACCCAATTCATTCGTGGATTTTCCTTTAACTTAAATTCCTTTCACATTTCACAGAATAAAAAAAACAACAACCTAGAACTACCTAGAACCTAGAACTACCTCACAGAGTTCTCTGTGAGGTAGTTCCTTTACATGTCCACAGGAGGTCACTGCTGCATTGTTTGATAAACTACGGATACATATTTCATTCTTTCTTTTTTCTTTCTTTCGTCTTTTTCTTTCTTTTATCTTTCTTATGGTCTTTCTTTCTTTATGATATTAACGGAGATAATGTCTTAATTAGTCCTACTTTAGTTAATCTTTTGAACCCAACTGAACTATAGCTCAGTTGGGTTCTTTACATATAGCAGGACTGACTGGCTTATAAATACACTGTACATAGAAACCTGTTCAAAACACGTGACTCGGCCAATCAGAGACGTAGTTATGATGAAGGCTCTTCGTTGTGTACAAATTAAACCAATCAGCTGTACGCGCGAGACCCTTCCTCCTCTCGTGAGCACGCGCTGTCACCTGTTGCAGTCCTGCGTCCCGCTTCAGATCGGGTTCGGGTCCGGTTTCCAACCAGCAGGACGGTTCCGTTGACTGAGGTTTGAGGACCGTCTCCACGGGGGAGGTAAGAACACGTTGGTCTGCCCACGGGCGGCTGTCCTGTGGACACAGAGACACACTTTAAACCGCTTTAACCTGCATTGACTCGTTTTTATACAAGCTAATTTGAACTCACTGAGGTTCAGTGAATGCTGAGATAGTTAAAGCTTCGCGACATAAATTAATTGTAAAAAAGTGAAGGTGAACTCCTCCAAAATGCCACGTTTGCCGTAAGAAACGAGGTTTTACTTTTTATTCGACGCCTGGTTGGACTTCAGGAAAGGACATCTAGTGTCTGACGACACATTTAATTTACTTCAACTGATGTCAAACTGATTTCAGTCTGGACCATTGCAGTGTTCCTCCGTGTCCACACTGAATCTACACTGGGACCCACACTGGATCCACATCGGATCCACATCGGATCCACTGGATCTACACAGGATCCAATAGTTACTGTAGAAATGTTGTGAGCTCATCTGTGAACTGTGCCCAACAAACTGAGAAAACTTCGAGCAGTGTTTTTCATTTACAGATTATATTTTATCATCCTAAATGGTTTTGCATTATCCAGATTAAAAAAAAAATTATGTTGCAAAATTTCCTTTGCAGGTATTTAAAATTAAATAAGATATGAAGAGCATGACGGAGAGACAAGACTGTAGGCACAATAATATCATGAATTAAAGACAATAAGTGCAAATACATGTATATAAAATTAATTGATATACAATGGTGAACTAGATACGTGGTGCTCTTAATTAATGTGACCCTACCATAATCTAATGTTTTAAACATACAGACAGTTGGAGTATTTCTCAGGTTCCCCAGTCCTCCTGTTCTACAGCTTGGTCCTAAGTTTGTCTCATCCAGAGGACCTGAGGAGCTCAATCTCCTCATGATGTGCAAGTAAACTGGAAATGGATTTTAGCTCAGGAATATTAGGGTTCCTAGTTTGGACAGTTATTCATATAGGCTAGAAAAACAACAGCCTTGTTCTTATAGCTTAACTTTAACTTTATCGTGTGAGGTTTGACTGGCTCGGTCTGGTGTGTCCGCTCTATATCTATGTCCAGGCTATGATCTCATCTGTAATATGAAGTGCAGGCATGGCGTCTGTGTCCTTCTTAACCCCCCCTCTGCATGGCTGCTAACAACAACAGTTGTTTAGAGCTGGGGCAGCAGCCTGGTTTATAAGGTCACGCTGAACCAAAGACACATTCATTTGGTGATTTTAATACCTCATTATCAGAGAAAAAAGCATGAGCATGATTATCTGTAAGGTTGGCTTCTGTTGGTTTAAGACTTTTACCTGCATAAAATGTACTGTCTGATATAAATGATGGTGTAGTTTCTACAACGGGGGTGAGATCACATACCTACGGTGGCAATGAAGGGCAGATGACTACGGCAAATAGAACAACAAGAAATTAAAACACAGGAGGAAAATGAGCAAAAGACAACAAGGAGTCAACACAAATGTTACTTCAGCAGGAAGAGGGAGGTTTGTGTTACAGTGAAGATTGTTACTGATTGGGCAGATGTGTTGTCTGTCATTTTGTCACAGTGGATACAGGCAGTGAACATGTTTGCCGTCATCTGGAAATCAAAAATGTTAAGATGGAAGGTGAATGCCTTAAACGTTAATAGTTAAAAATTGAAAAATCATCCAATCAACGTTGTTCTTTGTCTCCTGTACATATGAAACGTTTGTTTTCTGGTGGAAGATGTTGTGTTTTCTGTTTTGTGGTTGTGTTTGTTGCACTTGCTTGGTTTTTGTGTTTGAGGCATTTTGTGTCAAGTTTGACTTCGAGTGACGTGTGTGTGTGTGCGTGTGTGTGTGTGTGTGTGTGTGTGTGTGTGTGTGTGTGTGTGTGTGTGTGTGTGTGTGTGTGTGTGTGTGTGTGTGTGTGTGTGTGTGTGTGTGTGTGTGTGTGTGTGTGTGTGTGTGTGTGTGTGTGCGCGCAAAGGGCTGGTTCACCACTAGTGTGTCTGCACCTGCCAGCTGATGTCCAAATACCAAGACCAATATAGTTTTGCCCATTTAATGACACAAACATTCATTCACACACCATCACAGTACAGAATACACTCACACAAACACACCAAATCACAGAATAGCATGTGAAACACATGTGTTCTATTTTTTTGTTGTGTGTGCGCACTATAGAATCTGAGCAAAACTTTTATTCAATATTTTCACTATTCTATAAATAGTCTATTGCATTTTTAGGAATTTCTGTATATGTTGCACCAGTTTTTTGACTGCATTGTGGGTAATGTAGTTTTGGTCAAAGGACACTTTTGACCTATTTATTTTTAGACACACTGACCTTTTATGCTCTCGAGGGCCACATATGGCTCCCGGGCCTTGAGTTTGACACATGTGTTTTGGAATAATTGAGATATACAGTATTACATACTTCATGTTTCAGTTCTATTTGTGTGAAAAAGCTGTCCAGTAAATGACTCCCTTTACATTGACCTTGATGGTGAGAAATGATTTAGATAAGATCTTTCTTGTAGAAAAAAAGCTGTTTATTTTAAATGTCATGAATGATCATATACAGTATGTATAGAATTTTTATTTTACATAAGTGCAACTTTTGCGCATATTTCAGTCAAATATGGTTTTAAGACTTTTAAACATAAAAAAAAAGATAAAATCAGTCAAGGGGATCATGAAAGGGATCATAAAGGGATCATGTACATCCCTTTATGACCAGTGAACCCATCTTCTGATGGCTTCTTCCCGCAGTATAACACTCCAAGTCATACAGCTTGAATCATCTCAGACTGGTTTCTTGACAATGAGTTCACTATGTGCAAATGGCCTCCAAGTCACCAGATCTCAATCCAATAGAGCACCGTTGGCATGTGGTGGAACTAGAGATTAGCTTCATGGATGTGCAGCCGGAAAACCTGCAGCAACTGTATGATGCTCTCATGTCAATATGGACCAAGAAGAATTGAGGCAGTTCTGAAATCAAAAGGGGGTCCAACCGCGTACCAGCAAGGTTTACCAAATAAAGTGGCTGGTGAGCGTATTGCTTAGCATTACGGGTTCTATTTCTAGTGCAATAATCAGAAACATATTCCATAAGCCTGGATGTCGACCTGCTGATAGGTTCTCCTGTTTTTATAGTAGATTTTCTATCTCTCTGTAAAACTAAATGCCGTTTCTAAGGAGGTGTAGTCAGTATAAATGAAATTATGGAACCTCTCCTCCAAAGAGTGTGATCCTGCTGTTCACTTTGATAGCACTATGCTGTCACTGCTGGCCGTGGACATGGACATAACCTGCCAATACGTGAGGTGGAGGCCAAGAGATTCAGAAAGCTGAACCTCATTTCTTGTGTGATGTCATCGAGAGCTAGTGACACTAAACACACTGGAAAACACTTTAGAGGGCGGATGAGCTAACTGATAGCACCGGCCACTGAGGTCGTATCACAACTGCCTCACACTTCATCACCAGTGACTGGGAGATGGATTCTAGTGCAGTCCTGTCTCCGGCACTGGTATCAGGATAAAGTGAGAAGGAGAAATCACTCTGGTCATCCTACACGAGTGTGATCCTCACTGAGAGCTTCCTGCCTGACAAATGTCATACCAAGTGTGCTAAGACAAATGTCTTGGCACACTTGGTATTTCCCAATAGTGCCAAGATCATCAATTTATTGATGCGTCGGAACAAAAAAGAAGCACTTTTTCTTTATTACTCGTAGCTGTGAGGTACAGCAGAATGCGTATTTTATGTTCTATTGGCTCACTTGGTCTGAAATACAGATGGTTTTCATCTACACACACATTTCCACAAAAAGAACCTATTCACCGCTCAGTTTCAGATTAGGTTCAGACTGGAGGTCAGCTGCTGCTGCTGGACCAACTCTTTCTAGAAATGCAGAAAAACAGTCACCAAGTGTGTGTGTGTATGTGTGTGTGTGTGTGTGTGTGTGTGTGTGTGAGAGAGAGAGAGAGAGGAAAGATAGGCTGCTATTGTCATTATACTCCTGCAGACTATGCGGTTGTCACAGGAACCGAGGGGTGGCCAGGCTAGGTTACAGGAGAAAACTACTGATGAAGTGGGCAGACCCTCTGGTATCTGTTGGGTTCATTAGCCTGACCAACACGTCTGATGGCGGCCGCGCTGGAATAGACGTATATTCTGTGGTTAAGTTAAAGTTTCTGGGTGATTGAGCTGAGATGAGGCGAGTGTGGAACGTGACAACCACTCAGGAGGTGCACCAAAGTTTTCATCTATGCAACTTGATTGTGTCTCACTGAACTGTCTTGTTATTGCTCTCCATACAAGCATACAACTCGTACATTGGATATTAGTTTGACACTTTAGAATGTCTCTGGGTCTTTATGCATCAATAATGTTTCAGTTGTCTGACTCTCCGGTTTTGAATATATTCAAATCTTTGCTGACACGTCGGTTTCTGCTTCACAGTTTTCCGGAGGCTCAGCCAGCGGAACCCTTCGGTCAGAGCCTAGAGGAGCGCTGCCTGAGCTCCGAGGGACTGAGCTCATCGGAGGTCACCGTCTGTGCCTGCACACCCAGCCCTCCCCTTCCACCCTCACCCCCGACAACCCCAGCTCAAGACGAGGACACCACCCAAACCCCTAAGTTATTCACTCCAAGCAAGCTCAGCTTCACTGTAAGAAGGTTTCGTGCTTTATTCAAACCTTTAGTTGCTAAAATTTACAGTTATTTTATTGACTGTATTTAACAGGGGAATACAGTCGCACCCTTAAAAGGAAAGCACCGGCTGATGCAAAGAGTGATAGATTTATCATCTCTTCACTTCACACAAATATTGGAGTTTAATTTTATCCTTTTTTGTGTGTCCTGTCTTTCTCAGTCCTCCCATTCAGGAGGCAACAATATGAACCTATCAGACCTGCCGACCTACACCGCCAGTTCCTTCCCTCCCAGTGCCTTTAACTATGAGCGACCACGACATTTCATCCAATCGCAGCCTTCGTTCCAGGCACCCAGCTATGAAAGCGTTGTGAGGGAGGCCCAGCAGCACCAGAATAACCTCAGCACCCCCCAGAGTGGTCCAGCTGAAGCAGAGATCCACACTCAAACTAAAATGTCAGCTCAAAGTCAGTCTTTCTGTCAGACTCAGACTCTCTCCAGGTCCGTGTCCCAGACCCAGACTCAGTTCCAGTCCCTCAGCCTCGGACAGAACCAAACCAAGTCTGTCCCACAGATGATGATCAAAACTCAGGCCAACGGTACCAGCAAGTCCTCCCCTTCCTCCTCCAGCCTCAGCTCTCCTGTTTCCACCCCGGCCTCCGCCGTCCCCCTACCCAGTCCCTCCACCTCCTCATCCTCTTTGCCCCGCACCACCGTGCGTTCCACCATCACCCTCACCCCCAGCGTCCCCAGTGCCACTGGACTGGGCAGCGCCACTCTGCCAGCAAACCAGGACTCCATGTCGGCCCCCGCTGCTTACCTTTGCTCCGTGCTGCCCTCCCAGTCCGCTTTCTCACCCTTTTCCTCCTCCAAGCTGTCTCCCAACTCCAACATCCCCCAACCGTCTACGACCACTTCCTGCTCCCCGCTGGCCCCCTCCAGCCCCACAAGAGCCTCCTCCTCTCCTTCCTCCCAGCCTGAGCAACCTCTCCCAGTCTCCCCTTCTCTCCCACACTCCCCTCTGCCTACGTCCTCCTCTTGCCTCCCACAGCCCAACTCCCCCAGCGGTCAGAACAAAGTGGCGCCAGCTGTGGTCTCCCTGCCCATCAGCTACAAGGGGACGCCCAACATGTGAGTCCCACAAACAACTACCTCATGATATAACGGAAGTTTAATTTATTTATGGAGCATGTCTCAAAATCAGTGTGGCAAAGTGATTTTAAAGTGTGCATAAATGCAAAATTAGGAGCTGCAGCCTGTACATATGTGTGTGGATTTATAAAGAGTGAAAAAATCATTTGCATACGTAGATCAGTCATAATATTAATAAACAATAAAACAGGATGTTCAGGAGTAGCAAAATAAAAGAAGTGAGGTTTCTTTGAATTCCCTCTAGCTGTTTAAAATATACCGAAAGTGTAACCAAACACTGCAAACATCTATTAATTCCCCTTGGCAGCTCAGACAGGTGTATTTAAGATTAAAATTTTCTTTCTCTCTTTTCCACCTGTGTTCCTCCTCCTTTCCCCCCCTCCCAGCCTCCCCAAACCCATCCTGAAAAAGTCGGTCACTCCTCGACCTTCTTCCTCTCGCTCCACTGAGGACGACATCCAGGGCTCCAAAGACGCCCTCATCCAAGACCTGGAGAAGAAGCTGCGCTCAAAGGAGACCAGGAGGAGGAACAGCCAAGTGAGTGTGTGCGCCCCCCCCCCCCGACCGTCCCGTCTGCCCGCCAACTACCACAGTGTGTGTCTGTTTAAACCAAACACAATACATTCACCTCCCACAGAAGCTGTCCTATGAGGAGCGTATGGCTCGCAGGCTGCTGGGTCCAGACATCGTCCCCTGCATGTTGGACCAAGACAGCCTGTCAGACTCACAGCTCGACCAGGTAGGACAACAAACTGCCCCTCAGTCTCGGGGGGGCTTTTTCAACCCCCCCCATCTCTGCAGAGTGGGTTTCATGTTGTGTGTCTGGGCTGTGTTTCTAGCTCCAAACCCATTCCTTCTCATATAGCTATCAATCAGAGAGCACACACTGTTACTGTCACCCAGTCTGAATGGCTACACAGAGATCCCCCAACACCCACTGGGGCCCCTGGTGGGCTCCCAAGCTCATATGCTGGCAGCAATCCCAAAAAGTGTGTGTGTGTGTGTGTTTTGTGTGTGTGTGTGTGTGTTTGTGTTTAGATCTGTGTGTGTGCAGGATTGTTCTGTCACAGGGCTTTACACATTCTATTCTCTGTGTCACACACAGTGCTAACATAGTGTCTCACAAACACACACACGCACACGCACACACACACACACATATGCACACGTGTACGCACACACATCCTCTGAAGCCAGCAAGGTTTGTCAGGAGCTATTTCCAGCCAGCTTTCTGAGAATTGAGCCCCTTTCACTTCTGACAACAGGACCATTGTGTCAGAACACAGACACACACAAACACACACACACACACTGCTGACATTTTGTTAACCTGTAGAGATGGTTCAACCTCTGCTCTGTTTTCTATTCCAGTCATACGCACCAGAAGGAAGACACACGGGTGGACTATGGTAAAGTTTGTCTATCAGTATCATCAATAATTATGAACTCAGAGCTCAAGTCTTTAGTTTCAGTTGGTTGTAAAACTTCTCACGCAGGCGGGTGAAACATGATGGAGGTCGCTGTGCCTCTCAGTGGTAGAATATAAATGATTGTGTCCTGCTGCGCTTCAGTCATGTCCAGAGGATCTTTAAAACGTCTCTATTTCCAAATTACTGGACTGGGGAAAACTGTTGCATCAAAGTTGATTTGCTTGAAGGAGGAACATGAATTGAAGTAAAGCTACATGATTTAAAGGGCCTCTGAGTAAATGACATCCTTCTCAGCTCCAAACATGTCCTTAATAGAAAGTCCTTCCTGCTGTGTCCGTGCTACCAGATGACAGGTGCTGACCAGGAATCACTACGATCTGGTTTCTTGCATGTGCTGTGACTACTGGACTGTAAAATTCAGCCACTGAAAGTGAATAATGAATAAATGATGCCGTCCCTTCAGGGGGAGACACCACTCAGGGACAGATGAGAGGGCAAATGAAGGCTCAGCCATTCAGGAGAAATGCTATGCTCCCCGCTTCCTGCAGATCCCTCCAGACCTCACGGTGGAGGAGGGGCGCTTCTGCCGGATCGACTTCAAGGTGACTCTCCTTCGAGTCAGGATTCAGAGTTTCCCCATGGTTCATAGCTGTGGTGTCACGCAAGGGTGAATAAAGTGGAGATGTAACCACCACCTCCATCTGTTCTCCACCCAGGTTGGAGGCCTCCCCACACCCGACATCTGCTGGTATCTGGACGGTAAAGCCATCCGTCCGGACGACTACCACAAGATGCTGGTGTGTGAAAAAGGGATGCACTCGTTCATCATCGAGATCATCACAGTGCACCACGCCGGAGTATACGAGTGTGTGGCCAGGAACCGAGCCGGGGAGAGCAGGTTCACCATGAGGCTGGACGTCATCGGTAATCACGCTTCCAGACTGGAGTACAGAGGGTTCATAGAAATGAATCGACAGCAGTCCTGTTCGTGAACACATCAGTAGAAGCTCTCCTTGATCATGGGACACAAGGAGAGCTTCTACTGAAGCACACACAGACACAACTCCTCTTCCTCTCTGCAGCCCAGGAGGTGCTCCGTCCTCCCACCTTTGTCCAGAAGATGCTGAACTCCAGAGCTCTAGAGGGCGACACCGTGAGGTTAGAATATAAAGTGGATGCCTCCCCTCCTCCACAGCTCTTCTGGAAGAAAGACAAAGACATGCTGCGTATTGACCCGAACAGAATGAGGTGGGTGGACAGGAAGTCATTCCTCCTTACAGTCTTCACAAAACGTATGAAGTAATTGTAGAAACCACTTTGTTTTCTACCCCGATGCTGTTGAGTGGTAGCCGTGTTCGAGCTGCATCATCGTTTTGCTCTGAAACAGCACAAAGAAGCCGCTTCTGTAACGGCTTTCACTTCAGACTGTTTCAGACATGAAACTGGACCAGTGACAAACAGATCAGATGATTATGTTTATTCCATCTTTCACAACATCTACTGCCGACCAGGTCTGCCTGAAACCAGATCGGCTCTGAGGCGCTGCAACCTAGTGTTTAATGCTGTAACTGCCACACTAGACAGTGGTGAACACACACCTGCATCAGTCAAAGAACAGGCATTGAAGCCCCTTTTTCTTAGAACTGATCCAGTCCTTTTCTGTAAAGCTAGTGGGATCTGACCCGTGATGATGCTTTGAGCCACTTCTGTCAAAGCATCTCTTCTTCCTTGTGTGTGAATTTTAATAATGAACCCACAAAACCATGAATCACTCGCCTCTGCAGCTCCTGTAGCTTCAGAATATGTTCTGCTGCTTGACTGTTTGAGGCTTTCTTTCCACTTCCAGCACCATCTTTTCTGTCCTCAGCATCAACTCATGAGTTTACTGAGAACACAGTCAGAACTAAAAGAAAGTTAGTGTTGGATCGAGGTTCTTCAGATCAAAATGAGTCCAAAATGACAACAGTACTGCTTCATATGTGTTTGATTTTTAATCAGCAGCTCTTCCACGCGTTAACTTGATCTGTCTTGACTTGATGTTTGTTCCTCAGTTCGCTTTTGCTGCCTAAACAAAATGCTGATAGTGATCCTGCAGAAGTCCTGCTGGCCAACCATTGGTAGGATGATGAACCTCAGTACTTCGAACAGAATAAGGTTCGAAGTACTGATGTACCATCTCAGTTTGAACATTTATAGTTTCAACACATGAAAAATGATGGTTGTGTCATGGTTTAAAGCAGTTATTAAATCATGGCTCAAGTGGAGTAATGTGTCTGTTCACTCCTTCAGAAAATTATCTTGTTTTAGCCTTTGTGCAAAAAATGTTCAACTCTTAGAAGGTGGTATAAAATAATATAAATTAATCATTTCTGTTACATTCACTGCATTCAGTCTTTTGATCAACTTCAGTCATAATCATAGTTATTAAATTTTCAAGTATTATTATATAATTTTAATCCTTTCATGCCAAATTGAGACTATTAACCCATGTATGTTTTAAATTCTTAAAACAGAAAATATGGAATATTCTCTAGGTACTAAGTGCAAACTAGAATGTTTATTACATCTTTGAATGTGTCAAGAATTAACTCAAAGACTGATTTTGATGCTTTATTATTGCTTGATTTAGTATTATTTTACTTAAAAATATGCCACCTTTTACTTTTTGTGAAAAAAATGTGATCTGTGAACATAAAAAGGAAGAGGGATGGACTGGGCAAAATGTCATGAACAAACATACACTAATAATTACCTCAATACACACATCCATACCAACACACCCAGACCATATTATGTAGTTGTAATCGTGCATAGCATTAGTCAGACATGGAACAGAAAACGGACTCGTGAAACAGCACATGATAGAACCCTGAGCCATTTGGTCACATGATGGATGGTTGAAAAAAGAATTACGGTAAGATCAAAAAGTAAAGTTATAATAGGAGTCAGTGATGCAAAAATGTGTCAAGGGTAATGGTGGAACTTGTACTGACTTGAGCATAATTGCTCAGCCTCCATCAGCATCCTTTGAGCGCCACGCCTTCGTGCTGATGTGTGTGTGTGTTTCTCCTCAGTCTGTATCAAGATGGCTCCGGCCGCCAGTGCCTGTTGATAGAGCGTGTGCAGAAGTCTGACGCCGGCTGGTACACCCTCTCCGCCATCAACGTTGCCGGCATGTCAACCTGCAACACCAGGCTGGACGTAGGCAGTAAGTTCACTGCCTGCTCATGTTTCTATGTAATTGTGGTTGATGGGGGTCCATCTGCTGGACGAGATCGTCCAAGGTTACCATAGCATCCCAGCTGTGAAACCAGACGGCAGATGAACAGAGCTACACGCAGCTTCTGTGGAATCAGGCAAACGAATGCCGTCATGTGATCGATTGGAAACCTGATGAACGCTTCCTGAGTGATGGAGATAAGTATGGACGCCATCCACCAATGAGAGGAAGCTCACCAGATAAAACAGAACTCGGATATCAGGTTTCTGCTCGATCAAGTAACACCATCTGCTCTGCGGACAGGGACTGGACATAAAAGCCCCCGACCTCCAGTGACACCCAAACTGAAAGTGAGTTTGGACTGGGTCATCTGAGCCGGGGCGCAGACTTCTTTCAGTCCTTAACCCCAACACATAGCTGTCCTTTTCTTCCTTATTCATCTGTTGTCTCCTTAAATGGGGTGTTTTATTTCCTTTCACAATAAACAACACAACACTGCAGCCACACACGGCATTAGTATTCAATTTGCTGTCATGGATCAAGTTCTGGACTCATTCATAGACTGTAGGTGTCAGATGATCCTCTGCTAGGTGTTTCTCCACAGACACACTTCCTTTTGAATCAGGCGTACCTACGCTAGATGTGAGTTTGCCTTCGGTTTACAGGAAACCCCAGAGGAGTCTTCAAATAACAAAGGAGTGTTTTCATTTCATTTTCTTCCCTGTTTGATCAATTTTGTAGTGTTGATGAACTGCAGTACCCAGAAACTGAGTTACCGTTTGAAGTGATCTGCGGTGACAGCCGTACGCTCTAACGTGATCCACATCTGCAGCGTGTGGGGTCTGAGGGGTCGGGTGGAACCTGCAGCCCGATCCTCACGTCCTGCGCTGCAGCGGGACAGACGAGTTATTCTCAGACTCGTGGCATGAGAGGAATGTTCATCCCGACACCTCAGCCCCGAGCAGGAGTTCATGCTGCTGGAGCTGTCCTTCCTATTATTCATAGAAATAAATACGTGTCCAGCCTGTGTTACAGATCACACACATGTACCTGTCACACTTACATGCCCACTAGTCTGTCCACATCTCAGACACACAAGACCCCAAGATTCAGATTCCACTATTGGTTTGTTTGCTTGATGTTGTTAAAATATGGTTTTCATGTCTGTCAAACACAATTCTGCTATAATGGAGGTTATTATGGTCTGTCCACATCCACACAAATGGACTTTTTTCGATCTCATTCCTAGTACAGCAGTACCTTGAGATATAAGTTGAATTTGTTCCATGACTGAGCTCGTAAGTCAAACAAATGTTCCCCAATTAAAATAACTGAAATCATTGTAATCCATTCCAGCCTTTTAAAAAGCCCCAAACCCTCTAAAAAAACATTTTCATCAATCAATAGATATGCATACTTTACCTGTGTATAATTAATTATATACAAGTTACATAAACAATGGTAAAATATGAAAAGAAACAAGAGTCCCAGGAACACTCAAGTAACAGAATGAGACCAGATCTACAACACTCTACAAACAAGAATGAGATTCGGTCTCAGCTCATGTTGTATCCATCTGCCAACTAGCAGTGCTGTGCTGAAGCACCGCTCCTATCTCAGCTATTCGGATAGTCAAACAATTTTATGGACAGAATGACGGCTCGTATCTCAAAAAACTCCTATGTCGAGCAGCTTGTATATCAAGGTACTACTGTAATATGATTACTATTATTTGCCGATCTATCCATCGTTTTTTTCTAGCTGAGACAGTTATTTGTAATTAGTTGTAAATAATCAGACAGTAAATCATCAACACGTCTATCAGACAGTCTAGCTTTACTGGCGCTGACCATATGTGGAGGTGAGACGTGTGAAATTTCTGAAATGACAGCTTTGGTGCTACTGAATGAACTTGGCGTCTAATTATTCCAGTCAGTCACCCCATCGATGTTTGAAATGATAAAAACACGGCAATCAAAATTGTATTGAATGAAAGTTTGTCTGATCGCAGCCCTCTGCCCCTCACAGCACGTACGACCCCGCCCATGAAGACTGCGCCCCCTGGCTCAAAGACGCTGAAGCTGCTGTCGTCTCTGAGCCACTTGCCCGCCCTGACCACGGAGAGCCCCGCCCAGCACACCGCCCCGCTATACGAGAGCGAGGAGCTGTAGCACGGCGTCAGGCACGCTCAGATCACGATCACACATCAGAGCTGTCAGACCGGACTGGAGCTCAAGTCCACCATCAGCACAGATGCAGTTCAACCTTCAGAGTACAGATAGCAGCCACGCAGCAGAGCCACGAGCCAGTGACCCGGGTTCTGCTTTCTAACGTACCGTCTGTGAACATCTTCAAAGGAAACTCTCCCATTGAATGTTAAGACAGTTAAGAAGAGAAATATTTCCAGTCAAGTACCTTCTGAGTCGACATAATCCCACCTCACTCCAGCGAGGTGTCTTCCTCGTCTCTGTGGCTGTAGAGCTCAGGTTGGACACATGCTCCGAGAACCCTGGTGTGTGTGTGTGTGTGTGTGTGTGTTCATGTTTGTGTGTATGTATGTATGTGTGTGTGTGTGTTGTATCGGCTGTATTAATAGACCGGGATACAGCAAGCTGCAGCCACAATCCATTTTACACCAAGATGATCTCAGACAGCACAACCATTTTTGACAGCTTGTGTTGCACTCTCACATTTCTGTTTCTGTGCATCATCTCTTACGAAGTTTAGGATGTGAAGTAGCTTTAGTTACCCACAATCCAACATTTTCAACACTACTCACTGCACCTTGTTCCCTCCTGGCCTTGAAGCTCATGGCTGGATGAGGTTGATTTTACGTTTGAACCTCTGAGGTGAATAACAGCTGCTGCTTCCTCTGATGTGTGTCAATAAAGTTAAATGAAGCGCAATAGAAGACAGGATGTTGTCCCCCACCCTGTTTAATGATATCACAGTGACTGATCAGATTCTCTGCTGTGCTATAAATTCAGCCTCGTATGTTTTTAAGTTTTCTGATATTCTGTGTATGTGGATGAAGTTATTTGAAATAAAGTTATTAGTTATCAGTGCTGGACTTTAAGCTTCCTCTTGTAACGACAGAGAGATGCAGCAGGAGTTGTATAACCATTGGACAAACAGGTCATCATGGTGATGCCCAATTGAACCATCTGCACTCTGAACAACATTGACCTGATTTATATTAAAAAAATATCTGCAGTGCAGATAAGACCTGTTTACAATTGTCACGCCAAATCCTTTGTCCGTTTAGTTGGAGCAAGGCTGTCAGCTTGTCTGATAGCTCCGTTTGTGAGCCTTACTTCAAAGATTCACCTAAGAGGGAGTTTTTCCAGCTTGGTTTTAAAACCAGACATGAACTAACTTCATTAAATCCTGGTGTACCTCTGACTGGGTGTACATGCTCGGTACAACCCTGCGTGGCTGTATGGCAGCCTTCCTGTAACCCTCATGAAACTTGTGCTACGTGATCCAACTCAAGCTGAAAGCTTCACTTCCTGGTTATTTGTTTGGGCTGCATCTTTTAAACTCAGAACTCATGGTTCTGGTTGTTGTAGCTGTTTGTTGTGACGATTTGCTCCAACTGGGTTAAGATGGATTTGCTTGAAGCACTGGTATAGTTGTTGGCTGTTAGCTCCTTTCTGTTGAGATTTGAACCTGCAGGTACTGTATTGGTGTGTGCTCTCCGTTAATACTGTTTGTTGTGTTAAACCTCTATATCACTGGATGAATGGGGAATAAAGTTTCTGCCATCTTACATTTGACTTGTGCCGTGTGTACAAACCTAGTTTTAATAGTGTGGAGGGAGATGAAGGATCCAGACCTGCTCCACACACCACCTCCTGAACTACCCCTGACCGCTCATCTCCACAGTAATATTTTGCCCTCTGGTGGACGTCTGCTGAATATCTGCTCTATAGACAACTCAAATGAGCACAGACAGACAATTCAGTTAATTTTAATAAAAACAAGTAGACAATATCAAAAATGACATAAAACCTGAAAGAGGACTGGAGGTGCAGACCGGGTGATGTTACAGACATTCTTCTAATGCCTTCAGCGTATTTAACCAGTAATCAGCCAGCCTCGACAGTCGACACATACACAAAGTTACACTACAGACCAGACAACAGACGACGTCAACACTTTGTTTAGAGGAGCATCGTCAGACAGTGACGAGCAGAAATGAAGCTGAACTTTCCAGTGATTCTCATTTCTGGAAGACAAAGAGGTGTTTCACACCAGCAGCGACATTTCGGAGCTGTAAGGCATGAAGGCGATACCTGATGCTCAGAATGAAACCGACAGGTATTGAATTCAAAGAAGTTGCATTAATGCGATTCTGCCCAGAATAGTTAAAAACATCAGACCTTCTTCCAGAAACACACTAATGTAAAATAGAAACTATTTACTGTCTGCTGGAGGAAGTGTCTTAATTTTTACTCTTAAATTTGAGCCTTCTAGGTGCTTCTCAATAACAGCTCTTCAATCTCACGGGTTCCTGAAAACACTACTCGACCCTTTAAATGTGGGCGTTAACTCAATCCTAATCTAAACAAACTGATACCTGCAAATTCAGTCTACTTTTATACGTTTTGTACATTTCGATGCTTAAATTTTCCTTTTTCCAAACAAAAATACATTTCATTAATAAAAAAAGTAAGACGATGCAATAAAATACTCTTATCAGGATCTAGAGATGCAACTGGCTTCTTTACATGAGCAGAGAGACATCGGGCGCCGGTGTTTGTTTCAGAGTCCAGCATTATGACTCGACACGGATCCTCGGCTCAGCCTGTTTCATAATCCAACATGTGATGAATGAAATAAAAGAAATAAAAACTGTGTGAAGATGTGTTCAGTGACAGATTCTGGTACTGGTTCTGGTCGGTTCTTCTCAGACAGTTCAAAGTCTCAGTTCAAAGTTTTCACCACTTCCTGTTAAACCTCCAGAGAAGACAAGCTAAAACTGAAAATTCCACTCCAGGTTTTTGTAGTTATCATATTTCTACATCACTCTCTTTGTCGTTGTCGTGGTCGCCATCGTAGAACTCGTTGGCCGCCTCCGGCCTGTGGGAGACACACCCAGTTAGAACCAGCTACATTTGAAGAGTCACCCCATGTACCACCCAGAATCCACACAGTCTGACCTGGTGTAGTTTTCCTCGGCCCCCCTCTCGTCAGGGTCGGGCTCATCGTTGCGTTCGTAGCTCAGCATGTCGGAGGGAACGTCGTGTATCTGGACGCTGGGAGCGTGGTTAAGCATCTTCAAGTTCTCAAACACCGTCTGACGGATCTGCTCCAGGTACTTCACCGAAAACACGAGAATATGTCAAGAGTTGACACAATCGTTTGTCACCATGGCGGCATAATCTATTACATAAAAAGTTATGTCAACATCTATTTACTCTGGAAACTTTTAACGGCTGTAATCATGAGCTTAAAATCTGTTTCCATAAGTAGATCAGGAGCTACTCTTCATTTATACGTAACTCCTTGTGATTCATGAAACCCATCATTCACAATCTGTATCATCTCAGCGACATGTTTCTGTTACTAATTGTGACCCCATAAATGATTCTCCTCATTCGGTGTCACTGAGATCTGTTCACAATGTTTTGGAGGTACTGGGTTTTCACCTGTCTGGAGTTCTGGTTTTCTATCCTGGTGCTGACATCAGGGTGTAGCGTGAAGTCTGGAGCAAAGTACTCAAAATACTCTGCAGAGGTCAGAAACAACAGGAGGGAAGGAGAGACTTTGTTTTTCTGCTTCACCTTCATGGCTTCATTTCTCATTTACTCCAAAGGAAAAATAAAATGTAAATCTTTGCTCTGACAGCAGAGGGAGAAACAAAAACCTCAATTTGAAAAAGTAACTTAAAAGTCTTTTCTGGAGTCAAACAACAACCCAACACAGACACGAGACTCACCGCTATAAGGCAGCTCATCACTGATGGATTCATCCAATAACAGAGACGTCTCAAAGGTCCTGCAGCAGAACACAGCAGATATCATCACACTCACTGTGTGTGTGTGTGTGTGTGTGTGTGTGTGTGTGTGTGTGTGTGTGTGTGTGTGTGTGTGTGTGTGTATTCAGCACCTACCAGCAGCGAGCCACGTTCCTGACTGTGTACCCCCCTCCTCCAAGGACCAGCAGAGGAATCTTAAAACTTTTCACAAACTCCACACAATCCCTGAAACACAAATGCATGTTGAACAAACGTCATCATCAGGATCATCATCAACACAACAAGTTTTGTTAAACCTGAATTCAAACCTAACTCTAACCTGACACCATAACCAAGCTTGACATTAGATATACAATCTGAAGAAGACCGATTTAGCAAATCTGTGATGATTTCAGGAGTTAAATAATTAGAGATCATTACTTAAAGAGCGTTTCAGTCAGATGCCCGAGGAGCATTTTGGATACTACATCGATTGTTCCATAGCTATCCATAGCTGGATAGACTGGACAGAGACATCAAGTACTGAGAAATGAGAAGCAGGGTTTCTACAGCGTTGGCTAGGTGACCCCTAGTGGGAGACGCTTCCCACCGACCAGCATCACCAGTTTAAAGAAATGATAAACTAACCCGTGTCCTCGTATGCTGAGGTTGAAGCAGCCCAGCCGGTCACAGCCTAGAGAGTCTGCTCCACACTGAAGGAGATAGACACACACGTTTGATCACACAAACACACAACAACAGAAGTATCATCGTTCACGACTTGATCTGAATTAACTGAACAGAACTAAAGGCAGGATCACCGACCTGCAGCACAATGCATGTTGGCTGATAAAAGTCCACAACCTGTTTAATGACTGGTTGGAATAGCTGTCTGTAGCCTGAAACACACACACCACACACACACAGATTACCATGACGACTGCAGGATGAGCACTGACACCACAATGATTGTAATAAAGCGACTGTGTGTTCTACAACAGGTTTTTTATATACTATAGATATAGGATTACGTTGTGCAGGAAGTGAACTCACTCTGGTCGTCGATGCCGTCTCTGAGAGGAACGTTGAGGCAGTAGTAGCGACCGCTCTCAGCTCCCACCTCATACATGTCACCTGAAGGGAACACACACACAACCCTCCAACTTCAGACAAACAAATTATAAATACATGAATGGAGGGTATGTCTCTTCTTGTGACATTATTTTAAGGAAGACATTGTTTTATATTACAGTGCGCCCTCGTGCACTTGCGCATCAACACTTGTGACTTCCCCTCATTGCAGATTTTTGGTAGGTAGTCACGTGATACCATTCTATTGGCTGACGGCATCCGGAAGCTTGCTACGTTCCACGAATCTCGGAATGTAACGCACTTCCATGAGACACAAAGGTGCCTTTAAACAGTTGATAAAAGTGTGGAAAAAGGTAATACAGGCAGAAGGTGGTTTATTATCAGTATGTTAGTGTAAATAATAAGATTAATAGTTTGTCGCCATAATGCGGAATTCGTTATTCGTGTGTGGTTGCTAGAACGCATTAACCGCGAATAACGAGGGCGCACTGTATTTCCATGGTAAATATATCACTGTAAAACCAGTAAATATCTGTTTAGTTAAAATTTTTCGAAACTGTTTGACAAAATAATGACCTAAAGAAAAATCATAAAATATAATTTTGTCAAAGTGACATGCAGATGAATCACTATAATAATCACGAATTTCCAGTGCTGACAAAAGCACATTCCTAACACAGATGGATGCTTAACACAATTTCTTCGGGGATATATAGATATATATAGATATATCTAAAGTGGCGCACCTGTTCCTGGAAAAAAGTAGTTCCCGTATTTGTGGAAGGACACAGTCATGACGCGGTCTGTGAGGTAAAAGGCTTCCTGGACACCATCACCATGGTGAATGTCTATGTCAATGTAAAGAACTCTAGGGTGGTACCTGTAAAACACACACACACACACACACACACACACACACACGAACACACACACACACACAGCTGTAGAGACAGAGACTCAGGCATATCAGGCATATACGAATAGAATTTGCTCAGGAGTGTCTTTACTTCAGTAGCTCCAGGATACTGATGACGATATCGTTGACGTAACAAAACCCAGACGCCTGAAAAATTCACACACACACAGACACAAAAACACACACGTTAGTCTTATAACGATTCATTCATGTGATTTTGGACACAGATGAGACTAACAGGCAAGACTCTTTTCTGACCTCAAATTTCTTGGCGTGGTGTAAACCTCCGGCCCAGTTGATGGCAATATCACAGATCTAAAGACAAGAGTTGAACACGTGTTAATATTCAGTACAATGCTTCAGCAGTCCAACCAGAGAGCAGAAGCTGCTGCTTCAGCTCTTCAGTGAGGTGCTGACATCTTCTAATGGGGGATGTGGAGTGTGTGGTGCTGCACACATTCAGCTTCAATCAAAACTACGTCAGTGTCTATGCTGCTTGCGTGAGGGGAGCGTCACAACTTTAACTGACCCTGTGGAAACACTGACATTCTTTAGATTGGTGTTACACTGTTTGTGCATGTGTGTTACCTTGTGGTTGAGTTGTGTAGCTCCTTGCAAAGAAGCTCCAGTGTATCTGGAGCAAAACTCAAAAAGACCTGGAAACACAGGACTGAGGAAACACACAGACACCAGACTTTAGCTGTGCTTCACTAATGACACTGAAAAAAAATTATATGACAAAAAAATTCATATTATAGATTCATAAGCTTTTCATTCATGCACACGGACACACACACAACAATTTCCTGAGATCAGCTTTTCTTTGACCAACAGTAACTCACCAGTCATCGCCGACGTTGAAGGTGTTGAGGCTCTTGGTGAAGCCCTGCATGTTATTGGGGCTGACCTTCTGTAGGAAGTCTATGTAGTCCTCAGAGTGGAACCGACACATGTCATGCTGCGATGCTTTGTATGGTTTGAACACCTAAAAAGAAAAATATAAATACAATTTCTCTTGATTGCTACACCTGATTTCAGAGGGTGTCTCAATCAAAAGAGTGAACATGTTGTTTCAGCTTGAAAGCATCAGCGGTGTGTGAATGTGTGACGCCATGCATCTGTTCTGCTCACCATCATCTTCTTGTAGAGTCCATAGTGCAGCACCAGACTGTGAGTCAGAGACAAGCGATGAGGTTTCATTGGGTGACCAGCGCCTGCCAGACAGAACCCGTTTACACACTGAGACACAGACAATTCACTAGTGAACTCAACATGTGTCAACGTGACTTACAAGATGAGGGCTGAGTTGATCTATGAGCAGATCATTAAACATAGTTACAGACATAGTTACAGACTGCCATAAATAAATGACTGCTGACAGAACAACAAGATTCAGTCTGGAAAATATCTAAAACACCTAAACCACTATAGATCAGTAGTAGAGCATTTTTGGATAATGAGTACAAGACGATTATTTGTGTCCTTAAATACTTATTCATATCAATAATTATAAACATACAATAAGCTCAGACATGTGTGTATACGTTGCTTCATATATAACGACCCCTGGAGTGCTGATCTTTGTTTTTACTAAAGATCAATGAGTAAGTATGCCAAACCTTTCATTTAAAATATCGGTTACTATAATAACCACTCATTACATAAGTAGATGTTAAAAACGCACACATACGACTGTAATAACAGATAGGACAATTTAATCAATAAATGTATCCTCGGAGCACAGCGTGAACTTATGAGGTGGGCTAAGTGGTCAGAGGTTGTCCCGTAGAGACTGACTCATGCTAAAATTAACAAACAGCAACAACAACAACAATAGACCGCTAAATGCGGACGGTAAAAACAAAAACAACCAAATAAAACAACTTCTGATGTCGTTAGCATGCGCCTGCTAGCTCACGTTAGCACAGCTTCCCTTCGCAGGCCTGTTCCGGTCGGTCACCAAACTCACCGTAATGAAAGTTCCCTACGTCCGGGTCGTAAAAGTAAGATGTTCTGTTTGTCATTCTGAATGAAGTGGCTTCTATTTTTTTTATAAACTATAACTGTTGTTGTGGCGCTAAATTACACATTTTCTTTCTATTAGCATCCAGCGGTCAGAGTAAAGCGTAAACCATACGTCATCAGAAAGGGACGGTAGTGACGTCAAAGTGAGGGGGAGTTGTCACGAAAAAGGTTAGGTTTGCAAAATATCAAAATTTTAAAAATGTGATGTAAAAAATGTAGATTTGTGGTTTTTCTCTTTGCTACTTCTTCGTCCATCAAACTTTCACCAGTACATCTGTCCTGCTTTTCCATGTTGTGCTGTGTGGAAAAAAATGGCAGACGTGGTGTATCCCTCACTGTCCATGACGTCACTGGGATAGACTCCAGCCACCGTGACCCCACAAAGGATAAATGGCTACAGAAAATGAATGGATGATTAAAGCTGTGATAATAACTGTTTCTGCATTTAAATTAAATGTTTTGCACCAATGCTCTCATTTGCCAACGTAAAAGGGGGGACAACTGCAGAAGAGTAAACAATTGTACCAACTCAGAGTATGGTGAATCTTATTAGGAAGAATCCAAAGACCCGCTTTTCATTTAGTGGATGTTGCTGAATGCTCCTGGGGCTAGAAGAGACCAGGCAATCTAATCTTTTCTTCTTCTTCTCTTCCTTTAAGTTTGTCGCGTTATAACAAGTGGTCCCCTATAGGGGTCGCCACAGCATGTCATCCTTTTCCATGTCAGCCTATTTTCTTCACCCTCCTCTCTAACACCATGTCCCTATGTCTTTCCTCACTACATCCATCCACATTTTCTTTGGTCTTCTTTGCCTGGTAGTGATATATACTCACCATCTCTCCTCTGAGCGTGTCAAATCCATCAATCTGCTCTCTCTAACTTTGCGACCATCTCACCTTGGCTGTTCCTCTGATGAACTATTGTAATACTTAATAAGTTTACTTAAATATTGTTTGTGAATTAGTTCAACTGTCAGAAGAGGGAATTAAAAATTCAGTATTACATGATAAGACTTGCCTTATTACATCCCAGTGATGCCAGTGATGACATACCGCGAAGAGGATGTAGTGTAATTGTCAGATTGTGTGTTCGTCCGTCCATCCGTCTGTCCGTTTGTCCAACAAATATCTTCACAAGATAGATGAATGAAATAAATTATATTCAGGGAGGCAATGGGATGAAAATTAGATCACCACCTTGACCTTGAAAAACTATGTTAAGGTCACATTTTCACTTTTATACCTTTTTAGGTACACTTCTCTGAAACCTCATGACAAATAGAATGGACCAGTTACATGCAGGATCAGGGGTCTTTTATTAAATGACCCTGACCTATGAAAGTAGGTCAGGGTAAAATTTTGAACTCGGGGTTGTTGCGGGATGTTGCAGTGTCTGACTGCATTATTGTAATTGTCAGTGTTTATGTGTTTGTCCGTCTGTCCATCCGTCCGTCCGCCCCTTCGTCCACTAAATATCTTCACAATTGTGGCAGATAGAAAGATGAAACTAAAAGCACATTACTCGAGCGTCAAAGGGGAGTAAAATGAGATGATGACCTTGACCTTGAGAAAACTAGGTCAAGGTCAGATTTCAACTTTTGTACTCTCAGGAGCCAGATAAGATAGAAGGACGAGGGAGAAGGCCAGTCTGAGGAAGACCATAGATCATAAAACTTGCTCAAGGCCACGTCGGCAGTGCTCAGGAGATGAACCGTCACCTCCCCTGCCAGTCCACACTGGCATCCACATGGGCCTTGAACAAGCCACTCTCCAGTCCCCAGCCGAAGACCAAGTGGACTGACCTACTGCTGCCCCTCAACAAACAGATGTGATCTTTATGACAGAAACTACAACAAGTTAAAGCTGTCTGTCCTCCAGAAAACAGCTCAAATGAACACATTGTACACATTTTAAAATAAAGAGTGTGTCCCGTTTGGAGTTTAACAAGACAATGCATTTCTCCAGCAGCTCTTCACACACACAACAGAGAACACTCCACACAGCAGTTTACTGCCATACATCAGTATTTACAGAGCCTTACATTAGGTTTGTCTTTTAATACCACTGTAGTTTTGTCTTTTTTTACCACTGAGCCACTTTTGGGGCGGCAGTGGCTCAGTGGTAAAGCGGGCGGTAGAGCAGGTCGTCCTATGATTCAAGATCGGCGGTTCGATTCCCACTCCTGCCCAAAAAATACCCAGAGGTGAGCTGACAGTGGGAGGTGTCAGCTCACCTCCGGAGCACTGCCGAGGCACCCTTGAGCAAGGTGCCGTCCCCTTTACAAATTGCTCATTTGAGGCGCACCAAGAAGGAGCTGCCTGCCACTCTACCTCCCTTGCATGCCCACAGGCCCCCTTGTGTGTGGTTGTGTGTATTACAGGGGCCTGGTACACACTAATATGCATGCGTGTGATTGAGACTAACAAAAAACTAGAGTGTGCATTCTTAATTTCCCTTCGGGGATTATAACAGTGCATAAAAATAAATAAAATAAAATTTAAAAAAAATTAATGTCAGATCCCAATAATCCCATTAATATCTCTGCCTTGTTCCCCCCAGCACTCATCATGCATCTGTTCGCCTGCTGCATGAATGATGTGGAGAACTGCTCCACATGTGATCACCACAGACAACATAAAGAAAAGAAAAAGCAAGTTTGTCATATTTAATGGTGCACAACAAGAAATAACGTGAAAACACTGTCATTAACTTGAGATTTGGTTTTAGTTGTTTTTAAGAAAAGTTGTTTGAAGCCGCCTGAAGACTTGGTTGACAGAACATTATGATCAACATAATTTATTGTACACATTTACTGATCTGATTATGCATTGATTGAGATACAGTTGAACAACTCTCCACTCTTATTTGTAAACAGATGGTTAAAATCATGTCCACAGAGGTTTGAGGTTTAGATGTGCCATGTGAGATCTGCAATCAACTTCCAAGATAAAGTCTTTCGTGGATCAGTATGCACCGTTTGTTTGTTTTGCATTACTGATGAATATGCTTTTTCAGATACTTTTGATACAGTCTTGCTCAATATAAAATCTGACAGCGAAATGAAAAGTTTTTGTAGCACGGTTGCTTCACAGCAAGAAAGGTCTGGGTTTGATCCCATTCTGTGCGGAGTTTGTATGTTCTCCCCATGTCTGCATGGGTTCTCTCTGGGTTCTCCAGCTTCCTCCGAGTTCCAAAAACATGATATTTATCACTCCAAATTGACTGTAGGTATGTGTGTGCGGAGTGGTTTCTTTTTTCTGTCATGCGACCTTCTGATGGGCTGCTGATGCGTCTGGGGTGTACCCTGCCTCTGGGCCTCTGGGAGTTGGGAGGAGACAAGATGATTATGGTTGTCATGTATTCAAGAAAGTGGAAGGATTGATGGATTTCTCATAAAGATTCTGCCCTTGAGATTGAGAAGTCAAAATTTCACATGGAGTACAGACTGAATTGAAGGACACAGGGCATCAGGAGACCTGAAATGTGAATTATGAACACTGACAGGCTTTTATGTGGTTTTATGACTGGTATAAAATTGTAGAATAGAATTGTATGTGGTTAAAGTCCAGACTAGTCTGCTTACCTGGCTTCTTGGCATGGCTCTACCAGATCCACACCTGGTTTCCTTCTGCCTGATCTCCTGGCCACCTTTAGATCTAAGCCTGGTCTTGATTGTGCTTTTTGCCTGATGATTTCCGGACACCTCTGCTTTGTTTGCCTATCTTGGCCACCGTACCACCAAGACTCTTCTTTTCCTTTCGGCTTTTCCCTTCAGGGGTCGCCACAGCAAATCAATTGCCTCCATCTAACCCTGTCCTTTGCATCCTCTTCTCTCACACCAACTACCTTCATGTCCTCTTTCACTACATCCATAAAACTCCTCTTTGGTCTTCCTCTAGGCCTCCTGCCTGGCAGTTCAAAACTCAGCATCCTTCTACCAATATATTCACTATCTCTCCTCTGGACATGTCCAAACCATCTCAGTCTGGCCTTTCTGACTTTATCTCCAAAACCTCTAACATGTGCTGTCCCTCTGATGTACTCATTCCTGATCCTATCCTTCCTGGTCACTCCCAAAGAGAACCTCAGCATCTTCGTCTCTGCTACCTCCAGCTCTGCCTCCTGTCTTTTCCTCAGTGACACTGTCTCTAGACCGAACAACATCGCTGGTCTCACCACAGTTTTGTACACCTTTCCTTTCATTTTAGCTGAAACTCTTCTATCACACATCACACCTGACACTTTTCTCCACCCATTCCATCCTGCCTGCACACGTTTCTTCACCTCTTTTCCACACTCTCCATTGCTCTGGACTGTTGACCCTAAGTATTTAAAATCCTCCACCTTCTTGATCTCTTCTCCCTGTAACCTCACTCTTCCACTTTGGTCTCTCTCATTCACACACATGTACTCTGTCTTACTGCGGCTAACCTTCATCCCTCTCCTTTCCAGGACAAACCTCCACCTCTCTAGCTTCTCCTCCACCTCTTCCCTACTCTCACTGCAGATCACAAAGTCATCTGCAAACATCATAGTCCATGGAGATTCCTGTCTAACCTCGTCTGTCAGCCTGTCCATCACCATAGCGAACAAGAAGGGGCTCACCGTACCACCAAGACTATTCCAACAAATCCTAAACAAAACAAAAAGTAGTTGGAGGTCACAGTATTCAGTTACATCCTCAAATAAATTATAGTTCAAGAGAACTTCAAAATAGTACTGACAGCAGAACAAAACTGAATCAGCACTGGTCCCTTTTTTTACTCATACAAAATATGGTTTCTTTGTTTTGATTATAGAGCATGTCTTGTCATCAGCCATGTCCCCCCATTCAAAATACATTTTAACACTGATTACAACATTGTGTTTAGGATTTATAACTGCTATTGGAAGTAAATTGATGCAGGTTACACAATCACTATTCTGAGCTGCAGCTCAAAACAGCGTGTTTATCAGCATTGTGTTCAAAGATGTCAGAACTTTCATGTTCCAAATAGGTTTTTGAGACACTCATCAAAATGCACAAAATAACAATTTACGCATTCATTGATTAATGGGTTTCACCTGCAAGGATGACTCATTCACGCAAACTAGATCACTGGTCCTTGACCTTAAGTTGTATTTTATATTTTATAGACTGGAGATTAATCTTTACTAGACCATTGGAAAAAAGTAGAATGTGTTTTCTGAAAAGATAATTTATGTGACACTTCATGTGAGATCATGAATGTTTTATGGTCCAACAGTTTTATAGAATCTTGGCTCTGCTGAAAAAGAGAGGACAGAACATACCTGACAAGCAGTATGCATAGAGGTGCTTCAGTTCCACTGTCTGTACTCATCCGAGCTGGAAAATCTCCACAGCTGGGCTGGATAATACACAATGGAAATTCTGTGAAGACTGGATGTAAGAGATGCCATGAAAAAAGGGAAAAACCCCTGAGAACAGAAACATGCAGCCATTATTGCTTTAACCTGTTAACAGATAGTTTGATGAAGCTCTCATGGGAACTTACAGAAACCTGGAATCATGCCATGGGCCAGACGTTCCAGCTTTTTTTTTACCACTAATATTTATAGTAAAACACACAATGCAGTGTGCATCACATTAAGGTGTGAAAATGAATCTGACAGAAGCAGCAATCTTGGTTTTGGATCAGCATCATTCAGAAGTCTGATATTGTTAACATTAAATGAACAGGCTGACACTTTTCAGACTGGAAAGAATTTATTTGATTTTAAATACAACTAAACCTTTGAGTAATGAACATCACAATCTGTCTATTTCAATCAGAGCAACACACATTTGTAAGTGTACTTATGCCAACCTCACATTTGAGTATTTCATGTTTTTGTAAATACTGTATTCACCATTTACAATAAATCAACATTTTGTGTATTCTGTTTAGAATGGTTTAATCTATTTCATGGATTATGTTTCTAAAACGATAATAAAAAAGCAGTTTACTTCTACGTATGTTTGAAGACTGCTCCTGTTTTCAAAGGTTTTCCATACATGACAAAACTTGTTACTGGTAGCACACAACTTTTTCTGTCATGTTTACCTTTAGGACGTATTAGCTTTCCATGAGAGAAACAGAAAAGCTAATAAACACACTGGAGACACCAGCTGAATCAAGACATCAGTTGAGCTACAGTCAACAAGTGTCTAATCCACAAACTAATATTTGGAATCGAGCCTCTCTTGTGCTAAAGCCTCTCCAAATATACTGCAAAGTTCCTTAGGATAGAAAAAATTGTATGAAAACCACTTCTCAGACCACAGCACTGTAATATAGGGTAAAGAAACAAAGAGCAAGTGAAGGCAGTGAAGATATATCGAACTAGAGAGATTAGCGAGAGCAAGAGGGATTATGAGAGAAAGAACATCAAAGTTTGTGGGATTAAAATAATGGGAGATCAGCAACAAGAGATTTAAAAGGAATGACTCAGAACATCATACTAAAGTACTGGACCTTTTCAGATTTGTAATAAACTTAAGAAATGTAACCTAGAGGAACAAGGAGCACAGAAAAAACCTTACAGCTGCAGGTAATATGGGTGTTTTTTTAATCTATCCATCCATCCATCCATTCATCCATCCATGCATCCATCCATCCATCCATCGTTGACCGCTTATCAGAGAATAAGACACTCTATGGAAGAAACTCATTTCAGCTGCTTGTATTTGGGATCTTGTCATTTCGGTCATGACCCAACGCTCATGGCCATAGGTGACAGTAAAACATAGATTGACCGGTAAATCAAGAGCTTCGTCTTCGACTCAGCTCTTCCTTCACCATTGACTTCCTGCAGAGTCAAATTATGTTGTTTTGTTACGCAGTGTTCACACCTTAGCCAACTGCATTGTGCACATCTGTGCTGCTAACAATTGGATCATCCTGACTGTAAAGAAAATTACGAGGACGATTCAAAGTCCTCTAGACTACAGGGAGTTATTCATGACCAATCCATGTTGGGCAGGTGTTACCTCTCTCCTGACCGCTGTGTACTGATGGAATCCAACATCTCACAATCACACACAACTCTGTTCGGAACATCTCAGAAACAGCTTCAAGACGTTGATCTTGAGGAGGACAAAGGGATTGTGGAAGGATGGAAGCTACTAAAGAAATATACATGATTGAATGCTCCTCCGCCTTCACAGTTTTACCTAAATCATACATTTACAAGTTAGAACATCTATAAAAAATGCTCTAAAAGTATTAACAACACCCGAAAGTTTGGCATCACTCTGCCCTTTTGTCATTAGTTAGGATACTTGAAATGTCAAGGTTAGTTTTAAAACAATGCATTAACTTTGAAAGTATTTTTTACTTCCATCATCCATCCAACTCTAAAGAATCTAAAGTCTCACAATGACCAATGTCTCTCACTTTAGAGACATTGGTCACATAGATATGTCCGATAGTTAATCCCATCATTCAAGCACTGAAGCTCTTTCCTGCTATGTTAGGTGTGGGTGCCTTGTTAGTCACTCATCCAATCACAGTCTGTTGTGGTCTGTTGTTAGCATCATTTGCAGGCTGTCAAAGCTTGAATATGCTCTCCTTCTCTCTGCCATCTTCCAGCTGTCAGCCTTGTATGGAACGATTTGCATACAAGGCTAACAACTGTATGTACGGGCCCTGAACACACACACACACACACACGCACACACGCACACACACACACACACACACACACACAGAAACACACGGGACAGTAAGAGGTAGAGTGGCGGGCAGCTCCTTCTTGGTGTGCCCTAATGAGCAACTTGTAAAGGGTGACGCCATCTTGCTCAACTGTGCATCAGTAGTGCTCCAGAGGTGAGCTGGGATGGATGGATGGGCGAGAGAAGAAAATCGAATCGCCAACCTTGGTGATCATTGGACGACCTGCCCCAACCACTGAGCCACTGTCGCCCAACATTATTATATCCAGTAAAATAATGTGTTTTTTCTGATTCGCTGTGGTGACCCCTGAAGGGGAAAGCCGAAAGGTGAAGAAGAAGATAATTATGTTTTTCTGTTGTTTCTCCTGATAGAAATCAGATTAGTTTTCAAGTCTTCACGCTCTTCCTGGGCTCCTCCTCCTTTGAATTAGCTAATGAATAATTAGCTAATAAATAATTCATTTAATTAAATAAAAAAAATAATGTACCAGACAAAACTATGTGGTGGTATTTAACACACATTATGGTTTTCAGTTTATCATGCGGTCTGGATGAAGCAACATGTTCAACAGTTTATATGTTTTCCATTTTTACCCGGTTTTCTCATAGAGGGTTCATTAATCAGTCATTTGGCACAGGAGCCACCAACAAAACAAGGCAGGGAAATTCTTTTCTAATATGGAGGAGCCAGAGAACTGTCTACTCGAGAGTTTACACATAAGGCATTTATGCACACACATGTTCACACACAGAGAAAACATGACGGGAATCCTGTCAAAGCAGGATGCAAAGCTTGTCATCGCTAACAATGAGCTAACAATGAGCCGCTTGTGTGCGGGTGTTCACTTTGTGTTAGAACAGGAATGTGATGTAAGCATGCTGCTGAGATTTGGATCACAGAACCGGAACCAGACACTGTGATCATCATAAACTGGTGACTGAAATGTTTTTTTTTTAATATACTGTACGTGGGTAAAATTCTATATAATATTTAAAAAGTAGAGAGAGAAGGTTCTAAGTATGTCAGGCTCTTCTTTTTTTTTTTTTACCACTAAACAATAAAAAATATTCCATGTAGTGAATCTGGCACCTATCAGACTTTATTGTTAGGTAAAATTAATGGGAGGCTTTCTTTTCAAGTATGACATACAGCATCATGATAAATAATTCAGAAAACAAAACTATTCTTTTTATTTTTAAAATTAACTTTTGTGACTTTCTGTTAACAGACAATAAGGTCAACAGACTTCAGTGAAAACAGAATCTCCTCAGTGAGAGAAAATAGACAAGAATATACTCCTAGAACGTTCACATGAACCATGATAACTAGACAAACACTACTGGCTGATGAGGATCATATCATGTCAAATCTAATGTACTGTATATGTGTAAGTTAACTATTTCTACATGTATTCATGTATTAATTTTTCACCAGCTACAATTTAAACTAAAAATAGTTTTAATTAAAACGGTTCAATTGACTTCAATTTTACATTATTATTATTTTTTTTATAATTTATTATGTGAATGACTACCTTTACAATGATGGTCATGAAAGTTAAAGAGTTTACAAACTTTTTCATCTCTTTTTCCTCCAAGCTCATTAAAATATAAACGAAGCTGGGCACATTATGGAGACACATTAACAACAGAGCTCTGGTACAAAAGAGCTATTCATATAGACTTGTTTAGAGTATGACCATTGACTTAAGTGTTTCCAAATGGTAACAAGATCAAACCTCAGTAAACAGACAGTCAGGACTCAAACACAGTTGAAGTGACATGACACTGCTCATGTATTTAAAATCCAGGCTTTACATTTCTATATGAATAAAACTCATTTAACCCTGTAAATTGTGCAGTACAAACAACTTATGATGCTCTAAATAGTTGATTTAACTCTGTGAACTCTATCTGCACAGATCATTATTTAGGCTGATTGCTGGCCATTGAAAAAGTGCATCAATGTGTGGAGCTGCAAGCACAAGCTTGATGCTTTAAAAGAAATTATTATAATTGACAATTTGTATTAAAAAGCCAACATGTATGTACCTCAGGATGAAGAACAGAGAAGAGGAAGGGTAATGGGGGGGACTGCCAGGGAAAAAGAGAAATAAAGCAGAGATGGAGAGAGGAGGTAAACAGCTGAAGAAAGAAAAAAAAAAGGAAACAGTGAATGTGATAATGTTTCCAACAGAATTGCCTGCGGGAGCTCAGTGAGAGAGAGAGTGAGGAATGGATCAAGCAGAGAGAGAGAGATGAATGGAGGAGGTGAAGGAAGGAGCTTGAACGTGTAGGAGGGGATGTGGAGACAGCATTCCTCACTGCAGTTATAGAAGGAGAAGAGGTAGAAGCTAATCTGAAATCCAGATGCCCGAAGGACCAACAGAAAGCACTCCATCTCTTCTCCTCTTCAGACCTCAGGACATCGGTGGCTTTACAAGTCAGCAAACAGCCGCAGGACTACAACATCCACTGGACACGTTTTTATGCCTTTTCTTTTTGTAAAAGTCAGACTTCAAGCTTCAAGTCCAAACTAACTCCTTATTTCCGGTATGTTTTGTGCTTAAAATTGTGATTTTTCCCCCCTTCTGGAGGAATTTCCAGGTGAGTCTCTTGAGGTTTTTGTAAAGAGAATGTGTTAAATGCTCCCAGATGTAAAAAAAAAATAGTTTAAACTTATGCCTAATGAGGTCAGATTTTTATGTTTTCATAATATTTAAGCAGTCAGGTTTTACTGTAAAATTCTACTTTACAATTTCCCATCACTTGATGAAGTAACAGCAGAGATTTGCATGGCCTGTGATTTCAGGGTTGTGAGCCAAACAGAAGTTGATGTGCAGCTGATGAATAATTGCCCTCATTTGAAACTCATTGCATTAGCCTAGAGCCCAAAGCTAACAGTTCTGGTGCTAAGTTTGTCTTCACAGAATCAAAGAACGCATCTAGTTTTTAATGTCATTTCACACTTGCTGTCATGCATTGACAGATGCATTTAGTGTCACAGAACATTATATGGTGACTGACTATCATTAAATGATTTGTTTCCTCTACTGATAAATTTTAATGCTTATTACAGGAAAGTTATGAAACAGAATTTCAAATGTGTTCCTCAACTAAATGCAATCTATTTTTGTCTGTCCACCAAAAATCCTTTAAAAACTGTAATAGAATAAAAGGGCATATGATTGTGTTTAAAGAATCTGACATTGTAAATATTTATATTTTATATACTGTGCACAAGAGACAGACTTTTCTGTCAAACACAGCCTTTGTTTAGAAAGTTTGTTTACTACAACCAGATCCTTTGGCGAAAACCATTTAAATGTTATTGGTACCAATGAACCCTTCAGGCAATGAGGGTCTCTATATAAATACTCTCTAAAGTAGCTATTAGACACATGCAGCTTGTTTTAATGACTGACATGAGCCAGGCTTGCTGGACGTTCCCTATACTGTACCAAGTGTTTTAGATTTGATTTTGAATTATTATATCATTTATGTGGTTGGAAAATCAATCAAGAGCTATAGTTACAACAGCCAGCTGACATTCAGACAGAGGATTTTGTATTTATCCCATACACTTCATGTGGAGTAAGTGCAAACCTTGCTTCATGAGATTGAAGAGTAAAAATTATATTAGTTGTGTTGTTTTGATCAAAACAACTGGTTTTACACCCCCATCTAGAAGTAAGTTAATAAAGTTCTAATTACTTCCAAGCATCTCTGATGTCTCAGTCAATTTAAATTAAGTACCACAATTCAAACATGCATTGGTGTATTGATTAGGGTGATGTATAATCATCAAATGTAATAACACACCAGAAGAAAATGTTTAAAAAAATACTTGCACAACAGGGTAAAACATTGACATTTGACAGCATTAAAAGAGATTTGTGAATGAGAATATATAAATAGCATGATACTTTGTCCTGAATGGAAAACATGTGGGAATCATATTGTAGTTCCCTCTAGACATGTGTTATGTGAATAGAACAGCTGTGACTTGATAGTTGGTGTAATTCCATTCACATAAAGACGTCTTGGCCTCAGGAAGACACAGAATAAACATTAAAATTGTACAAAGGGTTATGCACCATGTTGCAGAACTTCAGCCACATCTATGGCCAATAAACAAAAGGTAACCAAACAGAATGGGAAATGGTTATCGATTCTGTCATGTGCTACATATTTGACATTTAAGAAAAATATTTTTTGGGATTCACTTCAGCTGTTACTCATCCATCCATCCATTTTCTTGTAGACAAGACGAGAGTTATTTCCTTGTCTACAGCCGTTTCTCCTTAGCGGATCACAGGTGTTGTTGGAGTCGATCCCAGTTGGCGATGGGAGAAAGACACTCCAAACATGTCGCCAGTGCATTGTGGCTCCACTCATTCAGCTTTTAACTTCTTTGAACTTCCCTAGAACTTTCCTCTGAAGGTGAAACATGCACTCTTGGCGTATAAAAAAGAAAGTACTAAAGGTGGGTTGAGTCAAGCCAACCACATTGAAAACAAGGCAGTAATACTGATCAAAATGTCTCCTAACGTGACTTATTACAGAGAATAAGGAAATACTGACATTTTATGAACTTTTTCTCAACCTCAACTTATTTATTCACTTATTTTTAACCTTACACTGCACTTCCATTCTTTAAAGACATATAGTTCCAATGTAGTATCCTTGGAAACTGTATTTAATGAATAATCTAAAGATTTACATATTCCGTCTTTCATAGACAACATACTGTAGTTAAATTGCCACTACAACTTTCAAAGTGACCACTTTCACATTTCCATATTTTTCTTGATGCTGTAGCATTTTTTATTGACAACATACAAACTACTCAAGATTTCCTCTGCTGTGTTTATTTCCAGTCACATGTCAGCTACACACTCATTAAAATACACACTTTAGGTTTCTCTGCTCAGCGTGTTGCTCTTTATTACAAGCAACAACTTTGTCAGAGAGGATTGCTGGAGGTGACGTTACACGCTGCTGGAAAATACAGTAGAGTTGCGAAAACCTACTGTATATCAGAGCACAGATGACGAAATGACTAACTAATCAGAGGTCTACATGATTTAAATCTGCCTTGAAGTGCCAGGTCTGTGTGCTATATTTTCATCAGCAGAAAGAAGGAAATGGAGTGGCTCCATATGTAACACATATAACTTTTATAATGGGAATACAGAAACAACATCTAAAGTGTAAGAATGGAACTGAACCAACCTGGAAAACCCAAATGAATTTTATGAGAACACTCATCAAGGAAGGCAAGACCATCATGAGTGTGGAAAAGCAACATTTTCTCTTGAAATGAAATGATCTTCTCAACAACAAAGCCCTGCTGGCTGCTTTAGTTTTTGTTTTCTGTTTTTTTTTTTTCATTTTAGTGACCATTAAATTACAAGATTTCAGATTACTTGCTTGATTATGATTTTTCACCACCGGATAGTTTGTTTTGTTTGTTTGTTTTTTTGCTGTTTTTGATACACACTAAATAATTGACAGGACACCTATGTTCCTCTCTACATATACATTATATGTAGTCCCAAAGGTTTGCTTCTTTCTGCAGCATGGTGCCATGGTTCAAGCATTTTATCTACGTCATCTGAGAGTCCTGGGAGTTCTAAGTGATTTCAGGGAAATTGCTCTCATCATCCCATCTCTCCTCTCTGTTTTCTCTGTCACTTTTTTCAATAATCTACTGTCCTCTCCTACTACATCATATTTCCTTTCCTGCACTGTCCCTTCCTTTGTTTTTATTCACTCTTTAAATCACCTTGCCTTGTTGCTCCTTGTTTTAACAACCTTCTTCTGTTTCCTAACCTGTCTGTCTGTCTCCAAAGCACTGACATTACAGATCTGGTAAAGCCATTAGGGGAGAACAGGAGCAAAGAGCTCACCATCTGACAGTGTATACTTGTGATCAGCACTTGTGATCAGCACCAGACAATGACTGATCTGACACCTTTACAGCTTTGTAAGTTAAAGGTGAAGTTGTTGCAGAAACAGGTTTTAGTCTTATCTGCCATGTTAGAAGTGAGGTTCAGTGAGCAGCTGTGTAAAACACACAATAAAAGAGCCAATATTCAACAGGTCAACAGATTGACCTCGGCAGATGAACCGACACCTCCCACCGTCAGCTCACACTCCAAAATTTTTTGCCCGATGGATGGATGGATGGATGGATGGATGGATGGATGAATGGATGGATAGATGGATGGATGGACAGATTTAGGGTTAAAGATGAGCAATTCATGGCTTGACAAATAAATAGTACAGTGCCATCTCTCAAAGCTGGAACTGTTTGTTCCACCAACAACACTCACATTGAGGAGTACTTTCCAGAACAAGGTACTACCGTTTGTGCTCATACTCACATCTACAAACAGTTTGGTGTGACCAGTTTACCTCAGTTGCTTGTTTTAGGTGGCGGGAGGACACCAGACGCCAGAGAGAGCCCACACAGACACAGGGAGAACATACAAACAGAAAGGAATCACAAACCTTCTAGCTGTGAGGTAACAGCGCTACCCACTGCACCACAATGCGGCCTGTATTGAGATGTTGACAGAAAAAATCATGAATTAAATGATGTATGTGCATTCAGATCCAGATAAGTCTAAAAATTACATCTACTCATCCCCTTGGCGACGTTCGTTGGAATGTGAATAGCACTGACCACACCCCACAGGGTTTATAAGCTGGGACTTTATCAGCCACTCTCTGAACTGAAGAAGTCTCTTGGATGAGAGACGAAACGTCTTCAAGAACTTTCTTAAACGTCCAGTGGATCGACTCAACAGCTTTTGGACCTCCTACAAAATATTATCAAAATACATTAATAGCTTCTTACACAAATGAACAGTCGCATATAGTAATATAAGAATACAGATGGATAGAATTGACTACTAACTAAATGTGAATAGATTTACACCAAACCTAAAGAATGAAATATATAACGTCTCTGAAATAAATCAGAATATTTTGCTTGCTTTGCTTGATATCAACCCCTGATTCAAACCCTCCTCCATGTTTTTCTGCAGGTGAATTGAGCATTCAGATCCAATCATGGCATTGGGGCATTGTACCATGGTCTTCTGGAGGCTGGCTGCAGTGTGGTTTCCACTGCTTTTCTCATCACTGCTATGGCAAAAGGTGAATCTGCCTGACTACATTCAGTGTGAACATGTTTGGTTCATTCATCATCCACAGTCAACAAAATATTTGCTGAGTTTAACATGCTAATGATGGATGATGAGCTTGGGATATACGTTTTAAAAATATATCTCAGGAATTATACATTTAATAACAATGTCTCTTGGATTAATATGCGCAAGAACATGTGACTTTTCTCTTTTGTACCACGATCCATTTCTCCTCTCCTTTCTTCTCTGTAGATACATGCCGTCCCATCTTGTCCAGGGAGATGTAGCTGTCCTGGCATTAATGAGGTCCACTGTACGTTCAGACGTCTCACCTCCATACCAAAAACCTTCCCTAAAGACACAGCAAGGCTCAACCTGGGGTGAGAGTCAACCAGCATGCATTGGTGTAGATGAACAGAAGATTTGATACATACTGTGAATGGCAGCCAACAGGGAAAAAAATACACACTCTGGAAAATCAGGAAAGAGTGTGGAACACCAGAGAAGTGTTTCATTTAGCTAACGAATCATCAGCACCACCTCTATTGGCTAAAAAATACTAATGAAAGTGCTTTTTTTAAGAGGACCTAACCTGTCTGTATATATTAACCTGTACTTTTGTTAAAACCAAACAAATGCATATGCTCTTTTGTATAGCCATTACAGGGCTTAATTAAATATGTTTGAATCAGGTTGGCAACAACAAGTGGTGAAATAGCCCTACTATCTTCAAGTCAAATTAGAAAAGTAGTTCATTGTCACCACAAACCCTCAGCATTTTGGCAGAAGCTTTATGAGTCAGATTTATTATAAAGACATACTGCATATTGTGAAGAAACAGGCTGATAAACACACAAATACACACACACACACACACACACACACACACACACACACACACACACACACACACACACACACACACACACACCACACAGAGTACAGACGCTCCTCTACTTACGTTCATTCATTTTACGTTTTTTTCAATTTTACGTTTAAACTGACTATATTTTGTAAAAAAAAAAAATTTTGTGAGTGAATTTTTGAGTTTAGTGTGTTCTCCGTAGTACGAGACGTTCAAACGATCTTACATTTAACACTGCGTCCATTGTTTACATGGCGCAAACGACAGACTGAATGTGCCTTGCCTCTTCCCAGTTCATTGCGTGTTACCCTTGTGTTAAGACGTCGTGTCTGTGATCTCTGTGTTTGCACATACATTTTTTGCGTATTTGTAACCCTAAGCAAATATGGTTGGTCAAAAGCATAAGTCTACAAATGATAGTGGTAGTCAAAAGAAGCGGTGCTTTATAGGATACAGTAATAGAATTAATGGATGTACATACATTCCTGGTCTCTTTGGGAGTGACCAGGAAGGATAGGATCAGGAATGAGTACATCAGAGGGACAGCACATGTTAGAGGTTTTGGAGATAAAGTCAGAGAGGCCAGACTGAGATGGTTTGGACATGTCCAGAGGAGAGATAGTGAATATATTGGCAGAAGGATGCTGAGTTTTGAACTGCCAGGCAGGAGGCCTAGAGGAAGACCAAAGAGGAGGTTTATGGATGTAGTGAAAGAGGACATGAAGATAGTTGGTGTGAGAGAAGAGGATGCAGAAGACAGGGTTAAATGGAGGCAACTGATTTGCTGTGGTGACCCCTGAAGGGAAAAGCCGAAAGAAAAGAAGATACAATCTGAACGGTCACACATTACTGGAATGTACAGTAACAACTTATGTTCATTTTCACATTACGTTTAGCCGTTCGGAACGTAACTAAAACGGAAGTTGAGGAGGGTCTGTATATTGCAAGCTCATTGCTGATTCATGTGAAAAAGCTGAAGTTACATTATATTGTAGTAGTAGGGATGAGCGAGTACACCACTATCTGTATCTGTTCAACCATCTAAATTATCTTTACCCGTGTCTGTACTTAGAATGGGCGGGACTTAACCCAGAAGTGTGTGTGGTTTGACTGGAAATGGGTGGGGCTTAAAAGGGGAATTAGTCTGCTATAAGTTCACACCAGCCATGTTGCGTAATGATTTAATTACACTTCATCTTGGGCTCAGAACAATGATACATGAGTTCATAATTGAACGCAAGTATCATTGGATGATGTATGTGATAAATACAGTATACATGCAGACATACATCTTCAAATGAACCGCTGATTGTTTAGAAGAAGCAATCCAACACACACAGATTTCTGGTGAACTAGAAATGAGTGTTGGTATCTAATAGCCCACATTTTTTCCAAACCTGGCATTGTGACAATGGAACATTGCACTCACTTAATTCTTTGTGTACTCTGTTACAATGCAGTAATGATGAAATGTGAGAAATAGCACATTTACGTTTGTGAAAAGTAAATCAAGTTGCATATGAATATAAAAACAATAATTCTTGCCGAAAAATTACTCAGGTAAAGTACATTTGTACATACAAATTAATTGTTAGCAAATTAAAAAAAGAAAAAAGTCAACCGGATAAAACAAATGTGAACTGCAGCATCCTAAAGTTCAAATCCAGTGCGGTAGCCAACCAACTAACCAATAAAATGGTGAAAGCAATGTAAATAAAATTTGCCCGACAGGTCAGAAAACAAATGTCTTCAGCTAATGGCTGTCAGACAAAGTCATCTGACTTTTACCGTGACATTTTGCGAATGAGGACACAATTTCAGGTCCAGGGTTTGCATAGGTCTCTACCGTCCCTCCATTGATCTATTCTTTCCAGCTATTGTTTTCACCTTCATTTGAAAGGTCACAGTGCGCAGGCACACATGCAAGCACAGAAAGCAAACCAGTTCTCGTTTCCTGTCACTTATGGCCCTTTTTCATCCCAGTAACTGGTTCTGTTTATTTTCTTTCTCTCTCAGCTATAACAGCCTGACAGAGGTGGAAGGGTCAGAATTCAGGATGCTGAGGCAACTGGAAATGCTCATGTTACATGGTAATGACATTACCACAGTACACCCAGGGGCATTTTACAACCTGAGATCTCTACAGGTATAGTACGTGTACCTCTGTGTAGGTTTCGTTGTTTAACCTGATATCTTATAGTATGGTTAATCAAGCATTCTTATTTAAAAGGGAACTTCAGCAGGAGGTGAGCTGACACCTCTCCAGCCACCAGTTCTTAGCCTGGACTTTGGTCCACACTGGACTTAAACTGGCCACCGACTGGTCAAGTCCGTGTGGACTGAGCTACTGCAGCCATGATTTATCATAAATTGACATATTTTAGTATTGAATCTTAAACCCAGTTCATTTTTTTTTCCTTTTATGTTGCAGGTTTCATTTATTTAGCATTTAATTTCTAAAATTTACAAAAGGTTGAAAATTCAAATAGATGTCTAATTTTGTTCTTGTTTCAAAGAGTAAAGTTGAAAAAGCATGCAGCGATTTCAAATATTCTAAATCCATGTTTGTTATTGTGTATGTGCAGTAGTGGACCAGGGATATGAATCCAAACAGAGCTGGAAGGCACAACATATACACCAAAGACGGAATATTAGATTAGTTGTAATCACAGCCCATCATTAAGAATTTGTTTCTTACAAGATCAGACACACCTATTTTGTTGAGATGCAGTAGTTCCAAAAATCCTCCTCAAGAGAATTTAATTAATTGATTAAAGTTCAATATCTGTACAGACCTTCTTGTAAACGAGCTTGACTGTTTACATATGTTAAATTTTCCATACCTGGCTATAATTATAGTTAATCAATGCCTGACCTAAACACATAATTAGGCTACAGCCGCTTCTTTCACTTTGCGAGTCATGGGTCTACTGGAGCCTATCCCAGCTGACTAGGGGCAAGAGTTGGGGCTCCGTCGCCGGTACATCGTGGGGCCATCTGAAAGACAAACAACCCTTCACCACACATTCACACCTACGGGCCATTTAGAGCAGTCAGTTCACCTCAGCTGCATGTTTTTGGAGGGACCTTCTCACTGTGAGGTGGCAGCACCATCGACTGCACCACTGTGCTGCCACTGATGTAACATTATCTATAAAATAGTGAACCATGATTGAGCTGCCAAACACCACAAGAACAGGGTTGTAAGTAAATGACGTCCAACCAAATAATTAAGCTTATGCTCATTACAAATAATGAGGGTCTTGTTCGGTTGATATTGATCCACTATAATCAAAATTATGTTATTTGCTGTTTCCTAATCTCAAATAATGATAGGATCTTTTCTGTTTTTTCTAGATCTTGAAGTTCAGTTACAACAAGCTCACATCGGTAAACCCGGGTCTTTTTGAAGGCCTTGTTGGTTTAATCCGTCTCCATTTGGACCACAACCTCATTGACTTCATAGAACCGTACTCCTTCTCAGGCTTGACCTCCCTCAAACTCCTGCAGCTGGAGGGGAACCTTCTTAAAGAGATCCACCCTCATACCTTCATAACACTGTCTCTCCTTGGAACCTTTTGGACATCTGGACTAAAGTAAGAAATATGATAGTGGACCACAGTCATTTATTTATTTGTTTATTCAATTTGAATCAGTTTTTCTAAGATATTTATTTTGTTCAACTTGAGTTTACCATATTTTTGCCTGACTTCAAAAAGTACAAACCATTAAGACTTCTTCAGAAGAGATGTCCTTGTTTACCTAGATACCAGTTAAAAGATGCACAGTTCTGTTAAGTAGCTTATGAGACTGCAGAAAATTTACCTCATACTTTGTAGGTGGGCAGTTTAGTCACCCTGCAGATGAAGAAGTGAAAGAAACACTGTTATGTTTTTGTGTTAGACACTTACACCTGTCAGACAATCTGCTAGACCAGCTTCCTGCTGCAACATTGAACACAGCACCCAGGCTTGAAGTCCTCTCATTACACGGTAACCCCTGGATCTGTGACTGTCAGCTTAACTGGTTGGTCGAATGGAGCACCACACACAAAGGTAAAACTACATGCATGAATACCTCAGTCTGAATTTTATCACATGAGAGATTTCATTTCTAAAGTTTATGGGCAAAACATTTTTTATCAGTTGTCATTAATGGCCAAATGAAGCTACATCAATTTATATAACTCAGTAGTAGTTCAATAAATTAATCAAATTAAGATATTTTCCCATATTAAAAAAGCAACTTTCTCTGACTACCACAGTCTTTAAATGATTAAAACTCCTGAACATTATTTCCCATACAAGGTAACAATGAAATATCAGAGGTTGCTGGAAGAATCCAAAGGTATTTTTTCTATTAAGCTCCACCTTTAAATTCCTAAATGTCTGGGGGAGGAAGAATGACCTGATGCTGAAAACAACACCCTATTCACAGTGAAGCATGGGGAGGCTCAGTGATGCTCTGGGGCTCATACCAGACATAAGGCCTTCATAAGAAACTACAGATGATTGACAGTGAGGGGTTTAATCATTTAGATACAGAAATTGTCATAAATTAGCATTTTGTGTTTTATTGAGGAAAAGGTCATATACTGTAGATACTTCAACTGTTTTGGTTTTGTTGATGATAATTTGCAGATTTTGCCAGTAAAACCTATTTTTAAACAAACATATTCTGAAGTTATTAAATTGCTTGGATTTGAAATATTCTTTTGCTCTTGTAATATTTCTCATGGCACATGGGCTTTGTCATGCTGGTTATTGCATTGTTAAATTCTCAGTGGGACTGGTTTAAGATGTGAGAATTTTTTAAACAGTTGATAATTTATGTACATGATTCTCTTCATCCGAAAATAGGATTGTAACTGTGACTACACTTCATTCATAAACACAGTCATGTATGAACTTTCATTGAACTCTGACTCATGGGACACAATTGTATCTACATTGTTGCAAATCCTCATCTCATATTAATTAGTGATCTATAGATATATTTGTTTCATCTCGTTCCCCTTCATTTCCAAACTCCTGTCTCAATTTGTTTCTTAGGAGTTCCATGCCTCTGTTGTTATTTCACCTCTCTTTTTCTATTTTTATCACTCTCCAAGGCGTAATAAAGTGCAAGAAGGAACGTGGCCTAAGTGAGACCTGCCCCCAGTGCTCCTCTCCTCAAACCATGAATGGGACCTTATTTGTTGGGCAGAGTCCAGAAAAACTAAGTTGTGAACGACCATTGCTTCGCTCTCCACTCAAACAGTGGGACAATCCCATGTGGAGTGAATCGGAAACAGAGCCTGACCTCCCATACACCCGTGATTTTGAAAAGCCTTTAGGCCAGATCATAATTGTCCTGTCTGACAGCCACGCAAACAGTGCTCAAGTGGCCTGTGATGTGCGCCACCCTGAAAACAATTCACCCATGACTTGGATAGAAAATCCTGTTTCACCTGGAGAACTGTCCATCAATGTATCACTGGTGACTGTCCTTGAGTGTGAGATTGACCGAGAGACACTGCAGAATCTGTGGCAACTTGTTGCATACTACTACGAAAGTCCTGCTATATTGGACAGAGGTCAACAAAAGGGAAATGAAAGCAGGATAACTTACCAGTATGCTCAAGTGGTAAATGAAAATTCCCCATATTTTACTGATTTAAAAGGTTATTTGGTAGCAGACCCTTCATGGTTGCTTCAACCCAGAGTAACTTTAAGGCTGAACAGACAGCTAACGACAAGCAAGAAACTGGTAATGGAGTTTTCAACTGACATTACAAAGCAACTCACCAACTACAGAGAACATCAAGAAGATAATGTTGCCTCACAGTCATGGACTTTAATCCACAGAAGTACAGCACAGCGGATTCAGACAGCTCTCGAAGGTTCAAAGGTGCACCTGGAGTGCAGTGTTGTCACTTCAAATCCACAGGTGAAAGTGGAATGGATACTTCCTGATCTTTCTATTACAGAAGATGGAAGGGATGACATAAAAGTCTCTGAAAAAGGAGAACTTGTCATCTTAAATGCCACACTCTCTGATTCAGGGCTTTATCACTGTATGATCAGAGAGAACATTGGTGTGGACCTGATGTCTTTGAGGCTCACCATAATAGAACGCTCACTCAGTCCTACTGCTTTCAATGGGCAAAAAATTGTAATTGAAAGGGGAAATTCCTTATCTCTTCCTTGTGAAATCTCTTCAGTCCAGCCAAGTCAAACAATGTGGTACCTACCCAGAAAAGAAATTCTTCTTCCCACACAAAAGATGAGAGGAGCAGAAGTGATTGAAAATGGAACTTTGGTGGTATGGAGGTTAACACAAGAAGATGCAGGGGAATATAGCTGTGTAGCCTCAAACCTGCATGGAGTTGACACACTCTCACACATGGTGGAAGTAGTTGGAGGAAAAGAATCTGACAGGTCCAGTGTACACATTGAGACAGGTCAGAAGATATTTTCAATTGGTGTGGAGGAAGGTTCTGGAGGAGATTACCAAGAAATATTACGTCCTTTCGCAACACAGGTCCCCACAAAGGTAAGAACAAGGACAAGAAAACCCAATGGCTTTTCAAAACGGTTAAGAAGTAAAGATTCAAAGACAAATACCAGGTACACTGTTAAGACTTTAAATCCAAATCACTGGGCTAATGTAAAGGCCAAACCAAGTACTGCCCCAACAACAGATCAGTCACTGCCAGAGCTCAACACTGTAGCTGTCCTAACAAGTGTGTCCACATCTCCCTTTGCATTTTCTATTACTGACAGTTTACCTTATACTTCAGCTACACCTTATACTAATTTAGACCAAACAGACTTCACTAATGACATAAAAGCTAAGACAGAGGCATATTCTACAAACACGAAATTGGACAATGGAAAATTTAGTGAAATGTCAGAAAGTACACCACCTGCAGGAAGCACAGAACCAACCAACCAACCAATTTCAGAAAAACCAGAAACTGTCATAGATGCCAATTACAGTCAGCCAGTGAATCGGTCAAAATATAAGCATTCTGGAGAGAGGAGAAGGAACTACAACTTTTCTCCTCATCAGTCAAACTGGAGAAGGATGCCTTACAGACGGAGAAAACCTCCAATGAGAAGAGTCCGCCCACATTCTGATCCCTTCTACCATTCATCAAAGTCCCAAACAGCTTTTCCACCAACAACAAGCACCACACTCACAATGATGACTACTACAACTACTACAACTACAAGATACGTTCCAACCATAGAGAACAACCATGAAACCTTATCTGCTGAGATTGAAACTGGGGAAGATCCAGGTGAATTGAAAGAAGAACATGACTACCAGGATAGTCGTAGTTTGGATGTCATGGAAGATTTAATCAAGGAGCCATCTCATACCACCAATAATATCGACAGTAGTCTTTCCACATTTCTCTCAGCTAGAGGAAAAAATCTCCATGTAGGCAGCTCTCTAAGTAGCTATAATTTATCCAATCCAAGCATAGCCACTATTCCTGAGCTAGATAATACCCCTCACCCAAGAGAAAAGTCTGATGAGAATTCTGACTTTAAAAGACAAATGGCTGACAAAATATTACAAACTTCAGAAAATGGCAGAGACAGTAAAAATGTAGAGAATGAGACGGAGACAGTAACAACAATGAAAAGGTATGAAAATCACAAACTAAACACAGAAGACTCAGAGAAAGAAATCACACAGAAAGATTATAAAGAAGATAATGAGGCCAAAGTGCCTGAGATCCACCGTTTCCCAATAATGCAACCAGTTCACCCCTGGCTTCATCAGAACAAACAGGGAGGAGGGCAAACCATTTCATCTAAGATGACGTACACAACTCGTAATATAAATACAGGAAGTCACAGTGAAGTTAATCCAGAAAGGCATTCCAGTTCTCCCACCATCCCACCGATCCCCCGCTGGCCAACACGCCATCATCAAAATCATTACTTCCCAGTCTATCCCTCCAGATCTAGTCAAAAGACATTTCCTCATCTAAGGCAGGGTAAGTAAAGCTGCTTAAGTATTATTTCCTTGCTAAATACTGTTTTGAAACTTAAATATGAATGAATATACTATACAAATTTGACCAGATGTTTGCTATCTGCATCAAGGTCTTGGGTCTCCTCCTGACCCAACACGTCACCCTTGGCCTCTTTCCCAACCCTGGACTCAAAATCAAGTTGTTACTAATCAACCAGAGATTAATGCTGAAACAGCAAAGTTCATACCTACAGTCTCTGGATTAACAGGAAGCTCCAGAATTACACTCTCCCGTCCCAATCTGTCTCATCATCAACAGAATCACCAAGTAGATCTCAGAATGCAAACCAGAGATTCACTGTTTCTAACAAAGTTAAGAAACAGATACAGACAGGTATGGTGAAAGTTTTTGATTTTACAGTAATATGAGTCTATCTAAATATTCCCAAAACTTTTTAAGATCATACAAAATCAAACAAAAAGGCACGTCAACAAAACAGAAATGTAGCAAAAATAAACTTTTGATTTCAAAGTAAGTTAGTATGCCTTTTCACAATGTGTTATTAGTATTCTAAGTATTTCACAATATGTGCATGCTGCAGAGACATCTTTTATTCAGTTAGACCCTTCAATGAAATAGTTCAACTATGCAACGGAAGTCGTTCCAGGCAAATTAAATGTTTTGATGGTACTTGAAAAAGTTATGTGTGCTTTTTCCACACACCTTTTTCAAGAACCACGTTACTAATGATCAACCAACTAGATTTCTGGGATAGGATTTAATTAAAAGTAAATCTGTTACTGCCATAATAATTGGTCAATTGTAATTTCAATTTTTTTCAGGCACAGCTTGATCGCCTGGTTCAGCTGGGGATAACAATAACAACCAAACCTCGCACCAGCTACCACTATCCTCCATCCTTGATCACATCTAAACCCAATTTATCCTCACTCAGGCCATACACCCCCAGACCTGCAGCACCAACGACTTCTTACTCTTACAACTCACTATCTTCAAAGTATTCTAAGTCATCATCATCAGCATCAGCATCATCCTCATCTGACTCCAACCTAATTCCTCATCTCCCCCCCCCCACCACTGCTAAGGTTCTGCGTGGAAGACAATTGCCTGCAGGAGGTTAGTGCACTGCAGTCTACTGTATATGTTTATGATGAAAAAGTGGCCAACATATTGTAATATAGTTCAATAGCATTATTCCTTACTGTTGCAGAACAAATTAGCTCCCAGCTGTCTACAAATGCCACTCCTTTCCCTAAGATGTGGGAAGCTGAAAGCCATGGGCTAAAACCCCGTATTACAACAATAAGCACAGCTAGTGTGTCAGTACTGGCTGAGAGTGATGTGTTCCTGCACTGCAAAGCAATAGGGAATCCTGCACCTCACATGTCATGGACCAAAGTCTCCACAGGTAAGAAAGAGAAAGGCAGGAAAAAGAAGCAAAAGTTTTTGAAAAAAAGGAATCCTTGGGAAAACCTTGTTGAGTACTAATGCAACAGTCATAGACATTTTCAAATGTACCACAGATAATCATGACAAACATGATTCAGAATTAAAGAATTCAGAATCTCCCCCTGCTGTCACCTTATTCTTCCTTTTGCCTTTTCAGGTGCCACCATACCAGCCAACACCAAGCACGGCCCCCGTTTTGAAGTCTTCAGAAATGGAACTTTTGTCATTAGAAACATCCAGCTTCAAGATAGAGGACAGTACCTCTGCACTGCCCAGAACAGGTTCGGTGCAGATCGCAGTGTCATCACTTTAGCTGTCCAGACAGAAGCACCAAGGATCCATGTACCTAAATCCACAGAAATAGTAGTGTACTTAGGAAAAAGTGTGACTCTTGACTGTTATGCCTCTGGAAAGCCACCTGCACAAATTTCCTGGATTCTTCCAGACAGGACATTTTTACGTGAAGTTGGAACTCGTCACACTGTCCTTTCTCAAATGTCTCTCCTTGAAAATGGAACCCTGCAGATTCATTCTCCTAATTTCTCCAGCAAAGGGGATTATAAATGTATAGCAAGCAATGCAGCTGGTGCTGACACAGTTACTTATCATCTCCGTGTGGCAGCTCTTCCTCCAAGCATCAGTGAAGGAGTGATGGATACTGTGATGATTCAGTCAGGTATAGTATGAATTTTGTGAACACATCCTACAAATCAAAGTTTTAAAAGTTAAACCTTGTGTTTTGGCTGGTCGACAAAGATATTTGCAGTGTCACAATAAGTAACTTGACTCACATTTAATTAGGTAGGAGTTTGTACATCCACTGCTCCGTGAAAGGAGAGCCAGAGCCTGCTCTAAAATGGATGCTTCCAGTAGGCATGCACATTAAACCATCACAGTTCCTTGGACACAGGCTGTTTGTCTTCCCCAATGGCACTCTTTATGTGAAGGCTGTTTTGCCAGCTGATTCTGGGAGGTATGAGATGTTTCTTTCTCTTAGTGCATTTTCATATTATTCAGTTTTTCTGTCTAGGCATTGGTTAAATGTCTTGTTGAATGTATTCTTATTCATATGGAACGATTATGCTTTCATTTCAACTATGTATCTGAAAAAGAAAGATTATAATGACTTAACCTAGTTAAGTAATTTCAATATTTAAATTGGACAAATATATGTCAGGAATTTGAATGTGCAGTAACTCAAGGCAGTACGAACCTATCAAACTCAGTGTCTTCATTACATGATTTCGCAACATTCAACATATTTTTTGCAATTAACATACAGTGCACCCTTGCGTATTCATTCATCAAAGCTTGCGACTTCACCTCATCGTGGCTTTTTGGTAGGCAGTCATGTGATACTGTACGCGCATTCTATTGGCATACGGCATCCGAAAGTGCGCTCGGTTCCGTCAGTCTCAGACTTACATGAGACACAAAAGTACTTTAAATGGTTGATAAGAGTGTGGGAAAAGGTAATACACATAGAAAGTGGTTTAATATCAGTATGGGGAAGGTCATAAACATTTATATTACCGTAAATAATAAGATAAATAGTTAGATCACGGAATTAATTAATCGCGTGTGGTTCGAGGGCGCACTGTATACCAAATGGATTTGCACAAAGTGTTATGCAAGCTTCAGAGTTAACCATTAATGTGTCTAAATTACTTTCCCCCCAGCACCACCAGCAGATTGACAGTCAGATCAGCCAAAAAATTATGTTGATGTTCAGTGACGTGCATTGAGATTCATGGCTGGTGAGGCACTGATTTCATCATTCGATTCACAAACATATGAACCAAAAGTGTAGCTTATTAACCATTTAATAAGCAACAGTGAGTGGGATTTTTTTTAAGTCTCAGAGCAGAATTATTTACACATACAAACTGTAACACACAAATAAGCACATTTTATTAAAAAAAAACATTATTATGTTGTTACCTACGTGTTTTTTTATATGATACGTTTACTAATAAATGAAGTCCATGCGCAGTTCCTTCTGAAAAAAAGCATCAATAAATTTTTTAGTTGAGACATGTAATCCTACATTTTTATAGTAAGGCCAGGCGAGCGGAAAACAAATGAATGGCTGCACTTGACTCGCTGACTATAGATTGTAGTTTACTGTCACTACTTCTGTGTCCGAGGAAGAAGAATCTTCGGCTGAATCCCTGGCATCACCAGTGCCCCCTACCATGAGGCAGGAGAACTGCATGCCTCACTTCGTGCCTTATACATAAGCTAAATTATGGAAATTTATTTCATATATCAAACGTGTTTGAACATTTTTATAGCGACATATAGAGAAATAGCATTACGGATTCACTGTATAGCATGCCAGCACAGCTAGTCGAGCCATTACGCAATCCGTGGTGAGGCTCAGCTGGCTGGTGCCTCACCACAGGTCCCTTCTCAGTATTTCAGCAGTAAATGGGAAAATTCAGCGATTTTGAGTAAAAATAAAGTAAAATTGGAGACAGTAAACGGAAAATAGCTTTATAATTCACATCACTGGATAAATATAACCATTTAATTTATTTCTTCCATTTTTCATTTTTTTCTTTCATGATGGCAGGTGAGGCTATGCCCTGACCGCACATCACTGTTGATGTTGTTGATCCTTCCACAGATATGAGTGTTTGGCTACTAATGCTGTCGGCATGACGAAAAGAACTGTCCTATTGGAGGTGAGGCCGGATTCCACCTTCCTGTCCCATCAGCCTCCTGCGCCACTTCCCATGTCTCCAACCCATCGCCGTGTTGTACCATCCCGGCAACACTCTGTGTCAGCTATGTATGGTTCGGCTGTCTACCTCCACTGTCCAGAATCCACTGGCTCCAAAAGAGGGACCATCTGGCAGCTTCCCTCCAAGATCTTTGTGGAACATCGATACAGGTAACTCTAACTAATTTTTCTGATTTAGTACAATACTAATCAAACTAGTCACACAGTGAAAGATCTAAGGTTTCAGGGACTGACTGTTTTAAACCCATTTCTCTCCCCCACCTGCCTGCAGTCCTGAGAGACCAATTAAAGTTTTCCGTAATGGGACTCTAAGGATACTTAAGCTATCAGAGCTGGATGGTGGAAATTATTTGTGTGTCTTTCAGCGTCCCAATGGGGAGGACATGGAGCTCTTCCAGGTATGAACAGGACAAATAATGACTTCAGGCAGGTCTTTTTATTCAGTAAGAATATTAGACTTTAATCAAAGTTAGGGATTAATAAGTTTATGCTTATAGTTTAGTATAGAATTCTGATAGAAGTTGCAGCAGATCATTCAGTTGAAATGCAGCTCCCTCTCATCAAATGTATTTTATGTATTTTACTGTCCTTGATAAAACTGACATTTGGAAGTAATCATTACTTTGTCCATCTGCCCATCTAATTATTTTGCATGCTGCACTGACATCATTTAAGTTTATGCATTTACTAACTATAGTATTTGTCTAAAATCATGTCTATTTGACCCTAGGCTCCCCCAAAGGTACAGATGCATTTTTTTGAATGTTTGGGAAATGTTTGAGAAAACTTAATCCCAAGATAACGCCTGTTTCTTTACTTATATCTTTGACAGGTAGACGTGTTAATGGCCGCTCCCAGAATTGAACATGTGAGGACGGCACAGATGAGGGTTGCATTTGGAGAAAATTTTCAGGTACTCTTTACTTGATCTCTCTTTGAGACCATCAGGCCACACTTGTCCAATCCGACTGATATGGCTGTATCGTTGCTCTAGATCTTGTTGGTGTGGATCAGTGAGTCTATTTTTCGCCCATTCCTACCGTACAGCTTGGTGTCATCAATGTTGAACAGGTGGCAGATTTTTGGACTGCTTTAGAATAGCCACTCTTTGTTGTGATCCCTCTAAGAAGGTTCAGGCCTATGCAGAACATCAGTGGTGAAAGCGTGTGTCCTTGTGATATGCCGCAATGGACTTGAGTCGGCTTTGAGTTGGCCGCTATGGTTGTCCTCCACATTCTCATCGAGTTCTGGATGAAGGCCATTGGGTTACTTAAGCTTCTATAGAGGTCCAGATATTCCAATATCCATGTGTGTAGCATCGAGCCATAGGCTTTCTTGTTGTCGCTTATGCCACTTATTATGTCACTTATGTTGTCGCTTACTGTTGCTTATGCTTGCTCTGGAGGGTACTGTTGGGTTTCTCTGTCTGTAAAAGTGCTTTGGAATGTCTACTGATGTGATTAGGTGTACATTGAGCCCTCGCGCATTCGCGCATCAACGGTCGCGACTTCACCTCATTGTGGATTTACGCGCATTCTATTGGCTGACAGCATCCAGAAGTGCACAATGTTCTATGAGTCTCGGGCTTATGTGAGAAACAAAAGTGCTTTAAACAGTCGATAAGAGTGTGGGAAAAGGTAATAGAGATATAAGGTGGTTTAATATCAGTATGGGGAGGGTCATAAACATTTAAATTACCGTAAATAATAAAATAAATAGTTTGTTCTTCTGTCGCAGAATTTGTTAATCGTGTGTGGTTTCTGGAATGCATTACCCACGAGGAACAAGGGCACATTGTGTATAAATGAAGGTTGATTGCTCTATTGATTGATTTTCAATCCAGGCTGTGTTCATGTTGGTTTGTCTGTTCTTAGAGTGTTGAGCGCCTGCTGTATTGACCAGTTAGCTGGTGCATGGCTCCAGTGGTGTTACTAATTCCTTTCTGAACCCTGCTTATGCATTGAGCCACATATGAACTCATCTCAGGTGCAATGATGCCTGATGGGGCTTTCTTTTGGGTGGCAGCTTTGAGTGTCTCAAGTATGTTAGTTGTATTTCCTCAGTGCCCCTCTATTCACCACGTTCCCTTTCTGAAGCTCTGCTAGCTGGCTAACTTCTCTCCACGTTGCTCATATCTTAGTCACTAACCATCTCTTCCATGGAAGTACTTCTCAAGTCATGAGCTGTTGCATTGAGGCTGTTGGTATCTACTGGAACTTGGTACCCAATCTCTGATTGTGGAGGTGATAATGACATCCACCTCACTGATCTGGCATCCTGACTCTCCCTCTCCATAGCATTGCTGTAGTATTTAATCAATCTTGTAAACACAAAGGATCAGTCAGGTCAATGGTTTCATCTTGAGTCTGGATTCTTCCTGATACTTTTCTTTGTACTTCACATTTTCATTTTCATTTTCATTCCTATTTCCTTTCAGGTAGACTGTGTTGCAACAGGTCTCCCAGATCCAGACATTTCCTGGAGTCTCCCAGATGGAACTGTCGTCAACAATGTTTTTCAATTAGATAACAGTGGCCTTCGAAGCCGCCGCTATGTTATTTTTGGCAATGGAACTTTACTTCTTCAGCAAATGAGCAAAAAAGATGAGGGTGACTATACTTGTCGTGCCAAGAACAAACTTGGATTTGTTGAAAGAAAAGTGAGAGTCAATGTGGAACCAAATGCTCCAAAAATTAGATTAAAATCCCAATCACTGGTGACAGTAAAATTGGGAGAATCTGTTACACTGAGTTGTGAGGCAACGGGTGAACCTCCACCAAAAATAATGTGGATCTCACCGAGAAATGAAGTGATAACAACGTCAACAGCCAAATTTCAGACCTTGCCTGATGGGCTGCTAGTGGTGAAAAATGTGAGACTAGCTGATGAAGGGAAATATGCATGTGTGGCACAGAATGCTGCTGGCGATGATGTTAAGAATGTGAGAGTTGATGTTGAACTTCAGCAGCCTTCTATTAATGGAATGCATGGGAAGAGCAGTACAAAGGTTTTGGCTGTTTCCTACCAAACAGTGCTTCTGGATTGCAGAGTGGAAGGGAAACCAGAACCAAGAATCAGATGGGTTACTCCCTATGGACATTCTCTACAGATAGCCTATCTGGGCGGTCGCTTCCAGGTCCACCAAAATGGAAGCTTGGAGCTGAGAGGCTTGAGGAAAACAGATGAAGGAAGATATGTGTGTCTGGCAAAAAATGATCTGGGTGAAGCCACACTTTTGGTTGAATTAGATGTTGCATCATTAGCTGAGAAACCAAGTTTTGCTGCTCCCAATATTGAGATCTTACCAATTAAAGAAGAAGGTGGGCTGTTAAGCCTCGAGTGCCCTGCTCGTGGTAAACCTTACCCAGATTTTACATGGATCCTACCCAACAGGACAATATTAACACCTGGTGTTCGACTCCATCGCTTCACACATCATGTGGGTAATGGAACTTTACAAATCTCTCAGCCTGTTACAAGTGATACTGGAGTGTACCGATGCCTAGCAAAAAATGTGGCAGGACAAGCAGAGAAACAATATGCATTGGAGGCAGGCAGGAAACCAGCAATCAGGGGATCTTCAGGTACGTAAATGGTTACTTTACACAAATGCAAGCTCTATTCACACAGGGCAAAACCCGTGTGTAACAATCACACATACAGATTCAGGATTTAAATCCAGATCTGGTAGGCACATGACAGGAGAAGTGGCCATATAGTCTCCACTACAAACAAGAAGACAGAAAACAAAAATATAATTCTTCTTCTTCTTCTTCTTTTCCTTTCGGCTTTTCCCTTCAGGGGTCGCCACAGCGAATCAATTGCCTCCATCTAACCCTGTCCTTTGCATCCTCTTTTCTCACACCAACTACCTTCATGTCCTCTTTCACTACATCCATAAACTTCCTCTTTGGTCTTCCTCTAGGCCTCCTGCCTGGCAGTTCAAAACTCAGCATCCTTCTACCGATATATTCACTATCTCTCCTATGGACATGTCCAAACCATCTCAGTCTGGCCTCTCTGACTTTATCTCCAAAACCTCTAACATGTGCTGTCCCTCTGATGTACTAATTCCTGATCTTATCCTTCCTGGTCACTCCCAGTGAGAACCTCAGCATCTTCATCTCTGCTACCTCCAGCTCTGTCTCCCGTCGTTTCCTGAGTGACACTGTCTCTAGACCAAACAACATCGCTGGTCTCACCACAGTTTTGTACACCTTTCCTTTCATTTTAGCTGAAACTCTTCTATCACACATCACACCTGACACTTTTCTCCACCCATTCCATCCTGCCTGCACACGTTTCTTCACCTCTTTTCCACACTCTCCATTGCTCTGGACTGTTGACCCTAAGTACTTAAAATCCTCCACCTTCTTGATCTCTTCTCCCTGTAACCTCACTCTTCCACTTGGGTCCCTCTCATTCACACACATGTACTCTGTCTTACTGTGGCTAACCTTCATCCCTCTCCTTTCCAGGACAAACCTCCACCTCTCTAGCTTCTCCTCCACCTCTTCCCTACTCTCACTGCAGATCACAATGTCATCTGCAAACATCATAGTCCATGGAGATTCCTGTCTAACCTCGTCTGTCAGCCTGTCCATCACCATAGCAAACAAGAAGGGGCTCAGAGCTGATCCCTGATGCAGTCCCACCTCCACCTTGAACTCCTCTGTCACACCTACAGCACACCTCACCACTGTCTTACAGTCCTCATACATGTCCTGCACCGCTCTAACATACTTCTCTCTCACTCCAGACTTCCTCATACAATACCACAGTTCCTCTCTGGGCACCCTGTCATAAGCTTTCTCCAGATCTACAAAAACACAATGCAGCTCCGTCTGGCCTTCTCTGTACTTCTCTATCAACATCCTCAAAGCAAATACTGCATCTGTAGTACTCTTTTTTGGCATGAAACCATACTGCTGCTCACAAATGCTCACTTCTGCCCTTAGTCTAGCTTCCACTACTCTTTCCCATAACTTCATTGTATGGCTCATCAGCTTTATTCCTCTGTAGTTGCCACAACTCTGCACATCTCCCTTGTTCTTAAAAATGGGCACCAGCACACTTCTCCTCCACTCCACAGGCATCTTCTCACTATCTAAGATCTTGTTGAACAACCCAGTCAGAAACTCTACTGCCACCTCTCCTAGACACTTCCAAACCTCTACAGGTATATCATCAGAGTGTCTTTCCACTCTTCATCCTCTTCAGTGCTCTCCTCACTTCATCCTGACTAATCTTTGCTACTTCCTGGTCCACAACAGTCACCTCTTCTAGTCTTTGTTCTCTCTCATTTTCCACGTTCATCAACTCTTCAAAGTACTCTTTCCATCTTCCCATCACACTGCTGGCACCTGTCAATAGACTTCCATCCCTATCCTTAATCACCCTAACCTGCTGCACGTCCTTCCCATCTCTATCTCTCTGTCTTGCCAGCCTGTATTGATCAGTCTCTCCCTCCTTACTGTCCAACCGAGCATACAAGTCATCATAAGCTTCTTGTTTGGCCTTTGCTACCTCTACCTTCACCTTACGCTGCATCTCCCTGTACTCCTGTCTACTCTCCTCAGTCCTCTCAGTGTCCCACTTCTTCTTAGCTAACCTCTTTCTTTGTATACACTCCTGTACCTCCTCATTCCACCACCAAGTCTCCTTGTCTACTTTCCTTCCAGATGACACACCAAATACTCTCCTACCTGTCTCCCTGATCACATTAGCTGTAGTTGTCCAGTCATCTGGAAGCAGCTCCTGACCACCCAGAGCCTGTCTTAACTCCTTCCTAAAGGTCATGCAATACCCTTCCTTTTTTATCTTCCACCATTTCGTCCTCTGCTCTGCCTTTGCCCTCTTCATCTTCCTCACCACCAGAGTCATCCTACACACCACCATCCTATGCTGTTTGGCTACACTCTCGCCTACCACCACTTTACAGTCACTGATCTCCTTCAGGTTACATCGTCTACACAAGATGTAGTCTACCTGTGTGCTCCTACCACCACTCTTATAGGTCACCCTATGTTCCTGCCTCTTCTGGAAGAAAGTATTCACTACAGCCATTTCCATCCTTTTTGCAAAGTCAACTACCATCTGTCCTTCTGCGTTCCTCTCCTGGATACCAAACCTGCCCATCACTTCCTCATCACCTCTGTTACCTGCACCAACATGTCCATTGAAGTCTGCACCAATGACAACTCTCTCACTTCTAGGTATGCTCTGCATCACTTCATCAAAGTCCAACCAGAATTTCTCCTTCTCCTCCAGCTCACATCCTACCTGTGGGGCATACCCACTAACAACATTGAACATCACACCTTCTATTTCTAGCTTCAGACTCATCACTCTATCTGACACTCTTTTTACCTCCAGGACATTCCTAACAAACTCCTCCTTCAAGATAACTCCTACTCCATTTCTCTTCCCATCTACACCATGATAGAACAACTTGAACCCTGCTCCTAAACTTCTAGCCTTGCTACCTTTCCACCTGGTCTCCTGAACACACAGTATGTCTACCTTCCTCCTCTGCATCATGTCGACCAACTCTCTACCTTTTCCTGTCATAGTTCCAACATTCAACGTCCCTACTCTTAGTCCTATACTCTTGGCGCTCCTCTTCTCTTTCTTCGTGCGAACGCACTTTCCTCCTCTCCTTCTTCGACCAACAGTAATCCAATTTCCACCGGCGCCCTGTGGGTCAACAGCGCCGATGGCGGTCGTTGTTAACCCGGGCCTTGACCGATCCGGTATGGAAGTCATAGGTTTGATTCGCATCTTTGATTTGGAAAAAGTTTTACGCCGGATGCCCTTCCTGACGCAACCCTCTGTATTTATCCGGGCTTGGGACCGGCACAATAAGACACTGGCTTGTGCCCTCTTGCGGCTACATTAAAACAAAAAATAGAATATATAATATAAAATAAAACAGAAAATACAGTCTTTTTACAGAGTTGATTAAAATTGTCACCCAAACCAAAAATATCAATTGTGATTTCACAAACACTGATAAAATAAACTTTCTGGGTGAAGATGTAATTGATTTTGTTGTGTTCAGACTTCCTAATCTGTTCTTTGTCTTGATGGGCGACCTGCAACCTGATGCACAGAAACATCCAGAAGGAGAAAAATAAGAAAATACAGTCTGAGAGCTGAGTCTCTACAGACACAGACAATACCATACACTTTGACTCATAATTGATGGTTGAGAGGGACTGCTCCTGTACATTTTATAGATTTTTAGAATATACTATTCATTATGCCTTTAAGCAAAAAAAAAATCAAAAACAAAGATGATAACTTCCTTCTTGTATCAAACATATTTTATGTTTTGTTTATTTGTTACATTTATACTTTTACTTTTCCAGGCAGAGTGAAAATCACTTTTGGCCTCAATCTCAACTTGCCATGCATCGTTGATGGCTGGCCGAAGGCAACAATCACATGGACCCTGCCTAATGGTCTTGTTTTGGACAAACCTCAGAACATTGGGCGTATATCATTTCTTAACAATGGGACCCTTCATCTGAGACAAGTCGCCCCCTTTGACAAGGGAACATATGTCTGTAAAGCCTCTAACTCCTTTGGCTCCTCAACATTATCTTACCCAGTTGCAGTGATGGTCTTTCCACCACGTATCACCAACACGCTGACCTCAGTCACAAGAGTCAATCGTGGAACCCAAGTGAAGTTGAGTTGTGTTGCCACTGGTATTCCCAAGCCGGATATTTCATGGACATTACCTGGACGTACAACTCTGGTTTCACATAATCGTTTCACCATGCAGGGAGGGATTTATATGACAGTGGAGGGCAGTCTGGTCATACAGAACCCTGTACTCATGAACTCTGGCATCTATAAATGCAATGCAAAAAATCCACTTGGTACAGACTTCAAAGCTACTTACCTACAAGTGGTCTAAGTGAGAATTCTTGTCATTTAATTTAGAGAGTCTCACAGCAGAATTCGGACTGAGAATTATCCTGAATTGAATATGCAGCGTACAAAACTGAAATGCCTTGGATACCTTGCAAATCAGTTTCTAATGATGTAGACTTCTAAACTTTGCTACCAGTATTTTTTTACATTTTTAACTGTTGTGGTTTGTTTCTGATGCAAATGTTGCACATGTCTTCACATTGTTCATCTTGGACTCACACTTTTATTTCTTAAAATGCCTTTTTAACCTGCTGGTTCCTTTCCAGTCTTACCACATTGGTATCAAACATGTCCAATGCCAAAGTATGACTGCAGTTCAGTTTGATTTCAATGACAATTTGTTTTCTAACTGTGCAATTTCAGATGTCTCTCTCTTGTGATGGATGGATGTAAATGTGATGTTTACCCCAAGCATTATTATTGTGTTTTTGTAAAATGAAAATGTACAATGGTTTAATTTTTACATGGTAAATATTCAGTTGCCCCGCCTCACGCCCTCAGTCAGTTGGGATAGTCTCCAGCTCCCTGCGACCCACCAAGACGGTTGAAGCAGTAGAAAATGAATGAATGAAAAAAATATTCAGTTGCTAATTTCCCATAGCAGACTTTTGACGAAACACCTGGGAGAGTTTTCCATGTAAGTTTATGAAGCAAGCACCCCAGCTAGAGTATGGCTATAAAAGATATTAGCATTAAGCTAGCATCAATCAGAAGACAGATTCGAGATTCGACTCTTAGAGTTAATGGTACTATGAAAGCACAAAAACAGCACTTCAGATGCAGTTGGTACCATATATTAACTTGTGATAATACATACAGTGAAACCCAATATTTACAGTCTGCAGAATATTAAATAAGCTAATAAAGTGCACTCAACATTTCTGATGCATCAATAACATTTAAAATCAGGCAAAACCCAGTCCTAATTTTACCCCATATGGCAGTAGTACCACACACAATATTTAATTTGAAAGAATGAACGCACGGAAACTGTCCAACATGTGCACCTCAAATGTAGAGTCCAAGTTATAAATTGTCCGTGGGCTAGAAGCCGTAAGGTGCAATGCTGTGCGTGTGTGTGTGTGTGTGTGGGTGTAAAAGAAGGTGGGGGGGGGACAAGGCTGCCAGAACCTCCTACTAGACCAGGAGAGGCTGTCTACACACATAATGTGTAGGTCTAGTGTAATTTATTCTCAGTACAAATAAAAAAACTTACTTCAAAGATATGGGACTGTTTCCTTTATTCCTCAGGATGACTGATCACCTGTTCCTACGGTATATCTGCCCTTAAAAAGGCTGCTCGTGCTCTGAGGAGCTTAACGTGCACACTCACGTGCACTAACAACCTTGTGTAGGCTCCACGGAAACCAAAGCAGGGGACTGAAAATGTCCACAAATGTGTCCCACAAATGTCACTGGTGGTATGATGTTATTCTCTGTTCAGGATACCATTACTTCACTAGGGCTTCATACAGCAAACAGCTGTTTTATTTAATATTTGAAAGTCAGATAAGATGACTTTTCATTAAAATAAAAATGTTTTTGTCGGTTATAATATGAGAACAAAGTAAGTCTGAGCTGCATTATGCCTGGAGCAGTAATTGTTATGTATTTTATGCTATTAGATTTGGCACCGGTTTTATGCATCACAACTGCATAAAAAAGTATGGATCCAGAACATTATTATGAATGCATTGTGATGTGTGTATCCGTGTAAATGAAAGCTATGGTTTCTTATTAGATTGCAGTCAGCAGATTGTGAATGTCCCAATGAGACACGATTTTAGTCAAACAGGCCTTTGACAGAGGAAGAAGGAGATCTTTGTCAGACGAAAGCACTGAATTGTTCAACGCAATGTGAATATGCCTGTGCAAGCGAGGCAGATATAATGTGTGTCTCTTTGAAAGATGCTGTGTATATCTATGAGAAAGCGTCTGTATTGCATGTTTGTCTGTATTTTTTCTTTATGCAAAGCAGCTCATACAAGGCAGCCCTTCAGAAAGCTGATTTACTTTCTGTCTAGTGCAGTACTGTATTTAAGAAGCAAGTTTAATCCATTCCCTGACTGAGCTCGTAAGTCATAAACTTGTAACTCAAACAAATCTTCTGCATTTAAAATAACTAAAATCATTTTAATCTGTTCCAGGGTTGTAAAAAAAAAAGCCCCAAACCCCCTAAATTATGACAGAACATTTTTTTTTTTTTTAATCAACCAAGAGACGTGCATTTTTTAATTGTGCATGTTAAAGGGACACTGAAGTTAATTTCAAGTGACATATATGTTATTCATCATTATGGAAAAATAGAAGAAAAAATACATTTTACATGTGTAGCATCATTCCTTTGGTCAGATAAGCTTAAAATGCTTGCTGCAGCAGCTTCCGCATTCAATGGTCACGTGGGCGTCATACGTCACTGGCACCCAACATAGCTTGGCAGCCATAAGAAACAATGCAATCCACATCCCAATTAACTCCAAAAATATAATGGTTACCTGCGCGGTGAACAGTTGTGTCAACAGAACATCAAGAAAACACAAAGACAAGGACCTATCGTTCTTTATAATACCTTCTGGGAAGCTAGGAAGGAGATGGAGAGCAGGGATAAACCGGGTCAAGGATCCGAGGATCTGTCATGAGCACTTTACCTTGGAGGATTTCCAAAGAGATTTGATCATTTTCAGACAACCCATATTATTTATTCTGAATTCCCAATGTTTAGTGGATAAATAATTAATGTCTGGAGTGACTGGAGGTATTGTATAAATGTTTTTATGACCAGATTATTGCACAATTATGGCACTTGTAAAAAAGTAAACAATATCAATAGACAGGTCATTTTACTGAGAAGATCTGACAGTGAAATAAAACATAAAAAAACAGCATGCCAGGTCTTGATCCTTATACATTCGTAAATACAAGACATATTAATATAAACTAGAGTTGTTAATTCCACACATTCCACCAGTAAGGAATGACCGCTAGCTCAATGCTAACATAATATGTAAAATCCCATTGACCGATGCTAACTCGCTAGCCGGTCAATGGGATTTTCCATATTATGTTAGCATTGAGCTAGCCGCCCTCGTTACTGCAGCACTGTGTGGAATTAACATTCTTCGGAACGATAGGCCCTTCTCTTTGTGTTTTCTTGATGTCCTGTTGATACAACCGTTCACTGCGCAGGTAACCATGATATTTTTGGAGTTAATTGCGATGTGGATTGCATTGTTTCTTATGGCTGCCAAGCTATGTTGGGTACCAGTGACATATGACGCCCACGTGACCATTGAATGCGGAAGCTGCTGCGACGCAAGATTTTACGCTTTTCTGACCAAAGGGATGATGCTAGACATATAAAATTTATTTTTTCTTCTATTTTTCATAATGAGGCATAACATATATGTCAAAATTATTTTTACTGGCCCTTTAATTATACACAAGTTATGTAAACAATGATGGATGGAGGGAGGGAGGGATGGATGGATGCTTTAATAATCCCGGAGGAAATTGCACTTTGATAAAGTCAAGAAACGCAAAAGTCATGACAACACACAAGCTACGTCTTTACTCCATGGAGAAGAAGGAGATCTGATCTCAGCTGATGTTGTATCCATCGGGCAACACGTGGGAAAGAACAAGATGAGAACAGCACAACTGCAGCATGGTGGTGCAATGGGTAGCCCTGTTACCTCACAGCAATATCTGGTTTTGGGGCATTGCGCCCAGAGTATGCCTCGCCTCACGCCCTAAGCCAGCTGGGATAGGCTCCAGCTCCCCATGACCAGCACAAGCGGATGAAGCAGCTAGGACAATGAATGAATGGGTTTGATCCCTTTCTTTGTGGAGTTTGTATGTGTAAAGAAGCCAGGTATTTTGTTACCGTACAGTATTTGTTGATGTAACAACGTTAACATATCATATCACCCTGACATTATTTTGATTGCTTTGGACATCGGTAATCACAAAATAACATAAATGGAGTTTGACCCACTGCAAACTCATTCTGACAACATCGTTGGAATGCTATCAGTGGGTCTGCTAGAAGGTGGTACTTGGTCAACAACTCTTCTCCAGACTAGTATTTACTAGTGGATTGATTACCATTATTTTTTTTGCCCTATGTTCACAATTGTCAGAGGATGACTGAAATAATTTTGGTAGTCTTTTTCTTTAGTTAAGTGATAGATAGTTAATTAGACATTTTTGGTCTTCAGGTTTGGCAACCATTGGATGAATGACACTAACTGTTAGTACATGAGGTTTTCCTCAGGATGAATGGTAATACACGTGGTGACCTCCGGACCATTCATCTACTCTCACCATTACATCAAATATTCCAATAGACAACCAGTATCTTGGTCTATGATTATGCGTTCACCATCGTCTTGTCCTCTCATCAGGGTTATCTCATACCCAGCAGCCCTCCCTGCCAGACAGGCAGCTGCTATTAATTCTGCCTCCCAATGCTGGCTGGGTGTGCAAAAAAAGAAAATAAAATCATGCTAAAACAGCCAAAGTCCTCAACTACGGCTGCTGTGTCAATATTAAAACAAACACTCTTTTTCACATGGACTTGGAGGAGGACTTACTTCACTGTTAATGATCTATTATAATATTGCTTTGAATGCCCTCTGGTATTCCTGGAGTGACAAACTAACTAGGCCTAGAATTCAATGACACCACAATGCTTTCTTTATAGCCATGTCGGCTTATGGAATGTGGAAATGTGTGTAGTTGATCAGATCAGCTGATTTAGACAGCCAAACCCCATGAAATGCTCCACTCTTGTTGGATTTAGTATTGCTACTTCAGCTCAGTTATATTGAGGAATTTTTTTTAGTTATTATATGTTATCTGTAATCAAATACTCAATTTGTATGGAGTATCAGTCCATAGCTACAAATGCATTGTGTCCCAAGAAAATGTAAAGCTGACGGAACAAAAACTTGGTATATGTACTGTTATTATTAATGCTACCATTAAAATTAATAATAATGACTGAAAACTTTACTTTATTTTGTTCTTTTGTTAGCACTGTAAAAAAAAGAAATTATACACTAGAACAGGTTTTGACTGTCCTCCTGAAATAGTTTGCTTTTATGGCACCATAAAGTCTATATGGTGTATTTTAACCAGCTACCATGTGGAACATAAACAGATTAGTATTTATTCCACGTCCATGTCTTGATTACTTGTATTTACTGGCTTTTGTTGTTCACACGAAGTCTTTTAAAGACATGATCCTTTATTGGAGTGTCTGAAATGCATCTGAAATGTGAGCAAAGACCAAAGAGAATGAGGAGAAATGTATTGGTGTGTTGTGTAAAACAATATGCGTGACTTTTTTCTGTATGAAAAGTGGCTTACAAAAAATGATTGTGACTCTTAAGTTATTTATTGTTTTTACTGGCATCATTTTTTTTTTTTGCAGTAAAATTGTATCATTTGCAGTAAAATGTAATGAGTCTGCATCTTTCTACTGGTCTTTTTCGATGTGAAATAATTTCGTCCTAAAAACAAAATCTAATTTTCCTGCGTGTTGCGTCTCCCTTAACGGTTAGAACCCGTCGCTGACGGAACATCGCTGGTATTGTTAGATCTCTGCTCTCCATCCTCTCCCCTCCCTTCACCCACCCGGTCCACCCACTCCGCTCCCCACACACACGCACAACAGTCGGCACACCGTTTTGCGCATCGCCTCCTCGGCATTATGACCAACGATTCCCCGGAGGCGGAGAGCCGAGCCCCACGCGGAGGAGAAGGAAAAGGAGCAACACGCAGACACCGCACAGACGACAATGTCACCATCCTGACATCGTCCATGGATTTCCACAGAGCCGGCCGGAGCCGCGCCAGCAGCAGCGGCACCGACGCTGCGCTGAGCCTCACGTCTTCAGTGGACATGAGCAGCTCCTCCCTGGAGCTGAGCATCCAGACGCGGATCTTCAAGATCATCGTCATCGGGGACTCCAACGTGGGGAAGACGTGCCTCACCTTTCGCTTCACAGGAGGAAGCTTCCCCGACAAGACCGAGGCCACGATCGGCGTGGATTTCAGGGAAAAGGCGGTGGAGATAGAAGGAGAGACGATCAAGGTAAAAGCGATGGGCTGGATGTTGATTCGTGGTGTTTCTCTCCTTCCTCCTCCTCATCCCCCTCCTCCTCCTTCCTCTTCGTTTTATTGACAAGCTGCAGCTCAGTTAGCTCACAGACACACACAGACACACACGAATCTATCTATCTATCTGTCTGTCTGTCTGTCTGTCTGTCTGTCTGTCTGTCTGTCTGTCTGTCTGTCTGTCTGTCTGTCTGTCTGTCTATCTATCTATCTATCGCTCTCTCTCTCTCTCTCTCTCTCTCTCTCTCTCTCTCTATCTATCTATCTTCTTTTCCTTTCGGCTGTTCCCTTCAGGGGTCGCCACAGCGAATCAGTTGCCTCCATCTAACCCTGTCTTCTGCATCCTCTTCTCTCACACCAACTACCTTCATGTCCTCTTTCACTACATCCATAAAACTCCTCTTTGGTCTTCCTCTAGACCTCCTGCCTGGCAGTTCAAAACTCAGCATCCTTCTACCAATATATTCACTATCTCTCCTCTGGACATGTCCAAACCATCTCAGTCTGGCCTCTGACTATCTCCAAAACCTCTAACATGTGCTGTCCCTCTGATGTACTAATTCCTGATCTTATCCAACCTGGTCACTCCCAGTGAGAACCTCAGCATCTTCATCTCTGCTACCTCCAGCTCTGTCTCCTGTCTTTTCCTCAGTGACACTGTCTCGAGACCAAACAACATCGCTGGTCTCACCACAGTTTTGTACACCTTTCCTTTCATTTTAGCTGAAACTCTTCTATCACACATCACACCTGACACTTTTCTCCACCTGTTTCATCCTGCCTGTACACGCTTCTTTACCTCTCCATTGCTCTGGACTGTTGATCCTAAGTACTTCAAATCCTCCACCTTCTTGATCTCTTCTGCCTTTAACCTCACTCTTCCACTTGGGTCCCTCTCATTCAAACACATGTACTCTGTCTTACTGCAGCTAACCTTCATTCCTCTCCTTTCCAGGACAAACCTCCACCTCTCTAGCTTCTCCTCCACCTGTTCCCTGCTCTCACTGCAGATCACAATGTCATCTGCACACATCATAGTCCATGGAGATTCCTGTCTAACCTCGTCTGTCGGCCTGTCCATCACCATAGCAAACAAGAAGGGGGTCAGACCTCATCCCTGATGTAGTCCCACCTCCACCTTGAACTCCTCTGTCACACCTACAGCACACCTCACCACTGTCTTACAGTCCTCATACATGTCCTGCACCGCTGTAACATACTTCTCTGCCACTCCAGACTTCCTCATACAATACCACAGTTCCTCTCTGGGCACCCTGTCATAAGCTTTCTCCAGATCTACAAAAACACAATGCAGCTCCGTTTGGCCTTCTCTGTACTTCTCTATCAACATCCTCAAAGCAAGTACTGCATCTGTAGTACTCTTTTTTGGCATGAAACCACACTGCTGCTCACAAATGCTCACTTCTGCCCTTAGTCTAGCTTCAACTACTCTTTCCCATAACTTCATTGTATGGCTCATCAGCTTTATTCCTCTGGAGTTGCCAGAACTCTGCACATCTCCCTTGTTCTTAAAAATGGGCACCAGCACACTTCTCCTCCATTCCTCAGGCATCTTCTCACTATCTAAGATCCTGTTGAACAACCCAGTCAGAGACCCTACTGCTACCTCTCCTAGACACTTCCAAACCTCTACAGGTATATCATCAGGACCGACTGCCTTTCCACTCTTCATCCTCTTCAATGCCCTCCTCACTTCATCCTGAGTAATCTTTGCTACTTCCTGGTCCACAACAGTCACCTCTTCTAGTCTTTGTTCGCTCTCATTTTCCATGTTCATCAACTCTTCAAAGTACTTTTTCCATCTTCCCACCACACTACTGGCCCCTGTCAATAGACTTCCATCCCTATCCTTAATCACCCTAACCTGCTGCACGTCCTTCTCATCTCTGTCTCTCTGTCTTGCCAACAAGTATAGATCAGTCTCTCCCTCCTTACTGTCCAACCTAGCATACAAGTCATCATAAGCCCCTTGTTTGGCCTTTGCTACCTCTACCTTCACCTTACGCTGCATCTCCCTGTACTCCTGTCTACTCTCCTCAGTCCTCTCAGTGTCCCACTTCTTCTTAGCTAACCTCTTTCTCTGTACACACTCCTGTACCTCCTCATTCCACCACCACGTCTCCTTATCTACTTTCCTTCCAGATGACAAACCAAGTACTCTCCTACCTGTCTCCCTGATCATATTAGCTATATATATATATATATATATATATATATATATAGATATAGATATATATATATATATATATATATACACACACACACACACACACACACACACACACACACACACACATATATATATATATATATATATATATATATATATATATATATATATATATATATATATATATATACACATATACATATATACATATATATATATCTGCCTTATCGGGGATTTTTAGTAAGCAGTCATGTGATACCGTATGTGCATTCTGTTGGCTGACAGCATTCCAATAGATCCATTCCGTCAGTCTTGGACGTTCATAAGACACGAAAGTGCTTTGAACAGTCTAGCAGAGTGTGGCAAAAGGTAATACAGATAGAAGGTGGTTTAATATCAGTATGGAGAGGGTTCATAATTGTTCAAATTACTGTAAATTACCATATGTGTGATATGTGTGTTTCCTGGAACAATTTAACCACAAAGAACGGGGGTGCACTGTGTATGTATATATGTATTTTATATAAATAAACTCCACAATAAAACAATAATATCAGACTTCATACCCAATATATGAAAAGAATAAATAGCTATCTATCTTGTTCTATGACAAGATAGATAGCTACACTGCTACGCTACACTGCTAATATGGAGAGCTCTAGCTAAAAAATAGCTAACTGATGATAGCTGAGCTTTTGCTCCAACACAACGTGAGACACGGTGATGTAATGTATGCTTGCGCATATTCCTTCTTGATTACTTTAATACCTGAACAGTGATTTTTACATTTTATTAGAACGATAAAAGTTGAAGTTTTTGATAATGTAACTTTCCAGAGTTGGAAACATGCTGTTGCGAGCTTTGGACACCAGGAACCAAAACCAGCAGGACATCCATTACGATGCAGACGCCATCCTGACCTCCCTCAAGTTTGTAATCTGGTGGAGAGACATTTCAAAATCATCCACACAGAATGAGATCATCGTAGTATTCAGCTCGTCTTCATCGTAGGAGCATTAATATACTCAACAGAGCCTGCAGCAGAAATGCAACTGGAGGATCTGATGATGTTAAATTGTTGCTATGGCCATAGATTGGTTGTTGTAATCCCCCTCATCACCCTCCCGGATACATGCCACAATCGCAGTGTCAATCACAGCCGGAGTTTGTTAGGAATGCACTGGAGGTAAAAAGAGTGTCAGAGTGATGAGTCTGAAACTAGAAATTGAAGGTGTGATGTTCAATGTTGTTAGTTGGTATTCTCCACAGGTAGGATGTTAGCTGGAGGAGAAGGAGAAATTCTGGTTGAACTTTAATGAAGTTATGCAGAGCATACCTAGAAGGGAGAGAGTTGTCATTGGTGCAATCTTCAATGGACGTGTTGGTGCAGGAAACAGAGGTGATGAGGAGGTGATGGGCAGGTTTGGTATCCAGGAGAGGAATACAGAAGGAAATATGGTGGTTGACTTTGTAAAAAGGATGGAAATGGCCATAGTGAATACTTTCTTCCAGAAGAGGCAGGAACATATGGTGACCTATGAGAGTGGAGGTAGGAGCACACAGGTAGACTACATCTTGTGTAGACGATCTAATCTGAAGGAGATATGCAGAGTAGTGGTAGACAAGAGTGTAGCCAAACAGCATAGGATGGTGGTGTGTAGGATGACTCTGGTGGTGAGGAAGATGAAGAAGGCAGAGGCAGAGCAGGTGAAAAAATGGTGGAAGCTGAAAAAGGAAGTGTTGCATGATTTTTAGGAAGGCGTTAAGACAGGCTCTGGATGGTCAGGAGGTGCTTCCAGATGACTGGACAACTACAGCTAATGTGATCAGGGAGACACGTAGGAGAGTACTTGGTGTGTCATCTGGAAGGAAAGTAGATAAGGAGACTTGGTGGTGGAATGAGGAGGTACAAGAGTGTATACAGAGAAAGAGGTTAGCTAAGAAGAAGTGGGACACTGAGAGGTTTGAGGAGAGTACACAGGAATACAGGGAGATGCAGCATAAGGTAAAAGTAGAAGTAGCAAAGGCCAAACAAGGGGCTTTTGATGACTTGTATGCTAGGTTGGACAGTAAGGAGGGAGAGACTGATCTCTATATATACATATACACACACGCACACACACACACACACACACACACACACACACACACACACACACACACACACACACACACACACACACACACACACACACACACACACACACACACACACAAACAAATTCTACAAGAGAAATAATTGATAATAGTTGCTTGGAGTCCAAACACATTTTAGAGACACTAAAATCTAGAATCCCTGATGCCTTAACTTTTTCATTTGAAGAAAGAAGGTGATGCCAATCTCTAAGCGGCCGGCTTAGCAAATTAAATTATCTTAAACTGGAAACAGTTTTGTCTTTTAAAATCACAAATAAAATCAGCCATCTGTCGTGGAAATGAACAAGTAAAACTGGCAGCAGTAAAATACAAGCTATAGTGTTCAGGTAGTTACTGAAATAAAATGTGTTTTTTTTCCAGCATCCTCAATAATAATGGATATGGCAGATGTAGCTACGACAGTCTCACAGAGCAGTATGAGAACTGGCTGACTGGAGTATCACAACATAGTATTAGCACCATTTTAGTTGATGTACTGAATATTCTTAGTTTTACTCATTCATTTAATATCCCTAGACTGCGGTTTCCTCCACTCTTGTAAATGTTCTTAGCTTACTCCTTCTCCCTTGTGAATTTACTCATGACACATAAATTTATATGTAACCTTCCCCCCTGGAGAATATTCTGTCTACAACCTCCAGATGCCCTCTGAAGCTGACTCACACACTACTTCTATCATGTCAGCATGCCTAAATAATTTAAAAAACGCATGTCATGCACACTGAGTTGGACAGCTAGTGTGAAAATCCAACACATAGCATTAAAGCGATGGAAAGAATTCTGGAAACTGCAATTTTCTGCTGTTCGTGTCTGCGCTCATGCCTTTGTTTAAATGCTAGAGAGAATCCAGATGGGGGCAATAAAGACTCTATAAAGGTTAATCCCTGTCCAGGTAATTAACTGTCACACTGTATCTCATCTCATCTTATCATCATTAAACTGTCTAGGTGATCATATAATTGGGATATTTACTGTTTGGTCCCTACAGGATGATTCTTAATGTTATTGTGACCTTGTGATTTTCATGCTGTCGCCACATGTACAGTATAGGATTATGTATGAGATTATTAACAGTTAATAGACATGACATTTTTAAGCCTTTGTACTCAAGGCAAAAGGCAATTTTATAATAGCAATGATCTCAAAAGTCTCTCTGGAGCTTCACCCTCAAGACAAATTGAGAAGTTTTACTGCAAAAATAAAGTTGTCAGCATGTTAGTGTTCAAAGATGGAACCATCCATCTATCCATCCATCCATACATCCATCCATCCATCTTCAACCGCTTATCCGGGGCCGGGTTGCGGGGGCAACAGTCTCAGGAGGGATGCCCATACTTCCCTCTCCCCAGACACCTTCTCCAGCTCCTCCGGGAGGGGAGGATCCAGAGGCGTTCCCAGGCCAGCCGAGAGACATAGTCCTTCCAGCGTGTCCTAGGCAAAAGACTAATTGTTGTGCTCTTAAAAATGGAATTCTGTCCTATTCTTGCTTTATATGCGTATGGTTGGTAAGTGTTTCCATCCCGCGAAGTGGTGATATATTGTAATTACATCCCGTGAAGCAGTAATGCATTGTTGTTGTCAGTGTTTGTGTTTTCGTCCATCCGTTCGTCCACCAAATATCTTCACAACCATTTCAGATAGAAAGTTGAAACAAAAAGCATGTTACTCCGGTGGCAAAGGGGATGAAAATGAGATGATGACCTTGACCTGGAGAAAACTAGGTCAAAGTCAAATTTCAACTTTTGTACACTCAGGAACCCGATAAGAAAGACTACTGAGGCCAGTGTAAGACCATAGATCAAAGCTAGTGCTTTGATCTATATTCTATCCTGATATATTTTTGCACATGTCTCAGGAACCAGATAGATAGAAAGACAAAACAAAGGCATTACAGGTATATTCAAGGAAGCAAGGGGATGAAAATTAGATCACAACCTTGACCTTGAAAAACTAGGTCAAGATCACATCTTCACTTTTATGCCTTTTTAGGTACACATCTCCGAAACCTCATGACAAATATAATGCACTCGAAACATGTTGGATCATGGGTCTTATTAAATGACCCTGACCTATGAAAGTAAGTCAGGGTAAAATTTTAAATTCAGGGTGTCGCAGGATGTTGCAGTCTCTGACTGCCTTGTTCCAGTTTGTTTCTGTTTCCCAACTAAACACAAAAAAAAGAAATTTGTTAGGAAATTTAATGCTTCTTGGAAATGCACTTCATATCGTTGGAAAGCTTGTTTATTCCCCTTTTCACTTGTAAAGAACATGGATTTGTGTAGTGAGCAGCAGAGCTAAATATCTGGTTTCCATCCATGAAAAATGTGACAAATCTCTGCCCAGTAAAACACCTTATTTTAGACTGTTCTTTGGTGGATTGGCTGATTGACAGTTGAAGAAACACGACATATTAGCAATTTAACTGTTTATTCATTCAACAAACAGGAGCGTCAGTAGCGTGTAGAAGAACCAAACACAGCCACCACAGCCTGGCATCATCTCCTCATGTTAGTCAGTATCAGCAGTATGTGTCACACATACTGCTGTGGGATGGCATCCCATTCTTCAACCAGCAATGTGTTTGTGTTGGTCACTCTGACAGGAACAGCATACCCAAGCTTATCCCACAAGTGTTCAGTGGGATTCAGGTCAGGACTGCTGGCAGGAAATTCCATCCTCTCCACTCCCAAATTTTGTTGATACTCTCTGATAAACCTCGATCTGTGGGGGCCAGCATTTTTATCTTGCAGGATGGAGTTTAGTCCCAGACTGTGGATGTATGGAATTGCCACTGCCACAGTATATGAAACAGAGCCTTAGATAAAGTTTAAAGACTTAGACTTTGCTGACATGATTGAACCTTCATAGATTTGTCAGTCTATCGTTTGTTTTTACTTAACGTCCAGTCGATCAACACTTTACCCATGGTTGAAGGACAAAAATGATCAAGTGGTGAGTGTAGAGTAGTTTACAGTAATTCTTGCAACATTTCTAGATGCAACAATTCCGAACCAAGCTTCGTCACACATGCACATCTTTAAAAGATATCTGACTCCGTATATACTGTAGTACTGTACTGTGATTATGTTCTATCCACAGCCCTCGGGAGGTTAGGATTAATAATCTTGCTCTACAGCGGCGGTGTTACCTAACTAAGGGTCAGCTCCTTCTTTTGTTCACATCTTGATAACCCCAGACAGAGGTTAATTTATCATTATGAAGATAAGTAACCTTACCTCCATAAAGTGACTTAGTAACCAGTCAGACAATGATGTCATCTTTAATGACAAATGCTGTAATGACATAATGGTAAAGAATTCAGAATGCTGCATGAAAAGCTGCCAAGAGATCTATTTCAGGGCTGCAGTATACTGCATGTACTACACGTAATACGTATATTAGTCTGAGAATTTTGTGTAGCGGTTGTCCCAGACTGGACAATGCTGCAGTGCATTTGGTGGATTGGCTCTTCATTAGAATCAAGAGAATGGATGCCTGTAATATTGTGTTCTTGATGCTGCCATTTCTCCATGGCATTGCCTAACCAAATTATTCTGAAAACGATGAATGCCATAATGACCATGAACATCATACTCATAATATCAAAACACATTCTGACCGTGTATATCTCTACAGGTACAGGTGTGGGACACAGCAGGCCAGGAGCGCTTTCGTAAATCCATGGTGGAACACTACTATCGCAACGTCCATGCAGTGGTCTTTGTATACGATGTCACCAAGATGACTTCCTTTCGCAACCTACAGACATGGATAGAGGTTTGTAACTGGCTCCAAACATTATTAAACATCTAAATAGTATTTGGCGCTGCAGAAACGGTCAATAGAGCACATTTTTATGATATTGCAGTCTGAATTCCCACCTCTTTTGGCACCATTTATCATTTCCAGTGTCTGCATTATTTAATTCCCAAAACCACTAAAACCATGGAGCTACGCACAGTTTCTATTCCACAGTGTAGTTCATATTTATCAATGGTAACGCTGTAATAATTGTAACCACTGTGGTAAGCATGACAGCAAAACTCTCATTGTAATGTCTTGGAGCAGACTGAACCCAAGAGCACAACACGGCGCCATAAAGCTTAGGTGAAATTCTGAATGAAAATGGATGCATAGTTTACACAACAAAGATGACTCATAAATTGATGAAAATTGACACTCAGGAAATAATTGGAGATAGGTTGTCTTGGCTGAGATGTGTAGTGTATGATGGCAAATCTTAAATATGTTCCCAAGTTACTTCTCAGCTCTTTGCTGTCATCATCATCCCTTCAGTGCAGCAAGCTCCTTACTTCCTTTTTGTTGTTATCACGGAGAATAACATAAATTGTTGCAGGCAACAACTCAGTGATTACTGGATAGATTCAGCCTGTGATGCTTTTATGCTTTGAATGTTTGTCTAATGATGCGTTTGAATTTACACCATTCGAGCAGAAAGGAAAGAATAGGTTTCAAGAGACCTTCATGACCCTTACCTCTGAGATGTTTAACTCCAGTCACTATTTTTTTAATAATGTGACAAATTCAGCAGTTGGTTTGTAAGGTTAGGTGTTGAGTCTGCTGCTATACATACCCTTCTGTCTGGGCTCCTACAACAGCACCAACATCATTGTATTTGTAGATGACATAGTACTGATCATTGATGCATACAAAGAAGATATGGCAAAATTGCTGGCCTGGTTTCATCCTGAATTGCAGACATGAAAAAGGAGATGATTATTGATCCCAGTTGAGGAAGGCACGACACACACTTTTATATGTTGGTGAGGCAGAGGTCGAAGGGTGAAAATGAACTTCCTTAGGATTCACGTTACCTGAAATCTCAAAGCACCACCGATCCTCAGCAAATCTCACTGATGAAATCAAAGTCTTGAGCAACTTCTGTAGATGTTCTGAAGAGCAGTTCTATTGAAACCTGGTGTTGAAACTGGACTGCCCAGGGAAGAGAGGCCCTCCACCATGTGATCAAAACTGTACAGTTTATCTCCAGACCCACCCTCCTAACTCTACAGTTTATTCATAACACCAGATACATCAAGAGGCCACACAACATCATCAGTTGCAGTATATATAATACCACTGCTGTGTTTTTTATGCTGTATGTATATAATTCCCACTAGCTGCAGTATTAAACTGCTGATTAGATTTGTTTCCACTCAGTTGTCCATATTGATGTACACATTGCATGGACATTGCCATAGTATGGACGGTTTGTACAGACACCTGCTGTTGTGTTCCCAGGAGTGTAATGGTCACCGGGTCTCAGCATCAGTACCTCGAGTCCTGGTGGGAAACAAGTGTGACCTTGTGAAGCAAATACAGGTAGGTGTACTCAAGTAAGGACCATGGCCTAATATAAATGTTTATTCACATTTCTAGACTAAATCAGGGTTTATAACAAAAGATTTGTGCTTTGCAGGTTCCATCCAACATGGCTTTGAAGTTTGCTGATGCCCAAAACATGCTGCTTTTTGAGACTTCAGCCAAGGACCCAAAGGAGAGTCAGAATGTTGACTCTATCTTCATGTCGCTGGCCTGCCGTCTAAAGGCCCAGAAATCACTGCTCTACAGAGATGTGGAAAGAGAAGACGGGAGAGTCCGGCTCACACAAGAGACTGAAACAAAGAGTAATTGTCCTTGTTGAGGAAAATGAGGAGTGGGAGGCATAATGGAGGGGAATAAAGAAGAATAACAGTATACATGAAGAAAGTGGAGGAAAGGGATGACAGGAGAGTGAGATTATTTTCAAGATCAACAAGTCTGGTTTCGAAGAAGGGTTTGACATTTAGGCTGACTTTGTTTCATGGAAGAGGAGCTACAGGAAGAAGGGGTGATGCTAATGTACAGGGCTGTGGGGAGAGGTGAAGATAGAAAGATGGGAGAATGATATTGGGGAGTGATGCATTTATTAAGAATGCAGATATTTCACAATTTTGGTTTTTGACTGCAGCATTGTGTAGAAATTTCTTTGTTCAAACACAAACAGGTGTTGAGTTTAAACACAATGCCATTAACAAAGGTATCATTTGGGGACAGTTTGCAATTATATGGGTCAGATTTGGTGTTTTCCATATAGTCACTACATCATTAACAGCAACATATGACAGTCTGTTCTGTTGAATTCCATCTGCTGACCAGCTGAATGCAGCATTTCTCAACCTTTATCTACTGCCTTTAAAAGCTACTTCTGTCTTGGTTTGAAGAAATCACTCAGAAGATCTTGATGTATACAACCATTCAAACACTGTGGCAGCCTCTTGTGGAAGAACCAACTGCTTTGAAGGCTGAAAGAGACTCATTGAATTTTTATGTACCCAATCTCTCTAGTTGAATACTTAGAAAATAGAATAATTAACTTAAATCACTGTGACACAAACATATGAAAAAGATTCTGAATAACAAAGAGGCTAAAACAACCTAAAAAATGTTCAGATGAGCTCATATAATTGATTTCAGAAGACCTTGACATCAGGCTCTGCTGAAATAAGACCAAGTGGCGATGCTAAACCAGTTATCAGGCAGCAGGTTGCAGATTGATTTAGATACTGTGAGATCCTCTTACTTGTGTATAGGAGAAATGCATCCTCCAAGAAAGAAGGCAAGACATGGCACCTAATTCTCATATAACCGTGGTATCAGCATATCCCACACTTGACTTCTGGCTTAGAGGCCCATCCAGCTTTCCCTTTGTGTTCAATACAGAAACAGACAGTCAGCCGTAGCAAATCTTTACTGTGTAATGAGCGTCTTTCATAAAGCCTTTCTGTGATCTGGGCCATGCTACCTTTAAATAATACTATAAATACATTCGGATGAAAGACAAATCACATCATTGAATTTTCAGCCTGACACTGATATCCAAATTAAACCAGTTATAAGACCCTTTTAAACACTTTGTGCATGCAGGTTCAGCATTTTAATACAAACTGTTTCTTTGGGATGTTTCCTGGAATATCTCCTCCTCTGTTTTTCTTTGTAGGGTACTATACAGCAGTTGAATAATTAATATTAGTATGAATTTACAGGAAGAGCTACTTTCATTCTGATTGTGGGGATAATGTCATGTAAGCCAGATAAATATGTTCTACAGACACTTAGTTATCATCCAGTCATCGATTTGCTAAAATCTTTACACTCTTCATAGCTGACATAAGTGAGAGGAGTACACAGTACAAATTAACGTCTGTTAATAAATAGAGCAAAACATGGAAGACTGTGCAGTACTAATGCTAATGCCTAATGCTATATTAATTTTTATTAGTTACAGACCTGAGCAAGATAACAGCTTCAAATTTATTATTTTTCACTCATAATAATTGTGCATTTTATTCTGGTTTTAGAAGTTAACCAACACACAATTTACATGATTGTCCAATTCATGCGTCTCTTTTCAAGAATGGTCTATTCTACTGTTATTCATCCCCAACATTGTGTATTAATATACTGTAAGCTTTGCATTGATTGGTTGATTATGAGGGTTGGTACAGTGTTGTGATGTCAGAAAAAGAGCAAGAATATTGTTGTGTTGTAGTTGCGGGTAATGTGTGGAAAAAGTACTGCAAGGAGTCACTGTTTGTAGCACTGTAATAATACAGCCATCCATCCATCCATCCAACCATCCATCCATCCATCCATCCATCCATCCATCCATCCATCCATCCATCTTCAACCGCTTATCTGGGGCCAGGTCATGTGGGCAACAGCCTCAGGAGGGATGCCCATACTTCCCTCTCCCCAGACACCTCCTCCAAGGGATTCCAGAGGCATTCCCAGGCCAGCTGAGAGACATAGTCCATCCAGCGTGTCCTAGGTCTTCCCCCAGGTCTCCTACCAGTAGGACATGCCCGGGACACCTCCCCAGGGAGGCGTCCAGTAGGCATCTGGAACAAATGCCCAAGCCACCTCAGCTGGCTCCGCTCGAGGCGGAAGAGCAGTGGCTGTACTCCAAGCTCCTCCCTGGTGACTGAGCGCCTCACCCTATCTCTAATGGTAGGTCCAGCCACTCTGCGGAGGAAACTCATTTTAGCCGCTTGGATCTTGTCCCTTCAGTCATGACAAAGCTCATGACCACAGGTGAGAGTAGGAATGTAGATTGACCAGTAAATCGTGAGCTTTGTCTTGCAACTCAGCTCCTTCTTCCCCACGACAGACCTATACAGCGACCGCATCACTGTGGAAGCTGCACCAATTCATTTGTCAATCTCATGTTCCATCCTTCCCTCACTCGTGAACAAGACCCCAAGATACTTAAACTCCTCCACTTGGGGTAAAGACTCTCCACCGACCTGAAGAGGGCACACCACCCTTTTTCGGTCGAGAACCATGGCCTCGGATTTAGAGGTAATGATCTTCATCACACTCGCATCACACTCAGCTACAAACTGTCCCAGTACATGCTGAAGGTCCAGGTTTGATGAGCCCAACATTGTCCGCAAAAAGCAGAGATGAAATCCCTTGGTTCCCAAACCGGACCCCCTCTGGATCCTGGCTGCGCCTAGAAATTCTGTCTATAAAAATTACGAACTTCATAATCTTCATAATCTAATAATACAAGTTGATGTATTTGGGGTCTGGGAAAAAGCCTTCAGCAGAGATGATGTGATGAAAGAAACCCACATATTTGGTAAGTAGGTGGTATTTCCTGACATTCAGGTACAGCACCGTCTCCAATCCAGATGAAAACCTCCCCATCAGCAAAGAGATGCCTCTCAAACAACTTAACATATATATCAATGTGTGATCAGGATAAACTATACAAATTTTCCACAGCAATCTCTGTAACACTAGCTCTGACCCTCTGGAAGTTGCTGGCACGTTGGTTAAGCCCTTGACCATGATTGTCAAACCGTAAAGGCTCTGGCTGGTGGTGAAAAGTCTTTTCATGGTCTTCCTGTACTACTTCCACCCATCAGTAGCCATCACAAAAGAACATAGTAGTGAACCAGGCGGCCCATACCAGTGCATCCAGTGTATCATCCAAGCATGGCAGCAGATGAGAGTATCTTTTATTTAATGCTTTGAGACACAGGTTGTTCATGAAGAATCACCATGAGTTATTCTTACCGAAGAAGTATCACGGGATAATGGCTACATCGTTTTCCAGAAGATGGCGCACTTTGGTGTGATGTTTCATCAGACTGGCTTTACCCATTTTGCCCAGTCTGGGGAAGAACACCCGCCGATGTTTTCCCAGTAAGGCTAGTAATTTTTGTCTCTGTTCATCAGACAATTACCCATCAGTTACATCCAGCTTGAGGACATCACTAGGTGGAGAAGCAACACCTATAGAAGTACTATTGTAGTGTTCAAGGTATAGAGATACCCTGAAAAACTCATCTAGCAGTGCTAAAATCAATATTTATTATTTTCTCTAACACATTACCACGTTGACACAGTGACATCTTGTTCTCCCTCTTTTTCTGATATCAGAACTCTGCAACAGCTCTCAGATTGCAACCATATAGCTTACATTAACATAATGAAGTCATAATGTGTTACGTGTCATGGATCTTTTGTTCAGCGTTGTTTCACTGCAGCACTTTTCAGTATGATCACACAAAAGCCAATGAAGAGGAAGTCTTCCTTGCGACATTGTTTTGAACGATCTCTGCATAGAAAGGTCTTATGTTTGCTTGCCGACCCTTTTCCTTATATATGTACACTACCAGTCAAAATTTTTGGACACACCTTCTCAGTCAATCTTTATTTTTTTTGCTTTCTACATTGTTAATACATACTGAAGACAGCAAAAACATGAAGCAAGATATATAGAATTATGTAGAAATGCCAAAATTGAGAGAACCCTAAATATTTTTTTTGATTTTAGATTCCTCAAAGTAATCATTCGTTGCCTTGATGACAGACTTGTGAACCCTTGGCCTTCTCTCGATGAGGTAGTCACCTGGTTTTCACTTCACACGTGTGATTTAATGGATTTTCGTGCCTTTAAATCAGGTTGGGACCATCAATTGTATTGCACAGAAGTCAGGTTGATTACACTGAAAGCCATATTGGACAAATGTTTGAATCTGTATTATGGCAAGAACCAGTCAGCTGAACCGTCCATCATTACTTTAAGAACTGAAGTTCAGCCAGTCCAGAAATTTTGAAAAATGTTGAATACATCCCCAAGTGTGGTCACAAAAACCAACAAGAGCTATGAGGAAACTGTCTCACATGATGACTGCCCAGGAACAGTCACCTTTGCTGCTAAGGAGAAGTTCATCCAAGTCATCATCCTCAGATTTGAGAACTTTGTTTCCACCTGCCCTGTCTTTATACAACACAGAAAAGTTGAATGGATGGTCTCTACTAGGGTTGAACCGGATACTCGTTTCATACGAGTATCCGGTACGGATAATGCATTTTGATGAGTACGAGTACGAATACAAATAAAGCCCGTTAATACTTGTGATCGGATTGAAGGAAAATCAGCCGGACTGTTTTCACGCTCTGTGAATGGCCAGTCGCACATACTTCCCGCCCCTCCCTAGAGACTGCAGTTAGAGCGGAGTTTCCCTGTCCCACTCTCTGTCTCCGGTACACAGTTACTGATCTCTCTGTTCGTGGCTTCACTGTTGCTCACGTCCTTATTAGATTTTCTTCAGCTTGCCTCTATTTTGGTGTTTGGTTATGTGGTGAACTTTCTTGTTTTTTTTTTTGTTCTTTTTTTGTTGCACGTACCTGTGCATTTAACCACCGCCTCGGTGGTTAAAGTTTCTTTTTTTTTTTTACCTGTTCTAAACTCTGTTCAAATTAACAATGTCTATACAGTCAACCCTCGGTTTTCGAACGCTTCTGTTCTCGACCAATTCGGTTTTCGACCAGAAAATCCGAGAATTTTACGTCTCTGTACTCAACCAAAATTCGACTCTCGACCAAACCGAAAGAATCCGAGTGTACCTGAACGCGACTCACCCGGGAGCCGAGCGAACTCGAATGCCCAGGATGCTTCCTCCGTAGCGCATTCGTGTTCAAAGTTCAATAGGATATCTTTTATTTAAAAAAAACAGAGTGTCTATTTCTACCCTTTTTTATTCATGGCAAACAGTATACAGTGCAGTTTATGGTGTAAAATAGTTTTTAAAAAAAAAGTAGAAAAAGTTGTTTTTTAGACTTGGAACGGATTAAAATTATTTACTTTAATTATAATGGGAAAAATAGTTTCGGATTTCGAATAACTCACTTTTTGAACAGCCTTCTGGAACGGATTATGTTCGAAAACCGAGGGTTGACTGTACTTAATATTTTAACTGAGAAATAGCGCGTGCGCGCGCATACACACACACACACATACACACACACACACACACACACACACCATAATCAATATTGTTTAACTTTATGTGAAAAAAATGGCAATAGCATTAGGTACTAAAAATAAATAATTGAAAAAAAAAGGTACTAGAAAAAAATTAAAATGAAAAAGAAGAGATCCATTCACCCTCTGTGAATGGATCACAGGCAACACTGTTAATTAAACTTGTCATTTCTATATGTCTTCATGTCATTAAATCAGCTGCAGAAGCAGACCGTGCTCAGCAACTCTCCAGCATGATGAACACTGCTTATCTCCAGACTGCAATACATTCTACCCATAGTACTAGAAAACAATCAAACTAAAAGTCAAACTAGTAGAATATTCCTTTAACTAAAGCCTTAAGAGCTTTGTCGCTTGGATTTATGAATTTGTTCATCATTTTGTCAGAACTGTGGACAAAGTTTATGACTATGAGTTTGTTGTTTGGATTAAGTTTTATTGTTTGCTTCTATATTTTAGAGGTAATGTGGTTGTTACTATTTTTTCAAAGGGACTTCTTATAAAAGGGCTGAAGAAGCTTCACTTGTCTTTAGTAGTTCTTCTCTAAGTGTTTTATGAACACTGACATTCAGGTCAGTTTATGATTAACTTTACAGTAACATGTCTGTTTTGGCCATTAACTGTGTCCTGACAAAAGTATTTACTGTTTCCCTCCCACACACAGGAAATTCAGATTTCAAGTCTGTTTTTCCAGTCTCTGCCTCCCTGTCCTGCATAATATTTCATTCTTCATGTGTTTTCTGTTTTCTATCGCCCTCTTGCTGTTTCCATACAAGCTTAGCATAAAAAATTCTCTGTTACTGTCAGTGTTTATGTGACCCCACATAATTTAGACCTAGTTCCTTCTGTTCGGTCCCGCTGACTCCCTGTTCCCTGCCCTGATCTCGAAACATGTGGCTGCTGGCAGTTCATTGTCTTTGGCCAGACAATTTAATTCTCAAACAGACTGTGTACCGATTGAAACCAGCAGAAATTTCCTCATTTTGAGACACAGTATAATTTTTTTTTTAAACTTAGAATTGTCCAAATAAAAGCATTTTGAATACACCCTCTATTCAATGCCAGTAAGCCTGAATTAAGTAGAGGCTTTTCTTTAGACTGCATTGAAGATTTTTAACTTGTAGCACACCTGTCTTTCACCTGTAATTTTACAGTTGCTTTACCATGACAACCTGGTACATCCCCTGCGGTATTTTTTTTCTGTTAATAGTATAGTACGTTTGTTTAGTATCATCTTCTATAAACAAAACATTTTATCCATTCATTTAGTTGTACCAAAATCATCTGCATTTCACTAGCGGGAATGCTGCAAAGATGTCCAACAAAAAATACAGAAAAAGAAGCTGAATGGGTGAATAGTTATTTTTACCTATTTCAAGAGAAGAAAAACTTACTTTCGATCAAAAAAAACAATTCTGATTAAAATTATCTTCCCATCCATCCATTTTCTATACTCACATTTGTCCGATGTCGCGGGGTGCTGGAGCCTATCTCAGCAAACTGGGGGCGTGAGGTAGGAGACACCCTGGGCTTGACGCTAGTGCACCTCGGAGCCACACGTAGACACAGACAAACACTGGCGCACACGCTCGTACCTGCGGGGAAAATTATACTGGCAAATTAACATGAAAGGCATGTTTTTGGAAGTGGGAGGAAGCAGGAGAATCCAGAGAGAACCCACGCAGACACGGGGAGAACATACAAATTCCACACAGAGCGGGACTTCAACCCGGAACACTGTTGCTGTGTGGCGACAGTGCTACCCACTCCGCCACCATGCCCCCCCATTTCATCATAATAACAAATTTAAAGAGTGACTTTTTATATAACTTTACTTTAAGTATGCAGCAACATAAGGACAATAACAAGAAAAGTTTAGATGAATTTTTTTGTCATTTAATTTTTTATTAACTTTTCTGAATTTGAACAACTCAAAACACACGCACACACACACACACACACACACACACACACACCACACACACACACACACACACACAGAGTATATTGCAAGCTCATTCCACAACATGACATCAACAAAACCCCCATTCCATTCTGTCTGGACAAGACATCAAAAGCTTAACATGGAAAAAAAGAGCAGTTAAAAATAAAACAGTTGAAAGCATTCATGTTTTTTCATGGGTGAGTGAAATTTTTTTATTTAAGACTCCTAGTGTATATATTTACGATATATTTACCATTACATTGCCCCATTCTTTCATGACAGGACATTTAGTTAGTTGGTTGGTTGGTTGGTTGGATGGATGGATGGATGGATGGATGGATGGATGGATGGATGGATGGATGGATGGATGGATGGATGGATGGATGGATGGATGGATGGATAGATAGATAGATAGATAGATAGATAGATAGATAGATAGATAGATAGATAGATACATAGATAGATAGATGGATAGATAAAATAAAATAAAAACAGTATAAAATAGAATATAAAGTGAAGATAGCAGGAGGCCCACATGGTGGGTAAGGTACACCCTTCTTACATTGTAAGGCATGTCATTATCTAATGTCACAACATCACAACACCTTGGCCCCACTACACTGCAGCGCAGGCTGACAACCCATCTCCTCCCCTCCATCCAACCACGTGCTGACCTTGCCGCCTCCCCCCCACTCCTTCTGAGGGAGTCATTGTACCCCTTGATGGCATGGGGCATGAAGGAAGACCTCAGCCTCTCTGTGGAGGCGCTGTGTGACAGCAGTCTGTTGCTGAAGGTGGTCCTCTGCTGGGCGAAGGTGGTGTGTGTGGCTGGTGTTGTTCATGATAGCCCTGACTTTGGACATGGTCCTGCTCTTCAGAAGTGTCTCCACAGAGTCCAGGCTTTGCCAAACCACTGAGCCTGCCCTGCGGATGAGTCTGTTAATACGGTCCATGTGTCTTTTCCTGGCCCCGCCACCCCAACACATAATGGTGTATGACAGCACACTGGAAATGACGGACTGATAGAACATGAGAAGGAGCTCAGGATAGATGTTGAAGGGGGCCAGCCTCCTCAAGAAGTAAAGTTATTTTCCAAAGTCTCAAAATATTTCTTTGACAGGTAATGAGTGGAGTTGGTGACAGCGTGGCACCTTGACTTTTCAAGTGAGCTCATTCAAATATATAGGTGGGGAGATTAGGGTATCTCTTTTACTGTGACTAGACTGGTTACAAGAACCTGTCCACACTCCAGATCAGACTGTGGCGGTAATGCGCCTCAAAGCTGTTGCAGGCAGTCATGAATCAACAGAAGAAGAAGAAGACGTCACGTGACATGTACCCAGCAGTTGCTGCTTCACCACTATTCACACATAACTAGCATAGACAGGCTAACGTAACCTGCAACATAATCGCCTTTCATTTAGCATACATTCACAATTACAAAATCTGCAAGAATCAGACACCAGATCTACGGGGGTGCAAACGAGGAGCGACAATACCGTCACGCACAGCCATTGTGGCCTCTTCTTGAATCCATTTCACTATTTTGGTTGGCTCGTCAGGACAGCAACTGCAAACTCCGCCTTGGCTAGCGTTTGGCTAGCCAGCTAGCTAGCTAGCTACTTACATCGCTAACGGTAGTTAGCTAGCTAGCGAGCTGTAGTAATTTGCGTCATGGATGAACTAATCGTCGAAGTAAGAGGAACAAGTGGAGCCTTTTATAAGGTAAGTTGGTTTCTTTTATTGCCTTGCCATTTAATTTAACATCAATAGTCCATGCACAAACGTTAGTCATTAGATAGTCTTAACCGGACGAACGAAAGATACCTGCTTGTGTCTTCGGCCTTCCGTGCTTCAGTGAAAATGGGTAAACAATGCTGATGCCAAGCTGCGGCTGTAAACTCAATGATTCCAGTTAGATTTATTCAGCGTCGTCGACAACGTCGTAGCTAAATCAAAGCAACTGATGCAGTTGAGACTGTAAATTTGAAGTGGTTGGAAATGATTCCACTGTAATTTGGTAAATGATGAGCAGGGGTTTATACACGGGTAACTTTCATGATATTGTGGTCAGATATCCAGGTGGTGTTTGAGTTGCCTGCGTCCTTCCCCTAGTGGACAGGTAGATGAAGATTCTTCAAGGCAGTTGAGGTTTTGGGGTTGTTCTGAAGGCGAGAGTCAACTACTACAGAATATGGAGTGAAAGAAAATGAGAAATTAAAATGATCATTTATGTACCTAGTTTCACTGGGAAACCTCAGAGAAGTCATAACTAACTATTATCAATTAATGAATGTAAATTTGGAGTAAAATAGTTTTGGCATCACCTTCCGTCCACCTATTATAGCAGACTGTTGAAGCTGGTGGACAGCCTTCTCAGAGTGGGGAATGAGGTCCTTCCACAAATCAAGGAGTTTAAATATCTTGGAGTCCAGTTCATGAGTGAGGGGACAATGGAATGTAAGATTGGACGGAGAATTGGGGCAGCAGGAGCAGTATTGCAGTCGCTTTCCCACACTTCTGCCACAAAGAGGGAGCCAAGCCAAGAGTCAAAGCTCTCCAACTACCGTTCAATCTACCCCTCACCTATGGTCATGACTGAAAAACGAGATCGCAAATACAAACGGTGGAAATGGACTTTCTCTGGCGGGTAGGTAGTGTCTCCCTTAGAGATAGGGTGATAAATACTGCTATTCACGAGGTGCTCAGAGTAGAGTCGCTGCTCCTTTGCGTCGAAAAAAGTCAGCTAAGGTGGTTTGGATGCCTCTGGGGTGCCTCACTAAGATGTTCCCTGGCACGTCCAGCTGGGAAGAGACCTCGGGGCAGATCCAGGACCAGGTGGAGGGATTTTCTCTCAACACTAGTCTGGGAACGCCTGGGATCCCCCAGTCAGAGTTGGTGGATGTGCCCGGGGAAAGAAAGGGAAGTTCGGGGCTTCCTGCTGAAGCTGCTGCCCCTGCGACCCGACTACAGATAAACAGTAGAAGATGAAGATGTTGACATGAGAGAGTTTCTCAGGTAGTTTTATGTGCAGACTTAGGTGAATGCATCATTATTATTATTTGTCTCCTTTCCAGATGTAGAAGCTTTGTTTTTTGAAAACTCATGTAAGAAATATGAATGGAATGAATAGCAGGACAACTCATACAGCATCCTGAGATGTAACAGGCGGCCTGCACATCAGCACTTCATTGTAGCCACGTTTACTGTGGTTTCTGCTGCATTCAGTGTCAGCTGAATCATCATGAATGTCTGACAAAATAAAGCACTTAACTGCAGCAGTGTTGTGAATTAAACATGGCTACATATCGGTGTTGTCTCAAAATAATTTTCCTTGGCTTTTATCAACCTTACATTAGGGGTGCTCACACTTTTTCAGCACGCCTAATTGATTTGCCTACCACAAGAATGTGAAAAATATAATTATATATATATATCAGGAATTCTTTATATGTGCATACGTTAGAGACCAGCGATGTTGTTTGGTCTAGAGACAGTGTCACTGAGGAAAAGACAGGAGGCAGAGCTGGAGGTAGCAGAGATGAAGATGCTGAGGTTCTCTCTGGGAGTGACCAGGAAGGATAGGATCAGGAATGAGTACATCAGAGGGACAGCACATGTTAGAGGTTTTGGAGATAAAGTCAGAGAGGCCAGACTGAGATGGTTTGGACATGTCCAGAGGAGAGATAGTGAATATATTGGTAGAAGGATGCTGAGTTTTGAACTACCAGGCAGGAGGCCTAGAGGAAGACCAAAGAGGAGGTTTATGGATGTAGTGAAAGAGGACATGAAGGTAGTTGGTGTGAGAGAAGAGGATGCAAAGGACAGGGTTAGATGGAGGCGGTTGATTCGCTGTGGCGACCCCTGAAGGGAAAAGCCAAAAAGGAAAAGAAGATTTATATGTGCATACGTTAGGACTGTAAGTATATTATGTTCAAGGTAGACCGGTAATCAGAGGGGTTGTGAACAGTAGTAAAGTAAGACACAAGGATAAGTTAAAATATATAATGTAATTTAACATATAACTTTAATAACAATTCAAATACAGTGCGCCCTCTGTCTTTGCGGTCAATGTGTTCCAGGAACCACACGCGATTGAGGAATCCGCGATTGTGATCGCAATCTATTTATCTCATTATTTACGGTACTTTAAACGTTTATGAACCCTCCCCATACTGATATTAAACCACCTTCTGTCTGTATTACCTTTTCCCACACTTATCGACTGTTAAAAGCACTTGGGTATCTCAAGAAAGTCCGAGACTCAAGGAACAAGCGCACTTCCGCATGCTGTCAGCCAATAGAATGCGCTTACGGTATCACGTGACTGCCTACCAAATATCCGCGATGAGGTGGCGTTGCAATCCTTGATGCACGATCGTGCAATGTAATAAAGTGTCCAAGTCTAGCCAGTTCTGTGTTAAGTTGTTGGATTGATTGTTGGGGCCCAATCCAGGTGTTTTTGTGGTTCAGGTTATATATCCTACTGCACCATGAAGTAGTGAAGGCATTCACCACCTTTGCTCGTTCTCTCAGTTTTCTTTGGGTTGGGTCGCCATCCAGTCAGCTGGAATATCTGGGATCGATCACCGTCGACGAATGCCCTTCTAGTGTTGGATTTGCTCCTTAAATCCACCCTTTACCAAAACCTGACCAAAAGACCGGTCACACATCCTCACAAAGTCTTCAGGTACCTTAAATAACTAGAACTAAGATTTAATGGCTCAATAAGACACATCATTACACTGTTGAGTGCTGAAGTTCTGTGTGAGAGGTTAGCTCCATGGTATGAGTACTATTAACAAAATGCAATAAATCTTTAAGAAATTCTGTATTACACTCATTCTAGGCAACATATTTATAGCTACTATCATCGCGGCTAGCGCGATAAATGTGACTAGTGTGACTTTCAGCTCTTATCTACATGCTCATATCAACAGTTAAGGGACTTCCCCACTCACCACTTAATGGTTACGATTTCACTATCCTTCGTCAACCTGGGACACAAATTCGACGTGGCTCATGTTCAAAGCGTGGCCCAGCAGAGTGATGCTCTGGGACAAAATGGCAGCGACAAGGCTGACAGCAAAGAAACAGACCCAACACCAGAGAGCTGGGAGTCTCACCTGATTGGCTGGAACCAATCTGCCCACTGTGCTGTCAGTCAGAACACTATAGCTCTTTAAAGTCAGGGCTACAACAGTTTTGCCCTGTTTGCACAGGCACAGCGACCAAAGATCCAGAAAAAGTCAAATGTCACCTGTATATCTAGTAATGGGATGGATGATAGGCTGACGTCTATTTTTTTAATGTCACCCAATCTACCGACACTGGTTTTGCGATTGACCTGCAGATCGCAACTGACCTTTTGAACACCCTGCTGTACATCGAAACATGACAATATCAGCAGCTATTTGATTATTTCTACATAGCTGGTGTGGCATTGGCAAAGCTCCAGTGTACTGAATGTAAAATGCAGTTATTGTCACACTATTTGAATGTGGTTTATTATCTAGCATGTATCATCCAAATTTTAACAGTTGAGACAATCAGCTAATTGCCTTTCAGAGATACACTAAACTAACTTAACTACACATAGAATCCATGCAGACTTTGCCAGTTGGTCAGCATTTGTTGCTCGCTGCTGGAGTACTCACAACGTTATTAGACCTGGGTTTGTTTCATTTTGAACCACAGTAATCATATTTCGAAAATATGTTGTGGTGTGTTGTGTTACAACTGTGGAAAGAAATCTATTCTGAAAACGCAATAATGGTTCTTATCAAATTCGTGCCGTTATGGATTTTCCATAGTGATACCACTGGAACCAGATCAGTACTCATTATCATTGACTAACATCACTTGAGTTCAGATGTCAGGAATGAAAAGAAAATCTATTGTCTGCATCTCTTTAGATGGACGACTGTTTTGGACTATTGCTTTTTTAAAAAAATATAAATTAATGGCTTATTCATTGATTTTCTGTTATGTATTGAGGTATAGTCAGTGATTTAAGCTGCTCCAGTCTAAGTCACCAGATTCCTAAATACACCAAATTCTCCATCTGGACACTGTTATGGAGTTGTGTCTCTTTCAGTGAGCCACGCAGTCATTTCCTTGAAAAGAAGGTGGACGTTGTGGCCCAGGACGTTAATCCCAGATGTAGAATTAAATAGGTTGTATGTGATTAAAATTGTTAATTATGTTGCGGTTTATTAGTTTTAATCTTTTTCAGAGATAAGATCTGCATCATTAGTTGAAACCTTGGTTTGGTAATTACAACAAAAACAAAATATCAGCTAACAAAATATCCAGCTTCTGACAGATAAACTTTCAAATCACTTTCTCATTTCACCTGAGGACATTCAAATGTTTACTAAGAAAGCCCAATTTCGTCCGGGATTATTAAAGTATCTATCCATCTATCTATCAAATCTCTTGATGTCATGAATAATGCACACTCTTTTCTTATTTCACTTTAAAAGAAATATCATATATATCATATGGATTTATCACTTAAATATGTATTCCTGTAGAAATGACTTTTTCATGGTAACTCCTGTTTTGTTCTGTTTTTAAACTCAGAAGTTTACCTTATACAAGCGAATATGAAGGACAACATAAAGCTGACAATTTCCTACACAACTTCAGGATATTAAAAAAAAAAATTGTTAAGACAGTAGTTTCACAATGCTCACTGTCTCGTCAGTAGATGTAGCAGTTTATAATTATAGAATAGTATACTATTATGTATACACATATAGTATACATTAAAATACTATATGTGTGATAATACTTTAGGACAACAGTTGTTTAGAATTTATGGTCACAGATGCCAGTGAACGGAATGTTTGCATGGAATAAGCACCTGGATGGAACTGTGTGGTTCCTGCACAAATTGCAATCTCCTGTGCAATTTGTGCAGAAAGACATTTTTCATACCACCAATGCAACATACTTGACAGTAGGTCCAGAGAGACGTTACGCAACAAAATGCTATTGAATGCATTCACTTCATTTATTTTTGTTGCACAAGGGGAAACTAGTTCACAATGAACAAGACAACAAGACAATAGCACAATTAGAGCCTCAGTGAAGTGGTGTCTTCCTAAAATCAAGTCATATCTTTTGTTTTGGGCAGATTTAAAGAGAAATGAGGACTTGTCATACCAAGACACAAACTCATCTACAACTTACCCCTGAACCATCTCATCTCCATCAAGAAGAGTAGCAATAATACTGTCTTCAGCATTAATTACAGTAAATTAGATGTGTTTGAGAGGCAACAACCGTGGGTAGGGCCAAAGAAGTGCAGAACCCATTAGAAAATGTGTCCCCTCACACTCAGAGGCTTTGTTCAGACTAGTCGCCCATATCTGATTTTTAGCCCATCCAGATTGATGTTGCATGTCTCGCGTGTAGTCTGAATAGTCCCAATCGGATTTTTGCGACATGAATTGAAACCATATTTGGGAGGTGGTTTCGTGTCTGATAGGGACAGAGGCATTAAAACCAAAACCTGAGGTAAAACTATCCAGATATTTTGCTATGACCCTTCCTTTGTAGACCTGTCATTGTTTTCATCCAGGCTTTATCAGTCAATCAAGTTTTATTACATCCCAGTGATGTATTGTGATTACATCCTTCTTCGAAGCAGTGATGTATTGTAATTACATACCTCTTCAAAGCGGTGATGTACTGTACTGCGGAATAGATAGAAAGGCGAGGGAGAAGGCCAGTGTGAGTTAGACCATAGGTCAAAGCACCAGCTTTGATCTATGGTCTGATATTTTCTATCCTGCGATAACAGTATTTTTGCACATATCTTAGGAACCGGATAAGATGGAAAGACGAAACAAAAGCCGTTATATTCAGGGAGGCAAGGGGATGAAAAGCAGTTCACAAATATTGACCTTGAAAAGCTAGGTAAAGGTCACGTTTTCACTTTTATACCTTTTTAGCTACACATCTCTGAAACCTCATGACAAATAGAATGCACCAGTTATATGTTGGATCATGGGTCTTTAATTACCTTGACCTATGAAAAATTTTGAATTCAGGGGTGTCGCAGGATGTTGCAGTCTCTGACTGCCTCGTTTATAAAGCGCTTAATCGTGGCAACAGACATATCAAAGGGCTTTGACAGACGGAAAAACCCCACAGAACCCTCCTGAGCATGCATAAGCAATCTCCTAAGCGACAGTGGCGGGGAAAAACTCCCTCATTGAGGAAGAAACTCTAGGCAGGACCCGGTCTCTTTTGGGAGGACATCCTCCTTGACCGGCTGGGTGGAAAAGGAATACAAAGAACATAAAGACAGGGTCAGAGAAAAGGAGAGAGAGAGATAGATAGATAGATAGATAGATATTTTAATAATCCCGGAGGAAATATAGAGAGAGAGAGTGGCAGATGAGCCAAATAGTCGTGGTTATGGTTATGGCGATTTGTTGCAGGCACTGAAGTGGGGACAGGAAAGTGTGTTGGCCAACTCAGAAGTTTTGTCTTCAACGTTCCCCATCATGTAGTTCGTTAAACAAAACACAATTACAGTTGCACGGATGACTGTATGATAGCACAGAGGAAGAAAGGCAGCAGGACCCCAGCCGATAGAGGAGGGGGATAGGAGGAGCAGGTCCACAGTGGATGGATGGGTGAGGTATGAACCTGAGAAATACCTGTGAGGACATAGGGCACAGAGACTCCAGGGAAGAAGGGTGTGACAGGTCGGAGAGGAGTAACCGAGAGGGTCAGAGAGAAGGAGGAGAGAAGAGCTCAGTGTGTCTTGATATTGAGTCTCCAGCAGTGTAAGTTTACAACAAAAAGAAATTAGCAGCATAAGCTGCCTTAATTGTAAAATTTTTGAAAAAAATGTTTTAAGTCTTGTCTTAAATAATGAGAGTGTGTCTACCTCCCGAACTGAGGTAGGGAGGTGGTTTATGATTGTTGCTACTAGAGTCAGTGCATCTAAACATGGCCGCAGACTGGCTGATATCTTTTCTCTATGCACTATGTCTGTATAGTGTGGGCAGGCAGAAACACAAATCTTCCATGTTGACAAGTGGGACAAACTACTAAAGTTGGAGACCGTCCTTGTGCATCACCCACATCCACAACAGGAACAAGCTATTTGTCTTTTTTGTAAAGTATCCTTAATTGACTGCTTTGGTGCAGTATAAAGAAAACTGATTTTCCTCAGTGCACTAATGAACTTGCATTTTTATAATTTATGAAACTTAAAGTGTGTGTTTTATCATCAGGTGTGGATATGTGACTGAGCACTCTGGGGTGAGAATTATGACCCATGCTGTTTGTAACACTATAGAGATCACGCCTTACATTGACAACATAGCAAGGTTCACAGCTGCTAAACATCAATAATGGATGGCTCAAGATGACTTCTGCACCAGACCCATTTGTCATGGTCTCCAGGTGCTGAAGGAAATCCATATAGCTGCACCAGAGCCCTCATAGGAACCAACAAAGAGTAACAATCTCCTATTTTTACCTTCAGATTCGGATGAAGAAATGGGGCCCTAGCAGGGCGTTGATAACCCAGCGCTGACTGCAGTTGTGGTCAACTTGTTTGGGTGTCCAGTGATAGCAATCGTCCTTTACCCAGATGTATCTGCTTATACTTACTCTCCCTATTTGACAGATTTTTGTGACTTGCAAAGTAATATACCTGACCTTTGGTAAGGTAAACAACCTAGTGCCAGTGATTGGCTGAAGGAAATCCAAGAGGTACCAATAGGTCAATGGTTCCATTGTTTATTCGCATTACATGCTGATTAATCAAAGTCATTTGTTCCAATGCTTCCATGGAAGTTTTTCCTTCGTTAACTGTCATACAAGTGATTAGAAAAAAATTGTTTATTCATTGTCATTTATTATTTAAAAGACCATGTATGCAATAAAAGACAAAATTGTCCCTGGATTTGAAATTGAACTTGATACTGTACATACAGGATGTTAAACTAGTGAGTTTGTCTTAGCTGGTAATATGCTAGAGCAGGGGTATTCAATTGAAAGTCATGGAAGTTCAGTTATAAAAATTTCCACTTAGTAAGATGTCCGAACCCAAGTCCAGTTTGTTTCTTATAGCCGGCCTCTGTGTCCACATTTTCATTTATTATCAATTTTCAATGCAGGATATGTTTAACTAAGTGCGCAGCTAACTCTTTTACCATAAATAAAAGTAGACCCGCAGACCAGACTGCGGTCCACTATTTGGTGATACCTGTGTTAGAGAGATGATATTGAAGTCAAAAGAATTGTTAGCTTCCTAACACAATACAGTTAGTGCATGCAGTTGTCTGCATGTGCAATAGCATGTATTAGTAGTGTCTTCTGTATTAGACTGTACCATATATGCTGCTTTTGGTTGCATCATCCTTTTTCTTTTAATTTTTTTTTGTGTCTCTACATTTGACAACCATAATAAAAGGAAGGATAAAGTAAGAAAACTGTGCACCTATGTACATTATTTTTTCCCACAGTTAATATGCATCTGAACAACGACAGAAATGATCTGAATGTATTGAGAATTAGAGATGCTGACTCTTGAAGTGTAAATAGTCTATCTACTAATTGATTCTCTCAAATACATTTGAATGTAAGTTTTTTATGCCTCACATGACAGAATTTTTGCATACTCTATTTAGTCACAAAGTACTGTATGTCAGTACAGTAATTAATTCTGATTTGTAAATGTTTGTCGGCCCAGGTGTTAAGTGGTTTTTACACTTTACACAGCGTGTTGTAACATGCCCATTGCAACTCCCCTAAACCATATCACCATATTTACAGGCTTTTTAGTTTATAATTGTACTCTAAAACATTCCCCTTTTGTTTGTAATTTTGTTCCCAACAAAAGGAGACATAAGTGTAAACCCAGAACCTCTCAACATGTCATCTCTTAAGATCTTTAAATTAGAGTGTATTTCTCTCAAAGGCATTGTGTGTCCTGTCTGCAATAATTGAAACCCATGAACACGGACTGTACAATTTGATGGAGGACCAAAATGGATCAAGGCCAAAGCCCAAGTTCCCAAAAGATGAATCCATTTCTACAGTTTTTTGTCATCAAATTGGTTTTGGGTGACAGAATTATAACTTTTAGATGCAACTTTATCATCTAACTAATGTTTCTCCTTTGTAATTCTTGTAGGCCTTTGTTAAAGATGTTCAGGAAGGGTCGGTCACTGTGGCGTTTGAAAACAAGTGAGTAATGCCCTTTAGCATGCACAACAATGCCTTGTCATTTTGTTAACAATATGAACTATTTTGGCTTTTTGCAGAAAAGAAAGTCAGTTATTTTTGTAAACGTGTTTATTTCTCTCTGTCCCAGTTGGCAGCCGGAGCGTCAGATCCCATTCCATGATGTCCGTTTTCCTCCACCAACAGGGTTCTGCAAGGAGATTAACGAGAGCGATGAAGTTGAGGTAGGCCTTGTTAAACACGGAGGTGAATGGATGGATACTGCTGAATATTCAAATTCAGTGGCTATTTTTTTTATTGTTAAATTAAACTACAAATCATAGTGTTTAAGGTTTGATGGTGTCCTCAGATGAAAACAGAATCAATATTAGAGTTAGAGTGAGTTAATGCTTGAGGCTTCCTTTTTGTAAGTGGTGATGTATTGTAATTGTCAGTATTCGTCCGTCTGTCCGTTCGTTCCTCCGTCTGATAGTCCACCAAATATTTTCGCAACCATTGCAGATGGAAAGATGAAACAAAAAAACACATTACTCAGGTGGCGAAGGGGATGAAAATGAGATGATGACTTTGACCTTGAGTAGACTAGGTCAAGATCAAATTTCAACTTTTGTACACTTAAAGCTACTGCTTTGATCTATGGTCTTTGATCGACCTATGCTGTGATTTACCCTGACCTATGAAAGTAGGTCAAGGTAAAATTTTGAATTCAGGGGTGTCATGGGATGTTTCAGTCTCTTACTGCCTTGTTATCATTTCATTTTGTTTCTCTGCCATACAGAATGTTATTGATCTTTGTATTGGGCGATGAGTGGACCGCTGTGAAATTTACTGTGTCTGTTCTCTCAGGTATATTCTAGGGCTAATGACAAGGAGCCGTGTGGATGGTGGATGGCCAAGGTTCGCATGGTCAAAGGAGAGGTAGGTGTCAGACCCATGTAGAGCTGCATTAACTAATCAAAGGATCACTTGTTGTCAGGTATTTAGTTACAGACATTATTACCGGTAGTCTGTTACACCATTATGCAAGCTGTCACTGGACTTATCAGTCAGATTGATTAACACTTTAGTTCCTCTTCATTGGTAAATATCAAAATACTTGATAATATATTTGGTTGTTCAGTTCAGAAATTAACAAAACCATTTTGTTGAGAGGGGCTATTTGGTCTTCAGCTAAAGTGATCAGATGTGTTTCACTGCGGATCTGTTTTTTTTTTCCACATCCAGATTTGCTCTCTTCCCTGCTTTCATGCTCATTTCATTTGCTATCATCTTACATATTGATGTCCCTTCCTCTATATCCCTTTATCTTGTATTGTTCAGAAAATTCTATTTTTCTTTAAAGCTAATATTTTTTAAATGAATGTGTACCTCATAATCATATCATTTCTATGCCATTTTCTTTTTCTGTGTGCAGTTTTATGTAATAGAATATGCCGCTTGTGATGCCACATTAAACGAGATAGTGACGCTGGAGAGGTTAAGGCCGGTGAACCCGAGTAAACCAGCCACCAAAAACACCTTCATCAAAATCAGACTAGATGTACCTGAGGATCTACGGCAGATGTGAGTTAATTCACTGCATTATCTGGCCTCTGTGTGTATGTATATATGCATGTATATATGTATGTATGTTTGCTTGCTTACGGGTGAGAGTGTGAGGAGTGCATATGATGTATGAAAATCACGGTACTTATTTTATTCACTCGTTGCTATTAAAGCGAACTTCAGCTTTGCTGCAAGGCTGAGCAACATTTCAGTAAACATGGACCTATGAGAGGTTCTTTTCGTCTGTGTAGTTAGTAGTAGTCATGTAGACTTGAATATTTGTGATTCCTGTAGATTTTACACACAGAATACACAGACATAAAGCACAGTTGATGCTGCCCTCCCAAGGTGATGAAGTCTCTTTCAAATTCAAAGTCAAATTTCAGGTTTGGCTTCTTCATAGTAATCAGCAGTAGTTTATGTGTAATAAAATAATTCTTCTTCTTCTCCTTTCAGCTTTTACCTTTAGGGGTCGCCACAGCGAATCAGTTGCCTCCATCTAACCCTGTCTTCTGCGTTCTCTTCTCTCACACCAACTACCTTCATGTCCTCTTTCTCTACATCCATAAACCTCGTCTTTGGTCTTCCCCTAGACCTCCTGCCCGGCAGCTCAAAACTCAGCATCCTTCTACCAATATACTCACTATCTCTCCTGTAGACATGTCCAAACCATTTCAGTGTAATAAAGTAATTAGTTTACAAAATTGTGGGGGAAAAACCTCACAAATTTAAAAAGAAAATGGGGGAAAATCATTTCAGTTAGTGCTTTCATGCAAATCCAGATTGTTTTTTTTCTTGTCATATGTCCAATCCTCCATATATCCAAGTGTTTTTTTGAGTAATATCTCAAACAGAACAATATGAGGTGGAAACATTGCATCTGTGGCAGGGGCAGGTCTTCCTACATTGTTCAGGTGCATCAGTGACTATATTATATGACTTATTTTTGTCACTCTGTTTTGACAGGTGCTCCAAAGAATCTGCACACAAAGATTTCAAAAAGGCTGTGGGAGCCTTCAGTGTGACCTATGACTCAGAGAAAAAGCAGCTGCTCCTTTTGGTTTGTTTAATTTTGTTTTTTCAATCGATGAAATAAGAACACTTTGCATGTCAGTGTCTTAAAAGCTGTATTCCCTTAGTGCTATTCTTAAGTCATCCGTTAATGCTACCTAATTAGGCCTGTCACATAGATTAAAACACTCCACAGGTCTGCTGTTTCTAAAGAAGCTTTGATTGTTTTCTCAGTCGGTGAATGAGGTCACAACAAAGAGGGCCACTATGATGAGTGACATGCACTTCAGGAGCCTACGCACCAAACTGTCTCTGATGCTGAGAAACGAAGAGGCCATCAGACAGCTAGAGGTAGACATGGACACACGGTTAATATAACTTCAACTTGAGATGTATGTGGGGCTTTTATAATTCAGTTATGTTTCAGTTAAATAAATACTTGTTTTGGTAAGTGTGATATTTTGTGTGTATTTATTTATGTCATTTTATCCACCCCACTATATTTCGGCAGAGTTCCAGACAGCTGGCGTCTCGTTTTCATGAGCAGTTTGCTGTTCGTGATGACCTGATGGGACTCGCAATTGGGACACATGGAGCCAACATTCAACAAGCACGTAAAGTCCCTGGAGTCACCAACATAGACTTGGATGAGGAGACGTGCACCTTTCACATATATGGAGAGGTAGGAGTCTCTAATAACACTCTTGTACCTGTATTTCATATTGTAGGCCTGAGTCATTGGAGACTTTGCTTATTGCTGTTGATGCTTTTATATTAAATTTAAGCTTGATTAATTGAATAATGTGACAGAGTAATGAGTTTGATTTTTGCATGTCTGTCTAAGGACCAGGATGCTGTACGCATTGCCAGGAGTTTCCTGGAATTCTCTGAAGATGTCATCAAAGTTCCCCGGAACTTAGTAGGTAAGAAAATGACTTTACTGAATCAGTAACATATTCATAGACCAACAGTTTGTTCAAGATTGAATCCACTTCAGTTTCCTAGTAGACTGACCTGTGTTATATTATTTGCCCTTTTAGGGAAGGTGATAGGCAAGAATGGGAAACTGATCCAAGAAGTAGTAGACAAGTCTGGAGTGGTGCGTGTTCGCATTGAGCCAGAGAATGACAAAAAGCCTTCAACAGCATCGGCAGCAGACGAGGTGAGTGGGAGAGAAAAGCCTTAAACACTATTTTCAAACCGTGCATTAAAGCCAGGCTCAATCATCTTGTCCTTAAATTACTTACTCCTAATTCCAAAAGCAAAGTATCTGCACAACTGGCATCATTTGAGTCAGAATTGATACAACAATGGAGAATTGAGTGATTTTTTGTATTTCTGATCTTCTCTAACAGGGAATGGTGCCATTTGTATTTGTGGGGACAAAGGAAAGTATCTCCAATGCTACAGTTCTGCTGGACTATCATCTCAACTACCTTAAGGTGTGTGTGTCACCACTGAGAGCAATATCCTGCTTCGAACATCGACTGTTTCATCACAATGTCACGTCCCAACAAGTTTCAGAAACTATAGAGAGTTGTGCCTTTTCATGACACCTGCCTCCCTGTGATGCTACAAAATGCTAAAAGGCAGTCTAGTAGAGTGCGTGCTAACGTAATCTCGTCATGTCTTTTGAATTCTTCTCATCTAAAGGACGTGGACCAACTTCGTCTGGAGCGCCTTCAGATCGACGAGCAGCTGAGACAGATAGGAGGAGGCGGGGGAGGAGGTGGGACAGGGCCCCGAAACCTCAAAGACAAAACCTTCGTGTTTGATAACGGAATGGGGCTGGGGATGGGCAGAGGAGCAGGAGGAGGTGGAGGAGGAAAGCCTTATGTTGGAGGAGGAGGAAGAGGTGGCAGAGGGCGAAGAGGAGGAGGTGCGTCTTTTGCCTCAGGTACTGTAAATTTGGTGCATCTCAATAACCAAGATATAAACTTCTAAAATTTGTTTAATTTATCTAAAAACTGTTAAGTGTTTGCCAGTTTCAAGTTATCACCATCGGCTTAGATTGACAAACAGGACAAGACTCGGTGACATAGTTCTAGTTTTTTTAATAATAATCCTTTATTGTCCCACAGTGGGGAAATTTGTGATTTAAATTTTTATTTTTGCTAAATTTTTTGCTGTATTCAAAGAAAAGGAATTTCTTCACCATTTGTGTGCTGTTACCATTTAGTGTAAAACAAGGGTTTGATTTCTTTTGTTGTATTTCAGCGCAGTGTGTACGAGACATGCAATGTATGCAATACTGTTGGTACTGAACGTACAGTCCTTTCTTTTAGTTGCTTGAATTAGATTTGATGTCTTTTTGTATCCCAAGGCACCAACTCAGAGGCATCCAATGCTTCAGAGACGGAGTCAGATCACAGAGATGAGCTCAGTGATTGGTCACTGGCCCCCACAGAAGAGCTGATGACAGGGGGAGGAACCCTGCCCCGACGGACAGATGGGAGGAAGAGGTCCGGTGGAGGAGGACCGCGAGGACGAGGGGGGAGAGGAAGAGGAGGATATAAAGGTAGGCAGTAATGACCATTGGCTGACATCCATCCTTATGTATTGAAAGAAGAGTCAAATATGTAAAAGCATAAATCTTTCAGTGACATTACTTTGTTAATTATCTGAAGGTGATGCACATTTTAGAGATGATGAATTGATAAAATTTCTATTTGAGTTATCAGACAAAATATAAATAGGAGATTTGAGTTACTGTGTAGTGAATGAATGATAGTATATTATCAAATTATTCCTTGAAAGAATCTTAAAGGATCAAATGATTCTTTGCTGGCTCCCCACATTAACACATTTTCACAAAATCTTGGTCTTTCAAGGAAACATTTTCATTGGAAGAAAGAATTGCTCTAGACATAAATCTAATTGACACATTAACCCGTTTTCAAGGTGTTACTGTCAAACTAAGTCCTTAAGCTCCAAACATTATGGCAGGATGTTTAAATCAAAGGATTTAGCTGATTCAGTCAGTATCTATCAGATCGTCTGGCAACCATCCCTAGACTATTGAACAAAATGATGAAAATTAGCACTATATGAAATGTCAGGGGAGGTAATGTCAATTAATTACTGCTAAAAGTATGAAGCTAGAAATACCTCTACAAAGCTAACTTCTTACTCCTGATAGCCACTTGTCAGGATTGGTTGCCCCTGTCTCTGATTGGGAGATCAATATCATTCAGTATTAAGACATTCCTTTATTAATGTATATTTTATATAATTATTGTTAGATGGAATTTTTACACTTATATCTACAACAACATAAACCTATACAAACTTACTTACATAGAAATGTATACTTTGATCGAATGGCACTCTTGTTTGCCTAAAGGGGCATCAAATGAGACATTAACACTGTTAGCAGATTCCCTTGAGGGAATTTGTCTGTTGAGTGAGAGCTGAAATATCTTCAAACTCCAAATTAAGTTCATTCACTTCAGATTCAGCTTTACCATTTTTATTTTGATTTAGTTTAATTTTGTTTCTATACTTTTCCTTTTCGAGAAGCTTGAGAAAGAATTGCCTTGAATATAAGGCTTAAAGGTCTGGTAGATTGATAGACGGATGGGCTGGTTGGATACTTTGGATTACACCCTAGACTATTGAACATAATATTGTTCGTTTTTAGCTTATATGGCTTCTTAAGCTCTAATAAACAGATCTTGATTTTAAAAAAGTGCAGGAGTATGTAAAGGTTCTGTCATCAGGAGTCATCTTTTCATCAGCATACTTTTATGTCAGTTTTCACTTGTTACATTACAAAAGGTTGACAACAGCATAATTTGAATTATAAGCAAACAAAAGTTTAACCCACACTTGAGCTATCTTTTTCTTTTAATGTACTTAATAAGAGATGGAAACACCTTTTCCTGTTAAATTCTGAAGTAACTGACATACTGTTGCTACTCCAAGAAGAAAAGAAGCTGCATCTTCTCATATATGATTCCCATTTACAGAGTGATTCCCACCTTCTGTTGTAGTGTCAGAGTGGCTGGCTTTGTGTCTTCTACTTCTTTGAGATGTATTGGTTGTTGGCAAGCAGCCTTATAAAATGCCATACAGGCAACCAAAACTGCTTTCTGTAGATTATTTTAATCACTTCAATGCACTTAATGAAAGTGTACCATTTTTCATAAAATCCTTGCAATATTTCAAGCTCAATGACACAGCTAATGAGTCTGTGTTTCTGTGTTGTTTTTCTTACATCCTATGAGTTGAGGTGAACTAGGAAGATCCTTAAAGTTGAGTGTTAGGGTTTGTCTGTTTTGGTTTAGGTGAAGACATGCAGTGGAGTGAGCTGAGACCTCGTCATATCAGAGACCCCAAGACAAGAGCACAGGAAGACACTCTACAGGTCTCACACAGACACATACACTCAAATGATATTCGTTATGTTGTTCAGATGTTAATAGTCACAATTTTTAGAACTGATCCAGAGCTGATGGCAGAGAGATGATGTGTAAGCAATATTGTAACTACTGTTCTCTGGGTAAATACACTGTACCCACCCATCTATACATTACATATAGTGGAGCCAATGCGTATTGGGCAACCTAAAAAATTTGCAAGTTCACCCATTTAAAAAGATAAGAGAGGTTTTTAATTTTCATCACAGGTACACATCAAGCGAGAGAGACAGAATGTAAAACAAAATCCAGGAAATCACATCTTATGATTTTTAAACAATTTATTTTTGAAAATGGGTGGTCAAATAAGTATTGCCAGCCAGCAAAAGTTACTTTTAATACTTTGTAATGTAGCCTTGGTTGGCAATGACAGATGTCCAACGGTTCCTGTAGTTCCTGACCAGGTCTGCACACGCTTTAGTTGGTATTTTTGGCCCACTTCTCTGCACAGATCTTCTCTAGAGCTGTGATGTTGAGGGCTGTCGCTTGGCAACAGTTTTAACTCCCTCCACAGGTTTTCGATTGGGTTGAGGTCTGGAGACTGGCTAGACTACTCCAGAACCTTGATATGCTTTTTATCGAGCCACTCCTTGGTTATCCTGGCTGTGTGCTTTGGATCATTATCATGCTGGAAGACCCAACCAGGTTTCATCTTCATTTCGCTGACCGAGGGGAGGAAGTTTTTACCCAAAACGTCACTATACATGACCCCATACATCTTGCCATTGATACGGACCAGTCTTTCTGTCCCTTTTGCAGAAAAGCATCCCCAAAGCATGATGTTTCCATCCCCATGCTTCACAATGGAAATGGTCTTCTTGGGATGTAACTCAGCATTCTTCTTCCTCCAAATAGGGCGAGTGGTGTTTAAACCAAAAAGTTCAATTTTGGTCTCATCTGACCACATCACATTCTCCCAATCCTCCTCTGGGTCGTCCAGATGGTCTTTAGAAAATTTCAAATGGGCCTTTACGTGTTTTTTGTTTTGGGCAATGCAGGATTTCACTTCATGATGATGTAGTGTGTTACTTATTGTATTGTCATCTTTGTGACGTTGGTCCCAGCTGTCTCCAAAGCATAGACCAGTTCCCGCCGTGTAGTTCTGGGTTGATTACTCGCTGTTCTCCGGATCATTCGAATTCCATGAAATGAGATCTTGCACTCCTACAGAGGTTGTCAGTGATGTTATACTTCTTCCATTTTCTAATGTTTCCAACTGTTTTTTACCAATTGCAGTTTGACTCATCCCAGCTTATTGCAGTCTTACAATATTATTTCTGGTGTCTTTGGGAAGCTCTCTGGTCTTGGTCATGGTGAAGACTGGAGTTTGACAGTTTGAGGGTGTGTGCAGGTGTCTCTTATGCATCTAAGCAGTTCAAACAAGTGCCATTCATACTGTTAATGAGTGGGGGCCGGTATAACTTCCTAAAGAGCAAGTGACAGGTCTGTCAGGGACAGAAGAGTTGTTTTCTAGCTGCCCAATACTTATTGGCCACCCATTTTCACAAATTGTTTAAAAATAATACAATGTGATTTCCTGGATTTTTTTTATATTCTGTCTCTCACGCTTGATGTGTACCTATGATGAAAATTACAAACCTCTCTTATCTTTTTAAATGGGTGAACTTGCAATTTTTTTTAGGTTGTCAAATGCTTACTGGCCCCACTGTATGTAGTGGGACCTCTTTGGGGCATCTGTGGAAGAAGCAGCACTATGACAGAAGCCTGGAATCCTCACTAGTCTGTTCTACAAAGAAACATTGCTCAACGTAGCCACCTATACGTAACTTATTGCCCCAAATAGGTGCCACCCCAACACAGGCCAACAGTAACCGTGTTAAGAAATCAATCCGACCACTGAGACGCATTCAAAACTGACTTTGTTGAAGGATTTGATGCCACTATATTCATTTGGTTAGAACAGGGCAAATCTAGAACAAACCTATCTTGTAGCTGCTACATAAATCTCAGACAGCGGTGCCTCTTCCGCAGCACCATGGCGCTTGCAGTTACTTGGATCGAGAGTGGTGGCTTGCCAGGAGATTCAGATCTTATATCGATGATAATTTTCTGATCAGCAGATTCCTGTCGATTTTGATAGTAATTGATCAATTATCTGAATCGTCTAAATCCGTTGCGGTAGATACTCCATTTTTTTGTTATTGAGAATTATCTATTTTCAACTCAATAGCTCAAAGTATTTTCCACAAACTATGCCTTTATTTAACAGATCGGTGATGAGATGAATATAAAATGATTTAGAACAACGAGAATGCACGTAGCATTTCAACAGAAGGAACTGCAGGAAAGCAGTGCAGAAGGTGACTGAACTTGCTTCAAAAAGAGGAAGTAGTCAAAGTAGAAGTACCAAAGGTGAACTGTAAATATGGATATAGCCTATAGCTGGAAAACTATTATTGAACCGGAGAGAGATGCAGTCTTCTTAGAAGCCGTTTTATTAAATATGTAGATTTATTTTAAGTCAACTTGTTTTGTTTATCATATCAATCATTTGATTTTAAATTGGTAATAAATTACTGAAAAGCTCTCAGCTCCAGGGGGGTTTAACCCCAATGAATCCCGATCATTGGATCAGCATTGATAACTCAACTGAAAAAATATTTTCCTGTTGCCGTCCTTTTTTACACTGTGCGCTGGATTGCTTGAATGACCCAGTCGGATGAGCGACACTAAAATGATGGTGTCCCCAGGCACTCATATACATGTGAAAGATTTGGACCATAATCTAGCAACCTGCGACAAAACAGGATGTACAAAACAGCACCCTAATTGGGGAGATTTGATTGAGATGAACTACTGAGAGAATTTTTGGGTGATAGGACAGATTGGCACATTTCCCCATTCATTTTTGGATCTGACATGCAAAGCTGTTTTTATACTGAAGGGGCTTGCGTTTCCTTAGAGGAAGCAGAGGGCTGTCAGCAGCGAGGTCAAATGGCTGCTAAGTTAGCAGTAGTGGGAATTCTAAGCCCAAGTAATGTGAGGCTTGCCTGCGGTTGACTTAACCAGCAGCATATTTCATCCCCTGTAGGAGGGATGGAAGAAGTCCTAAATGGGGGTGGAAATTACCCACAGAATGTCTTGGAACCAAGACATTTGCAGGGTCAAAGCATCTACAACAAGGGGAAGGACATCTCCTCATGGAGAAGACCATGGAGTGTTAGCTCCAGCGGAGACAGAACAGTGGTCTGCAACTGCTGCAATGAAGCGATGGCAGGATTCTGCCACTGCCATTGAGTGGAGTCTTCATTGTGGACCTCTTCTGGACCAGCAGCCCATGATTTGCTTCCTGAGCCTAGTCACGTGTGCACATTCATGACTTGTGCACAAGTTTGCAATGGCATAAAGTCTCTAGCCCCCCATTCTGCTGGTTTTGGCAGTATATGCTGACCTTGGCAGTACAGCAGAAAGTGTGAAATCTGTGCCAGGCATACATTCTGAACATCTTAGGCCATGTCCACACAGAGCCGGATCGTTTATAAAACATAACTTTTTTCACCCCGCATAGAAAAAAAATGGCATCCACACGACAGCATTTTCTAAAAAATCTCCATCCACACGTAACTGCGTAAGTACGTTGATCAAGCCTTTTATGAGCAGAACAACTCGGAGAACGTCAGGAGAGAGAACCGGGACGTGTGGAAACTTACGCCATTCCTCCTGGAGGACGACCTCCATCAATAGCAGGCAGCGCGTCCCAGTCCGACCCAGAACTGGCGTATGTGTCTTAGACGAGGAACATCTGAGACGAATAAATAAACAAAAGGATAAAATTTTGAATCATAAAGAAACAGATGAACAAATATTCAACTCTCACTCATGTTGATCAACGTGTCTTTGACGTGAAACTGTTATATGTCAGAAAATAGCCGATTTCAACTGCGTCAATTCTGTTTGTGTATGTACTGTAGAGATGGGCCCCAAACACAAGACGCCACAGCAGTTTTCGTCACAGGGAGACAGGCCCCCGCATTGAAAGGTTTCGGATACAGCGTCCACACGACAACGCAGAGCCGGCATTTTCAAAAAAAACTTCACTTTGGACAGCGTTTTCGAAGTTGTCTGTTTTCGTCCTGGATATCCGTGTTGTTGTGAGGACGGAAGGTGTAACCGCAGCAAATAACTTACGTTTCAAAAAGATCCGGCTGTGTGTGGACGGCGTCTGAGTTTGTAGAAATTAACATGACATAATATAGTAATGTGTCAACTAAAGGGGATAAAATAACAAGTAGGGATGAGTGAGTACACCACTATCTGTATCTGTTCAACCATCTAAATTATCTGTATCCGTATCTGTACTTGGATTGGGCGGGACTTAAACCGGAAGTGGGTGTGGTTTGACCAGTAATGGGTGGGGCTTAAATCGGTACATTATTTTAAGTCTGAAATAGATATGGATTGATCAGAAAATGCTGTATTTATTGTTTATTTTAAAACTATTAACAGACGCAAAATTGAGATTCAAATAATTGGTTTTGATCACAAAAGGTAGAACTATTTACAGAACAAGTTTTTTATGGGCTCAGAACATGAATATTCTTAAGTGTATGAATGAATATTTACAGAACAGCCTCAGAATTGAGATTCAATGCTTTTGATCACAATAGTAAAGGAATTATTTACAGAACAAGTTTTTTATGAACTCAGGACATGAAGTGCATTAATGAATACAACGCATGCAATAGGAAATTATGAACTACAAAGTATGCATGAACAAGAATTGTCATACTCAACATAACTTTCTAATTTTTAAAAATTTTTATTATGATCAAGCTTTTTTAAATCATTTATTTTTAGCACCTAATGTTCTTGTCATTTTTTTTTTCACACAAAGTTAAACAATGCTGATTAAGGTGTGTGTGTGTGTATGACTGAGTGACTGTGTGAGAGGGAGAGAGAGAGAGAGCGTGTGTGTGTGTGCGCGTGTGTGCTATGTAACATATATCTATATATATTAAAATATCTATACAGTATATAAATCATTAATTTGAACTGAAATAAGAAAGTGTCAAACTAAGAGCAAGCACGTAAATAAAAACAACTGCAGTGGAGGCGGTGACCGATGCGACACAAGCAGTCTTCAGCTCTGTCTGGTCAAATGCACCACGTACGTGCAACAAAACAAAGTTCACCAAGTAACTTTAAATAGACCAAAATAGAGGCAAGCTGAAGAAAACCTAAGGAAAGCAATGTAAGCTGCAGTGTAGCCACGAACAGAGAGATCAGTCAATGTTTGTGTGTCCTGCAGAGCTCTGGCTGCAACCAGAGCTCTTCTCTGGCTGTAGTGATGTCTCTGTAGGGAGGGGTGGGCGCTGTGTGTGACTTGCCAATCACAGTGCATGAAGACAGTTCTGACGATTTTCCTTCAGCACGAGCACATGTTTTACTCATATCATGCTCGTACTCTTCAAAAATGCGTTATCCGTATCGGATACTTGTCTGAAACGGGTGCCCAGCTCAACCCTAGTGACAAGATCATTTGAATCGTTTGGAATGAATGCAGCAGCACTTTTTCTCTGAAGTATGTAACCTTGTGTCCTGATTGGCCCAGGCCATGAATGGACTGAGATGGTGCTGCTATGTACTGTCAGGTGTTAGGCAGAAAGATGAGAACAGTACTATCACAATTTAACAGCAGACTTTGGTGTCAGCGTGACCTCAGATGTCACATGACACAAAAGTCACCACAGAGATTCACTGAAAGCGTGTAAACTGGAACAGTATTCAATGTGCTTTCTAGCCTGTTTGTGATATATAGCTGGGTGGAGAGATAGCAAAGTGGGTACAAACACGTTGATATCTTACCAAATCTGAAATTTGTATGATGGCATTCACGCGACTTGAATGACAAGTCATCTCTGAATAAAGTGTTCTACAACCACGTTTCAGCCATTAAACTTGATTTTCCTCACATGTGTGATAAAGCTGGAATAAAACCCTGATTCAAACAAACTCTTGTTCCCATGATAGTGTTTTGATAATTTACTTCATAAAGTATTATATAAATCAATTCATATTTTATTTTTCAAGAATAATGCAGATTTAGGGGAAACATGCACCCCAACTCTTTAGATTGCAGACATTGGTACAGTAATTTCTGCCTCCAGGGGTTTCTCAGCTGCTGTTGATCACTGGTGAAGATAAAACATTAGTTTCCAGTAATCTCATGAGTTCATGAGAGAAGTTTTCTTTCTACTACCAATAGTGATGAAATTGTTTTTGACATGTAAACTCTTCTCCTACTCTTTGATTCACTCTTTGGAACAACAGGCGGCCAAATGAAACTCATGACCTTACAGATTCTATGAGGTTTTGCTACGTCTTGTCAAGGGTTCTAAAACAAACATGGAATGTTATGTCTCGATCACAAAGACAAAAACAAGAACAGTGAATTTGTTTTCAGTGAGTACTGAATTCAATGGAAATTGATTCCAGGTGGACCGAAGCCAAAATAATGAACAAAACAACTTTTCTGAGAAATTTAAGAAAAAATCTTTCTACCTTAGAAAAAGTACTCAAACAGAAATCGCAGTTGGCCCGTACTAATCAGATGAACTCAACAGATTAATGACAACTGCACCTTGTGGCTTGTTGGGAGAGGAGGGAGACAAGAAAAGCCAGCTGCTCTCCACGCCGTTGGCTCTTTAAGTATTGGCTTCTCCAAAGTGTGACCAATCAGCAGCCAGGATGGCTGATCGTTCCCCCGATCATCTCTCAGTCCTCACACACACTTAGTTACATACAACACAACACTAACATCTCAGAGAAACAGAAATATTACGACCACAGTCGTAACAGTTTGAACTTGAAAAACTTTTGGATCATGTATAATGATAATAATGTACGTCAATGTTGTTGTATTTAGACACAAACAGCCATAGGAAGTTAATTTAAAACATATATTAACACATTCCAATTTTCATTGTCATTTTTGTCTTGCAAATACAGTAAAATTCCAAAATATGTTAATATTGGTCGTGAATAAAATTGTAAAATTATAAGGTAAAATCAGTAGCACCTGGATGTGCTTTCTCATTTTTGGTTTTTGAGTGTGACTTGAGTGTGAATTGAAAAGAAAATTTCAAATTTGCGATAGGATATGGAATTCAAAATTTAGTCAACTGTTCCTTAGCCCAAGGGTCATACCTCACTAACTTTAAGTGAAATCAATGAATCACTTTTCCCATATCTCTTGGACACAGACAAATGACACACACTTGTTGGCTGCCACACAACACCCACTCTGACTTTATTAGTTCATATATTACGCTCAGTGTGATTAGATTTGGCTTTTTGAAACTCAGAGGTTCTGTCGTCTTATTGTTGAGAATATTCCAGATTGTTTCAAACCAGACTGTTATTTTCATTGTTAGATCACATGACCATCTCCTGCTGTCTGTTCTGTGAGACAGGATGCTGTGTTGTCCCTCAGCTCATCAGCGATGATGCATTTGATCAGATTTACCTCCAACCATTCGCTATGAAACCAGACAGCACCTGTTTTCTTTCTCCCACAGATTCGTGTGGACGGTAACAATGAGCGCAGCGTGCAGCACTCCTCGAGTGGGCGAGGAAGTGGAGGAGGGCCGTCTTCATCCCAGGGTGGAGTTGGGGCCGGCAGTGATGGCCCCCCTCGCCATCATCATCAGAGACCCATCAGAGACAGGGGGATGAAGAAGGACAAAAAGGACGCTTCTCCGCTGGTAAATGGAGTGTCTTAAATTAAACACTGGAGGACCCTTCCCAGTTACACACACATTCACACTCACACACACACACACACACACACACACACACACACACACACACACACATATACACACAGGTAATTTTTCTGAAATCGTCATAAAGTCTCCTGGGTTTTTCTTTCTTTAGTTTTTGGTCACACTCATAAATTCACATATTCCATCAGCATGGAAGAGTTTAATGTAGTGAAGTCAAGGACCAGACGGGATCGAGGAGCTGCTGGTCTTTTTTTTTTTACTGATGTCAGAGATCTCATTCATAACTGTTGTGTTATAAAAAAGGACCTGAAAGAGTCATGTAGTGCATGAGAGGCATCGTTGTACAACTGGACTATAGTTTCCCACCTGGTCATGTATGTCCCTATTTGCTCATGTCTTCAAGACGTTTGTACACACACATACACTTACAAGTGTAAGTGTAGACATTCTGTCCTCAAGCTTCTTTTTATAGAACACACCTTTGTGTGAGATGTGGCAAACGCCTCTTTGAGGCCTTGTTTTGTGTGTCATGATTATAAATGAGACCCCTGCTATCCGTCTCCTCTCTGAAGTGACTCAGAAGAAACTGCACTTTCTGGACAAAACGAAGAGAAGAAAAGAGTTTTGTTGGTTTTTTTTTTTGTTTTTTGACCAGAGCTCATCTTTCACAGAGGAATTAACTCCAGGTATCCTCCCTTATTCATCAAAAAGAAAAGAACTGTTTGCTTGTTTTTTCAAATATGCTAAAGTGACAATGCTTGTGTTTTCCACGCCACTATTGGACTGGCTCACATAACTAGAAACAAACAAAAAGAAGAAAAGGGTTGACAAGGAAACAAGGTATTATAGCCACTTTAGCAGGCAGAATGAAGTATGTGTTCCACCTTTCTGCAGCACACTTCAAACATTGTTACTGCAGATCTTAAATGATTTGATGCACTGGCTTCACTGTGTCCCACGAGTCAACAATTTGTATTTTTGTGTTCTCTAGCTCTAAAATCCAACAATAAAGACGCAGCTTAGCATTCACATTTAAAGAATCGACCAATTGTGTAAGAAGTGTCAGGTGTATTTCCACTTAGACTGAGAGAACTGAACTGATCAGTCTATCTGTTTTCAAAAAGCAGTTGATGTCTTTGGTGTCACCTACTTAATTGTATTTAGTGGGATGGTGACACCACAGGATCAGATCATTCTTGTATTTGGATTGACAAAGTGGAGAGGAGTTCAGTGTCCATGATTCTGAATGAAATTCCACCAAGGATGTGTGGGCAACGAGATACAAAGACTTGTCTCAGCATTTGTCATCTCATTCGTCCTGTAGTGCAGATTATATAGACTTTCCTGTTCGACTGTCAGACCAGCGTTAATTCATTAAGTTGTAGGAGTGGGGAAACAATTTTGAGGTGGTTGGAATCCATTAAACTGGTACAAATCCCTTTATAAAAGCCAAGATACAGGGTACCAAATGTCATGCACTGCTGTATTATTTAAAAGAACCGTCACGTGACCTGTACTACCAATGTTTGGTTCATTCAACCCATACAGATTTACAGCCTTAAACACTTGGCTCACGAAATAAAAATCTCTTTATTCACAGTAGCGCATGGGCATTAAAAAAATGTACGTAAGGTTAAATCCTTTCAAACAGAATCAAGGCAACACATCTGCAGTGTTTTCCTCTCGTATGGCGAGGTTCCTTCGCTCTTGTTTTGGTGTAATGCTAAAAACTGGCTTCACTTCCATTTCCAGACATTGAACAGCGCTTCCTTGGATTGGCACCGATTCAGTTAGTACAGTAACTTTGTCTGACAAACCTGATCAACTGGCAGGATTGAGACACAGCTGCTCTATAATTTATGAAACCCTTTGTATTTAATCTCTGCAGTTAGAAAACCTGTTGAAGTATTACTGTAGAGGAAACAGTTGCATTGAGGTAAACCTTGACAAAATAAAGTTTGATTCTTCCTGCTTTTTTAACTTATTCTGCGCCCTCACCTTGGTGTTAAGCTGTAATGACCTTTTTGTTTTATTACTTGGTAGTTTTGTTTCTTTTTTCACTTGGTCATATTCAGTTGTTATCTTTGTGAAACTACAGGATGAGGTATTGTTTCAAGGTCACAACTAATGCAAAGTACTTTCTGCATGCATGATTTGGTTTTGAAATTGCTCTACTTTCAAAGTGCAAATTGGTCTTCTGAACAACCAACACCAGAAAGAGGAAGTGAGGTTTGATTAAGCAGGATTTTTATTTTCCATTTTCTGTAAAGTCTGAAAAACCAAAACATTGTTTAACAGTCATGTCAGAGCTACCATTTATCTACACCCCTTTTTCCATCATGAGGCTTTATGTATGTGCCTTGGATTTATTCTCTTGGGTTTCTGTGAATTTTACTCCATTCCGTTTTAGTCATGCATGGATATCTCTTGTTTAGTCAAGTCTCTAACCTGGTATGGATTCTTTCAGGGAGGTAGAACGGTGCAATATAATTTTTTTCTTTTTTCTTCAGTTTCTGACACTTATTTAACTCTTGCAACAGGATAGACTTTCACAATAAGAGTACCAGCAAGTCTAATATGAATGAAACATAAAAAAAAATATGTTAAATCAAGCTGTCGTTCTCACATGTTCCCACCTGGTTTAACACCTCGTCTGCACGGGAAGTTTTTATGGCAATATCAGTATAGATGAAGTACAATTTACATGCCGTGAATGCCTTTAAAGATTGTGTTAGAGCTAGTCCAATATGGTGTCCCAATTTCAAACATCCTGCAGAAACTCAGATGGTTCAGTGTAGACAGCATTTATATATGTATAATTATGGGGCAAAGGCCAGCTACAACAATATTAAAACAAAAACATTTTCTTGAGGATTCTACGTGCCTGTCATTTGTCTACATGGCCGTGAACAACCCCCTCCCCCCCAATCCACTTGTTTTGTTTTCCTATATGTCAGAACAGGGGAGGTCCAGTGAAATGAAAACCAAGCAGTTTTTAGTCCTGGGTCATGCTGCTGATGGAAATAGGATCACAAGTATTCCATTTCTGTGCGAAAACCCTTCAGATGACTAATAAATAAATTTACCTTCAATTTTTTGATGCCCTTAATAGCTTATTTTGAAAATTTATCAAACTTTTCCTGCGAAAGTTAAATGATACAATTGATAGTTAAATCTGGACCGTGACTTTACAGCTGGAATGTGCTTAGCTTAGCAAAACAGCTAACCCTGCGCTGTTCAAAATCGCACACCTTAAATATTCAGTTTGGGGTTTTATAGCATGCTGGATGTATTTATTTAGTTACACGTGCAGTGACTGTCTGGCCAGGCATTTTCCTTGCTTCCAGATTTGAGATGAAAGTAGACGAAAATGCTTCCAGCAAGAATGCAGGTAATCGTGTTGCCCTGTGAATTACTCTATTCCATATAAAAACTTTTTTATGAGGTACATTGTCAGTGAGCACATAAAATATAGAAGTGATAAGTTTGATCACCTTCATTCAAAGTTCAAAGTTGGCTGAAAAGTACTTAAAATTCATTATCTTTGACTAATTTGTCTAATTCGGGTGGAAATAAATGATTTATATCATTTGGAATTACACATTTGAAGAAAAATTATTTGTCCCTCATTGCTAGGAAGCTGCAACAGAAAAAAAAACGAAAAAAAACTCACGAAATTATGTGTGAAATGTGCCTTTACTTGTGACTGGTATCGTAAGCTAGACTTGTATAAATCAGGGACAATGAGATGTTCACAACGGGACCAGATGGTGGGAGTTGACTCATCCCTGTTGTGACATCATTCACCTTATAGTGTTGTTCACACTTACCTAAATCCAAACGTCATGCGTGAGCAGCGAGTGTTGTTGGTGCACTAGGAGATGACCTGTCTTGTCCAGCTGATCCTTTTCAGATCCATTTTCTGGTTGAACTCATCTGTGAAATGAATTCAGTTACCTTTGTACAGACCACTTTTTGTTTTATTGTTACCTTGCTATGTGAGATGATGTCATCAGTGAAACTACATTCCATCACTCTCCAAAAAGGGACTGAAAAAGTTTCCAAGGTTGATCCATGTTTTTACCAGCAATCAGTCACCTTCTCATCTCTTGATGCATGTACTGTACATCTTCTAATGGATTTTGGTTCAGACATGTTAAAACAGGCATTTCTATGTTTACTTTTTTTTTGAGTCAGTGTTTATTTGTCTCATTTCTCCTTTACTTGTGTTCAGCTGGAGTGTCCAGTGATTTTCTGACACCATCAACCTTAAGTCAAAGACACATGGAAAGTTTTTACCTTGGAACCTGACTGAGAAACATTTGTGTAACACAAGTAATGGTTCGTGAAACAAGCAAGTTTTTAAGAAGTTCATTTCTAGCATTATTGGTGTAACTTTTTCACAAATCTGTTCGTACGCTGTTCCCAGTAAGCATCCTCCACAGTGGCAATAGCTTCAAAATTGTCAACAGAGTGAGAATAGTATGGAGTTGACTGTAATCTAGAAAAGAAGGAATAGTGAGTTAATGTATATAATGATGTCATTATTTGTCAGAAAAATGACTTGTACTCTTGTTTCAAATGTGCTCTTATTCAGATTTTCTTTCTTGCTGTTTAATATCAGTTAAATGCTAGAGCTCTTGATAATAAAGTCAAAGATGTGTGAAAAAATGGTATCCTCTGTAGCAGCGTGGAGCCACACACAGCTGTCTTTAATAATCAACTGTCCGTAGTTCTGCGAAACCGTTCAATTTGGATTTATGAATGAAAGCCTGCATGTGCATTTTATGGGCTGTTCTCTCACTGAACAAAGTTCTTTCACTTGCATTGTAAATTAGAAGGATTTATTGGAACAATGATGGTAATTTTAAAAATTTGGCTTCATTTTTTTGGATAATGTCATTTAGCATGACCGTGAAACGGTTCAAAATGTGCATAAAAGTTGAGCTTATGGAGTTGTAGGTCCCCTAAGTAGATTGCTTTCCTATATGAGGAAATAATGTGGATTGTGACGTGTTTACATGGAGACATTTTAATTATTGTTGAATCAGAACTTAAAGGATTTCAGTTGGATTCTTATTCCCCTGCAAATGTATTTAGACCTAGAATCCATTGAAGCTTTGTTTACATCCAGATTCCTGCTGCTCAGCTCTTTTACCTATTTATTTTGCAGATTCTGGGCTGATGCCGTGTGTTGAGTTCATGAAACTGTGAAAGAATCTACCCAAATCCTGCCACAGAGATTCTGAGCTGATCTTAAAATATTAGTCCTGCAGTATTCTGATTTGTTCCACACTGAGGCAAAAGAAGAAGTCTGAACTAAATCCCTTAAGTCCCTTCAGTCTGATAATGTAAGGTGAGAGTTGAATATTTCTGGTAAAACATAGACATAAGTTCCTCTGTCTAACTTTTTTTTAAGTTTACCTTAAAAAAAAAACATGAGGAGGTGTGATGGACCATGTCCATCACACCTCCTCATGGTCTTCCTCAGTTGATGCAGGTTTCTCAGTTTTTTTTATGCAGTTCTGTCATCACAGGACCAAAGGATTAAGGTAAAACTTTACCTCAGGTTAAAATATGTAATGGGTTGTATTTAAAAGGATTTACAGGCAAAAAAGAGAAAATTTTCATGTAAACCAAATGATTTTTAGTGATGAAATACTTTATGAAAATATTTTCTTGAAACTAATAATCATTTAGTTTTCATCACCTGAGATAGACCCTTATGTCACTAGAGGAAGTGGCTGCTCTTCCACAGAGAATCCATCTTGTTGCACCAAACAAACTGACATCTGACGGTCAATGACCGGGTGAGTAAGACGAGGGTTTTTCATTTGGTTCTAATGTACAGAAACACTAGATGACACCAAATCCTACATATCACAGTGGATGGCCTAAAGTTGTATGAGACAGTTGCTATCAGTCTCCACACTGTTCTCATGGCCAGAAACGTTTGTATTTCTAAGTGTGGATAACGGATGGCTGCTACTTAATGGGTCATATTGTATCTTTCTTCCTCAAGAAACTGGCTAGGCCCATTTTACAATATTTATGGACGATATCCGTTCAATTCTCCTTCAAGTTATGGGTATGTGTGGGTGTTTTATTTCCTTGTTATTTTTGATTGGAGTGGAATTTTTATAAGGGTGAGCTAACAACAAGCTGCTGGAGTTGCATGAGCCAGTTCCCTCGACATGACAGACAGGAGCTACACGTATTTGGATGCGTTATGGACTGGAGACGACAGATCCAACCAATCACTTCAGCTCTGCTGTGTCATAACAAAGACAATGAACTTCTCTGTTGCTCTGAATCAACCTGCTTATTAGTGTTTTTTATTGTGCCTCCAAATACGTTAGCTCGAAATGACTCACAAACGTAATTTTTTTTTCTCATATTTAGCAGTATTGCTAACAAACTGATGCTAGGTTGGGTTGGATTATTGAGGTCAATAAAAAATGTTAAAAATTTTCCATGCGGATTTCCTTAAACGTGTCTTACAAATGTCAACATTCAATCCAGCTGTTTTCCAGTGGCTGCCATGGCAACTGATTAAAATGAGGACCCTGTCAACGTCACACCAGAAAAATAATTCGGAATATCATTAGTGTAAGATGCGCTGGAGAAATGTTCATGTAGGTTTCTGAAACACTCCAAGATTTAAGTGGAAACAGCATAGAATAATGTGATTGTAAGCATCGTATATATTTTTATTTCTACTGTTGTCTCCCGATGGAGTCTATGAAGGACACAGCTGACATCTGTTGTACTGATGTTCATGGAATGCTTCAGGTTGTTACTCATACATGAGACCATCTGCAGTGCAGTCCACGGTGGTCTGCATAATAGAACCGTAATACATGTGGGTCCCCAGAAAGAACATTAACCTCCAAAACTGCACAGTCCATAAAGGTGAGCTGAGAAACACTGTTGGAAACTCAAATGAACATTTTTATACAAATATTTATGCCTGTTGAATGTATGGATTTGACAAGGTTGTTTTAATAACATCTAGCTTCAGCATATCTGTTAACACATAGTATGTCACAGCATTTGTTTTTGGCTTCACCATCTTCACTAAAATCAAACTATCGATTTAGATAAAATGAGTTTTGCTTCACATTAAGTCTTCACAGCGGATGTTTGTGCATTGAGTGTGTTCATCAGCAGATAGCTGCTTTATATTCATCTGCTGTGATTACCCTGTCAGCTGTGTTATTCTGATATTTCATCTATGCCTGTTATTTCAATTGAATTAATCAGTTTATGGGGAACTCCGATTCAGATGAGCTGTGAGACTGAATTAACCAGCGCCTCCCTTAAAGCTACAACAGAGTTGTGTTGTTGTCTGGTTATGTATGTATTCACACAACTTCATCCACTCATCGCAAGAGAGGTGCTCTCTCTAAGTCAAACTGTCTTAATTCAGACTCTGAACAGAGGAGTCCTAAACCTGTCTACGTATTTTCAATCCTTTTAACTGAAAGAGTGTCTGATGAGACCCGTCAGCATCCTTCTTTCTGTAAACCTTCTTGGGATGATTCACATGAAACCAACACACGGTGACGAAACCAAAAAAATCATCTCTGTTGCTTGAACATTTCCACCATCTAAAACTGACTGGACTGGGAAGCTGTTGTGCACCACAAATTGAAGACAAGAAAATCTGTAGATACTTAAACCAGAGTAGTCAAAGAGCTGTAAACCTTGTGTGGGCTTTTGTACTTTTTTTTTTCATTTTGTAAAAATTATACCGTTTGGATTAACATATCTTGTAATAGTGCAGTTTATTTTGTTGTATCCTGTTTCAGTAAATAAAGGTTTTGTGTCTGCATTTTATAATGTGTACACTTATTTACCCAGGAGAGTGTGGCAGGTTGATTATGCTACATGAGTTTCATGAAAATTAAATAAAACTACAATCTTGCTAGTTAATTAGTTTATATAAACCAGTGTAAGTAGAAACATGGGCTCCTATATGCTTAAAAAGCATAATTTGAATACCCAGATTTTCAATTTACTCTAAAGCTAAAAATTAACAAAAAGAAATCAAGATAATAATGAGCAGATGTACACTAGCAGTCAAGAGTTTGTACACACTTTATTCATTGGTTTATTTTCATGACTATTTACGTTGTACAGTAGATTCTCAATGAAGGGATTAAAACTGAATAAACATGAAATCATGAAGTAAACAATCTTCAAAAAAAAAGCCGTCTCCATTGGGCTTAGGTCCGGTGACTGCTGAGGCCAGATCATCTGACACGACCCCATCTCTCTTCTCCTTGGTCAAACAGCCCTACACAGCCTGGAGGTGTGTTTGTGTTCCTTGTCCTGCTGAAAACTAAATGATAGTTTTAATAAGAGCTAACTGATAGGATGACATGTCGTTGCAGGATGCTGCGGTAGTCATGTTGGTTCAGTGTGTCTTCAATTTTGAATTAATCCCCAACATTGTCACCAGCTAGGACTCCCCACACCATCACACCTTCTCCTCCATGTTTCACAGTAGGAACCGAACAATGAATGTAGAGACCATCCATTCACCTTTTCTGACATGTCAGGTGGAACCAAAGATCTCAAATTTGGACTCATCAGATCAAAGCACAGATTTCCACTGGTTTAATGTTCATTCCTTGTGTTTGTTGCCCCAAATAAATCTCCTCCTCATGTTGCTTTTCCTTAGTCTTGTTTTCTGAGCAGTCTCGTTTCTTGTAGTACTCTTGTTTTACTTGATCATAAAGACCAGATTTGCCTCCTCTGAACAGTTGATGTAGAGATGTATCTGCTCCTAGGACTGTGTGACATTTATCTGCCTCCAATCTGAGCTGCTGTTAACTTGCAATTTCTGCGACTGGTGACTTGGATGAACTTCTCAGCTGCGGAGGTGACCCTTGGTCTTCTGTTCCTGGGACAGTTGTCATGTGAGCCAGTCTCCTTGTAGCTCTTGATGGTTTTTGCAACTGCACTGGGAGATTCATTCAAAGTTTTTCCAATTTTGTTGACTGCCTGAACTTCTGTTCTTAAAATAATGATGGACTGTCTCTTTACCCAGCAGATTGGTTCTGGCCATAAAATAGATTCCAACAGGTAACACAAGACCAACAAATTAAGGCTCACGTGTGAAGTGAAAACCATTTCAGGTTTATAGCGCTGTCATCAAAGCAGGTGGCTATTTCTAGAAATATAAAGATATAAAACATGCTTACAATCCTTTTCACAATTGTTTGCATCCTACATCATTCCACATATATTAGTAAAAACCAAAGGAAAGGGCATATAGCTAGTTGTGAAGCTGAGCAGCAAAGAGGAGAAAAGGGTTGGTACTGACAGAAGGACTGGCCAGATAAGGGGACCGTGATGGGACGGCTATGAAGCAGGTTACACTGATAAAGTGATAAAGGATGGAAATGTGATGACTGGTGAGGAGAGTGTGTTGAGAAAGTGGAGTGAGGAAGGTGAGCGTTAGACAAGATGAGGTGATGTGGAGAGCGTAAATCAGTAGGTGCAACAGATTATTAGAACGAATATGAGGACTGTGTTGAAGAAGATTGTGTTGACGAGCAGAAAGGCAACTGGTCAACTAGATATATCAGTGGAGGCAAGGAAATGTTTATGAGAGCTGGCAGTGGGGGTTTTAACCACATTGTATAATAGAGGAGTGGAGTGTACTCATTCCATTTATGAATACGTGTGGTGTGCAAAGCCTGCAGTATTTTTTTTTTTACAATGGCACAAAGTTGAGCCACAGCAGGAAGTTACAAGACAAAAGTTCAAATTAGAAAAGAGGTGAAGATCTGTGTGCATTAATATGGTTTCATGTCAATAAAAATCACTATAATTGCAATCTTTGCTAGGAAAATGGTAATGGGGACATACAGAGAATGGCTGGGTGCCAAGAGTTGTAAAATTGCAGGAGGAAGTCTGGAGTGACAGATGAGTATGTGAGCTTGATGCAGATATGTATAAGGACAATCCCAACAATGAAATTTTCAGTAGGAATGACAGATGGAGGTGAGATTACATCAAGAATTGTCTCCGAGCCCTTTCTTGTTGACAGTGTGGAGATATGGAGATATGCTCTGGAGAGAAGGGGCATGAAAGTCAGTAGTAGCAAGACAGAGTACATGTTTGTGAATTGAAGTTGCACAGAGTACAAGCTTTGAAGGTAGATGATTTAAAAAGGCAAATGTGAAAGTTTAATAGTTGGATTAGAAATGCTATACATGTTGTACCTTAAAGAAAGACAGGACGCAGTGCTGGAGCTGGCAGAGTTGGAGATGCTACTAATTTCTTTGGGAGTGACGAGGATGGACAGGATTAGGAACCGATTTTTCAAAGGGTCAACACAGCTAGGATAGTTTGGAGCCAAAATTAGAGAGGTGAGTTTGAGATGATTTAGACAGGGGCAGACGGAAACAGGATATATGTAGCAACAACTGCTGAGGATGGAACTTCTGGGCAGAAGGAGAAGAGGAAGGTCAAAGAGGAGGTCTATGGATGTGGTGAGGGAGGGCATGCAGCTGGTTGATGGAAGAAGGGAGGATGCAAAGGACAAAGTGATAGTCTACTGTGGTGACCCCTGAGGGGAACAGCTTGAAGACAAGAACTATCTTTGTACATTCTCTGCAAGACGTGATCCTGTGTTCATAGTCTCACAGTCATTGCTACTTCTGCTGCAGTTTGTATTGTTTAACTGAGTTTGGTAAATGTCATCACTTGCTTTCGAATAAGTCAAAGAACATCCATCCATCCATCTTCCACTGCTTATCTGTAGTCGGGTTGTGGGGGCAGCAGCTTCAACAGGGAGCCCCAAACTTCCCTTTCCCCGGCCACATCCACCAGCTCTGACTGGGGGATCCCAAGGCGTTCCCAGGCCAGTGTTGAGATATAATCCCTCCACCTGGTCCTGGGTCTGCCCCGAGGTCTCCTCCCAGCTGGACGTGCCAGAAACACCTCCCTAGTGAGGCGTCCCGGAGGCATCCGCATCAGATGCCCAAACCACCTCAACTGACTCCTTTCCACGCGAAGGAGCAGCGGCTCTACTCTGAGCCCCTCGCGAACAGCAGTGTTTCTCACCCTATCTCTAAGGGAAACACCAGCTATCCGCCTGAGAAAGCCCATTTCAGCCGCTTGTATCCGCGATCTCGTTCTTTCGGTCATGACCCATCGCTCATGACCATAGGTGAGGGTAGGAATGAAGATTGAACAGTAGATGAAGAGCTTCGCCTCTCGGCTTAGCTCCCTCTTTGTGACAACAGTGCGGTAAAGCGACTGCAATACCGCTCCTGCTGCCCCAATTCTCCATCCAATCTCCCGCTCCATTGTTCCCTCACTCGTGAACAGGACCCCAAGATACTTAAACTCCTTCACTTGTGGAAGGACCTCATTCCCCATTCAGAGAAGGCAGTCCACTGGTTTCCTGCTGAGGATCATGGCCTCAGATTTGGAAGTGCTAATCCTCATCACTGCCGCTTCACACTCGGCTGCAAACCGGACCAGTGAGCGCTGCAGGTCACAGGCTGATGACGCAAACAAGACCACATCATCTGCAAAAAGCAGCGATGCAATCCTCAGGCCACCAAACTGTAAAGCCTCCTCACCACGCCTCAATATCCTGTCCATGAAAATCACAAACAGAATTGGTGATAAAGCGCAGCCCTGGCGAAGGCCAACAGCTACTCGGAACAAGTCCGACTCACTGCCGAGAACCCAAACGCAGCTCTCACTTTGGGCGTACAGGGATTGGATGGCCCTGTGGAGAGGCCCCCTCACCCCATACTCCCACAGTACTTCCCACAGTATATCCCTGGGGACTCGATCGTACGCTTCTCCAAGTCTACAAAACACATGTAGACTGGATGGGCATACTCCCAAGCCCCCTCTAGGATCCCTGCGAGAGTAAAAAGCTGGTCCGTTGTTCCACAACCTTGACGGAACCCACATTGTTCCTCCTCAATCTGAGGTTCGACAATCGGCCGGACCCTCCTTTCCAGCACCTTGGAGTAAACTTTCCCAGGGAGGCTGAGGAGTGTGATGCACCTGTAGTTGGCACACACCCTCTGGTCCCCCTTTTCAAAAAGAGGAACCACCACCCCAGTCTGCCACTCTTTCGGCACTGTCCCAGACTTCCACGCAATGTTAAAGAGGCGTGTCATCCATGACAGCCCCTCAACACCCAGAGCCTTCAGCATTTCTGGGCGAATCTCATCAACACCCGGGGCTTTGCCACCGTGAAGTTGTTTAACTACCTCGGTGACTTCGCCCCGAGAGATTGACTCTGATCCCCCATCATCCTCCAGTTCTGCCTCTGCAACAGAGGACGGGTCAGTTGGGGTAGTTGGATTCAGGAGTTCCTCAAAGTGTTACTTCCACCGACCGACAACCTCCTCAGTCGAAGTCAACAGTGTCCCATCTTTGCTGTAAACAGCTTGGATGGTCCCCCGTTTCCCCCTCCTGAGGTGTTGGACAGTCCTCCAGAACAACTTTGGTGCCGTCCGATAGTCCTTCTCCATGGCCTCTCCGAACTCCCACACCCTCTGTTTTGCCTCCATCACAGCCGAGGCTGCAGCCCTTTTGGCCTGTCGGTACCCTGCAACTGCTTTAGGAGTCCCCAGGGACAACATGCCCCTAAAGGCCTCCTTCTTCAGTCGGACGGCTTCCCTGACCACCGGGGTCCACCACGGTGTTCCAGGGTTACCGCCCCTTGAGGCACCCAAGACCTTGAGACCACAGCTCTCAGCTGCAGCTTCAGCAATGGAAGCTTTGAACATCGACCATTCAGGTTCAGTGCCCCCAGCCTCCACAGGGATGCACGAGAAGCTCCTTCGGAGGTGTGAATTGAAGGCCTCCCGGACTGAGTCCTCCTCCAGACGTTCCCAGTTCACCCGCACTACTCGTTTGGGCTTACCAGGTCTATCCAAAGGTTTCCTCTGCCAACGGACCCAACTCACCATCAGGTGGTGATCAGTTGACAGCTCTGCCCCTCTCTTCACCCGAGTGTCCAAAACACACGGTCAAAGGTCAGACGATACGATCACAAGATCAATCATTGACCTCCGACCCAGGGTGCTCTGGTACCAGGTACACTTGTGAGCATCCTTGTGTTCAAACATGGTGTTAGTTACGAACATTCCGTGACTAGCACAGAAGTCCAACAACATAACACCACTCGGGTTTAGATTAGGGAGGCTATTCCTCCCAACCACGCCCCTCCAAGTTTCTCCATCATTGCCGACGTGTGCATTGAAATCCCCCAGGGGAACAATGGAGTCCCCTGCAGAGATCCTTTCAAGGACCCCATTTAGGGACCCCAAGAAGGCCGAGTACTCCGAACTGATATTTGGTGCGTATGCACAAATAACAGTCAGAGTTTTCCCTCCCACAGCCTTAAGGCGTAGGGAGGCGACCCTCTCATCCACCGGGGTAAACTCCAACACAGCAGCGCTCAGCCGGGGGCTTGTGAGCATCCCCACACCCGCCCTGCGCCTCAGGCCTGACGCAACTTCGGAGTAAAACAAGGTCCAACCCCTATCCAGGAGTTTGGATCCAGAACAGAGGCTATGCGTGGAGGTAAGCCCCACCAGATCCAACTGGTAACGCTCCACCTCCAACACAAGCTCCGGCTCCTTCCCCGCCAGTGAGGTGACATTCCACGTCCCTAAGGCCAGCTTCTGCCGCCCGGGTCTGGTCCGTCGTGACCCCCTGTCGTCACTGCCACCCATATGGCAGCGCACCCGACCCCATCGGTCTGCCCTGCGGGTGGTGGGTCCACAGGGGTCAAAGAACAAGGAGGCAGTAATAGTCTGATTTATTGAAAGATATCCACGCATCAGAAAAGGAGTGTGAACTGGAAAAAGTCCTGCAGAAAGCATTTAGTAACTAAATAGAATTTTTACTTTAAGATGTTTTCATTGAAAATCTACTCATATGACTGTCTTTTAACAGCAATAGCTACATATACAAGTATAATATTGTATGATCTATTTTTCTGTGATGAACGGTCAAGGTATTTATACAGCATCCTGGATTGGAGGGTTATGAGATACATTCATTCATTCATACATACCTGTATATTCTTCTTGAAGACAAGACGACCATGTCTTGTTTTCTGGTGATTATTTGAACCCAGGTCACGGGTTACGCTGGAACCTATGCCAGCTGACTACAGGAGAGAGGTGGGGTACACCCTAGACAAATCATCACTTCATTGTAGGGACAAACAGCTATTCATGCTCACACCTACAGTCTATGGACAATTTACGGTGTCTAATTCAGCTAAGCTGAGGAGACGACCCATCTAACAAGAACATGCAAACTCCAAACTGAAAGGCTCCAGGTGGAATCAAACCATGGCTCTTCTTGATGTGAGCTAACAGCACGACCCACTGCGTCACCATGCTGCCCTTATTTAGAGGATATTGGGGGCAATTCACTGCCCCTGGGGGAATCAGTAGGGTTATTCAGTTAATGAAGGTGTATTGATTAATCTTGATGAAATTACAGAATGATAAACTTGTGAAAATGTTGATGAAAATGTTTGCATGCTGCACAGAGAATCATCTTACTTCACACTGAGAGTCCCCAAAGATGTACGAGACTGACATGAGGTTTTTGTCCAGGACTAGTGACAAAGACATGTAGAGTTACACCGCATGTTTCAGATACATTGAAAGGGCTTTTTAGCCCTCCTAAGATTTAAGTGCTTGTATTTTCTCTGAGTTTGTTTTGTCTGCCAGTGACTTTTTCCCAAGTAGTTTTCTATACAGGTTCACAACTCCTATATAAAGCATTGCTTGAACACAGGCAATGCCTCTTTACTATCATAGTAAAGCAGATGATGAGCCATTCTTCTTCACACACACAACCCGTTTAGCTGGAGGAGTAATATTGATCTCAATATGTAACCTGTAATAGTGGTGATCAACAGACGGCCCCTGGGCAAAATTTGGACTGAGACGAAGTTCCATTTGAAGCCTTAAAATTTTTATTGAAAATTTAAAGTTGCACTTGATTAGACTGTTTTAATTGCTTTTGTTGTGGTGCCCCATGTCCCTAGACATAATTATTCAGAGGTTCATTGTTGTCATATGAGTCACAAGAAAATGAAGCACACTCAGTGTTGAATACAGGAGATTAGTCTGTTTCGCTTTCTATGTTTTATGTGCTGCTCTCTTGTATGAGTTCAGGGAATTTTCAATGTCCCAAATATTCAGTAACTTCATTCTTATCCATCCTGGATGGATTCATGCTTATACAGTGTGTTGTCACCTTATTCATTTCACACATCAATGCTGTGCTTTTATTGGTGCTGTTGTTGGATCTGGCTGCTACGTTTAAGTTGTGATTGTTCTCTCTTATCAATTTGCTTCCTGCTCAGCTGCACAAATTATAGCAAGGGCTTGTTTCCATAGTAATTTAATTGTTGGATGCCTTTTTTACTTTATTGAAATGCCTTCATTTCAATAAATATCTTCTACAAATGTATATATCTGCTTTGCTGAAAGTTTAGGTTGACTGTGAAAATGTGATGTTGGCCATAAAATAGAGAGATAAGTAAATTGTCTGTTTCAAGTTTCAATTTAACTAACTTTAAATACACTATGTGACACAGAGAGAGTTTACCAACCAGCTGGAAAGGAGAAACAAGCGCCAAATACTTAAAGTTTCCACAACAGAGGAAAGTTTTAGGAGGCAACTTTCAAAGCAGATGGTCAATGTCAACAAGAAAGTCTTTGACCAAACAAATTATTTGAGGCTGCTGTTGAATATGAAGGAAATAGCTTCAATGAATTGGTCTTGGAATAAAAATAGCTTTCTGAGTGGTACACAAAATTGGAGGCAGCGGTATCACATCTAGAAGAAGTCAAGCTAAAAAATAAGGAGTTGAAGGTGAGCTGTTGGGAATTTAATAAAATTAATGAAAACATGTAGACATTTCAATTAAACTAACACTTTAGATACATATACAATTCAGCTTGAATCTGGTCAGATACAAGCTGATTTGTAAAACTCAAAAGAATTTTATCAAGTTTATTATTTTAAGTGTTAAAATTGTTACAAAATGCAACTATTAGAGAAGGAGTGGCTCTAAAGGATCTTCTTTGACCAAAGAAAAAAGTTGGGAACTTGGCTGACAGAAGGAAAAGTGATCTTAAACTGTAGCTTCAGGTCAGATCTGCACAAATGAGTAAACAGTAGAAATTTGGTAAGTGTTACAGGCAATTTGACACTTTTGGTCCATTGATCCAGAACAACACTGAGTTGGCAGACACTAATGCTAGGACTTTAAAGGAAGTACAGGTAATTCAATTTAGTTCACCTGAAAAAACTTCACTTGTCCCCAAGGGGCAATTGAAGGCACAGAGAGCAGCAGGATTGATGCAAAAGACGGGATTAGTGAAAAAAAGGAAATGCCATGAGCAAAAACCAGACTCAAATACACAAAAACCAACACTAACACTAAAATACACAATAAACAGATGTATACAATATAAACAGGGATATGTAATGAGGTAATAAATATATAAAAGACCGTAGAAACTGTAAAACTACAAAGATATCCAGACTGTTTATAGTATCGCAGCATTATATATGTGGATTTGAACAGGATAAACATATACAGGTGTGTAAGTATAAACGGGGTATGTACAATGAAACTAAAGCTGCTAATTGAGCTTCTTCAGCTAATATTTAGAAATATGAATCCCCAAACATTTTTCCTTTCAAAACTTTCAAATTTGTTGCTTCATCCAATAAAAATTATTTTTGACAGTTTTAGATCCCTCAGACTCCCAGGCCTCTGAAGAAGAAGAAGTACACTTTATTAATCCCACAAGGGGAAATTACATTGTCACTCAGGTAGTATATACAATCTGTGTTAGTTTTAACAGTATATACAGGCCCCCTGAACATAAGGGGGCCTGTAAGCATGCAGTTAGTACACACAACAAACTACACACATTGGGAGGCAGAGTGACGGGCAGCAGCTTCTGAATGCGCCCCAAATTGAGCAGCTTGTAGGGGGGACGGCGCCTTGCTCAAGGGCGCCTCGGCAATGGCTGGGAGGTGAGCTGACGCCTCCCACTGTCAGCTGGTGGCATCATGGCGGGAGCGGGATTCGATCCACCGATGGCTGGGGTGATCTGTCTGCAGGACATCTGCTCTACCGCTGAGCCACTGCCGTCCTCTTGTAGCGGACCTGAGCTTGAGGGTGTCACACAGATACCACCCTACCACCCTACTAGGGTGAGAGGGACTTTTTTAAATATATATATATATATATATATATATATATATATATATATATATATATATATATATATATATATATATATATATATATATATATATATATATATATGTCCCCAAATGCTCCTACTACCATGGGGACCACGTTAGCCTTGATCTTCCACATATCTTCCAGCTGTTCTTTCAAGCCTTGATACTTCTCAATCTTTTCATGTTCCTTCTTCCTGATGTTGGCATCAGCTGGAATCACCACATCTATCACCGCTGCTCTCTTCTGCTCTTTGTCCACCACCACTATGTCCTGTTGGTTAGCCAGGAGCTGTTTGTCAGTCTGAAAGCTGAAGTCCCACAGGATCTTAGGATCTTATGCCGTGTAGGGGCTTGTCCCTCCATGTTGTCTCCTCCTCTCGCTCATCAGGTTTCTGCTGTCGAAGGCATTCACTGAGCAGTTCATCTTTTGGGGCCATCTTCCTGATGTACTCTTGGATTTTCGATGTCCTTGGCCTCCCTCTTTCCGCTTAGTATACAGCCTCAGGGTGAAACCCTCCATGCATGGTGAGGACCTTTCTAGTCTTAACATCTGTGACTTTTATCTCCTCCTTTGGCCAGCTTATGATCCCAGCGGGGTATCTGATGACTGGCAGTGCATACATGTTGATGGCTTTTCCTTTAAAGTTAGCTCCTTTCCCAATCTCACAATTAGTTAGCTTTCTTCCTTCAGTGAGCCTGCTAACATTCATCTATGGCTTTGCAATACCTGGCCAGCGGACTCATTGATTTACCAACACAACAAACCCCCACCACGTTGATTTTTGACTATGTTGTGTGCGCTTGGTTTATGAAGTCTGAGAGAGAAAGAAGAAGCTAAGAAGCTAAGAAGAAGTGGGACACTGAAAGGACTGAGGAGATAAGACAGGAATACAGGGAGATGCAGCGTAAGGTGAAGGTAGAGGTAGCAAAGGCCAAACAAGGGGCTTATGATGACTTGTATGCTAGGTTGGACAGTAAGGAGGGAGAGACTGATCTATACAGGTTGGCAAGACAGAGAGATAGAGATGGGAAGGACGTACAGCAGGTTAGGGTGATTAAGGATAGGGATGGAAGTCTATTGACAGGTGGCAGTAGTGTAATGGGAAGATGGAAAGAGTACTTTGAAGAGTTGATGAACATGGAAAATGAGAGAGAACAAAGACTAGAAGAGGTGACTGTTGTGGACCCGGAAGTAGCAAGGATTAGTCAGCATGAAGTGAGGAGGGCATTGAAGAGGATGAAGAGTGGAAAGGCAGTCGGTCCTGATGATATACCTGTAGAGGTTTGGAAGTGCCGAGGAGAGGTGGCAGTAGAGTTTCTGACTGGGTTGTTAGACAGGATCTTAAATAGTGAGAAGATGCCTGAGGAATGGAGGAGAAGTGTGCTGGTGCCCATTTTTAAGAACAAAGGAGATGTGCAGAGTTGTGGCAACTACAGAGGAATAAAGCTGATGAGCCATACAATGAAGTTATGGGAAAGAGTAGTGGAAGCTAGACTAAGGGCAGAATTGAGCATTTATGAGCAGCAGTATGGTTTCATGCCCACAAAGAGTACTACAGATGCAGTATTTGCTTTGAGGATGTTGATGTACAGAGAAGGCCAAACAGAGCTGCATTGTGTTTTTGTAGATCTGGAGAAAGCTTATGACAGGGTGCCCAGAGAGGAACTGTGGTATTGTATGAGGAAGTCTGGAGTGGCAGAGAAGTATGTTAGAGCGGTGCAGGACATGTATGAGGACTGTAAGACAGTGGTGAGGTGTGCTGTAGGTGTGACAGAGGAGTTCAAGGTGGAGGTGGGACTGCAACAGGGATCAGCTCTGACCCCCTTCTTGTTCGCTATGGTGATGAACAGGCTGACAGACGAGGTTAGACAGGAATCTCCATGGACTATGATGTGTGCAGATGACATTGTGATCTGCAGCGAGAGCAGGGAACACGTGGAGGAGAAGCTAGAGAGGTGGAGGTTTGTCCTGGAAAGGAGAGGAATGAAGGTTAGCCGCAATAAGACAGAGTACATGTGTGTGAATGAGAGGGACCCAAGTGGAAGAGTGAGGTTACAGGGAGAAGAGATCAAGAAGGTGGAGGATTTTAAGTACTTAGGGTCAACATTCCAGAACAATGGAGAATGTGGAAAAGAGGTGAAGAAGCGTGTACAGGCAGGATGGAACGGGTGGAGAAAAGTGTCAGATATAATGTGTGATAGAAGATTTTCAGCTAAAATGAAAGGAAAGGTGTACAAAACTGTGGTGAGACCCAGCGATGTTGTTTGGTCTAGAGCAGGGATTCCCAAAGTGTGGTGCATGCACCCCCTGTGGTGCGCGAGCTGCCACTAGGGGGTGTGCGAGTGTAATGGCAGCTGAGCACCTTGAAATACATAAATAATTAAATAAATAATTTAAACACTTTTTAATGGAGGATTAACAGTTTAAATACTTAAATTCATTCACGTAAATCATTTGTAATTTTCAATTCAAAAATGTTTTGGGAAAATTTTAAATAAAAAAATAATACCCCACATGCACTTGGCTTTCTCCTAGCTACATGCTAGCTTGTTGTAATAGCAGCAACAATAATATGCCGAAATGCATAACTGGTTGAAAACGGGCAGTCTGTCCGATATTAAATCTGGGAGAAATAAAAGAGGACAGGACACATTGGCCACAACTGAGAGCTGTGCAGTCTACCAGGCTAAAGAAATCGAGCAGGAAAAAGAGAGTGATGATGACGAGACAGGGGAAACTGAAAATGAGGAGCACAGAACACAGAAAACTCACCCGGACACTTCATCGGGAGAAGGGGGTAAAGAATGCAATGAGACTCATACTCGAAAGAGAAAATATGATGTTGAACTTGGGCCTATGTTATTTTGATTCTTTGTGGCGGAGTAGCATATTTGTTACCATTTAATAACTGTTACAGTTTGTTAAATAGGCCTATTTGTTACATACTTTTTCATGCTTTTCTATTATCTCTTGCTTTGTTTGTACGGACAAAAAAACTCTTTTCTTCTTCTTTTCTTTTCCACTTTTCTCCGTCACTTTCTTGAGGTCCATAGTGAATACTCTAAAAGTTAACATATTTACGTAAAACTATCAGAACACCTCATGGGTCAAGGGCCGAATGACGAGGACGCTGCATAGACACTTATCTAGCTACACATAGATGTCCCTCTTAGACAATGGGATGCCAGGAAGAGGCTCGGTAATAGCCAACGGCAGAGCAGCTGTAAGAATGTTGCGTTCAGGGAATTTTGGGAGCTGTGAATAGCAGCCTATACTGTATTTTTACCTTTCGTATCCTGAAATTTCTTTCGTAACAGGAGGCAATATTTTCCTTTTGAGGCGTTTCGTAGTAACTTGAAAATTTCCTATGAAAAGACATTCGTAAGTAGAGGTACCACTGTAATCCGATGCGCCTTATATGTGGATTAATATTAATATTGGTTAAAAACAAGATTGCTGGCCGGCAGTCGTGCCGCACTATGCCACCAGGGGGTACCCTCAGAAGGCATTTTGGCCGGTAGACTGGCCAGGCTAGCGTCGCTGAAGTGCCGGCTCTCACTGACCTGCTCCCTCACCGGAGTGCAGCCTGTGGAGAGCTCAGGGAACGACCATTAACTTCTCTGGCATTTAATTAATCACTTGCAGCATTTTAGAACGTAATATCTTCATGAACAACTTGGTTTTTCCTACTGGAGAACAGCCTCTGTGTAACATATATCATTAACTCGCGGCACCCGGCTAATGAAAAAAAAATCCGGTGCCCGACTAAAAATAAACATCACGATAACGGAGCAAAACATAGGGAATTTTCAATAACTGTATTCATAAAGTTTGATTGATTTATCTCAGTATTTCCCAACCTCTGTGCTGCCGGAAATAACCCACTTTAAACTTAATTGGTCAAAAACATGCCATTGTCGATTGTCAGTGCTGTAATCTGGAATCTAGTGACGGTTCATTCAATCAGTCTGCAGAAACTGGCATAAAGGTGAATGAAAGACCCTCAAAGCTGGACTTCCAGCCTTTTCTGAAATTTCAAGAGCAGAGTCACTGCTAGACAAAGGTGCCTGGTGTGCTGCATTGATTTGCAAATGTAGTTGATACCTGAAACAAGTAACTGTGTGTGTGTGTGGGGGGGGGGTGCACATTTTTTTTGTTATATGCACATTATAATCCGGTGCGCCTTATATACGAAATACATTTTAAAATAAACAGTTTGTTAAAGGTGCGCCTTATAATCCAGGGCACCTTATAGAAAATACTGTACTTCCTCCAACGCCTCTGGGGTGACCCCAAGCATCCCCAGGCCAACCAAGAGATACCATCTCTCCAGGGGTCCTTGGTCTGCCTCTGGGTCTCCTCTCAGATCCCTGAACCGCCTCAGCAGCTGTTTCTGCTGGATGAGGAGGAGCAGCATCATCTCTGTTTGTCTGAGCACCTCATCCTCTCTCTGAGGCAGAGCCCAGCCACCATGTGGAGAAAACTCATTTCAGCTGCTTGTATTCACAATCTTATCCTTTCACTCTCTGCTCAGAGCTCAGGACCAACGGTGAGGGTGGGAACAAAGACATAACGGTGAATGGAGAGCTTCTCCTTGTGGCTCACCTTTCTATCACCATTGACAGGTAGAGCAACTGCCTCACTCTGATCTGTCGGTCAGTTTCCAGCTCCATTTGTCCCTCACTGTCATGAATACTTAAACTCCTCCAACTGAGGTAGGGATTCCTCTCCTACTCTGGGCGCTTCACCTTTTTCCACTCTTCATGGTGTAACATTTATTATTAGCCACATGGTGGAGATGTAGCACTGTGATTTGATCCACTGGATCTGAGTGAGGTAGAGGAGTGAGGTAAGGTCTGGGCATATATTCAAAATTCATGACACGCGCATCTCAACTGGTGTAAGATCCACAGCCGGTGTAATGAGCTCCAATCTGAGAACTTCCTGACTACATTATCAGTTTGTATTGCTTTTGGGCTTTGCCGTTACATGTGAAGCTCTAACATGGTGGCATCATCTAAAAACAAATTACCAGCACAGATGCAGGTTTAACAGTGCTGCAAAAAGACACCTAGCAAGAAAATTAAAAATGGCTAAACCAACAAACACACAAACAAACAAACAGTGCAATCTAATGAGCTGTAATTGAATTTATGTGTGTAGCTGTCTGTTTGTGTTCCCTTAATTACATCTTATCTTTATGTGTTTATCTCTTTGCCATCATCTCTCCATTGGCTCATCTTACAATTGCTTTTTTAAATGCTGTCACATCTCTCCATGCTCTCTCTCCTTCCTCCAGTCATTCTCTGTCAGTCTCTCAGTGTCTGACCTAGTTTTGGACAGCCTTTCTTATGCACACTAAAACACACACATACACACACAAAGTCACGAAAAGAAAAAATGTGTCTGTAGGTGCTTAAAATCCTCGGTTGAATTTTGATGGTGCATTTAATGTCCAGAGATGTTGGGTTGAAATGGCTGAAATTTATCAAGGTCATGAAGCAGCACTTTTATATAAAAGTGCTTTTGGAGGGCAATGTTTCATTCCCATCATGCTCCACGGTTAACTTGCTTTCTTTCATCTCAAGCTGCTGTTTGTACTTGTGATAGTGTGATGTAGAGCAGTGTTGGCATGTTGCCCCAGACTGGACCAAAATAACCATTCACACACGCACACACTCATACACAAGTGCGCACATACACATCAGTCTTTCCACAGCTTGCAGTGTTTCTTCAAATATGACTTCCAATGTATTTGGACGTCTCGTGTTCTCATATCATCAGTACAAACATGTAGGCCTCTGCGTAGGAGGACTTTTTACCAGAGAGGACAGTGATGTCACAAAAGAACCCCAGCTACAGCTACAGCACATGCTGAGTGTGAAGTCTCAACCATCTGGCCAATCATTATTCATAGCCAGGCATAAACAGTCAAACGTGCTGCTGGGCATGTGCTGCAGCAAGTGCATGATGAGGAGTGAGGAAGGTGGGCTGCTAAACTGTTCTTAACACGCTGATCTCAAAAGATGGAAAGATAAAGATACAAACAAACATGGCTGATGAGTACAGTTTGGGATGGGGTCAAAGACCACTGGGATTAGGAACAGTGTAGTGCAAAATATCTCAAGAACATTTGTCATAGCAGCTTGCTGATTTGCTGCCTCTCTGCATATGATAATCCCAAAAAAATCTCATTCACACACACACACACACACACGCACACACACACAAGCTCAGACGCTGCTCTTCAGGAGGCCTTTATATATAGAGGTGCATTTATGTGGACATCCAGTCATATACTTAGGCCAACTGCTGGAAAGCAGCAAAGAAAGAATAACAATAGACTGAATTATAGCTCCAGAACTTAATTGAAGTAAACAAGCAGTGTTTTGACGTTGCCCAACTGCAGCTTAAAATCTCACCATCATAGTGAGAGTCAAACAAATATCCTTCCTTGGGTTGAATTCTTCTCAATTCCTGAGGAGTACAAGTACAAATATTTATGTTCAATTTACTGTTTAGTTTAAATAGAGAGGGAGTTTCAGAGCATGATATTATTGCAAACCACTGGCATTATCATAGCAATAGTGTAATCACTGGTGAGATGATATAACAACATGTGGAAAAATTACAAATTTATTCACAAAAAAAGTGGGTGGACAGTTTAGACGGAGCAGATTTGACTGTGAAGACACACAAAATTTACATGGCAGGTTATTTCAGCAGATCAACAACATCCAGAATCCAACAAAAAAATAAACACTGACCTCAGGAGGACTTGTACCGTATATTAACAATGGAATTAATGGAGACAGGCCAAAATGTTGATGTTTTTCTCAATAAATTTGGGGTTCAGTAATTTATGGTGTCATTCTCTGTCAGTCTCTCAGTTGGGCAAAGCATCTTATTACGCTTTTGAAGAGAGTCTTTCTGTGGGTGGAAAATTGGTGTGAATGCAGCCCCAGAGAATTTGTTTTTGCAGCGGTCTAACTGTGCCATTTAAAGTGATTAGATAAATATTGATTTGATTCAGCAATCAATAGAAACAATAGAAACACAGACACACACGCACACACACACACACACACACACACACACACACACACACACACACACACACACACACACACACACCATGCCACTGCCATCGCTCTCATGAAGAAACTCCAAGGTCATGTCTCCAGGACAGTTTGTGTGGACTACACCTTTGTAAATCTACACACAGTGGACTTAACAAGCTATTTACTGTCTTGTGGTCTAAGAATATTTAATACATCTAAGTGTCTACATACAACTGAGGAGTTCTGAGATGTGTGCACTCGAGTATCACTCTATTCGAGCACATTTCATTGGTGGTAACTGAAAATAAGCCCCTTTGAATAGTCTCTGAAATCACAAATAGTCTTGATTATCACAAGTGTGACGTGGGTTAGGGTTCACTGTTAAATAAGAGATATGTTATGTTCAGCAATTAAATGTGTGAAATTAGTAACGGTTGCTCATTTCCTGCATTTTTACTTTGGGAGAAGAAATTTGTGCCATTCAAAAGATTGTAATAGTGATTTCATAACATCACTAAAATCACATCAGATACACATTAAGATGAATGTCTTCAAATGTAAGGCAGAATTAGATTAAACAGTAGCAGGAATTCCACAAATGTCAGAGGCACAGCAGTTCCTCCAAATCACCCCCCCCCCATGCACACAAATTACATTCCATTACATTTAAATGCAACACCTGTATTAAAAGAGTTTTATCATGAAAACACACATATTTGTTCCATCTATAACTTTAGTGGTTGATAAAACCTACCTGTTTCCACCCTGTGTCTTTGATTCATGATTCATGTAAGTCTATCTTTTTGAATTAAATAATTACACCCTCAGGGTTCTTGTAATGTTAAGCAACACTAATATATGTATTTTTTTAAAGGATCCATCCCATTTTCTCAATCTATGGTTAAATTCATCGGTTTATTGTTTTGGATGCTTCTTCAAGCTGAGATTGCTAAAATGATCAGCAATCATAATCTGATGACTTTGCTTTAGATTCCTCCATCAAGATGAAGACCTTCATGTTGAACTCTTCTACCAATGGATGGTTTTAACTTGAAAGAAAACCGACCTGATACAGTGGTCCAAAATTCAGAACCATTCCAAAACTGTCTATTATACCCTAGCCCTCCTACCAAGCAACAGTTTTTTTTTTTTTTTTATTTGTTTTAGTTACTTGCACACATGACACATGAGTCTCAAATGTCTAGGAATGAACGCTACACCAGAGAGAACAGTGACCACAGTCCAAAGCAATGGTAGAAAACTAGACGCATTTCTGGCCCACTGTGGCCACCAGGGGCCCCCAAAGACTCCTGAAATGTCCCAAAGAGAGAACCTTACTTTGTTTGGAGGAAGTGGAACATCAAGGAAATTTGTGAGGATTATAAAAGTAAATGTCTAAAATAAAGCAATTTTTGGATTTTTATCTGTAGAGTTTTCAGAAAAAAATATTAAGCTTTTTGTATTTTTTAAATCATTGTTCTTATGTTGTTGGTCTCTGACCTAGTCAATCAACTGAGTATAATTTTGTTTTTTTAAGTATTTTTAATTCACTATGTAAGAGAATACTGCTAATATTATGCAAGTACCTTCAGTATGCAAAGTGGTACTTCACAACTTTGAACGTTAAAGCTCAAATAAACACAACACAAAAATAAGGTAAATTGTCAAATTCTAATTTGGGTCCCAGAAAGCTTTGGTCCGGCCCTGCGGAGCACAAAAATACAGAAGCGTGTCTTTAACTGAATGAGACACGTGGTTTCGTGATTAATCTGATTACAAGTACTCTGTAATCAATAACTGCACCTTTTAAAAAGACAGTTCAATCTTTTTCCAGATGTGTCCAAATCGTAATTTCACATCCTTTCGGGGTGTGGTGGGATGACGACAAAGACGCGTTCGTGTGCGCAGCGCTGTTTGTGAAGCCAAGCGTGATCAGTGAACGTCTCGGTGTCCACAGCCTCCTCCGGTGTGTGTATGTGTGTATGTGTGTTTCAGTGTGTGTGTGTGTGTGTGTGAGTGTGTGTGTGCGTGTGTTTGTACATGTGTGCGCTCGCCCTCCCTCCACCTCTGCCTGCTGTCAGCTCGCTGTGACCACGTAGCAGCCTCACTGGCAGAGGCAGTCTCCTCTCGGTCCGGACACACACATACACACGCACCAGTAGCCCATGTAGAACCACGTAGGACCACGTAGCACTGGATTGTAACCAGTATCACCAGTAACACCACTAACACCAGCAGCAGCAGAGGCAGCCGGAGCGGCGGCGGCAACCGGAGCTCAATGGATCTCTTTGAATTCGACTTCTTCAGAGACTGGGAGCTGGAGCAACCATGGTAAGTCCTCCATACGCTCCTGCGCTCCCAGTTATTCTTCTGAATGTATGCACTTCATTCAAACGGGTTTCTGGAGGGATGGACGCAGTGAAATCCTGCTCTTGTGACGGGATTCCTTTTTTTTTTTTTTTTTTTTAATAAATTTTATTTAACACGGAGAGACAACCAAACTGAGTCCCGGAGAAACGGTGCGAACCGTCTTCTTTTGTCACCCTAAAGCTGTCACTGTTGCTGGAGTCATTTAGACACACGCACGCACACACACACACACACACACACACACACACACACACACACACACACATGCGATGTGATGATAGAAATGTTTTGCAGTGTTAAACAATAGAAGTTAGTTTTAAAGACGTCTGTGTTGGTGAAGGTGAGTTTGGGAGAGTTGCGCAGATGCTGCTCTGCTCGGACGCACACAGTCAGGGACGCATGATGAAGTTGTGTTGGGATGATTTAGGGATGCGTGATGATTGTGCACGTCTGCACCCGAACATCTTGTTCCATCTATATTCTGTGATAATTGATTATTGTCATGATTGATAAGCACTGTGTTGTGTAGCTGTTCCTCCATCTGACATGCTGCTATCTTCAGGCTGAAATAGAGTCTTCTTTTTTGATCTAATGATGAACCAGTAATGTCAGGACACATTTTTTAACTTCATATGTGAGGACTTCTCTGATCACACATGAGTAAATTGAATATCTGGATTTTAGGCTGTCAGCTGAAATAAATAGAAAAATTGAAGATGTCACTTTTTTTTTTAATGTATTTTATAAGCAGGTGATAAATTTACATAAAAGTGGCCAAAATATTACTTAAATTTTTTTAAACACCTGTATGTATAAATAAATAAATAATGAAGTCTTAAAATTACCTTTATATTTTGTCCAATAGAAAAAAAATGCAGAAAATGTATTTATAAAATGTCCTCATCAGTATTTTTGTCTCAATGAAAATAACTCAGGGAAAGCAAATCGCCACCAGGGCATCTGAGTTTTGATCTGGATCAACATGGTGGCAAAACATGACCTCCTTGAACATAAGAATAGGGATCCATATCAGAATAGGTTTTGTTAGAAAGCTCATGATCTGTTTTGTTGTCATATTTTTTTAAACTCACATATTAGCTGACATCTGTTTCAAGAAAAATTCAGAGGCAAACTTCTGTAATGTTAATAATTGTTCATTGCAGCCCTTACTCAATGCTGCACAGTAAATAATTATCTTACTGTCCAATCTTGAGTGTAGTCATTTCATATGCAGCTGAGGAACAAAGACTCACATGGAGAGACGTGCTGTTAAGGCTTTTAACGCCAGGGAGGCCAAAAGATGTCGAACGTTTAAAAAACAACCGAGAGGCTCTCAAATGAAATAAGTTTGACATCATTTTCCTTCTCTGCATGTTTTGAACTTTATTACAACATTTGTAGACATTCGAAAGATAATTTTAAAATCCACAGCAGCTTGTCAATGTGGACCTTGGTTGGACCGACCCTGTTCATGCTGCAGTGTCGAGTTACATTCAGGCACTTTTTAGAAGTCTTTTGCATCTCTCCTGGGCTCATTCCACCTGCCGACCCTCAGCCTCTCATGGCATAAATTATATTCTATGATATGTCTGGGAATATAAATCCCTCCTGGCTGAATAAAACATCATAGACATGTAACATATTTAATTAAAACCTGCATTCCAAAAGAATGCTGTGTGAGTATATTCCATCTATTGTTTCAGTTCACTGCTATTTTTGTTCAAATTAAATGTTGGATAAATACTGGACCAAATATGTTTTTGGACAGCTAGCTGCTAAAATAGTAAGGAGGGTCATAGCAGTTACAGTTTATAGCCTGCTGGAGAACACTCAGCCTCACCAAAGTATTATAGTGAGAGCACAATAACTTGGCAACTGTGTTGCTATTTTGAATCTATTTTCCAGTGGGGAGAATATGAGCAGAGAAAGTAACAAACACCGCTGTCCCTCAGCAGCCACCATAGAAGGACCCTGGAGCAAGGTACTTAACCCCCCACTGCTAGAGTGGAGCTGTGCAGGGCTCAACAGCAAGCTCAGGATTTCTACATACAGTATATTCCCCGCCACCACTCCATCACAGCGCTGCTGTCAGTCGTGATGAGAAAGGCTGGCGCGGAAAAACACTTTATTACAGAAAACAAAAGCAGAGGTACGTAAGAAACATCTGATTAGCAGTAGAGCTACTGATGGGTTGATCAGACGTGACTAGATGTTCACCTGGAGGTGAATCTGGACAGTAGAAGAACGATGAAACCAGAGATGAAACCAGAATGCTGTCTTCCAATTTTTCAATGGAAGAGTTGATTTAGCTGCACACAGCTTTGACTTGTGTTCTCCCCGGAAATGACGACAGCAATCATTGTTTAAGCCTAAAACAGATCATGTTCAAATCATATCTGGTGATTGTTTTTAATTGTGAAGTGGTAATATCCAATGTATTGCAGTGATGTTACTATTGCAATAATATAGTAAGGTGCCTTAGTTTGTAATATATTAAATTAATTACATTTTTCTTATAAAAATTTATTTTGAGAAATATGTAAAGGCCTTTTAAAGTACTGTAATTTTTAAACAAACCTCCTTCACGTCAGACCTATAAATTTTCATGATTAAAACATAACTATACAAGACAATAACTATACATTTAGAAATGTTAACGTTTGTAGAGTATTTATAAGTATTATATTGATATGTTTCTTAAGTCGTGTATTTATATTTTCCTTATAATGTATTTATGTTTTTTATTTTTTATGTTTTTTATTTTTTATTAGCTGGCCTGTGGTGTCTGTCCGTCTATCTATCTATCTATCTGTCTGTCTGTCTGTCTGTCTGTCTGTCTGTCTGTCTGTCTATCTATCTATCTATCTATCTATCTATCCATCTATCCATCCATCCATCCATCCATCCATCCATCCATCCATCCATCCATCCATCCATCCATTCATCCATCTATAAAATGATAAATGTATTCTACTGTGGTTCAGGTTTGATAGGCTGGCTGACTGGCACTAGCATGCTGTCAGCAATATGTTTATCTCTTGCTTTTAATCCTCTTTAACAATAAAAAATGTCCACAAAACAATACAGTTAATAAATAATCCATTTAAAACTTTCTGACAGATGAGTTTGAATAATAATAATAATAATAACACAACCCATCAAATGTGCAGTTTTAAACAGGCACAAGGTTACATCAAATAGGGGAGGGGCGGCAGTGGCTCAGTGGTAAAGCGGGTGGTAGAGCAGGTCGTCCAATGTTCTGAGATCAGCGGTTCGATTCCCGCTCCCACCCAAGAAAAACACCCGGAGCACTACCCCGGGGTACTGCCGAGGCGCCCTTGAGCAAGGCACCGTCCCCCCTCACAAGCTGCTCATTTGAGCGCACCACGAATGAGCTGCCCGCCACCGGACCTCCCCTGCATACTTACAGGCCCCCTTGTGTGTGATTGTGTGTATTACAGGGGCCTGTACACACTAATATACTGTACATGCTAGTGATTGACTAACAAAAAAAAAATTAGAGTGTGTGTTCTTAATTTCCCTTCGGGGATTATAACAGTGTATAAAAATTTTTAAAAAATCCATCAGTACCAGTCTGTACGTCTCTGTCATAAATATAAATAACAACATCGTATTAAATGTAAATAGTAGAGATTGATTTATAATTGACGCAATCTATTCTACCAGAGGAACTAAACTAATAAATCCTTTATGAATTCGAAAACTGACGACCCAAAAGTATTTTCCCATTAATGGTGTTTAAGTAACTATAAAGAACAAGATTTATTAGACGTCACCAGATTAATTATACTTAAATAACATTTACAAACGGTGCTATCTCTAATATTATTACTGTAAAAATATTAACAGCAGCCGCTCAGACTCATGCAGCGAGTGCCTCTCTTCATGTCCACTTTCTCACATGAAGATAATTAAAGAGGCTAAATTAACATTTTAATTCCATTGGCTGTCACTTGTAACACTGCACAGGATGAAACAACAGTAATTCAGTCAATCTCAGCGATCACCACAGAAGTGATCGATCTATCTATCTATCTATCTATCTATCTATCTATCTATCTATCTATCTATCTATCTATCTATCTATCTATCTATCTATCTATCTATCTATCTATCTATCTATCTATCTATCTATCTATCTATCTATCTATCTATCTATCTATCTATCTATCTATCTATCTATCTATCTATCTATCTATCTATCTATCTATCTATCTATCTATCTATCTGTCCAGTTTTTTTGATGAGAGGTATGTGATAATAAGTTGTCTTCCCTATTGATTGAATGTTTTATCACAGTGAACATTGTGAAAGGACTTAGATTAGCTTTACACTGTTTGACTGATTGTAGAACAGCAGCTGAAACTTCCATCTTTCATCTCTCTGGTATAATTTTTCAAACCTCCAAAAAAGGATAATCACTTCCACTTCATGCAGCAATCAGCCAGATATGCAAAATTGTGAAAATAGAGTTTGTGAAATGAGTGTGGTTACCAGACCCAAAGGCAGCACTCTCTGGTTGGAAAGTCCATAATACTCTTTATGTACATACAAGTGATCCAGCAAAATGCAGGACAGAAGATGGACAGATACCATCTGGTAAAACTTCTGGTCATGGATGGAGATCTATATTTTCTGGACAGGAACAGAACAGATAATCAAAAGCAGGCAGGGTTGATACCAGGAAGGCAATCAAACAACGCTAGAAAGTATTGCATGAATGAAAAAGATCAATCTTGCAGGGAGAGCGTGTTGGGGAGTAGTATGAATGAGGGGTTGATTGGAAAACTGAGGCACCTGGTGAATAGGTGAATGGCATTAGTTGATGAATGAATGAGAGGCTGACAAAAGAGGGGAGACTGCACGCTGTGACAGAGAGTCTTGTGGCCGAGTCGGTCAGGTGTTGTGGGCATACTCTACCTGCTAGAGCTGCTGGGACCAGGACAATGGGTGTTTGGAGACCATGCAGTGGCGATCTGTCTCCATTTCCTGCTTCTTCTACGGTGTTTGGTCATGGGTGGAAGCCTGATGACAGACTGAGGGTGGACTCCACCGACTTGCAAAAGTCCTTACAGAAGGTAGAACTGGAGTCCTCAGTCTGAGACCACATCGATTAGCAGGCCATGTGGCTGGGAAAGGCATAGCAAGTTCACTTCAGTAGTATCCTTGGCTGTATGAAGTGGGAAAAATCACTGTACCAGTCCTTCACGGTAAGGACAACCATGTGGCTGTGTAATGATGGTAGTCCAGTAATGAAGTCTAGTGAAATAAGGGCACAGGCAGGGGCTGCAGCAGGTGAATGGGGAATGTCAGCGCAGAGAGCAGATTGAACAAATAGATGGTCGGGGGGGGGGGGGGGATTGAACTTGGACCCGGCTGTCAGAAAGAGGGGCAACCAGGAAGGAGTGCTGGGAGTAGTAGATGGTATAATTGCAGAGACATAGCATCACACTTAATGTAGTGGGAGCAGTTATATTGCAGCCCCCTACAATGACCGCGCCCACTCCCACGTCAGAAGTGTCCAGCTCTACCAGAAATTGTCTCTGCGGGTCGGGCATTTGAAGGAAACCAGTTCATCCTTAATATAATCCTCTAATCTAAAGAGTAATTCGTCACAGTGCGCCGCCGCATTCCACTCACTTTAATGAGCCCAGGTGAGGAGGTCAATAGCGTGGTCCGCAACTGTCCATCCCCCTTGGCTCTACCCAGTAATCCACCAATGGCGTCGGGATCCTGGGAGACTCCACCGGACACCTCGCAAAGCTCCGTGGTGAAGGCTCAAAAGGAGGGACAGGGTTACTGAATTCTAACTATACCAAACATCATAAATAAAAAAAATACGTTTGTGGTCCAGGTGAAACCTTCACGATCAGATGCATTTGGCCCACATCTAAGTGTTAATGCATGTTTAAACACACTCCGTTGCCTAACGTCTGATAGAGCCTCAGGGTAAGAAACTAATTTTTTTTTTTTTCATTTCTTACATTTTTCAATGGATTTTCGAGACATAAAGGCTGACACACACCTTCAGTAGAGCCTGGAATAGTCAGTCAGATAGGAGTTAAAAGTCTGTCATTCAGACTGATGTGCAGCCCTAGTTTGACAGTGGATTTTCCCTTTAAGGAGGAGAGAAAACAATCTTGAAGCTCCCCATGCCTTTGTTAAAACTGAACGAATCCAACACTGTAGGTCTCCTCCTCCTCCTGAAGAAATATCCTTTCATCTCTTCTTCTCTTTGTTGCTCTTTCTCCCTCCTCCTCCTCGCATCTCGCCCCTTGTTTCATTCTCTCGCTCTGAGATCTGAAGGCTTGGGATGATTGTAATAGGGCCTGCATTGAATGTTGTGTACTCCTAGCTGTAATTGCCCATCATGTAGCTGGATAATCATGGCACTGGAATATGGGGGAGATTGCTTTGAATGTTAATTGATACTGATGGTGATTGGTTGAACCATTTAGGTAGTTAATTATGGAATTGATTACTCATATCACCAGCACGGAATTGTAAGATTCCAGCTGCGCGTTTGAATCTTAAAAATTCACATCTGCAGGGAAGACACAAATTCATATTCATATTATTGTGACCGCATCTTATTGGATAATTAATTCTTGCTTCAAATGTAAAAATCAGATTGAAAAGTTCCATTTGCCCTCAGAATGCTGCTTCCAGGCCATTAAATGAATCTGGGCATAACCTCACTAAAGTGGAGAAAATGGGACCAGCGGGGAAAACTGGTGACAGAGTCAATTAACTGTTCATTCTCTCAGTTAGATATTCAATCTGCCTGGCAGTTGTCTCAAGTTCTCAATCAGCTCAAAATCATTACATCGTTCATTCATTCATTCATTCATTCACACTGAGATTTCCATCAGCGCCGTGTGAAGAGCCTGGAATATGCCAAACCAGCTCCACTTGATGATACTTCACACCAATATCATCAGCTGCTCAGAGACTGCGAAAGGACGCCGTGTCTCATCCTAAATAGGAGCAAACAGCACATTACACTCAAGAAGGATTTTTCTGTGGAGGAAAAATCCTTTTCATACTGGTGGAGCTGTTGTCCCTCAGGGCTCTACAATGGGAGCTCTGTCAGCAGGTGTGAACCACATTGAGGCAAGCAGCCGCCACCCGCGGTTCTGAATCGTCTAATGAGAAAAAAAAAAGATGCATTAAAATTCAATTTTACTTTTTGTTTTACTTTTGGGCTTTTTTGACGGAGGTTATATTTCTTCCTCTGACTGAGCAAACATACTGGTAGCTCCATAAATTTAAGCCTTTACAACAAAAACAATAGAAGAATTATGATAGAGAGAAGACACATTGCAAGGTTAAACACAGACGCAGTCTGAATGGATTTGAAAAAGAAAAAGTTGAAACGTTTACCCATATTTAATAAAGACACTGTGAGAAAAAAAAACAAAACAACCAAAATCAAAATCAAAAAGATTCTCTATTAGAGGAGCTGCCAGTAATAAGTATGTCATAACTGATAAATCCTAACATAGTTTTTTTGATCAAACAACAGTGGCGGATGTCAGGTAGGAGTAAGAAACACTAAAATTCCCAGAGCCACCACTGTGGAAGTGTTTGGCTGGATTTCTTAATACAAACACATACATTTACTAGGTGTCAGACTGAAACAGCTATCGGATGCTAACAATGTGTTAGGTGTTACCTCGCTGTGGTTTCACCCCCATGGCAGTCGGAGTAAACGGTCTGTTATTCTGGTCCTGCAGATGCTGAGGGTTTTACAGACTCTCCAGTAGACGCGATGTTCTCCACAGACCCTGGAAACCTGGACTGAGTCTTGTCTGCAAAACTGGTTGTAATATCAGACAGACTCACAATGGTGTATAGACTCTAACACGAAATTTATGTACAGATTCTTCTTTGGGATTTAGATCTAGTGTCATCATGGCTTGACATATGATGCAAACAATCAGCTCATGAACCCACATCTGGGACATATTAGTTTTAAAGGAATCTCGATTAGTTTTAGAGGTGAAGTGAACAGTTCATTTTTCTGAGTGTTGTTGTTACCAACCATCAAAGAACAAACGGGGCTGCCTGTCTTGGGATTATTGGAGGTTGTGATGAAATGCATTAAGGCAAAAATTTGTAATCACAACCACACTAAGTCAAATAGCTGCTTTACTTTCAAGTACATTTTGTTAAAGAGGCTCTAAAAATCAGTTGTTGTTGTTGAACTCATTCATGCAGAGGTCAACTGTTCAAACGTGGCCTGCAGCCGTGTGTCTCAATTGTTTTCTGTTAAGTCCCCCCTAGGAAGAAGAAAACACTTTTCACCCCACCTTTGGCTACGCACGCTCTTTGGTGTGTGTGTGTGTGTGTGTGTGTGTGTGTGTGTGTGTGTGTGTGTGTGTGTGTGTGTGTGTGTGTGTGTGTGTGTGTGTGTGTGTGTTTGTATGTGTGTGTGAGCGGGAGCATGCTCGGTTAAGAAAACTCTATTCTATAACCGAGGAGTAAATACTCCCTGCACAGGCTCTGTTAATTACAGTTAATGACATGTTACATGTAGAGGTGGAAGCGCCACAGCCACCTACAGCAGCGGATGTGCAATTACACTTTACTGCAGTGAAGAAGCAAACCATAGTTTCACCAAGCAAGTTCACCGGGGTCAAGTGCGCCCCCATTGGAGGGCGCGCCCCACTATTTAAGAATCACTGGCACACAGTAATGATTGTACTAACTCTATATGAAGAGTGAACCATCTGTTTGTTTTCTCTGAAGAACAAGAACTATCAACCATCTGGATGAGTTTGAAACCCCTCAGCAGAACATTTGTCACGTCAGTGAAGCTTCTACCATGTTTTAAGAGTTCTAGTACACAAGAGCATACTGTACGTTTGGCTTCAGCACATTTTTGGGCAGTGGAAAGAGAACATGCTGGCATCTCCATGAGATGATTGCATTTAGTGAATAGACATGTTATTCCTCTTTGCCACAGTCATGACCATAGTCCTCTATTCACTAATCTCTGTTTTTATATCTTCAGTTCCAGAGGAAAGTAATGTGGACTAAAAATATCTGTAATGTCTTCATTTTAGACTGACGTGTGGGCAACTATTTCTACTCACTAAGCAAAAAGATTTCTCTGGTTCCTCATTATATTCTCAAAGATGCTGTACTAACCATTTCTTTCACATATCTTCAGTAAACGTACAAAAATCTTGTTTAAGTGATTTTAAATCAGAAGTTGTCTGTGATATAATTAAGCAATGTAAAGGGCAAGCTCTTGACTGACATATTATGAGATATAACGACACAATGATGATTCATGCAGCAATCATGTGACTCGTACAAGTCATAAAAAAACATTCAAAGTCAATGCAGTCATTAAAAAGACCAGAGGAAAGCAAGAGTAGGAACCTGACTGGTTTACCCTGATAAAGCTGAGGAAGACTTTACCAATATTCAAGTGTCATTAGAATATAAATAAAAGAATATAAATAATCCCATGGAACCTCATATAAACCCAGAAAAGATTTCATTTGAGATTCATTCACCACACCCATGCACCAATAAGAACAAGCCAGTTAAATATTAAAGAATGAATTATTCTAGGGTTCTGCCATCTGTCTCCTCCAGAGAAAGTTTGAATTCTACGACTTCTTCATAGGTGTGGAATGTCTTGAAAGCTTTATTGGGCATAATTTGCACCTCAACATGATACGCTTACACACCTGTTCATGTGCTACAGGATGTTCCCAGAGCATCAACTTCACCTTGTCAAAAATTACATGCCCCTTGTTGCTGAAAATATAAAATCTATTTTCAACCACCTAGTACCCTCTGTGGCTGCGGGTGCGATTTGCCTGCTCCAATGTAAAATAAAATCATTTAATCTGAACCATGCTGGTTCTAGCAGTACCTCTTCAGTAATGCTCACCTGGGTCTCAAAATTTTGGGAAACAATGAAGTGTTGTCATTATTGACATCTAATATCTTAATAAATTATGTTTTTAGTTTCGCTGAAAACATAATTTATTAAGATATTTGTTTGTAAATTATATAATATCATTGATGATTAACCAAAGGTTAATAAAGTACATCATGACCATGAATTACAAACCTGTTATCCAGGAATTTACATAAGCACGTAAGCACAGTAGGTAATTTTCAAATTAATTCAACTACAGTGAACTTAAAATGATTTTAAGGAATAGAAGAGTGTGATCAGAAGCGTACTAGTTACAAGTTTACCAAATGTTCAGAGGTGGTGAGGTTACACTGTTAAGATATATTATTTATTAACTGTATCAAACTCCAGTGGCCTGTCCATGAAGTCTAAGGACATTAGGTTTAGGGTACACTCTGGAACTCCACTGCAGTTTTTCAAGTTAAATACTGTATATTTATCCGTGACCTTTCTGCTCCAGTGCTTTTTAAGGTTATGTTTGGACTGGTTTTCTTTATCTTGGAAAGGCAGTGGGTTCATGAGCTGTTACAGTCTAAGAACCACATTCAAACCCACAACAATGAGAAAAAACAAAAACTTACCATCCATCAAACATGCGTCATCCTACATTAACTGAGAGTTATTGTGCAATATGAATGCCGTGCTAAAATGTGTATTTTTAGTGATGGTTTGACAATCTAGTGAGGAGTTGGCTTTAGATGATAATCATTTATTTGCTGAGAGAATTATATTAAGATTTGTCAAATTAGTTGATCTAAATGAAGAACTTTAAATTCAATTTGTAATTGAAGCTAATAAAGAATTAGTGTGATTAGTAAATTAAATCTTTTCTTGATTCTTAACTGAATGCTATATTATAGTAATTAGTGTATAATTAGTTATAAAAAAATACACATTGTTCTGTATATTCATTCAGACAGCAGAGATCTGTCTCCTAATGTGTACAGTGATGTGAGCTGTTGTCCAGATGAGTGGACCAGTGCTGCTGATGCTGCTGCGCTTTCCAATACCTGTAAAAAAAATTTGTTTTTAAATAAAAAGTTTAAAAATACTAAATATTATAGTGCCAGAAAGGCAGCATGGTGGCACAATAGGTATCTCTGTCGCCTCACAGCTAGAAAGTTCTGGATTCTAATCCTTTGCCCATGTCTGCGTGGGTTCTCTCTGGGTTCTCCAGCTTTTTCCCACCTCCAAAAACATGCAGCTTTGGTGAAATGATAAATTCTAATCTGCCCGTAGGTGTGAGTGTGAGCGTGAGTGCTTGAACTGTGCTGCACGTGCAGGTATCATCAGTGCCGACCAGATTATGGCATAATTGAATGTGCAAGTTGCAGTGTGACATCCTTTTTCAATTTCAGACTCAAGCCCTCCAGACTTGCCTGTCATTTCCTCACTTGAAGTAAGGAAATGGCCCTCTCTTACTCTGTTTTTCCAAATGTACCTAAACATTCACCTGAGGTCTTTTTGTGCATAAAACCCATCCTCCAACCAGATTTCTCTGAGACATGTTGAACAGTTTTGTGTAAACAACCAGAAACACGTAACCTAAGCTAAATAATGGAGCCAAATAATATATATCCATAATACAAAGCACAGCATCTTTAAAGGTGGTTTGTGACATGTCAGTAAATGTAAATAAGAAGGAGGAGATGGATATAGCAGAATGATGTTGAACTCTTGACAAGTAGCTTTAGCATGAATGAAATTAAAGGTTATCTTCTTGGAACTGAAGACGTGTTCCTTACATGTGAGCATCATCACGTTCACAGTGTGCCATATTAGTAAATTGGATAGACAGTGTGGGTCTGAATGTGGGGACCGGTAACATACAACTTAATATGACATGAACACATACTGTCCACCAAACATGAACATGAGATAAGGCATTGTCCAAACAAAAACACCATTAGATGAATCCTTGGCATGGCCTCACAACTCACTGAACGCGTCCGTCTGCAGCAGGGTTCGGAGAAACAAAAAGAAAGAGGGCTCGAACTATTTAACGCTGAATATAATATTAAACAGAATTAATAAAAGTGAATCTGAAAGCAAAGGAGTCGCTGAGGAAGACAGAGTGCATGAGATGAAGACAGAGAGGGCTAATGACGTAGCTTTTCTTGCCGAGGCCAATTTACCGGGAGGTTTCAAAAGGTCGTCTCCTACACGGAGGCCTGTCTGTGACAAATTACATTATTTACACCGGCTAGAAAGAGTTAGAAACATGCAGAGAGAGGGCGTGTGAGAGTGTGTTTGACTGTAATTGGTCTACTGTGTTAACATGAGAAACCTGAAGACATTTGCTCAGACTTTGCCTAATGATGCTCTTATCAAACACCTGTATTTTTGACACAAGGTTGCTACAGCCTACTCATCATGAAGCAATATTGATGTTGATTTTTTGATCTTGATTTGATTGATTTTTTGAGGGAGGACTATATTCTGAGGTAGTCCACTGCCTAGTCCTTTTTTTGCTGTGTCACATTTTCATCAAGGAATTTCACAATTATCAGGAAAACTAATTTGAGCCTTAACTGATTTCAGTAAGCACAAATTGCTGCAAGTTAAACATTTATTTGCTACTGTACACTTACTCTCCTACGCATTCAGTATGCTGGTATGTCTGCAAAGACAATAAGGTATCGTATCATGGTGTGCTTTGTAGTGGTTCCACTATTTCACTACATTTCAGAAACTTCACAAACCACTAAGAACGTAGACATTTCTAATGTTCTTACCCCCCTGGAGGAGACGATCCTGTTCCCCAAACACCAGAGGATTATGCACATACAGTATGTATGTGTGTCCCTTGGGCTATCAGAGAGGGAAGAGCCAAAGGGATTACTAGTAAACGGTTAGGGATTTGGGAATGAACAGAAATATTAATATTTAGATTCAACGTCTAGAAGGAAATGGCTTAAATGAACAAAGCATAATATTTGATTAACAAGCCACAGAAAGAGCAGAAAACTGCATTTTTTTTATTGTAAGTAAGTAAGTAAAATAAAAAGCATCTGGGTAGAAAATGTTTTATTATACTTGGAATTATTTTCAATATGACACTGTTATTTTAAAAAACAAATTTCCAAAATTGTCAATTGATTTGATATGTTTTACAATTTTTACTTTACTGGCTCAGTTTATTGTCTCAGTTTGAGATGAAACAAAAAGAAGCTAATGCCCTGGAGCTGGTTTTCCTGGTTTTCATTAGCATGCTAGTTAGCTTTTAGTTTGCGATGATAGCGAGTGTGTTTGAAAAATAATTCTTTTAAATGTACTATTTTACCAATGGAACAATTGTCTCTTATTAATCTAACAAAACTGACCTAATTGTATTAAAGGTGATGTTCAGTTTACAATTTAGCTGCATGTGTTTTCCCATGTGACACTAGCTAGCTTGTTTTAGCAAAAAAACACAAAAACAAATCGCTGATATTCCATTTGGAGAAAATAATTTCTGACCATGCACCTTCACTGTGTGAACTAGAATGAATGAACCGGAGGAGTAATAACTAGGATTGAGAGTGTTAACATGGTGAGATTCACTTTAATCAAACTTGATGCATTCACTTTAACAGATGGTGAATTAAAACTGCACTTGTTTGGTCAAGATGTGAAAACAGGAGAAAGGAATTCTGAAGACGCCATCGTGTTTTACACTATTGATTAATCATTAAGCATTGCAAACTGATTAACTTGACTATATTTTTAATCGATTAGCACTGCTAAAGTAAATCTTTTTATTTGATACTCAACGTTGATCGTCATAAATATCCTAGTCCTCATCTTGTCCTCTGGCCTGTCCTCCTGTTCACCTTCAGGATTCTTAATAACTACTTCTTCCTGATTATCCTGTGTCTCTTTCCCTGCTTTTTCAATGTGTTCCATGTCTTTCCTCTTTCTGTTAACCTTCCTCTATCTCTTTTCACCCCACTTCCTGTCCTTCAGAGATGTGCTAATACATTCGTTATCAACCTGTTCCCTAATTAACATGCTCCCGCTCTGTCTGAGTCATTCCTATCTCTTCTGCTCTGTTGAGGTATCCTCGTTCCTGTCTTGTGTTTCATTCCTTTTCTCTTCTCTTCATCCATTTCTTTCTGTCTCCCTCATTTTTTAAATAGATGAATTTCAGGATGGCTCAACATCTTCATTTCTGAGTTTTTCTTATCTATTGACAATTTATTGGTCTGAAAGCCAGCTGGACATTAGAGATCCATTTTCTGTGTGATTGTGGAACCTAATGTACGTCGATCTTTCTTAGCTTCCCTTGCTTTATGTCTCTCACTTTTTACTTGCTTGTGTTTTATGTGTACCAGAGTATTTGTTCTCAAGCTGTGGTCTTGTAGTTCCTGGCAGGCTGCCATGCTGGGTTCATGGAGAGCCTGTGTGATAGCTATTAGCATTTGCTTGAAACGTTGACCGATAACATCTCCTTCTCAGTGGAATTACTCCTAAGGTCCTATGTCTACCCTTGAAAAGAAAAGTAAATCTCATTTGTCTTGTACATTTGACATCAGGAAACAGTTCATAGTGGAAACTGTAGAACATTCACCGAAGAAGAATCATTTTTGCAAGCTTCTGGTATCATGAATATTGCCAACAATGCTACAAACATATGTCCTCCAGCCCCATCTCCATGCATCCAGTTTGTACTCCTGCCATTACACATACAAACACACATGAGGTCCTCAATATATAATTATGCTGCTCCATAATTTAGGCATCCAACCACCCTAAGCATGGGTGTAATTGTCATGTACACAGGTTCCATGTCAAGGAAAATTTTGTTATTTTTGTCCCTGAATGTGCTCCTGCTATGCAGACAGATGTTTATTGACTGTGAGGAAAAAGCTGGATTGTGTTTGCTACGCTACACTCATATACAAATGCTGAGTCAGCATCGATCAGGTGGACCAGTCCAGTTTATTTAAAAGGAAGAAAAAATAATCTGAGTACAATAGAATTTTGGAAACCAATTTGTATTAACCTTAAAGTGTTATAAATACAGTAAGGGTTTGATAGTTGGTGAATTGCGGTAGAAAACAATGTTCAGGTCAACATTAACAACCTGTTAGTTCATGGATTCTGTGTTCAACAGAATTATTGTAATCGAAGCAACACTTTGACTGCTGAAGATGAGTGACGGGAAACCGGGGGGGTTCAGTGATCCTGAATCCAAACCACAGCCACCCGTGAGGATAAATTTTTCAATAAATTTAATTAAAACTCTACGTAATTTTAAGTCTCTGTCTCAGGGGGTGTGATTGGTTTATTTTCCATCTGACCCGATCTCCTTTATTGCTCCTGCCATAATTAAAGTGACAACAATGGATGCCGTGTGAGAATAAAAATAAATGTGTAGCAAAGAGCTAAACAGCAGTGTTCTTGTTTCTCCTTGCGTCTTTGACGCACAGTTTTTGTCAGGGACACACGATAGCAAGCTTTAAATGCACTTCCATTCAACAAAAATATTCACAATTTTTCTCCTCTTAAATTTTGAACCTGGAAATCGCCATTATGCTTTGATGTCGCGCAAGTTTTAGGCGCAATTTTCTCATCACGAGACTCACCTGCGTGATTCTGTTTTATTAAAATTATTAGTACAGGGCATTTATTAGTACAGGGCATTGGTGGCTGACTTCGTGGAGTGGTGCCAATAGAACCAGCTCCAGCTCGACGTCTCCAAGACGAAGGAGATTGTGCTGGATTTCCGGGGGGCACCCCCCTCTCCACAGCAAGTGATTGTCGAGGGCAGTGAGGTGGAGATGGTAGGAAACTATAAGTACCTGGGACTGCAGCTAGACAGCAGACTGGACTGGTCACTCAACTTGGACTGTGTGTACAAGAAGGGGCAGAGCAGGATGTACTTCCTGAGGAGGCTGGCCTCCTTCAACATCCCTCCTAAGCTCCTTCTCATGTTCTATCAGTCCGTAGTCTCCAGTGTGCTGTCATACGCCATTGTGTGTTGGGGTGGCGGGGCCAGGAAAAGAGATATGGACCGTCTTAACAGACTCATCCGCAGAGCGTGCTCAGTGGTCGGTCTAAGCCTGGACTCTGTGGAGAAGCTTCTGGAGAGCAGGACCATGTCTAAAGTTAAGGTCATCATGAACAACACCAGTCAGCCCCTGCACACCACCTTCTCCCAGTAGAGGACCACCTTCAGCGGCAGACTGCTGTCACACAGCACCTCCACAGAGAGGCTGAGGTCCTCCTTCATGCCCCGTGCCATCAGGGGGTACAATGAGTCTCTCGGGAGGAACGGGGGGGAGGTGGCGAGGTCAGCACGTGGTTGAATGGATTTAATTTAATTTTATACTGTTTATATTTTAATTTTATACTGTTTATATTTTAATTTTATACTGTTTATATTTTAGTTATAGTTTAGTATATGTCCTGTTTATGCTGCATGTGTCTGTTAGAGTAGTGTATGTCTTGTGGTGTGTCTTGTGATGTCAGGGTTTTTTTTTTTCTCCTGTTGTTAATCCAGTATTTATTCGTTATGTAATGCCTGAGCAGTGGATATGTGATAGGTATCTATCTACCTATCTATCTACCTATCTACCTATCTATCTATCTATCTATCTATCTATCTATCTATCTATCTATCTATCTATCTATCTATCTATCTATCTATCTATCTATCTATCTATCTATCTATCTATCAAAGTCCTTTTGGGTCTCTCTGTCTGTAACCGCACTTTGAAATGTCTGCTGATGTGATTAAGTGCTATACAAATAAATTCTGATTGATTGATTGATTGATTAATTGATTGATTGATTGATTGATTATCCCCGTGCCTCTGAAAAAGATGCAAAAGTTGGAGAAAAAGTGACAATGAGTGCTTTCTTGAATAAAGAAACAATTAGTTTAGTTTAGTTTAGTTTAGTTTATTCAGTTAATTTTTGTTCTTTACAGACGTTATTACAACATATTTCACTTTCATCAGTGTTGGAACATCAGCAACAACATCCGAAAAGAAAAACAAGGGTTGACGGGTAGAAGCCATTGGCTTGTAAGGTTCCTGTCCCCTAATCAAAAGTTGATGAAGAAAAAAAGACAAATAGTACTGACAGATATAACTGAAATGTGTGTGAAGAAGGCTCTTTCAGCTTGGTGCAGTGTCAACAGGAGAATACAGTACATAAATAAAGGCAAAGAAAACTATTGAATGAAAAGCAACAGTGAAGAAAAACTATATTATATCTTTCTTTATTTCTAAAACTGTTTTTTAAATGACTAACATTTGATAAAACTAATAGTGTATATAATTTTCCTGTTTTTCTTTTTATTTAAAGTTATAATGTTACTAATAAAACCATTAAAATTAACAGATTTTTTAGTCTTTATATTGTACTACTAGCAAAACTCAATCCTTGTGTACGCTTTGACTGAATACTCTGTTATTACTTTAGGGATGCATGAACGTCATGTTGGGATGCACAAATTTTTCTTGAAGCGCATCCCAGGGATGCACTACTTTCTTGAGGTTAAATGAACTCTGGAACAGCTACACTTATTAGTTTATTATAGCAGTGGCATTTATGTGTAATTAAGTGTAACTGTTTTGTGCAGAATCCTAAAGTATACGGCGACATTGGTCCACAATTAAACTTTGCTAATCAGGAATTGTAAGGAAATACACTTAAATTATCACTTTCAATAAAAAGAAAGAGAAAGTGAGAAAAGTAAATTTCTCTTCTTTGTATTTTTAGGGAGGAATGACCATCTGTTGACACATCACACATTTTTCTCCCACTCTAAACCAGGAGGTCTATTTCATAATTGTGTGTTATGCTGCATTAACTACTGCTAAGCACAGAGGAAACAAAAAACAACAACAGAAAGAAAAAAAAATACAACAACAAGAAACTAGCTTATATGTGCCTCATTAACCCCTGGATGGATGGGGGCGGTTTGGTGAGGACCCACTGTAAGCCTTCACTGCTCACACAGCTAGTGGAAAAAATGACTTGAATGGAGCTCAATCAATACGCTAAGTGTGTGTATGTCTCACTCGTGCTTGGTGGGGACCGTGCATTTCCATTGTGTGCGTCTGTAGCAGGCTTTCTAAATGTGTATTGATCCTGAGGTTTTGCTTTGTTTATCTGATGGTTTGCTGTGTTTAGTTTTATTACGATGGCTCACACACGCAAATGATGACAGATGAAGTCAGCTGAAGGATGATCCATCAGTGGGATTTTTATTAGCCGCTTCAGGACATTTTTCACCTCTCTAGTATTAGAGCTGATGCATTTTGGGTAATATGTGGATTCCTTATGCCGGTCTGAGTCATTTTAGGTCGAAACACACACACACACATACACACACACACACACACACACACACACACACACACACACACACACACACACACACACACACAGACAGATCTCTGCACATACATTGAAGGCTCGTGCTCGTCAGAGATTTGATATATCCTTAAGTACACACTCTAACACATATACATGTACATGCCATGCCGTTTACACATACTTCCTGTATACTGGAGTGCTGAGACGGGGTTATTGTTTGTGTCGACTGTTGTACAAATCCACATTAGCTCTTCACTGGTGTTTTAAAATCTTCTGTTTAAGATTATCCTCTCTTTAAACCCTGTCGTGGTGCTCAGAGTAACCTGTTGTTACTCCGAGAGATGTTTCCTTTTTGCTCTTTACATCAATATGAATGGGGGAGTTCATGTTCATGCTGAATTGTTTAATGAGTAAATAGAACATACTACAGATTACACGTAACATTGACCCTGACATGATAATTTTCCATATCTATTTTTGTTAAGGACACGGTATTGACAGCAGGTCTGTCAGTTGTATATCTTTAAAGCACTTTATATATTCACTGTGGAAACAATAACACCATTCTGGACTTCCTACTGGAGAGTTTTCCCTCCATCTAATCTTTCATCTGACAACCGAGCGTTCTTTTCAGAGAAAATCAGAGAGATGCACTGCAATTTCACAGCCTGCCTGTAAATTTACTGATTGGAGGACTTGAGTAACATACATGAATCAGTCACTACCTCAGAACACCAATTTAAAAAAGAAGAAAAGAAAAGTTAAATCCGCTGATGCCAAATGTCAGAAGAGAGCACAGCTGTATCCTTGCTGCAGTGTTTTAAATGTGAAATCCAAAGGTGGCACGTGGCAAATCTACACCAAGAAACACCTGGGAAGCACCAACTACGCCTAAATGTTCTGCATCTTGAAAGCTGAACCCTCCACTGCAGCTGCAACTAACATTAGCACATCTGCAGCCAGCGCTGAGCTCATTTCATTTTAAAGGACCACAACCATAAAGATTTACAACAACTGGCAAAGTTTAGATCAATAGAGAGTTTGCACTGATGTCACTTTCCCACTGGCACACACCTCCTCCTACTGAGAAGTAAAACATCCAGCATGGTGGAAACCCTTATTAGGGGGTTAAACGAACTGCTGTCCTTTTAAATTAAAGGCAGTGCTTCTGATGTATCACAGAATCAACGATCCCTGGGCTAATACATGTGTCCAGAATCAAGTTTCTGACATTTTATGAACCTGATTTATACAATGGGCAAAGACAAAAAGACCGTCTGAGGCACACAAAAATCTTAGTTTGACTTCACCGCTGGATTTTTTGGTGACACACACACACACACACACACACACATTGGTGTGTGTATGTGAAGGAATAGTGTATGTGCGTGTGTATGTGCGTGTGTGTGTTTGTGTGTGTGTGTGTGTGTGTGTGTGTGTGTGTGTCAGTGATGTGCAGTGAGGTTCACAGCTGGTGAGGCAGTGACTTCATCATAATCAGATTTACAAACATATAAACCCACAGTGTATCTTATTCATCATTTAATTAGCAACAGTGAGTGGGTTATTTTTAATGTCTCATAGCAGAATTATTTACACATATAAACTGTAACACACAAATTAGCATATTTAGCACAAACCAAAAAAATGTTATGTTGTCACCTACAAATTTGTTTACATGTTATGTTTACTTATAAATGAAGTCCATGTGCCGCTCCTCAACAAAAGCATCGAAAAAATGTTGATTTGAGATATGTAATCCTCCATTATTATAGTAAGGCAAAGCGAGTGGAAAAACCTAATGAATGGCCGAATTTAACTTGCTGACTATACTGTAGATTGTAGCTTGCTGTCACTTACTCTGCGGCCCAGGAGTCCCAAGAAGAATCCCTGGGATCAGCAGTGCCCCCTACCATGAGGCAGGAGAACTGCGTGCCTCACTTGGTGACTCTTCCCAGCCGTTTCAGGACCGCTCAACTCAAGAAAGACGTTACACACGTAAAGTTGTTGACAAAAAATATTGCACATTATATACATTAGCTAAACTATGGAAATTTAGTTCACATATCAAACGTGTTTGAACATTTTACTAGCGACATATAGAGAGATAACATTACGGTCTCACTGTATAGCTACCAGCACAGCTAGTCGAGCCATTGTGCAATCCATGGTGAGGCACGGCTGGCTGGTGCCTCACCGCAGGTCTCTTCTCAGTATTTCAGCGGTAAATGTGAAAAGTCAGTGATTTTGAGTAAAAATAAGCTAAAATTGGTGACATTAAATGGAAAATAACTTTATAATACACATAACTGGATAAATATAACCATTTAATTTATTTATTCCTTCTGTTTTCCTTTTTTTTTTTTTTTATGATGGCATGGCCTCACCTGCCTCCCCTGACCGCACGTCACTGATGTGTGTGTGTGTGTGTGTGTGTGTGTGTGTGTGTGTGTGTGTGTGTGCGCATGCTCAGGCCTGTATATGCAGTGTGTGTGTGGATTTATGAAGACTGGAAAAATTATATCCCAGTGTGGATTAATATGGTATACAAAATTTATTTAAAATAGATAAAAATAAATAAAATTACATTGACGTGGACACCAGTGGCTATGCTCTGGACAAGGTTCTACAAATAAAAGTTCAGTAGTTATTTGATAAATGTTACATACAACAGCTTCTGAGTTCGTCTTACTCCTCTTCCTGTCACATGAAAATGAAACAAAATTTGAGTCCTGATTTATTAATACTAATTCTTAATTTTTTTTAGATTTCATTTTTAATATGCAGCCTTCACTCATAGCAATTTCCACACAGTCCCTAAGCTGTTGCTATTGAATGTGTGGACATATATATGATATGATCCCAGTTAAACTGATTTTTTTTAATAGTTACACATTAATACTTACTGACTGTGCTCTGAGTGATATTTATAGCGCCACCATTAGACAAATAGAAGCAACATTTGTTTGAAGTATTTTCACATCATTAAGTATCCAGGGTTCCCAGGAGATAGGGTGAAACAGCTGGAGGCAAATAATAATGGTAATAAACTTAAGCAAAAAAGAATGCAGTGTTCGACCCTATGGGGGCTTCAACTTAAAAGAAATAAAGAAAAACCAGGTCAAATCCTTAATGCTACTGTAAATATCAACACAAGTCAAAGATACATAACACCACCCTCAAGTTCTCACACAAACACATTTTTCCCACCAGGTCCATAGGCTGTAGTTCGCTCGTGTCTGCTGCACTCTTTGTCTTCCTTTGTTGTTTTAATTTCTAAGTATAATTCTCTTTCTGTCATTCTTGTTCTCTCTATGTAATCACCATGTTATCAAAGTCAGCCCTCCAAACTGAACACTTTTGGCTTCTAGGGGATTTGTAATAATTTGCTCATTCATTGTTTAATATCATGCTTTAGCTATTTTAGTCAGAGATAATGTTCAGCTTTCCTGTTTCCAGAGACTAGAAGGGGAAGCACTCTGCAGACTAGACAAGAAGAACTCTACAGAGGCTGTAATTACTAAAGACTGTGATTTATTTGTCAACACTTTTCGTTACTATCTTGGTGAATATTCAAGAATTGAAAGATGTCCCTAAAAATGCAGAACCTTTTTAAATGGAGTGAAACATGTGGTTTTACTGATGAACTCAGTTTACATCCATCAATTCGTTGGTGACATGAAGCACTTAAGTGATCTTCTGTTGTTTCTCCGGCTCCACTGACCTGTATTTGATCAAACGATCAGGGCTGTTGCAGTCTTTTAATCTCTATCTCTATATCTGGGATATGTGCAACTTAAATCCTTACATTCTTGATTTCATAGAAACTTGATTGATATTCAAAGTGCTAACGTCTGCAGATAGTTGTAGTTAGTACCGTCCACCACAAAGAAGATAAATTTGTGAAATAGCCAGTGTTATATCTTTTGACAATTTTGAAGAATGAATTTCAATATTCATAAGGAAAACAAACACATTAAGAACAAGAACCCATGCAGTCAGAGACTGCAACATCCCGCGACATCCCTGAATTCAAAATTTTACCCTGACTTACTTGCATAGCTCAAAGATCAGCGATAGTGCCCTGACCTACTTTCATAGATCAAAGTAGTAGCTTTGATCTATTGTCTTACTCACACTGGCCTTCTTCCTCATCTTTCTATCTTAACCGGTTCCTAAGTGTACAAAAGTTTAAATTTGACCTTGACCTACTTTTCGCAAGGTCAAGGGCATCATCTCATTTTCATCCCTTTTGCCATCCGAGTAATGTGCTTTTTCTTCCATCTTTCTATCTGCTACGCTTGTGAAGATATTTGGTGGACTAACAGATGAACGGACAGACGAACACACAAACACTGACAATTACAATACATCACCGCTTTGAAGCGGGATGTAATCATTTATACTAAATGTTTCAGCTGGAATGTGGCATCTGTATGCTAATTATGGAGCTAGTGCCAGGAGCATTAGGGTTAAGAAGAAGTATTCAGCTTGCACTGCTTGAGGATGACATAAAACTCAATTAAAGTCAATGAGATGTTTCCAGCATTTACAAGTTAAGCTAATGATTACCTGTGTTTGGCATGCATGGCAGTGGTATCATTCATTATATTTAGCTCTCAGATAGAAAGTGGATAGAAAGTTGAAGTACTCCTTGTAAATCTAGACCTCGTCTAGTAGCAAGGACCACTTTGACCCGAGCGCAAGGACCGCACAGAATGGTTTTACGTAGGACCAGACTTCCCTGTGAAGCGGTCTTTCAGTGCGTTTCCTCGCTGTTCAAGTTCTGTTCTTCTGGAGGCTGTGTCAGTGGAACGCCATGAGCCAGCCTGTGCCTGTGAAGAGATAACAACTGAAAACAGATCCCAGGTCCCATCTGACGTTTTCACATTGACAGAACACAGAGTCCTTGTCTGTCTGAATCTGCTGAGGAGCAAGGTCTCTCATAACAGCATATCCCTGGTGAAGAGACCAGGTATGCGGGTGGCCTTGATGTATGCCAGGCAGGAACAATTGACCTAGAAAAAAATGGCCATCCTGTCAGGTCTTCTCCGATCTGTCTCCAGGAGACAGACTGAGAAAGAAAGATGGAAAGGATTGTTGATAACCAGCATGAAGATTCATCATTTAAATGCTCTAAAGAGATTAAAAAATGTTTATGAGCTTTGTAGGGAGGTCATTGAAGCAAATTTCTTGTAAACCTGGATTAAATGGAAATGGATAAACTCAGAAATACCCTGATGCATAATAGACTGGTATGATTTTATCACAGCTGTAAATGAGATTGCTAATGTTTAAACTCTTTCTATTTTTTATCATAGTAGAAACTCATTAAAAATATAATATTCTTGGTTATAGCATTGGATCTGGCTAGCAGAATGCTGTTAACTTATCAGCGTGACTTTCTGTGGTGTTTTTTTCCCGATGAAGGGAGTCGTTAAATTCTGCAAACAAGAAACATTTTCCCAGATGGAGGCAGAGACAAAGGTAAACTCTGCATACACAGAAACTAAATTTAATGTTTCATGATGTGTAGTGTGTCAGAGAGGAAGACAACCATTGCCATGACTTTTATTGGCTAGAACATGTAAAGAGGCTAAGGAGAAATGTTTGATCGGAAATCATTACAGTTGGTGGACACAATTTGGCTTCCCTTTTAGAGTCTAGAGTAACCTTCAAGTCATGCCAAATAAGTGATCATGACACCAAACTGCATGTCATGTCATCTGTGGAAACTGTTTTTATTCCTATCACACACACCTAAATTGGCCTGGCCCAACGCCACAGCTCAGGTGACACACAGGCGCAGTACCGGTGGATGACATGTAGCTTTGGATATGGACACTACAATACATAGTAAGAGAATGGAAGTACGGTGTGTGTCCCCTCTTAAGGCCAGACCAATTCCGCGAGGCTGCAGATGACTGAAACAAGCATCATTAACTGTACAACAAATTTAGAAATATGGTTGTTGTTGCCTTCAAATATCTAAAAAAAATTTTTTTATTTGAAATTGATCCATTAAATAGGTATAACCCCAAAAAAGGGCAGGAAGATGAAATTGCTCTTCAGGAAATCAAGTAGGCTATTATTCTAATGCGGTGAGTGCCGGCTTTGACGGATTCACTTAACGATTCTAACAGGAACTCAGTAATGGTCTCTCAGCCCTACTGAGATGTGTGTGTGTGTGTGTGTGTGTGTGTGTGTGTGTGTGTGTGTGTGTGTGTGTGTGTGTGTGTGTGTGTGAATTCATTTACTACCCCTGCAGCCCAGTAAGGATGCTTGTAATTGTACTTCATGTCACCTGAATGCAGACTTGAATACACCTCTAACATTTTATCCAGCAGATTAGAACTCATCATCTTCAAATATTCTGACTGGATCAAACTAACCCTGTGAAAAACAGGAAGGGCTTCTTGAATCTGTCCGTTCTATTGAGGACAGACCGATCAGATGCTTCATCTGATGAATCAGCGTAGATGTTATATTATGGTGACTGAGGGAAGTTATGGAGATATAATCACCAATCAGATTCTCAAATAACCCGTAGGAGTGAGTGTGTGTGTGTGTGTGTGTGTGTGTGTGTTTGTGTGTCGCTCCGCGGTGCACTGGCGTTGCCCCCGGAGTTTGCCCCGCCTCACGCCCTATGCCAGCTGGGACAGGCTCCAGCTCCCCGTGACCCGCGCAAGTGGATGCTGCGGGTAAGAAGATGAATGAATGAATGAATGAATGAATTAATGTTGTGGTACAGCATATTGTCTGAAGTATCTTTGTCATTTTAATACTTATTTGTTTGATTGTAAACACGACTGCATTATCATCTACTCTCAATCAGCTCTTTGCAAGCTAAAATATGTCAGTTCATTGTATAACAGAGCTGAATCTTTAAGCTTCATTGTGCCATCAGTTTGATGGCACAGTATTTTCACAAGAATATTTTTATAAAAATCCTGGCTGATGATTCAAACTAGAATATGTCAAAAGATATTTAGTAAAACATCTGTAAAATGTACCTGTATTTCTCAAGACGATTCTTTCATGACATTTTGATCAGATCTATTCATCATCGCTCTTTAAAATGAAGTGCATGGCTAGTTGTTGCTCCGCAGTGCCCAAACTCGTCCACCTGGCTATCAGACCTGCTGGGGCTGTTAGTTCAAACGGAAACTCTAAAATCATCTTGTTGTTTTGGGTGTTCTCAGATGGTGGTGAATGATTTTACTCCAGGAATCAAAAGCAGACTGGAACGCCTCAAACGTGTCTAGGATCACGGTGTCGTCGGTGTTTCAAGTGAATGTATGAGGGCCTGCGCTCCTAGTCGTCTGTATGCAAAGCAAACAGCACTGTTGATAGTACAGAACCCTGGGGGCTCACACCATCAGATAGTGGTGGAGTGTGTAGTCTCCATTAAATGTGACCTGCTGTTAAGACAAGTAGAATCCATCAGATCCATGTTCTCATGCACACCCAGTGCAGTATTATCCCCATCTATTAGAGGGTTTCCTACTGTTATCTGTTCATTCTGTTTTGTTTTTTTTCTCTGTGGATCTTCCTGAGGATTCTTCAGTTCTCCCCTGATAGGGAATCAAGAGGAACAAAGGTCGCCTCACGGTGTGGAAGTTAAGAACCCACTGAGGCCTTATAATATGTGACCTGGGGTTAGATAAATAAAATTTAATTGATTTGACCAGATGTGCTGAGGGTTGATATCCAGCCTCAGTGGCCTGTGGCCCACAAGATGTTCCTAACACACATTTTTATGCACTTGAGTGTCGACCTTGTGTCCACATCTCACCTGTAGGTATAATAATGTGATGGAGTCTCTCACAGAAGTTCATCACTGTGGAAGTTTGTGTCAAAGGCCAATGTGCTCCTCCAAGCCCTAAAATTAATTACTAAGGATTTCCACGTTATCAGTGCGAGTTTAAAATGCTCACACCAGACGTCTGACAGCTGTAACAGATTCTCGGCAGCCACATGCTCAAACTACCTGGTGTGAGTTCTAAAGAATTAAAACAATATCTGTGTCATCATCCTACTTTAAATTATGTTTTCTATGCTTTCTTCAGGCCTGGATTAAAAACATGTCAGTAGCAAAAAGCTTGTTTGTGCTCTGCTGTTCTGTAATAATTTGATTACACCTTATTACTATGTATTTATACTGCTCTGCTGATATCATGTGCACATCCCTGTTACAGTATTTATTAGATTTAAATTTGTAATGTGGCGGTAATACTAACAGAGACTGCAACTGTAAATAAAATGCAAATCGATCCACAGATGTTTTTGCACTCAACAGTGTATATATACCCACGCATGAGGTCAAAGGCAATGCTGGTTGTGATGGTGAATTAATTGATCGAAGAGGATTGTCTTTCAGCTCATTCTTTTGGTTTGATGGTGCAACACTTTATTGTTGTGTTTTAGATAATAGTACTGACACTCTGACTGTACGTTACACAACTACTTCAGCATCCAAACAAGGTAATGACGCACTTTTTGTAGCTAATCAGTCTTTTCTTTGTAAAGAGCGAAGAACAAGCTAAAAGAATATTGAATAACAACACTGGTCAGAAATGACACCACACGAATGCTGATGCTGTTTATGTTCCTTGTAGCAGTTTTATGAGTGATAATAGCATGTCTGTGTTCTATCTACGCCATGTTGTAAAGTGCACATGCGGCCAAAGTCAGTTGATGTGTCAACCATATTTTATATTGAGAGTCCAGCGTCTCTTAATTAACAAATCCCAGCAGATGATGAAACGTTTCTGTAATTCCTGTGAAACAGATGCAGTTTGTAAAACATTCTGAAAGAA